>CM057049.1:48793661-50066161 GCA_029948455.1 Solanum rostratum | reverse complement strand
ATTGCATTGGCAGGCACTACTAGCTTCTTTTATGGGTCGTAAAAATTTAATGACCCGTAATCGGGGCTTCGTGGATTTCATCAGCATAACTAGGGTTGACTTCTACAAGACCTATCTACATGCCGTATAATGTTTTACAGCCTGTGGAGGATTTTGTCTGATGACTTTTCAAAAACTCCCCACTTTCTGATCCTCAACGTACGACACCATATCTACGACTCATAAAATATTTTACGACTTGTCTGCATGTTCCTAGACTCAAGTTCAGAAAATCTCCCCTTCACTGGATTTTGGTACAAAACCTACCCCTTTCTTCGAAACACACGTAACAGGGCTCATCCATTCACTGTCGGCGATTGGATAGATCACTCCCGTATCTAACCACTTGATGATTTCTTTGGGCACGAACTCTTGCATAGGTGGGTTGAGACACCTTTGGTACTCAATACTTGGCTTGTAGTCCTTGACCAGTTGAATTTTGTGAGTACATACCCCAGGTTGGATACCGATGATATCCGCAATTGTCTACTCGATAGCCTTTTTGAATCGCTTAAGAACCATAACCAAATCATTCACCTATTCGTCATTAAGGTCAACAGTGACTATGATTGGCAAGGTATTGTTGGCACACAAAAATGTGTATCTCAAATGGGATCAAAGAGCGTTCAATTCTAGCAGTGGTGGCTCCTCAATGGATGGTTTAGTAGGTGGTGATTCTCGATTCTTCAGGTCCAACTCCAACTTAGTTTGGCGTTTAGTGGCATAAGATACCCCCTGAGCCTTCATTGTCTCCTCATAATATGGGGTGATATCACCCTCAAAGTACATCAACACTACTTCCAGGGTGTCGACAACTAATCTTTTTTCTAGTGGTACCTCTAGTTTTGCGTCATCAATGCTCTTAATGACAGAGACTACCTTCAAATCATTATCCTTCTTTGCATATTGGCAGAAGTTGAATACGACCTCGTCTTTACCTAATCTAAACTTGAGTTGGTCCTTCTCCATGTCCACCAATGTGCGTCCAGTGGCTAAGAAGGGCTTTCCAAAGATTATTGAGACTTTAAAGTCAACCTCACCGTCTAGGATCAAAAAGTATACGGGGAATATCAACTTATCCACTTTCACTAGGACGTCATACAGTATTACCACAGGCTTCTTCATCGTATGGTCAACCACTAACAATTGCATGCTCGTTGGAGTAGGGGCTCCCAGTCCTAGCTTCTTGAAGACCACAAGGGACATCAAATTTATACTGGCACTGAGATCACATAATGCCCTTGCGAACTCCACATATCTGATAATGCAGGGTATGGTGAATAAATAGGGATCTTCTCGCTTTTACACCAAGGACTGTGTACAATTGCATTGCAATGTTGAAGCTTTTGGGAGAGCTCTTAGATTACAGTCCGCTTCTTTGTGACCAAGTCCTTTATGAACTTTGCATACCCTGGCATCTTCTCCAATTCCTCAATGAGAGAAATGTTGATGGAGAGTTATTTCAACATGGAGAGAAAGTGCTTGAATTTACCTTCCTCCTCCTTCTTTTTGATTCTTGAGGGAAGGGAGGAGGACGTCTAGGTGTAGCTTCGCTGACATCATAATTTTTGTGTCGTTACCGTGGAATACAACTAGACTGGTTTAATTCGAGTAATTTGGGACTTAATCTTTATTTCCCTCATTTTACACTTTTTGTTATTTTTGTTTTGTTTCAGTGTGCAAGTGTAGTGTATGCACAACACTCGAAGTCGGGGCATACACTTGACTCCGTCTGACCCTGAGATCCAAAGAGTGCTAAGAGGAATGGCCCAAAACAATGTGAACAACACTGCAACTGATGTAATATGTACAACACTGAACCAGAATGAGAACAATAAAAACCCACCTCCGCTTGAGGATATTGACCCACCACCACAGGATCTCCATGATGCAACTCATACATGGAATCAATATCGGCCTAATCCTATGGTGATGGATGGCACTGGAGCTATTGTGTTATTGCCACTATCGGATGACACAAAGTTCATTATTTCGAGTGGGTTACTACAAATGTTGCAAAATCGCAGGTTGTTCACGGGCCTACCATAATAGGATCCATATAACTATCTACACAATGTTGCCTTTGTTTGTAAAAGTATGATGGGAAGACAAAATATATCTATGTATGTCATTGGGCTCCGTGTCTTCCCATTATCTCTCACAGGTGATGCAATTTTATGGTTATCCGAGCTCTCGCAAAGTTTGATCACCAGTTGGGTTGAACTACAAAAGGTCTTTTTGGAGAGGTTCTTTCTATGGTTAAAGAAGCTGAAGTTGAAAGACCAAATCAACAACTTTGAGAAAGTTCCTAGTGATTTGATCAATACCATATGGGAGAGGTTCACAAAGTGTTTGAGGAGTGTCCCTGAACACAAGATCGTGAATGACGCCATAGTGGAGATCTTTTATCGAGCCTTGGATTAGAATTGCCAAGTTGTTGCCGATATTATCATGAGAGGCTAATTCTTAGATCATCCATTTTCAATGATTGTTGAGACGTTAGAAAAGGTGGTCAAAACTAATCGTGCATGGGGAAGGAGAGATAAGTTGACAACAAAGAGCTCGTTCGTAGTTAGTAGTAATTCGGTGCAAGCAAAAATAAATGAGGATATGATGCAAGAGCTTGCTCGGATTAGTAATAATGTGGACTTGTTGATGAAGCAGAACCAAGTTGAGTGTAGTAGCTCATCCGCCTTCACAAGTAAACATGTATAAGGAGCCTTGGAGAAGAGGAGGAAGAATGAGGAGGAAGGTAAATTCCAGCACTTTATCTCCATGTTGAAACAACTCTCCATCAACATTCCTCTCATTGAAGCTTTGGAGAAGATTCCTGGGTATGGAAATTTCATGAAGGACTTGGTCATGAAGAAGTGGACTTTGAGCTAGGAGCTCTCCCAAAAGCTTCAACATTGTAGTGTGATTGCTACGAAGTCTTTGGTGTAGAAGTGAGAAGATCCCGGAGCATTCACCATACCCTGCATCATTAGAGATGTTGACTTTGCAAGGGAATTATGTGATCTAGGTGCCAGCATAAATCTGATGCCATTTGTAGTCTTAAAAAAACTAGGATTGGGAGCTCCTACTCCTACGAGCATTCCATTATTGATGGTGGACAAAACGATGAAAAAGCATATGGGGATATTGTATGACATCCTTGTAAAAGTGGATAAATTCATATTCCCTGTAGACTTTGTGATCCTTGACTATGAGGTTGACTTTGAAGTGCCAATTATCTTAGGAAGGGCCTTCTTAGGCACTAGGCGAGCATTGGTGGACATGGATAGGGGCCAACTCAAGTTTAGATTGGGTAAGGACGAGGTCATATTCGATGTTTGCCAACATACAAAAGGGATGATGATCTAAAGGTAGTCTCTATCATTGAGAGTGTTGATAAGGCAGAACCAAAGGTACTAATTGAAGAAAGACTAGGTGTCGACACTCTGGAAGCAGTGTTAATGAATTTTGAGGGTTATGGCATCCCAGACTATGAGGAGAAATAAAGGCTCTTGGGGTATCTTATTCCGCTAGACACCAAGCTAAGCTAAAATTGGACCTAAGAATTTGTGAATCACCACCTACTAGACCATTTATTGAGGAGCCACCGGTGCTGGAATTGAAAGCTCATCCATTCCATCTGAGATATGTTTTTTTAGGTGCCACCAAAACCTTGCCGGTCATCATTGTTATAGATTTTAATGACGAACAGGTGAATGCATTTGTCGGGGTGCTTAAATAGTTCAAAAAGACTATCGATTGGATAATTGCGGATATAATTGGTATCCCACCTTGGGTATGTACTCATAAAATTCAACTGGTCAAGGACTACAAGCTAAGTATTAAGCGTCAAAGGCGTCTTAATCCACCGATGCAAGAGGTCGTGCGCAAAGAAATCATCAAGTGGTTGGACGCAGGGGTGATATATCCAATCACTAACAATGAATGGGTAAGTCCGACTCAGTGTGTTCCAAAGAAGAGAGGTATCACCATAGTCCCAAATGCTAGTAATAGAGTTGATTCGCATGCGACTACTCACTAGGTGTGGGGTGTGCATGGACTACAGAAAGCTCAATGCATCAACGGAAAAGGACCATTTCCCTATGTTGTTCATGGACCACATGTCACGCCAAAAGTCCCATTAAGGCGGACTAGCACCTGTTGCTGACAAGGCTCGGAAGAACCAACATTTAACCATACAATTTCTATGAACATTACAAGGGGTTTCCACATTCAACATGTTTTCAAGAAAGTAGACAGTAATAACAAGACAAAAGGAAATGCATATGACTAGGCTGTTGGAGCCACGATGTCCAAAGTATGACACATGATCAAATTTTACTTTACATAGTCTACAAAGCCTCTAGATAAGGAACAATATCTATTAAAGGTCGGGACAGGCCCCGCCTCATGACTAACTATACAATACAAAAATATAAGCTCTAGACACATAAAACCCCGAAGCAACCTGGAGCTCAGTAACAACAGCTGGATATCCTATACTCCTACTTGGGAGATCTACTAGCTCCTATACCTGCAGCATGAAATACAGGTCCCCCGTAAGGGACGTCAGTACGAAATAATGTACTAAATATGTAAGGCAAGAAGTACTATATATGAAATAAGAACTCAAATGAAATCATACACTGGTGTGTAAGGATAAGAGACCACCTTTAGTCATACTATAGGATCATGTACTTTATTGTCCTTTTCATTACTTTACCTTTCTTTACTGTATAATCTGTGCGCAGTATATCATACAAATGACCAACTAATTCGTTGTAAATTAATATCGGGATTGACCCATTCTAGGATTTCCTTTCACCGCTGGGATACCCCCCCGTAATATGGGATCGACCCATGCTAGGCGATTCTTCCACCCCTTGGATACCACCCATTAACAAGCAACTTTGACTTGTCTTTTATTTACTTTTGAGATGATTCTCTTGGTAGTCATAACATTTTGGAGTGGTAGGAGTATAGATATAACATGTGGCATATAAACAATTATACAAGAAATACCACAATGAAAAGAGTAAGTTACACAACTAATGAAATGCATAGGAGATGAAATAACACATGGACTTTACTTAGCAAAAAGGAACTCATGTATCTTTGGTATCCAAGTATGTATGCATATTTGAAAATGGATATTGTATGGGAGAATATAAACATGTTAAGGAGTGAAGACACGGTTATTAGTTAGGCTGGAGCTTGTAAGTGCCTCTATGTGCCAAGGAAGAACTTAGATTTCATGTTAAATAATAGGAAATTGAATACCCTTACATACCTTGTTGTACTACGTCGTTATTACCTAGAAGTAACCTCCCCTTTCCCCCAAATATTTATCTACAATAGGGTAGGTGATAAAACTAGTATTAGCAGCTAATAAACATGTCTTGGCAGTCCAATCTCATAAAAAAGAATACTCGGCAAGTAAACTTGTAATTATTAACCCAAGAGTATTCTTTCAACCTTTCCACTTCTAATCGTATTTTCTAATACATATTCTCATGTACATGTCATATCAAGCTTGTTTTAGTCTCATAATAGTCTTACGATAGCTAACAAAGCACAACACATAACAATTCTACACAACACACAAGTAGGCAACATAACATTACGTCTTCTCGCTACATTTCGAAGTCAACAATCCCAAACCTGTTTCAACATCAACCAAATTGTCTCTAACATATTTACACATAAAAACAGTTCTAAAACAGTCCCAAAGTAGATGGAGGACATGAAATAACAATTTCCAATTACCAATCCACAAGTTCTTACTAAGAGCACAATTCATATATCATGCAAGAACTCATTTTTGTGGAAGATAAAATGGTGCAACAACCTTCTTACATCACTACTAAACCTTGTTGAAAAAATAAACATTACTTCATAATCCAGCCAACCAAGAAGAAAGAAGCTTCTTAATAACAAGAAAAGTGTACAACAATCTTTGGAACACGTGCTACCCAATACTTTCCACAAGCATAACCAAAATACTCATGTTTTTCATGGAAATATTATACTAAATCATAGGTATTTATACTTACCTTAGCCTTCAAGGATCAGGTCCTCTTCAAGAATCCTAAAGTTTTGTTGTGGTTGCTTTGTAAAAGCAAGAGAGAGCAAGGAGAAACTTTGGAAAGAATATGATTTTTGGCTATGCTAAAATGACTTGAAATTTCTGGTTGTAACCCCTTTTAAAAGACCACTCTTGGGCGACTTTCACCTTTAATTTAAGCCACATTTTAGCAAGGTGGTGATCCACCTGCTTGGTCATTTAACTTGGGCCTTGGCTGACCATTTTTCTCTTTTCCGTTCACTTAGTTTAGGCCCAAATCCCCAAGTAGGCTGTGAATGTACTTGGGACTTTTTTCTATTCATCTTGAGCTGCAAATATTGTCCCTTTATGATGCTAAACCATGGGCCAAAATTACACCCTTAAGTTAGGGTTTATTTATAATCAGACTTGAACAGATTCGGTGTTGGGCCTCGTTTCCATCTACCTAGCCTATGTAAGCTAAGCACGTAGGTGACTCACCTGTTAGCATCCTAAGTCCTACAAGCACCTCATTTTTTTAACTTCGTTTAAGGCCGCGATCTCCTCAATTTGGCTTAAATCTTATATACCACTCACTCGTCTTAAGCATTAGATTTAAATATAAAAGTTGAGCACTTTTAAAGTTGGTGCTCCTTCTACCAAATCATATCATGTTCCATATGCATAGGACTAGTACACCTAAGATGTGGGGTGTTACATCCTCCGCCCCTCCCCCCTCCCCCCTCCCCCCGGAACATTTGTCCCCGAATGCTAGCATAATTAGATAGGTTAAACAAGTTTAAACCTTCTGTTAAATAAACTTTGGACAACACACATACCTATTAATTCCCCAACTCTACATCTTGGACTTCCTATTTAGCTTCAAATCAATAAGGGTACTTAGATCTCATCGCTTCCTCAGCCTCCCATGTTATCTCTTCTACTTGTCGGCTCCTCCAAAATACCTTTACTAAAGCCATTTCTTTATTTCTTAGCTTCTTAACTTGATGATCTAGGATAGCAATAGGTACCTCTTCATAGGTGAGATCTTTTGTAACCTGCAGCTCTTCAATAGGAGTGATACGATATGGGTCACCTATGCATTTTCGAAGAATTGAGACATGAAAAACGAGATGAACAATTGAGAGCTTCTGGGGTAGCTCTAATTCGTACGCAACCTGTCCAAACCTTTTAATAATCTTATATGGCCCTATGTAACGTGCGCTTGGTTTTCCTTTCTTATCGAATCTCAGAACACCTTCCATTGGGGACACCTTTAAGAATACCCAATCTCTTACTGAGAATTCCAGTCCTCTCCTTCTAGCATCCGCGTATGATTTGTGATAACTTTGGGCTATTTCTAGTGGCCATCGTATTACCTTGACTTTTTCCATGGCTTGTTGGACTAGATCTGGTCCAAGCAAGTTAGTTTCACCCACTTCAAACCATCCTATTGGCGACATACATTTCCTTCCATACAAAGCTTCATAAGGTGCCATCTTGATGCTTGAATGGTAGCTATTATTATACGCAAATTCAAGAAGTGGCAAATGATCCACCCAACCACCGTTGAAGTCCAATGCACAAGTCCACAACATATCTTCAAGTGTTTGAATGGTGCATTCTGCTTGAATTTCTGTTTGAGAGTGGATAGTTGTACTCAAATTCACTTGTGTCTCTAAACTCCTTTGGAAGGACTTCCAAAACTTTGCAGTGAATTGAGCTCCCCTATCAAATATAATGGAGATTGGGACCACATGTAGCCTATCTATCTTTTTGAGGTATAACTTTGCATACTCTTCAGTTGTATAATCACTCTTAACTGGCAATAAGTGTGTAGACTTTGTGAGTCTATCAACTATTACCCATATAGAGTCAAACTTTTGAAATGAGCGAGGAAACCCAGTAACAAAATACATATTAATAATATCCCACTTCCACATTGGAAGCTCTATACATTGCATATAACCTCCCGACTTTTGGTGCTCTACCTTGACTTGTTGGCAATTTGGACATTGAGCCACAAATTCTGCAAGGTCCTTTTGCATGCCTCCCTAACAAAACATTCCCTTCAGGTCATGATACATCTTAGTTAATCCTAGATGGATGGAATATCTTGAATAATAGGATTCTTGCATTATCCTCCTTCTTAGTCCATTAATATTAGGAACACATAATCTATTTTGGCAATAAAGTACTCTATTTAATGCTAGTTCAAAGCCCTTTATCGTACCTTGACTCACCTTTTCCTTAAGTCATCGTAGAACAGGATCCTTGAACTGCTTTTCTCTCACCTCCATTACAAATGAAGACTCAGCATCATTATGCACAACAACCCCTTCCTTTGGAGTTTCAAGGAGGCAAACTCCCAAATTGGCTAGTTGGTGTAGATCCTTAGCCACTCCTTGACTTACCATGGTCTGATCACTAATATCTATGACTGTCTTACGACTCAGAGCATTGGCTACTATATTTGCTTTCCCTGGATGGTATACTATATCGACGTCGTAATCCTTTATTAGCTCTAGCCATCTTCGCTGTCTTAAATTTAGGTCTTTCTGCTTAAAGATGTATTATAGGCTCTTATGATCAGTAAATATGTCAACATGAACCCCATACAAGTAGTAGCCCTATATCTTCAAAGTAAACACAACCGCTGCTAGCTCTAGGTTATATGTTGGGTAGTTTTTCTTATGCGGTTGCAGTTGCCTCGAGGCATAAGCGATTACCCTACCATGTTGTGTCAGTACACACCCTAAGCCAACTCCTGAAACATCACAATACACCATATTCACTTCCGTGCCCTCTGGAAGCACTAGCACAAGTGTAGAAGTTAGCCTGCTTTTCAACTCTAGGAAGCTCCTTTCACATGCATCATTCCATTGGAACTTGGTTTCCTTATATGTCAACATTAATAGAGGTGCGAAAACAGAAGAAAAACCCTCAATAAACCTTCTGTACTGACCTGCCAACCCTAGGAAGCTTCGAACTTCCATGGGTGTTTTTGGCCTTGGCCAATCTTTCACAACCTCTATCATTTGTGAAACAACCCATATTCCTTCATCGAATACAATATGACCCCAAAATACACATTTGGAAAACTTGGCGTACAATTGCCGATCACGAAGAACTTGTAATACCTGTCATAAGTGATTTTCATGGTCCTCTTACGATCTTGAATATATCAAAATATCATCTATAAATGCTATCACGAATACATCTAAGAATGACTTGAATGCCCTGTTCATTAAATCCATAAAAACTGTTGGTGCATTTGTCAACCAAAATGACATAACAAGAAATTCAAAGTGACCATAGCATGTCCTAAAGGTTGTCTTGGGTATATCTTCATCCTTCACCCTCACTTGGTGATAACCTGATCTCAAATCAATTTTTGGAAAGCATCTGACACCCTGTAACTGATTAAATAAATCATCAATTATGGGGAGGGGGTATTTGTTCTTAATTGTTACCCTATTCAATTGCTAGTAGTCAATACACATTCTCAAGGTGCTATCTTTTTTACGTACAAATAATACTGGTGCACCCCAAGGGGACATACTAGGTCTTATAAAATCCTTCTCTAGCAAGTCTTTTAGTTGCTCCTTTAATTCACTTAATTCTGTCGAGGCTATTCTATGTGGAGGGATAGAAATAGGTTGAGTGCCTTGAAGTAACGCAATACCAAAATCTACTTCTCATTATTCAGGTAAAATCGAAGCTTTTCAAGAAGTACATCAACAAATTCATCCACTACTGGAACAGATTGAAGAATTGGTGATTCTGCCTCCATATCCTTTACTCTAACTAGATGAGATATATATCCCTTAGTTATCATCTTCCTTGCCTTAAAATAAGAAACAAACTTACCCTTTGGTGCCCTAACATTGCCTTCCCATCCAAGGACCACATCATTTGGAAAGTGGAAATACACTCTCTTAGTTCGGCAATCCACAGTGGCAAAGCAAGAAGCTAACCAATCCATACCCATTATAATATTGAATTTCGCCATTTCTAGCTCAACAAGGTCAGCCAATGTGTCATAGTTATAAATAGTTACTACATAGTTATAATAGACCCTTCTAGTTATAATAGATTCACCAGTTGGTGTAGACACTTCAAATGGCTTATCCAATAATTTAGGTGTTATCTTAAGCTTCCCAGCAACTAGTGGAGTGGTATATGATAGTGTAGAACCAGGGTAAATTAATGCATACACATTGTGTGAAAAGATGAATAATGTACCTGTGACCACATCGGGTGAAGCTTCCAAATATTGCTGACTCCCCAGACAATAAGTGCTATTCTGGGTTCCGCTAGAGCTAGCTGCCCCTCTAACACCTCTACCACGACCTGTAGGAACTTGGGGTCAATGAAGGCACTAATGATGATGATGCAATAGTTGACCCAATAAATTGTGCTATATCACCCATACGTCTCCTCGGGCAATCTCTCATCATATGCCCTGGCGCACCACACCAATAAAAAGCATCGGTCCCAACATGACATGTACCTAAATGACTCCTCCCACATTGTTTGCAAGGCTGCCTAGGAGGCATTTGCTGACTTGACGAATATCCTGTTATCCGTGCACCTTGGCCTTCACTTCTTTAACTAAACTAATTACTTCTAGACCCTTGAAGTTGTGGTGGAGCACTAGCTGCAGAGTAGGAGGATGATGGCCTAGGTGGTCTATTAGAAAACTGAGACCTAAACTCACCTTGGGATGGTATAAACTACCCTATAGATCCGGCCCTCTTAGATTGCCCCCTTTCTAACTCTTGTGTCCTTCTTTGCCTCTGATCCTCCAATTTCTGTGCAAATGCTTGCATCCTCGCTATATCCATGTCTTTATTCAAAGAAGCAATGGTACAATCTCTAACCAGATACGAATCCAACCTATCCACATATCGGTGAACTCTATCTGTTATAGTAGCAACTACATTAGGAACATACTTGGCAGGGGAATTAAATTGAAAGCTATACTCCCTCACACTCATATTCCCTTGGTGGAGATTCAGAAACTGACCTGCATGGGCCTCTCGTATCTCTAATGGCAAGTAATGGTAAAGAAATTCCTCTTTGAATTCCTCCCAGGTAGTTAGAGTATACCCTTAGAGTGCTTCCAAGCTTCATACCATTGTATAGCCACACCCTTCAATCTATATGTTGCCAGCTCCATAGCTTCTATACCACTTATGTGTATAACATCTAAAGTGTGTTGGATCTGATCGATAAAGTCTTATGGATCTTCATTAGGATCTAACCTGGTAAAAGATGGAGAGTCCAAATTAAGGAAGTCATGTATCCTCGTGCTAGCTGCCTTATTCGCACCACTAGGCCTTCTTGTCTTTGACCTTGGTTAGAAAGTATGCGAGTCAATAGTTGGATTGTATTTCTTAGATCCTGCACGGTTGCATCGGTTGGTGGTTCTGGAGGAATTTCGCTACTTCCTAGTTTATCAGGAGCTGGAGGAGTTGGAGATGTTTGTGACAAAGACTCGTCTTGGGCCTCATTTCGTTGTCTCACTCGACTGGGTACACTAACTACTACTTCTACTTCCTTCCCTTTTCCTTTACTTTTCTTTGTTTCTGGCATACTCACTATACAAAACAATTTAGAGGTCAGAAACAATCCACCTACAACACTTGGCTCGATGGCACGATCTAAAGAATGAAATGAAAGTGACAACTCCTAAATGCCACATAACTTCTTTACTTATAAATGTGGTGCACAACACATCCATAAACAAGACTTTACATAGGTACGACTTTGTAGATTCCCTAGGACGACCCGCTCTGATACCACTTTTGTCACGCCCAAAGTCCCAAAAAGGCGGGCTGGCACCCATTGCCGACAAGGCTCGGGAGAACCAACACATAACCATGCACTTTCTATGAACACTACAAGGGGTTTACACATTTAACATGCTTTCAAGAAAGTAGACAGTAATAACAAGACAAAAGGAAATGCATACGACTAGGCCGGTTGAGCCAGGATATCTAAAGTATGACATGTGACCACACTTTACTTTACGTAGTCTACAAAGCCTCTAGATAAGGAACAATATCTATTCAGGTTCTGGATAGGCCCCCGCCTCATGACTAACTATACAATACAAAAATATGAGCTCTAGACACAAAAAGCCTCGAAGTAACCTGGAGCTTAGTAACAACAACTAGGGAGATCTACTTGCTCCTATACCTGTAGAATGAAATGCAGGTCTCCTATAAGGGACGTCAGTACGAGATAATGTACTGAATATGTAAGTCAGGAAGTACTATATATGAAATAAGAACTCAAATGAAATCATACACAGGTGTGGAAGGATAAGAGACCACCTTTAGTGATACTGTGGGATCACGTACTTTATGTCCTTTTTATTACTCTACCTTTCTTTATTGTATAATCTATCCACAGTATATCATATAAATGACCAGCTAATCAGTGGTAAATCAATATCAGGATCAACCCATGCTAGGCTTTCCTTTCACCCCTGGGATACCCTTCTGTAATATGGGATTGACCTATGCTAGGCGATTCTTCCACCTCTAGGATACCAACCATTAACAAGAAACTTCGACTTATATTTTATTTACTTTTGAGATGATTCTCTTGATGGTCATAACATTTTGGAGCTGTAGGACTATAGATATAACATGTGGCATATAAACAATCATGCAAGACAATACCACAATGAAAAGAGTAAGTTACACAACTAATGGCATACATAGGAGATGAAACAACACATGGGGGACTTTACTTAGCAAAAAGGAACTAATGTATCTTTTATATCCAAGTATGTATACAGATTTGAATATGGCTATTGTATGGGAGCATATGAACATGTTTAGGAGTGAAGACACGGTTATTAGTTATGTTGGAGTATGTAAGTGCCTTTATGTGCCAAGGAAAAACCTAGATTTCATGCCAAATAATAGGAATCGAATAACCTTACATACCTCGTTATACTACGTCAATATTACCTCGAAGTAACTCCACTTTCCTCCAAATATTTATCTACAATAGGGTAGGTGATAAAACTAGTATTAGCAGCTAATAAACACGTCTTGGCAGTCCAATCTCATAAATAAGAACACTCGGGCAGTAAACTTGTAATTATTATCCCAAGAGTATTTTTTCTACCTTTCCACTTCTAATCGTATTTTCTAATACACATCCTCATGTACATGTCATATCCAGCTTGTTTTAGTCCCATAACAGTCTTACGATAGCTCACAAAGCACAACACATAACAATTCTATACAACACACAAGTAGGCAACATAACATTACGTCTTCTCGCTATGTTTCAAAGTTAACAATCCCAAACCTATTTCAATTTCAACAAAACTATCTCCAACATATTTACACATAAAAATAGTCCCAAAACAATCCCAAAATAGATGGAGGATGTGAAACAACAATTCCCAATTACCAATCCATAAGTTCCTACTAAGAGCATAATTAAGATATCATGCAAGAACTAATTTTTGCAAAAGATAAAATGGTACAACAACCTTCTTACATCACTACAGAACTAAACCTTGTTAAAAACATAAACATTACTTCATAATCCATCCAACCAAGAAGAAAGAAGCCTCTTAGTAAAAAAGAAAAGTGTACAACAATCTTTGGAACACATGTTGTCCAATACTTTCCACAAGCATAACCAACATACTCCTCATTTTTTTCATGAAAAATTTATGCTAAATCATAAGTATTTCTACTTACCTTAGCCTTCAAGGATCAGGTCCTCCTCAAGAACCCTAAAGTTTTATTTTGGCTGCTTTGTAAAAGCAAGAGAGAGCAAGGAGAAACTTTGGAAAAAAAATCTAATTTTTGGCTATGTTAAAATGACTTGAAGTTGCTGGTTTGTAACCCCTTTTAAAGGTCCACTCTTGGGAGACTTTCCCCTTTAATTTAAGCCACATTTTAGCAAGGTGGTGATTCACATGGTTGGACCTTTAACTTGGGCCTTATTGGGCTCCGATTGTATGGGCCTTGGCTGCCCATTTTTTTCCCTTTCACTTAGTTTAGGCCCAAATCGCCAACTAGGTTGTGAATGTACTTTGGCCTTTTTTCTTTTCATCTTGGGCTGCAAATATTGTCCCTTTATGATGCTAAATCATGGGCCAAAATTACACCCTTAAGTTGGGCTTTATTCATTATTGGACTTGAATAGATTCGGTGTTGGGACTCGTCTCCGTCTTACCTAGCCTATTTAAGCTAAGCATGTAGGTGACTCACTTGTTAGCTTCCTAAGTCCCAAAAGTATCTCATTTTTTTTCACTTCGTTTAAGGTTGAGATCTCCTCAATTTGGCTTAAAACTTATATACACTCACTCATCTTAAGCATTAGATGTAAATATAAAAGTTAGGCACTTTTAAAGTTGGTGCTCCTTCTATCAAATCATATCATGTTCCATATGCATAGGACTAGTACACCTAAGATGCCGGGTGTTACACCACATGCTATAGTGCTTGGCAGGAAAAGGTTGGTATTGCTTTCTTGATGGTTACTGGAGCTACAATCAGATTTCTATCGCTCCAAAAGACCAGGAGAAAACAATATTCACATGCCACTATGGCGCCTTCACATTCAAGAGGATGTCATTCGGGTAGTGCAATATGCCGACAACATTCCAAAGATGAATGATGTTCATCTTCTCAGACATGGTGGAGGACACTATCGAAGTATTCGTGGATGACTTTAGTGTGGTCGGTGACTTCTTGAAAGACTGACTGAAGCATTTGCATACGGTGCTTAGTAGATATGAAGAATGCCATCTAGTTCTGAATTGGGAAAAGTGTCACTTCATGGTAAAGGAAAGCATTGTGTTGGGGCATAAAATCTGTATCAAAGGCACTGAGGTAGATATAGCTAAAGTGGAGGTGATTTAAAATCTTTCCCCACCCATCTAAGTCAAGGTTGTGAGATGTTTTCTAGGCCATGCAGGATTCTACAAGTGCTTTATAAAGCACTTCTCAAAGATAGCATATCCCATGTGCAAACTACTTGAGAAGAATGCTAAATTTGTGTTTGATGATGCCTGTCTGAATGACTTCGAAGGATTAAAGCAAAATTTGATTTTGGCTCTTATTATTGTTGCTCCAGACTGGTCAAAACCCTTTGAGATAATGTGTGATGCAAGTGTGATTGCACTTGGTGTAGTGTTGGGACAATGCAGAGAGAAGTTATGACATTCTATATATTATGCCAGCAAATCCCTAAATGCAACACAGAAGAACTACATTGTCACAGAAAAGGAGTTATTTATAGTGGTCTTTGCATTTGAGAAATTCAGGTCTTATCTTTTGGAAACTAAAGTCATTGTGCATACTAACCATTCAACGTTGTGGTAATTGATGGTGAAGAAGGATAAAAATTGAGATTGATTCGATGGGTACTTCTTCTTCAAGAGTTTGATTTTGATGTTATTGACTGAAGGAGGACTAAAAATCAGGTTGCAACTACCTCTCCAGATTAGAAGAGGAGGCCATGACAAAGTTCGATGATGAGGTGGAGATTGATGACTTGTTCCCTAATAAGAGAGTGCTAGTAACATCACATGACTTTATGCCATGGTTTGTAGATTATGCAAACTATTTGGTTAGTGATATTGTGCCATCGAACTTAACTACTTACCAATGGCGCAAGTTTATGTCTAATGTGAGGATGTTTTTCTGGGATGATCCATACTTGTTTCATGTATGTGCAGATGGGATTATCCGTCACTGTGTTACTGAGGTCGAAATGGTGAGTATTCTAGAGGTGTGCTACTCATCCCTAGAGGGTAGGCATCATAGCGGAATTTTGATAACACATATGATCCCGCAATGTGGCTACTAGTGGCCAACAATCCGCAAAGATGCTCACGGCTATGCCAAGGCGTGTGATAGATGCCAGAGAGAAGGAGGTGTTTCCTGCAAGCACGAACTCCCCCAAACCCCAAATGGTGATAGAATTATTCGACGTGTAGGGGAATCTCATGGCCCGTTTGTTAGATCCCATGGGAACAAGTATATCTTAGTGAATATGGGCTATGTATTAAAATGGGTGGAGTCAGTGGCGCTTCCTAACAATGAAGGAAAAAGTGTCACGACATTCTGAAAAGGAACATCTTCTCAAGCTTTGGTACCCCGCGGGCGATCACTAGCAACGGAGGTTCCTATTTCTACAATAGGTTGTTCAAGGCTCTACTTGAGAAATATGGTGTAAAGCATTAGGTGGCAACACTCTACCACCCACAAACAAGTGGGCAAGTTGAGGTGTCCAATAGGGAGATCAAACAGATTTTATCCAAGATTGTAAAAGCAAACTGGACTAATTGGTCGAGAAAGCTTGATGATGCATTATGGGCATACCGGACTGCATTCAAGACTCCCATAGGCATGTATCCTTACCAGCTTTTCTTTGGTAAAGCTTGTCACTTACTGGTGAAGCTTGAGCACAAGGCGATGTGGGCGCTCAAGAAGTTGAATTTGAACTGTAGCGATTCAGTGAACTCAAGGTTGAGCCAACTTAACAAGCTTGATGAATTCCGCTCGAACACATATGAGAGCTCAACCCTATACAAAAAAAGGATGAAGCTGCAACATGATCGTTACATTGAGAATCGCCAATTTGCATCAAGGACTTGGTGTTGCTATACAATTCCAAATTAAAGGTGTTCCCTGGGAAACTCAAGTCCAAATGGTTGGGACCATTCAAAGTATCACATGTTTTCGACCATGGGGCTATTAAGTTGGAAAAGTGAAATGGTACAAAGTTCAAAGTAAACGGTCAAAGACTCAAACTATATCTTGGCAATGCTGAAGAAGTAAAGGCAGTGGAAGCATAGACACTTGGTGGAGTCTGAGTACCCAAGTTTCCTAAGTCATGCCGCGACAATAAATCAGGCACTGCTTGGGAGAGAACCCAAGGTAGAGACTAGCGCTTAGGGACCCAGGTATGTTTTTTCGACCCCTGTGCTTTATTATTATATTTTGTGCATTTAAGACAATGCAAAGTTTTTTTTGTGGGGTGTGGGTAGTTATAGGCCTCAGTGATGTCTGAGTAACTATGACTTAAATTATCCCAAATTTTGAATCTGAGGGGTTTTCTTGACTGTGTTCTTTTTCCCAAGGATATCTACTCTGTTGAACCAGCATGTTTAGGATGTATAGGTAGTATTAGTAGCATGTAGTACTAAAGTCTATGGAATATGTTAGTTTTTTGTGAAAAATGATACCCACCAGAATACTTGTTAGTTAGTCTTGATAGAAACCATGCATGTTTGATTGTTTGACAATGTTTGTTTTGATAAGTGAGGTCTATTTTTGATGCAAAGCATGATCTAAGAGTCTATATTAATAGTGTAATCAGTGCCATGTGTGTGTGAGCTTTATTTGCTAAAATTCTTATACTGTGTTTCAATTTAGAACTTGCCCTATTACATTAACTTAGAGTGTAGGTTGGTTGGTGAGGAAAAGATCTTAGGCCATTGTTCATACTAGCCCACTTAGCCTAAATGACCAACCAAATGTGTAATATATCCTTTGATTCCAATATTTGAGCATTGTATGTACCCTTTTCTATGTAAAAACCTAAGTAACCTAGCCTTGTCGAATGTAAGAATCCTGAAATTGGACCTGTTCTTTCCTTGAATATTGTGCACCTTGATTGAGGCAAAAAGCTTAAGTTGAGGATTGCTATCAAAAGTGTCCCTATTTCATAGGTTGGATATTGTGCACCTCAACTTAGGTCAAAAGCCTAAGTTGAGGGTGGCTAGTGTAAGGGTAATCACATAAAATAGGGTGGAAGCTAGTCATACATAGAAAAAAGGAATAAAAATGTGCTATGGGTGCAAGAAAAATGAATCGACGCCTAAAGAATGAGCTAAAAAGAAAAAAAGATGTCAAAATAAAAGACAATGAGCTAAAAATGAGCGTAAGGCACCCATACAAGCTTGAAATAGGAGAAAAGGAGAATGAGTTGAAAAATGATAGTTGTTGTAGGGAAAAAGTGTATAATAATGGAGTGACAAGGAGGGTCGTCAATCACTATGTTCCCAAAACATCATACCGAAGCCCTCTGAGCCTATGTTACAAGCTAAGAAAGACCTATAGTGATCCTAGTCCAAGTACTCGAACATCATAGTCATGAGTACAGGCGCAAGCATATGGTATGGAGCGCCGTATTTGAATATTCTTATGAGAGTGAGTGATTTTGTGTAGTCCCAAGTATTGAATCTGAAATTATTATCATTAGTGGGATATGGGACTTCTTTGTGTGAGGGCACTTGCATTTCATTGTCGATTCTATACTATGTCAGTGATTGTTGCTTATCTATGGTTACCTTGCTTATAATAGTTGCACTGTCACATGTATTGATCTGCATTGGTTTGCCTGATAGCTATATTATGTGCATTTATGAGTGGTATGGGTATGTCCCATTATATTGAGGCACGTGTGTTACTGTACTGCTTATGTAGATTGAGTACGTCATTTGAGGAAAAACAACATTTTTAAGTTGAGGGTGTTGATGCGCTGTCAAAATACAACACTTTTGATACTTAAAACATGGAATTTTGTGTCTTCTCAAAGCGTTGTTAGTGGGTTTGATGTGTTTTTATGTTTGTTTTTAGGATTACAGGATTTGGCATGACTTTGGGCTAAGTGTGCAGTTGCTGTTGTTTTTTCTGTTCTACGAAACCCTTTACAAGTCGTGAAAGTTTCCATGAGCCGTAGAGTGGGGTCCATATTAAAATCCAGTGAAAGGGTGATTTTCTGAAGATGCATCTATGAACTGTCAGACGAGCTGTAGAATGATGTACGAGTCATAGATGAGGTTTCATACCTTAAGAATCAGAAGTTGGAATTTTCTAAAAAGTCATCAAACAAAATCCTATAAGGGCCTTAAGTCTGAATACAGACATAAAAAGGTCTCGTAGAAGCTAAACCCAAAATTAAAGACTGAAGTCAACGAAGCCCCGATACGGGCCGTAGAACTTAGTACGACCTGTAGACTTGCTCGTATTTCCTACCTAATCTAGTTTTCCTATTTTGATTTTGGATTTGTATTTTACGTACTATAAATAGGTTTTTTAGGTTATTTTCAGGGAGGACATGTAAGAGAATAGAGTACGTGTAAGAGGAGAGAGGAGAACGACAAGAAACATTGAGAGAAACACTAAGAACATTATTTTGTGATTTTAATTCATACTTTGTGATTTCCATTTAAGAGCTTAGATTTATTTTTCTTAATTTCATTCTTGTAAGTGCTCAATTATGTCATTGTATATCATGATTCTTGCATCTACAATGAATATGTGTAGCTAAATCCACAACTAGGGTTGTGAAAATCATGAAGAACTAACAAGGTAAAATTGAATAATTTGTAATTCTTGGAAAGTGTGTATGCACATATTAATTAATTCTCTTTGTTTTAACTGCTTTTTAATGGTGGCCAATGTTAGAACTCGCCTAATTGTTACTTACTGGACCAAGGTTGTAATGAATGGGAAACGAGCTTAATTAATAAGATTCGATTGGTGTATTTTCATCTAATCAACCATACTGGATCAAGGGGAGGTTGTACGAGGACAATAGGTAATGGTTAGTAATGTCACATTCGAGGGATAGATCAAATCACATAATGAAATTTACCTCTCAATTGGATCAAATGGTTTGATAAACTTAACTTACCGTTCGACATGCAACACATCAGAAAAGAATGTGATTATCTGGTAATAACAAGTTAGAAAATCATGGGGAACACAATACCCTGCTAACTCTTCTTATTGATTTCACACACTTTTTTTAGTTTTGGATTATTTTCTGCAATTTACACCCCCCAACCTTTTGGGAGATAAGTCGGTTAATTTACTCGAATTGCTTGGTATTACTCTGAGTCTACCATATTCTCTATGGGATCAACCCTAACCTCGGTTAGGTTATATATCTTGATAATAATCATTTTAACCTTCAAAAAGGAGGTGTAGCTTGGGCAACCTCAGGGATTTCCCATAAGGTGAGCGTTTTGATTATTTTGGAAAAGTAAACCACTCCTAGTCTGGTGTAGAGTGCACATAGGGATTCAAAGAAGCAGCTCGCTTGGTCTTACGTGTTAGTTATGGTCCCTTCTTATCTATGTATGATATGTTATGTGACTTGATAATTTCTCATGCATATTTTGACTAAGTCATTGAGCAATTATGACATATTGAGCTTATATCCATTGATTATGATTATTTATATAATTTAGTTATGGCTTGTTCCTTGTTGCATCGCACCCCACATACTTAGTACATTCCAAGTACCAATGCATACTTTTTTCTACATGATCTAACCATGTAGGAACCAGAGCTCCTATCCATCCTCCTCCTCCACGTGACTAGATGATTCGGTTGAAAATCACTTTGGTAAGTCCTCCACTTTGAGGACAATAGCCATTTTACTTCCTGCTTTAGTAAGACTTGTCTATTGATGAACATTTATGTTTTGAGGGTGAGCCCAGGAGATGCCTTGGCCCCTGTTCCATTCGCTTCAGTGGTGTTGTTGGATATTTGGATAGGCATGCTATGAGCTCCAATCTTATTATATATATGTATTATAAATCACCCTTAGTCCTTATAACCTTCTTATGGTTGGTGTATGTTGATGATGAGATGGACGTCCTAATTCCCTAATTGCTCCCATAGCGTGAGTCATACTTACCCATCCCTTAGAATTTATTTGCTATGTGATCCATGTCGACCCTCTTCCCTAAAACATCCCCATAGCGTGTGTCTAAATCCCTATTCTCCCAAGAATTATGTGTTTGTTTGTTTAAATTTTTCCTTTGCAACGAAGGATGTGCCATGTATGCTTAAGAAACTAGTTTGGTGTTCCTTCAAATTCTCCATTCACCGTGTTTCCCCTAGGCCCCAAGCTTGGGTTGTGACACAACCTCTAAATTAGACTCTACAATTGACTAGTTCAATGCATCACTTCACCTCTTGAACCACCATTTCCTGTAGAATTTTATTCCAACTCTTGTTGGGTTATTATGCTGATAACAATTATCCCTATTTCCATTCGCAAAGTAGGTTTGAACGTCATCATGAACTGGGGAGTGTTACAGATACAAATCAACCAAATCTACTCAACAATCAACTCACAATCAATAACTCAACTCAGTAAAGAATGCAAGATTTGTTTAGTAAAATAGTGCTCCTAAAAGAAACTCTAATGACATTCTAACCTACAATTCAAATGGAAGTAGGAACAATCATTATAAGCATATTAACCCAACAAAAGAGTCAGGGTCGAATCCCATAGGGAATGGTGGTTCGAGAGGTGAAGTGATGCATTGAACTAGGTAATTAGGGGTTATGAGTAAATAAGATCAAGATTCAGCTGACAACAATTTCTAAATTCCAAATTAAGAACATATTAGGAGAGTTGTCGGGGGTGTGCAAATATGGGGATAGATCTACTAAGTTGGGTCTAAACACTTGATTAATTTAATTAAAGATGAGTGAGTGTGCTAGGTTGTTGGCAACCAACACTTCAATTACGACAATGAAGGTGTTTAGTATGAATCATTTACAACATCATGTGCAAATCGCTAGGATTATAAATGAAACTTAGGAATGAATATAATCTCACTCAGATTAACAACAATATAATCAAAGTATCATAGACCTAGCATAAAAATCAAAGACCCATTTCATTTACACACCCCCAACATTGGATATTTAGCCACTCATGCTCAAAAGTAAAAAATTAATACAAAAATCAATAGCTAAGTACATGGGTAAGATGAATAGCAAGAGAAAAGTTGAATTACAGTAGCTAATCTCCACAATTTCTTCTTCCTAAAGCTTGAAATCGCCGAACCTTTGTACTACTTGAGCAAAAAACTTTTATGTACTCTATTCTCTTTCTCTTTATTTATCTGTAAAATCTGATATGGATGTTATGTACAATGTCCTTACCAATAAGCTTCTATAGTCCGTGCAAATTAATGAAAGTTTGTACACCAAATTTTCATTCGGTGGTCAAGGTTGTCCATTGTCGAGTACTCTAACGATGCACCGAATGTGCACTGACCGCCTTCCTCTACATTTCCTGACGACTTTATTCTCTGCAATATTAGGCGACAACTCTATTCATCGTCGATCATGTTCGGCGCTCTGTCGAATCTCCTCATGCATCATCTTTCTATCATGGACTTAGGGTCTTGGTTACTACAAAATTAGGCATTCTCTTTGGAACTAGCGGTCTGTGAGTATGTCGGTGACGTTGCTTTTGACCGCTATTTTGATGTTTTTTCTCCTTCTCTAAGATATATTAAGCATTGTCCATTTGTGTAGTTTTAGCTTCATTCCTGTCATAACTCACACATATTAGTTAATAATTGAAGCATAATAGCACGCTGAGGAAAACATTTCTTCACATTCTAAGCCAAAATGCGTCCAAGATATGGACCCACCAAGCTCTAGCATGCAACTCATCAGATCAGTTATGCATAATCAGGAAGTTTATCTAACCGACAACATCCCACCATAATAGTTGGTGATGCGCAAGGAATGAGACATTATTACTACGCACGTCTAATATTTGCCAAGGTAAGGGACACTCAAACCTATCTTGGATCCTCAATCATTGTCCATATTTTGGGACAAGAGTCGCCCGAACTAACAACAGAACTATCCTATGCACACAACATACTTTATGGGGTTTTACATAATTATACTCTTACCAGACTCGGGTTGCTCAATACTACTCCCAAAACGCTCTATTTAAGCCTTATTCTAACTCATCTCAAACATCACCATTGTCATGTTCCATGAATAAATATATTTTGAAAATTATTTACATCCCATCAAATATTTACTTAAAACATCTTTTAAACCAAATGCTCGATTTCGTCAAAAACTCATTAAAACATGCATCATCTCATCAAAATATTTTTTTTCAAAATATAATCCTTTGGACTAAATAAAATACATATATGAGATTATTTAAATTACTCTTTCCATTAATGCATAGGAAAGTCATCATCTTTACATGCAAAAATCTTAATTTAAAACAATACTTTGTTAAGTGCATGAAAACCATCAATCTCCACATTAAATAATGTATAGAAAAATCAAGATCGTCAACTTCATTATGTTTCATGGAAAAGAAACTAGGAATGATAATTCCAACTACATAAGATATAAAATAATAATAATCTTGGTGAATAAATATATCTAACTCAATAAAAGAGGAATTAATTCATTTAGAATTCATGAATTAGGTAAAACTCTAATTCGAACCTAATTATAGAGATTTCGCATGTGAGGCCCGTCGATGAACTCAATCCAACGTTGTGGATAGCCTTACATATGTGGAATTATAAAGAACGATCAGCCCTTGAACAATCTCCAATCACACACTTGAAACCCTAGCTTTTCTATCTTCCCCAATGCTGTCAAAGTTTATTCCAAGTGTTGAATGAGGAATAATACTCTTGGGATACTGATATGGGGTCTAAATTAACCCTAAACCGTCGAGGGTTTTAATTAAAAAGGGAGGAAAAAGATTAAAATAACATTTCTTAAAATGCCTGAAGGGAACCACAGAGGCCCGTCTGCAAGTCATGGTTCTACTCACGAGTCGTGAAACTACCCTTCGTGGATGGAAGGTTCCCAAAATTGGGTTACTGGAATTTAGACATGGGGTTCTATGAACCCCTTTCTACTTGTTGTAAAATGGGCCACGAGCCATCCTATCAATCCTTGTCTTCGAAAAATTTGATTTCTAGAACTTCAATTTGTGAGACCCGTTCTATGGATTGTGGAATGAAGTACAGTCCATAGAAGGATTCGTACATGGGTCTCAGACTTAGAAAAATTTCTAAGTCGCATGGGCAACTATGGTGTCCCATCTATGGACTGTAGATCACTCTACGTACGTAGATTTCCCTTCGTAGTTCCTTCCAGTAAATCTTTCTAAGTCATTTTTCAACCTTTCTGGAGAATTTATCTTAGATTAGGTGAAATGAATCACTCTACGGTCCATAGATGGCCCTTCGTGGTTCCTTCCGCTAACTCTTTCTAAGTCATTTTTTCAACATTTCTGGAGAATTTGACTTAGAGTAGGTGGAATAAATTAGGAGGTGTTATATATTTACTATCATGAACCCTCTCCACGATGCGGAGAGGTAGCATACTTTTCTGGTTAGTGCAAAATCAGTCAAAAAATTATTTTTCAATACAGCTGACTTAAAAATCGAGAGAGACCTTTGACCTATACAATTTTTCCTCCTGAAAAAGAAATCGAACTCAGATTTATCCAAGAATATATAAAAATTATATTATTTAATGAATATATCATAAGGACATTCTGAATCTCTTGGGAGTTGTTACATTATCTCCCCCTTAGGAACACTCGTCCCAAAATGTGCTGAAAACACACTTGAGAAGAGTGATTAAATAAATTTTCAACCCAACATGAATGCATCAATGCAATCTAAACATCCTTTTTCATGAAATTTTAAACTTATGGATCAAATAACATCAAAAAATGTTACCATGAGTGTGTATGCATGCAACGTGACATGGACGAGCTGAAATACATGACTTAACACCATAGATATGGTTAAGGTTTTACCTTAGATTTGAATAGAGTGAAAAAGATAAGGATATCACTTCTTTATGTTCACTTCCGCTATTCAAGTAGCACTATGACATTGTTGATACCTCCAAAGGACTTTAACAGATACTACATCTTTGCTCCTCAATCTCTTCACTTGTCTATCCAATATCTCAACTGGAACTTGTTCATACGTCAAATTTTCCTCAACACCTACAACCTTCAAAAGGCACAATGGAGTTTTGGTCACCTGCAAATTTCCTCAACATGGACACGTGAAAGACCAGATGAATTATACTTATCTCCATAGGAAACTCAAACTCATATGCAACCTTATCGATTCTGATCAAGGTTCTATAAAGCCCTACATACCCAGGTCTTAATTTTTCCTTCTTGCCAAACTGAGTGATACCCTTCATGGGTGATACCTTCAAATACACTCAATCATCCACCTTAAATTCAAGATCTCTCCTCCTAATGTCAAAATAAGACTTTTATCTACTTTGGGCCATCTTCAGTCTCTCCCTTATTCACCTCACCTTCACCAAGTCTTCCATAACCAAATCCGGACCTATCAAAGCCATTTCTCCCACTACAAACCTCCTAACCAGGGATCTACAATGCCTCTCGTATAAGGCCTCAAATGATGCCATTCTAATGCTAGACTGATAACTATTGTTGTAAGCAAACTCAATAAGTGGATGATGCCCATCTCAACTACCCTTAAATTTCAAAACACAAGCCCTAGGCATATCCTCAAGAGTTTGAATGGTCCTTTCGGCTTGACTATCCGTTTGTGGGTGAAAGGTCGTGCTAAGCTTGACTTTAGTACCAAGGCCTCTTTGGAAAGTTCTCTAAAGTGAGAGGTAAATTAGGGTACATGATAAAAAATAATAGAGAATAGTACCCCATGTAATCTAACCAACTCGTGGATGTACAATTTGGCATAATCGTCGGCACCATAACTGGTAGGAAATGAGCCGATTTCATCATTCTATCAATAATAATCCAAATGTAGTCAAAATGCTTTTTAGTCTTAGGCAAACCAATCACAAAAGTCCTTGTTGACTTCTTCCCACTTCCTAGTAGGTATCTCAATATCTTGGTCTAGGCCACCTGGCCTTTGATGTTCAGATTTGATTTGTTGACAATTGTGACATCCAGCTACAAACCTTGCAATGTACCTTTTCATACCACCCCACTAATGTACTTCCCTCAAATCCCTATATATCTTTGTAAAACCGGGGTGAATGGAATATGAAGAATGATGTTCCTATCTTCAAATCAAGTCCCTCAACATATCAACATTTGGCACACACAACCTACGTTGGTGCTTTAAGGCACTATCTCCCCCTTGGGAGAAAACATCTACTTTTCCCTCATTTACTAATGCCTTCAATTCCAACAAATCAGGGTCAAAGTGTTGCTTGGATTTGACTTCTTCAATCAAAGAAGACTTGGAACCATCTATGACCACCATACCTCCAGTTTTGGCTTCATCCAACCTAACCCCCAACCTAGCTAATCAATGAAATTCATTTTCCAACTCCTTCCCATCCTTAACTTGAACTACACTATCCATGAATACCCTACTTAGGACATCAACTTTGCCTGGGTGATACATTCGTATCATAATCATTAAGGAGTTCCAAACAGCTTCTTTACCTTAAATTGAGATCTGTTTAGGTGAACACGTATTGTTGAATCTTGTGGTTGGTGAAAACATCCACGCGCACCCCATACAAATAATGATGCCATATTTTCAAAGCAAAAACTACAGCCGCTAACTGAAGTTCATGGGCAGGATAATTATGCTCATGCACTTTTAGTTTCCTAGAAGCATAGATAATAACCTCGTCCCCTTGCATCAATACACACCCAAAACTAATTCTTAAAGAATCAAAATAGACAAAAAAACCTTCTGACTCTTCCAATATGGTTAAGATAGGAGAGGATGTAAGCTTTTCCTTTAAAGTTTGAAAGTTCTTTTCACATTCGTCGATCCAAATGAATTTTTCCTTCTTTTGTGTCAACTTTGTCAAAGAGGAAGAAATTGAAGAAAACCCTCAACAAATCTTTGGTAGTACCCTGCTAAGCCCAAGAAATGCCTAATATCCATCGAAGTCAAGGGCTACGATAATTTCTCACAACTTTTATTTTCTTAAGATCCACCTTGATTCCTTCACCAGACAACAAATGCCCTAGGAATGTAACTTCATTCAACCAAAATTCACATTTATCAAACTTAGCAAACAACGTTTCTTCCCTTAATGTTTGAATTAGAGTAGCAGGCTAATAGGTTAGTAGGGTTAGGTTGATATCTGGCCATGGGGATAGTAGGCAGTAGGATTTGTCAGGTCTTTATATCCCGTGTTGTCATTATCTATCTTATATTTGTTAATTTTATCGTACTTACATACTATCATGTCCTTTTTCTTATTAGCCACTATTTCTATTTCCTTTCTTTTTTTCCATATCCAGTTTAATCTGCTTACGGGTTTTTGATAAGAGAGTTCCTAGGAAATAACCTCTCTACCTCTATGACATAGTGATAAGGTTTGCGTACATTCTACCCTCCCTAGACCCTACTTGTGGAATTTCACTGGGTATGTTCTTATTGTTGTTGTTGTTGAAGGTTTGCAACACTACCCTCAAATGCCCCACATGTTCTTCCTCACTCCAAGAGTAAACTAAGATATTATTACTGAATAACACAAAAAACATTTCAAGGTAGGGTTTTAAAGACCCTAATAAAAGATCCATAAATATTGTCGGTGCATTAGTTAGACCAAATGAAAACACCATGAATTCAAAATGCCCATATCTTGTACGAAAAGCCATTTTAGGAATATCACATTTCCTTACCCTCATTTGATGGTATTCGGACCGAAGATCAATCTTAGAAAAAGACTAGCCCCTTGCAATTGGTCAAATAAATCGTCTATCCTTGGTAAGGGATACTTGTTCTTTATGGTGACCTTGTTGAGTTTTTGGTAGTCGATGCACATTCTTAGTGAGTCATCCTTCTTCCTAAAAAAACACTAGTGCAACTTAAGGTGCCTTTCTAGGACTAATAAAACCCTTCTCCAATAAGTCCTTCAATTGATCCTTTAACTCTTTCAATTTTGCCAGGGCTACACGAAGGGGAGGAATAGAAATTGGTTGAGTATTGGGGAGGAGGTTGATACAACAACCTATTTCCTTTTCGAGAGGAACACTAGGGAGTTCATCAGGAAAGACATCAAGAAACTCATTGACCACTTAATCCGACTCAATAGAAAGAACCTTGGACTCGACATCCCTAACCCTTACAAGATGATAAATGCAACCCTTAGCAATCAATTCCCGAGCTTTAGGAAAAGAGGTGAACCTACCCTTAACCATAGAATCATGACCTTCCCTCTCAAGGACAAGTTCATTAGGAAATTGGAACCTAACCTTGTGAGTTCTATAATCAATGGAAGCATGATATGCATGTAACCAATCCATCCCAAGAATAATGTCAAAGTCTACCATGTCAAGTTCAACAAAAATCACAAGGCAAGACTTTGTGCAATATGGACAGGGGGACAACCCCTATAGTGACTGTGGCTACAATCTCTGCTTCTAGCCACTTCAATTCTTCAAGCTCTGCTTGGCTTGGCTCAACTCCCAGACCTCTTCATCAATTTTTGGGGTACCTACTACATTGACTTCTTCATTACCCTCAACCGAACCATCAACTTCCATCACATCCTCGGGAGCTACATTAATATCAACTCTAGGTGGCACTTCTAATCCATCCCAAAAAGAACTCAAGCTAGTGGACTTAAAGGATACCATCTCTTTTTACAAATATTCAATGTTTGCTTTTAAGGCCTAGCATATCACTATGGGGTTCTCCCATGTTGTTTTTTAGGATGAAGGATGGATCACTTCAGATGTACTTAGACTATCGACAATTGAATAAGATCACCTTAAAGAATAAGTATCCAATTTCAAGGAAAGATGATTTGTTTGACCAATTGCAAGGGGAAAGCTATTTCTCAAAAATTGATCTCTAGTACGGTTATCACCAATTAAGGGTAGCAAGTGTGATATCCCCAAAATTGCATTTGGGACAAGATATGGCCATGCTATTTTGATTTCTTAGTTATGACATTTGGGTTAACTAATGCTCCTTCTATCTTCATGGACTTGTTGAATCAGATTTTCAAACCATACCTAAATATGTTTATGGTAGTGTTCATTGATAATATATTGGTTTATTCTCAAAGTGAAGAAAAACATATGAGTCATTTGAGAATTGTGTTGCAAACATTTAGGGATAAGAAACTTTTTGCCAAGTTTAGGAGATGTGAAATCTAGTTGAGGTCCATAGAATTTCTTGGGCGTATTATGTTTGGTAATGGTATCATCGTTGATCCACATAAAATAGAAGTGGTTAAGAATAAGCCTAGGCCATTGTCTTCCTCAAATATTAGAAGCTCTTTAGGCTTATCCGAAAACTATAGAAGGTTTGCTGAAGGATTCTCTTCCATTTCGTCACCTTTGACTAAATTGACCAAAAATAAGGTAAAGTTCTAATGGTCGTATGAATGTAAAAAGAGTTTCCAAATATTGAAATATCATCTCACATCGGCTCCTATTTTCACATTATTGAAAGTATTCGATGGGTTTGTTGTGTATTATGATACCTCGTATGTTTGTTTGGGTTGTGTTTTGATCCAACATGGTAACATTATAGTGTATGGTTTGAGGCAGATTGAAGGTGAATAAAAAAAATTATCCAACCCATCATCTTGAGTTGGTAGCCATGGTGTTTGCTTTGAAAATTTGGACTCACTATCTATATAGGGCACACATTGATGTGTTTATCGATCACAAGAGTTTACAACATGTATTCACCCAAAGAGACTTAAGTTTAAGGCATAGGAAGTGGTTTGAACTCCTAAATGACTATGACATTAGTGTGTTGTATGACCCAGGCAACGCGAACATTGTGGTTGATGCCCTTAGTAGATTTTCTATGGGGGTTATGTGGCTCATGTTGATGATGGGAAGAAAGAGCTACTTCAAGATGTGCAATGGGTCTGCTAGGCTGGATGTGAGACTAAGTGAATCTAATAAGGGTAGTTACATTATGCATAAAGGCTCTGAAACATCCTTGGTGCCCAATCTTAATGCAAAGCAAAACATGGAACCGTCATTGGTGAAGTTGAAGAAATTAGTTGCTGATAAGACTATCAAGGTTTTCTCACAAAAGGTATATGGAGTGCTTCATTATCAAGGCCAATTATGTGTTCCCAATGTTGATGGCCTAAGAGATATGCTATTGATTAAAGCTTATAGTCCCCAATACTTTGTCCATCTGGGATCTATAAAGATGTATAGAGACCTAAGGGAGGTGTATTGGGGCAATGGCATAAAAAGGACATAGCAAGGTTTGTGGTGTAACGCCCAAATTGCGAATAAGTAAAGGTTGAACAATAAAGGCCGAGTGGTTTAGCTAAAGATATTGAAATTCCTACTTGAAAGTGCGAGGATATGAATATGGACTTTATAACGGGTTTGCCTCGTACCTAAAAGCAGCATGACTCAATATGAGTGATTATGGATAGAATGACTAAGTCGGCCTATTTTCTATCGGTTAAAAGTTTTTATACTACCAACGATTGTGCTAAATTATGCATATGGGAGTTGGTGAGACTACATGGTGTGACATTGTCCATCATATCATACCCCGGTACTCAATTTACTTCTCATTTTCAGAAGTCATTTTAAAAGGGTATTAGTATTAAGGTTAAGCTAAGAACCACTTTTCATCCCCTAATAGATAGGAAAGTTGTGAGTACAATTCAAACTCTAGAACATACGTTGAGGCTTTGTGTGTTGGAGTTTAAGGAAAGTGGAATAATCATCTCCCGCTCTTTGAATTCGTTTATAATAACAATTATCACTCAAGCATTAAGATGGTCTCGTTTGAAGCATTACAAGAGAGAAAATGTAGTTCTCTCTAGTGTGATTTAGGTAGGTGAGTGAAGTGTTGTCAAAATACAACACTTTTGATGCTCAAAACTTGGAATTTAATGTGTTCTCAATGCGATGTTAGTTGGTTTTATGTGCTTTTGTATTTTACTTGCAGGATTCCAGGGTTGGCCTTGATTTTGAGAAGAAAATCCAGAAGTTGCTATCTTTGATGAAGTGTGAGACCCTTTATGATCCGTAGTGCACTCTATAGGCCGTGAAAGAGTTTTCGTGAACAATTCCAATGAGGGGCTCATTTTTCTGAAGCTTGTTCTATGAACATGCAGACAAATCATGGATTAGTTTATGATTCGTAGATCACGTTCCATGCCCTAAGGATCAGAGAAGATGGACTTTCTGAAGTTTCATCAGACGAATCCCCCTTACAAGTCATAGAATACTTTACGAGCCGTAGAGGGGCGTCACAAACCTCCAGTCAAGTTTTGCAGCAACATAGTACGAGACCCCAATTACAGATCGTGGAATGCAATATGGCCAGTAAAGCTTTTCGTAAGGTGTGCTGATCCAACTATCCTATTTTTTAGGACTTGTATTTTGAATAATATAAATAGGGTTTTAGGTTTTTTTTCATGAAGGAGATAGAGAGTTCGACTCGTAGAGAGGAAGAGGGACATAATAGAAAAAACACAGGAAAGTTTTGGGAAACACTTGTATTTTGGTTTGATCTTATAATCTTATGATTTTCATTAAAGTTTGGATTTTCTTGTTCTTAATTCAATTATGTAAGTGCTCTATTATGTTATTCCAATTCATAAGTCTTGCACCTATACAAATCATGAGTAGCTAAATCCATAATTAGAGTTATGGGAATCATGAAGAACTAACAAGGGAAAACTGAATAAATTATAAATCTTGGAAGGTGTGTATGCATGTATTAATTAACTCTCTTCGTTTTGCATGTTTTCTGATGGTGGCCAACATTAGAACCCACCTAGTATTACTGACTGGACCAAGGTAGTAATGAATAGGAAAAGAGATTTATTAATAGGATTTGATTGATGTGTTCTTGTCTAATCAACCGAGCTGGGCTAGAGGGAGGTTGTATTGGGACTAAAAGTTAAAGGTTAGTAATGCACACTGCAGAGATGGGCCAAGTCATGTAGTGAAATTTGCCTCTCGCTTGGATAAAAGAGTTTGGTTAACTTAACTTACCGTCCCGCATGCCACACACTAGAAAAGAATTAGGTTATCCAGTGATACTAAGTTAGAGAATCATGGGGAACGCAATACCTAGTTTCTCTCCATATTGATAAAACTCTAGTGCTAGTCAGGTATAATTTACTACTGATTATTGTAAAACTCCCCTTTTGGGGAAGTGAATTGGTTAATCACTTGAATTGCATTACTTGAATTCCCTTAAGTCTACATATTCCCTGTGGGTTCGACCCTAACCTTGGTCATGTTCTATTTCTTCACAATGATCACTTTATCCTTAAAAAGGAGGTTTAGCTTGGGCGACATCATGATTTTTGCGCTGTTGCCGGGGAATACGACTAGAGTTGGTTAATTCAAAAGTGATTGAGTTTTAACCCTTATTTCCTTTATTTTATATTTTTGTTGTTGCGGATCCATTGTTTATGCGGCAGTGCAATGCAGCTGAAAAAGGGAAGCCCCTTTTTATTAGTAAGGTATAGGTTGGTTGGGGTGCTGTCCAGTCAGACTAAGTCGAAGACGATGGGCCCATGGATTCCTACTTGATATCTTCCATAGAGTGAGTAATGAAAGCCAGGGGTTTAAGGGGCGCACTTCATTCCCAAGCGGGGGGGGGGGGGGGGGTTTGTTTTTGTTCTTTTTCAAGGTATAAGTGTAGTGTATGCCCATTACACAAAGCCAAGGCAATCCCTTGACTTCTTTTGACCCAGCGATCTAGCAAACATTAAGAAGAATGGACCAGGATAATGCCAACAATGCGGCTAATGCAGCTCTGAACAGGATGAGAATGAGAATGTTGATCATGAGAACCCACCTCCTCTTGAGGGTATTGCTCCACAGCCACAGGATTTCAATGCCAATGCTTATCAGTGGAATCAATATAGGCTGAATCCTATGTCTATAGAGGTGACTGGAGCTATTGGGTTGCAACCACTACCGGCTGACACAAAGTTCGTGGTCTCGAGTGAGTTGCTTCAGATGCTGTAGAACTGTGGGTTGTTTGCGGGCTTACCATCAGAGGATCCTCATAGTCATCTACACAATGTTGCATTTATCTGCAAGAGTGTGATGGGAACACAAAATCTGTCTATAGATGTTGTGGGACTTTGTGACTTCCCATTATCTCTTATGGCAAATGCAACACTATGGCTAGTGGAGCTCCCACAAAGTTCGATCAACAATGGGTTGAATTGCAGAGTGACTTTTTGAAAAGGTACTTCTCGAGGTCAAAGAAGCTCAAGTTGAAAGATTAGATCAACAACTTCGAGCAACATCCTTTTGACTCGATCAGTAATACATGGGAGTGATTCACTAAGTGTTTAAGGAGTGTTCCAGACCAAAAGAATGTTGATGATGCCTTGGTGGAGATATTTTACCGTGCCCTTAATCAAAATAGTCAGGTTTGTGCCGATACAATCATGGGGGGGCATATTTTTAGATCTGCCATTTGCAAGGATTGCGGAGAGGAGGGAGAGAATGGTTAAGACCAATCGTGTATGGGGGAAAAGAGATAGAGCAACTATAAAAAGTTTGTGCACTGTCAGTGTTGGTTTGGAGCAAGCTAAGGTCATAGAAGATATTATGCAAGAGCTTTCCAAAATCCTCATTGGCATGGAGGTGATGATGAAGCAGAATCAGGAGTGCATCAATGCAGTGGTTCATCAGCCTCTACGTGCACCCATATATGATGTTCCCTACTATGAGGAGGACACTTGTTTCATTGCTGATCAGATGAGGTTTTTCCAGACCAATGCCTAAGGGTCCAATCAGGACTATTGGCACGAAGGTCAAGGAAACAAAGGTCAGAACATCAATCATGATGGAGCTTTCACGGACAACCGCGGAGGATACTATGATCGAAATTAGGCCAAGACAGAGAAGCAGATAGGGATTGCAGAGAGGGTTACGAGAATGGTGCATATGTTCCATGACACAGCTGCAGTACATGTGTGAGTAGTTCTAGAGTTGAGGAGATGTTTTGTTGTCTGTTGAAGAAAGTTGAGACGCAGGATGAGACTTTGAGGGGGATGAAATCTAAAATCTCCAATATCAATCAGAAAATTGAGTCTTATTTGGTTGCCATTAAACAACATGAACAATAGTTCAATCTGGTATCAACTTAACCCAATCAACGTCAGAGAGGTACATTGCCTAGAAACATAGTTTAGAATCCTAAAAATGAAGGGCGGTGCATGGTGGTTACTACTCGGGGTGGCAAGAGCACCATTGATCTTCCTATGCCAGTTGATGAAGATGATGTTCAAGAGAAAATAGTTGCAACCAAGGATGCAATTAAGGAGATGATCGTGGAAAGGATGGGGTGAGTGAAGTTGCTGATGCACCACAGAAGTTGATGTCGATTCCTAGGCCTTCTCCTCCCTTCTCTCAAAGAATCAAAAAGAGGGAGGAGGAAGGCAAGTTCAAGAACTTCCTCTCCATGCTGAAACAACTCTCCATCAACATCCCTCTCATTGAGGCGTTGGAGAAGATGCCAAGATATGCCATGTACATGAAGGACCTAATTTCAAAATTGTGTACCGTGAGTCAAGAGCTCTCTTAAGAGCTTCAACATTGATGCGTGATTGCTACGAGGTCCTTGGTCCAAAAGCGAGAAGATCCCAACGCTTTCACCATACCCTGCACCATTGAGGATGTGAGTTCACAAGGGAATTATGTGATCTAGGTGCCAGCACTAACTTAACGCCTCTTGTGGTTTTCAAAAAAGTAGGCTTGGGAGCCTTTACTCCGACGAGCATGTGATTGTTGATGGTTAACTACACGGTGAAGAAGCTTATGGGTATACTATATGATGTGCTTGTGAAGGTTGAAAAGTTCATATTCCCTGCAAACTTTGTGATTGTAGATTGCGAGGTCGACTTTGACATCCCAATCATCTTGGGAAGACCATTCCTAGCCACTAGTCGAGCACTGGTGGATATGGAAGCCAGTTAACTCAGGTTTAGATTAAACGATGAGAAGTTGTCTCTAATATCTGTTAGTCTATGAAGAGGTTAGATGATTTGAAGAATGAAGTCCGAGCAATTGGTGAAGTCTAAGTAACCAAGTTGTCCAAGTTGCGCCGCGACAATAAATTAGGCGCTCCTTAAGAGGCAACCCATGATTTTTAATTTAATAGTTATAGTGTGGCTTTATTTTCAGTTTTTGGACTTATATGTAGTTTATTTTCTTGTAATTTGATTTTAATTTAGGACATTGGGCTGGTTGCATATAGGGTAATAGTGTGTTCTGTGAAGAATATGCATGTACATGGTTGAGAAGAGCATCAGGAAATGCCTCTAAAACTGGTTCTATGGGCCATAAAGGACTTGAAGACCCATACATATCTCATAGAAATTTTCAATAAGCAAAACGTTGTGCACTCCAGTCCATGAGCCAACTTTACGATCTGTAGATAAAACTATGACTCCTGAATGGGGCTCATGGACCCCAGGTAAGTTCTCTGAATGTTTCACTAAGTGTTGGGGTCTCTACGACCAACTTTACGAGTCGTACTTTATTTTATGACTCGTAGACTGGTCCATGAAACCCAATCCTGAAAACTAGGGTTTGGATGTTCTACGAAACCAGAATTTATGAGCTGTAAAACACTCTATGGCTCGTAATCGAGGTTTCGTAGAGTCCAGGCCCATCAATGTATTAAGTAACCCGGTCAAAGTATAAATATTGGGGTCAAATAATTTTGATCCCATTTGAGCTCTAATTTACAAGTTGTGCCCAGCCATACCCACCCCAAATATTTTGACCACTGACGGCGACTACTTCTCATTTTTCGGTGAGAATTTCCAACAACATAGGGTTTTTAGTGTCTCATCACCTCCTTCATATTCTACAATCTAATCACACGAATTGGTAAGTTTTTGGTTAACCCAATACCATTAATTTGCCTTTATTTGTATGGTTAAATTGGAAATTATGGCGGAAATGGTTGTGTTCGACACAAACCCTTGTGTGAAAATAGTCATGTTGATAATCGAATTATGGTTTTCCATGTTTAAATTTGTGTGTAGAGCCGGAATCGAGTATAGTTGCCTTTGCCTATGTTTAATTGATGTATCTTTGGTGCCCATGTAATCACTCACCATGTACTTAAATTGATTGTATGTGTTACATACAGTGTGTGATGGAATAAGTTCACAAGTTCTATGATAAGTCATTCATACGGGGTCGAAAGGGCTGGAAAAGCATGTCTAATTATTTTCGATGGTGGTACATGTGTTGTCTATCATGTTGGGGTAATGGTTGTTGTTTTAAAATACTGTAGGTGTGTGCCTATTACTTCGATTTTGGTAGAATAGGATTGATAAAGCCGTCTAGGGTTCATGTTAATGGACTTAGAAACTCAGGTGACTGAGTGTTTTTGGTCTATGAGTGCTTTTACGACCCGTGGAACATTCCACGAGTCATGATTGCCCCTCGTATAAGATTCCAAAATCTTGAAGTTTCTGAGTACCCATCACACGGGACCTTCTACAAGTTGTAGAACACTTTACGCTCGTAGAAAGGTCTCGTAGATCCCTACCTCAGACACTAGAAGTATCTACGACTCGTAGAATATTCTGTGAGTCATACCTAGTCTCGTAGATATTTCTAATAAAGAAAACGTTTGTGCACACTATTTTTACAAGAGGTTTCTACGGCTCGTAGAGGTGCTTTCGTAGACCCTTTTGCTACTAAGTCTCAGTTGTTTTTGCATTTCATTTTTCGATCGGTGGGACTAACAAAGGTGCGTAAATGTTTATGTCCCAGGTACTATGGTCCCGAAAGAAAAGCGTGATGAAATCAGGGCCACGTAGAGGACGCTATGGGATGAGCCCTCGGAGGATGAGCAAAACCCCACTCTGAGTGGTTCACTAGAGGACCTCAGCGTCCAACCTGACCTGAAGGCTTACAGACAAAAGACGAGGGTGCTGCCAAAGCTAGGCAAACTTAGGCTCTTCTCATTCATACTCCCCAGTCTGATGAGAGAGGCCATGACAAGAGCAGCTCCATATAGATGACTTTATCTAGAGAAGTCCAGCTCAGAGTCAGGATCCAGCGATAGGTCGGAGACAAAGTCCTCTGCCATACCTTAGGCATCATTATCTCCACATGATGCTCTTACTAGTCGATGGTGTGTTGAGGGCATGCAGGACATTAAGTGGAGGATGGGCAGACTACAGAGCTGGGAAAGCCAAACCTCTCTATCTATAAGGAGCCCCGAGTCATCTCAGACAAACTCAACAGTGTCCTTAATCTCCAGGACATAATGATTAGATATGGGCTTCAGTGGCTGACCAAATCACTTGGGGGATACTCTCCGACCATGGTGAGGGAGTTCTCCGCATCCTATCCAGCCATGATTCACAACACTCTTCCCAAGGGGAAGAAGCCCCTCACTTAGCCTAGACTAAATTAGACCAGAGTAAGGTGCCGGCAGGTGGACATCTCAGAGACCACCATTTGCCATATGTTATTTGGGCTAGAGTTCTCTGCCCTTAAATCCACAACATAGTTTTACTACAAAGTGGGGCGGATGAGGGATTTGCTGGTCATTAGAGATCCAGAGCATAAAGCCAACTTGATAGGATGGGTGGCTGGTTTGATTGCTGAGCAGGGTCTGGAACCTTCATGAGTTGCCACTCACTCGGAGCCTATTGTGAAGGCTTCACTTAGTTTCCTCACCAAATTTTGGTGGGCGGTTTTAGATCACACATCCGGCCGACACTTGCTGATAATACCTTGACGCCTGCTCCTGTAGTGCTAGTTTCCAACATTTTAGCTGGTTATGAGATAGATTAGGCCTACCTCATTGCTGAGCAAATTCACGAGGCCACTCTAAAGAGGTCCACCTCCATCCTTTTTCTATGTTTGATCTACAAACTCTACCCAGAGTTGAGGGTGGAAAGTTTATACCAGTTGAACTCACTAATCGAAGTACAACACACTTTAGATGCCAGTCTGATCAAGGCTGAGGAGAACCCGATGACACTTCGACGGGCACCATACTAGCTTACCATATGCCAGAGATGTTCGCCCCAGTACCACCACCTGAGGTTCCACATACCACCAACACTGCTTCTGCTACTGACGATAGGCCTCCACACCCGAGGTAGATGAGGAGAGGGGGCCCACTACTTCGGCTCCTGCACCATAGGTCACTACATCACAAGCTGCTCCCGTAGGCATGGTTTACGTGCCCACCGTATCTATACAGGCCATGGGGAAGAGGTTATCACATACTAAGTTGTAGTTGACTAATCTAATCCAGCAGATTAGGCCTAGGGTCCACCATGCAATTTCAGAGGCAGAAGGGCCATGTGTAGGCATATATGATCGCTACTATTCAAGATTGTCTTTCCATCGTGGGTGCCCATATAGATGCCTTCAAGACGAGGGTACGAAAGATCCTAGGCACAGCCTGGCCCATAGATTTGACGGCCCTACAGATGGAGATCCAGCAGCTCTGGGTCGATATAGCAATAGCACTGTCGGCACCGATGACACTACCTAAGAGCAAACTTCTGGTGCTGGTGGTAGATCTATTTTCTCTTGATGAGAATATCTAGCCTTCCCATGGGAATAAATCCTGCATAGATGATGATGAGAATATTGTACGCTCATGTGCGGGGCTGATTGAGGAGGAGGAGCTGGAGCTTGTCTTGAGAAAGTTGAGATAGGAGGAGGAGAGATAACATGCTGGAGAGCTAGAGCAGGTGAGGGATTCTGGCCCCTGTGAACAAAGTGCTACTATTGAGGAGGCCACCACGTATGGCGAGGGTGATCAGACACAACCACACACTGGCACTTAGGCACCCAGGTAGTTTTTGACCCCTTATACTTTATTTTGCTTTGACTGTGTGCATTGAGGACAATGCACCTCTTTTTCGATGGGGTGTGGGTAGTTATGGGCCTTAGTGAAGTTTAAGTGGCTTGGGTCCATAACTACCCCAAATTTTGATTTTGTGGTTTTCTTACTTGTGTTCTTTCTCCCCATGGATAGTTATTTTCTATTGAACCAGCATATTAAGGATATCTTAGGTAATTTATAGCATAAAGTAATAATATCTGTAGTATATAGTATGTTTTTATGTTTTCTATAAAACATGATACCCACAAAATTTTGATTAGTTAGTTTACATAGCAACCATGCATGTTTGAGTATGTTGACAACGCTTGTCCTGATCAGTGAGGTTAATTTTGGATAAAAAGCATGATCTGAGAGTCTTTTGTTGATAATGTAATCAGTGCCATGTGAGTGTGAGCTTAATTTGTTAACTTAATGTGTTGTGTGCTAATTCAGAACAAGCCTTGTTACTCTAAGTTAGACAGTAGATTAGTTGGATTAGGAAAAGATCTTAGGCCATTATTCTTAAATGTCCACTTATCCTAAATGATCAACCAAATTTGTAGAATATCCCTTGATCCTAATGTTTGTGCCTGACATGTACCTATTCTTTACAAAAACCTAATTGACCTAGCCTTGTTAGTTGAAAAATCCTGAAATTGGCTCTAGTCCTTCCTTGAACATTGTGCACCTTAAATGAGACAAAAAGCCTATGTTGAGGGTGGTTACCAAAAGTGGCCTTGGTTCTGAGGATGGATATTGTGCACCCCCACTCAGGCCAAAACTCTAAGTTGAGAGTGGCTGGTGTAAGGGTGAAAAAAAAAGAGGGGGAAAGTTAGTATACCATGAAAAGGAGAAAAATCATGTATTTGGTGCAATAAAAATAAGTGATGCCTTAGTTGTAAGCTAAAAAGAAAAATGAAATGTAAAAGTTAAGCAAAAAGCTGAAAAATGAAAAAAAAAGCACCCATAAAAGCTTGAAATAGGAGAAAAAGGGAGAATGAAGTGGAATGTAAAGTAAAAGTGCTGGTAGGGGAAAAGTGCAGGAAAACGCAGTGTCAAGGAGAGCCTTTAGTCAATATGTTCCCAAAATATCATACCAAAGCCCCCTGAGCCTACATTACAAGCCTATAAAGTCCTAAAGAGATCCTAGTCCAAGTAGTGAAAGATCTTAGTCATAAGTATAGGGGCAAGCCTATGGTATTGGGCATGATGCATGAATATCTTTTGTGAGAGTGAGTGCTTTTACATAGTTCTAAGATTATACATGAAAATATCATTGAGAGTGAAATATGGGACTTCTTTCTGTGAGGGCACTTGCATTGCATTGTTAGCACTAGAATTATTTAGTGATTGTAGCTTATTGATAGTATCTCACTTGTCATAGTTGTGGTGTCGTATGTATGAGTCTTTATTGTTTTTCTATATGGCTATCTGATTCTGCTTTAAAAAAGTGGTGTGGGTATCTGTGCTTAAGTTTGAAGTGATATATGCCATTAGGTTGAGGTCTGTGTTACTATTCTACTTATTTAGATTGAATCCGTCGCTTTAGGACAACCAACAATTTTAAGTTGAGGGTGTTTATGCGCTGTCAAAATAGACACTTTTGGTACTTAACACATGGAATTTTATGTGTTCTCAATGCGATGTTATTTTGTTTTATGTGTTTTTGTGTTTTACTTGAAGGATTCCAATGTTTGCCTTGATTTTGAGAAGAAAATGCAGAAGTTGTTGTTTTTGATAAAATATGAGACCCTTTATTGGCTGTAGTGCACTATACGGGCTGTAGAGCACTTTATGAGCCATACAGTATAGTTTTGCAACAACATAGAACGAGACCCCAATTACAGGCCGTCGAATGCAATACGGCCCGTAAAATTATTCATAAGGTGTGCTAACCTAGCTATCCTATTTTGTTTAGGACTTCTATTTTAAATATTATAAATAGGTTTTTAGGTTATTTTTCATGAAGGAGATAGAGAGCTTGACTAGTAGAGAGAAAAAATAGTGAGATAGAGTAGAGAAAACATTGGACAGTTTTAAGTAACACTTGTACCTTGATTTGATCTTATTATCTTGTGATTCTCATTGAAGTTTGGATTTGGTTGTTCTTAATTCAATTGTATAAGTTTTTTATTATGTTATTCAAATATATAAGTCTTGCATCTACACAAATCATGAGTAGCTAAATCCACAACTAGGGTTGTGGGAACCATGAAGAACTCGCAAGGTAAAACCGGATAAATCATAATTCTTGGAATGTGTGTATGCATGTATTAATTAACTCTCTTAGTTTTGCATGTTTTCTAATGGTGGCCAACATTAGAACCCGTGTTACTGACTGGACCAAGGTAGTAATGAATAGAAAACGAGATTGATTAACAGGATTTGATTGATGTGTTCTCATCTAATCAACTGTACTGGGCCAACGGGAGGTTGTGCTGGGACTAATTGGTAAGGGTTAGTAATACACACTGCAAAGATGGGCTAAGTCATGTAGTAAAATTCACCACTCGGTTGGACCAAAGGGTTTAGTGAACTTAAATTATCGTCCTGCATGCCATACACTAGAAAAGAATTAGTTTATCCGGTTATACTAAGTTAGGGAATCATGGGGAACATAATACCCTAGTTTCTCTCCATATTGATAAAACTCTAGTACTACTTAGGTCTAATTTACTACTGGTTATTGCAAACTTCCCCCCCTTTTGGGGAATTAAGTTGCTTATCACTTCAATTGTATTACTTGAATTCTCTTAAGTCTAGGTATTCCCTGTGGGTTCGACGCTAACCTTGGTTAGGTTCTATTTTTTGACAACGACTGCTTTATCCTAAAAAAGAAGGTGTATCTTAGGCGACATCAGTGAGGTGGAATTAATTGGTCCCAATTTGGTATTTTATGATATAGAAAATATGAGACTCACAGAATAAAGATTGAAGATGGCTCAAAGACACGAAAAGTCATATTCCGATATTAGTAAGAGGGATCTTGAGTTTGATATAGGGAATTAGGTGTATTTAAAGGTTTCATCCATGAAAGGTGTGTAGTTTAGTAAAAACTAGGAAACTAAGCCTTAGGTATGCGAGACCTTATGAGATCTTGAAACAGATTTACAAAGTGGTTTATAGGTTGGGATTGCCAATTTAATTGGTCATGGTTCATTCGGTGTTCCATGTGTCCATGTTGAGGAAATTTGTGGGTAATCCAAGTTCTATTTTACCCTTGGAGAATGTAGGTGTTTAGGAAACTTTAACCATCGACACGTTAAGAGGCTGAGGAACAAGGATGTTTCTTTGATTAAATTCCTATGGAGGAACTAACAAGTTGAGAGTGCTACATGGGAAGCAAAGCCAGACATGGTGGAATGATACCCTCTTCTCTTTCCTTGTACTCAAGCCAAAAGTATTAGGTTGTTCATGCTTAAATAGTCCAAATCCATTCGTGTCAAAATTTTCATATCATAATACATGCATGCATACTCATGAAACTAGTTTTGAGTGATATTCTATAAGGACCGACAAGTTAGGAAGTTAGTAAGAGAAGAAGAAGTGGAACTGGAAATGTGCAGGTCAAGGTACAAGCCTCATTTGTGGCTCATGATTCAAACCACGAGTCATAAACATGTCCCATGGATGGGATTAGATAGGATGAAAAGTGTACCAGGTGTGGGGGGGGGGTAATGTACGAGGGGTATGTTTATGGTCCGTAATTGGAAATATAGATCGTAAAGAGTACTCATGGTTTGGGGTCTTAGGCTGATGATAAATTGGATTATTGAACTTGAACTACGAACAAACAAAATGAGTTGTAGTCCAATTTATGAGTCGTAAGTGGACTTATGGACTGGAGTTTTAAGTTTTGGAAATTTTTCTATGTTTGGACAAGAATCACGAAAGGGTTCTATGACCCATAAATAATTCTACGAGTCGTAGAATGAATTCGTAGTTTGTGATTTAGAGACTATTTAATAAAATCAAAATTTAACAGGCTGAAACCCCTATTCTACGACTTGTAGACCATTCTAGGACCCATAAACAAGGGTTTTAGTTTGGTTCCAATAGTTTTAGGGAATGGTATTTCAATCATTCCCCATACCCTAAGTCCAGAACTACATCGTTTGAGACCTAAATCTACCCATATCAACTCCCAGCTCTCTTGAATACTCTCATTCTCTCCAACTCCAATTTTTCTAAGGAAAATATCCTTAGAGTTTCCAAAGGGTTTTCTTTCCCAATCTTTAAGCCTTTCCTTAAGGTCTTCAACTCAGGTATATGAGTTGATTTGTGAATTCCTTTCATCCACAAAGTTCAACAATGTAACTTTTTACCTTATCTCTAAGTTTTTTTGAGATTTTGTTAGTTTTATGAGCATGTTTTAAATGATGTTATGATGATATATTTTTAGTTATTTTGACTCTAATGATGCAATGTGATGGTGTACAATGAATTTCTATAGTTTTCAAGTTCAATGTCATGATTTCATCATCTAGGTTTTTTCAACGATGATGTGGGCTATTTAGATATGGTATTAAATTAATGAGTTACACCATGAACTTACTTAATCCTTTTAAATTATGTGTTTTTAAAGTTGATTGCATAATCTCACTAAGTTGAAGATGAGTTCTTACATGATACTGATCATAAGGTCCTTAAAACATATTAAGAAGGTTCGTGAATGTCATGAAAGTTATAAGTATTATATGAGTCCTTTAGTGATGTTTAATATGGACCCTCAATGTGAAATGTCAATTCTCACTTGAGTGGACCCCAAGTTAATGACCTACTCCTATAACATTAAAAGTATGTTTCAAAGTTTACAAATGTTTTATACACACACATATATATATGATTATGTTATAAGTATTACATGGGACTTGACTTAGCACGAAATGAGGCATTGAGGTGGGGTTTAGTAAGAAACCTTAGTAGCATCCTCCTATACCATTAACTATGTGACACCATAGGATCCCTTATGACTAAGGCTTGTGGATCCACAATAGCAAAGTTAAACTAAGATATGCATGCATATGCTGATGGAGTTCTACTCAGCAAGTGGACTTCCTGTGCCAATGTAGGGGGTTATGTTAAAATCCATGTATTAGCTAAATATCGATTATGGTCTCCTCCCACAAAGCTAGGTATTTGATCTCTATGTGCCTTAAAATGTGTTTTCATATGGTGCATTGATCATTTACTTCATATTGAGCTATATTCTTTGGCTATGGTTATGCATATTTGGAATGATGATATTACAATTTCATGTGTGATTGCTTCTCACATACTTAGTACATTCCCATTACTAGCACATATTTTTCCTAAATGATATCATCATGTGCGGACCAATACTCCTCCTCCACTGGTACGTGGCTAGCTTCAGATGTTGTGACTAGTTAGCTGGTGAGCCCTCTACTTCGAGGACTACACCTTTTTCTTCTTGCTATTGTACTTTTGATACATTTACTTTGAGTTGTATTTTGGAGACTTTTATTGTCTATGATGTATTCCATTGATATTTATACTTGAGGGTGATATTTGAGTATGTCTTTGCCCACACCAAGCCCTTTACGTAGATAGTATGTTTGGACTACATATCTGGAGTTTAAGTTCTTTCATTTCATTGTCCCTAAATAATTGATGTCCCGTAGTCCCCATCCCTATTTTCAAAATGTCCACTTTTACCATGTTCAAATGCCTATGAATGCTTGATGACTGCTATGAGGCTTGGATGAGGTGCTTTTCGGTTACTCAATCACCGTGTTACTATTAGGACCTAGGCTTGGGCCGTGACAAACATGGTATCAGAGCATAAGGTTTTGAAATATTTTGTCACGCCCCAAAGAGAGGGGAGGCACGACTGGCACCCGATGCCGTTATTGGACGGATAAACCACTAAACATGCTAGTTAACCAAACTAGGGACCAGAAGAAAATCGGGCAGCATAACGTCTGAAAGACTAAGCTTGGACATTTTAGGATATGACCTGGTCAACAGAAAATCACGTACATCAAGAAAGGTAAACAAATATGATAGAGTACTAGTTAGCCGACAAGGCTGCAGCAATAGAGGTACATGCACACACTATATATATATATGCCAATCTGATGACTAGAGACTGAAAGGCACAAAAGAACCAATCCACAAAAACATGTCCACTATAGCCTCTATGAGAATCATTAAAACTTTCGGGACAAGGCCCCGACTATGCCCAACTGTACAAAAAAAAGTAAGCATCCCATGAAAGCTCCAGGAAGAGGTGGAGCTTACCAACTCATAGCTGAATGGGGCTCCTAGTGGAGGGGTTAATTAGAACCCCAACCTAAACCTACACACACAAAATAAAATGCAGCGTCCCCAGACAAAGAGACATCAGTACAAATAAACATGTACTGGTATGTAAGGCAGGAAGTAAAATCATATAACCAAAGTAAAAAGGTTAATAGAAATACCACCTGTAACCAAAACTCAAGTAGCCTTAATGGCACATAAGCAACCTCCTAGTGATCAAATATGCAGGTTATGCTCCAGTATCGCATGTCATGAATACATATACATAGATGCAAATGCAAGACATACCCAACCAAATGCTAGCAATGGTGGTCCTTTCGGTAGCAAACCGGTATCATATTTGCAAACCTATGACCATCTGTACCATATACCTATATATATAATCATTTAGGCAAATAGGCACCATACCTCCGATTATAGCTCGGAGTCCATGCATAATGTGCAATGCATGATATGAATATTAAATGCACATAGTAGGCCATAACAAAAACTTAGCCAAATCTTGGCTCATTGGTATACTTATTCTCATAGCATCATAATCATCGTCATTGAGCCAATCTTGGCTCATTGGTACACTTATTCTCATAACATCATAATTGTTGGCATAACATATACACATGATCGTGGGATCTTGTCTTTTTAACAAGTTTGGGAACTTAATCCAACATTTAGAGTGAAGCCTTAACTTTGAAAATGTTTATAAAGATGCTTTGCATAATGCTTATATTTGGTCCCATGTTAATTAGTAAAAGAAAGTATTTAAACAGGATCAAGTGCCTTAGTTGTTTAAATAGGAGCATTTCACCGGAGAATATTGGAAAGCAACGCGTTACTTATTAAATGTTTTAATTACATTTTTGTATGGAAGAAGGACTGATTATGAATACTATATTCCCATCACATTCTACATTTATTTTGATGGCACCACACCAAGAAGAGAAACACCTCGAACATATGAATAGGTAGCGAGGAAAATCGACAAAATGATATATAGATATTGAATATCTAGTTTAAGCGAATGAAGGAAATTTTGACCTAATAGCATCATAAAAGTAACTCAGCCTCAATCCCAATGCCTTTCACAGAAGGTATTTCTAGCAACAAAATAGTAAGATATTACGTTTGACATTTTGGGAAACTTCCCGAATTTCGTGTTAAAAGGAGGGACGGAGCTTAGCCTTAACATTCCTTCCCAACATACGTCCTATTGCCCAAAGATTCTTCACGAGAGTTTTTCTTACGTCCTAAGGTTTACAACTATTATATATATGCAATTTATAACCACCTATAAAAAGTCCATCAATTAGCATTAATCGGCAGATTTTCCATATAACATTTACGCGAGTAAACGTCCATAAAAATTCATAAAAATGATCATAAAAGAGCCCCAATATTATTATCTAAACACAACAACTGCAAACCTAGAATAACCAGCGAGAACACCATTTTTTTCAGCCCCAGAACAGCTCCAAACATAACTAATAGGAGGGAAAAACAATTGCAAAGCGTAAGACACGTATTTCTAGGCACAGAGACTAATTTTAATGGTAAAAATGCAAATAACTTACTCAAATTCCTTTGGTACCTTGAGAGAACTTTTCCTTCAGTTTATAAACTATTTAGGGATGAAATGGCAGTGATTTGAGCTTTAAAAAGCTCAAATTAGCTGACATTAAGGTGGGTTGACCCGACCCATCCCATGACCCGATTTCCTACTCGGGCAGTCTCAATAAAACTGTCATAACCTTTTATTTTGAGTTTGGTTTGATGCGCAATTTTGTGCTTTGCAAACTAGACTCATAGATCTTCAATTTGATAGTTCATGGACCTTTTAACCTTTTATATTTTGGGAGATATGGCCTGTTACATTTGACCCAAATTTAAGAAGGACTTCTTAAAAAACTTACGGTAACCTTGGCGAACCTTTATCTTGCAATTTTCTTGATTCCAAAATTTATTGTATGACCTTTTTGGCTATTAAAATAACTTTTAAAAAATCCATTGTTAGCAAATTATACACTTTTAGTTGCATCTGATATGTGAAGCCTAATTTAAAGCTTCCAAAAGGGCGAGGTGTCATTCGGGCCATTTCGTTAACCCCTAATGTGTATTTAGGAGATTACTTTGACTTGAAGCATTAAGTCCTTGATATTACCTCTTATTTTCAGCCTTTTTATCCCTATGTGCTAGTAAAAATCACATGTGCCTTATATAACGCCACATTATTTATATAATGGACGACGAGAAACATGGGGTCTCATAGTCTCCCCTGCCCCTAAGAACATTCATCCATGAATGTGTCAAGACAACCCCTTGGTTGCATTACCATCTACTAAAATGTTATTTTTTTTAGATACATCTATTACCCTTGCAAACCATAAATCAACTCCCAAAAACTCCAATTACCAAGCTTTGTATAATTATCCTGCGACAAAACATACAAGTTACACCTCCAAATCCTTTAAAACTTAAGTTACTAGAAAAAAGATAACTGCCAGTTTTGGAACCTGACCCATCTTAAGTTATAAATAACTGGGGGTGATTCGTCATAATTTCTTCTTTGGCTTCCAAAGTTATTTTCTCAATATTGCCATAACACTTTCACGAAGGCCACTTTTCATTTCAAAGATTTTTTATTCGTCTATCTAAAATAGCCACTGGTACCTCATCATGAGTTAAGTCTTCAGCAATGGGGGTTTTCTTAATGCGAGTAATACACAAAGGATCTCTAATGTACTTCTGCAACATAGATACATGAGACACTGGACGGACTGCTCTCAATTCTAAAGGAGAATTAAACTGATATGTTACCTTGCTAATATTTTGAATAATCCTATACAACCCAACATATCTAGGACTGAGTTTCCCTTTCTTCCCAAATGACATAATACCTTTCATGGGTGATACTTTCAAGAAAACTCAATCTTTTACATCAAACTCCAAGTCTCCTCGTCAAACATCTGTATAAGACTTTTGTCGATTCTGGGCCATTTGCAGTAAGTCTCTAATAAGTTTCATTTTTTCCATTGCTTGTTGAACTAGATTAGGTCCTAAAAAATTTTCTTCCCCAACTGTAAACTAAGATCAATCGGTGACCTACATCTTCGCCTGTATAGTGCTCCCTAAGGATCCATTTGAATACAAGCTTGGAAGCTAATATTATAAGCAAACTCAATAAGAGGTAGATGATTATCCCATCTTCCTTTAAAGTCTAGCATATAGGTACATAACATATCCTCAATGGTCTGGATGGTACGCTCTGCCTGCCCATCAGATTGTGGATGAAAAGCGATGCTAAGATTCACCTGAGTGCCCAGACCCTTCTGAAAAGACTTCAAAAAATGTACGGTAAATTGAGTCCCTTGATAAGAGATGATAGATAATGGATCTCTTGAATGTAAAGCTTAGCATAATCTTCTGCTAACTATGTCGTTCTTACTGGCAAGAAATGAGCAGACTTTATCAACCTATCAATAATTACCCAAATAGAGTCATACCTGCATGGAGTATGAGGCAACCTAGTGATGAAGCTCATATTTATCATGTCCCATTTCCTGAACAAAAAATCAGTATACTTAGCTAGGGCTCCAGGTCTCTAATGTTCTGTTTTAATATGGTGGTAGTTGGTGCATTGGTCATCATCTTTGGAATATCATTGACATGCCATTTCACCAAGAGATCTGTCGTAGGTCTCAATACCCCTTTTTTTTGTTGCCCCAGGATGAGCCGAATATCTAGGGTAATGAGCCTCAAAATGAATCTTAGCATGGAGCCTTCCGATGTTTGGCATACATAAGAGGCCCGGTACCGAAGGATTCCATCTCAAGTTAGCTCAAAAAGAGGATGTTTCTATTTTGGAACACTTTTCCTCGATATCATAAGCTCAAGATCCTCATGTTGTTGCACTTTTACATTAGTAACAATGGAATATTCTGCTGTATTTTAAACAATCACACTTCCACCTTTCCCTTCTGCTAATCACACCTCCAAACAAGTTAGCTGACGTAAATATTTTGTCATTTCAATCTTATCAGCTTCAACATGACTTAGACTTCCAATGGACTTTCGGCTAAGTATATCAACAACAACACTAGCTTTATCGGGATAGTACAAAATGTCAATATCATAATCCTTTAGTAATTCTAGCCACCTCCTTTGTCGTAGGTTCAACTCCTTCTGCTTTAATAAATATTAGAGGCTCTGGTGGTAGGTAAAAATATCAACATGAACTCCGTATAGATAATGCCACCAAATCTTTAGAGCAAAAACAATTGCGGTGAACTCAAGATCATGGGTAGGATAGTTTTGTTTATTTTTTATTAACTTATAGGAAGCATATGCAATAACCTTACCATGCTGCATAAGACCACAACCTATGCCGATTCTTGAGGCATCATAATATACAATGTAGCCATTGGTTCCATCCGGAAGAACCAGAATAGGTGTGGTGGTAAGCTTTTTCTTTAACTCTTGAAAACTCTGTTCGCATGCTTCAGTCCATTTAAACTTAACTACGTTATGCGTCAACCTCATTAGTGGTGTAGAGATAGTGGAGAATCCCTCAATAAACCTCCGATAATATCTTGCCAAGCCTAAAAAGCTACGGATCTCGATCAGATTCAATGGTCTCGACCAGGCCATTATTGTTTCAATCTTCTAGCCATCGACCTTGATACTATCGTCAACAATAACATGGCCATGAAAAGCTATAGAAGATAACCAAAATTCACATTTGGAGAATTCAGGATATAACTTGTTGTCCTTGATAGTCTGTAATATCACTCGTAAGTGGTCTGCGTGCTCAGCTTGTGACTCATCCAAAACATTACCTTTGGAATATCAACATCCCTGACTCGTAGGTGGTAGTACCTGGGTCACAAGTCGATCTTTGAAAACCATCAATCCACAAAAAATGATACTTATTCTTGATAGAGACTTTATTTAGCTGTCTATAACTGATACACATCCGTAAGGAGCTATCTTTCTTTCAAGCAAAGTGCACTAGAGCACCCCATAGAGATATGCTTGGACTAGTAAGGTCTTTATCAAGCAAGCCTTTCAGTTGTTCCTTTAAGTCTCTTAGCTCTACAGGAGCCATTCCTTAGGGAGGAACGGATATAGACTGTATATCACGAAAAACATCTATAACGAAATTGAGATCCCTTTCGAGGGATCCCCAGAAGCTTATCGGAGAATATCATCACAGTAAGGACTGACTAAAGGGCCAGTTGCTAATAAAATATCTTGTCTTCCCATAATGGTAACATGCACTTGTACCCTTTCTACACTGCCTAGTATGAAGCTTACTACATTGTGTACATGGGGGAGTAGGTTGTCTCATTTGTGCAGAACACTTTTATCGATGGCTATCAAGCTAGACTAAACTCTGCCCCAGCCTTGTCTGAATATAATGATCAAATCGCTGGCCCTGCATCAGTGATGGGAAACTACCTACTGACGGAGGTGGATATCAGTGAAATGGGGACCTAAAATCACCCTGTGGCTTCCTATAAGACCTCATAGTATGAGCCCTCTTATTCTTATCCCTATCTCTACAGGTATTCCGAATCTGACGGGAAAGGTCCTCTGTAGTTTGAGCAAAAGCTTGAATATGAGAAATATCTACACCATCTTGCAAAGAGGATATCTTGCGGTCTCTGACCAAATGATCCCCCAAACCATCCACGTAACGATGAACTCTTGCACTAATGGTACGTACAATATCTGGTGCATGCGTAGCCAAAGAATTAAACCTAAGGCTATACTCCCTTACACTCATATCCCCCTGCCTCAAACTAATAAACTGGTCAAGACGAGGCTCCCGCACCTCCAGTGGTAAATAATGGACTAACAATGCCTTAGAGAAGTCTTCCCACTCTGCTGTAGGAGCATCAGGCCCTCTGGATTTCTCCTACGCCTCATACCACAAGATGGCAATATTACGTAGTCGAAAAGAAGCCAACTCCATTGCCTCATTGATAGAGGCATGCATCACCCTCAATACTCTATACATATGGTCTATAAAGTCCTGTGGATCCTCAGTGGGATTGGACCCTATAAATACTGGAGGGGCCAAGTGAAGAAACTCTCGTACCTTTGAGCTTTCTGTTTGATCCCTTTTGTTGTCTGCTCTTGCCTGTAGTTGTCTCTCATGAATAGAAACCATCCTATTTAGTAGCTGAATAGCCTCCTTCATCCCCTACTCCCCAGTCTCTAGTGGGGCTTGGGGTACTAATCTTCTTGGGCCCCAACAGGTGTTGGTGAATCTGGTACTCTAGGCATTAGAGACTCCCTATATGCCTCAATGGGGAATATATCCGTCTCACCCGGCAAGACACGATTGGTACCATCTATTGGATCCATACTTATCTCATGTTGGGCCATCTCCTGAGCGTAGGCAGCCTATTAAATAAGAACAATATAACACGATATAGATTTCATATGTTCCTATAGCTTTGCTCTATAGCAAGATCTATTAAGTGAAAGAAATGTAACCATCCCTAAACGCCTCGTAGCCTTCTGATTATAAGTGTAGCGCACAACACACCCATAAGCAAGACTCTACTAGACACGGCATTGTGGACTCCCCGGGACACGACCTACTTTGATACAATGTTTCTCACGCCCCAAAGAGAGAGGAGGCACGACTGGCATCCGATACCGTTATTGGCCGGGTAAGCCACTAAACATGCTAGTTAACCAAACTAGGGAACATAAGAAAATCGGGCAGCATAACGTCTGAAAGACCAAGCCTGGACATTTTAGGACATGACTTGGTCAACAGTAAATCACATACATCAAGATAGGTAAACCAAAATGTTAGAGTACTAGTTAGCCAACAAGGATGCAACAATAGAGGTACATGCACACACTATATATATACATGCCAATCTGATGACTGGAGACTGAAAGGCACAAAATAACCAACACACAATAACATGTCCACTATAGCCTCTAGGAGAATCACTAACACCGTCGGGACAAGGCCCCGACTATACCCAATTGTATAACAAAAAGTAAGCATCTCATGAAAGCTCCAATAAGAGGTGGAGCTTACCAACTCACAGTTGAACGAGGCTCCTAGTGGAGGGGTAAATCAGAACCCCTACCTAAACCTGCACGCACGAAATAAAATGCAGCGTCCCCAGGCAAAGGGACATCAATACGAATAAACATGTATTGGTATGTAAGGCAGGAAGTAAAATCATGTAACCATAGTAAAAAGGTTAATAGAAATACCACATGTAACCAAAACTCAAGTAGCCTTAATATCCAATAAGCAACCTCCTAGTGATCAAATATGCATGGTATGCTCGAGTATCGCATGTCGTAAATACATATATATAGATGCAAATGCATGACATACCAACCAAATGCTAGCAATGGTGGTCCTTTCTAGTAGCTAACCGGCATCATATTTGCCAACCTGTGGCCATCTGTACCATATACATATATATATAATCATTTGGAAAAATAGGCCCTATACCTTCGATTATAGCTCGGAGTCTATGCATAACGTGTAGTGTATGATATGAATATCAAATGCACATAGTAGGCCATAGAAAGAACTTAGCCAAATCTTGGCTCATTGGTACACTTATTCTCATAACATCATAATCATTGTCATTTAGCCAATCTTGGCTAATTGGTACACTTATTCTCATAACATCACAATCACTGTCATAACATATACACATGACTTGTGGGATCTTATATGTCTTTTTAACAAGTTTGGGAACTTAACTCAACATTTAGAGTGAAGCCTTAACTTTGAAAATGTTCATAAAGGTGCTTTACATAATGCTTATATTTTTTCTCATGTTAATTAGTAAAAGAAAGTATTTAAACAAGATCAAGTTCCTTAGTCGTTTAAATAGGAGCATTTAACTTGAGAATATTGGAAACCAACGCGTTACTTGTTAAGTGCTTCAATTATATTTTTGTATGGAAGAAGGACTGATTATGAATACAACATTCCCTTGGCATTCTACATTTATTTTGATGGCACTACACCAAGAGAAACACCTCGAACATATGAATAGGTAGCCGGGAAAATCGACAAAAATGATATATAGATATCAAATGTCCAGTTTAAGCGAACGAATAGAATTTCGAATAGTAAGATATTGAATTTGACGTTTTGGGAAACTTTCCGAATTTTTAGCTAAAAGGAGGGACGGAGCTTAGCCTTAACATACCTTCCCAACTGACGTCCTATTGCCCAAAGTTTCTTTATGGGAGTTGTTCCTTACGTCCTATGCTTCACAAACTTTATATATACACAACTTATAAACACCTATAAAAAGTCCATAAATTAGCATTAATCGGCAGATTTGCTATATAGCATTTATGCGAGTAAATGTCCATAGAACTTCATAAAAATGATCGTAAAAGAGCCCCAAGATTATTACCTGAACACATCAGCTGCAAACCTAGAATAACCAAAAAGAACACCATTTTTTGCCAGCTTAAAAAATGCTCCAAACACAGCTAATAGGAGGGGAAAACAATTGCAAAGTGTAAGGCATACATTTCTAGGCGCATGAACAAATTGTAATGGTAAAAATGCAAAAAACTTACTCAAATTCCTTTGGTACCTTGAGGAAACTTTCCTTCAGTATATAAACTGTTTAGGGACGAAATGGCACTGATTTGTGCTTTAAAAAGCTCAAATTAGCCGACATTAAGCTAGGTTGACCGGACCTGCCCCATGACCCGGTTCCCGCTTGGGCAATCTCAGTAAAACTGTCATAACATTTTATTCTGAGTTCGGTTTGATGCACGGTTTTGTGCGTTGCAAACTAGACTCATAGATCTTCGATTTTATAGGTTATGGAACTTCTAATATTTTATATTTTGGGAGATATGGCCTGTTACATTTTACCCAAATTTATGAAGGAATTCTTAAAAAAACTTACGTTAACCTTGGCCAACCTTTATCTTGCAACTTTCTTGATTCCAAAACTTAATGTATGACCTTTTTGCTATTAAAATAACTTTTAAAAATCCATTATTGGGAAATTATACACTTTTAGTCCCATCTGAAATGTGAAACATAATTTAAATCTTCCAAAAAGGGCGAGGTGCCACTCAGGCCATTTCTTTTACCCCGAATGTGTATTTTCAGGATTCCTTTGACTTGAAACATTAAGTCCTTGATATTACATCTTATTGTCAGCCTTATTGTCCCTAGGTGCTAGCAAAAATCAGATGTGATTTATATAACGTCACACTATTTATATAATGGAGGACGAGAAACACGGGGTCTCACATATTTCTTGGATGTCGAACATACCACATTGAATAGAATCTTGTTCATTATTGTGATGTGCGCTGCAATTATGAATTGAAGGCCGTGAGGCATTTAGGAAACTTTCCCTGATAACGATTTATGTCTTGTGTTTTGAGTTTCCTAAGGTTTTCCCCTAACGATGCCGCCAAGAAGAGCTCCTTTACAATGAGATATGAATGAAGACCAAGCCCCTCCCATGCCATAATAAGAGGGAGTGACTTATATGGACTTCTGAGCTACCTTCACTATGTTGGCCCAGTTCTCGGCCAACCAAGATAACCGAGAGGTTTCTCTTCCTCCCCAAGAACCTAACCCAGCAACTAGGGTTTGAGAATTCATGAGGATGAACCCCCATGCCCCTCCCCCTCCTCGAGTACAATGGTTCTAAAGTTGAAAATGACCGGTAGAGTTCATTAATGAAGCTTATAGGATTGTGGACATCATGGGGGTACCATCGAAAGAGAAGTCAAAGCTTGTGGCCTATAAACCCAAGGGTGTGACTAAGGTTTGGTACGATCAATGGGTTGAGAAAAGAGGTAAGGAAGAGAGGCAAATCGAATGGGAATATTACAAGGGTGTTTTCTTTAATAGATTCTTTCCACTGGAGCTAATGGAGGCCAAGGTACAAGAGTTCATCAACTTCAAGAAAGTCCACATGAGTGTGATGGAATATTCCATCAAGTTCACTAAGCTCTCCAAATATACACCATTCATGGTGGTCGATCCAAGGGCTAGAATAAGCAAGTTCATCTCCAAAGTATCAAAATTGGTGTCAAAAGAGTGAAAGACCACCATGCTTATGAAAGAGATGGATATTTCACACCTCATGACCTATGCGGAGCAATTTGAGGAGTAGAAATTGAGAGCGCATGCTAGGGGTTCCAAGAGGGCTTAGGTCAAAAGTGGTGGATTCTCCCACCAAAGATTTGGTGTCCATGGCAAGTATCAAGGTGGCCAAAAGAAAATGGGCTAAGGTTCAACCAATGCCCTTACTCAAAGGTTTAACAAAAACAAAGGTTCTGATTCTAATCCACAAGGAGGTCTGAGTTCTTAACCTCCCCAAATTCTGCAAGTGCTGAAGGCCCCACAACGAGGATGTCTAGTTGGCTCCAATAGATACTTCAAATGTAGAAAGCCCAGTCATTATGCTAGGATATGTAAGAGTGGTAGTTCTAGGCCTTAAGGCCAAGGAGAGAAAGGTGGTAAATTCAAGGAGGTTCTCCAAGGACCAACCGACGCTATGCCTTGCATTCCCACCAAGAAGTAGAAAAGGCCCCGAATGTTGTTACTCGTACGTTAAAAGTTTGTGATTTCTCTTTATATATATTATTAGATTCAGGAGATAATTTGTCTTTTGTAACTCCATTCCTTGCTAATAGATTCCACGTATGCCCCAAAGTCCTAATTAATCCCATTGAGATTTATACTCCCATGGGTGAGTCAATTGTTTCTAAAAGAGTCTATAGGGATTGTCCCACGTCCATCTTCCATAAAGTTGTCCATTGTGATTTAGAAGAGCTTTCCATAGTTGATTACGATATTATACTTGCGATAGATTGGTTGCATGCTTTCTATGCTTCTATAGATCATTGAACTTGTAGAGTCAAATTCACTTTCTAGAGGTCGGTTAGTCTCCTACCTTAAATCCCATAAGATGATTTCCAAAGGGTGTATTTATCACCTAGTAAGGGGGAGAGATGTCACTTTCGAAATATCTTCTTTTGAGCCAGTCCCTGTTGTCACTGAGTCCTCTGATGTCTTTCTCGAAGTGTTTCTTGGTGTTCCTCTTAAAAGAAAAATAGACTTCCACATAGATCTCTTACACGATACTCTACCTATCTCAGTCCCTCCTTATTGAATGGCTCTGACGGAGTTGGAGTAATTAGGGGATTTTTTGGAGAAAGGGTTTCATTATGCCAAGAAGATCTCCACAAGGTGCCCTGGTGTTGTTTGTAAGGAAGAAAATAGGTCATTCCAAATATGTTTAGAATATTGGCAACTCAACAAAGTGCCATAGAGAACAATTATCCCCATTAAAAAATAGATAGCTTGTTTGATCAATTGCAAGGAACTAGACACTTCTCCAAGATTGACCTCTGGTCAAAGTAACATCAACTAAGGGTGAGGGAGTGTGGAATTTCCAAAGAGGCTTTCCAATTAATGCATGGACATTTTGAGTTTGTGGTAATGTCTTTTGGTTTGACCAATGCACTAACAATATTTATGGATCTCATGAATAGGGTATTAAACCCTATATTGACGTGTTTGTTGTGGTATTCGTTTATAATATTTTGATCTACTCCCAAGGTGAAGGACAACACATGAAGCATTTGAGAGTGGTGTTGCAAACTTTAAGGGATGAAAATTTATTTGCCAAATTTAGCGAATGTGAATTTTGGTTGAAAAACGTTGCATTCATTGGGCATATAATTTCGGGTGATGGGATTAAAGTTGATCCTATTAAGACGGAAGTGGTAAAGATTTGGCCTAGAACATTGGTTCCTTCAGACAACAAGAGTTTTTTGGGTTTAGCCAGGTATTATGGACGGTTGTTGACTCAAAAAAAAGTAAGTTCATATGGACAGATGAGTGTGAGAGGAGTTTCTTAACCCTGAAGGATGATTAACTTCAACTCCAATCTTGACTTTACTAGAGGGTACTGAGGGGTTTGTGGTATATTGTGATTCCTTATGAGTTGGTTTGGGTTGTGTGTTGATACAACATAGGAAAATGATTGCATATGCTTCAAGGAGATTTAAGGTGCATGAAAAGAACTACCTAAACATGATCTTGAGTTAGTGGCCATGGTATATGCATAGAAAATTGGCATCATTACTTATATGGGGTTTATGTTGATGTATTCACCTATCATGAGAGTTTCCCACATGTGTTCACTCAAAGGAACCCCAGCCTAAGACAAAGAAGGTGGTTAGAACTTCTTAAAGACTACGACATGAGTGTGAAATATCACCAAGGAAAGGATAATATTGTAACCAACACACTTAATAGGGTGTCCATGGGTTGGGCATCTGACCTTAATGATGGAAAAAGGTAGTTGGCAAATAAAATCCATCGGTTGGCTAGATTGGGGGTAAAATTGTGTGATACTGGCAATAGTGGTATAATAGTATTGCATTGTTTTGAGTCTTCCTTGATTGTGGATGTCGAGTCTAAGAAAGATCTTGATCCCTCTTTGATTGAATTGAAGAAATTGGTGAATGAAGGAAAAGTAGAGGTATTCTCACAAAAGGGGAGATAGGTACTTTGTTACTAAGGTAGATTACGTGTGTCAAATGTTGATGGGTTGAGAAGATTGATTTTGCAAGAAGCTCATACTTTCTCATATTCTATTAATCCCAGTTTCACTAAGATGTATAGAGACCTAAAGGAGGTGTATTGGTGGAAAGGAATGAAGAAGAATATTGCAAGGTTCGTGGCTGAATGTCCCAATTGTCAACAAGTTAAGGTTGAACAACAAAGGTCATGTAGCCTAGCGCAATACATTGAGATCCCCTCTCGGAAGTAGGTATAGATCAATATGGATTTTGTGGTTGGTTTTCTTAAGACTATGAGGCATTTTGACTCCATTTGGGTGATAGTTTATAGAATAACAAAGTCGACTCACTTCCTACCGGTTAAGGCAACATATAGTGCCAAAGATTATGCCAAGTTGTATATCCAGGAGTTGGTGAAGTTTCATAGGGTTCCACTATCTGTTATCTCAAATCATGGAGTTTAATTTACCTCTCACTTTTAAAGATTATTTCAAAAGTGTCTTGGTCCTAAGGTAAAGTTTAGTACCGCTTTCCATCCCCAAATCAATGGACAAGGTGAAAGGATAATTCAAACACTTGGAGATATATTGAGGGCTTGTGTGTTTGAATTCAAAGGAATTTTGGATGATCATCTACCTCTTATTGAGTTCGCCTACAACAATAGCTTTTACTCAAGTATTAAGATGGCATTATTTCATGCATTATATGGTAGACAATGTAGGTCACCAGTTGGGTGGTTTGAAGTTAGTGAAATGGCTTTGATAGGACTTAACTTGGGTATGGATGCTATGGAGATAGTGGTACACATAAGGGATAAGTTGAAAATGGCTCAAAGTCGACAAAAGTCATACTCCGATGTTCGGAGAAGAGACTTTGTGTTCAATGTCAATGATTGTTTTTTTTTGGAAGTTTCACCCATGAAGGGTGTCTTATGGTTTGCCAAGAAAGGGAAAAAGAGCCCTAGGTATGTAGGCCTTATAAAATTGTTAGAAAGGTTGGCAAGGCGGCTTATCAATTGGAGTTTCCATTAGGGATGAACATGATTCACCCTGTGTTTCATGTGTCAATGTTGTGGAAATTCTTGGGTGCTCCAAACTCCATATTTCTATTGGAGGATATGACTGTTGAAGAGAAGTTGGCTTATTAAGAAGTTCCAATTTAGATCCTAGACTAGCAGGTAAAGAGGTTGAGAAACAAAGAGGATGTTACGACCCGGAGCTAGGGTCTAGGAGTGACATGGCGAATGGGAACCCGAGAGTCCCCAAACAAGCCTCAAAGTATCCAAATTCACATCATTGGTTCAGAAGCGTATTCAAATGATAAACACATAATTCTAAGGGACAGGAAAGTAGGACTCATGCTCTGGGGATATAATAGGGAAAGGGATAAACATGAATTCACATAACACGTAGCACATAAATACTAAGGGGAAGGTAAGTATGACTCACACTTTGGGGGCGTCAGGGCTTAGGATCTTTCACATCTTATTATGAAATCAAGTCACAAGACTTATAGCCAAAACACATAACAATATTCAACAGGTAACCAAGCCATGGCATAATCCCCAATCATAGCACTTAGTATATAAACATAAAGGAGGTTACAAGATGTCCAACAATGCCTCTAGCCATGAGATAGGACGAGGGCAAAGACATACCCCGGGCTCACCCTCAAATGTAAATAACCTAAATCGAAGCACCATAGGTAAAGGATAGGCAGCTTGTCCTTGGAAGACAGGACTCACCACAACAAACAAAACTTGAGATTTGAGCTAAACGTCGTGTGGTGGATAAGTGTACTCCTCGGTCCCTACATGGTGAGATAATGTAGGCTAAAGTATACATTAGTACGTTTGGATGTACTAAGTATGCGGGCATGCAATGCATATGACTTATCAACCTGCAGTTCAATGTTAGATGAAAAGGGAACATAATATAAAAAGAATCGTATATCCAAAGCAGAGTAGTATACAATATGCCATGAAGTCCATTATGCATGAAATGTCATAATGCTCATATATAGTGGGGATGTGATCTTAATCGACATGAGTAAGACCAAGCGAGCTATTACTCGAAATTCGATAAAATCCCCTCTCAGGTAAAGAGGTAGTCTACATGCCAAAAGTAAGCCATACTTCACCTTACAGGCATCCCCATTTCGTATGAAGCGAACTTCCATACGGGCATCCCTATTTCGGATAGGATTTTCATATCTAACATATCATGTCATATCACACTTCATCTTATAGGCATCCCCATTTCATATGAAGCAACCTTCCTTATGGGCATCCCCATTTCAGATAGGATTTTCACATAACCTATGCTAGGCATATAGTTCAAGGAGAGAGAGAGAACCCTCAATCCAGCGATGCTAAGTATATATATACACATGCTTTTAAAGAGGCAATAGTCATTTCAATTTCGTTCAATGCACATTTACGCTCAAATGCCAAACCATAATTTGTAATCATGATACTCATGCATAAGAATAACTCATTCAAATATACAAGATGGTGCAAGCACCCAAAATTATCGAAAGAACCTTAACCATAGACATCTATGTGATCACATTCTTGTCACAACCATAATCTTATCACAATCATTTCATATAACATAATTGGGCTTAACCCACTTCATAATTTCATAAAATCCAATGTTCATGAACGCATATGCCATGAATGATATTAGAATAGCACGAGTAACTGAGATTCAATCTAAAATCAATAATATAATATGAAATTTAAGTAAATCTATAATTAAATCCACATTTAAAACATAATATAAATCACCCTCACCTAAATCAAGCTTTAAAGCGGACATGCATGTACATAACCTCATCACTTCAATGTAAATCATCTTGATAGGGATTAAAGTAACTTAAAATCATAAATAAAGCACATCCCATACATTAATTTGAATTTATTAAACAATAATTCTCAAAACCCATATTTAAAGTAAGCAAAATTCCATGAAAATCAATTGAAAAGAGTTTGGGTATTCTTCGATGAAAGGGACCAAGAATCAACTCATATACCTTAGCAAATCAAGAGATTGAACAAGCAATTGGTGAAGAAAGAGCCCTTCCTTGATTGCCAAGGTTAAAGCCCACAAGAGTTCTTTTAAGGAGGCTTAAGAGTGACTTGAGAGAATTAAAAATTTAAGGAGTGAATTGTGAGTATTAGGAATAGGGTTTAATTCATTAGGGAGCCCATAGATAGCATAGGAAGTCCTAAAATACCATTAGGATAAATTGAATTTATGAAAATGCCATTAATGTAACAGATAGAAAAATTGGATGTCACCACTTCAAGGAGGAGGTACACAACCCGTGTTGCACCACATGGTCCGTGTACTTGCCCATGAACCCATACTCAGCAGAATTTCACTTGACGAAGATCCGGAATGGAAATCCTATACGTAGAAATTTTTTAATGAAATCACCTATGCGGAGGGTTACACGAGCCGTGTGAAGCTACACGGTCTGTGTACCCCAACGGTCACATTCCTTAGAAAAACAAATCTCACAACGAGTTACGAGATGGGGATTCTATACTTAGAAAAACTTTCACTCCGAAAGCTATACGGATGAACTCACAGGCCGTGTTACACTACACGAGCCATGTGAGGGGCCGTGATACTACAGTTGGTCTAAAACATTATGGGATTTCAAGCCAAGGCCATCACACGACCCACCACACGGTTCGTGAAGTGTCACATGGACCGTGACGGGTCCAAGTGCGATGTGCCTTAGTTTTAATCACCACATCAAGGGCCAACACCAAACTTGGAGACCAAGGGTCACCTCACTGGAGGTCACACGGGTTGTGTGACCTCACACGGACTGTATAGTCTCCCTTGAGGTGACATTTGGTCAAAATCTTGCCAAAAATGATATGTTCAAGCTCCGATGAAGTCGGACAATATCAAGGTCATTACATAAGTTGCATCCATCAAATTACTTTGAAGGACCCAACAAGTTGAAAGTGCAATGTAGGAAGTGGAAGCAAATATGATGAAGCAATGTCCTCATCTTTTCCACTTTACTCAATCCTAAGGTACTAAGATCGTCTTGCCCTAGGACATTAAATTCCTTGTATTTTAGTTTTTATGTCATTTATGCATGTTTTCATATTTATGGACTATTTTAAGTGATATTTGAAACATGAGTTTGAACATTTTATAAAAAAGAAGTTTAAATTGCATCTTTGCATTCAAGTTAGTTTGTTAGATAATTCTGTAATTTCTTAAAGCCTAAGTTTAGTGCACTCGAGGATGAATTTTCCCAAGGGGGAGATATTGTAAAGATCCGCAAGTTAGGAAGTTAAAGAGTGCAGAAGAAGTGGAATTAAAAATGTGTAGGTCAAGGTACGAGCCTCATTTATGAGTCATAAATGGACTCGTGGATTGGGGTTTTGAGTTTGGGAATTTTTCTAAGTGTGGAAAGGAACCATGAAAATGTTTTACGACCTGTAGATCATACCACAAGTCATATAATGAAGTCATAGTTTGTGATTCAGAGAATGTTTCAGAAGATAAAAATTCAATAGGACAAAACCCCCCATTCTATGACTCATAGATGATTCTATGACCTGTAAACCAGGGTCTTAGTTTAGGTTCGACAATTTTAATAGATATTTTCGACCTTTCCCCACACCCTAAGTCTAAAACAATGTCATTTTGGGACCTAAATCTACCCATATCATTCCATAACCCTCTCAAACAATCTCATTTTCTCCCACTCCAATGTCTATAAACTTTCTAAGGTAAAGTTCCCTCGAAGGAAGAAGAAGGGCTAGGGTTTCCAAAGGGTGTTCTTCCCCAAACTTTAAGCCTTTCTTTAAGGTCTTCAAATCATGTATATGAGTTGATTGGTGGATTTCTTTCATCCACAAAATGCAACAATGTCCCTTTTTACCTTTTCTTTAACTTATGGGATATTATGAATTCCATGAGCATGTTTTAAATGATATTATGATGATAGACTATTAGTTATTTTTTCTATAATAATGTCATGTGATGATTACTATGATTTCCTATAGTCTTCAAGTTAAATGTCATGATTTTATGATCTTGGTTTTTCAATGATGATGTGGGATGTTTAGAGATGGTTTTAAATTGATGATTTTCACCATGTTCTTACTTAATACTTTTTAATCATGTGTTTTTAAAGTTGATTGCATAAGCCCACTAAGTTTAAGATGAATTCTTACTTGATGCTAATGATAAGGGCCTCAAAATAATGAGAAGGCTTATGAATGTTATGAAAATTATGAGTATGATAAAAGTCCTTTAATGATATTCAGGATGGACCCTCAATGCGAAAGGCCAATTCTCACTTGAGTGGATCCCAAGTTAATGAGCTACTCCAATAGCATTAAAAGTATGTTTCAAAGTCTATGAATGTTTACGTATATATGATTATATTATAAGTATTTTGCGGGACTTGACTTAGCATTGAATAAGGCATTGAGGTGGGGTTTGGTAACAGAACCTTGGTAGCAACCTCTTGTCCCATTAACTATGTTCCATCATAGGAGCCCTTGTAGGCTATGTCTAATAGATCCACAATAGTAAAGTTAAACTAAGATATGCATATAAAAGTTGACGGAGTTCCTTCTGGCAAGTGGACTCCCTATGCCAATGTAGGGGGTTGTGTTGAATTCAATATAGTAGCTCGCAATTTATTAAATATTGGTTTCGATCTCCTCCCGAAAATATATGTATTTGATATCTATATGCCTTAAAATGAGTTTCCATATGATGCATTGATCATTGACCTCAAATTGAGCTTTATTCTTTGGTTATTGTTATGCGTGTTTTGAATGATGACACAATTTCGTGCATTATGGCATTACAATTTTATGTGTGCATTGCATCTTACTTAGTACATTTCAATATATTAATGCATATTTTTCTTACATAATGTCATCATTTAGGGACCCACAATCCTCTTCATTTTCCTTCAATTCAATTTGAATTCTTCGGATGTAACTAAGAAGTTCATCTTCTGGCAGGCCGTTGGTTAGATTCGAGGCCTGTGATGGACCCTATCTACCCGAGAGGGTAGGCTTCCTGTACCAGGTTCTTGGTTGGCTGACGCCTCGAATCAAGCTTTTATTGCGACATGCTATGCTTTCTCCCCCATTGCTAGTAGGTTGATGGGTCGCGCGCCCGGCACACATGTTTTGGCCTTGTGTGTCCATAACTCAAAATAGGTGACCTAACGGCCGCCGCCCGACTAAACATACCAATAGTCACCAGATTCATATGAGCTACTGAGGAGTAAGCAATGATCTTCTTAAGATCGATCTACCTTAAAGTGGTCTCGACTAAGTGACTTGCTTCGCACCTCAACCATCTTGGTGGTCGTTACTTTTGGTGGTCTTTATTTTTGGCTGACTCGTCTAAGTGCTCTCCTTTGTCTCATTGTTTATCTCGTAATCATTCGATTCCGCCCCTAAAGCGAGCTCCTACTCCTCCTCCTTCTCCTGACGGATAGGATCCTCCTTGGTCCTTTTTACATAACACTCTCGGCCGCCCAAGAGGACTGGCTATCTTTCTCTTTATACGCAATATCTTGAAAGGCAAAGAAAAAGATCTACCTTGGCAACGAACACGTCATTGACTGATAGTTTCTCTTCCGAACCGGAACAATACCTATAACAAAAAAAGGCCAAAGCCCGCTGAAGCACTAGAAAAATGTTGACCACGAGTTCTAACGCTTTTCAAAAACCATTTGCTTACAACGCCTTGAGTGGACAGATAGTTACGGCCACTAGATCCTTCATACTCTTACTAAAGTACACTTAAGACTCAACCAATCTTGAAAGTGGAGTGGACAACTGGCATGTTAGAGGATTACACCTTTTTCTTCTGGCTATTGTACCTTAAATACATTTACTTTGAGTTGTATTTTTGAGACTTTTACTTTTTATGATGTATTTTTGTGACATTTATACTTGAGGGTAAGCTTTGAGTACATCTTAGACCCCTACCAAGTCCTTTATGTAGATGGTATTTTTGGAGTACATATATAGTTTAAGTTATTTCTTTTCATGGTTTTTAAATGATTGATGCCCCTTAGTCCCAATCCCTATTTTAAAAATATTTGCTTTTATCATGTTCAAATGCCTATGAATGTTAAGAGGCTTGGATGAGATGCCTTAGAGTTCTTCATTTGTCATGTTATTACTAGGCCTTGTCCTTCACTCTAGATTCTCCCTTTATATTAATGGTCAAGTGGCAGGTCATGACAAAAAGCTCGTGTCATGACTTATTCATTGAAAATATTTGAAAATTTCATGAAAATGATATTAAGTTGCATTTTTTGCATTCATGTTGGGTTGTTGATATCCATTCTACTCTAATCAAGCTAGTTTTTATCTCATTTGAGGACGAATGTGCCTAAGAGATAAATTTTGTAAAGCCCCATACGTAAGAGAGTTGTAAGTCCTAAAGGTGAAATTTTCTTGAAATATGCATAGTATGTTCAACAAGAGACCCACCATGGGCCGGCCATCATGAAGAGGCGATGATATATTGGAATGGAGAGGGGCTGACCATGAGGCCCTTTACAAGTTGTGGACCTCACCATGAGCCGTGGTGGAAATCACGGAGGGCATCCCTCTAAGGACTAAGCTGCCCTCCTCACCACAGGGTCCACCACTAACCGTGGTGCCTCGAGGGGCTCCTCAATTTATAGGAAAATCTTTACTAACCACGACCCTTCATACAAGCCGTGGTGCCCATGATGGGCCATTTTAGAATCTGCATCCACGAGGTCCTCCCTGGAGAAATTTAATTTTATGAATGGTATGTGGGTCATTTCCCTATTTAGTGTTCAATGTATTTGGATGGTGTTTGGACCAAATTACTTCCTATTAACTACCCTAGGTCCTCACAAGTCACTCATTCTCATCCAACTCACAAAATCAAAATTTCTCTCTCCTAAACTACTATAAAGGTTTCTTCCTCCACAAGTTAGAACTCCATTGAAGATCAAGAAATTTCTTTGAGGATTCAGGGCTAATTCCTCTAACTTTAACTAGTTTCTACACTATGGTATGCAAATTTTCATCCATAGGGTACTCCCAACCATGGAGCCCAAAAGATCTTCCACTATTCAATTTATTTCAAGTATGAACTTTACGGTTTTGAACTATTCTCACTCAAGTGCATTAATTATGTCAATATTTGTGGTTATATACCTAATTACATATGAATTATCAAGAATTGGATGATTTTGATAGTTTTAAAAGTGATTCCTGTACAAGGCTGTTCATTAATGTACATTGTGGGTTATTACATTTATGGTTCAAATTGATGTAATTATTCATAAGGATGTCTGATATTCATGAATTTCATGTTTCAAAGATATTTTGGCATTGAACGTACATCATTTACCCTATTCTTCAATGGATTATGATCATGAATGACAAGCACTTCTTTCAAGGTTTATGAAAGCTATTTATGAAGTCTTTTTCATGAATAAATGAATGAATGTTGAATGAATTATAAGTGAATGAATATATATTTGATGAAGAACAATTTACCTAATCATGGATTCATGTGTGAACAAAAATTTCTCATATTGATGAATCATCCAAGGAGTTATGAGCTGTTCTTATGAATGATAGTATGCAATGACTCAAAGTTATGATTGATTTATCAATAACAATGATATTATGATATACTATTTAGTGGAATTTGACTTAGCACTGAGCAGGCTTGAGGTGGGGTTCAGTCAGGTGGACATTAAGGTTATCCACCCAAGGAAACCTAGTAACAACCTCTTTCCTAAAAATATGTTGCCACCATAGGTTGTCTTTTTAGGCTAGGCTGGTGGACCATATTTAACCTCTGACTCTTAAATGAATGAATAAACTATGATGGAGTCAACCTAGAAAAGTAGACTTCCTCTTTCTTAATGTAAGGGTTACATTGGATTCCATGTTAATGCTCATATAGTTTTATTGTCGATTTTAATAATCTCCCACACAATGATTATGTTACTTTAATGCCTATTATGATTTGATGCTTTGACCATACAACTTATGCTATTGTTGTCTTGCATCCAATGACTTATGCATAATTCTATCATGTTATATGTACTCAATTTTAAATATATCGTGCATTACTCACACACTTAGTACAGTCAATGTACTAACAAATATTTGCCTACACTATTAAGAATGTAAGATTGGATTTCTTAATATAGCCTGCATGATGTCACGACCAAAGCCAAAGGCCTAGTTGTGACATGGTGAATGTGGAACCCGAATGTGCCCCACCAAAGCCTATGAGTATGTCATATGCATAAATAAGGTAATTAAGTATTAACATAAGTAAAACAAGCGAAAGTAATACATAAAGTCAATGCTAAGAATAGAAGTCAAGAACTTTCTCATTAAAGGGATTACATCACTTTGTCCATACATGCCTTTACTTTTTTAGATCATGGTGAGGACTAGAACATGTATCTAGCCCACCCTCAACTAAATAAAACACAAAGTGTCTCAACATAACAATATAAGAACATAAATGGAAACGGGCTTGTTCTTGAAGGGTGGGAACTCCCTAAAATCTTCAAAATTAGTGCCCGAATCTAGCCATGGTAAGTTGGAGTAGAATCATTGCCTGCCCATACACTGTGATATAATGTAGAAAAAGTATGAGTCAGTACGTTGGAATATACTAAGTACGTGGGATACAATGCAACGATAAATCATCATAGGATAATAAGCAATATGCACAGTTATATCAAAGAAATAAAGCACAAGAGATGATTAATAATCAATGCATGTTTAACATGAGTTAGAGCATCATAAAACATTTTCAAATTATCAAATACACACTTATGTCGGAATAGGACCATAACAACCAATGAAATCATGCCTGCTATTACATGGAATCCCGATATTGCCTCTACACCAGAGAAAGATGAGTCTACTTGCCAAGTGAAATTCTATATGTCGATCCACTAGCTAAGCCATATTGGCAATATCATCCCACGGTAGTACCTAATTATGAGATTTGAGACTTTGTATAAGGACCCCTTGGGTTGAGCACCCACCTTGAGCCTCATTCGATTCTAAGTCAAACCCCAAAGAGTACATATACATAGAACATATTAGTCAATGTCATAATTCATTTTTCATAGTAGTCATGATTTCATAGCTTGTAATATCAGTATATTAACCAAGTAGGTCAATTCAAACCATAAAAATAACTCATCTCTCTAGCTTGTATAAGTTGTGGGTAAAATTCTTTGACCTTGTCAATGTATATCAAAATAGGGTCTTGAGTCATCCTTCATAATTATGTTCACAATCATACTTAAGTACTTGTAGTCTTCTTCATAAATCATGACTGTAAAGAAAAATTATGACAATGCATGGTTTCATGATCAATTAAATCTAAAATCATTAAAATAATTAATATTCATGCAAAATCATGCCATTAACAAACAAATTGTAATTGAAAGAACTCATCACAATTTCATAAGCCCTAAATGGTAGAAAAGTGAAACTCCTTGAAATTCAATTGAAAATTATACAATTCATACAATTAATAATAATATAAATGTAATTGCAAATAAAAATCGTGTATCTGTCATAAATCATGTAATTTGAGTGTAAAATAACGAAATCCATAAAGATCACATTGAAAATTTGAAAGAGGATTGAGTTGATTTAGGACCCATAGATGAATTAAATCCATAGGTGAAGACCCACATACCAAGATGAAGAGACTCAGGTAATTTGGAAGAATTTAACCTTCAATTGTTTTGAGAACTTAAAATCCTAACTTGCTTCAATAGATGATCCTTGAGAGAAAAGCCTTAGCCTTAGGAGATTTTTGATAGAATTGTGAGATAATGAGAATGAATGCATTTTAAAGGGTTTTGGGGCAGTTATAGGTAGTTATAGGCTTAAAACGACGTATTTTTGGGCTTAAATAGGTAGAAAATGACCAAAAACACCCTTTACTAAAAACTATCAGACCTAATCCACAACCCTGGTCTATGGGTCATAGTTCAAACCACAGCTTGTAGATCAGGGATATTTTCCTAGTCACACCTTTGAGACTCTAATATTAGCCTCTAAAACACATCTATGGACACCCCTCTATGGCCTACAGTTCCATTTATGGGTTGTAGACGCCCCTCATAGAAATACTCTAAACTTAGAATTATTTTTCTTATCTCTGAGCCTAACTATGATACATCGTATATGACCCATCATCTGGAATACAGACCATAAACACCTTTTGTCTGGTGACACCTTCCAAACTTCAAAAGCTTGTTTTGGTACCCTAGTTTACGGGCATCCTTCTACGACTCATAGACCCTTCTACGAGATATAAAACACTCACATGCTCTGACTTCCAAACTTTACAGTTTCACCATGTCTACTTCCATCCACATGTCATGATCCAAGCCTAGGGCCTAGGTGTAACACGACGAATGGGGAACCAGAAGGGACCCCAAATAAGCCTCTTAAGCATACATGGCACATCCTTGGTTACAGAAGCATAATTAATAAACAAACACATTGTTTTAGGGGAAATGGGGCTTTGGACCCAAGATCTGGGGATGTTATAGGGGAGATAATTAACATGAACGCATAGAAAATAATATCTAAGGGGTAGGTAAGTATGACTCACGCTATGAGGGAGAAACAGGTAACTTGGGACTTCCATCTTAAGAATACAACAAGCACCAACATATTGAAGGGAATAAGGGATTAAGGGAAGTCTTCAATAATACATAGACATAATAGGAGTCAAGCTCATAAAATATAAATACATATCCAACAACACCTCTAATATGGATGGAACGGGGGCCAAGACATCTCTTTGGGTCACACTCAAAAGATAAATATCCATAAATAGACAAGTCCTAAGAAAGCATGAAAGTAAGTTGATATTGTCCTCGAATTTAGAGGACTCACCAATAGCATATCTTTAATCAAACCGCTTAGAAACGTGGAAGAGGAGGATGAATAGGAGCTTCGATATCTACATGGTTAGATCATGTAGGCAAAAAGTATTTGTTAGTACTTGGAATGTACTAAGTATGCTGGTACAATGCAACAAGGAACATAAGCCATAATTAACAATATGTGTAATCATAATCAATGCATATAAGCTCAATATAACATGAAGGAACAATTCCTTAGTCAACATCATGCATAAAAAGTCATCAAGTCACTTAACATATAAGACCAAGCGAGCTACTACTTGGAATCTTGACATGTAAGAACAAGCGAACTACAACATGGAATCGAGATGTTCACTCAACTGAACAAGGAGTGGTGTACTTTGCTAAGGTTAACCAAACACCCACCTTACGAGAACTTCCCTTTTTAGAAAGTGCTTAACAAATACCTTAGGGAAACACAACCCTTTTCGGAAATCAAATAGCATGTACCTTGCGGGGACTCACCCTTTTTGGTAATCATGCAACAAGATCTATATGGATTTATACATAGTTAAGGGACAATGTTTATCTTCCAAGGTCCACTTGTTACTAGGTCACAATCCCAAAGAATACTCAAATCATACTTATAGTCATAATATGCAAAGACTTAGAATATAATAATATTATCATAGAGTAGCTCATCAAACCAAAGCTTCATAATATGATAGACAGGGCTTCATTTCATTCGTAACTTTCACAATATCTTCATAAATTATAGCCCTTCAAAGTTCATACTGTTCATACTTTACATATCTTTCCATAAGGCCTCCAACATCATAAAAGCTTGGTACACAACTTTAATTAAATGGGTGGGTATGCATATATGCTCAAAATTATGCAAACATCAAGATTTAGGACATGAGGAGAGTAATCAAGGCCCTTTTTGAATAATTCAAAGTGACCCACCATAAAAAAGTAAAGCTTAGGTAGGGCTTCCTTAACCCTCATAAATATCCATATATTTCACATGGCATTTCAATGCAATATAATGTACAAATGTAGAATACCATAAATTATTTCATGATATCATCATATAAAAGGGGTCATAAAACGTCCATAAATTTCCATGACTAGAAAATTGGTGAGAAAGAGGAATGGTTGAGCATTGTGGAGAAAAGGTTTCCGAAAATCAAAACCCGCATACCTTTGTATGATCTAATGGAAGAAATCTGATTTGGAAGTAGGGAAACCCAAGCCATAGCTTAGACTCTTCTCCTGAAGGCCTTGAAGAACTTGGGAGTATTTGGGAGGCATTTAGACTGAGGATATTTTAGAATGGGTGAGAATAGAGTAGGTTAGGGTTGTATAGGGCTGAAAAGGGCTTAGTTGAGGGATTAAACAACGTAGCGTAGGCTTAGAATATTAGGAAAAGTCAAAATTTTCCCTTCTAAAAATCTGTAGGACAGAACCATGAGACCCCGGTTACGTGTCGTGGTCCAGTCCATGAGTCGTGAAAAGGGGTCATGTCTTGTAACTCTTTGGTCCCTCAGAAACTTACTCTGAATCTCAAACAATAATACGACTTATGGACCGTAAATCAACGTACGAGCCGTGCTGGTAACTCGTACTCCAAACTTTAGGAAACCATCTTTCTACCAAGTATGCCTCTATTCCACGAGCACATGCTACAGCTCGTAAAATAACTTATGGCTCGTAATCACCTTTGTGAAAGCCACTGATAGCTAGAAAATTCTAGAATATATCTCTTAGAAACTTTTACACCTTGCAACATGCGGGGCCTTACAATATCTCTTCCCTTAGAAATATTCGTCCCCGAATATGCTAAAGGTTAGCTCTAAGGAATAGAACACATGCATCATAGCAAAAATACAACATATACATCATGAAAATTTCCAAACCATGCTTCAAAAAACATTTATAATGTGACCTCAAAATCACATAGTCATGCATAAATGACAAGAAAATGACATGCAAGGATGGAGAGGCTCTCAAATAGGGAAAATCTTAGAACCTTAAAAACTTGATTAGAATGGAAGATATAGGTGTATTGCTTCTTCGTGTCCGCTTCGTCTTCCCAAGTGGCACTTTCAACTTGTTGATTCCTCTAAAGAACTTTGATGGATGTTATATCTTTATTTCGCAACCTTTTTACTTTCCTATCAAAGTTTTCTACTGGGACTTCTTCATAAGTCAAATTCTCTACCACATTCACCATTTCGAAGGGCAAAAATGGAACTTGGGGCTCTAACATACTTCCTCAACATAGAGACATGTAAGACTAGATGAACCATGCTTATTTCCATGGGCAACTCTAATTCGTATGAGACTTTACTAACATGTCTCAAAATCCGAGAAGGACCTACATACCTAGGGCTTAACTTTCCTTTTTTGCCTAAACAACCACACCCTTCATTGGCAAAACCTTCAAGTACACCCAATCATCGACAATAAACTTAAGATTCTCTATTGCTAGTGTCAACATAAGACGTTTGCTGTCTTTGATCTATCTTCAACCTTTTCCTTATCAATATTACCTTTTCCAAAGCTTCCATAACAAAATCCAGACCTAATATATCCATTTCTCCCACTTCAAAACACCGAAATGCCTACCATATAGAGCTTCAAAGGGAGTTATTCCGATGCTAGAGTGATAGCTATTGTTATAAGAAAACACAATAAGTGGAAGATGCTCATCCCAACCACCTTTAAACTCCAATACAACAATACCTAAGTATATCCCCAAGACTTTGAATGGTTCTTTTTGCTTTACCATCCATTTGTGGGTGAAATGCCGTGCTAAGCTTAACTTTAGTACCAAGGCCTCTTTGGAAGGATCTCCAAAAGTGTGACACAAATTGAGCGCCACAATCCGAAATAATAGCCAATGGGACCCCATGCAATCTAACCAACACATGAATGTACCACTTGGCATAATCCTTGGCACCATAAGTCATTTTAAACAGTAGGAAGTGAGCCGACTTTGTCATTCTCTCAACAATAACTAAAATAGAATCAATGTGCTTTCTAGTCTTTGGTAAGCCTATAAAAAAATCCATAATTATCTCTTCCCATTTCGAAGTGTGAATCTCTATATCTTGTTCTAGGCCATGTGGCCATTGATGTTTGCCTTTGACTTGTTGGCAATTATGGCAACCGGTTACAAACTTGGCAATGTCTCTTTTCATACCACCCCACCAATAAACTTCCCTCAAATCTCTATACATCTTTGTAGAACTGGGATGAATAGAATCAGATAAGTTATGGTCCTCTTTCAAGATTAAGTCTCTCAATCCATCCACACTGGGAACACACAACCTACCTTAGTACCTAAGAACACTATCTCCCCCTTTGGAGAAAACCTCCACCTTGCCATCCCTCATCAATGAATTATATTCAACCAAACCGGGGTCAAGGTCTTGCTTGGATTTGACCTCTTCCACAAAGGAAGACTTAGAACTATCTACAACCACCATACATCCATTTTTGGCTTCATCCAACCAAACTACGAATCTAGCCTAACAGTGAACTTCTTTTGCTAATCCTTTCTTTCCATAATGAATATGAGCCATACTCCATATGGACACCTTACTTACAACATCGACCATGGCATTAGCTTTGCCCGGATGATAATGCACACTCATGTCATAATTTAAAAGGAGTTCCTAACATCTTCTTTGCCTTAAATTTATATCTCTTTGGGTGAACACATATTTGGAGGCTCTTATGGTCTGTGAACACATCTTCTTGAATCCCATATAAATAGTGATGCCATATCTTCAAAGCAAATACTACGTCCACCAATTCAAGATCATAGGTAGGGTAATTACACTCATGCACCTTTAATTGCCTAGAAGCATAGGCAATGACTTTGCCTTTTTGCATTAATATTCACCCCAAGCCAATTCTAGAAGCATCACAATAAACCATAAACCTTTCTAATCAAATTCTTGAAGCATCACAAGAAACAACAAACCCTTCTATTCCTTTTCATAAACCCTCAATAAACCTCCAGTAGAACCTCGCCAAGCCCAAGAAACTCCTGATATCCGTTGGGGACAAGGGCCTAGGCCAATTCCTTACCACTTCCCTTTAGCAAAAAAATCACATTTATTAAACTTAGCAGACAACCTTTCCTCCCTCAACGTTTGGAACACTACTCTCAAATGTTGTTCTTCACTCCGGGAATAAATCAAAATATCATCAATGAATACCACTAAAAACATGTCAAGGTACTGTTTAAATATCTTATTCATAAGATCCATAAACGTCGAAGCATTTGTAGGCCCAAGGACATCACAACAAATTCAAAGTGCCCATATCTAATTCGGAAGGCCATTTTGGGAATATTACACTCCCTCACCTTCAATTGATGATACCCAGACCGAAGGACAATCTTGGAGAAGTGACTAGCCCCTTGTAGTGGATCAAATAGGTCATCTATCCTTGGCAAGGGATGCTTGTTCTTCACAATGACTTTATTAAGTTTTCGATAGTCGATGCACAATCTATATGAGCAGTCTTTCTTCCTTATAAATAATACTTGGGCACCCTAAGGTGACTTACTAGGACTTATGAAACCCTTCTCCATCAAATCTTTCAATTGGTCCTTCAACTCCTATAATTCATCCGAGGCTATCCAGTAGGGATGAAGGGAAATAGGTTGAGTATCAGGGAGGAGGTCGATACAAAAATCTATCACCCATTTAGGAGGGACACCAGGAAGCTCATCAGTAAAAAGATCAAGAAACTCATTGACCACCATAACCGACTCAATATGAGAGACTTTAAACTCAACATCTCTAACTTTTACAAGATGATAAATGCAACCCTTAGAAATCAATTTTTGGGCCTTTAGACAAGAGATAAACCTATCGTTTACCACTGAGTCATGACCTTCCCACTCAAGGATCAGTTCATTAAGAAATTGGAACTTATCTTTACAGATCCTACAATCAATAGAGGGATGATATGCATGTAAGCAATCCACTTTAATAATAATGGCAAAATATACCATGTCATGTTCAACAAAATCACAAGGTATGACTTTATGCAATATACACATGAGACAACCCTTGTAGACTCTTTTATCAACAATGGACTCACCAACTGGGGTAGACTCTTTAAAGGGTTCACATAATATTTCAGGACACACATGAAGCCTATCAACAACAAATGGAGTAATGAAAGAAAGAGTGGCACCCGGATCCAATAAAGCATATGCATCAAAATAGTAGATCTTTAACATACCGATAGTAATATCGGGTGCTTCATCCACCCTTGCCTTCCTTGAAGAGAATAAAATTGATTGTCATGCGGAGAACCCCCTTATTAACCTCCTTATGCCTTTTGAAAACCATTAGCCCCATGTCCTTGGGGATGGCCATCTTATCCTTTTTCAGACAATCCACAATCTTGTGGCCCATTTTACCAAGCCCGAAGCAAGCACCCATATCTTTATAGAATCTACCACCATGATTTTTACCACACCTTTCACACCCAGGGATAATTTGACCACCATTACCACCTTGAGCTCTAGGATTGGGCACCCTATCATTAGCAAACCTTTGGCCTTGCCTATTGGAGGACCCTTGACCTTGGAATGTGTGGCCTTGTTATAAATGACCACCTTTAGTACCTTGAAATTGACCATCATAATGAGCCCTCTTGGACTCCCCACTCCTCATATTTCTAAGCTTTTCCCCTTTAAGTTTCTTGGCGTTAGTCATGAGTCGAGACAAGTCCATATCTCCTATAAGTATGGTGGTGCAACATTCTTCATTGATCAAGTCAGACATTGCCGACACAAAATTATGTATTATTTCCCTAGGATCGGCGACCAAGTGAGGAGCATACTTTTAGAGGTTGTCGAATTTAAGAAATACTCCCTAACACTCATGGAGCCTTGTTTGAGGTTCATAAACTCCATTATCTTTGGCTACCTTAATTCCATAGGAAAGAAATGGTTGAGAAAAACGGCCCTGAATTATTTCCAATAGATAGGTTCTCCATTCCCTCTCTCTCTCTCTTTCATTGGAAAAACCATAATTGAGCAAGACCCTTTAGTTGGTAGGCCGCTAGTTCTGCTTTCTCCTCCAAGCTTATCCCCATAATAGCAAGAACTTTGTACACCTCATTGATGAACTCTTGGGGGTCTTCCTTAACCTTGGAGCCATAGAACTCCAGAGGATTCATCCTTGTGAAATCCCTCACCCTTGAGTCGGGTATAGGAGCATGAGAAGCTTGAACTCCTTGGTTGGACACGACCCTTGCCAATAAAGTGAACATATTCTAGTATTCGGCATGAGTGACCCCTTCTTCTCCTTTGGGAACTTGTAGATCCAGAGGAACTGGTTTTCCCTCGCAAGTGAGAGTTCTTTGGGCCGCTCTTCTTTGAGGCATGATCTAAAATATCAAACGATCATCCATTAGGAATAGGAAGTCTCAATTTAACTCCTAAAGCATGACATAAAAAATGATGAAATGAATCATTCCTAAAATGCCTCATAGCTACTTGTTCATAGTTGTGGCACACTTCACAATCATAAACATGACTCTACTTTATGTCATTTGTTGGATTTTCGAGGACCATTTATCAACCTAGTGCTCTGATGCGAAGCTTATCACGAATCAAGCCTAGGGCCCAGGCGTAACACGGTGAATGGGAAACCCAAAGGGACCCCAAACAAGCCTTTTATGCATAAATGACACATCTTTAGTTATAGAAGCATCATTAATCAACAAATACATAATTCTGGGGGAAACGGGGCTTTGAACTCAAGCTATGGGGATGATATAGCGAAGTGGATTAGCATGAACACATAGCAAATAATATCTAAGGGATGGGTAAATATGACTCACGCTATGGGGAGAAATAAGGACTTGGGGCTTCCGTCTCAATAATACAACAAGCGTCAACACATAAAAGGGAATAAGGGACTAAGGGAAGTCTTCAATAATATGTAGACATAATATGAGTCAAGGTCATATTATCCAAATCCATATCCAACAATACCTCTAATAAGAATGGAACTAGGGCTAAGACATCTCTCGGGCTCACCCTCAAAAGAGAAACATCTATAAATAAACAAGTCTTAATAAAGCATGAAAGTAAGTGGATATTGTCTTTAAATGTGAAAGACTCACCAATACCAAATCTTTAATCGAACCGCTTAGCCACGTGGAAGAGGGGGATGACTAGGAGCTCTGATTTCTATATGGTTAGATCATGTTGGTAAAAAGTATGCGTTAGTACTTGAAATTTACTAAGTATTCATGGTGATATTCTACAAGGGGCATAAACCATAATTAACAATATGCAAAATCATAATCAATGGATATAAGCTCAATATGACATGAATGTTCAATGCCTTAGTTAAAATCATGCATGAAAAGTCATCAAGTCACATAATATATCATACATAGATGGAGAAGTACCATATCTGACATGTAAGACCAAGCGAGCTACTTCTTGAAATCCTAATGTTCAATAATACAAAAGAAGGAGTGGTATACTTTGTCAAGTAATACCATATATTCACCTTGCGGGAACTTTCCCATTTCAGAAAGTGCATCACAAACACCTTACGAGAACTCCACCCTATTTTGTTAATATATGATAAGAGCCTTATGGAAAAACTACCCTTTTAGAGATCAAAAAGTATGTACCTTACGGGAACCTCACACTTTTTGGTGATCATGAAACAAGAGCTATATGGATCCATTAGCTAATTCACAAGCCTATGGTGGCAACATAGTTAAGGGACACTGTTTATCTAACAAGGTCCTCTCAGTGCTAGGTCACAATGTCAAGAGAAATTCAAATCATACTTATAGCCATAATATGCGAAGCCTTATAATATTATAATATCATCATAGAGTATCTTTTCAACCTAAAGCGTCATAATATCAAAGATAGGGCCTTATATCATTTATAACTTTCACAAATATCTTCATAGATCATAAAATGCATAATAGCTCTTCAAAGTTCATAACGTTCATACTTTACATATCTTACCATAAGGCTTTCAACATCATAAAATCTTGGTACACAACTTTAGTTAAACATGATGGGTATGCATATATGCTCAAAATTATGCAAAAGTCAAGATTTAGGATATGAGACGAATAATCAAGGCCCTTTTCGAATCATTCAAAGTAACCCACCATAACAAAGTAAAGTTTAGTTAAGTCTTCCTTAATCCTCATAAAAATGCATACATTTCATATGGAATTTCAATGCAATATAATGTACAAAGGTAGAATACCATAAATTACTTCATAATATCATATAAAACGGGTCATAAAACTTCCATGAATTTCCATGAGTAGAAAATGGATGAGAAAAAGGAATGGTTGAGCTTTGTGGAGGAAAGATTTCCACTAATCAAAATACACATGCCTTGGAATGATTTAATGGAAAAAATTTGATTTGGAAGTGAGGAAATGTGAGGCCCCACCCATGAAAAGTATAAAAAGTGCAAGAAGATAGTCCTGAAAAGTTTTTGAGTATTTGTTATTACAAGGGGATTTACGAGCCGTAAAAATTTCCATAAGCCATAAGAGATGCTTATGGATTAAAGGTCAGACTTAGTGAAAGTTATAATTTCTGAAGTGGGTTGTACGACATATCATACGAACCTTAGAATCTTCTACGAGGCATAGATCGTGTCGTGGAATATTAATCAGAGGAGAGTTTTTGAAAGTTTAAAATGTTATCAGACGAAACCCCTATTTATGACCCATAGAATGGACCACAACGTGTAAATGGGGTTAAGTGATCTCATCCAGCTGGATTTTCAAAAGGGTAGTTTTGACATTTCCTATTCGTTTAAACAATAACTACGTCATTTAACCCCTCAAAGGACCCCTTATCAGCAAATACAACCCTAACCTGCTCATACTCTTCCATTCTAAAACATCTCTAACTCCCAAAATCTCTCAAGGCTCTACAAGGCACATAAGCAAAAGAGTAAGCTAGGGTTTCAAATTCTTCACACCAAAATCAGATTTTCGTCCATTAGGTCACCCAGGTATGTGGGTTTTCATTGTGGAGACCTTTCTTCCATAAGCTCAACTTTCTTTCCTCTCTTTTATGATTTCTCAAGTTATGGTATTACATGGTGATTTTATGAAACCTTTTATATGAAGATAATATAGAATATTTTAAGTGGATATGCCTATGTATAAGATTAAGCATTGAAAATTTATGTGAAATTTATGGGTTTCTATGAGGGTTAGATGATGCCTAGTTATGCTTTACTATGTTTTAGTGGATTTTTCAAATAATGAATAAGTGATTCTATTTTCATGACATTTACTCCTGGTTTGCGTGGTTTTAAAGTTGATACATGAACCCACCATAATTTGAATAAATATGTATACCAAGATTCTGTGATTATGAAGGCCTTATGGCAAGTCATGTGAAACTATGAATGATATGAGTTTTGAAAGGGCTATTATACATGTTATGAAACATGAAAATATTGTAAAGGTTATGAAGCTCTTTATCGATGTTAAGAAGCTTTGGTTTTGATGAGCTGCTCTATGAACTATGATAATATCATGATATTATGATGCTTTGCATATTATGTGTATAAGTATAATTTGAGTATTCCTTAGGACTGTGACCTTGCACCAAGCGGACCTTGGTAGATAACCATTTTCCTATAACTATGCTGCAGGCTTCATTTTATGAATTAGCTAATGGATCCATACAACTTAACTTGAATGGTTGACCAAAATGGGTGGTGTTCCCTTACAGTGCATGTGAATCAAATTCCAAAAAGGGTTGTGTTCCTATAAGGTTGATAACATGTGTATACCAAAATTGGTGGTGTTCCTATAAGGTAATTATGAGAAACTTTCCAAAAAGGGTGGAGTTCCCGTAAGGTGAATGTTTGGTTTACCCCCGAAAAGTAGACCACTCCTTGTCTAGTTTGGAGTGAACATCGGAATTCCAAGTAGTAGCTTGCTTGATCTTATATGTCAGTTATGGTCCCTTCCCATATATGTATGCTATGTTATATGACTTGATGACTCCTTATGCATATTTGACCATGACATTGCAAGCATGACATATTGATCTTATATTCATTGATTATGATTGCATATATTGTTTAATTATCCTTACATTCCTTGTTGTACTTGCACCCCACATACTTAGTACCTTCCAAGTACTAACATATACTTTTGCCTATATGAGCTAACCATGTAGGGACCAGAGTTCCATTCCATCCTCCTCCTTTATGTGGCTAGATAGTTCTAGTGGAGATTTTCTATTGGTTAGTCGTCCACTTCCGGGGACAACATCTACTTATTTTCATGCCTTATTTAGATCTTGTCTATTTTGGATACTATCTTTTAAGGGTAAGCCTGGGAGATGTCTTGGCTCTCGTTCTATCATGATTAGAGGTATTATTAAATATTGTCATGGCTATGTATAATTGAGCTTGACGCTTTTGTTATGAAGTTATTGAAGGTTTCCCTTAGTCCTCATTCCCTTATGTGCTTGTTGTATGGTAATATGGATGAGTTGAAATTCCCAAGTCCCTAATCGCCCCCATAACAGGAGTCGTACTTACCTGACCCTTAGAAATTATTTGTTATGTAATTCATGCTAATCTTTCTTTCAACATCCCCATAGTGTGAGTCCATAGCCTTATTTCCCTTAAATATTTTGACATATTTTCATGTTATTCATTAATGCTCCTGTGAAACCAAGGGTGCTCTATGTATGCTTAAGAGGCTTCTTTGGGGTCCCTTTGGGGTTCCCCTTCACCGTGTCACATCTAGGGCCTTGAGTCAGGGCTTAATAAGCTTGGTATCAGAGCTCTAGGTTGGTAAATAGTCTTTGGAATTTCAACACACCGCATCGAGTAGAGTCTTATTAATGGTTACGAAGTGTGCCACAACTATGAATGAGAGGTTATCAGGTGTTCAAGGAAATGGCTCACTTCTTCGTACTCTATGCCGTGCTTTAGGTTTGAAATAAGGTTTCCTATTTCTAGTGGGCATTCTTTTCTCTTTAAGATTATTCCACCAAGACGAATCGCACAAAGAGGTCCCACACCCAAGGGTGAACAAGCCCCTTCGCCCCACAAGTTCCCCAAGAAGAAGAAGAAGTAGTCACCAACGCCGAGTACGAAAAGTGGTCACCCTTTTGGCGAGGGCCATGGCGAATCAAGGATTTGAAGATCCTTATACTCCTACCTTGGCCTCAAGGGTTAGGGATTTTGTCACGCCTCCAAATCTATAAAGGTAGATGGGCACCCAATGCCTTCGAGGCCCAAGAGAACCAAAATATAATTAGTGCTTATTATGCATATGAGTATGACAACTACACAGTGGTGAAAGTTCATACAAGCTATTGAAATAAAAGATCAAAATAAGTAGCATCAAAACTTATATATCGGACTTGGCCACTGGGGCGATAACTATTTAAAGACAAGATGCAACTAAACTATATACAATAAGTCTACAAAGCCTATAAGATATTATAGGTTAGGACATGCCCTGCCTTACTTTGAACTATTATACACTACCAAAATGCATATTCTAAAGACTTAGTAAAGCCCCAGATCAACTTGGGGCTCACTAAAAGCAGGGTGTTGGGTACGCCTACACTAGAGGTCTACTAGTTTGAGTACTTGTACCTGGAATATGAGTTGCAGCATCCCCAAGAGGGATGTCAGTACGAAATAATGTACTGAATATGTAAGGCAGTAGCATAAGTAAAATGAAAACTCAAGTGAAATCAACCAGTGATATATAAATGCACAGACCTTAACAAAAGACCACCTCGATTATACTTGGGGAACCATGTATATTACATTCTTTTCTTTACTCCTCTATCTTTTATGAACTTCTATAGGCATATATTACATGTGACCAACTGAGCAGTGGTTAAAAAAGGATGACCCATGATAGGTATTTTAACCCTTGGGATGCTGTCCTCATAACTGTACCAATTTGGATCAACCCATGCTAGGCTCTAACCCCTGGGCTGCCACCCTTATGCATAAGTGAGATCGACCCATGCCAGGCTTTTGCCCCTGGGTTTCCACCCACACACTATGAACACTGTTGCAAGTTAATCTTTAATACATTGAGATTGTTACTTTGGTGGTCATAATAATTTTTGGAGCTTTCAGACTATATACCAGTAGTATAAGATAGGACAACGGTCACATAAGGTAGTACCATAATAAAAGAATCAAATGTGACATTGACGTGCTACTTAGGAGTGTAAATGACGCAATTGGCTTTGTGAATGAACGTGGACTCCTCATGCTAGTTCTTGGAAAGTCAAACTACAGATTTACTAATAAACAACACTATCACTATTGGAATAACACTTGGGAAACTTACTAGTTGAGGGTGACACAAGTGTTAGATTTCTTGCAAAAGAATATGAAATTGGATTACCTTACGTACCCTGTCGAGGCACCTTGTTATTACTGCAAAGTAACCTCCCATTTCTCCAACTATTTATCTGTAATTGAGTAGGTGATAAAACTAGTATAGTAGTGAATAAACACATTTAGGTATTTCACTCACACCCACAAGTTATACTGAAGCAGCAAGCTTGTAATTACAAAACTAAGGGTGTTTCTTCAACTTCTTCTCCTCTAATTGCATTTTTGTTCACACCTCTTATCATAACATACATAAAACATCCCCTAAATATCATACTTTAGCAGGAGCAATGTGAGCTTATGGTATCTAATCAGTGTCTCATGAGTTTCTAGTAACATTACACTTTAAATTCTAAAATGAGATCACTATTTAAGCGAAAAAGGACTCCCCTCCATGGCTGTTCCAATATACACAAACCACCAGTAAACCTTACCATAAGATTACACCATTTAAAAGGGACCAGTCCGACCGCGTTGACACATACACAATCCCCCAATTAACTCAAGTACAAGAGAGGGAGAAAAGTGCAGTAATTTACCTTACTTGTGAGGGATTCTTGCTCTCGTAACTTATATTTTCCAAGGGATGAACTCTCCTTCAATTCTAGCTTGAGGTGATAGATTATGTTTAAGAACTCTAAGGGTTTTATGGCTGCTATATGAAGATAGAATGGAGAAGAAAGAGAACCTTAGAAATCAGATCTTTTTCAAGTGTAAAATGGCTAAAAAGAGCTTGTTACATCCCCTTTTAATGGGAAAAACTTTGGCCAACTCTCTCCTTAATTTTTGACCATATTTACCAAGTAGGTGATGCACCTACTTGTCATTTTAACTTGGGCCTTTATGGATCTCCACTTATTGGGCCTTTGCTACCCATTGTTCATTTTTCTTAATTCACTATGGTTGAGCCAAAATTTTCAAGTAAATGGTTAGTAACCTTGGGCCCTATGAGGTGGCCAAACAAGTCCCGGTAAGAGGTGCACCTACTTGGCCCTTAAGGCTGGTCAAGAAGTCTAAGTAGGTGATGCACCTACTTGTTTCGTTAAGTCAAGCAAGAAGCTCATTATCTTACCTCACTTTCCCAATTTTAATCCCATATGTTGTATCTTAATATTCCACTTTAAACTTTAAACTCAAATAGAACCTTATTGTCTCAGATTCAAAGTCTTTATTCAAGTTTATCATGGACTCAAACATGCTGAAACGTGTGGAATATCACAACAACTCTTGATCTAATTCAAATTATTAGCACTCTTATGAAACAAACTTAGTCCCTCACTTGTATAATAAGCCTATATCAAGTGTCATATAGATGAGACTAACACATAGAAAATACGGAGTGTTACACTAATATATAAACAATATGGGGTGTTACAGATTTCACAAGGATGAATCCCCTAGAGTTCTATGGCTCACAGGTAGAAGAGAACCACTAAGAGTTCATCAATATGGTGTTTAAGGTCTTGGCTATAATGGGGGACAGTTCAGAAGAGAAAGTGGAATTAACAGCCTACCAACTCAAGGGCCTTGGTCAAACATGGTACAATCAATGGAAGAGGGCAGATGATGAGCCTATTCCTTGGGAGTAATTCAAAGTTGCCTTCCTTGACCGCTTCTTCTAATTGATTTAAGGAAAGAGAAGATGACAAAATTCATCAACCTCAAGAAAGGTTCAATGAGTGTTCATGAATACTCCCTTAAGTTCAATGATCTTTCAAAGTGTGCTCCTCACTTGGTTGCCGACGCTGAGGCAAGGATGCACAAGTTTGTTCTGGGTCTGTTCGACTTGATGAATGAAGAGTGTTGCACTGTTATTCTCATTGAGGATATTGACAAATCATGGCTCATGACATACACCGATGAACTTGATGGAGAGAATCTTAGGAAGAGAAGGATAGGGGAGTTAAAGCGGGCTTGGCCTGATAGTGGATTCCAAGGTACTAAAGTTGGTTGTTTCCACTAAGGCCACAAGTTCCAAGGCCAAGGTTCTTCGAATGCCTATGGAAAAAGACTTGCTAATAATAGGGTTCCCAACCCTAGAGCTCAAGGTGGTAATAGTGGTCAAATCGTTCCAAGGTTTGGTAAGAATCATGGTGGTAGATGCTACAAAGATATGGGTTCTTGCTTTGGGTGTGGAAAAATGGGCCACAAGGGTGCGAAGTGTCCAAAAAGAGGTAAGGATGTCCATCCTCCAGTATAAGGTGCTCATGTTGACCAATGGGCACAAGGTGGACAACAAGGAGTTTCCCCATATCACAATCAGTTTTATGCTCTTCAAGGGAGACAGGGGTTGATGAGTGTACCCAATGTTGTCACCGGTATGTTAAAGATCTACAATCTTGATGTATATGCTTTATTGGATCTGGGTGCCATCTTTCCTACATTACTCCATTTATTTCTATTCGATTTCATGTGTGTCCCAAGTTGTTATGTGAACCCTTTGAGGTGTCTACCCCCGTCGGTTAGTCTATTATTGCTAAAAAGAGCCTATAGGGATTTTGCCGTGTCTATATTGCATACAAATTTGTCTTGAGATTTTGTTGAACTAGACATAATAGATTTTGACATCATCCTTTACATGCATATCATTCCACTATTGATTGTAGGACTTGTACGATTAAGTTCCAATTCCCTAATGAACTCGCCCTTGAGTGGGAGAGTCATGATTTGGTAGTAGTGAGTAGGTTCATCTCTTATATTAAGGCTCAAAGGTTGATCTCCAAAGGTTACATTTATCATCTTGTGCGGGCTAGGGATGTCACATCTAAAGTCCCTCCGATTAAGTCTATTCCAATAGTCAATGCGCTTCTAGATGTCTTTCCCGATGAACTTCCCAGTATTCCTCCCGAAAGAGAAATAGACTTTGGTATAGACCTCGTTCCTGACGCTCAGCCAATTTCAATTTCTCCCTACCAAATGGCCCTGGTGGAGTTGAGAGAGTTAAAGGACTAATTGAAAGACCTATTGGAGAAGGGATTTATACGGCCTAGTAAGTCGCCTTGGGGTGAACCAGTGTTGTTTGTGAGGAAGTGGGATGGCTCACTTAGAATGTGTATCGACTACCGGCAACTCAATAAGTTTATCATGAAGAACAAGTATCCTTTGCCAAAATAGATGACCTATTTGATCAACTATAAGGGGAAAGTCATTTCTTAAAGATGGACCTTCGGTTGGGGTATCATCAATTGAGGGTACGGGAGTGTGCTATTCCCAAAACAATATTCCTGACAAGATATGGACATTTTCAATTTGTGGGGATGCCCTTCGGCCTAACTAATGCTCCGACAATATTTATGGATCTCATGAATAGGATCCTTAAACCCCACCTCGATATGTTTGTAGTGGTGTTCATTGATGATATTTTTGTTTATTCCTGGAGCAAAGAGGAGCATTCCAAGCATCTAAGGATAGTGTTGCAAACATTGAGGGAAGAAAGGCTAATTGCCAAGTTAAACAAATGTGAAGTTTGGTTGAAGGAAGTGAAATTCCTAGGGCATGTGGTGTCGGGTGAAAGCATTAAAGTGGATCTAAAAAATATGGAGGTGATAAGACATTTTCCTAGACCCTTCACTCCAAAAAGAATTAGGGGTTTCTTGGGCTTGGCGGGTTATTACCAGATATTCGTGAATGGTTTCTCTTCACTTGCTTCTCCTTTGAAAAAGTTGACCCAAAAAAAGTCTAAATTTGTATGGACCAATGCATGTTAAAAACGATTCCAAGCTTTGAAAGATAAGCTTACATTCTCACCTATTTTGACTCTACCGAAAGGGTTAGAAGGGTTTGTGGTGTATTGTGATGCTTCGAGAGTTGGCTTGGGGTGCGTGATGATATAGAATGGCAAGGTCATTGCCTATGTTTCTAGGCAACTAAAGGTGCATGAGGGCAACTACCCTACTCACGATCTTGAGATAGCGGCCACGATGTTGTCTTTGAAGATATAGTACCACTAATTGTATAGGGTTCATGTAGATGAGTTCATCTACCACAAGAGCCTCCAACATGTGTTCACCAAAAGAGATCTAAATCCGAGGAAAAGGAGACGATTGGAGTTCCTTAAGTATTACAAGATGAATTTGTAATACCATCGAGGAAATGCTAGTGTTGTGGTTGATACCCTAGGTAGGGTGTCAATTAAGAGTATAGCTCATGTGGGAGATATCAAGAAAGAATTGGAAAGAGAGGTCCATCAGTTGGATAGGTTGAATGAAGCTTAAAATGGTGGCACGGTTGTGATAGATGGTCCTAAGTATTTTTTGATTGAAGAAGTCAAATCTAAACAAGATCTTGAACCCGCCTTGGTGGAATTAATATCATTAGGTGGAGATTTTCTCCCAAGGGGGAGACGTTCTTCTTAGGTACCACGGTAGATTATGTGTGCCCGATATCGATGAATTAAGGGACTTACTCTTGAAAGAAGCACATAATTCCTCTAATTCTATTCACCCTGGTTCCACAAAAACGTATAAAGATTTGAGGGAAGTGTGTTGGTGGGGTGGTATGGAGAGGGATTTTGCTCAGTTCATAACTAGTTGTTATAAGTGCAAACAAGTCAAGGCCGACCATTAAAGGACCCATGGCCTAGCACAAGATATTGAGATTCCTACTTGGAAGTAGGAAGAGATTAACATAGACTTTGTGATCGCCTTGCCTAAGACTAGGAAGCATTTTGATTCCATTTGGGTCATTGTTGAATCAATGCCAAAATTGACTCACTTCCTACTGCTTAAGACCACATGGAGCCGAAGACTATTGCAAGTTGTATATTCATGAGTTGGTAAGATTACATAGGGTTCCATTGGCTATTATTTCGGATTACAGTGCCCAATTCAAATCACACTTTTAGAGGTCTTTCCAAAAGGGCCATGGTACCAAAGTAAAGCTTAGCACGACTTTTCACCCACTAATGGATGGCCAAGCCAAAAGGACCATTCGAACTTTTGAGGATATGGTATGGGCTTGTGTCTTGGAGTTTAAGGGTAGTTGGCATAAGCATCTTCCACTTGTAGAGTTCGCCTATAACAATAGTTATCATTCTAGCATTGGAATGGTACCCTTTAAGGATTTGTATGAAAGGCATTGTAGATCCAGGTTAGATGGTTTGAAATAGTGGAGATGGCATTTTTGGGTTCGAACTTTGTTATGGAAGCTTTAGAGATAGTGAGGATGGTAAGGGAGAGATTGAAGGCAACCCAAAGCCGGAAAATTCTTATGCTGACACTAAAAGAAGAGACCTTGTGTTTTAAGTTGATGATTGGGTCTATTTTAAAATTTCTCCAATGAAGTGCGTGGTTCGTTTTGGCAAGAAGGGGAAATTGAGCCCTATACAAATGAGAATTGCCTATGGAGATGAGTATGGTTCATTTGGTTTTGCATGTCTCCATGTTGAGGAAGTGTGTGTGGGACCCTCATTTCATTGTACCCTTGGAGGTGCTGAATACGGAAGAGAACTTGACTTATGAGGAAGTCTTGGTAGAAATATTGGATAGGCAAGTCAAGCGGTTGAGGAAAAAGGACGTTCCCTCCATCAAAGTCCTTAGGTGGAACCAAAAAGTCGAATGTGCCACTTGGGAAGACGAAGCTGATATGAAAAGGAAATACCCATATCTCTTCCATTCTACTCAAGTTTGAGGTACTATGACTTATTCCAATTACAAAACTCCTTTCCTTGCATGTCATTTTTATGTCATCTATGCATGGTTATGTACTTTTGAGGTTGCATTGGAAATGTTATTTGGAACATGATTTGAGGATTTGCATGGTCAGACTTGGTGAAAGTAATAATTTTTGAAGTGGGATGTATGACTTATTAGACAGCCTGTAGAATCTTTTACGAGCCATAGGTCATGTTATGGAATGTGAATCAGAGGAGAAATTTTGAAATTCTAAAATATTATAAGATGAAACCCCTATCTACGACTCATAAAATGGACCACGTCCCATAAACAGGGTAATGTGGTCCCATCCGGCAAGATTTTTAACGGGTAGTTTTGATATTTCTTATTCTTTAAAACCTAAATTACATCGTTTAACCCCTAAAAGGACACCTTATATGACCATAAAACCCTAACCTACTCATTTTATCCCATTCCAAAACATCTCTAAGTCCCAAACTCTCTCAAGGCTCTTCAAGTTACTCAAGCAGGATAACAAGCTAGGGTTTCAAATTCTTCACTCCAAAATCTGATTTTCATCCATTAGATCATCAAGGAATATGGGTTCGGATTGTGGAGACATTTCCTCCACATGCTCAATCTTCCTTCCCCTCTTTTGCGAGTTCCCAAGTTATACTATTACATGGTGATTTTATGAAACCTTTATATGACAATGATATGGAATATTTTATGTTGATATTCCTATGTATATAATTAAGCATTGAAAATTCATGTAAAATTTATGGGTTTTTATGAGGGTTTGATGATGCCCTAGTTAAGCTTTACTATGTTTTGGTGGGTTTTTTGAAAAATGAATAAGTGATTCTATTTTATAACTCTCATGGAATTTACTTATGGTTTTCATGGTTTTATAGTTGGTACATGAACCCAATATGATTTGAATAAAGATGTATACCAAGCTTCTATGATTGTGAAGGCCTTACGGCAAAGTCATGTGAAACTATGAATGATATGAGTTTTGAAAAGGCTATTATGCATGTTATGAGATATGAAAATATTGTGAAAGTTATGAAAGTTATGAAGCCTTTTATTGATGTTAAGAAACTTTAATTTTGATGAGCTACTCTTTGAACTATGATAATATTTTTGATATTCTGATGCTTTTCCTATTATAGCTATAAGTATAATTTGAGTATTCCTTGGGATTGTGACCTATCACCAAGCGAACCTTTGTAGATAACTATTGTCCCATAATTATGCTGCCACCATAGGTTTATGAATTAGCTAATGGATCTATACAGCTTAAGTTGCATGATTGACCAAAACGGATGGTGTTCTCATACGGTGCATGTGAATTAAATACCAAAAAGGGTGGTGTTCCCTTGATGTAAATAAGATGTGTATACCAAAATAGGTGGTGTTTCCTTAAGGTAATTATGAGGCACTTTCTAAAAAGGGTGACCCATAAGGTGAGTGTTTGTTTTACCCTGGAAAAGTATACCACTCCTAGTCCGGTATGGAGAGAACATCATGATTTCACATAGTAGCTCGCTTGGTCTTATATGTCAGTTATAGCCCCTTCCCAAATATGTATGCTATGTTATATGACTTGATGACTCGTTATGCATATTTGACCATGACATTGAGCAAGCATGACATATTGAGCTTACATTCATTGATTGTGATTATATATATTGTTTAACTATAGCTTATGTTCCTTGTTCCAATTGCACCCCGCATATTTAGAATATTCCAAATACTAATTTGTACTTTTTCCTACATGATCGAACCTTGTATTGATCAAAGATCCTTTCCATCCTCCTTCTCCACATGGATTGAAGGTTCAAACAGAGATTTTCTATTGGTGAGTCCTCCACTTTCGGAGACAACATCTACTTACTTTCATGCCTTACTTAGATCTTGTCTATTTTGGATACTATCTTTTGAGGGTGAGCCCGGGATATATCTTAGCCCCCGTTCTATTCATGATTAGAGGTGTTGTTTGATATTGTTATGGCTATGTATGATTGAGCTTGACTTGTTTGCTATGTAGTTACTGAGGATTTCCTTAGTCCTCACTCCATTGTGTGCTTGTTGTATGATCTTGGTGATGAGCTGAAAGTCCCAAAGTAACTAAACGCCTCCATAGTGTGAGTCATACTTACTCGCCCCTTAGAAATTATTTTTCATGTGATTCATCCTAATCCTTTTCCCTACAACATCCCCAGAGCATGAGTTCAAAGCCCCATTTCCCTTAGAAATTATGTGATACTTGCTTATTGTTCATTTATGCTCCTGCGAAACAAAGGATGTGTTGTGTATGCTTAAGAGGCTTGTTTGGGATCCCGTTGGGGTTCCTATTTATCGTGTTACATCTAGGACCTTGGGTTGGGGCGTGGCAGGAAACCAAAACCCTAGCTTGGACTCTTCTCTTGAAGGCCTTGAAGAAGTTGGGAGTATTTGGGAGGGGTTTAGACTTAGAATATTTTAGTCAGGGTGAGAATGGAGTAGGTTAGGGTTTTATAGGGTGGAAAAGGGCTTAGTTGAAGGCTTAAATGATGTAGAATAGGCTTAGCATATTAGGGAAAGTTGAATTTGCCCCTTCTAAGAATCTGCTGGACAGGACCACGAGACCCCAATTACATGTCGTGGTCTAGTTCATGGATCTTGAAAAGGGGTCTCATACGTTAACTTTTTGGACCCTCAGAAACTTTTTCGAAATCTCAAACCACGACATTACTTATTGACCATCAATCAATGTACGAGTCGTGCTAGTAACTCACACTCCAAATTTAAACAAACCATCTTTCAACTAAGTCTGCCTTCCATTCCACGAGCACAAGATATGGCCCATGGAATAACTTACAGCTCATAGTCATATTTGTGAAAGCCACTAATACTTAGAAAATGCCATAATTATAAGGATTCAGATTTTTCCGAACGGCTTTGCCAGATCTTTTGGTATTATCCCGAGCGAAGCTGCTGGGCATCGCTCCACGGAAGGCCCACACCGGCCGTGTGAAGCCACACAGACCGTATAAAGCCACACAGACTGTGTAACCTCCCGTGGAGGGACACTTGGTCCAGCTCACGACAGGGGAAATTAGGGACAGAGGAATTGTGGACCAAGTGAGGGCACACGGCCACTCACACAGTATGTGTTATGTGTCACGGGCCGTGCGACCCTCTATGTAACTCGCTACATAAAATTTTTCTATGTATGGAAATACCATCTCGTAACCTTATCGTGCAAAATTATTTCAAGTACTATCACACGGTCAATGTCACGGCCCGTGTGGAGTCACACAGACTGTGTAGCCATCCGTGTGGTACCCCTTAGTTTCGAATAAATTCTCTCTGCGAAAATTTCCTAAGTGACAGTTCACGGTCCCTGTGACGTCTCACAGACCGTGTAGTGGACCGTGTGGACCTGACGGTTCCAATTTTCGCCCGTTTCATTAATGACTTTTATGTCATTTTGATTTATTTTAATTATGAATTATGACCTTTTACCCATCCTAAACCCCTAATTCAGCAGATACCCCTCCCCTCTTAATTCATTCTCCTAAAACCTTCTACCCATCATAAGATCACCTCCCAATTCCTCTCCACTCTCCCCTCATAAGGTGCACGGCTAAGGTTAATTGAAGTTCAATTCAAGCTAAGGCCTTCCCCCAAATTCGGCTCCTAAATCAAGGTATGTGGGATTGATTATTGGTCCCTTTCAACCAAGAAGACCCACAAATCTTTCAATTGATTTCATGAATTTGGATTACTTTAAACATGAATTTCCATTACTTGATTTACTTAAATCCAATTGATATATTAGTTGTATTCTACCTATGGTTTTGAATAACTTTGATCACTATTATGATGATTCACGTTGAGTTATGAAGTTATGAACATGCATGTCCCTTTTAAAGTTGATTTATGCATGGGTGATCTATATTAAGATTTACATGTGGATTTAATTTGGATTTCCTCAATTTCATTTATATGATTGATTTTAACTTGAATCTATGTTATCCATTCTAATCTCACATCATGCATTGCATTTGTATTCATGAACATTGGTTTACATGGATTATGAAGTGGGTTAAGCCCAATTATGTTTTATGAAACTATTATGATATAATTTTGGTAAGGGATTGATTGTGACAAGAATGAGATCACATACATGTCTGTGATTATGGCTCTTTGAGCATTTTTGGTGCATGCACCATTCTGTATATGTAGATGAGCTATTCCTTGCCTGAGCATTATGATTATGATTTATGATTTGGCATTTGAGCATAAATGTGCATTAAACGGTTTGAAATGAACATTGTACCTCTTGAAAGAAAGTATATGTATAAGTATTCAGGTGGGATGTTGTTTGACCTAGCACCGTTGGATAGGGGGTGTTAGGGCTATGCCCAAGGGCCTTCTGCCTTTCCCTGAACTATGTGCCAACATAGGAACGTTAACCATTACCAAAATCATTGTGTTGTAAGGAATGGTTATTCGTTTATTATTATGATATGATATGGTATGATTATGAAAAATCCTTCTGAAATGGTGAGTTTCGTAAATAAGGGGACCATCCACTGAAATGGTGTGTTCCGTAAGGTGTGATGTAGATTACCTTTGGAAAGTAATCTTCTCGTACCGATGGGAGGTCTTTATTGGGCTAATTCATGTAATAGCTCGCATGGATTTTACTTGTTGGTTATAGTCCATCCCCACTATATATGAGCATTGTTGCATTTCATGCATCATAAATTTCATGGCATCTTGTATATATTTCCATTGGATATATGATTCTTTCTATATTATGTGCCCTTGTCATCTAACATTGAAATGCAGGTTTGGTAAGTCATATGCATTGCCTGCCCGCATACTTAGTACATTCAAACATACTAATGCACACTCTATGCCTATATGATTTTACCATGTAGGGGCCGAGCACTTTGAGTATCAATTGTTTGAAGAGTAGCTTGATTCAGAAGAGTATTGTGGTGAGTCCCATTTTCCAAGGACGAGCCATCTTCCTCTACATTTACTATCTTTGAGTTCCTTTGTAATTTGAGGGTGAGCCGAGAACATGTCCTAGCCCCCGTTCTATCTTGATTAGAGGCATTCGTTGGAAAATATGTGGACTCTTTTGAAAACCGCTTGTTATGCTTGGTATCTGGCTTATGTATTTGTTGGAGTGATTAATGGGAAATTCTTATTTTTCTATAGGTAAGTTTTGGTGTGGAAATGTTGAAAGCCCCTAGCCCCGTATTTCCCCATAGTGTGAGTCACACTTCACACCTATGAACAAGAATCTACTAAAAGTGGCATGTTGGACTCCCCGAGGCACTTCAAAACCTTGTCCTTTGATAGCAAGATTGTCACAACTCAAGTCTAGGGCCTTGTCTGACATGAAAAATGTGGAACGCGAAGGAGACCCATCCAAGCCTCATAGTAAGTCATAAGAATTCATAAGGTAATTAAACATTAACATATGTGAAGAAAGTTGATATAGGACTTAAACTCGAAGCTAAGAATAAAAGTCAAGAACTTCTGCATTAACGGGATTACATCACTATCCATACACGCTTCTACTTGTCTAGATTTTGGGGAGGGCCAGAATATGCCACTAGTTCACCCTCAAACAAAGAAAATAAAAAGGTCTCTCAACATAGCAACATAAAAAGGTAAATGGAAAAGAGCTTATTCTCAAAGCATGGAAACTCACCGAAGTCTTTAAAAGTGGTGTCCGAATCTAGCCATGATAAATAGGAGTAGAATCATCTCTCGCCCATGCATTCTAATATATTATGGAAAAAAGTATGCGTTAGTACATTGGAATGTACTAAGTATGTGGGATGCCATGCAACTGGAAATTATCATAACATAATAAACAATGTACATAATTATATCAATAAAATAAAGCACAAGAGATGATAAATGATCAATGCATCTTTAACACATAATTTGGAGAATCATAAAGAATTTTCAAATTATCAAAGACATACTTATATGGTAATAGGACCATTACCAACATAACACCATTCGGGGTATTACATGGAATCGCGATGTTGACTCTACATTCGAAGAAAGAGGAGTCTACTTGCCAAGGTAGAACTCTACCCCACTATGTGGGTGTCGTGAAACATAATTCTATATGTGGATCTACTAGGTAGGCCATATTGGCAACATAATCCTTTGATGTCATGTAGTTATGAGACTTGAGACTTTACATTAGGACCCCTTGGGTCAAGCCCGCACCTAAAGCCTCATTTAATGAAATATATATACATAAAATATATTATTCAATGTCATAATTCATAGTACTCATAATGTCATAAGATAGTTATAATAACCAAGTAGATCCCTAGCCCATCTCCCTAATTGCATGATATGTGGGTATAATTATTCCACGTTTTCAATTTATATCAAAATAGGGCCTTGAATAACCCTTCAAAATCCTATTCACAACCTTCTTAAATACTTATAATCTTCTTCATCAATCATGACTTGAAATAGAAATTAGGCCAAAGCATGGGTTCATGGTCAATTAAATGCAAAAATCATAAAAACAATTGAAATTCATGCAAAATCAAGTCATTGATAAGAAACAAAATTGATTAAAAGAAACCAAATTGTAACTCAAAGAACTCATCACAATTTCATAAGTCCTAAATAGTAGGAAAGTGGAACTCTTTGAAATTCAATTATAAACCTAAATAGTAGAGAAGTGAACTCCTTGAAATTCAATTGAAAACCATGTCATTCACACAATTGATAATAATACAAATGTAATTGCATATAGAAATCATGTATGTATCAAAAATTATGTAATTTGAGAGTAAAATAATAAAATCCATAGAGACTACACTTGAAAACATGAAAGAGGATTGAGTTGATTTTAGGACCTTGTGGAGAATTGGATTCATGGGTGAAGAGACACATACCTAGATAAGAGACTTGAGGAATTTGAAAGAATTTGACCTTGAATTCCTCGGAGAACTTGAAACCCTGACTTGCATCAGTGGAGGATCCTTGAGAGAAGACCCTTAGGAGATTTTTGAGAGAATTGGGGGAGAATGAGAATGAATGTGTTTTGAAGTATTTTGGGGCGGTTATAGATAGTTAAAAGCTCACAATAACATAGCTTAGGGCTTAAATTGATAGGAAATGACAAAAATACCCTTCACAAAAACTATCAAACATGATCCATGAACCTGGTCTACGGATTTTAATTCAAATCATGGCTTAAAGATTAGGGGTTCGTCCTTGTTACATCTTGAGCCTCTAAAATTAGCCTTTGGAACCTATCTATGAACATCCCTTTATAGCTCATAGTTCCATTTACGGGCCATAGACACCTCTCCTAGAAATACTGCAGACATACAACATTTTTTATTTTTGAACCAAACTACGACATCTTTTTTAGGACCCATCATCCGAACTACGGACCATAAACACCTTTCACCTAGGGATGCCTTCAAAACTTCATAAAGTTGTTTTGATATCCTAGTCTAGAGCATCTTTCTATGGCCCGTAGACCCTTTTACGAGTCATAAAACACTCTCACGCTTTGGAAACTAGAGTTCAAATATTTACCATGTAAATTGCCCATCCAAGAGACCTATCTACGACCCATGAATCCAACAATGAGTCATAGATGGGCTCATACTTACTACATGGAACTAGATTCCTACAGTATTTCCAGTTTCCAACTTTTCAACGTATAGGGTGTTACACATGGTCTTTATTGTCAGTTTTGGTAATTGGTCACAAAATGACAATGTTACTTTAGTGCATTATGATTTTATGCTTTGACCACACAACTTATGATCATGTTTTAATTTAGGGTTTTAATCCATGTTTATGCTATTGTTGTCTTGCATCCCAAGACCTATGCATCATTCTAGATGTAATTAGATCTGTTTGTATCATGCATTACTCACATACTTAGTACATTCCAATATATAAATACATATTTTTCCTTCATTTTCAAAAATGTATGGTTGGACACTCCTCACTATTCGCATGTCAAGCTAGATTGATAACACATTACTTGATTAGTAAGCCCTGATGCTTCATAGGATTGCTCGTTGAGCTCATGATCTTGTTATTACTTACTTTTATGTTGAGACATTTGCCTTTTATTGATGATGAGCCAGGAACATGTCTTTTCCCTCACTCATCATCTATGTAGAGGCATTCATGGACTACATGTGACGTCAAAGAAGTCTATGTTGCCTTGAGTTGATTACCTTGTTATTCCACTCTTTTATTGACTATAATGTGTGATTGTTATTATGTCTTATATATGCTCATGTTTGATAAATAAGAGGCTTGGTTGGAGTATCTCGGAGTTTCGATCACCATGTCATACCTATGTTCTAGCTTCGGTTATGACACTTCTATAAAGTGATAAAGCACTCAATTAAAAGGTACTTTACTATTAAAAATTTAAGAACTTGTTCTCACCCCTTTTTAAATTTATGCTTTTGTCCTTATCTCTTTTAAAAAAAAATTGAATTGGGACATGTTGGGACAAATCAATCTACTTGGGAAATCCATGATCCCAAAAACTTATATCTTCCACTACACACATGGTGGACCAAATCCGAGACAATACAATATCAAGTAGACACCTAATTCATATGACAAATAGTTTCTGTAACTCATGAGCATCAGGAGCTTACTTATAAGGTTTTACATGTTCCATATTGGAATTCAATGACATGTGAAAAAAAATTCTCTACTAATATGAGGATAATATTACTCACAATAATCCAAACTTCATTCACTACTTCAGTATTTATTTATTTTTTCATCCTCATTCTCTTAAAGAGATGAACCTGGGTTCGTGTTCAACATTATATACACAATTACACTCGATATCAACATAGTCAATAAAATAGATGTCTTATGTATACAAGTTAAATTCCTCATTTTAGTCCTCTTCTCTTTCGACTCGAATCTGTTTGTTATAAATAAATCACTTTCTTAGAAATCCACTGCAGTGTCAAATCATTCATGACTACTAATTAACATGCTGAAGTGGCAATATCCACTGAACATTTAGGAAGGTCAAAGGGTATTTCCATAAAATTAAAAGAAACTTTTAGGATCTCATACAACGAAGAAGTAGGGACTCATTCTTTCATTAACTCATTCATCGATAAGCACACATAATGTAAAAGATATGCTACGATGTTCTCACCTTATGTTGGTATGTGTGTCTTATTTCATTTAATCATTCAACATCGTATATTTCTTGATCTAGATATGTTTAGATGTCTAACCTAAGTTTTTCACTTCAATGATCATCAACATCATTTTACTGGAAAGACTCATACGTGTCATAGAAAATAAGTTATAACACAATGGTAAAATCTATCAAGGTTTTGCATTTTTTAGAGGTATCTATGACCTCTGCGCATTGCGTAGAGGGTTCATCTTAATGTAAAAATGACTGGAACTCATCCTAATCAGGACAATATAAAACTTCACACAAAAATGACCTAAGTGGGAGCAAGTCTGTGTCGTGCTATAGATCCCCCACATAACATATTTTTTAAAAATTTCCAGATTTAAGGACAATTGGGACAAATACCTAAACCTTAATAGATGGAATTTCAAAAAATTACCCTCATTTTGAACATATTTATCAAGTCAAAACTCCACATTTCCTATCCAAACTCTCCAAGACTCCTCTATAAAATTATTCCTGAAAATTCTAGGGTTTCAAGACTTCTTCATTATAGGCCACATATCAAGGTGATTCCCAAGATTCTTCAAGTTCCTCTTATCTCACTGAAAATATTTAAAGAAAATGGATTTCTTCATTCATGGAACTTTTCACCTGTGGAGTCAAAAATCCTTTTTAACTCAATCCTTCAATTTCAAGACTTATTTCATGATGGGTACTTTCTATTCTTACAATTATGCATGATTTATGTGGAAATTTTTTTATTATTCATTTGAAATGCATGAACTCCATTCAAGGGTTTATATTATGAAATACTTTATGACATTTAAGCTATGTATGTTATGATACTCTAAAATGCTATGAGGTTTATGATTTATGAGATGATTTTCATAATGTCCTATCTAGGGTCTTACAATGATTATGGTGGGTTGTTTGAAATGAACTCAAATGATCATGTTTTACCTCATTCATGCACACTACTCTTGAATTTCATGATTTTAAGGCCCTATGCATAGACCCACCATGTTTTGGACTTAAGACTATATGATGAAGCATCTTATATATGATGAAAGATTTTACTACATGTTATGCAAGTCATCAATATTATGAACATTTAAGGGCTACTAAGTATGTTATGAATCCATAAAAATTCTACCAAAATTATGCAAGCTTATGAAGCCCTTGTATGATTTCATGATACACCCTCTTGTGAAAGGAAATCTCCCTTGAAGGAATTATAGATTTTAATGAGCTACTTTTAATATGAAGTTATGATTTACAAATTTATGCATATTATGATTGTATCTATATTCATGTATTCTGCGGGATAAGACTTAGTACCAAATGAGATATACAACACGGGACTAACTCCAAGTCCTTATATAATGTTTTACATCTCATGCCTACGTGCCACCACATGAGCATATATTACTTAGTGGATCCAAATATAGCTCTATGTTCATATAACACCCACCAAAAAGGTGGGGCCATAAGGAAAGGCTATAGTCAGCCTTGACAAGTATACTACTCTATTTTCGGTGTGGAGGAAATATTGGGATTCCATGTAGTAGCTCGCATGGTATCAATGTTGGTTAAGGTATCCTCCCGTATAATTATGTACCATGTTATGAAATTATGATTTTCCTTTCTATGCATGTTTTAGTTAAGGCATTGATCATTCATTTCATATAGGGTGATGTGTTGCCTAAATACAACCCTTTGATGCTTAAAACTTCGGATTTTGTGTGTTCTCAATGCGACTTTAGTTGTTTTTATGTATTTTTGTGTCTATGTTTGCAGGATTACAGGTTGGCCAATTACTTTGGGGAAAGTTACAAAGTCGCTGCAGATTTGTTGTTACACGAGACACCTCACGGGCTGTAAACCATTCTACTAGCCGTAAGGTGGTTTTGTGAGGAATAAAAATAAAAGGCAAAGTTTCTGAAGTTACTTTTATGAACATGCAGATGAGCCATAAATTAATGTATGAGTCGTATAAGAGGTTTTATGCCCTGAGGGCCAGAAATGAAGAATTTTTAAAGTTCATTAGACGAAACCACCTCCTTTATAGGCTGTAAACCACTTTACGAGTCGTAAAGGGGTGTCGTAAAGGAGAAATCTAGTTTTCTAACAACAATGTACGAGACACCGATTACAGGCCGTGAACTTCAATACGGGCCATAAAGTGCTATCATAGAGTGTGCTGACCAGTTTTTCTAAGTTGTTTATGATTTGAATTTTAATTATTATAAATAGGTATTTTAGGTTATTTTTCATAAGCTCTCACCAGTTCAGATAAGTTCAGCATAGTTTTTGGCTAGTGCTTAGAGAATTCAATATTCTTAGAGAGGAAATTGTGAGAGAGTCATTGAAAACACTTGTGGTTTAATTCAATCTTCAAGCTTGTGATTTTCATTGACATTGGATTTGCTTATTCTTAATTCAGTTGTGTAAGTGTTTAATCATCTTCTAAATTCATAATCTCTTCATCTACACAAAGAATGAGTAGCTCACTCCACAACTAGGGTTGTGGGAATCATTAAGAACTAACAAAGTAAAACCGGATAATTCATGATTCTTGAAAGGTGTATCTGCATGTATTAATTACCTCTCTTTATTTTCTATGTTTTCTGATGGTGGCCAACATTAGAACCCTCCTAGTGTTACTGACTAGACCAAGGTAGTAATGAATAGGAAAAGATATTAATTAACAGGATTCGATTGATGTGTCTCATCTAATAAACAAAACTGGGCCAAGGGGAGGTTGTACAGGGACTTATAGGTAATGGTTATTAATGCACACTATGGAGATGGGCCAAGTCACACAGTGAAATTCGCCTCTTACCTTTAATCAAAGGGCTTGGTGAACTTAAATTACGGTCCGATATGCTATACACTAGACAAGAATTAGGTTATCTGGTGATACTAAGTATGGGAATCATGGGGAACACAATATACTAGTTTCTCTCCTTTATTGATCTTTCTCTCGTGATAGTTAATTAGTTTATTTTTCTCATTGATTTTTGCAAACCCTCCCCCCTCCCTTAGGAGAATTGAGTTGATTAACTACTCAGATTGCATGTTGGTGAATTTTTCTTGAGTCCATGTATTCCCTATGGGTTCAACCCTAACTTTTGGTAGGTTCTATTTCTTGATAGCGAGCACTTTATCCTCTAAAGAGGAGGTGTGACTTTGGCGACATCATTGAGCTTACTTCCTTTGTTATGATTAGGCATCTTGTCTATTAGGGCTTATGATTTCCTTGTTGTATTACATCTCGCAGACTTAGAATATTCAAAGTACTAACACATACTTTTGCCTAAATAATGTAACTACGTAGGGATCAGAGCTCTTTCCTATCCACCTCCTCGGGGTTAGTTTAACTTAAAAAGATTCTTACTTGCGATAAGTCTTCTAGTTCAAGGGAGATATCCATTTTCCATCTAACATGTTTTGTTAATACCTTGTTACAATTGCTATTTTACGTTTGGGGATGAACCCGAGACATGTCTTGTCCCCCGTTCCATCTAAGACTAGAGGTATTGTTGGATATCGCACTATGTATATATTTAAGATATTCTTGTATCTATAGTGACTTTCCCTTAGTCTTTATCCCATGTTTTCTTGTTATGTATGATGTTATTGAAAAAATGATGAAATTCCTAAGCCTCTACATCCCTTAAAGTGCATCACATGTCCCCTTTTTTTTTCTTAGATTTACATGTTATGATTGAATGGTGGTAATCCATTCCCCCGCTTTACCCATAGAGTGTGACCTAAGTTCCTAATCCTCTTAATACTTCTTGATGATGATTGAATTACATTTCTTAACAAAACATATGCTTATATACGTTATTAGGCTTTTTTGGGGCACCTTCAAGTCCTTCATTTGCCATATCACACCTAGGCCCTAGGCTTGGATCATGAAAATCTTGGTATCAAAACACTCAGCTCTTTGATCGGGATACTATTACCTAGGTTCCTAAGTTTAGAAGGGATGGCGGAGCGTAGGTGGCAAGCTATTATATGGATACGGTGCTTTACCCGTAGACGCTTCTCCAGCTCTCGCAAGAATTGTATGGGAGTCGCCCTCGGAGGGACTTCCCGAATGACCGTACCGAGGAATTCCACCGCACTCTGTGCAGCTATGGTTGTTGATCCTGCAGAGTCTACCCAAAGGTTCAAGCCAGATTGATAAAAGGATTCAAAAAAATGCAATTTGAATTAAGCTAGAATAGTCAATCTTAAGTTAAGGTGTGTGTGTGTGTATATATATATATATATATATATATATATATATATATATATATATATGTATGTATTTACTGAGTAATACCTTGAACGTGGCTTCTTTGAAATTTCATTAAATCTATTAGTAATTTGTATATCTTGTTTGAATAGATAACTAAACTTTGTAGTTTTCTAAATAGAAATAAAAAATTGTATTATTATGCCAAATCCTTATTTTGTCCTTTATTGTATTGCTCCTAAATTTTGCAATAGTAGGTTGATAAATGGTTCTCAGAAATCCAACATACCATGTCAAATAATTCTTGTTCATGTTGTAAAGCAGTCCATAACTATGAATAGGAGGCGATGTGGTATTTAGAAAATGACTCACTTCTTTCATGTTCTATGTTGTGCCTTAGAACTCGTCTTAAAAATTTCCTATCTCTAAGAACTTGTTCTTTGTGCTTCTATATAATGCCACCGAGAAGAATGCCGCCAAGATTCTATATTCTCAAAGAGAACCAAGCCTTTCCATTCCCACAAGCTCCCGAAGAAGAAGGGGTTACTCATGTTGAATATCAAAATGTTATCATTATTAGGACATGTTGTGGCCATCCAAGTTAACCAGGAGCCCAAGCTCCTCATACTCCTACTACGACTTCAAGAATGAGGGACTTCACTAGGATGAATCCTCTGGAGTTCCATGGCTTTAAGGTTGAGGAAGATCCCCAAAAATTTATTGATGAGGTATACAAGGTCCTATCTACCATAAGGGTAAGCTTGGAGGAGAAAGCAAAACTAGTAGCCTACCGACTCAAAGGACTTGCAAAAATACAGTTCATGTCATGGAAGATAGAGAGGGTGGATGATGATCCTATTCCTTGGGAGGAATTCATAGCTACTTTTCTTGACTTCTTCTTCCCTATTGAGCTAAGGGAGGTAAAGATGATGGTATTTATGAACCTCAAACAAGGCTCTATGAGTGTGAGGGAGTATTCCCGCAAATTCAAAAAGCTCTCAAAGTGTGCTCCTCACTTGGTTGTCAATCCCCAGGAAAGAATGAACAAGTTTGTGTTATGGGTGTCCGACTTGGTCAATAAAGAGTGCCACACCTCCATGCTCAAGGACATATCTCTGTTTATGACATATTTCGAGCAACTTGAGGGAGAGAAGCTCAGGAAGAGAAAGATGGATGAGTTGAAAAGGGCTCATCATGAAGGTGGGTTCCAAGGTTTCAAGGGTGGTGGAAGTGGCTGCTTTCAACAAGGACATAAATTTCAAGGCTAAGGGTTATCAAATGCTTAAACTCAAAGATTCATCAATGATAGGGTGTAAAACCCTAAAATTCAAGGTGGTAATGGTGGACCAAGTTTTCCAAGATTCCCAAAATATGGAAAGAATCATAGTGGTAAATGCTTGAGAGATTTGGGTGTTTACTTTTGGTGTGGCAAGCTAGGCCACAAACTTGCCAAATGTCAAAGTGCTCAAAACAAAGGTAGAGATGGTCATCCTCAAGGAAATCATGCTCATAGAGGTCAAGGGGAACAAGTAGGCCACAAAGGAGGTTCTCCATGCCATAACCGGTCCTATTCTCTTCAAGGGAGGCAAGGGGTTATTGAGGCACCCAGTATTATCACCGGTATGTCAAAGATTTATGATCATGATAACCATGCTTTATTGGGTACGGGTGCCACCTTATCTTTCATTACCCTATTTATTTTTAATAGATTTTATGTGTCCCAAATTATTAAGTGAACTATTTCTGGAGTCTACCCCCAGTGGTGAGTCTATTGTTGCTTGAAGAGTCTATTTGGGTTGATTCGTGTCCATTTTGCATACTGTCTTGCGTTGCAATTTTTTCGAGCTTGATATAGAAGACTTTGATGTTATTCTTGGGATATATTGGTTACATGCATATCATGTTTTCATTTATCGTAAAACACATAAGGTTAGGTTCCAATTTCCCAATGAACCCATCCTTGCGTGGGAAGATCATGATTCGATGGTTAAGGGTGAGTGTATCTCTTTTCTAAGGCTCAGGATTAATTTCTAAGGGTTGCATTTATCAACTTGTAAGGATTAGGGATGTTGAGTCCAAAGTTCCTTCTATTGAGTTAGTTCCAGTGGTCAATTTATTTCCCGATGTCTTTCTCATCAAACTATCTGCCGTCCTTGATGAAAAGAAATAGGTTTTAGCATAAAACTCCTCCTTGATACCATATCTCCATTCCTCCCTACCTTATGGCCTTGGTAGAGTTGAAAAGTTTGAAGGATCATTTGAAGGACTTATTGGAGAAGGGTTTTATTGGACCTAGCAAGGCACCTTGGGTACACCGGTGTTGTTTTTAATGAATAAGGATGGCTCACCTAGAATGTGCATTGACTACTTTCAATTCAACGAGGTCATCATAATGAACAAGTATCCCCTACCACGGATAAATGACTTACTTGATCAATTATAAGGGGCTAGTCACTTTTCTAAGACCGATCTTTTGTTCGGGTACCATCAAATGAGGGCAAGGGAATATGAGATCCCTAAGATGTCCTTCCAAACAAGGTATGGGCACTTTGAATTTTATGTCATATGTTTTTCCTAACCAGTGCGCCGACAATATTTATGGACCTCATGAATGGGGTCTTTGAACCCTACCTGGACATGTTTGTTTGGTGTTCATTGATGATATCTTGAACTATTCCCTAAGTAAGAACTTGTGAGCCATTTATGGGTAGTGTTACAAACCTTGAGAGAAGAAAATTTGTTTGGCAAGTTTGACAAATGTGAAATTTTCTTGAAAGAGGTTGCATTTCTTGGACATGTAGTGTTAGGTGAAAGAAATCAAAGTGGATCCTAAGAAAATGGAAGTGGTGAGAAATTGACTTAGGCCCTTGAATCCAATGGATATTAGGAGTTTCTTGGGCTTAGTGGGATACTACTGGAGATTTGCTGATGGATTTTCCTTACTTACTTCCTCTTTGATAAAGTTGACAAAAAAGAAGGCAAAATTCCTTTGGACCAATGAATGTGAAAGGGGATTTCAAACTTTAAAGGACAAGATTACATCCACTTCTATCTTGACTTTACTAGAAGGTTTGAAAGGGTTTGTTATCTATTGTGATGCTTCAATAGTCGGTTTCCAGTATGTTTTGATACAGGTGGTAAGGTTATTGCCTATGCTTCTAGAAAACTAAAGGTGCATGAGCGTAATTAACTAGACATGACTTTGAGCTAGAAGCCATGGTATTTACTTTAATGATATGGTTCCATTATTTTTATGGGGTTCATGTGGATATCTTCATCGACCATAAGAGACTTCAATATGTGTTCACCTAAAGTGATCTCAATTTGAGGCAAAGGAGATGGTTAGAGCTCCTTAAGAATATTATATGAGTGTGCATTATCACCTGGGCAAAGCTAATGTTGTGGCCGACACACTAAGTAGGGTATCCACAGAGAGTGTAGCTCACATTTATTATAGAAAGAAGGAATTAGCAAAGGAAATTGATTAATTGGCTAGGTTGGGAATTAGGTTGGATGAAGCCAAAGCTAGAGGCACAATTGGCTCTAGATGGTTCCAAATCTTCCTTGATTGAAGAGGTAAAATTCATAGAAGACCTTGATCCCTCTTTAGTAGAATTGAAGGCATTGGTAAAAAGGACAAAGTAGAGGTTTTCTCTCGGGGGTGTATTTTGGCACCGAGGTAGATTGTGTATGCCAAATGATGATGTGTTGAGGGACTTGATTTTGAAAGAGGCTCATAATTCATCCTATTCCATTCACCCCAGTTCTAAAAAGATGTATACAGATTTGAGAAAAGTATATTGGTGGGTTAGTATGAAAAGAGACATTGCAAATTCCATAGCTGAATGTCACAATTGCCAATAAGTTAAGATCGAACATGAAAGGTCAGGTTACCTAGCCCGAGACATATAGAATCCTACTTGGAAATGGGAATACGGATTTTGTGATTGGTTTGACTAGAACCAAGAAGCATTTTAATTCCATCTGGATTATTGTTGATGGTATGACAAAGTCAACACATTTCCTACCAGTTAAAACAACATATGGTGTCGAAGACTATGCCAAATTGTACATCCATGAGTTCGTTAATTTCATGGGTTCTATTATATTGTATTTTAGACTGTGGTGCCCAACTTACCTCTCACTTTTGGAGATCTTTCCAAAACGTTTGTGGTACTAAAGTCAAGCTTAACATGGTATTTCACCCAAAACGAATGTTCAAGAAGAAAGAACCATTCAAACCCTTGAGGATATGCTTAGAGCTTATGTGTTGAAATTCAAGGGTAGTTGGGATGAGCATCTCCCACTCATGACTTCTCTTGCAACAATATTTATCACTCTAGCATTGGGATGACACCGTTTGAGGCATTATATTGAAGATGTTGTAGATCCCCTAGTGGGATGATTTGAAGTGGGAGAGATGGTTTTATCGGTCTAGACTTTATTTTAGAAGATGTGGAGAATGTGAGGTTGATAAGGGAGAGATTAAAGATGTCTCAAAGTCAGCAAAAGTCTTATTTCGACATTATAAAGAGAGATTTTGAGTTAAAGGTGGATGATTGCGTGTATTAAAAGTTTCACCACGAAGGGTATAGTTCAGTTGGGCAAGAAGGGGAAGTTGAGCCCTAGGTAAGTAGTGCCTTATAGAATCATGAGACGAGTGGGTTAAGTTTCTTATGACTTGGAGTTACTTATGGAGATGAGTATGGTTCACCCGGTATTTCATGTGTCTATGTTGAAGAAGTGTATAGGTGACCCAGGCTTCATTAGGCCTCTGAAGGTAGTAGGTGTTAAGGAAAACTTGATGTACGAAGACATACTGATTGAGATATTAGATAGGCAAGTGAAGACATTAAGGAACAAATATGTAGCACCCATTAAGTTTCTTTGGAGGAATCAACAAGTTGAAAGTGCTACTTGGGAAGCATAAGTGGATTTGAAGAGACGATATTTTTATTTTTGCCATTCTACTCAAGCGTTAGGGAATAAATCAATCATATATAATGCATTAAATCATGCATTTCATCCCTTTCTTGTCATATGGCATGCATACATACTCATGGTAACATGTTCTAATGATATTTGATGCATAAGTGTGAAATTTCATAAAAATGGTGTTTAAATTGTAATAATGCATTCATGTTGGGCTGAAAATTATTTAGTTACTCTTCCCAAATGTATTTCCATCACATTTGAGGACAAATGTTATCAAGGGAAAGATATTGTAACACCTCCCAAAGTTCTTTAGAATGCTCTTGCAATAGATGCCTTGCATAACATATCACTTGTATTCTTTTTGGCAAATCTAAGGTTGGATTCATGATTAGAGGGAAAACTCATGTAAGAAAATGGTCTCCTGTGATTTTTAGGTCAACAGTATCGAAAAATAGTGTTTCAAAAGTTTTTGCATTTTCTAGAGGCATCTGCAACCACTCTGTGATTTATTTCAGTGTAAAAATGATCAAAACTCATCCCAAGATCAAATTAAGAGAAAATTAAAATTTGCACGAAAATAAGCTAAGCCAAAGCAAGTCCCCATCGTACTGTGGTTCCCCTCCAATATAAACCTTTTTTAAAAAATTTTAGATTTAAGTAAGGACAATTGGGATAAATTTCTAAACCTTTATAGATGGAATTTCACGAAAATTCCCCTCATCTTGAACCTATTTGTAATGATCCTCTGGGTCATTTCTATATTTCTATGTCTACGTTGTTGGTTGGAGCTTTTGTATGGTGATAACAGACCTTTTATGGCATATTGGGATTGTTGTAATAGTTGTGAGCGATATTTGTTGATAACTATGTGATTCTTCGAATTAACGAGAAGTTCTAATCGTAAAAATGAGATTTTTGTCAAATCCTAGCAAACGCTCTCTAAATGGGATATTGATGGTTTCATCAGATCCGTAATGGACAAGTTAGGATAGCAGGGTGGTTGGTTCGAGGAAGGAGGGTTTCGATATGATTTTGAAATAAAAGTTGCAAAACAAGCTCTCGAAAGCTAAAAAGTGTATTTCTATAAAAACTCGGATAAATGCGCTTGAAATAGGAATTTTATGGCGCGATCAGCTCCAGAACATCAAAAATAGTCTGAAATGACCCATAGTAAATTGATGGGGACATTCAGTTGTATTTTAACCCCCTCAGTTATTTTAGCTAAAATTAGTCGGAAGAAAGTTGGACCCACATCTGACTGCACTACTGGTTTCGGAACATGAAATTCATGTTGTTGCACTATTTGTTTCCGTAAAACGGACACCAAATGCTCTAATAATGGCTTGGGTAAGTTTTTGAGACAGTTGATGCACTACACATTCATGAAGGGTTATCCACATTCGTCGAAGACAAAGGAGGAAGAGCTCCGCATCCACGGATACCAGTCCACATTCAATGAGAAGAGAGCCCATTAAGTTCCATGTTCACAGAGAAGGAACGTGGCCTATATATAAGGTTTATCACTTCGCGAACAGCCATCTCCCAAAACTTCAACCAAGCATAAATTTTGATCCTCATTTTCAACAACTCGAAGGTCCACCTGACTCAGATTTTTGGAAGAAATGTCATGGTGAGGTTGTATTTTGGTTTAGTATGATTTTTAAGGTAAATTCACTATTTTAGCTTATTACATTCTCGTAATTATGAAAACTTTGCACGTTGATTTCTTAGCTAATTCTTGATGGAATTAAGTGAAACTTGAGTATAAATTGTTTTACCTTCCAAGAGAAACGTTGTGGTATGTTGGATGTTTGCTGCATTTAGCCAGTTCTTGAGAATTTTGACCGATTTTTTTTTTTGAAAAGAATGTATTCCGAGTAAAGTGTTTAACTTCGTTTTTGGGCCTTTTCTCAATCTTCTGGGGTCCGTTTTCGGATGAATTTTGGGTTGTAGACTCAGGTTGTTGTGGGGATCATTTTTTAGGGTTTTGTGTGGGATTTTGCGCATGGGCCCTATTTTTCCAATTTTGGGAACTTTTGTCTAACTTCACCCATTTTTCAAGATGTTATAGTTAATGTGACTGTGTTAACATTGTGAATTATATATTAACAGCTGAGCGGCACCAGGAAGGGAAAAGCTTTGGTGGATTGATTTTGGATGCAAGACATCGTATTTAAGGTAGGCTAGACTTTCTCTTAACCTTAGCCCGAGTTGAAATAGATGCGTATTTGAGCTAGAATATGTAGAAATGTACTGTTTATTGATTGAGTTGTGGAGTATACATTGTATAAGGCTGGATATGATCTTTTGTTATATATGTGATGATATGGGAGGATTGTTGTTGCATTGAAGGTTGTGTTGGCTATGATTTCGATATTAACTGAATTCTTACACTGTGTGACTACGAGAAGGCTTGAAGGGCTGGTTAGGTCTACAAATAGGCGACAAGCGTGTACACTGAGCTTGAAACTTGCTTGTACGCTTGTGTGGTCTAAGGCTACAAAAATATATTGGCTGATGAGGCTGACAAGTGATTACATGCTACCCTGCGCACTGAATCTAGTATATAATCTGATTCTAGGGGTTCTGGGTGGTCGGTATGTATATATATGTATGATACGACGGTTGTTGTCTATATCTATTATGTGTACTTGTGGTATAATTTCCTGATTAAACATGATTTTGTGTTGCCCTGTGGTTTATATGATCCTGTTTACTGCTGTTATAGTTCTTACTTGTGCTACTGGTCATTGATTGGAGAAACACACCATATTATGGGAACAATTATAGTTGTACTCCAAAAGGAGCCTTGTGACCTGTGTTATGAAATACGTTGCTACTGAGCCGCTGGACATTGAGAGACAAGAGTGCGACCCTATTAAAGAGGTGTAGGCTATACACTAGGGGCTTGTTAGGGTTATCTATGATGAGACACTAGCATGGTTGGTTAGCCATGAAGATTGGCATCCTATTTAGAAATGGGCACATTTTAGTAGGTTTGAACATGATTGCCTTCTGTGATATCCTTTGTAGAAGCTGGATTGTGATGTGATTTTGGGTAGGTGGAATCCTTCTAATTGTCCAGTAGCCTCTTGGGCCTTAGCTTAGGTTACACCAATGTTGCCGTATGAGTTGCTTTGCACGGGAAAGGGGCTTTGTAAAGGTAAAGTACAAGCTAATAACATGGGATTTAGGCATGTTTTCTGGATTAACTCATATATGTAAGAGTATGTAGCCTGATACTACTGAGATATGCTAGTTGTGAGGTTGTTTATGGGTCATTTGCCATGTTCTGGCCTAATTTGGGCATAAGCATGACCGTACAAGGCTAGATCATATAGGATACCTATGTTATGACTATAATTGCCTATGCGCTCCGAGCACTTAGGGTTGATGAGGTTACGATATACTTGGTCTTAGTTGAGCATGAATCTCTGGTGACTTGTGATATATACACTCTGATGTATTGCTGATAGTTGTTGTATTACTGGTTCTTTGTATTTAATGTTGGCGTATTTGTTGTATTTGAGGGAGGTAGTAGTTACGATTATGGGAGTTGGATTGAGATTGTGGGAATCCTGGATTGTGAGTGTCATCGCCTATATTCACTCTGGGCATGATATGGATATCATTGCCTATGTTCACTCTGGGCACGATATGACTTGGGTGTTTTGAATCTAGATAGACTGCTTTTTGGAGTAGTACATGACACTCCCTGTCGCTATTCGAGCTCCAATGACCATGCCAGAGAATCTGAGTCCATGAGTTATGTTCCCTATGGTCTGAGTTTCGATGGTCATGACAGGGAAGCTGGGCTTCGGATGCCATTTCCTAGGTCTAAGCACCTATTGATGGTCTGGTCTGCTGACCCTCTTGGCTATATTTTGGGTCTGAGACCTTGCTACTTGTTCAGAGAGATATAACATACACACTCTGATTATGCGTGGGTGTACCCTCTGGGATTATGGGGGCTTAGGGGGCATTTAGGCTTAGACACCAGGGCCTTACACCCACTTACAACTAACCTGTGATCATGTGATATGGGGAGTTAGATTTTGTTGTGATTTGATTGATCAGATTGTGTTCGGGTGTTCCTTCTGGGTTCATAGGGGCCTAGTTGGCATTCATGCATAGATATTAAGGCCTTGCACCTGCGTTCAACACTATGTTTCCATTGGGGGCAGTTATGGCATAAGTCTTCACAATTTTTGTCAATTGGTACCAATGTTCATCACTTGGGTTGGTTCAGTTTATCATTGTTCATCATTTTGGTTAGTTTAGTTGTGGTTTGAGGGTTTCCATGAATGCTTATGCGTTGATCTAAGTTCATTTTGCTACACTGTTGTAGTTCTTTATATTTTTGGGTTTTATATATGTTTGCTATTTCACTCGATCGGCCGATGATGCCTATTTGGGGCCATTTTTTTGTTACTCATCCCCTACATTTCTGCATCTTCCCATGGTGCAAGTCCAGGTACAAGTCACGACTGCAGAGTTGCGGATTTGGGAGTGGTCAAGAGATTTTCTTCGGGTGAGCACTGGTAGCTCTGGCTTTATCGCAATCTCATTCCTTTTGATGGCCATCTTTTTCTTCCAAAAAAATGTCTTGTATAGTAGGATTGTATATTTATGAGAGCACTCCTTGTTTTTTTTTATCTTATTTTGGTTATTGATATATGTATATGATATGTCCTTGCGTTTATCGTAGCTCTGTACAACTGGCTTCTAGGTTCTGGGTAGGTTGTGGTTATTTACATCGTTGTATCGATTATGATTATGACTAGAAAGCTAGGACAGGTACCCTGGTGTTGGGTAAGTTGCTTGCCTATATGTGGGATCTAACATGCGCCATCACGACCAAGATAAAGTCATGACAAGTTGGTATTTGAGCTAAGGGTTCACCGGTCTCAGCTGTACATAGCTACCATCTAGTAGAGTCTTGTGGATGGGTGTCAAGACGTTGGTGGCTTATATCCACGAGGCCACGAGATGTTTAGGAAGCTTCCTATGTTGTTAATTCTTATAGTGCGATTTTCTCAATGGGCCTTTGATTTTGGAGAATCTACTTCGTTCTTGTCTCGCGGATATGCTACGTGGAGCACAGACTCATGCTCGAGGTAGGGTTACACCATCAGTCCCAGATAAGGAGCAGCCTCCAAAGCCTGTTGAGCCAATACAACAATCCCTAGCTCCCTACCCCTACCTAGAGGAACCAGGTTCCCCGGTCGCCTTTGTGGTTACACCAAAGGTACGAGTGGCTCTCATACAGTTGATGGTTGCACTTAGGTACAGCCAGTCTATCCCCATTCCTCCAGCGTAGGTTCCAGTTGAATACAACTGATCCATGGATCAGTTCGATCGAGAGGCAAGAATGGGTAGTGACAGATGAGCGCGGCATGAGAGGGGTGTTTGGGGATGTCGATTTGGATTCGGAGGACCAAGGGGTTGATTGCCACTAAGGGTTCAGGTAGGGCCATCGTATATGGCTGGTCAGAGTTTCAGAGCCTTAGAGGCGGGTGATGCCAGTCACCATTATCACGCCCAAAGTCCCATTGAGGCGGACTTACACCCGTTGCCGACAAGGGTTGGGAGAACCAACATATAACTATGCACATTCTATGAACATTATAAGGGGTTTCCACATTAAGAATTTTCAAGAAAGTAGACAATAATAAAAAGCAAAAAGGAATGCATATGACGAGGCCGTTGGAGCCATGATATCTAAAGTACGATACACGACCACACATTACGTTACATAGTCAACAAGGCTCTAGATAAGGAACATTATATATTAAGGATCAGGACATACCCTGCCTCATGATCAATTATACAATACAAAATATAAGCTCTAGACAAACAAAGCCCCAAAGCAACCTGGGCTCAGTAACAACAGCTGGATGTCTTGTACTCCTACTGGGGAGATCTACTTGCTCTTGTACCTGCAGCATGAAATGTAGGTCCCTCGTGAGGGACGTCAGTACGAGATAATATACTGAATATGTAAGGCAGGAAGTATTATATATGAAATAAGAACTCAAATGACATCATACACTAATATGTAAGGATAAGAGACAACCTTTAGTCATACTATGGAATCATGTACTTTGTGTCCTTTTTATTACTTTACCTTTCTTTACAGTATAATCAGATCATAGTATATAATACAAATGACTAGTTGATCAGCGGTAAATTAATATCGGGATCGACCCATGCAAGGCTTTCCTTTCTCCCCAGGGATACCCCGTAATATGGAATGGACCCATACTGGGTGATTCTTTCACCCCTAGGATACCACCCATCAGTAAGCAACTTTGATTTTTCTTTTATTTAATTTTTAGATGATACTTTTTGTGGTCATAAGATTTAGAGCTGTAGAACTATAGACATAACATGTGACATGTAAATAATCAGGCAAGATAATACCACAATGAAAAGAGTAGGTTACACAGCTAACGAGATGCATAGGGGATGAAACAACACGTGGATTTATTTTGCAAAAACGAACTCATGTATCTTTGTATCCAAAGTAGGTATGCAGATTCATCAATGGCTATGTATGGGAATACATGAACATGTTAAACAGTGGAGGCACAGTTATTAATTATGTTAGAGTTTGAAGGTCCTCTAGGTTCCAACGAAGAACCTAGATTTCATGCCAAATAAGATGAAAACGATAAGCCTTACATACCTCGTTGTACTACGTCATTATTACCTCGAAGTAACCTTATTTCCCCCAAATATTTATCTACAATAGGATAGGTAATAAAACTAGTATTAGCAGCTAATAAACAAATCTTGGTAGTCCAATCTCATAAAACAAAACAACACACGGGCGGTAAGCTTGTAATTATAAACCCAAGTGCATTCTTTCAACCTTTTCACTTCTAATCGTATTTTCTAGTACACATCCTCATGTACATGTCATATACAGATTTTTCTAGTCCCATAATAGTGTTATAATATCTCACAAAGCACAACACATAACAATTCTACACAATAAATAAGTAGGCAACATAACATTATGTCTTTTCGCTATATTTTGAGCTTAACAATCCCAAACCTGTTTCAACATCAACCAAACTGTCTCCAACATACTTATACATAAAAAAAGTCCAAAAACATTCCCAAAGTAGATGGAGGATGTGCAACAACAATTCCACCAATTACCAGTCCACAAGTTCCTACTAAGAGCGTAATTAAGATATCATACAATAACTCATTTTTGCGGAAGATAAAAATGGTGTAGCAGCCTTTTTACATACATACAAAACTAAATCTTGTTAAAAACATAAACTTTTATTCATAATATAGCAAACCAAGAAGAGAAAAGCCTCTTAATAAACAAGAAAAGTGTACAATATTCTTTAGAACACATGCGGTCCAAAATTCCAGCACAAGTATAATCAGCATACTCCTCATGTTTTTCGTGGAAGAATTATATGAAACCATAGGTATTTCTACTTACCTTATCCTTCAAGGATCAGGTACTCTTTAAGAACCCTAAGGGTGTGCTTTTTCTGCTTTGCAAAGTCAAGAGAGAGCAAGGAGAAATATTTGAAAAATCTGATTTTTGGTCTATGTTAAATGACTTGAAATTGGTGGTTTTTAACCCCTTTTAAAGGACCACTCTTGGCCGACTTTCTCCTCCAATTTAAGACATATATTAGCAAGGTGGTGGTACACCTACTTGGCTCTTTCACTTGGGCATTATTGGGTTTCAATTTGATGGGCCTTGGCTGCCCATATTTCTATTTTTTACTTCACTTAGTTTGAGCCCAAATTGTCAAGTGGGTTATGAATGTACTTGGGAACTTTTTCTCTTCATCTTGGGCTACAAATATTCTCCCTTTACGATGCTAAACCAGGAGCCAAAGTTACACCCTTAATTTGGCTTTATTAATTATCAGACTTAAACAGATTCGGTGTTGGGCCTCGTCTCTGTCTACCTAGCTTATTTAAGCTAAGAATGTAGGTGACTCACCTATTAGCTTCCTAAATACTATAAGCACATACAATTTTTTCACTTCGTTTAAGGCCGTGATTTCCTTAATTTGGATTAGAACTTATTTACATTCACTCGTATTAAGTATTAGATGTAAAAAAAAACCCTCCAGTCTAAAAGTTAGGAACTATTAAAGTTGGTGCTCCTTCTACCAAATCATATTATGTTCCATATGCATAGGACTAGTACACCTAAGATGTGGGGTGTTACATCCTCCCCCCTTAGGAACATTTTTTTCCCGAATGTTAGCATAATTAGATAGGTTAAACAAGTTTAAACCTTCATGTAAACAAACTTTGGACAACACATTAAGCATTCAAACACATGTACCTATTAATTCCCCAACTCTGCATCTTGGACTTCCTCTTTAGCTTCAAATAAATAAGGGTACTTAGATCTCATCGCTTTCTAAGCTTCCCATGTTATCTCTTCTACTTGTTGGTTCCTCCAAAGTACCTTTACTGAAGCTATTTTTTTATTTCTTAGCTTCTTAGCTTGATGATCTAGGATAGAAATAGGTACCTCTTCATAGGTGAGATCTTCTATCACCTGCACATCTTCAATAGGAGTGATACGAGATGGGTCACCTATGCATTTTTGAAGAATTGAGAAATAAAATACTAGATGAACCATTGAAAGCTCCTGGGGTAGCTCTAATTCATATGCAACCTATCCAAACCTTTTAATAATCTTATATGGCCCTATGTAACATGGGCTTTGTTTTTCTTTCTTACCAAATCTCATAACACCTTTCATTGGGGACACCTTTAAGAATACCTAATCTCCTACTAAGAATTCCAGTCTTCTTCTTCTAGCATCCTCATATGATTTGTTACGACTTTGGGCTGTTTGTAGTCGTTGTCGTATTACCTTGACTTTTTCCATGGCTTGTTGGGCTATATCTGGTCCAAGCAAGGTGGTTTCACTAACTTCAAACCATCCGATTGGCGACCTACATTTCCTTCCATACAAAGCTTCATAAGGTGTCATCTTGATGCTTGAATGGTAGCTATTATTATAGGAAAATTCAACAAGTGGCAAATGGTCCACCCACCTACCTTTGATGTACAATGCACAAGCCCACAACATATGTTCAAGTGTTTGAATGGTGTGTTCTGCTTAACCATCTGTTTGAGGGAGGAAAGTTGTACTCAAATTCACTTGTGTCCCTAAATTCCTTTGGAAGGACTTCAAAAACATTGTAGTGAATTGGTCTCCCCGATCCGATATAATGGAGATTAGAACCCCATGTAACCTAACTATCTCTTTGAGGTATAACTATGCATATTCTTCAGCTGTATAATCACTCTTAACTGGCAAGAAGTGTGCTGACTTTGTGAGTCTATCAACTATTACCCATATGGAGTCAAACTTCTGAAATTAGTGAGGCAACCAGTAACAAAATCCATATTAATCATATCCCATTTCCACGTTGGAAGCCCTATACATTGCATATAACTTCCCACCTTTTGGGTGCTCTACCTTGACTTGTTGGCAATTCAGACATTGAGCCACAAATTAGGCAAGGTCCTTTTTCATGCCTCCAAACCAAAATATTCCCTTCAAGTCATGATACATCTTAGTTGATCCTGGATGGATGGAATATCTTAAATGATGGGCTTCTTCCATTATCCTCCTTATTAGTCCATCAATATCAGGAACACATAATCTATTTTGGCAATAAAGTATCCATTTTATGTAAGTTCAAAGCCCTTCATCGTACCCTGACTCACCTTTTCCTTAATTCGTCGTAAAATAGGTTCATTGAACTACTTTTCCCTCACCTCCATTAACAATGAAGACTCTGCAACATTATGCACAACAACCCCTTCCTTTGGATTTTCAAGGAGGTGAACTCCCCAATTGGTTATTTGATGTAGGTCCTTAGCCACTCCTTGACTTACCACAATTTGATCACCAATATTTATGATTTCCTTACAACTCAGAGCATCGGCTACCACATTTGCTTTCCCTAGATTGTATAGTATATCAACGTCGTAATCCTTCATTGGCTCTAGCCATCTCTATTGTCTTAAATTTAGGTCTTTCTGCTTAAAGATGTATTGTAGGCTCTTATGATCCTTATATATGTCAACGTGAACCCCATACAAATACTGACGCCATATTTTCAAGGCAAACACAATAGCTACTAGCTCAAGGTCATGTGTTGGGTAGTTTCTCTCATGCGGTCGTAGTTGTCTCAAGGCATAAGAAATTACCCTAGCATGTTGTGTCAGTATACACCCTAACACAACTCTCGAAGCATCATAATACACCACATACCCCTCCGTGCCCTCTGGAAGCACTAGCACAGGTGCAGAAGTTAGCCTGTTTTTTAACTCTTAGAAGCACCTTTCGCATACATCATTCCATTAGAACTTTGTTGCCTTATGTGTCAACTTCGTTAGAGGTGCAGAAATAGAAGAAAAACTCTCAACAAACCTTATGTAATAACCTTCCAACCCAAGGACGCTTTGAACTTCTGTGGGTGTTGTTGGCCTTGCCCAATCTTTCACAACCTTTATCTTCTGTGAATCAACCCTTATTCCTTCATTGGATATAATATGACCCAAGAATGCCACTAATTTTAACAAACATTCACATTTGGAAAACTTCGTGTACAATTGCCGATCACGAAGAACTTGTAATACTTGTCGTAAGTGATTTGCATGGTCCTCTTCTAAGCTTGAATATACAAAAAGATCATCTATAAATACTATCAGAATACATCTATGAATGGCTCAAATACCCTGTTCATTAAATCCATAAAAACTGTTGGTGCATTTGTCAGCCCAAATGACATAACAAGAAATTCAAAGTGACCATAATGTGTCCTAAAGGCGTTCTTGGGTATATCATTTTCCTTCACCCTCACTTGGTGATAACCTGATCTCAAATCAATTTTTGAAAAGCATTTGGCACCCTGTAACTGATTAAAAACATCATCAATCATAGGGAGGGGGTATTTATTCATAATTGTTACCCTATTCAATTGCCTATAGTCAATACACATTCTCAAGATGTCATCCTTTTTACATACAAATAATAGTGGTGTACCCCAAGGAGACACACTAAGTCTTATAAAATCCATCTCTAGCAAGTCTTTTAATTGCTCCTTTAATTCATGTAATTCTGCCAGGACCATTTTTTATGGAGGGATGAAATAGGTTGAGTGCCTGGAAGTATGTCAATACCAAAATCTACATCTCATTCTGGAGGTAAACCCAGAAGATCTTCAGGAAACACATCAATAAATTCATTCACTACTAGAACAGATTGAAGAGTTGGTGATTCTGCCTCCATATCCCTTACTCTAACTAGATGACATATATATCCCTTTGAAATCATCTTCCTTTCCTTAATATAAGAAACAAACTTACCCTTTGGTGCCCCAACATTGCCTTCCCATTCAAGGACCACCTCATTTGGAAAGTGGAAATACACTCTCTTAGTTCGGCAATCCACAAAGGCTTAGAAGAAAGCTAACCAATCCATATCCATTATAACATCAAATTCCACCATTGCTAGCTCAACAAGGTCATCCAATGTATCACGGTCACAAACAGTTACTACACAGTCATAATAGGCCCTTTTAGCTATAATAGATTCACCGATTGGTATACACACTTCAAATGGCTTGTTCAGTAATTTAGGTGTTCTCTTAAGCTTCCCAAAAACTATTGGGGTGATATATGATAGTGTAGAACCAAGATCAATTAATGCATATACATTAAGTGAAAAGATTAACAATGTACCTGTGACCACATTGGGTGAAGCTTCCAAATTTTGCGACTCTCCAAAGTATAAGGGCGATCCTGGGCTCCGCTAGAGCTAGCTACCCCTCTCACACCTCTACCACGACTTGTAGGAACTTGCTGACCCCTACCTAATGAAGGCACTGATGATGATGATGCAACAGCTAACCCGGTAAGTTATGCAATATCACCCCTATGTCTCCTCAGGCAATCTCTCATCATATGCCCTGGCGCACCATACCAATGACAAGCATCTGTCCCAACATGATATGTACCTAAATGACTCCTCCCACATTGTTTGCAAGGTTGCCTAGGAGGCATTTTTTGGCTTGCCAAATATCCTGTTGTCCGTACACCTTGGCCTTCACTTCTTTGACCAAACATATTACTTCTAGACCCTTGAAGTTATGGTGGAGCACTAACTGCAGAGTAGGAGGATGATGACCTAGCTGGTTTATTAGAAAATCGAGGCCTAACTCACCTTGGGATGGTATAAACTTCCCCGTAGATCTAGCCTTCTTGGACTATCCCGTTTCTAACTCTTGTGTCCTTCTTCTTTGCCTGTGATCCTCCATCTTTTGTACAAATGCTTGCATCCTCACTCTATTCTATGTATTTATTCAAAGAAGCAATGGTACAGTCTCTAACAAGATACAGATCCAACCTATCCACATATGAATGAACCCTATCTGCGATAGTAGAGACTACATTAAGAGCATACCTAGCTAGGGAATTAAATTGCAGGCTATACTCCCTCACACTCATATTCCCTTGGTGAAGATTCAGAAACTGATCTACACGAGCCTCTCAGATCTCCAATGGAAAGTAATGGTAAAAAAATGTCTCTTTGAACTCCTTCCAGGTAGTTGGATGTGCGTTTATACCCTTAGATTGTATTCAAGCTTCATACCATGATATAGCCACACCCTTCAATCGATTTGTTGCCAGATCCACAGCTTTTGTACTGCTTACATGCATAACATTCAATGTGCATTGGATCTGATGGATGAAGTCTTGTGGATATTCATTAGTGTCTGACCTGATAAAAGATGGAGGTTCCAAATTAAGGAAATCATGTATCCTCGTGCTAGCAGCCCTATTCGCACCACCAGCACCTATAACTGGGCCTTCTTGTCTTTGAACTTGGCCAACAACTGTACGAGTCGATAGTTTGACTGCATTTCTCGAATCCTATACTGTAGCATCGATAGATGTTCTAGGGGAATTTCACTACTTCTTGGTTCATCAGGAGTTGGAGGAGTTGGAGATATTTGTGACAGAGACTCATCTTGGGGCTCATTTTGTTGTCCCACCCGACTGGGTGCACACACTACCAATTCTACTTCCCTCCCTTTGCCATTACTTTTCCTTGTTTCTGGCATACTAACTATATAAAACAATTTAGAGGTTAGAAACAATCCACCTACAACACTTAGCTCTATGGCACGATCTAAAGTATGAAAAGAAAGTGACAACTCCTAAATGCCACGTAGCCTCCTACTTATAAATATGGTGCAGAACACATCCATAAACAAGATGCTACATGGGCACAACTTTGTAGACTCCCTAGGACAACCCGCTCTCATACCACTTTTGTCACGCCCAAAGTCCCATTAAGACAGACTAGAACCCGTTTCCGACAAGGCTCGGGAGAACCAACATGTAATCATGCACTTTCTATGAACATTATAAGGGGTTTCCACATTAAAATTTCTTTCAAGAAAGTCGACAATAGTAAAAAGCTAAAAGTTTATACATATGACTAGGTCGTTAGAGCCACGATGTCTAAAGTATGATCCACGACCACACTTTACTTTACATAGCCTACAAAGCCTTTAGCCAAGGAATAATAACTATTCAGGATCGGGATGCACCACACCTCTTGATCAACTATACAATACAAAAAAATAAGCTTTAGACACATAAAGCCCCAAAGCAACCTGGAGCTCAGTATCAACAGCTGGATATCATGTACTCCTACTGGGGAGATCTACTAGCTCCTGCACCTGCAGTATGAAATGCAGGTCCCCCACGAGGGACATCAGTACGAGATAATGTACTGAATATATAAGGCAGAAAGTACTGTATATGAAATAAGAACTCAAATGAAATCATATACTAGTGTGTAAGGATAAGATACCACCTTTAATCATATTGTAGAATCATGTACTTTATGTCCTTTTTTATTACTTTACCTTTCTTTACTGTATAATCTGAGCATAGTATATAGTACAAATGACTAGTTGATCAGTGGTACATCAATATCGGGATCGACTCATAGTAGGCTATCCTTTCACCCTTGGGATACCCCTCGTAATACATATGACTAGGTCGTTAGAGCCACGATGTCTAAAGTATGATCCACGACCACACTTTACTTTACATAGCCTACAAAGCCTTTAGCCAAGGAATAATAACTATTCAGGATCGGGATGCACCACACCTCTTGATCAACTATACAATACAAAAAAATAAGCTTTAGACACATAAAGCCCCAAAGCAACCTGGAGCTCAGTATTAACAGCTGGATATCATGTACTCCTACTGGGGAGATCTACTAGCTCCTGCACATGCATTATGAAATGCAGGTCCCCCATGAGGGACGTAAGTACGAGATAATGTACTGAATATATGAGGCAGAAAGTGCTGTATATGAAATAAGAACTCAAATGAAATCATATACTAGTGTGTAAGGATAAGATACCACCTTTAATCATATTGTAGAATCATGTACTTTATGTCCTTTTTTATTACTTTACCTTTCTTTACTGTATAATCTGAGCATAGTATATAGTACAAATGACTAGTTGATCAGTGGTAAATCAATATCGGGATCGACTCATAGTAGGCTATCCTTTCACCCTTGGGATACCCCTCGTAATATGGGATCAACCCATGCTAGGTGGTTCTTCCACCCCTAGAATACCACCCATCAGTAAGCAACTTCTATTTATCTTTTATTTATTTTTGAGTTGATACTTATTTTTGGTTATAACATTTAGAGTTGTAGAACTATAGACATAACATGTGACATATAAACAATCAGGAAAGACAATACCACAATGAAAAATGTAGGGTACACAACTAATGAAATGCGTAGGGGATGAAACAACACGTGGACTTTATTTAACATAGAGGAACTCATGTATCTTTGTATCCAACGTTGCTATGCAGATTTTACAATGGCTATTTATGGGAATATATGAACATGTTAAATGGTGGAGGCACGATTATTAATTATGTCGGAGTTTGTAAGTGCCTCCAGGTTCCAAGGAAGAACCTAGATTTCATGCCAAATAAGATGAAAACAAGTAGCCTTACATACCTCGTTGTACTGCATCGTTATTACCTCGAAGTAACCTTCTTTTACCCCAAATATCTATCTAAAATAAGGTAAGTAATAAAACTAGTATTAGCAACTAATAAGCACGTCTTGGCAGTCCAATTTCATAAAAAAACCTCGGGTAGTAAGCTTGTAATTATCAACCCAAGAGTATTCTTTCAATCTTTCCAATTCTAATCATATTTTCTAGCATACATTCTCATGTACATGTCATATACAGCTTCGTATAGTCCCATAATAGTGTTACAATAGCTCACAAAGCACAGAATATAATAATTCTACACAATACACAAGTAGGTAGTATAACATTATGTCTTCTCGCTACATTTCGAAGTCAAGAATCCCAAACCTTTTTCAAATTCAACAAAACTGTCTCCAACATATTTAGACATAAAAACAGTAGAAAAAATGTCCCAAAGTATATGGAGGACATGCAACAACAATTCCCAATTACCAGTCCACAAGTTCCTACTAAGAACGCAATTAAGATATCATACAAGAACTCATTTTTGCGGAAGATAAAAATGGTGTAGCAGCCTTCTTACATCACTAAAGAACTAAACTTTGTCAAAAACATAAGCCTTACTTCATAATCCATCCTATCAAGAAGAGAAGAGCCTTTTAATAAACAAGAAAAGTGTACAACAATCTTTGGAACACATGTTGTCCAAATTTCCAACACAAGTATAATCAGCATACTCATCAACTTTTTCATGGAAATATTATACTAAACCCGTAGGTATTTTTACTTACCTTAGCCTTCAAGGATCAGGTCCTCTTCAAGAACCCTAAAGGTATGCTTTGGCTGCTTTGCAAAGTCAAGAGAGAGCACGGAGAAAAACTTTGATTTTTGGTCTATGTTAAATGACTTGAAGTTGCTGGTTTTTAACCCCTTTTAAAGGGCCACTCTTGGATGACTTTCTCCTCCAATTTAAGCCACATATTAGCAAGGTGGTGATGCACCTACTGGGCCCTTTCACTTGGGCCTTATTGGGTTTCAATTTGATGGGCCTTGGCTGCCTATTTTTCTTTTTTTTTTCTTTCACTTAGTTTGAGCCCAAATTGTCAAGTGGGTTATGAATGTACTTGGGCACTTTTTTGCATCAACACACCACTTAAACCAACTCTTGAAGCATCAAAATACACCGTGAAGTCCACACCTGCCTCAGGTAGTATTTGCCTATGCTTGTAGACAGTTGAAGGTTCATGAAAGAACTATCCTACCCATGACTTAGAGCTAGCGATAGTGATTTTTGTGATTAAGTTGTGGCGTCACTAATTATATGGTGTACATTGTGAGGTCTTCACTGATCATAGGAGTCTTCAGTATATTTTCAGTCAAAATGATTTGAACTTGAGGCAGCGTAGGTGGATTGAGTTGCTAAGGGACTATGATTTGGCCATCTTATATCATCCAGGGAAGGCTATGTGATGGTGATGCCTTAAGTAGAAGGACTTCTAGCATGGGGAGTCTAGACGTCATTCGAGTTAAGGAGCGACCTTTGGCTAGGGATGTTTAGCGTCTAGCTAATGGCCTAGTCAAGTTACAGCTTTCTCATGAGGTTGGTGTACTAGCTTTCATTAGGCTCGTTCTTCCTTGATGGACCAGATTCTAGAGCTCCAATTTAAGGATGAAATGTTGTGTCTTATCAGAGACAAAGTGGCTAAAGGAGAGGCTAATGAAGCGATGCTTGATCCTGATGGTGTTTTGAGGATTGGGGGTCGAATTTCTGTGCTTAAGGTGGGTGACTTGATTAGATTTATTCTTGAGGAGGCTCATTATGCTCGTTATTCCATTCATCCAAAAGTAGTGAAGATGTATCATAACATGAGTCAGAATTACTGGTGGTGTGGCAAGAAAAAGGACATCACAGACTTTATGTACAGGTGTTTAACTTTTCAGTAGGTTAAGTATGAGCACCAACGGCCTGGAGGTGAGTTGCAGAGGATGCCTATTCCTACATGGAATTGGGAGCATATCACCATAGATTTTGTGGTGGGTTTGCCCACTACAGTATGTGGTTATTACTTTATCTGGGTATTTGTGGATCGATTGACTAAGTCTGCCCATTTCCTTCATGTCAAGGTTAAGTATACAACAAAGAAGTTGGTTGAGCTTTACATTAGTCAAATAGTTAGATTGCATGGTATGCCTGTATCTATAATTTCGGATCGGGGTTCACTCTTCACTTCACATTTTTGGAGGGCCTTGTAGAATGGTCTAGGCACTTAGCTGGATATAAGTTAAGCCTTTCACCCTCAGACAGATGGACAGTCTGAGCGGACGATTCGGGTATTGGAGGACATGCTTCGAACGTGTATGATAGATTTATGTTCCCCTTAGGACTAGCACTTGCCCTTAGTAGAGTTTTCCTATAATAATAGTTATCATTCCATTATTCAGATGGCTCCATTCAAAGTTTTGTATGGTAGACATTGTAGATCTCCGATTGGTTGGTTTGATTCCGCTAAGATGGACTCATTAGATGCAGATTTTCTTAGGGATGTTATGGAACAGGTTTGTATGATTCAGGGAAGGTTGTTGACCGCTCAGAGTTGATAGAAGAGTTATGCAGATAAGAGGGTTTGATCCCTAGAGTTTATGGTGGGCGATCATGTTTGGCTTAGAGTGTCACCTATGAAGGATATTATGCGATTTGGTAAGAAGGGAAAGCTTAGCCCTTGTTTCATTGGCCCATTTGATATTTTAGAGCGAGTTGGAGAGGTGGCCTATAGAATAGTTTTGCTTCCTAGCTTTTCATCCGTGCATTCTGTGTTTCATGTCTCCATGCTCTGAAAATATGAGCCCGATGAGTTTCATATACTTTCATTTGATTTAGTGATATTGAGTCCACTTGTTGTTTGAGGAGGAGCCTATAGTTATTTATGATAGATAGGTTCGAAAGCTTAGAAATAAAGAGATTGCTTCCATGAAGGTACAATGGAAGAATCGTCAAGTTAGAGAGGCGACTTGGGAGTTGGAGTCTGACATGCATGCTAAATATCCTCATCTTTTCAAAGCTTCGGGTACTTTCTTTTACCTTATGTTTGAGGACGAACATGATTTTTAGTAGTGGATAATGTAATAACCCATAATATTGTTTCTAAAATTAGTCCTCTTGATTTCATAAAAATATCTCCCTCGAAAAACTTTTAGTAGGTACTTTGGACTATTCGATAACTAAGACTATTTAATTTATGGGTCAGTTTAAATAATTACTATAAGTGGGTGAGCAAATGTTAATTTGTTTAAGAGCCTATAACACTTGATCTATGTATTAAATTAGGTTAGCGGGATTTATCAATGCTCAGAAGAAAAGAGATAGCACAGAAACGTACCTGTATGACGAAGTATGGCCAACTTATCCAGGTAACTCTCAAATTGCTTCTACACGTTGAAGTGTTAATGCCTAAGGAATTATTGTATTAAAACACCCTAAGGTTGATTAGTTATTAGCTAGTGGGACAAACAATTGTGTAGGTGATTAACATATGAAAGTAATCATTAGTTTTATTAATTGCATACAATTGTTTATTGTAAAAACCTTAAAGCCAAAGATCAATTACAACCAAGTGTCATTGTCTAGCACGTGGGACTACAAGTTGCAGCATTGTTGTTGGAAAGACAGTGGAGACTTTAGTATGAATAAATATGGATTTAGTTGAATCTAAGGGTAATTAGTGATTTCATAGGTATTTTGTATTATGATATTACAAATTTCTTTCACTGGAGGAGTCACTAATTTCATTAAGTGTTATATATGTCCTCCTTCATCATTCCAGTTATGCTTAGTGCTTTTATTTCTACGTTTGGTTGAATTTATTACTATATCAGTGCGTCTTCGGATATGTATATACGTGCATATATTTTTATATTAATATTGGGGTTTTGTATTATACGATTAACCATTAGAATTATATTATTTTTAGGAATAAAGACTTAACCCTAGACTTGATATTTAGGACTTGACTATAGATTTGGGTGTTGTTAGTTCAAAATTTTATTGTGATAAATTATTTGACTAGACCGTGGTGCTATGGATTCTATTCAAAAGGGGAAGGCTCCAATGTTTTATTGATTGCGATTCGCCTAAGGCAAATGAACTTTCAAAACTTTGTAATTCTCGTAGAATTCTCAAATTATCTTTTCTTCTATGTGTGATTCATGAAATATTTATAATATTATAAAAATAAGGTGATTAAATGTAAATGTGAGTTGGTGTGGTGTTTGTGACACTTGAATTGAAAATGTGGTTCAGTGATGAGAACTCTATTTTTGAGATATGTTGTTGTGGTTGGTGATTATGAGTGGATTTGTTTGTGGACTTCATCTCATGTTCATTCATTCTATGTCATATATTTTTGCATTGGTTCTTGATATTGTTATGAGTGTGATGGTAAAAGTTGGGCGGAGGTCTTTACCAGTCGAGATGTGATGTCGAGGTCTTTGCCGGCGAGAATGTACTAATGAGATCTTACTAGTGACATTGTGATGTTGAGGTCTTTGTCGGTGATAATATTATGCCAAGGTCTTTACACTAGCAATGTTGTGATGTTGAGGTATTCTTTAGTGATGTTATGATTTCGAGGTATTATTAGCGATTATTGCATAAGCATTACATCTCATCCTTGCATATTCTTGCGTGGTATGATGTTATTCCTGTGATTGATTGTGTTATCACTTGTGAGTTGTGGCTTGTGATTTGATGATGTGATATACTGGAAAACTATGTTTATAATGTATTATGTGTTGCTGGGCTGGGCTGATTTTCTGTGCAGGTTGTAATTGTGGAGGTGGGTTGGGATGAAATGAGTTTGTGTATTCCATTAAACTTATTCTGTTTTGTTAGTTGATTTGTTGAGTACCACGTTATTTTGGTGCTTACCCTTGCTTCTACACTTGTGTAGGTTTCCGAGGCTTCCCAGGAGATTTAGAGAGGTAGTTGTTGTCATCTGTCTGACTCTCTTGTTCCTATTTCTTTTCTGCTTTGTTCTATTTGAGGAGAAAGACAGTTTCAAACTTATAATTCTTTTGACTTCTGTATGTCTAGTGGCTTGTACACATGACAACCAATCCTTGGGTGGTATTTAAGTTGTAAAGATTTCTCTTTTTAGTTACCTATTTTATTTAGTTACTTCCGCTCGTTATTTCTTTTACTCATTGGGTTTAGCTGACTTGTTTTGGTGGGATTGAGCAAGTGTCATCACGTCCATTTTTGGGTCGTGATAGTTCCCTTTACGATGCTAAACTAGGGGCTAAAATTACACCCTTAACTTGGCTTTATTCATTATTAGACTTGAACAGATCCGTTGTTGGGCCTCATCACCGTCTACCTAGCCTATTTAAGCTAAGCACATAGGTGAATCACCTGTTAGCTTCCTAAATACTATGAGCACCTCAATTTTTTGCACTTCGTTTAAGGCCGCGATTTCCTTAATTTGGCTTAGAACTTATATACACTCACTCGTCTTAAGAATTAGATGTAAATATAGCCCTCCAGTCTAAATGTTAGGCACTTTTAAAGTTGGTGCTCCTTCTACCAAATCATATCATGTTCCGTATGCATAGGACTAGTACACCTGAGATGTGATGTATTACAACTATAAGTGGGGGAATAGTTTTTGGTGTTACTTTAGGTGTGGGGCACCTAGCCATTAGATAAGAGGTTATCTAAAGTCTAGAGTAGCAGATGTAGTCTTACAGGCTGCCAGATCAGCTTCCTCACTAGGTGGTAGAGGCAAGGACTAAGATCAGGGTCACAAGGACAACCAGAGAGGGGACTAGCAGAGCTTTCAAAGGGACTCGAGGGAACTTCCAAAGGAAACATGGACGAAGACAAAAGTGGCATCAGAGATGGGGGTCATCAAGGCCATGGCTATGTAGCCCCAGCAAGGGTAGAGGCTGAGGGTTCGGACGAGGATACTACAAGTATAATTTTTGTGTACCAGTCACCCATTTTAGTATTATTTGATTTGGATTCCACTTTTTCTTATGTACCCATGTGTCTTGCCACATACTTGAATATGAGCCTGGGCTCTTCTACCCTAGGCAAAGTATTGATGTAGTAGAAGGTCTCTCTTATTAGTGGGGATTTGGTATAGTGATCTCTCAAGATTGTGATACGTGGGTTGAGCGATATTATCGAATGGCCTTAGTATTGACATTGTCCTAAGTGATGGAGTGATTTATGTCTGTGCTGTTGTTATCGCTATTGTACTCCAGCTAGCTAGTTGAGTATAAAGAGCCAGGCTGGAATGTATAGACTTGTTATAGGAATCCTTAGTCAGGGTTTGAGGTGTTTGAGATAGACCGAGGACAACCCAGAGTCAGCACCCGAGGTCATGCCACCATGGATGCCAGTTTATACAGTTTCAGATTTGAGATAGAGTGGTTCTGATGGTGTCAACCCTAAGATGATCCATTAGGTTCAGAAGGTGGGAGTAAGCATAGCCCCGATATATTTTCCCTTTGAGGTATTGAAGCAGGCTAGTCTAGTTGTATCTAAGTAGCCTTACCTCTAGCTTGTTCTACTATACACCCTACTTTCTGTGTATCGATACGTGCTGGTGTATCCTGGATGCATGTACTCCAATATGATTTCGTTGAGTTAGATGGTTGTCCGATGTTATTGAGGGAGGTTTTGGTGGAAGACATTTTGGGGGTTATACTCGAATCTATTATTGTCATTGTGAGTGGCTGATTGTGGTTATTGGGCTTACTACTATGCAGTGTAGCATGAATTATGTGTCTTATGTTACTAGTGGCTACTATCGTGATTCTTGTTAAGGTTTGATTGTTAAACGCTACAGAATGGGGGTTGAATGGTAACAGCTACTGAGGACCATGTTTGAGAAGTGATATACGAATGTTCGGGTATGAAGAGAGGTACTAGTAATCATTTAAATAGGTGGCCTATTTGGTATTTGCTACATTGTGAATGTTTGGGAGCGATGTCAGGTGGATTGGACAGCAAGGCAAAAGAGTTTAGGCCATGTGTGTAATTCTAAGCATGTTAGCCATAGTTTGCTTTTTTTTTGTTAGCATGTGGGCCATTTGTTGTTGATTGGGGGAAGGGCACTAGAACCATTATGGAATATGTAACTTGTTTATGGCCAATGTACCCATGGTGTGGACTGGAAGATGCAGTTATGCTTGTATTTGTACTGTTGTAGATGAAAGTCTTATTAGTGGGGATGTTGTAATGATCCTCTAGGTCATTTCTATATTTTTGTGGCTACTCTATTGGTTAGAGCTTCTGTATGGTGATCTTGGACCTTTTATGGTGTATTGGGACTATTTGAATGGTTATGGATGGTTTCAGTTTAGAATTATGCGAGTTTGCAATTTAAAAGAAAGTACAATTGCAAAAATGAGATTTCTATCAAAATCTTAGCAAACAAACTTGGAATGGGATTTTGATGATTCCATCAGTTGCGAAATAGACAATTTAGGCTAGGAGGGTGGTCGGTATTAGGATGGAGGGTTCCAAGATGATTTTGAGCCGAAAGCTGCAAAATGATCTCAACCAGAAGCTAAAAAGTGTGTTTCGTAGAAACAATCTAAACGCGCTCAAAGTGGAAACCTAATGGCGCAGTCAACTCTGAAATGTCAAAAAAATCTAAACTGACCCCTCATCAGTTGACGGGGACATCCCATTGTGTTTTAACCTTCTCAGTTCTTTTAGCTACAAATAGCTGGAAGGAAGTGGGACCCTCATTCTTCTTTGGGGTGGTCTGTTGGGAATTTGACTGCATCATTGGATCCAAAACATTGAAATCTATGTAATTGCACTATTTGTTTGTGTAAAACGGACATAAGATGCCTCGAGAATGGCTTGGGGATTTTTTGAGATAACTGGTGCAACACCAGAAAATTAACCCTCTGCGTTTGTGAAGGGTTATCCGTGTTCTCAGAAGGCAAAGGAGAAAGAGCTTTGTCCCCTATGCATTCGCAGAGGGTTATCCATATTCTTAGAAGCCAAAGGAGGAAGAGCTCCGCATTTCTAAAGCATAATACACATTCGCAGAGAAGGGGGGCCATTAAGCTCCTCATCCACGAAAAAGGATTTGATTGATCAGATTGTGCGCGGGTGTACCTTCTTGTTTTATAGGGGCCCAATTGGTGTTTAGGCATAGATATTAGGGCCTTGTACCCGCGTACAACACTATGTCTTAATTGGGGGCAATTATGGTATGGGCCCATGCAGTTTTCGTCAATCAGTATCAATGTTCATCACTTGGGTTGGTTCAATTTATCATTGTTCATCATTTCCGTTGGCTTAGTTGTGGTTTGAGGGTTTCTACACATGTTTATGCCTTGATCTGAGGTTGTTTTGCAACACTATTGCAGTTCTCAGTATATTTGGGCTTTATATATATTCACTATTTCACTCGATCAGCCAATAATGCCTATTAGGTGCCTTTTTCTAGTACTTACCCCCTATATTTCTATACCTTCCCATGCTACAGGTCCAGGTATGGGTTGTGATTGTTGAGATGGGGATTTGGGTGCGCTCAAAGACTTCTTTTGGGTGAGCATCGTCAGCTTTGGGTTCATCACAGTCTCCTTCGTTTTGATGGCCATTTGTTACTTCCAAATATTGGCCTTGTACAGTAAGATTGTGTAGTTGTAGGAGCATTCCTAGTTTTGTAGATTATTATGGTTATAGATATATGTATATGATATGTTCATGTGTCTATTGTATTTCTGTACAATTGACTTCCAGGTTCTGGGTAGGTTGTGGTTATTTATGTTGCTATATCGATTATGATTGTGACAAGAAAGTTAGGAGAGGTACCTTGGGGTTGGTTAAGTTGCTTGCCTATAGGTGGGATCAAACAGGCGCCATCAGGATCGAGACCAGGTCATGACACTATTTCTAAAGCCAAAACTCCACATTTCCTTTCAACCTCTCCAAAACTCCTCTACATAATTCTTCCTAAAAATTATAGTGTTTCAAGACTTATCCATCAAAAGCCAAGTTTCAAGGTGATTCCCAAGGTTCTTTAGGTTCCTCTTATCTTACTCAAGACATTTAAGGTATGTGGGTTTCTTTATCCATGAGACCTTCCACCCATGGAGTCCAAAACCTTTTTTTAACTCAATCCTTCAATTTCAAGACTTATTTTATGATGGGTGCTTTCTATTCTCACTATTATGTATGACTCATGTTGAAAAATCATCCATTATTGATTTAAAATACATGAACTCCTTCCAAGTGTTGATATCATGAAATACTTTATGACATTTAAGCTATGTAGGTTATGATACTATGAAATGCTATAGGGTATATGATTTATGAGATGATTATTATGATGCCCTAACTAGAGTCTTACAATGATTATGGTGGGTTGTTTTAAATAGTGCCAAATGATCATATTTTACATCATTCATGCACATTGCTCTTGAATTTCATGATTTTAAGTCCATATACATAGACCCACCAAGTTTTGGAGCTAAGACTGTATGATAAAGCATCTTATGTATGATGAATCTCTTACTACATGTTCCACAAGTCACGAATATTATGAACAATTAAGCACTACCAAGTATGTTATGAATCCATGAAAATTCTATAAAAATTATGTAAATTATAAAGCCCTTTTATGATGTCATAATACGCCCTCTTGTGAAAGGAAATGCTCACTTAAAGGTGTTACATATTTTAATGAGCTACTCTTAATACAAAGTTATCATTTACAAGTTTATGCATGTTCTGAATATGCCTATGTTTATGTATTCCGTGGGACTAGACGTAGCACCGAATAGGATTTAAGGATGGGGACTATCCCCAAGTGCACTTATACAAATCTTTACTTTCCATAATTAGGTGCCATCATAGGATGATAATTTAGCTAGTGGGTCGATATATAGCTCCATGTTCATGTAACACCCACCAAAAAGATGAGGTCGTAAAGTGAGGGTAAAGTCTACCTTGGTAAGTAGACTACTCCTCTTCCAATGTGGAGGCAACATCAGGATCCCGTGTAGTAACTCGCACGATCTTAGTGTCACTCTTCCCATATATGTATATGCTATGTTTTGAAATAATATTTTTTTTCCTTCTTTGCGTATTTTAATTAACGCATTGATCATACATTTCATATTGAGCTTATTGCCTTTGTTATGATTATGCATCTTTTCTCTTTATGGATTATGATTTCCTTATTGCATTACATTTCACATATTTAGTATATTCAAAGTACTAACATATACTTTTGCCTACATGATTTAACCATGTAAGGACTAGAGCTCTTCACTATCCACCACCTAGTGGCTAGTTCGGCTTGTGAAGATCTTTACAGTCCTCTAGTTCGAGTGTGATAACTGTTTTCTATCTAGCTTTCTTATGTTAAGACTTTGTTACATTTTCTACTTCACTTTTAAGGGTGAGCCCAGGACATGTCTTGGCCCATTCCATCCATTACTAGAAGAATTGTTGGATATCATGCTATGGATGTATTATGCGATATTATGTATCTATGATGACTTTTTCTTAGTCATTATCCCATGTTTTCTTGATTTTTGTGATGTTATTGGAAGGATGGTGAAATCCTTAAGCCCCTACTTTCTATAAAGTGTGTCCCATTTCCCCTTTTTTCTTAGATTTACTTGTAGTGATTGAATGGTGGTAATCTTTTCCCCGTTTGCCCATAGAATGTGTCCTAAGTCCCCTAATCCCCATAGTACTTTTTTATGATGATTGAATTATGTTTCTTAACCAAGGATGTATTTTCGTATGCTATGAGACTTGTTTGAGGAACCTTTGGGATCTCCATTTTTCATGTTGCACCTCCTAGGCTTGGGTCATGAAAATTAGGGACAGCTCTAGCAGCACAAAGCCTCTCATCTTCAAGTTCAACATCATAGGCAACATCAGAAAAATATTTTATGCTTTCATTGCAAGTGAAGTTGATCTTCAAATATTCTCAATTATTGGAAGGAGATTGAAACACTACCTGAACTTACTCCTCATCAGAGAGAAGACGACCAACACTTTTAATTTGAGCAATCATATTTGACATCATCATAAGTTATTGTTTCATATTCTGATCATGATACTTCCTATAAGTATCAAACTTGATAGTTAGTTGTCTAAGGCAAGTCATAGATATACCCCCATAGGTTCCTCTCATGTGTACCCACATGGAATGAATAGTAGGAAATTCCTCACATTCACAAATGAGTTCATCAATAACAAAACTTACAATAATTCCACATGTAGTGGAATTTGTCCTTTTTCTACGTTTTATACGCCTCGAGATATTTTCTATGGTGTGCGGTATTATCCTCTTGTGATTGACTTAGAACATGATTTTTACCCAAAAGAGCATTTTGCTCATCTAGGGCATACTATATTTTATGACTCTAAATATTGTAATTATCACCATTGAGTTTCTCATCTTTATTTAAGTCCATGATAATACCATTTTATACCATTGTATTAAAAAGAGACTATTTTAGCATGTTTTACTCATTCGTATTAACTTGATCATTTAAGCTTGAAATATTTATATATACTTCAATCAAACAAATAAATTTACATAATGACTTCACATTTTGTGTAGAATCAAATAAGTTACTAAGTTTCCAATAATCATCTACAATCTAAATGTTTAACAAAAGTAAAAATTATTTCTTAGTGAGTATATTACTAAAGATTAAGTCTTAATGCATTCAAATAAAATAACATGGATTTAAATTATGAAAGACAAACCACAAAAGTTATATATTAAAAAATAAATTAAAATAACAAAATACAAGTCATATAAAGACTAAAATCTTCCCACATGTCTTCGAGACAATTAATATTGTCATGACCTGACTTCTCAGGTCATTATGACACCTATTAGATCTTACCTGTAGGTAAGCAAACCCAATTCTCACGACACCGATTCAGAATCACTAATGATAAAGATACTAGCAACATATAAGTACGGTAAACAAAATTTACCCAACACCTGGAAGTCACTTGTACAGAGCTACTATAGACTCAAACTAAAATATACATATCAACATACATTACAAGAATAGCCATCTACACGTACAAATCCAAACTACATGTACAAGGCCCGTGTTTGAATAATAAAGACGGTCATCAAAATAGAAGGAGATTGTACAATGCTCAAAGCTGCTGATACTCACCAATGTCTCCTGAATCGCTTGTGAATCTCTAACTTAGAGACTGCAGCTAGTACCTGGACCTACACCATGGGAAGGTGCAAAAATGTAGGGATGAGTACTTGTAATAAGCCACAAGTAAGCATCATCGGATGACTGATTGAAATATTGTACATATAGAAGGCTTAAATATAGAGAATTGTAATAAATGAAGCAAATTAGAACTCTGATCAAGGAGTAAGCATGTCTAGAGAATCAGCGAACCCCAACTAAACCAACCCAAGTGGTGTGCAACGATACTAATTGATAAAGCATGAGTAGGCCGAAACCACAACTTTAATCGGACTGAGACATAGTGTTGTACGTGGGTGCAAGGCCTTAATTTCTATGTCTGTATGCCAACTATGCCCCCATAAGCCCAGAAGGTATACCCACGATAATCAGACTGATGAATCAGCATGGAACAACCACAGAATCCATCTACCAATATCATATGATCTTGGGGTCGGTTGTACGTGGGAATAAGGCCTTAGTTTCTAAGCTTGGATGCCCCTCGAGGCCCTATAAGCCCAAAGGGTACACCCACACATAATTAGGGTGTGTATTGGTATGTGTATCCACAAGTAATCAATTGGGTCCTCGACCCATCCAGTAACAAGTATCACATAGGACCTCGAGTAATCACTAGGGTTTTAAGTCCATCCAATAATAAGTATCACATTGGACATCGAACCCCTATAATATCAAAAGAGGCCTCAAACCCCCTTTTGCAACCTAACCTCAGGTCGGGGTAGTCAGCCACGGCCAGATGGTCTTAAAATATACATAAGGGTGCGATGTATCCCCCACAGGAGAAAGAATCCCCCTAACATAATTAATAGGGCCTCAAACACAAGGAAACTCAACTGGGCCTCAAACCCAACGAAAATTAACTAGTATATCACAAGTATCCGAACAACCAAATCCGATAGAGTTATATCAATATCAGGTATCATAGGCATCCAAAACAATAAGGCCAAATGGAACCATATCTATACCAAAGTCAGTTCACAGCATAGTGTGTAATCAACAAACAACCTCACAGCCATCATCTCCCAGTAGCATTAGGCTACACAGTCTTACATATCGGAGTTAAGCTAGAATACATACCTTTCACAGGACATTAGCCCATATCTAGCCTTTACCAGGCCTTTTCATAGTTCAGTAGTGCCAGAACTCAGCTACAATAGTGATCACAACTAGTATACTCCAGAACAACCACAAGTATCCCAAAATAATCGTAGTTACCCCATATGCTAAGTGCAACGACTATCCAGTAGGTATTAACAAATCATGACCACAGTGTTAAAATGCATAGCAGGAAATATAACTAACAATAAGCCTCACGACATATATACATATCTTACTAAGGACTTCCAACCATAAATCGGCTCCCAATATACATGTATTTCAGCTTAGTCTGGAGGTAAGATATATCTACCCTACCTGAAAGGTGAATCTACGCCCTCCAGATCATCCATGTGAGTTTTTCTTCCCTGATGATCTTCAAATATCACATAGCTAACAAAGTATGAGTCACAATATAAATGTAGTTGTTTTTGATATAATATCTCAAGAAATAGGGGAGAATAGGTCAATTGAGACAAAAACAGAGAAAATGGGGCCCACACCCAAAATACTAAACCAACCCTCGTAAAACAATCTCTATGTCACCTGATCCTATAGCCAAAAATTGCGCTCAAAATGAGGCTCAAAACTGTAAAAAATATCCCAAAAATAGATGATATTTCTTATCAGAAAGTACATCATACGTATGGTAGCTTCCTGGTCAAATTTCCTAAAAATGCAGTCAAATAAACAAAATCAAATACACCACAGCATAGGTCATGAAAAGTAGTACAATTTAGACTCAGATTTCACTCAATTCTAATAAGAAACGACTGAGATATCATATTTCAACTTTTTCCAAAAGAACACAACATGACCGCAACAATTATTGCATTTTTGCACCAAATGGAGCATTATCAATTAATTCTGATATTGCCACGACATGTGCCACGTTAAAACACATTGAATAGACCCAAATTTTACAAATATCTAACTTAAAACGGATAAGAAATCGCATGTCAAATTTCTAAAAATATATTCAAAATAAAACTGCAAAACCTCAAAAGGCATGTAAAAAAATCAGTTTTCAATACTTCCGCGATGTTCTTCTAAAAAAAATACAAAAGTTAGGCTTTTATATTGCCAAAATTGGATAAAAAAAAAGGGAGAAAAATCGTTGTCCAAAGTTGTACGTCACACTTTAATGTTTTTTGGAAATGCTTCAGATATATACACCTTTTTTCCTTTTGTAATATTTGTTGCCTGCAACGTGACGGATCCTGGATGGGCCACATCAGCAACGCCTCAATTTTTTTAGCAATCAATCAAACTTAATTTCGATGCTCCAGCCTCTTCCGGAGTAAAAAAAAATACAATCTATATATGAGATTTGATCATGAACGACATTCCGAACTCAATGGTGTAGTCATAATTCAAATCAGAGGTCATTTTACTCTAATATGGGTCCCATTTCCTAACATTAAATCTACCGGAGGGACCAAAATATACCCAAAAGCCCCGAGAACTGAATGAAAGGTCCTCCTTCGACTAAGCGCGATGTTTTGGATCCAATGGTGTAGTCAGAATTTCCATTTGGGTATGTTTACTAAGGACGTTGACTAAATCAACTATTAACCCATTTCGAAGGTTAAATTTGCAAAACTCGATATAATTGCACAAAACATTCTCCTAGCTTAATTTGGTTGTTCCAAAGCTGATAGAACTGTGAGAATTCTGCTCTAAGGCTATTTACTAGGAATTTACTTGAATATTCATTTTACGATTATGATCTCCTGGTTAACTCGAAACATTGCATAAATGTTGAACGATGCATCCAACGGCCGAACAATCAGTGTCAATAAGTCACAAATAGCCCGCGATTGCTATGCAAATGTTCTTGAATTTTTCATAGTGTGGCCGTTGGATGTGGCATTTGCTCGATTTTGAGAACTTCTACTTGGAGTAATTTGAGTTTGTCCCTGTTCATCCACGTCTGAATGAGGAAAAAGGAAACATAAGAATGGTTATATCATTCAATGTGACAACATATGTCACTACTTTTGCAGAAGTCAAAATTTCCATTTGAGCACATTTACAAAGGACTTTGACTAAAGTCAACTATTGACCTATTCCAAACGCCAAAGTTGCAAATCTCGATATAATTGCACCCAACATTCTCCTAGCCTAATTTGATCATTCTAGAGCTGATAGAATTATCAGAATTCCGCTCTGAGGTCTTTTACCAGAAAATTCATTTTATGGTTATAATCTCTCGTTTAACTCGAAATATTACATAATGTCGAACGATTCATCGAATGTCCGAGCAATCAACGTCAATAAGTATCATATAGCCTACCGTCGCTATGCGAATGTACAAATGATAAATATTTATGATATCATAGAAATGACCTGGAGGGTCATTACAAATATACACCATCAAAGGTTGACTAAGTAAAACTTTATGATAAACATCTATTAATCTACCACTCCAAAGTTCACAGAGAGAGTCTTTTAAATAAAATAAGACTTTTCAATCTAAAATTTTAAACTAATCAACCATCTCAACAAGTTTTAATCCAAAAAGGTGAGTCAAATCATGGGCTGAAATATTAGGAGACATCTTCCAAGACTTAAACTCTTAAAAATAAATTCTCTTTTTTTCTTTAAATAATGCTTTTTATTCTTAAATAGATTTTGTGTCACCCTTAGGACACAAATCAATATGATTTCATGTTCATGAAAACATGTCCTATGATGATGTGTTATTCTACATTATCCCTTTGGTCAATTTTGAGAACTTCTACTTGGAGTAATTTGAGTTTGTCCTTGTTCATCCACGTCAGAATAATGGAACAAGGAAACATAAGAATGGTTATACATTCAATGTGACAGCATATGTCACTACTTTTGTAGAAGTCAAAATTTCCATTTGAGCACATTTACCAAGGACTTTGACTAAAGTCAACTATTGGCCTATTCCGAAGGCCAAAGTTGCAAAACCCGATATAATTGCACCCAGCATTCTCCTAGCCTAATTTGATCTTTCTAGAGCTGATAGAACTGTCAGAATTCCGCTCTGAGGTCTTTTACTTGGATTTTACTTGAACATTCATTTTACAGTTATAATCTCTCATTTAACTCGAAATATTACATGAATTTCGAACAATTCATCCAATGGCTGAGCAATCAATGTCAATAAGTCTCATATAGCCCGCCGTCGCTATGCGAATGTTCAAATGATAAATATTTGTAAAACCACAGAAATGACATGGAGGGTCATTACAAATATACACCATCTAAGGTTGACTAAGTCAAACTTTGTGATAAACATCTATTAATCTACAACTCCAAAGTTCACGGAGAGAGTCTTTTAAATAAATTAAGACTTTTCAATCTAAAATTTCAAACTAATCAAGCAGCTCAACCTATTTTAATCCAAAAAGGAGTGTAAAATCTTGGGGTGAAATATTAGGAGACATCTTCCAAGACTTAAACTCTTCAAAATATTTCTCTTTTTTTCTTTGAATAAACCCTTTTTTATTCTTAAATAGATTTTGTGTCACCCTTGGGAAACCAATATATATGATTTCATGTTCATGAAAACATGTCCTATGATAATATGCTATTCTACATTACCCCTTTGCTCGATTTTGAGAACTTCTACTTGGAATAATTTGAGTTTGTCCCTGTTCATCCACATCTGAATGAGGAACAAGGAAACATAAGAATGGTTATAGCATTCAATGTGACAACATATGTCACAACTTTTGCAGAAGTCAAAATTTCCATTTGAGCATGTTTACCAAGGACTTTTGCCAAAGTCAACTATTGACCTATTCCGAAGGCCAAAGTTGCGAAACTCGATATAATTGCACACAACATTCTCCTAGCCTAATTTGGTCATTCCAAAGCTAATAGAATTGTCAAAATTCCGCTCTGAGGCCTTTTACTTAGACTTTACCTGAAATTCATTTTATGGTTATAATCTCTTGTTTAACTCGAAATGTTACATAAGTGCCGAACGATTCATCCAATGGTAGAGCAATCAATGTCAATAAGTCTCAAATAGCACGCCGTCGCTATGCGAATGTTCAAATGATAAATATTTGTGAAATCACAGAAATGTACTGGAGGGTCATTACAAATATACACCATCAAAGGTTGACTAAGTCAAACTTAGTGATAAACATCTATTAATCTACCATTCCAAAGTTCACGGAGAGAGTCTTTTAAATAAATTAAGACTTTTCAATCTAAAATTCCAAACTAATCAGCCAGCTCAACCTATTTTAATCCAAAAAGGTGAGTAAAATCATGGGCTTAACTATTAGGAGACATCTTCCAAGACAAACACGTCAAAATATTTCTCTTTTTTTCATTGAATAACCCTTTTTTATTCTTAAATAGATTTTATGTCACCCTTAGGACACCAATCTATATGATTTCATGTTCATGAAAACATGTCCTATGATGACGTGTTATTCTACATTATCCCTTTGCTCGATTTTGAGAACTTCTACTTGGAGTAATTTGAGTTTTTCCCGGTTCATCCACGTCTGAATGAGGAACAAGGAAACATAAGAATGGTTATATCATTTAGTGTGAAAACATATGTCACTACTTTTGCAAAAGTCAAAATTTCCATTTGAGCACATTTTCCAATGACAGAGACTAAAGTCAACTATTAACCTATTCCAAAGGCCAAAGTTGCAAAACTCGACATAATTGCACTCAACATTCTCCTAGACTAATTTGATCATTCCAGAGCTGATAGAACTGTCAGAATTGCACTCTGAGGTCTTTTACTTGGATTTTACCTGAAAATTCATTTTATGGTTATAATCTCTCGTTTATCTCGAAATATTACATGAATTTCGAACAATTCATCCAATGGCCGAGCAATCAATGTCAATAAGTCTCATATAGCCCACAGTCGCTATGTGAATGTTTAAATGATAAATATTTGTAAAACCACATAAATGACCTGGAGGGTCATTACAAATATAAACCATCAAAGGTTGACTAAGTCAAACTTTGTGATAAACATCTATTAATTTACAACTCCAAAGTTCACGGAGAGAGTCTTTTAAACAAATTAAGACTTTTCAATCTATAATTTCAAACTAATCAACCAGCTCAACCTATTTTAATCCAAAAAGGTGAGTCTAATCATGGGCTGAAATAGTAGGAGACATCTTCCAAGACTTAAACTCTTCAAAAAAAAAATCTCTTTTTTTCTTTGAATAACACTTTTTTATTCTTAAATAGATTTTGTGTCACCCATAGGACACCAGTCTATATTCATGAAAACATGTCCTATGATGACGTGTTTTTCTACATTATCCCTTTGGTCGATTTTGAGAACTTCTACTTGGGGCAATTTGAGTTTGACCCTTTTCATCCACGTCTGAATGAGGAACAAGGAAACATAAGAATGATTATACCATTCAATGTGACAACCTATTTCACTACCTTTGCAGAAGTCAAAATTTCCATTTGAGCATGTTTACCGTGGACTTTGACTAAAGTCAACTATTGACCTATTCCGAAGGCCAAAGTTGCAAAACTCGATATAATTGCACCCAACATTCTCCTAGACTAATTTGATCATTCCAGAGCTGATAGAACTGTCAGAATTCCGCTCTGAGATCTTTTACTTGGATTTTACTTGAAAATTCATTTTATAGTTATAATCTCTCGTTTAACTCGAAATATTGCATGAATTTCGAACGATTCATCCAATGGTTGAGCAATCAATGTCAATAAGTCTCATATAGCCTGCCGTTGCAATGTGAATGCTCAAATGGTAAATATTTTTGAAACCACAGAAATGACGTGGAGGGTCATTACAAATGTACACCATCAAAGGTTGACTAAGTCAAACTTTGTGATAAACATCTATTAATCTACCACTCCAAAGTGCACGGAGAGAGTCTTTTAAATAAATTAGGACCTTTCAATCTAAAATTTCAAACTAATCAACCAGCTCAACCTATTTTAATCCAAAAAGGAGTGTAAAATCTTGGGCTGAAATATTAGGAGACATCTTCCCAAAATTAAACTCTTCAAAATATTTCTCTTTTTTTCTTTGAATAAACCCTTTTTTATTCTTAAATAGATTTTGTGTCACCCTTGGGAAACCAATATATATGATTTCATGTTCATGAAAACATGTCCTATGATAATATGCTTTTCTACATTATCCCTTTGCTCAATTTTGAGAACTTCTACTTGGAATAATTTGAGTTTGTCCCTGTTCATCGACGTCTTAATGAGGAACAAGGAAACATAAGAATGGTTATACCATTCAATGTGACAACATATGTCACAACTTTTGCAGAAGTCAAAATTTCTATTTGAGCACATTTACCAAGGACTTTTACCAAAGTCAACTATTGACCTATTCCGAAGGCCAAAGTTGTGAAACTTGATATAATTGCACACAACATTCTCCTAGCCTAATTTGGTCATTCCAAAGTTGATAGAACTGTTAGAATTCCGCTCTGAGGCCTTTTACTTAGACTTTACCTGAAATTCATTTAATGGTTATAATCTCTTGTTTAACGTGAAATGTTACATAAATGTCGAACGATTCATCCAATGACAGAGCAATCAATGTCAATAAGTCTCATATAGCCCGCCGTCGCTATGCGAATGTACAAATGATAATTATTTGTGAAATCACAGAATGTCCTGGAAGGTCATTACAAATATACACCATCAAAGGTTGACTAAGTCAAACTTTGTTATAAACATCTATTAATCTACCATTCCAAAGTTCATGGAGAGAGTCTTTTAAATAAATTTAGACTTTTCAATCTAAAATTCCAAACTAATCAGCCAGCTCAACCTATTTTAATCCAAAAAAATGAGTAAAATCATGGGCTTAAATATTAGGAGACATCTTCAAAGACTTATTTTTTCTTTGAATAACCCTTTTTTATTCTTAAATAGATTTTGTGTCACCCTTAGGACACCAATCTATATGATTTCATGTTCATGAAAACATGTCCTATGATGACATGTTATTCTACATTATCCCTTTGCTCGATTTTGAGAACTTCTACTTGGAGTAATTTGAGTTTTTCCCGGTTCATCCACGTCTGAATGAGGAACAAGGTAACGTAAGAATGGTTATATCATTTAATGTGTAAACATATTTCACTACTTTTGAAGAAGTCAAAATTTCCATTTGAGCACATTTTCCAAGTACTTAGACTAAAGTCAACTGTTGACCTATTCCGAAGGCCAAAGTTGCAAAACTCGATATAATTGCACCCAATATTCTCCTAGACTAATTTGACCATTCCAGAGCTGATAGAACTGTCAGAATTGCGCTCTGAGGTCTTTTACATGGATTTTACCTGAAAATTCATTTTATGGTTATAATCTCTTGTTTAACTCGAAATATTACAAGAATGTCGAACGATTCATCCAATGGACGAGCAATCAATGTCAATAAGTCTCATATAGCCCGCCGTCACTATGCGAATGTTCAAATGATAAATATTTGTAAAACCACAGAAATGACCTGGAGGGTCATTACAAATATACACCATCAAAGGTTGACTAAGTCAAACTTTGTGATAAACATCTATTAATCTACAACTCCAAAGTTCACGGTGAGAGTCTTTTAAATAAATTAAGACTTTTCAATCTATAATTTCAAACTAATCAACCAGCTCAATCTATTTTAATCCAAAAAGGTGAGTCTAATCATGGGCTGAAATAGTAGGAGACATCTTCAAAGACTTAAACTCTTCAAAAAAAATCTCTTTTTTTCTTTGAATAACCCTTTTTTATTCTTAAATAGATTTTGTGTCACCCTTAGGACACCAGTCTATATTCATGAAAACATATCCTATGATGACGTGTTATTCTACATTATTCCTTTGGTCGATTTTAAGAACTTCTACTTGGGGCAATTTGAGTTTGACCCTATTCATCCACGTCTGAATGAGGAACAAGGAATCATAAGGATTGTTATACCATTCAATGTGACAACCTATGTCACTACTTTTGCAGAAGTCAAAATTTCCATTTTAGCACGTTTACCAAGGATTTTGACTAAAGTCAACTATTGACCTATTCCGAAGGCCAAAGTTGCAAAACTCGATATAATTGCACCCAACATTCTCCTAGCCAAATTTGATCATTCCAAAGCTAATAGAACTGTCGGAATTGTGCTCTGAGGCTTTTTACTTAGAGTATACCCGAAAATTCATTTCATGGTTATAATCTCATGTTTAACTCAAAATATTACATAAATGTCGAATTATTCATCCAATGGTCAAGCGATCAATGTTAATAAGTCTCTAATAGCCCACCCTCACTATGCAAATGTTCAAATTACAAATATTTGTAAAACCACAGAAATGACCTGGAGGGTCTTTACAAATATACACCATCAAAGGTTGACTAAGTCAAACTTTGTGATAAACATCTATTAATCTACCACTACAAAGTTCAGGAAGAGAGTCTTTTAAATAAATTAAGACTTTTCAATCTAAAATGTCAAATTAATCAGCCAGCTCAACCTATTTTAATCCTGAAAGGTGTGTAAAATCATGGGCTGAAATATTAGGAGACATCATCCAAGACTTAAACTCTTTAAAAAAAATCTCTTTTTTTCTTTGAATAACCCTTTTTTATTCTTTAATATTTTTGTCACCCATAGGACACCAATATATATGATTTCATGTTCATGAAAACATGTCCTATGATGAAGTGTTATTTTAAATTATCCCTTTGCTCGATATTGAGAGCTCCTTCTTTAAGTAATTTGTGTTTGTCCATGTTCATCCACGTCTGAATGAGGAACAAGGAAATGTAAGAATGGTTATAACATTCAATGTGACAACATATTTCACTACTTTCGCAGAAGTCAATTTCCATTTGAGCACGTTTACCATGGACTTTGACTAAAGTTAACTATTGACCTATTCCGAAGGCCAAAGTTACAAAACTCGATATAATTGCACCCAACATTCTCCTAGCCTAATTTGATCAATCCAGAGCTGATAGAACTGTCAAAATTTCGCTCTGAGGTCTTATACTTGGATTTTTACCTGAAAATTCATTTTATGATTATAATCTCTCGTTTAACTCGAAATATTACATGAATGTCGAACGATTCATCCAATGGCCGAGCAATCAATGTCACTAAGTCTAATATAGCCCGCCGTCGCTATGCGAATGTTCAAATGATAAATATTTGTGAAACCACAGAAATGACCTGGAGGGTCATTACAAATATACATCATCAAAGGTTGACTATGTCAAACTTTGTGATAAACATCTATTAATCTACCACTCTAAAGTTCATGGAGAGAGTCATTTAAATAAACTAAGACTTTTAAATCTAAAATGTCAAACTAATCAGCCAGCTAAACTATGTTAATCTAAAAAGGTGAGTAAAATCATGGGCTGAAATATTATGAGACATCTTCCAAGACTTAAACTCTTTAAAAAAAATTCTCTTTTATTCTTTGAATGGCATTTTTTTTTGTTCTTTGATAGATTTTGTGTCACCCATAGGACACCAATATATAGGATTTCATGTTCATGAAAACAAGTCCTATGATGACTTGCTATTCTACATTATCCCTTTGCTCGATTTCGAGAACTTCTACTTGGAGTAATTTGAGTTTATCCCTATTCATCCACGTCTGAATGATGAACAAGGAAACATAAGAATAATTATACCATCCAATGTGACATCATATGTCACTAATTTTGCAAAAGTCAAAATTTCCATTTGAGCACGTTTACCAAGGACTTTGACTAAATTCAACTATTGACCTATTCCGAAGGACAAAGTTGCAAAACTCGATATAATTGAATCCAACATTCTCCTAGCCTAATTCGATCATTCCAGAGCTGATAGAACTGTCAGAATTCAGCTCTAAGGCCTTTTACTTGTACTTTACCTGAAAATTCATTTTATTGTTATAATCTCTCGTTTAACTCGAAATAGTAAATAAATGTCGAATGATTCATCCAATGGCCGAGAAATCAATGTCAATAAGTCTCAAATAGCTTGCGATCGCTATGCGAATGTTCAAATGATAAATATTTGTGAAACCACAGAAATGATCTGGAGGGTCATTACAAATAAACACATCAAAGGTTGACTAAGTCAAACTTTGTGATAAACATCTATTAATCTACCACTCCAAAGTTTACGGAGAGAGTCTTTTGAACAAAATAAGACTTTTCAATCTAAAGTTTCATACTAATAAGCCAGCTTAACCTATTTTAATCCAAAAAGGTGAGTTAAATCATGGGCTGAAATATTAGGAGACATCTTCATAGACTTAAACTCTTCAAAAATTTTCTCTTTTTTTCTTTGAACAACCCTTTTTTATTCTTAATAGATTTTGTGTCACCCTTAAGACACCAATCTATGTGATTTTATGTTCATGAAAACATGTCCTATGATGACGTGCTATTCTACATTGTCCTTTTGCTCGATTTTGAGAACTTCCACTTAGAGTAATTTGAGTTTGTCCTTGTTCATCCGCGTCTGAATGAGGAACAAGGAAACATAAGAATGGTTATACCATTCAATGTGACAACATATGTCACTACTTTCAAAATTTCCATTTGTGCACGTTTACTAAGGACTTTGACTAAAGTCAACTATTGACCTATTTCGAAGGTCAAAGTTGCAAAACTCGATATAATTGCACCCAGCATTCTCCTAGCCTAATTTGATCATTCCAGAGTTGATAGAACTATCAGAATTTTGCTCTGAGGTCTTTTACTTAGATTTTACCTGAAAATTCATTTTATGGTTATAATCTCTCGTTTAACTCAAAATATTACATAAATGTCGAATGATTCATCCAATGGCTGAGCAATCAATGTCACTAAGTCTCATATAGCCCGCCGTCGCTATGCGAATGTTCAAATGATAGATATTTGTGAAACCACAGAAATGACCTAGAGGGTCATTACAAATATACACCATCAAAGGTTGACTAAGTCAAACTTTGTGATAAGCATCTATTGATCTACCACTCCAAAGTTCACGGAGAGAGTCTTTTAAATAAATTAAGACTTTTCAATCTAAATGTCAAACTAATCAGCGAGCTCAACCTATTTTTATCCAAAAAGGTGAGTAAAATCATGTGCTGAAATATTAGGAGACATCTTCCAAGACTTAAACTCTTTAAAAAAAATTCTCTTTTTTTCTTTGAATAGCCCTTTTTATTCTTTAGTAGATTTTGTATCACCCTTAGGACACCAATCTATATGATTCATGTTCATGAAAACATGTCCTATGATGACGTGCTATTCTACATTATACCATTGCTTTATTTTGAGAACTTCTACTTAGAGTATATTGAGTTTGTCCCTGTTCATCTACGTCTGAATGAGGAACAAGGAAACATAAGAATGGTTATACCATTCAATGAGACAACATATCTCACTACTTTTGCAGAAGTCAAAATTTATATTTGAGCACGTTTACCAAGGACTTTGACTAAAGTCAACTATTGACCTATTCCGAAGGCCAAAGTTGCAAAACTCGATATAATTGAATCCAACATTATCCTAGCCTAATTTGGTTATTCTACAGCAAATAGAACTATTAGAATTCTGCTCTGAGGCCTTTTATTTGGACTTTACTAGAAAATTCATTTTATGATTATAATCTCTGGTTTAACTCGAAATATTACATAAATGTTGAACGATTCATCCAATGTCCGAGCAATCAATGTCAATAAGTCTCAAATAGCACGTGATCGCTATGCAAATGTTCAAATAATAAATATTTGTGAATCCACTTAAATGACCTGGAGGGTCATTACAAATATACACCATCAAAGGTTGACTAAGTCAAACTTTGCGATAAACATCTATTAATCTACCATTCCAAAGTTCACGGAGAGAGTCTTTCAAATAAATTAAGACTTTTTAATCTAAAATTTCAAACTAATCAGCCAGCTCAATTTATTTTAATCCAAAAAGGTGAGTAAAATCATGGGCTGAAATATTAGTAGACATCTTCCGAGGCTTAAACTCTTTAAAAAATTTCTCTTTTTTTTCTTTGAATAGCCCCTTTTTTTTCTTTAATAGATTTTGTGTCACCCTTAGGACACCAATCTATATGATTTCATGTTCATGAAAACATGTCCTATGATAATGTGTTATTCTACATTATCCCTTTGCTCGATTTGAGAACTTCTACTTGGAGTAATTTGAGTTTATCCCTGTTCATCCACGTCAGAATGAGGAACAAGGAAACATAAGAATGGTTATACCATTCAATGTGACAACATATGTTACTACGTTTGCAGAAGACAAAACTATTTAAAGAATGTAAAGACCAAAGAATCTATTAAGTCTATAATGACCCTGAAGATCATTTTTCACATTCTTGATAAAATTATCATTTACCCCTTCCGATAGTTCCTTGAGTCATAGTTGGTTGATTTTAAAAGTTAATATTTAAAAATCATGTGAAAATTTTAGTTTTTGCTAAAGTAGTGAGTTTTGAAGGTTTAAGTTGTCAAATTTTAAATTTTTAAGTCATCTGGAGATTCGAGTCTCGAAATAGAGTTCCTTCGATTTTAGCAGTTTTATAATGTAGAAATTGGTCTAAGAGAATTGAAAAATCAAATTTGAAGTTGTTATGTAGATTTTAGGTTAGAAGTTAGAAATTGAGTTGAAATTTGACTTTGGTCAATATTTTGAGTTTTGATGCTCGGATTTGATTTCTGATGGTTCCATTAAATTCGAGAGGTAATACTAGTTCTATAATGAGCTTCATCTAATTTTTTGAGTGTTTCAATACCTTTTTGATGTTTCAAGTTCCATAAGTTTGTTTAGTTGCAACTTTTCGAATTTCTAGTCAAGGAGATCTCAAATTTTGGTTTTGACAATTTTTTGACTCCAGAATGTCAATTCTAGTAAGGTTGCATATATGGTTTGTATTAATTCAGTTCCAAATAAATTCCAAGAATCCATTTTATGATTTTGTGGTATGTGCAATTGTTGATATATTATTTTTGTTGCCCTGTACTTTGCTCGCGGCATGCCTTCTGTGTTCACGAAGGTCTTAGATTTAGACCTCTGTGTTTGCATGAGGTGTACTGCATTCGCAAAGATCTTATGTTTGACCCTTCGCATTCGCATATGGCCAGTCCTCGTTTGCGAAAGTCTGTTTGACCTTGACCTCCACATTCGCGAGCTCCAGGTCACGATTGCGAAGGGTTCAATTACAGTGAATAGTGTTTGATTCCTAAATGATGGATTTTTGCCAATTCACCATTTTCAATATTTTTTAGATCGAGGTAGATGATTTTGAAATGATTTTCATGTGAAAACTATTGGGTAAGCTATTTTCAACTTTTCTATTCTTCATTGATTAGTTTATAATTTCAACATCAAAGGGGATCTCAATTGAAAATATTGGGAATTTAATGAACTTAACTTTTCAAAGGAAAAATGGTGATTGTGAGCTTATTTAGATTCTTTTTTCAAAATGATTTTTTCCATTAAATTCCTAAAATCATAAGAAACATTTCTATGTAAAAAAATTCAAATTTTTGTCTCAATTTTGGTAATGAATTTTTAGATCATTTTATCCTTCCTTCCTGACTTGTATGATTTTGGTGTCGTCACCTTCCAATTGTAATTTTGAATACATTTTTTATTAGATTGTGCTTCTTAAAGTATAATCAGAAGGGAAAAGCTCAGCTTTGAGTTGATCATGACTTTTTTACTAAGGCAAGTGTATTTCTAATTTATGGTTAAATGTGTTGAACATTGTATTTTCTAATTGTATAATTGAAATGTATTGTATATTAGTTCAATTGTGAAGTCTACGGAAAGTGGACTATGGAATGAAATAAGGCACTATCTATGATGCGTTAACTTATGTTCTAATGTGATAATTTAGATATAAAAATAATGTGTATGTTGTGATTTGACTACGGATGAATGGTCGTTGCCCAAGTTACACCTCCTTTTTAGGGATAAAGTGTTTGTTGTCAAGATATAGAACCTAACCAAGGTTAGGGTGGAACCCACAGGGAATATGTAGACTCAAGGCAACGAAAAAGCAATTCAAGTAGTTAAGCAACTCAATTCCCCAAAGGGATGGGGGTTTGCAAAAATCAATGAGAAAAATAAACAAACTAACTATCATGAGAGAAAGGTCAATAAAGGAGAGCAACTAGGGTATTGTGTTCCCCATAATTCCCCCAACTCAGTATCACCGGATAACATAATTCTTGTATAGTGTAAGGTGAGAGGCGAATTTCACTATGCGACGTGGCCCATCTCCATAGTTTGCATTAATGATCATTACCTACAAGTCCGTGTACAACCTCCCCTTGGCCCAGTTTGGTCGATTAGTCAAGAACGCATCAATCAAATGCTGTTAATTAATCTCCTACTATCCATTACTAGCTTGGTCTAGTCAGTAACACTAGGCAAGTTCTAATGTTGGCCACCATCAGAAAATATGTAAAATGAAGAGAATTAATTAATACATGCATATACACCTTCCAAAAATGGTGAATTATCCAGTTTTACTTTGTTAGTTCTTCATGGTTCCCACTACCCTAGTTGTGGATTTAGTTACTCGTGCTTTATGTAGATGAAGAGATTATGAATTTATAAGACATAATTAAATACTTACACAACTAACTTAAGAACAAGCACATCCAATGTCAATTAAAATCACGAGCTTGAAGATTGAATTATACCACAAGTGTTTTCAAAGACTCTCCCATAATCTTCTCTCTAAGAATAATGAGTTCTCTAAACACTAACCTAAACTAAGCTAAACTTTTTGTACACTGGTCATCTCTCTGAAAAATAACCCTAAGAACCTATTTATAATAAGTAAAAACAAATCCTATAAAATTAGGAAAACTGGTCGGCAAACTCCACGAAAGCACTTTATGACTCGTATTGTCATCTATGGCTCGTAGTCGGGGTCTCATAATCAGCTGCTTGAATTTCGGAATTCTCTTCTATGACGCCCCTTCATGACTCATAAAGTGGTTTACGACCCATAAAGAGGGTTTTGTCTGATAACTTTCCTGCAAGTCCATTTCTTTGATTCTAAGGGCGAAAAAATCTCTACGACTCGTACAATAATCTACACCCGTCTGCATGTTCGTAGAATTAACTTTTGAAACTTGGCCTCTCATAGGAATTCCTCACAAAACTCCTTTACGGCTCGTAGAATGCTCTACGACTCGTAGAAGGTCTCGTACAGCAGCAAAAACCAGCAACTTCTGCAATTTTTCACCAAATCATGATCAACCTATATTCCTGCAAATCTAAACAAAAAAACACATAAAAACAACTAAAGTCACATTTAGAACACACAAAATCCTATGTTTTAAGCTTCAAAAGTGTTGTATTTTGGCAGCACATCAACATCCTTAACTTTAAAATGTTACTTGTCCTCAAGCGACGGACTCAATCTATATAGACAACACAATAACAAAGAGACCTCAACTCAATGGCATACATCACATACATCTCAAACTCAAATACCCACACCAACTATTCAAAATGAGATTAGATAGATATTTAGAAAATCAATGCAAACTGGTGTATGTGATAACATAACTATGACACGCAAGTCATTATCAACAATCCACAATCACTAAAAAAGTCTAATGCTAATAATGCAATGCAAGTGCCCTCATAGAAAGAAGTCCCATGTATGACACCCAATGATATTTCCATTTGTTAGAATTGGGACTGTGCAAGCTCACTCACTCTCACAACAGATATTCATGCATAATGATTAATGCCATAGGCTTGCCCCTATACTCATGACTCGGACCTTCAACTAATTAGACTAGGATCACTCTAGGACTTTCTAGGCTTGTAACGTAGGCTCGGGGGGCTTTGGTATGATAATTTTTTTGGAAAGATAGTGACTAAAGGCTCTTCTTGAAACTTCATTTTTTCTACACTTTCACCCTACCAACTTTGTTGTTTCAACCTTATTCTCCCTTTTTCCTTGTTCATGCTTTTTTGGGTGCTTTCTTTTCATTTTTCAGCCTTTTTGCCCTTTGTTTACACTTCATTTTGCTTTTTAACATACAATTAAGGCATCTTTACTTTTTCTTACACCCAGTGCATGATTTTTCTCCTTTTTCTTTGTATCCCTAACTCACCTCCCTTATTTTCGTGTTTTACCCTTATACTAGTCAGCCTTAACTTAGGCTTTTGGCCTGTGTTAAGGTGCACACTATCCATCCTCAGAACCAAGGCCACTATTGGTAGCCACCCTCAACATAAAATTTTGGCCTCAGTAAAGGTAGACAAGGTTCAAGGAAGGACCAGGGCCAAATTCGGTATTTCTCACTAGATAAGGCTATGTTAATCAGGTGTTTTATAAGAATAGCTACATGTTAGGCTCAACCATTTGGAACAAGGGATATATCATGATTTGGTTGGTCATTTTTAGGCTAAAGTGGACTATTTAAGAACAATAGCCTAAGATCCTTTCCTAATCCAACTAATCTACAATCTAACTTAGAGTAACCAGGCAAGTCCTGAATTAGCACAAAACGCATGAATTTATCAAGTAAAGCTCACACTCACATGGCACTGCATTCATTATCAGGGAAATACTCTCCAATCATGCTTCTTATCTCAATTTACCCTTACTTATCAGAACAAATATTGTCAATCACCTAAACATCCATGGTTACTATCTAACGACGAATCAAAATTTTTTTGGTAGGTACCATTTTTCAAACAAAACACAAAACGTGCTATATGCCACAAGTATTGGTACTATATGTTACACATATTACCTAAGCATCCTAAACATGTCGATTCAACAGAAATTAAATATCCACATGGTAAAAGAATACTACAAGAAAGCCCCAGGATCAAAAATTAGGGTAGTATGGACCATAAGCTACTCAGACTTCAAGAGGCCCATAACTACCCACACCCCGTCGAAAAAGACGTGCATTGTCCCCATTTCCCAAAATCAAAACAAAATAAAACATAAGGGGTCAAGAATACATACTTGGGCACCTAAGCTCTTAGGTTGCCTCCCGAGCAGTGCCTAATTTACTATCGCAGCACGATGTAGATGGCTAGACTACTCAGACTTCCTCTAGGTCCCACTCTTCGACCATCTTCATTTCTTCCACAATTCTAAGATATGGCTTGACTCGTTGGCCACTTAGTTTGAAAGTTTCTGTATTTCGTCTCTCCAATCCAATAGCCCCATGATCAAAGATGCGAGCTACTCGAAAGGGTCCCAACCATCAGGATTTTAGATTCTAGGGAACAATTTTAATATTGAATTAAAGAGAAGCTCCAAGTCCCCTGGTGAAAATTTGTCAGTTTTCTATGCGGCGGTCATGTTGCTTCTTCATTCTTTGTTTGTGCAAGGCTGAGCTCTCATATGCCTTTAGCCAAAACTCATCAAGCTCGTTAAGTTGCTCAGCCTAGAGTTCGTTGCATCAGTCTAATCCACATTCAACTTCTTCAGGGCCCACATAGCTTTATGCTCAAGTTCTACTGGCAAGTGACATGCTTTTCCAAAGACAAGTGGGTAGGGAGACATGCCTATAGGGGTCTTGAATGCTGGCCATTATGCCCGTAATATGTCATCCTACTTCCGCGACCAATCTGTCCCTTTTGCATTCACAATCTTATATAGGATCTTTTTGATTTCCCTATTGGACACCTCCACCTTCCCTCTTGTCTGTGGATGATAAGGTGTCGTCACCCGATGCTTCACCCCATACTTTTCAAAAAGAGCTTTAAAAAGTCTATTGCAGAAGTGAGAACCTCCATCATTGATAATCGCTCGAGAGGTGCCAAACATTGAGAAGATGTATTTTTTTAGGAATGTTGTGACACTTTTGCCCTCATTGTTGGGTAAAGCTACAGCCTCCATCCACTTTGATACATAATCCACAACAACTAGGATGTACTTATTTCCTTGTGAGCTAACAAATGGTCCCATGAAATCTATCCCCCATACATCAAATAACTCAATCACCATAATGGGATTTAGAGGGAGCTCATGCTTGTTAAAAACCCCACATTCTCTTTGGAACCTATCACAAGCTTTGGCATAGTCATGGGCATCTTGGTGCATGGTGGACTATTAATATTCACATCGCAAGATCTTGTGGGTTGTCTGAATTCCACTATGATTCTCTCCCACCAACAACGAATGACATGCCTCAAGTATGCTCATCATTTCAACCTCAGGAACCCAACGATAAATAATCCAATCAGCACATGCATAGAACAAGTATGGGTCATCCCAAAAGAACTTCCTCACATCAGACATAAACTTTCGACATTGATGTGTGTTTAGGTTGGGTGGCACAATATCACTTACTAAATAGTTTGCATAATCTACAAACCAAGGTATCATATCATGAGATGCAGCCAACACTCTCTCATAGGGAAAATAATCATTTATCTCCGGCCCATCATCATATTTTACCATTGCATCATCTTCCAATCTAGAGAGGTAATTTGCAACCTGATTCTCTGTCCCTTTTCTATCAATAATGTCAAAGTCGAACTCTTGCGAGAGAAGCACCCATCTTATCAACCTTTGTTTTGCATCTTTCTTAGCCATCAAATATTTAAGTCCAGAGTGGTCTGTATGCACCACCACTTTGGCCCCTAACAGATATGATAAGAACTTTTCAAATGCAAAGACCAATGCAAGTAGCTCTTGTTTGGTGACAGTGTAGTTCTTCTGAGCCGTGTTTAAGGCTTTGCTAGCATAGTATATGGGATGTAATATCTTCTCCTTGTGTTGTCCTAATACTACACCTAGTGCAACCCCACTTGCATCACACATGATTTCGAAGGGCTTGGACTAGTCTGGCGCTACAATGATGGACGCTGAGATCAATCTCTTCTTCAATTCTTCAAAGGCTTTTAGCAATGTATCATCAAATACGAACTTAGCATCTTTCTCCAACAATTTACATAAAAGGGTGTGAAATTTTAGAGAAATCTTTTATGAACCCTCAATAAAATCCTACATGCCTCAAGAAACTTCTCACTCCTTTTACTGAGATGGGTGGGGGAAGTTTCTCGATCACCTCTACCTTAGTTTTGTCCACCTCAATTCCTTTGCTAGATATCCTGTGCCCTAACACAATTCCCTCTTTCACCATGAAGTGACACTTCTCCCAATTCAGTACCAGATGACTCTCTTCGCATCTTTGACGAACTGTAAGTAGATGCTTCAAGCGATCCTCAATTGAGTCTCCAACCACACTAAAGTCATCAATGAACACTTTAATAGTTTCTTCCACCATGTCTGAGATGACGGACATCATGCATCTCTGGAATGTTTTTGGGGCGTTACACAACCCGAATGACATCCTCTTAAATGTGAGCATGCCATAGGGGCATGTAAATGTCATCTTATCTTGATCCTCTGGAGTAATGGTGATTTGATTGTAGCCTTAATAGCCATCAAGAAAGCAGTACCACCCCTTTCCAGCTAGTCGATCCAACATCTGATCTATGAATGGCATAGGGAAGTGATCCTTTTCTGTCAAAGCATTGAGCTTTTTGTAATCCATGCACACCCTCCATCCTATGACTGGTCGCATCGGGATTAACTCATTATCGGCATTTGGTACCACTATAATACCTCCTTTCTTTGGAACGCACTGCATCGGCCTCACCCATTCACTATCGGCGATTGGGTAGATTACTCTTGCATCCAACCATTTGATGATCTATTTGCGGATAACCCCTTGCATAGTGGGGTTGAGATGCCTTTGGTGCTCAATGCTCGTCTTGTAGTTTTTGACCAACTGGATTTTGTATTTCCATACTCTGGGAGGGATACCTATGATATTTGTAATCGTCCGTTCCATGGTCTTTTAGAATTGTTTAAGCACCCTTACGAAGGTGCTCACTTGCTCCTCATTCAAGTCCGCATCAACTATTACTAGCAAAATATTGTTAGCTCCCGAAAATGTATACCTCAGATGAGCTGGAAAGGCCTTCAATTCTAATATCAGTGTGTCTTCTATGGAGGGATTTGTGGGTGGTGACTTCTGATTTCGCAAATCAAGCTCTAGTTTGGTTTGGCTCTTAGGACCATAAGACACCCCTAGAGAATTCACTATCTCCTCATAGTCTGGGATTCCATCACTATCAAAGTTCATCAGTAATGTGTCCAATATGTCAACACCCAATCTTTCTTCAAAATGTACCTTTGGTTCAGCTTCATCAACATTCTTGATAACAGAGACCACTCTCACATCATTGTCTTTCCTTGCTTGTGGACACATGTTTAACACGACCTCATCTTTCCTAAATCTGAATTTGAGTAGGTCCTTCTCCACATCCACCAAAGTTTGTATGGTAGCTAAGAAGGACCTTCCCAAGATAATAGGAACTTAAAAATCAACTTCACAATCAAGGATCACAAAGTCTACACGGAATATAAATTTTTTCACTTACACCAACACATCATATAGTATCCTCATAGGCTTCTTCACATTGCGATCCGCCATCCACAACTACAATTTAGTAGGAGTAGAGGCCCTCAAGCCAAGCTTCTTGAAGACTGCAAGGGGCATCAGATTAATACTGGCACCTAAATCACATAGTGCCCTTGCCAACTCCATATCTCTAATGGTGCAGGGTATGGTGAAAGCACCTGGATCTTCTGTTTTCTGAACCAAGGACTTCGTAGTGACAACACTGCAATGTTGAAGCTCTTAAGAAAGTTCTTGACTCAGAGTGTGGTTTTCGGTGACCAAGTCCTTCATGTACTTCACGTAGCCCGGTATCTTCTCAAATACCTCGATGAGGGGGATGTTAATAGAAAGATGCTTTAGCATGGAGAGGAAGTGCTTGTGTTTGCCTTCTTCCTACCCCTTTTTGAGTCTCTGAGGGAAGGGAGGAGGAGGTCTAGGGACTGGCTTAAACCTTTGTGGCGCTTCAGCTGCTTCACTCACCCCATCCTTGCGATGACCATCTCTTTCATCTGCATCCTTAGTTGTCGCGCCCCGGGAAGGTACCCTAGGCGTGGCCGGCACCCAGAGACTATTGCTAGTCCCCAAGCGAACCACTCGTTCTCAGGACAATTACTCAACATCAGTATAGCAGAATAGTGGAAGTAGTGTAGTGAGCTACCTCAATAAAAAGGGCCAACGGCCAACATTAGTCTCAACATTAGAATAAGCAAGTGTAAGTGTTACTCAATTCATAATAAAAAACCTCAACATCGAACCTCAACTCATGTCTATGAAGCCTCTAACTTGACTCAACTGTCTAAGATGGTACCATGACAGGCCATGGCTACCCAACTCAATACATAATGAAAGCAAACAAATAAAGGGTCTCCTCCGAATAGCAAGGAGGCTCACCAATGACTGAACTCGAAATCTCTTACCTCAACAATGCATCTGCTAAAGTCCTTTACCTCCTGTATCTGCATCATGAATGATCCAGCGCCGGGTGGCGTCAGTACGTGGAATGTACTGGCATGTAAAATAGCTGAATATCATAGTACAAGTACAACAGCGTAGGGATAACATCAACTCAACATCATACACCATCAGAATATCAAATGTCTATCTAAGGCAAGAAGTTAGAGTAGACAAATGGCTCATCAACATCTCATCTCTACATCATCAATACCTCAGACTCACCTTAAAGAACCTCGACTTAACTCAACTCAAGGAAACTCGACTCAACTCAACTCAAAGAACTCGACTCAAAACATCACATCAACATCAACATCAACATCAACATCAGAGTACTATCGAAGTAAGACCTCACTGGATGTTTCTCTAACCGACAACCATCAGCTATGAGCCGGTGATGATATAACGAAGCGATGTCGTTGCCACATCCATCTAGTACCCTACCCGGGGTAAAGGACATCAACCTCATTGGATCCACAAGAAAAACCTCAGTCCTCTATTAGGACAAGAAAGGAGCCATCTGCATTGCGGTTCAATCCCCTCTTCCTATGTGGGCCACGTAGTTAATGGGTTTGAGTGAGACTCACTCTTACCCATTTCGGTGCTCAATACTCCTCCCAGAACTCGAGATGCTCATAAAACATTAACCTGATCAGTCCCATAGGGACATAATACATCATCATTAGTCCCATAGGGACATAATACCTCAACATCAGTCCCATCGGGACATAATACCTCAGCATCAACATCAACTCGTCTCATCAACATCAACATCAACATCAACATCATGGACTCGAAATACTCTTTTAAAATTTAATTTCAGGTTTTAAGACATCATGAAACATTATTCTCATCAACATCATCATCAAGACTCTCATCAAATGTTAAACACAATCACAACATCACCAACATCATCCTCATTAAGGCTCTAGACTCATCCCCTAGTTCATTCTTACACTTTTTAATAAAATTATCATAGGGTTTTGTGAAAAACACTCATGAAAATGAACTATGCAATAAATTAAGTTTATGATGATCCTTAATTCATGTAAAATATATGCCTTAAGTAAAACTCAATATGATGCTCAACAATCTTCACATCCACCTCATTATATTCAATAAACGACTCAATTTACTCAAAAAAGCACATGGGAGAACAATCCCATGCTTTAAGTTAGCCTTACATACCTAGGATGATAGCTAACAACAACTCCTTGAACAATCTCCTCTTGAATCCCTCAATCTCAACTCCCCTCAAGCCCTGGCTTAGTGATTTTGCTAGGAAAAATGTTTTTGGATGGGTTTTTTTGGAACCCTTTCTCGGAGAAAACGACCTATATTCATTGTATGGGATGTTTAGAAAGTATTTGGAATGGACAAGAATGCCCCTCAATTTTAAAGAAAATTTTCCGACTTGAAATAACACAGTCTGCGATGTGGACCTGTTGCGGACAGTGCATTTCAAAAAAACTTGACTCTGTCAAAAAATTGCAGAAAAATATAAGTGTGTCACTGCTATATGTCCGCGATACGGCTCTGTCACGAACTCACACTGTTTTTCATTTTAGAACGAAATATTATCTTTTGACTCGGTCGCTCTAAAAATTGACCGACACCCTTCTCCCACTCAATTTTCCATCTGATCACGAATCCGCTCTCAGATTTTTATTCCGAGCATCGAAAGATGCGTTTTGCACACACCTCTCCTCTTGGGGTATTTTGATAATTTTACTAGGTGTTACATTAGTTGCCACCGTCTCCTCTTTGACTAGCATATGAGGATCAATTGTGCTCTTTCCACCCTGAGTAGCAACCACCATACACTACCTATCATTCTTAGGTTTTTGCACTGTATTGCTAGGCAGTGTACCCTTCTGATCCTGATTCAACTAAGCCGACTTGATCGAACTGTTGTTCCAGCTGCTTGATAATCACAAAATGAGACTTCATCTTTTGATTGATACTAGAGATCTCTGTTTTCATGACCCTTAGGGCCTCATCCTATGTCTCAACCTTCTTTAACAAGCGATCAAACATATCCTCAATTCTGGAATCATCTGCACTTACGTCGCGGTTGTGTGGTGGCACATAAGGACCATTCTTGAAGCCTTCTCTATAACCCCAATCTGAATCTATACCCCTATTTCTAGCATAGTAACCACCGTGGTTGTCTCTGTAAGCTCCATCTCTACCAAAATTTCAACCTTGGGTTTCCTTGACCTTGGTGCCAATAGTCCTGATTGGACCCTTAGGCGTTGGTCCGCAACCCCCCCGTCTGATCACTAACAAAGCATGTGTCCTCCTCATAGTATGGCTCCTCGTACATGGGTGCACATGGAGGTTGATGAACCACTGTATTTACTCTCTCTTGGTTCTGCTTAATAAGCACCTCCATGTCTGTGTGAATCTGAGCAAGCTGTTGCATGATATCCTCATTGATTCTGGCTTTCTCTTCAACCACACTGACTGCACATGAACTCTTCATGGAAGGTCTATCCCTCTGCCCCTATACACGGTTTGTTTTGACCACTCTTTCCATGTGTTCAGCAATCCTTGCAAATGGTTGATCTAGAACATGCCCCCCATGATTTTGTCAGCACAAGCTTGACTGTACTCATCAAGAGCACGGTAGAAGATCTCCACCAAAGCGTCATCAACTATATTGTGGTCAGGGATGCTCCTTAGACATTTTATAAATCGCTCTCAATTAGTGCTTATCGAATCACCAGGAAGTTGCTCAAAATTGTTGATCTGGTTCTTTAACTTGAACTTCTTCGATCTAGGGAAGTACCTCTCCAAAAAGGCCTTCTGCATGTCTGCCCAACTAGTGATTGAAATCTGTGGGAGCTCAGATAACCATAATGCAGCATTGCCCGTATGAGATAATGAGAAGACATGAAGTTCCATAATATCCATAGACAAATTTTGCGTTCCCATCACACTCTTACAGGGGAATGCAACATTGTGTAAGTGGATATGTGGATCCTCTAATGGTAAGCCCGAGAATAGCCCACAGTTTTGCAACATCTGAAGCAGTCCACTCGAGACTATGAACTTTTTGTCCACTGGATATGGTGGAAACACAATAGCTCCTACCACATCCATAGCCATGGGGTTCAACTAATACTGATTCCACTATAAGCATTGATATTGAAGTTCTGAAGTTGTGGAATTTCCTCCAAAGGAGGTGGCTTCTCCTTACCATCATCATATTATTCCGATTCAGAGCTGCATTCACCATGTTGTTGGCGTTATCTTGGGCCATCCTTCCTATCATTTTGTGCATCTCTGGATCAAATGGAGTTAAGTGATTGTCTTGACTCCGAATGTTGGGTATATACTACTCATACACCCTGCAAATAAATGAAACAACAGACAAAAGTAAAATAAAGGGAACTAAGGATTAACACTCAAATTACTAATGAATTTACTAAGTCTAGCCATATTCCTCAGTAACAGCGCCAAAATCTTGGTCATCTCCCAAATTACACCTCCTTTTTATAGAAGATAGTGGTCGCTGTCAAGATATAGAACCAAATCAAGGTTAGGGTCAAACCTACAGGGAATACGTAAACTTAAGGCAAATTCATAAACAAGCAATCCAAATAGTTAATCCACTCAATTCCCTGGGGGGGGGGGGGGTTTTGCAAAAATCAATGAGAAAAATAAACAAACTAACTATCAGAAGAGAAAGATCAATAAAGGAGAGCAATAGGGTATTGTGTTCCTTATGATTCCCCCAACACGGTATCAACAGATAACCTGATTCTTGTCTAGTGTATAGCATGTAGGATCGTAATTTACGTTCACCAAGCCCCTTGGTCAAAGGTGAGAGGCAAATTTCACTATGTGACTTGGCCTATCTCTATATTTTGCATTACTAACTATTACCTATAAGTCGAAGTACAACCTTCCTTAGCCCAGTTTAGTTGATTAGACGAGAACACATCAATCAAATCTTGTGAATTAATCTCTTTTCCTATTCATTACTACCTTCATCCAATTAGTAACACTAGGCGGGTTCTAATATTGGCCACCATCAGAAAACATGCAAAACGAAAAGAGTTAATTAATACATGCATATACACCTTCCATGAATCGTGAATTATCCGATTTTACTTTATTAGTTCTTCATAGTTCTCACAATCCTTGTTGTGGATTTAGCTACTCATGCTTTGTGTAGATGAAGAGATTATGAATTTAGAAGACATAATTATAAGAGTTACACAACTGAATTAAGAACAAGCAAATCCAATATCAATGAAAATCACAAGCTTGAAGATTGAATTATACCACAAGTGTTTTCAAAGACACTCTCACAATCTTCTTTCTAAGAATAATGACTTCTCTGAACACTAACCTAAACTAAGCTAAACTTTTCGTACATTGGTCATCTCTCTTAAAAATAACCCTAAAAATCTATTTTATAATAAGTAAAAATAAATCCTAAATAAATTAGGAAAATTGGTCGGCAAACTCCATGAAAGCACTTTACAACTCGTATTGTCATCTACGACTCGTAGTCGTGGTCTTGTAAGCTGCTGGAATTTTAGACTTCTCTTCTATGACACCCTTCACAACTTGTAAAGTGGTTTATGACCCATAAAGGGGGTTTTGTCCACTTCTCTGATCCTCATGGCACGAAAGGTCTTCTATGACTCGTACAATGATCTACAACTCTTCTACATGTTCGTAGAATTAACTTGAAACTTGACCCTTCACGGGAATTCCTCACGAAAAACCTTTACGACTCGTAGAAGGTTTCATATAGCAATAAAAACCAGCAACTTCTGTAATTTTTCCCCTAATCATGGCCAACCTGTACTCCTAAAAATCAAGCACAAAAAACACATAAAAAAAACCTAAAGTAGCATTGAGAACACATAAAATCCTAAGTTTTAAGCATCAAAAGTGTGGTATTTTGGTAGCAGAATGAATAATTATGTATCCATTGAGTTATATTTGTGTGGTTGTATGTGTTTCATATCTCAGTCACTCATCCTCTATGTACATGCTTATTCGCATTGGATACTAAAAATGAGATAAGAGTATTTGTTATCGAGGTTTCTACCGGTCGTAGTTATTTTCAAGGTCACTTTCGATTGGTATGATTGAGATATGAATATTTGGGACCAAAGTCTTTCCCGATCGGAGATTCAGCTGAGGTCTCTTCCGGTTTGCTGAGGTCTCTTCTAGTAGGTACACAGTCCTCGTGAGACCCCCAATGGGTTCCAGTCTAAGTTAATCAATGGATGTGTAATATAGGACAGACATGCATCATGATTATCTGACATTGCATCATTATGAATTTCACCTATTGTTGAATTGTAAGTGGATTATTGAGTTAGAGTGTGTGTGTGCAAGCGCACACACACGCGTGTGTGCGAGCGCACACACACGCGTGTGTGCGAGCGCACACACACGCGTGTGTGCGAGCGCACACACACGCGTATGTGTACATACATACACTAGTCTCTGGAAATATGTGTTGCATGTTTATCCCAAAGTTAATAATACAAATTTTGTATTATAAATAATAAATTAAAATAGTGCATAAAATAAAAATCAAAACATATAAAAAAGGTAACAATTCGTAATTTAAGCCTAAAAAATCTTGCAAACTTGACGCTACCCTAGTGTGACATATATAATACATTGATGCAAAGATAAATGCATACTCAAATCTTGCTCAGACTCAAACACATGAAACATTAAAAAAAAATAATAAAGGAGATGGTCGTATATTAACTATAGCAGAGCACAAAAAGGAAAATACATCTCATATGAAAAATGTTAATTTAGCAACCTAGACCTAAAAATAAGAGAAGAATAAATCATCAATTATTTTACTTTATTATGTACCTAAAATTGAAAATAGTAGAGAAGAAGAAATGTATTAAAGAAGAAGAAGTTGTGAAGATTGTATTGTTAAAAAGATTATAACCCATAATCACAAACAAAAAAACTTCAATAAAAATAATGAAATTGAAATACAAATGATAAATCAATTGGAAGGGAAAAGAAACATGAGAGGTATTTATACTAATATGTGTGAAGGTTGCTAAAACTCTTTTTAAAATATTTTTACAATTCACATATGGGAGTTAACTGACATAATTAACATAGTTTTATGAGTTCATATACATAGAGGAAGATGAAAAAAGATATTGAAAAGCAACAATTTATTTTCATTTTTTGAGGTGTTACTGCCTTTTCCTTTATTTGAGTAAATAGGTAAGCATTTAGGCATATTCTTTCTTCCTCACGCATGCTTGTTACTCATTTAATAGGATATTATTTTTTGTAATCATGGACAAAGCAGTTATTTTTCTCTGCACATGAGAAGGGGAAAAGAAAATATATACCTTCCCAGTTCATAACTGAAGGCATAATCATCATATAATAGGATCTCAATTTAATATCCAATTACAATGTATCTACATTAATCTAATGAAACTGATATAGTAATAAGATTAGGCTGCCTTAAATGTATATATGATATAATAATATTATAACACACACACATATATATACCAAGTACCCGGAAGCGAAACCCCTAAAATAATAGTGGTAAAGTACGGGGAAGAAAGATAGAAAGTAAAAGGGATAATATTAAATGTGTATGAAACGGAAAGTATTAATGCAATGCAATGAGTTAGGCGGCAGAGCCGACCATGTAAGCAATGTAATTAATTAATTCAAAGGTATGTGGCAGTGCCAACCATAAATGACAAAAGTTACAAAGGAAAGATAAGTACTAATAAAAGTAAAGAAAACATAACGGCTTTAAAAATTGAAGTTTGATTTATAACCAAATAAACATTGAAAGTACAAAAAAGGAGCAAACTCTAACCAATATTATTGAGAGAGAGAGTGAGAGCGCTCTTGAAATTGAAAGAATAAAGTTGTCTTACAAATGGAAGGGTTGGCTCTATTTATAGCCAAAATTTTGCTACGGTAAAAGTGCTACGATATTGCTATATTAGTGCTACAAGATCTTCCACTAATAATTGGATTCTTTTGTCATGGATGACTTCATCTTTGGTGATGTCATCAAGGTGTCATTGTAGATCAAACTTGAGGATGATTTCTTCTTCATTCTCGGATTCTGATTTTTTCGATAACTATGATTGATTGCCGGGGAGTTCAGCTTTAATTTGTTAAAGGATTTTTCCATCTGGTTGATGAAGCCCCCCTTACTACTAGAGGTAGCTAACTGTGCAACTACAATTGAATTTTGTTGTAAAAAAATTGTATCTGGGCAGCATCTATTAGAATCAGATATCCTGGATTTTGTAGGAACCATTTTTCTACCTCTGGAACATAGGCTTCTGATGGATTTCAACTTTTGTACCACTTGCAATGGCCTCGGAGAGCTAACCATAATGAGAACTTTTGTGAGTATATCCATGGGATATGAAATCTGTGAGAAAATTGTAGGATTAAAGGAATTTGGTGTTGGTTAAAAAATCTTTGTCAAAAGTATTCATATCCTTCATGGACTGGAGGTGGAAGGATTTCAACTTTATGACCGTAGCTGGGCCACCATTGGTGTAGAAACTATTGTAAAAATTCAGAACATAATTATTTTCCCCAAAGGAGAAACCAAGAATGCTTGCCAGCATCATTCAGGAAGGTGAATGCATTCATCCATGCATTTATGTAGTCAAAATAATTGTGGTTTTGAGGCTCAAAAGGTTGAGAGAGTTTTTTGTATTTGGATGGGTGTATGCCTCAATCTTCAGGTGGGATTATTCTGTTAATCCATATTATGGTATGGGTAACACGACTCTGCATTTGTTTGTCTTTGTGGGGCTTGAACAAGCAGGATCGAGTGTTTGTGAGTCTAAACTCATAAAATTTCTAAGTATTACTAGGGTTTTCTGGATGAATCTTGCTAAGGGGCTAAGCATTCTCTTAGCAACTTCTTGTGGTTTGGGATTCCTAAAACTCGGGTTCAATTTGGACAAGTGGGTATACTACGTCATTTTTAAAATAGGTTGAGTCATCAGAGGAGGACCCTTTGGTGGAGGAAGTGGATTGAGAAGTGGCTAAAGGGTTTGGTTTATGTGGTATGGAGCATACCTCTTGAGAAAAATTGTATAGATAATTGATGGGGCTTTCTGCCTCCATCAATTTTTGGGTGGTGCCGACAGCAGCCACCGAGGAAGAAGAAGAAATTGGAGCAGAGCTTGGAACCACCGCTTTAGAAGTCAAAAAGGTTGGTGTGTGTCTTTTGACCACCGCTTTGGAAGTTGAGGTGTGGCTTTGGGTTGCCACCTTAGAGCACATATCTTTGATGAATTGGAATTGGTTGATTATTGTTCTTCTTTTGGTGGGATTCATAACAGTAGGTTCTTTGAATCTCATCAGCTGACACCAATTCTTGAAATCTTCCTCAGACCACGAGGAACTCGTTGTCTAAGCTAGTTGAGTTTCTTCTTCTTCTTCAACTAGGTCAGCCCATTACGTAGGACTAGAAATAGGGATTGGGCTCTGGCGTGTGTTCTCTAGGAGGAATGATTGTAGTATTCCTTTCATGGCATAGTTTATTGAGGTTTGATATCTTGGTTGGCTTTGTCCAGCCTTATCTTGCTTGGCAGCAACTTCAACTTCTCGTTGTTGGGAAACAACTTAAGTATAATTTTGTGAAATTGTTGTTGTGTTATTGTCCTGTGATTCCATTAGTTCTATTTTCTTTTTTCTACCCATTATTTCCTAACCTGCGAGAATTCTCGAGTAAGAAAATCTGGAATAGAGTTTGAGCTCCCTTTGATTTATTATATATTAAAATAAAAAAATAGATAAAATGGCTTTTCATCTAGTAAATGTATGTTTTGAAGCAATATTTTGTACATCTTTTTGCAGGAGAGATTTTGTTGCCTGACAGTCAATTCGTAGTAAAAGAATTTGAGTTAGTAAATTAGCCTTGCAATACATAAGACAATTGCTAAAAATTCCTTTTTTTATGGTAGGATAATTTTGTTGAGTTGTATTCCAGTGTTTGGATGAAAATGCAATGATATAGTCTTTATTATTTTTATTTTTTCTAAAATGCCTCTATATCCTCTGATGCATCTGTTTCAATATTTTGAATGCAGAAGGATTTGAAAGAGATAGGCAAGGAAGGTCTTTAGCTCGCAATTTGATTTCTCGAATTACATTTGTCTGGATGTATATCCACGAAGGTGGTGGTTTATTCAACCGATTATGGAGAAGTTTCAGTCAATTACTAAGGCCTGAAATAAAATCTGCTATATAGTTGACACAACGTAAGAATTTTTAAAGCTGGGTTTTATCAAGAATTTGATCAGGGAATTTATCAGCAAATTGGATTGATCGTTGGATAGGTACAATAGTACCTTGCTGGAAATTGTGTCCAAGAAATCGAATGTTAACTTGGAATAGATTGTATTTCATTTTGGATAAAATTAGGTCATTCTATTTAATGACATTGAAGAAAGCTCTTAGATGTTTGAAGTGCTAGTCAATGCTGGCAGAAAATTCTTAAACATCATCAATGTAGACGATAATGAATTTAGAAAAATGGGTTAAAGATATTATTCATTATTTTTTGGAATTCTAAAGGAGTATTCTTCAACTAAAGGGCATTACATTCCACTCATACTGCCCAAAAGGTACAGTAAAAGCAATTTTGTCAATTTGAATTTGCCAAAAATCAGATTTCAGGTCAAATTTTGAGAACATTGTAGCAGCACATAGGCGCCGGAGGAGATCTTTCTTGTTAGGAATAGGATACCTAATCCAACGAAGGGCAAAGTTCAAAGGTTTGTAATTGATGACTAAACGAGGGACTCCTCGTTCAATCTCAGAGTTTTTGTTGACATAGAACGTGGCACAACTCCAAGGGGATTTGCTTGCAGAGGTTATCCATTTTTTTAGAAGGTCATAGATTTCGTCTTGGAAATGAATTGTGCACTCATGGTTCATTTGGATGGACTAGTCTTTGTGGGAATAGTTTTTTCATCAAAGTCAGGCTCATAAGGAACTCTAACTATGTCTTTTTCCTATTCCAACAAGCTATAGGTAAATCAGCACGAAGGTCTTGTTGTATCTTGGTGTCACGAACCCAGATCGGAGCTTAGATGTGACACAGCGAATGGGGACCTGAGAGTCCCCAAACAAGCCTGAAATTTCAGAATCCACATACTTGGTGCAAGAGCAGGTAAACACATATGATTAAATTAAAACAGTAGTCAAAGTCAAAAGATAAAACTATTCATTTAGATGAACAAAACGAGAAAGTTTTACATAGTGCTCAACGTATGCCTCTAGACAAGGAATGGGGGCCAGGACAAGTTCCGGGCTCATCCTCAACAAAAGAATATACACACTGAACACAAGAAACAAAAGCTCACCCTCGGAAGACAAGGCTCACCGCAAAGTATCTTCAAGGAAGGACTATTCGTCCTACAGCTGGTACTCAAACTGCTCGGTCCCTTTATGGTAAAATCATGTAGGCATAGAGTATGAGTTAGTACGTTTGAATGCACTAAGTATGTGGGCATGTAATGCATATGACTTACCAAACCTTTATATCAATGTTAGATAACAAAGGCACATAATATACAAGGATCATATAAGCAAAGGAATTTAGTATACAAGATGCCATGGAATTTATGATACGTGCAACGCGATAATGCTCCTATGTAACGGGGATGGACTATAACCGACAACCCAAATTCATGCGAGCTATTACACGAATTGGACCAATTGGGACCTCCCGCCGATAGGGAGAAAATTACTTGCCAAGTGTAATCTACATCACACCTTATGGAGCACACCATTTCAGGGATGGTCACCTTCCTTACGGGGCTCCCCATTTCGAAAGGATTTACAAAATCATATCAAGACATGTAATATCATAAACAGAATAGACGAATAACATCCGTCCCTATGTTGGCACATAGTTCAAGGAAAGGGGGAGGGCCCCCAATCCATCGGTGCTAAGTCAACAACATCCCACTAGAATACTTATATATAAATATATACATATGTGCTTTCAAGGGAGAGGGAGTCAAGTATCCATTTCAAATGTCAAATGTACACGTCGGCTCAAATGCTAAATCACAAGATAAAAAATTAAAAGGTTCATGCAAGGAATAGCTCATCTACATGTACAAGATGGTGCAAGCACCCAAGATGCTCCAAGAACCATAATCATAGACATACCGGTGATCACCTTTTTGTCATATCCAATGCCTTACCAAAATCATATCATAATTCTTTTCAAAAATGAAATTGGACTTAATCCACATTCAAAATTTCCATGTATCAATGCTATAGGTATGATGCAATGCATAATGTAGGGATGACATAGGTAATGTAGAGTACATCTAAAACATAGCAATATAATGTAAAAACTAGGAAATCCATAATAAAATTAACATGAAAGTTGTAGTAGATATCACCCATGCATAACAATATCTTTAAAGGACATGCATGTTCAGGATTTCACAACCCAAAGTGATTCATCATACTAGAGCTTAACACAACTCGAAATCCGGAATAATGTATAACACATGCATTGTTCAAAGTTACCAAGATCAAGTAGTAAAACATCACATTTTTAAGTAGACAATTTCATAAAGTAGTTTGAAAGGAACTTTGGGTCTTCTTGGTTGAAAGAGACCAAGAATCAAAACCCACATACCTGACTTGAAGACAATTTGAGGAGAATGGACTAAATTTGAAGGCCCTGGCTTGATAATCCTAGGGAGATTGGAGAGCTTGAAGGAGCAATTATTTTGAGAGAGAGTGAGAGTGAAATGATGGAAAATGGCTGAAATGTGATGAAGTTCCGCTGATATAGGGACTCAGAAGGGGGGAAGGACCAAATTCACATTCAAGAGAAATACAATTTCAAAAATGCCATTGATGAAATGGACCTGAAATTGGCCTGTCTGGGTCACACGGTATGGTTCACGGTCCATGTGGCTTCACACGGACCGTGAACAAGACCGTAGTCCAGGACTTAAACTCTCCGAGGCAAAGTTTCTCGAACTAAGTAGCATCACACGGATCAGTACACAGACCATCTGGGGTCACACGGTCCATGACCCCGTCTATGTACAGGAGACCTTCCACATAGTAAACTATACGGGAGGCTACACGGATCATCTAAAGTCACACAAGACGTGACTTGGTCCGTGTAAAGGTGATTCCACATAGTAAACTAGACAGAGGGTCACACAGCTCGTCTGGCATCACATGGACCGTGTGAAGGTCCCTACACCTTCACTTTCCTAGGTGTTACTCCACGGGAGGCCACACGGATCGTGTGGCTTCACACGGATCGTATAGGCCCTTCCCTGAAGTGATGCCTGGCAGATTTCCTGGGGAAATTCTGAACATCAAGGTAATGTTAGTGAGATAAATTTCTGGGTCTTTACATCATCTCCCCCTTCGGGACATTCGTCCCGAATGTGCAAAAACAAGGCTCGAAAGGTTAGAGTTAAGGAAAGATACATCTGACACAAGACCAAAAATGTATAATTCAAATTGAAATATAAAGCCTTGTACCAAAAGCTTTATGCAAAAATTAAATTATAGTTCAAGACCCAAGCTCATATCAAGATTACATCCAAATCACTTGTAAAAGAAGAAAAGTCTTTTAGTGCACACATATGCATGTCATGTCATGACACTCAAGAAAGAAAGAAATGACACAATTAGATAAGGAAGATTCCTAGTACCTTAGGCTTGAGTAGATTGGAAAAGATGGGGGTATCATTTCATCATGTCCATCTCCGCCTCCCAAGTAGCACTCTCCACTTGCTGAATTCTCCAAAGTACTTTCACCGAAGTCACATCCCTGTTACGAAGCCACTTTACTTGCCTATCCAAGATTGCCACCGACACTTCCGCATTAGACAAATTTTCTTCAATCTCAATACCTTCCAAAGGCACAATGGTGCTAGGATCACCAATTAGCTTCCTCAACATAGAAACATGGAAGACCGGATGAATGGAACTCAAATCCGGTGGTAAGTCTAACTTGTAAGCAACACCTCTAATCCGCTCAACAATTTCGTAAGGGCCAACATATCGGGGCTTAGCTTGCCCTTCTTACCAAAACGCATCACACCCTTCATAGGAGAAACTTTCACATACACCCAATCCCCGACATGAAATTCAAGGCCCTCCTTCCAAGATCTGAATAGGACTTTTGACGACTTTGGGCCGCTTTCAATCTCTCCCTGATCGCCTATTCTCCATAGCATCCAATACCAAATCCGTGCCAACTAAAGCCATCTCACCCAACTCAAAGCATCCTATCGGTGACCTACACCTTCTCCCATACAATGCTTCAAACGGCGCCATACCAATGCTAGCATAGAAGCTATTATTGTAAGCAAACTCGATGAGTGGAAGATGGTCATCCCAATTCCCCTTAACCTATAACACACAGGCCCTCAACACATCCTCCAAGGTTTGAATAGTCCTCTCTGCTTGGCCATCGGTATGAGGGTGAAAACCGGAGCTCAACTTAATCTTAGTCCCAAGGCCCTTCAGAAAAGAACTCCAAAAGTGGGAAGTAAATTGAGCACCAAGATCCGATATGATGGATCTAGGTACACCATGCAACCTTACCAACTCCTGGATATACAACCTCGCATAGTCCTCGGCACTAAAAGTAGCCTTGACCGGGAGAAAATGAGCTGATTTCATCCTTTGATCCACAACAACCCAGATAGAGTCGAATTGCCTTCGGGTCCGAGGCAATCCAACCACAAAGCTGTAATCACATCCTCCCATTTCCATGTGGGAATTTCAATGTCTTGGGCCAAACCATCAGGCCTTTGGTGTTCTACCTTCACCTGCTGACAACTCGGGCATTCAGACACGAACTCAACAATATCCCTCTTAATACCATGCCACCAATACACCTCCTTCAGATCCCGGTACATCTTGGTAGACCCTGGGTGGATAGAGTAACCAGAGTTGTGAGCCTCACTCATAATCACTTTTCTAAGGTTATCCACATCAGGAACACAAAGCCGGTCTTGGTACCGGAGTACACCATCTCTCCTTTGGGAGAATACCTTAATCTCCTTTGCGGCGACCAACTTTTTCAACTCAATTAACGATGGGTCTAGGTCTTGCTTCGCTCTTACCTCGTTCACCACGGAAGATTTTTCCCCGTTTTGAACCCGAACACCACCCTCGCTGGATTCAATCAACCCGACACCCAACCTAGCCAACCGATGAACATCCCTTGCCAACTCCTTCCTTTCATCACCAATATTCGCCACATTCCCCATAGACAATCTACTGAGAGCGTCGGCTATAACATTGGCTTTGCCCGGATAATATAGAACACTCATATCATAATCCTTCAGAAGTTCCAACCACCTCTTTTGCCTGAGGTTAAGATCCCTCTGGGTGAAAACATATTGTAAACGAGAATATAATCAATGAAGACCACCACAAAGCTGTCCAGGAATGGTTTAAACACTCGGCTCATCAAGTCCATAAATACGGCCAGAGCATTAGTTAGGCCAAACAACATCATCGCAAATTCAAAATGCCCATACCTCATTCGAAAGGCTGTCTTGGGGATATCACATTCCCTAACCTTCAACGAATGATACTCGGAACGGAGATCGATTTTTGAGAAGTGAGTAGCACCTTGAAGCTGATCAAACAAATCATCAATCCTTGGCAACGGGTACTTGTTTTTGACAGTCACCTTATTCAACTGCCTATAGTCAATACACGTACGGAGAGATCCGTCCTTCTTCCTTACCAACAACACGAGGGCACCCCACGACGATGTATTGGGCCGAATAAAACCCTTCTCCAATAGGTCCTTCAACTTCTCCTTCAACTCTTTCAATTCTGCTAGTTCCATACAATATGGAGGAATAGAAATAGGCTAAGCATCTAGAAGGAGATCTATGTCGAAGTCTATCTCTCTATTTGGAGGAATGCCCGGTAAGTCTTCGGGGAACACATTCAAAAATTCATTCACCACAGAGAATGACTCGAGAGTAGGCACCTCGGAATCCGTATCCTTAACCCTCAAAATATGGTAGATGCACCACTCAGAGATCATTTTCTGCGCCTTGAGGTAGGAAATAAACCTACCCTTAATAGAGGAGTCATCACCCTTCCATTCAAGGACTGGCTCACCGGGAGGTTGGAACTAGACATTCCGGGTTATACAATCTATGCAAGCATAAAATGCATGCAACCAATCCATTCTAAGAATCACATCAAAATCAAACATCTCAAGTTCTACATGATCACATGGAAATTTTTTATGCAACACAGCAACAGGGCACCCGTGATAGACTCTATGAGCAACAATAGATTCGCCCAAGGGGGTGTAGACCGAGAAAGGCTCCCTTAAGATCTGGGGTTTCAAACCGAACTTAACAGCCAAAAGTGGAGTCACAAAAGACAAGTTTGCACCTGGGTCAAGCAAAACATTAGCATCAAAATCAAAGACTTTTAATATACCAATCATGACATCTGGAGCTTCCTCGACATCCTGGCGGGCATGGAGTGCATAGAATCTGTTGTTCCTTGGAGTAAAACCTTGGGGACCCCACTGCTGACCCTGCCCGCCTTGGGCTAGTTGACCTCGGCCTCCGCGCGCACTCCTAGGGCAATCAGAAACTTTATGGTCCTTACTTCTACATCCGAAGCAAAGTCCCAAATCCCTCCGGCAGGCACCTGTGTGGGGCTTCCCACACTTGTCACACATGATATATCCTCGTCCGCCACCCATCGGCACCCCAGGAGGGGGTACCCGAGCATTAGCCACCCGAGCTCCTGAGCGTTGGCCCTGTTGAAAGCGACCATAACCAACATTTCTGGCACTGGAGAACCTTCCATCAAAGCGGGCTTTCTTGGGATCGTGTGCCTTTTTCTCCTTGAGTTTCTCCCCTTCGATCTGCTCAGCATGCACCATAAGTCTTGCAATATCCATATCTCCAATTAGCATAGCAGTACAACATTCTTTCACCAACAAGTCAGAAATACCCGAAACAAATATGTGTATCCTTGCACGGGGATCGGCCACCAGGGACGCAGCATATTTGGAAAGCTTGGTAAACTTAAGAGCATAATCCCTCACACTCATATTCCCATACTTGAGATTAATAAACTTGGTCATTTTGGCCTCCCTCAACTCAAGTGGGAAGAAGCAATTAAGGAAGGCAGATTTGAACTCTCCCCATTTAACATCGCCATCACAGATCCTCTCCATAGCCCATTGAGTATACCATATGTGAGCTACTTCCTTCAACTGGTAAGCAGCCAGTCCAGCCTTTACCTTAGAAGAGACGTCAATAATATTCATTATTTTTTAGAGCTCATCAATGAACTCCTGAGCATCCTCATCAGCCCTCGACCCGTAGAATTCTAGAGGATTCATCTGGGTGAAATCCCTCACAATAGATGCGGGTGTAGGGTCCCATGGCAAATTAGCTTGCCTTGCCTGAGTAGTCACCACCTGTGTAAGCATGGCGAAAGCGGTGCGGAAATCACCATTAGAGATAGGCTCCTCTATAGGCTCGTGAGGGGCCTGATCTTTAGCGGCCGGAGCCGGCCTAGGTAGTGGGGGTCTTCCTCGAGGTATTTACTGAAATAGATCAATGACATCAGTAAGTAAGGAAATTTCATAACCCAGTCACAGCATGACAGAAGACATGAAGAAGGGAGGAATTTCCTAATACGTCTTTGTAGCCTCCCGCTCATAGGTATGGTGCACTTCACACCCATGAATAAGACTCTACTCAATGCAGCACGTTGGGCTCTGAGAACCATTATAAACCCAGGGCTCTAATACCACCTTTTGTCACGACCCGGGGTTGGGGCCTAGATGTGACACGGCGAATGGGAAACCGAGAGTCCCCAAACAAGCCTTAAATTTCAGAATCCACATACTTGGTGCAAGAGCAGGTAAACGCATATGATTAAATTAAAACAGTAGTCAAAGTCAAAAGAGAAAACTATTCATTTAGATGAACAAAATGAGAAAGTTTTATATAGTGCCCAACGTATGCCTCTAGTCAAGGAATGGGGGCCAGAACAAGTTCCGGGATAACCCTCAACAAAAGAATATACACAATGAACACAAGAAACAAAAGATTGCCCTCGGAAGACGGGGCTCATCGCAAAGTATCTTCAAGGAAGGACTATTCGTCCTGTAGTTGGTACTCAAACTGCTCGGTTCCTATATGGTAAAATCATGTAGGCATAGAGTATGTGTTAGTACGTTTAAATGTACTAAGTATGTGGGCATACAATGCATATAACATACTGAACCTGCATATCAAGGTTAGATGACAAGGGCACATGATATACAAGGATCATATAAGAAAAGGAATTTAGTATAGAAGATGCTATGGAATTTATGATGCGTGCAATGCCATAATGCTCCTGTATAACGGGGATGGACTATAACCAACAACTCAAATCCATGCGAGCTATTACATGAATTGGACCAATTTGGGACCTCCCACCGGTAGGGAGAAGATTACTTGCCAAGGGTAATCTACATCACACCTTACGAAATACACCATTTTGGGGATGGTCACCTTCCTTACGAGACTCCCCATTGCGGAAGGATTTACAGAATCATATCAAGACATGTCATATCATAAATAGAATAGATTAATAACATTCGTCCCTATGTTGGCACATAGTTCAAGGAAAGGGGGAGGACCCCCAATCCATTGGCGCTAAGTCAGAAACATCCCACTAGAATACTTAAATATTTATACATAAGTGCTTTCAAGAGAGAGGGAGTCAAGTATCCATTTCAAATGTCAAATGTACATATCGGCTCAAATGCCAAATAATAAGATAAAAAATCACAAGGTTCATGCAAGGAATAACTCATCTACACGTACAAGATGGTGCATGCACCGAAGATGCTCCAAGAGCCAAAATACAAGGTGGTGCAAGCACCCATGATGCTCCAAGAGCCATAATCATAGACATACCGGTGATCACCTTTTTGTCATATCCAATGCCTTATCAAAATCATATCATAATTGTTTTCAAAAATGAAATTGGACTTAATCCACATTCAAAATTTCCATATATCAATGCTTTAGGTATGATGCAATGTATAATGTAGGGATGGAATGGGTAATGTAGAGTACATCTAAAACATAGAAATATAATGTAAAAACTAGGAAATCCATAATACAATTAACATGAAAAATTGTAGTAGATATCACCCATGCATAACAATATCTTTAAATGACATGCATGTTCAAGATTTAACAACCCAAAGTGATTTATCATACTAGAGCTTAACACAACTCGAAATTCAAAATAATGTATAACACATGCATTGTTCAAAGTTACCAAGATCAAGTAGTAATATTTCACATTTTAAGTAGACAATTTCATAAAGTAGTTTGAAAGGAACTTTGGGTCTTCTTGGTTGAAAGAGACCAAGAATCAAAGTCCACATACCTGACTCGAAGACAATTTGAGGAGAATGGACTAAATTTGAAGGCCTTGACTTGATAACCCTAGGGAGATTAGAGAGCTTGAAGGAGCAATTCTTTTGAGAGAGAGTGAGAGTGAAATGATGGAAAATGGCTGAAATGTGATGAAGTTTAGTTGATATAGGGTCTTAGGAGGGGGGCGGCGGAAAGGACCAAATTCACATTCAAGACAACTAAAATTTCAAAAATGCCATTAATGAAACAAACCTGAAATTGGCCCGTCTTGGTCACACGGTATGGTACACGGTCCGTGTGGCTTCACACGGATCGTGAACAGTTACGTGGTCCAGGACTTAAACTCTCCTAGGCAAAGTTTCTCCGAACTAAGTAGCATCACACGGATCAGTACATGGACCATCTAGGGTCACATGATCCATGACCCCATCCGTGTACATGAGACCTTCCACACAGTAAACTATACGGGAGGCTACACAAACCATCTAAAGTCACACGGGCTGTGACTTTGTCCGTGTAAAGGTGATTCCACATAGTAAACCAGATGGAGGGCCACACGGATTGTGTGGCGTCGCACAGATCGTGTGAAGGCATGTACACCTTCACTTTCCCTGGTGTTACTCCACGGGAGGCCACACGGACCGTATAGGCCCTTCCGTGAAGTGACGCCCGGAAAATTTCCTGTTGAAATTCTGAACATCAAGGTAATGTTAGTGAGATAAATATCTGGGTCTTTACACTTGGCTTCTAAGGTTTTGACCTTGGCCTGGATGGAGGGTTCTTATAAATGTTTCTGCATCCTTTGGAGTGCAACTTCTTCCTTGAGGAAATTTATTTGGGCTTCCTTAGATTCTAGTGCAAATAATATTTTTCTGGCGGGAGGTTTATCATAAGGAAGAAAAATATTTCTACACTCTACTTCAATCCTTTGAGTTGTGGCTCTGAAAGGAAGGAGCTCTTCGATAAAAGGGGAGCCCAAGATGATTAGAGTTTTAATGTATTTAACCAGCACGAAGGAGGGAGAGTTTGATAAAGTGGATTCTTCTACAGAAGTTCGCACTTGAAATAGTTTAAATTGGATCCCTAACCTGCTGCTATTAGCAGCTCGAAGGGCTTCTTTGGTTTTGTCAATGAATTTGGTAGGGATTAGTCTCATATGGACACAATTGAGATCAGCACCAATATCAAAAAGGGAAACTATATCAAGAATAAAAGATTTGTTAACAGCCAAGGTTATTCTTGTATGCCACCTCCAGAAAGAAACCTGTGATATATAATTGAGGAAGCTTTTCTGCTGAGTAACTTGGCTTGCAAACTTAGGTGTCACTAGTGTAGTGGAATTAGCATTGTTAGAAAATTATTGAATGACATCATAATCATGAGGATCAGATATCGAAGCAAACTGCTGGAGGACAATGTGATCTACTTCTTGTCTAGCCTTGATTTCCTTAATTTCTTCCTTAAGGACGCTCATTTCTGGCTAGAGATCTTGGATGGTTACAAGATTGGATTATTTGGAGGGAAATCTATTTAGAATATCTTTAATATTGTAGATATTAGTTACATGAGGATGAGGAAGAATATGAGAAGATGATATGCCCGTTTGAATTGGTCTAAGTAATGTCTCTTCTTATTAGGGTCTTGTAACCCGCTGATAATTTCAAGGAGGAGGTCTTGTTATTTTGAGATAACATTGACCTCTTGTTCATCATTGCCTTTTTCAGACTCAGAAGATTGTAAGTCATCATTTTCAATTTGGTTAGAGGTTTTCTCAAGTTCACCTCCCGCGTCTTCCGAATAGTCGTTGTCGTCTAACAAAAAGTGTTCGATTTGGTTGAGAATGGAATCATCAAGATTAAGAGTCTTAATCTTTTTTGAAAGCTCGTAGTATTTGGTAATGTGGCCAGGCTTGTTACACCTATAGCATTTTCCATTGTTGGAAGTAGGGGGAGTAATTCTTTTGGTGCTATTTTTGTATTTCGGGGTGGAAGACTTTGGTTTTCTAGAAACATGAGGTTAGGAGAGAAGATCTTCTTTCTTAGGAGTAGGTCTTCTATGGGCCTTCCCTCTACAAGGGGGCACGTCGAATGGTTCACAGAAAGTTCCTAGATCTCGACGGCTTTGAGCCCCATCTTTAGCTAATTGTCTCAAAATCTTATCTTGCCAACAGATTTTAAGGGCTACGTGTTGTATCAAGTTTGTAAGCTGGTCGTAAGTGATCTGGTCATAGGGGATGATATCACCAGACTACTGATTTTGGAATTCTTCTTTGACTAAATCTCTAAGGGTCATCTAGAAATTTTCCTTCCCGTATGGAAGATTTCCATCAGGCTTTTCATAAATCCTTGTGAGTAAGGAATCCTTATACCATCTAAAATCAGACAGGGTTTTGCATTTAGGATTATTCAATATCTCAGAGGAACGTTCTCTAAAGATACCCGAACTTCCTAGAAAGGTTTTGATTATGGTATAAACCAATGTATTTGTTGAGTCAGGAATGGTCTGCCCATCTCTAAGGATTGGATTTCCTAATGAGTCTACCCTGAAACTTTGTAAAATATTTTGCTTATCCTCATCGCTAGGGTATCCCACCACCCTTTAAGCTGGCCTGTAAATCCTGCAACAAGGGCATGGGTATTAAGTTGGTCAGCACAGTTATGGGTTGTTCTGTAAGCAGTGGCTACCACAGTCATCTGTTGAAGTTTGGACATAATGTTGTATTTAGAGCAACCATTTATGTTCCATTCATAGATACTTTTACATTGAAGTTATTTTGCATGACTTCAGGTTTCTCTTCTAAGGCAACATCAAGAATTTTTGTTGTTTTTTCCATAGGTATATTTACACCTAACAAGAGTGACTTCAAGAAGGACCTCCTCCCCAGAATCCAGGTCAGAAGCAACTTCTTGTAGGATTCCAATTGACCGAGAGGATGTTTCTTTGCAAGGGGTATCTAGAGCTAAGGATTTTTCTATTTCTGAGATTCGATACTGAAGGTCAAATAGAGGAGAAAAATCATTAGCTTCTTTGTGAACTGGAGTTATTTAACAACTGTTCTAGGGATCTCATAGGGCTTGAAAAGAGGTACGGAGAAGGTAGAAGCTTTGGAAGTCTTGAAAAAGGTAGTCGGTGCAGGCAAGTATGGTCTTGACACTAGAAATTCTCCAAGAGTATACAGATATTTATTAGTATAATTATTTTATTCAATAATATTTATTATATCTTTTTTTTCTAACAACTTCAGTTTCAGTCCTCTTCTTAAAAGGTGTTGCTACTATAGAGCTATCAGCAAAAGACATTGTAAATCCTTGTGATGGAGGAAGCTCAGAGGTTACTTCTCGCCCATTAAGGGTTTTCCAAACTTTTGAGAAATTTATTGATTTTGAAAAAGGGTTATCTAAATGGTGGTAATCTTCCTAAGCTTCACACCATTCAAAAAAATAAATTTGTTTTTGGACAAAGTTTAAAAAATCATAATAAATTTTGTGGAGATATTTCCTTTTGTTATTTTGAAAATTATTGAAAAACCAAGTTCTTTTCAAAATATTTTCGAATGAGAAAAACTCTTGTCTAAGTTTCTCTTTTTCAATTTGAAAGTTTTATGTCAAAACATCTAGTTCCGCATCTAAAGATGAAGGAATTTTGATGGGTTATCATTGTCATTGGTTATAGGGGTTTCTACAGAGTAGCTGGTTTGAGGGATCTTGCAATCAAAATCAATAGTTATAATCTGTGTAGGAAATGATGAAACAGGGTGCCTTGCGATTTCAGAAGAGATAAATGAGAAGGTGGAGATGCTTTGGCTAAGAGATCTCAGAAAATAAACTGAGACAGTTACATTAGAAAATTGCTTGATCTAGAGACGGTAGTATTATCCGGCTTCTCAGCCTACGTTATATCCTGCAACAACCAGTTCTGAGGTAAGTAAACTTGATTCCAAGAGATAGGCTTGGGCATTGACAGATGAGATCGCTGGAAATCTGTTTTGAAAAGTATAGTTTCACCTTTATAGCTATTTCTCATAGCACTGGTATTAAAGGTTGAACTCATAGATTTATATTGGACTCTATAAATGATTTCTACGGGGAAAGAGCCAGTTTTTGTGTTGTAATTGAAGTCTTGACATTTAGAGTCAAACAATCTAAGATGTTCATATATTTGAGAGATATAGTGAAATTTGGGAAACAGTCAAAATAGATTGAAACACCACAAAGACTGGTTTCCACCATTCCTAGGAGAGAACCTTGAGTCCCTAAGACAAAGAAGTATCTAAACCTTCTCTAGAAAGTGGCTTAGCAGTAATCTGGACTAAGCCAAAGTGAAGATAATTGTATTTTTGCTTATATTTTTCTATAGACTTGGGGTTGAGAAGTTTGATGCCCTCGTGATTTGACTCAAGAGGGATCGTTTGCCCTATTATTTTGCCTATTTAAAAAAATCATTTGTAAAAAATATTATTACAACACTTTGAACTATATTTTGTTAGCAATGATTATTGAAACATTTACTTTTGTGTTGTGAAACTTTTATAATCTAATATCTAATTCATTTTTTATTGCAGCATCAAGACATAACTTTTTCGAGAATCGAAATTAATCTATTTATTAGATTGATTGAATTATATAATAATCGTAAGTCATTGTGCATTACTATCTCGAAGATCAATATTTTAAATTTATTGCTCAAGTAGATTTTAAAACCAAGAAACACAAACATGAAGTTCGGCATATAATACATATTAATTGATAGTAGAACATTATATGTATCCATATATTTATTTATTATTTTCATGTAGAATAGTATTTACACTACTAAAAGAATTATGAAATTAGCTATTAACTTTGTCATTACTACATCTCTAGTTGTTCGTAGCTAATATAAATTCATCGCTAAATGAGATCAGTGACGAATTTCACTGTTCAGCCACAAAATTTATTTGTCGGTAAATTAAAACTTTTTAGTTGTGACGTTTAGAAGGGTATCCTTGACGTGGCCAGCACTCAGACACTATTGCTAGTCCTTGAGCGAATACTTGGCCTCATTGTCACCTCATACTCAACAGCAGAAGAAAAATAGTTTAGGAAAAAGACTGTAATGTAATCAAATAACCAAGTCGTTATAGAAAAAGTTAATTTCCAATAAACAAGAGTTAGAAAAGAAGCAATACTCAACATCCTCTACTCAATGTCTATGAAGCCTCTACCTCTAACATCTAGATGGTACCACGAAAGGCCATGGCCACAGAACTCAAGGAAAGTAAAGTGTTAACTAAAGCTAGATAATTGCAATATGGAAACCCTTAGAAAACAAAGAGGTCTCACCGATCAGCTGAGTGCGAGTGGATCCTCAACGAAGTGCCCGCTGATGACCTCTAATACCTGCCACTGCATCATATATTGATGCAGTCCAAATGGGACACCAGTATGTGGAATGTACAAGTATGTAAAATGGCTAAATAAAACAGATAAAGGTAGAATAATATAGAAATACACTCAACTCAGAAGATACTTCAATCAGAATGTCAACTGTCTATCTAAAGCAAGAATACAGAATAGAAAAATGACTCATCAACGTCAATATAACCTCTTCAATCAACTAAAGTCAACTTAACTCAACTCGACTCAACTCAGAGTTCTATCGGTATGGGACCTATTTGGGAGTTTCTCTTATATGACAATAATCACTTATGAGTCAGTGATTGTACAATAATCCCACTGATGTTGCCACAACCGTTCTGTACTTGCCAAGTAAAGAACAACTAGAGTTCATAATGGAAATATATAATGGAAACGGCCTCAGAAGTCCTTTATTGCTTATGGGGACTTCTCCTCAAGAGAGACCCATTGTTGTGATGGTTAAATCCTCACCTATGCTTGGCGACATAGTTAATGAATTGAGCTGGACTCACTCTTACTCATTTTAGTGCTCGATACTCCTCCCAAGACTCAATGTTCATAAGACTCATCACCTCAATTACTCATCTTCATTGGTCTCATAGGGACTCTCATCATCTCATTAACTCAATTCTCATTTAAGAACTCAAGGACTCTGAATAATCATTAGGAAGAAGTCAATTAGACAAAACTATAGAATTCAATTATGAATACTCATTAGACCATCAAGCTCTTCTAGTTCCTCATCATACTCACATCACCATTCAACATTCTCAAGTAAGGGCTCTAAACTATATCCTAGGTTCATTCATACAATCTTTATAAAATAACATATAGAGTTTTTACAATAACTCATGTAAAAGCATTAAATCAGTGGTCAAGTTTATGATGATCATCAGCAATTGAAAGTACATAAATATATATATATATATATATATATAAACAAATAATTTACAAGAAAACATTCAAGAATCATGTATGTAAACTCATTAGACTCTCAACTCTTCTATTACCATCAATACTGCAGATCGAAGAATATTCTTATTTTTTAGTTTAGCCGTACGTACTTTGTGTGAAGCTTTTGGACAATCAACCTCTAAGAACTATCCTCAAACTCCTCAAATTCTCGGTCCTCTTCTATTCTCTTTTGCCCTAGTCTTGTTCAAGAGCATAGAAAGGCTTAGGAATGGGTGTTAAACCACTTTTATACTCAAAATGACCTATTTAGATCGTATTTTTAGTTTAGGAGGGGTTGGAAAGGTATGAAATGCCTCTTAAAAAATTTGAAAAAAAGTTCACCTTGGAAACATGGGGTCCGCAACACAGACCTTATCCATTTTTAGTATTTTTCGCTGAAAATTCTCCGATCGAGTTTTCTAATCTCGTAGAAAGTTTTTGGACAAAATCTATGTGTTGGTCCGCGTCAGTCGCACAGTTCTCGCACACCCTCAATGGAATTCCTTTTCGCATGGAAAAATAATCTTTTGATCTAGTTGCTTTAAAAATCAACTGAAACCACTTTCCCAATTAATTTTGCATGTTGATCGCATATCTGACCTCGGCTTTGCCATCGGAACATGGGAAGACGGTTTATGCGCACATCTCTCCTCTGGGAGTATTTTGGTAATTTTATAGGGTGCTACATCATCTCCACCTTGAAATCATTCATCCTCGAATGATGAATGAGGATGGACATCAAGGCACGAATAATGATTAAGACTCTTCTCAAAGCTCACTCAACCTATCAAACTTTCGACTACTCCTCAAACTCACACAATCTCTATTCTGACTCAAGAATGGACACATCAACTCAAGGGTAGACATATCAATTTAAGTCAAGGGTAAGGATATTACCTTTAACATTCTCATCATCAGGCATGAATAGAACATTAAAACTCAATCAATTCGAATAATTTAAATGTCTCACTAATCAGTCATTTGAACTCAAGAAATGAGTTATCAACTTTAAAAGAGAATGAGACCACCATGATATACAAGACTCTATGGACATTATCAAGCTCAGCTCCTTATCTCAATTGTGCTACTTTTCATAGCATTTCACTCCATCAACTTAAGCTTATAGCTCCTATTCAAATCCACGTCTAATCAAATTCTCTCATTCCATTTCACACCTAACTCTAAGCCTCAAGGTGCTAGTCCTAGGATGATCATACTTACACCAATCTAACCCCTCAAAAAATATTTAATGTTTCATATCCTCATAGTGACCTTTACTTAGAGAACATTGCTCATTTTCATCACTTTAATACGCTCACATAATAGTAACAACACATTCAAGCCTATCACTCTAACCACTTTATGGCCTCTTTAAGGTTAATATCACTAGAGGATCTTTAATTTACCATAGTATATCTAAACCCCCGATCGCATGAACTCTTATCATGGGATTCCTTTACTATCTATTAGACTCATCACAATCTCTCTAACTCCTCATCTACGTCTATAACCTTAAAGGAAATGATATCACCTCATTATTAGAATCAAGGACACTCATTCTCTCTCATCAACCATCCTCTTCTGCTATCATCAATATTCTTATCAAGACTGGAAAGACAGGATCACTAAAAGGGATTGAAAAGAAAGATCATTATCACAATTCAATTGAGAAATCTAATCCAAGAACATTCTTAATGAAGTATGATCTCCCTCGTCTATCAAGACTCATTCTGAGTTCACATTACTATACATAGTGTAAAACTCAAGTCACATCTCATTCAACATAGGAATGAAGACTCTTAGATCCATTAGCTAAGATCAAAATTATTAAAGGAAATTATCCCTCCTTATTCTCAAAACTCAACATGAATAACAATCAACATGATGTACATGGGACTATGCCATAGGCATGAAAGTCATATACCCGATGGGAATAGAGCATCACCTCAATGGAAAAATCAGGAACTATGATATGGCAAGGAACTGATGTCTCATCTCGATCAACCCATCTCTTATCAAAACTCAAGATTTACTTAGGTTTATCACATTATCATCTCCACCTTAGTTCAAAGGTTATCTCTCAAGCCTTACAAATCAACTCCCTTTACTAGTCTATAAGCTCATATCTCTACACGGTCAAGGAATCACTATCCGCAAGAATATCTTAAACTCTCCAGTTATGCTATAGTCACATAAACATAATGGCCACTAAGAATCCCTCCGAGGATACCACTCTTAGCTTCCTATTGTCTCTATGGAAACCTTTCTATATTTACTACTTTTATTGGCATACATAGTTACTTTCCAAAACTCTTACAATCTAACGTCTTCTTTTACCTGCTAACGCTCAACCTCTGTGCTCTCAAAAAGTTTTTGTATGAGAATTAGATTATCATGGAACACTCATTATCATCTATCCGTGGCCCCAATGAACTTAATTACTAGGGATGACAAAGAATGCTTATACTAGCCTACTCAATGTTGACAACTAAAATATATTATCTAGATTCTTATAGCAGTCATAACTTAGAGTTTCACACAACTTTACTCTATCATGGTTACACATCTTGACCCTCTTCTATCAAATGTTTCATCCTCAAATATCTATTTCCATCTAAAGGCACCTATCCATACTCGTAACATCACACTCCTTGCAAGCCAACACCATAATCTCAAACACACGCTATGGTGAACCTCTTAGGGAGAATCTCCAACTAAAACTATCACTGTCACAACGCTATCTCCTATTTAACACTACTCCTCAAAATTCAAGCTTAGGGTCTAATACTAACATGTGCATTTATCACACACCTTTCTAACATTACACCAACTTACAACTACTAGGTAAAAATTTGGGAACACAAGCCCACTAGAATCATATATCGAATATTCAATGAACACATCCCCTCCTCACAACCCAAGAGCTATCACCCGTCCATTATACCTCCCTTCTAGCAAATCTCATAACTCTATGAATCTCATGGGGCTCTCCGGACAGGACCATAAGCCTAATTCTCATCTATCACATTGAAAGGACTCTATCCCCATATATAACATCTATACTTCACCCTCAATTGTATGAATACTACAATACATCAACATAAACCCCTTTCTAGTTTTGAGCACACTCTAACACATTCTGACACTAACTCTCTCTCTAGACCTCATTCACGACAATCATAGGGTACTCACCACTCTTTCATCAAGCTTATGGAAATCAACTCATCACCTCATCCCTTACCTAATATATAATAACTCTATTCATAAGCCCTAATCAACTATCACTGTCACTATCTCGTCCTTTCCTTGGTATCGTCATCATTCTAGCTCTTGAATGACGTCTCTACTCAGGGTGTTATAAGACCTCACATCTTACTTTTAAATGGTAACATTAAACTCTTTAGATACATAAGTTTCTCACTCATGGATAACATTAAACGTAAGTAAAGACTTGAATCATACCCATCACAATATCTAGGGAGATATCTGGAGAAAAGATCTCTCTAACTGGGGGTGTTGGTGTAGAAGCTAGGGCCTTTTGGCCCACTTAGGACATTCTCATTGAAGGTGACCCACTTGGCGACACTTGTAACATCCATCGCTCCCTCCACGACATTTTGCAAAGTGAAGCTTGCCACACATGCCATAAGATGCCTTGCCTCAGGGACCTCGAGCCACATTAGCCTGTGACATAGATCCCTGAGCCCTAAAGTTATGAGGCTCTACTTGAAAGTGACTCTCGTTTCCATCTCTCAAACTTAGGCGGGTTCAACCTCAAGGATTCATAAAATCCAGATGTATTTAGAGCACCCTGCCTACCTGTTACCTTTCTAGCAACCAATGTTATCACAGCCTAGGCTAAAGTATGGATGGCCTGGCAAGGCTCAACATTGTTGACGTCAGCTAGTGGTGGCGGCACAACAAGGGAGATTGGGCTTATGGGTTCATCCTAATTCTAGGGCTCAAGTCGTTTGGTACTCTGTCTAACCAGACTCCCTTTCTCATTATCAACTCTTCTTGAAAACATGATCATAATTCTGTAAACATGTAACGCACGAATTACAAGAGAGCTTTCATAGAGTGTAACTCTATCACATGATTTAGAGTATGAAAGAAGTGAGACAATTTCTAATGTCCTATAGCCTCCCTATTATGGATGTGGAGCTCCTCACACCAATAAAAAGGACTCTACTAGACATGGCATCATAGACTCGCTAGGACACTTGAACTTTATGCTTTGATACTAAGTTTGTCATGCCCCGGGAGGGTATGCTTGGCGTGGCTAGCACTCAAAGACTATTGCTAGTCCCCGAGCAAGTAACTTGGCCTCATTGTCGCCTCATACTCAATAGCGAAAGAAATATACTCAAGGAAAAAGACTATAATGTAATCAAATAACCAAGTCTTTATACAAAAAGTTAATTTCCAATAAACAAGAGTTGGAAAAGAAGCAATACTCAACATCGTCTGCTCAATGTCTATGAAGCCTCTACCTCTAAAATCTATATGGTACCATGAAAGGCCATGGCTACCCAACTCAAGGAAAGTAAAGTGCTAACTCAAGCTAGATGATAGAAATATAGAAATCCTCTGAAAACAAAAAGGTCTCACCTTTCAGCTGAGTGAAAGTAGATCCTCAACGAAGCGCCTATTGATAACCTCTAATACTTACCTCTGCATCATAAAATGATGCAATCCAAAGGGGATTCCAGTACATGTAATGTATGAGTATGTAAAATGGATGAATGAAACATATATAGGTAGAATAATATAGAAATGACATCAACTCAGAAGATGTTCAATCAGAATGTCAACTGTCTATCTAAAGCAAGAATATAGAGTAGACAAATGACTCATCAACAACAATTTAACCTCTTCAATCAACTAAACTCGACTCGACTTAGAGTACTATCAGTGTGGGACCTATTTGGGAGTTTCTCTTATCCGATAACAATCACTTATAGCCGGTGATTATACAACAATACAACTGATGTTGCCACAACCGTTCGTACTTCCCAGGTAAAGAACAACTAGAGTCCCTAACGGAAATCCATAATGGAAATGACCTTAGAAGTCCTCTATTGCTTTCGGGGACATCTCCTAAAGAAGGACTCGTTGTTGTGATGGTTCTAGAATCATGTATGTAGACTCTTAACTCCTCTATTACCATTAATGGGGCGCGTGAAAGAACATTCCCATTATTAGTTTAGCCTTACATACCTGGTGTGAAGCTTTTGGATGATCAACCTCGAAGAACTCTCCTCAAACTCCTCAATTTCTCTCTCCTCTTTTATTCTCTTTAGCCCTAGTCTTGTTCAAGAACATAGAAAGGCTTAGGAATGGGTGTTAAAACCCTGTTTACGCTCAAAATAGCCTATTTAGGTCATGTTTTAAGCGTAGGAGGGGTTGGGAAAGTTCTGGAATGCGCATTACGAAATTTGAAAAAACGTTTGCCTTGGAAATATGGGATCCGCAACGCGGACCTTTTCCATTTTTGGTGTTTTTGTCAAAAATTCTCCGATCGAGTTTTCTGGTCCCATAGAAAATTTTTGGATAAAATCTATGCGGTGCTATCACGCCACCTCACTGGAAATCATTTTCACATCGAAAAAGTATCTTTTGATCCGGTTGCTCTAAAATTCAACTGAGGCCACTTCTCCACTCAATTTTGCATGTTGATCGCATATCCGGCCTCGGATTTTTCATCGAAGTATGGAAAGATGCATTTTACGCACATCTCTCCTCTAGGGTTATGTTGGCAATTTACTGGTTTTACATTGGTAGGTTTTAGTTGCCAAGTACTTTAATCATTCACATTAATGTAATTAAAAGATAGCATATAGACTTAAATTATGAGCGTATTTCAAACTTTTCAGTGTAGAATTAAATTTTCAATTTGTTTGTAAATTGTTTTTATGTTATAATATGTATAGTTATGTGTCAATTCATCTTTTGGCCTATATATATGTATTTTATTTTAGTTTTTTTTCTTTTCGTTGTTGGTTGATAATCTAAAAGTTTAATTATAATTATGCATTTGTCATTCTTATCTATTTTTATTAGTATATGGTTAAATTTATTTTGTTTATATAATTGGTAATAACTAATAACTTACGTGTTTAAAATATGTCCAGTGTGATGTTCACTTTCTCTATTTAAAATAATTATTTTATTGACCTTTTTCACAAATATAACATTTGTGAAAACTCAAATTTCCCATAATATAATATTTTTATGAGATTTATTAATATGATAAAAAAGATAACTTGTTACAAAAATTATTTAATCATTCTTATCTAAACAAAAGAATAATAATATTACGCTAACTTGAAAAATAAAGTAAGTTATCTACTATACTTAATTAATTTTGACTTGATTAATTTCAAAGTAAATGATATTATATTGTAAATATATTAAACTGGATTAAAAGTACTTTTCTTTTCTTTTTTAAATAAAAATTTGATTTGACAATTTCAAATTTACATTAAACTTAATATCTAAATTAATATTTTAAAATCAAGTAAAGTACAAATATGATAAGTATATTTAAATGAAGAATTACTCTTTTATGATTTAGTAAACATTTATAGTTTACTTTAAATGCAAACATTTCATCCTTCATTTTATTTTTAAAGCTACTTTTTACAATCTTTTATATATATATTTTTAAACAATTAAATGTCGTGACCTGGACCTAGGGGTCTAGGTGTGACATGGTGAATGAGAACCCAAGAGTCTCCTAACAAGCCTCATAGTATCCGTTATCACATCATCGGTTCAGAAGCGTAAATGAATAGTAAATATATAGTTCTAAGGGAAGGGTAAATAAGACTCACGCTATGGGGATGTTGTAGGGAAAGAGAGTAGCATGGATTCACATAGCACATAGCACATAATACTAAGGGGCGGGGAAGTATGACTCACTCTATGGGGGCGAATTCGGGACTTAGGTTCTTTCACATCAAAACACAAAATCATATCATAAGGCTCATGCCCAATCCGTATAACAATAACCAATAAGTGGTCATATCCATAAGAAAAAACTCTAATTACAAAACATATCATATAAATGTGAAGGAGTATACAAGAATGTTCAACAATGCCTCTAGTCATAAGATTGGACGGGCGAAAAGACATACCCCAGGCTCACCCTTAAAGTAACTAACACAAATAAAGTACCATAGGTAGAGGAATGGTGGTTTGTCCTTGAAAGATAGGACTTACCACAACAAGCAAATCTCAAGATCCAACCTTCACATCGTACGGTGGATGATGAATATAGTCCTCGGTCACTACATGGTTAGATCATGTAGGCAAAAGTATGTGTTAGTACGTTTGAGTATACTAAGTATGTGGACATGCAATGCACATGACTTACAAATCCTACATTTAATGTTAGATGACAAGGGCACATAATATAAAAACAAATATATATCCAAAGAAGAGAAGTATAGCAATATGCCATGAAATCCATGAGGCATGAAATGCACTAATGTTCATATATATAGTGGGAATGGACTATAACCGATAAATCAAAATCATGCGAGCTATTACATGAATTAGTCCAATGTAGACTCCTACCGGTAGAAAAAGATTAATTGCCAAGGGTAATATACATCACACCTTACGACCCAGACTTTCCGGTGGATGGACACCTTCCTTACGACCTCTCTTTTCAGAAGGATTTCCATAGCATATCATATCATATCAAATATGTAACCATTCCTGATGACGCAGTCTTTTCGTAATGGCTACCATATACCTATGTTGGCACATAGTTCAAGGAAAGGGAGAGGACCCTTGGAGATATCCCTGATACCTCCATTCCATCAATGCTAAGTCAATACATCTCACGAGAATACTCATATATATACATGTTTTCAAAAGAGTCAATAATCATTTCAAATCCTTTCAATGCACATTTATGCTCAATCCAAACATAGTTCATATTTATGATTCTCATGCATAGGAATAGCTCATGCACATATATGAAATGGTGCAAGCACCCAAAATGCTCAAAGAGCCATAACAATAGACATATATGTGATCACATTCTTGTCATAATCAATATCTTATCAAAATTATATATACGAACATAATTGGACATAAACCACTTCATAATTTTCATAGAACTCAATGGTCATGAATGCATATACTATGAATGAGATGAGAATAGCTTGGGTAATTGAGATTCAAACTTAAATCAACAATATATTATGAAATTCAAGTGAAAACCTAAGTAAAATTCACATTAACAACATAATATAGATTACACATGCACAAATCAATCTTTAAAGAGGACATGCACATTCATAACTTCAATGCAATTCTTCATATTAGGGCTTAAATCACTTTAAAATCAATAAATAAACATAGCCCACACATCAATTGAATTTAATAAATAATAATATTGGAAACCCATATTTAAAGTAAGCAAAATTTCATGAAATTCAAGTGAAAAGAGTTTGGGTCTTCTTGGTTGAAAGGGACCAAGAATCAATCCCACATACCTTAGCTAATGAAGAAGTTTCAAGAAGAATTTAAAGAATAATGAGCTTTCCCTTGATTCCCAAGCTTAGATTCACAAGAGTCCTTTGAGAGAGTGCTCTTAAGAGTGTTCAATAGAATTCTAAATGTGAAGAATGGATTTGAATGAAGGCATGAAGTATTGGTCATTGGAAAGCCCTTAGGCAGCATAGAAGGTCACAAAAGACCCTTAGGATAAACCATAATTATGAAAACGCCATTAATGAAACGAGTTGAAAAAATGAATATTTTCGTCTTAGGGAGGACCATATTGTCCCTGACAACCCATTCAAACGATATTCATGTCCGTGATCCAACACTTGGAAAAGATTTCACTTGACGAAGGTCCGAAATGATAATCTCATATTTAAAATTCTTTCGATGTATGCATCAATATCGAGGGTGGTATAGACCGTACCAAGCCACACAATCCATGTGGCCCCTCCATCCCACCTTCCTTAGAAAATTTCTTCCACGACAAAGTTTCAAGATGACGATTTAATACTTAGAAAAAATTTCACTCTGGAAGCCATACAGGGTAGTATACGGGCCGTACCAGCCATATAGACCATATACTTGGCCGTCCAACAATACTTGGTCCCAAAATCGTGAAACTTCCAGACTAAGACCAACACACGGTCCGTGAAGCCTCACACGGCCCATGTGGGGTCCATGCGTAGCATGCCTTAGTCCAAAACTCCATGGTTAAGCTCCAACACCCCTCACAAGGCCAAGGGTCACTCCAAGTAGGCCTCACACAGTCTATATAGCCTCACACGGACCATGAGGGCTCCCATGGAGCGTCACCTTGGTCCAAAGCTATCTAAAACCAAAATTTCCAAGACCCAATAAGGTCTTACAATGTCTGGGTCCTTACATCGTCTCCCCCTTGGGAACATTTGTCCTTGAATGTGCTAGAACAGGGTTGAAAGGCTTGACTTAGAACATGAAACATTCAATCACAAGATACTATGCATTTTCATTACTTGAAAATCATAGTCATTAAAACTCATATTAAAACGTATTCAATTGATTCAAAACATCATAGAAATTATTTTGGTGCACATGTATGAATATCATATCATGAAACTCAAGAGTGAAAGAATTACTACCATTTGGAAAAGAAAGAACCTAAAACCTTAGGCTTGAGTAGATTGGAAAGATGGGGATATCATTGCATCATATCTAACTCCGCTTCTCATATGGCACTCTCCACATGTTGATTTCTCCAAAGCACCTTAATCGAAAGCACATCCTTGTTACGAAGCTGCTTCACTTGCCTATCCAAAATCTCAACCGGGATTTCCTCATAAGACGAGTTCTCCTTAACCTCAACACCTTCCAAAGGAATAATAGTACTAGGATCACCAACCAACTTTCTCAACATAGACATATGGAAAACCAGGTGAATAGAACTCAAATTTAGAGGCAAATCCAACCTATAAGCCACACTTCCAATCCTCTTAACAATTTTATAAGGACCTACATATCGGGGACTTAGCTTGACCTTCTTCCCAAAATGCATCATACCCTTTATAGGTGAGATCTTCACATACACCTAATCACCAACATGATACTCAAGATCCCTTTTCCTAACATCTGAATAGGACTTTTGGCGACTTTGGGACGTCTTCAACCTCTCCCTAATCAACTTTACTTTATCCATATCCTCCAACACCAAATCGGGGCCAATCAAAGCCATCTCTCCCAACTCAAACCACATCCCACCGAAGATCTACATCTCCTACCATACAAAGCCTCAAATGGTCCCAAACCAATGCTAGCATGAAAGCTATTATTATAAGCAAACTCAATGAGTGGAAGATGGTCATCCAAATTACCTTTTAACTCCAACACTCAAGCCCTCAACATGTCCTCCAAAGTTTGAATTGTCCTCTTGACTTGTTGATTGGTTTGAGGATGAAAAGCGATACTCAACTTCACCTTAGTGACAAGTCCCTTTTGAAATGACTTTCACAAGGTGAGAAGTAAATTAGGTGTCGCGATGTGATATGATAGATCTAGGTACACCATGCAACCTCACCAACTCTTGGATATATAACCTTCCATAATCTTTAGCACTAAAGGTAGTCTTGACCGGTAAGAAATGAGCTGACTTAGTCATACGGTCAACGATAACCTATATGGAGTCAAATTTTCATTAGGTCTGAGGTAAACCGACCATAAAATCCATGTTCACATCCTCCCACTTCCAAGTAGGAATCTTAATAGCTTGAGCCAAACCATCGGGCCTTTGGTACTCTACTTTTACTTGTTGACAATTAGGGCATTCAGATACAAACTTAACTATATCCCTCTTCATACCATGCCACCAATACACTTCCCTCAAATCCCGATACATCTTAGTAGATCCCTGATGAATAGAATAATGAAAGTTATGGGCTTCACTCATGATCACCCTCCTAAGATCATCCACATCCAGAACGAATAACCGATTTTGATACTAAAGCACACCATCTCCCCCTTGGGAGAACACCTTTATCTTTTTTTCGGAAACCATTTTTTTCAACTCAACCAATGATGGGTCTAGATCTTGCTTAGCCTTTATATCAACAACCATCAAAGATTCGGACCCATTCTAAACATGAATACTACCATCATTAGAGTCGGCAACCTAATACCCAATCTAGCCAAACTGTGAACATCTCTTGCAACTCTTTCTTCCCCTCATCAACATGAGCCACACTCCCCATGGATAGCCTTCTAAGAGCATTGTGAACCACGTTTGCCTTGCCGAAGTAATATTGCACACTCATGTCATAATCCTTAAGGAGTTCCAACCATCTCCTTTGCCTCAAGTTAAGATACCTTTGAGTGAACACATATTGCAAACTCTTGTGATCACTGAAAACATCAACATGCACCCCATAAAAATAGTTTCTCCAAATCTTCAAAGCAAACACCACTGTCGCTAACTCAAAATTATGATTCAGGTAATTAAGCTCATGCACCTTCAATTGCCTTGACACATAAGCTATCACCTTACCATATTGCATAAGTACACAACCCAACCCAATCCGAGAAGTATCATAATACACCACAAACACATATAAGTCAAAACAGGAGCCGATCCTTCGAATTCTAAAAACTCTTCTCACACTCATCTGACCCTACAAACATATTCTTCTTTTGAATCAACTTGGTCAACGAAGATAAAATAGAGGAGAACCCTTCAACAAACCTTCTATAATAACCAGCCAACCAAAGAAAATTTCGAATATTCGATAGAGTCAAGGTCTCGGCCAATTCTTCACGGCCTCGATCATCTTCGGGTCAACTTTAATACCATCACAGGATACCACATGATCAAGAAATAATACCTCACCCAAACAAAACTTACATTTGCTAAACTTACCATACAACTTCTTTTCCCTCAAAGTCTGAAGGATCAATCTCAGATGATCTATATGTTCCCGCTCACTTCGAGAGTAAATAAGGATATCATTGATGAAGACAACTATAAAACTGTCAAGAAATGGCTTGAACACATAATTCATAAGATCCATAAACACGGTCGAAGCATTGGTCAACCTCAACAACATCACTAAAAATTCAAAATACCCATACCTACTCTGAAAAGCCGTTATGGAAATATCCACTCTCTAACCTTCAACTGATGATAGCCGGATCGAAGGTCAATCTTTTAGAAATTGGTAGCCCCTTGAAGTTGATCAAACAAGTCGTCAATCCTTGGAAACGGGTACTTATTCTTGATGGTTACCTTATTCAATTGCTTATAATCAATGCACATTCGTAGGGACCCATCTTTCTTTCTTATAAATAACACCGGAGCATCCCATAGAGGTATACTTGGCCTAATAAAGCCCTTGTCCAACAAATCCTTCAACTTAGTCAGTGCCATACCATAATGAGGAATAGAGATAGGCTGAGTGTTTGGGAGAAGATCTATGCCAAAGTCTACTTCACTTTCAGGAGGAATACGGGGCAAGTCTTCGGGAAACATATCCGAAAACTCATTCACCACCGGGACTGGCTCAAGAGTAGGTGACTTGGATTCCACATCTTTGACCCTCACAATATGATAAATACACCCCTTTGAGATCATCTTTCGATCCTTAAGGTAAGAAATAAATCGACCTTTAATAGCGGAGTCACTACACTTTCATTCAAGAAAGGGCTCATTTGAAAGTTGGAACTTAGCCTTCCGAGTGCTACAATCTATAGAGGCATTAGAGGCATGCAACCAATCCATCTCGAGAATCACATCAAAATCAAACATCTCAAGTTCCACAAGATCACACAAGAAGACTTTATGCAAAACAGAAATAGGACAAGCCCGATAAACTCTATGAGCAACAACAGATTCACCCATGAGAGTATAAATAAAAAAGGGCTCCCTCAAGATTTCAGGACTCAAACCAAACTTAACAGCCAACAGAGGAGTCACAAAAGATAAATTTGCACCCAAGTCAAGGAAAGCATAAGCATCAAAATCAAAACTTTTAACGTACCAGTCACAACCTCTGGAGTTTCCTCCACTTTCTGACGAGCATGAAGAGCATAGAGTCTGTTGTTTCTTGGAGCAACACCTTGTGGATATTTTTTCTGACCTTGACCACCTGAGGAGTCATAAAAATACGACTTTTACGACGCATAAGACATAGAATTATTGTGGGTTCTTAAGCGCTTTTGTTAGTTTAATAGGTGTGTTTTGATACTGTGCAGGAGAATAACAAAGGCATGGACTGCTGAGGGAATTTCAAGGAATGAGTGGAAAATAAGGCCAAGTGAAGGACCACGGAAGGTCTACACGGGCCGTGTCACGTTACATGGTCCGTGTGACTAACCGTGGCACCACACTTGGTGAAAAGAGAAAAACGGAAGACACACGTCACTCGCACGGACGGGTACACAGACCGTCTACCTTCAGACGGGCCGTGTCACGCGCCGTGTAATTGACGTGAACTCGAATGGGCCTCGTTGAAAATCAAAGAATTTATGCAAGTGGAGTCACACGGACAGGCAAACGGACCATCTACCTTCAGACGGGTCGTGTCGTGTGCCGTGTGAGTGACGTGAACTCAAAAGGGCCTCGTCGAAAATATCAGAATTTGTGCAAGTGGAGACACACGGAGGGACAAACAGACTATCACACGCAACACGGGCCGTGTCACTGCTCGTGCAGACGCAGCAGACAGAGGCAGACGGACCATTTGACGGGCCGTCTAGCCTCACACGGTCCGTGTAACGGACCGTGTCCGTGCCGAACGCTATTTTTCCTAAATTATATCAGATTAGTTTTACTTGGTATAAATAGTATATTATTTTATTTTATTAGAACGTTCTTGTTGATGGCAAAAACAATAGAGTAAGAGCAGAAACAATAGTTTGACTTTGTAATACGTTTGATTCGTGATTGTGATCATCGTTCGAAGATTGTAACACAGATTCTTGTTCCTTCAATTGTAAGTCAATCATTATGCTTTCATCTTATTGTTGTGGGCAAATTATCACTAATATGCTAGGCTAAACCACAACTAGGGTTGTGAGAACCATGACGATTCAATAAGATAACGCAAATTGGGGTAATTCGTGAGAATGATTATAGCATGTATTATTAAATTCTTCGTTCTAACTTCTCCTTAATGAGTCGACGCATTAGGGTAAGCCTGTATTTGCTACATGCTTGAGAGGGATGTAGTGATTGGGAAAAGAGTTTAACAACAAATATTCGAGGTTATGAACCTAATCTAAGTGCCTGAGACTGAAAGGTGAGGGTACTTTGAGATAAAAAACAAAGTGTAGAATTGCATACACTCTGAGACTGAAAGGAGATGAGTGAAATTTAACTAGGAAGGACCGAAAGGTGAACTAGGGATTAGCTAAGTTGTTGGATCTTGCATGCACCATTAAGACCGAGTTTACCAAACCAGTTTAGTTATCGTATTAGATGTCATGGGGAACACAACCCCAGCTTCACTCTATCTATTTGAAAACCAGAACAATGTCTTTATTAGTTACATTACACAAGTATTTAAATTAAACAACGTAACCCCCATTTACTTTATGCATGTTTATCTCGGGAATAGCATTTACATCTGAAAGCCGGTACTGATAGATCAATTCTTACGTGTTCCTTATGGGATCGACCTCAACTCTGGTTGAGTTCTATATTTGACTAACGATCGCTTTACTCTTCTATTTGGAGTGTAATTTGGCGTATCAAATTTTGGCGCCATTGTCGAGGAACGCGAAAAGAACTAGTCTGTTAGTTGCTACTTTCAGTTTGTAAGTCTAGTCCCTAATTTTACTTTTTTTCTTGTTTTTGTCTTCGTAGGGAATCCGCATTGCATGCCAAGCACCCGAAGTAAGAGTGAAGCACTTATTCCTTACGACCCCGAGCTTACTAAATCGATTCGCAGAATGAACGCCTAGGACCGCGAGGCAGCAAGGCAGAGGGAGTTGGCAGTGAACCCTGCTGACAGAGGATAGGATGGGTTGGGTATGGATGATCTCGCTGGTAATGTGCTACCACCAGCAGCACCACTTCGCTAGGTACCACTCGTACCACCACAACAACACCAACCCCCGTTGAGACCTCAAGGACCTCAGTACCCACCAGCAGTACATGATGATTACGATGGTGCTGGGACCACTGGGGCAATAATGTTGCCACCTCTGCCTGCTGGGGTCAAATTCACTATCACTAGCACCATGCTGCAGATGTTGCAGTTGAAGGGGTTGTTCACTGGAGCTGCCATAGAGGATGCAAATCAACACTTGATGAATTTCTTGGCAACCTGTCAGTCGTCCGAAATTCCAGGAGTTAGTCAACAAGCACTGAGGTTGAGACTATTTCCACTGTCTCTGTCTGGGGAGGCAATAAGGTGGCTGAAGGAGCTCCCCCACGACTCCATCCGTACATGGGGAGAACTAAAGGAAGCCTTGTTAGAAAGATGATTCCCTGCTTCACGGCAACTGAAACTCAAAGATGAATCGGTCTCATAAACAAATGTCGAATGAAGCACTGTATCAGTCTAGGGAGAGATTCAGACAAAAGCTCAAACAGTGCCCAAACCATCATCTCACTGATGAACACTTGAAGACAGTCTTCTACAGGTCCTGTAATTTTGTTACCAAGCAAATCATAGATGCAGCTTGTGGAGGGTTATATATGTCTAGGACTTTCCCGGACATAGTGGTCATCTTAGATCAGGTGGCAAAGAACAACAGGGCATGGTACACCAGAGCAGCAGACTGCTCTGGAATGGTTTTTGAGATGAGTGAGAAGCAACGCAAGAAGGAGGAAGAACGGGACCAGGATATGGCCCATATGGGGACACAAATAGATTTGCTGTCAAAGAGGTTCCTTGGTGGGGGCACTGAGAAGGTAAAAGCAATGGAAGCACTCCCCACGTATGATGATCAAGGCAGCGACTATTATGAGGAAGCTCAGGTTTTGGGTAGTTAGGGGGGTTACCGGGGTTTCAACTTTGGTAAGCAAGGTCGGAACTACAATCGGGACAATTACCAAGGGAACTGGCAGAATAGGGATGGCTATAGAAATCGAGACTGCCAAAATAAAGGTGGCAGCAACTCTAGGCTAGAGGACATGATGACAAAAGTCCTTAGCAAAGTGGAGGCCACAGAAGCAGGGGTGCGAGATGTAAAGGGCGATATGTCTAATGTTAGATAGCTTGTAGACTCGCACTCCACCTCGATCAAGCAGCTAGAGCAGCAGCTGGGGCAGCTTTCAGCTTCATTGAATCAGAGGAAAGCTGGGTCACTTTCGAGTGATACGGTGCAAAACCCAAAAAACGATGGCCACTGCATGGCGATCACCATGATAAGTGGTAAGGTACTTTCTAACCCTGTGACCCAGCTTAAGGTGCTTTCTTCATTAGAGATAGGCTCTTCTATACGCCCTTAAGGTGCTTGACCCTAATTAGCCAAGGTCAGTCTTGGTAGGGGAGCTCTTCCTCGAGGAATCTTTTGTAATGTAGCAAGGTCACCATCAAGATAAGGAAACCAAACATACAATCCATAGCACGACATAAGACATGACGAAGTGAGACAATTCCTAGAATGCCATCATAACCTCCCACTCATAGGCATGGTACACTTCACACCCATGAATAGGACGCTACTTGACATGGCATGTTGGACTCTAATCATTTATGAACCTAGGGCTCTGATACAAAGCTTGTCACGACATAGACCTAAAGACCTTGGAGTGACATGGCGAATGGGAATCTGAGAGTCCCCAAAACAAGCCTCATAGTATCTGTAATCACATCATTGGTTCGGAAGTGTAAACGAATAGTAATTACATAGTTCTAATAAATGGGTAAGTAGGACTCACGCTATAGGGATGTCATAGGAAAAGGGAGTAGCATGGATTCACATATCATATAACATATATAACTAAGGGGCCGGTAAGTATGAATCACTCTATGGGGGCGAAGTCGAGACTTAGGATCTATCACATCAAACACATAATCATATCATAAGGATCATGCCCAATCCATATAACGATAACCAATGAGTGGTCATATCAATATGCCAAATCTCCAATTACAAAACTTCGCATATAAACATAAAGGAGTGTATAAGATATCCAACAATGCCTCTAGTCATAAGATTGGATAGGGGCCAAGACATAGCCTGGGCTCACCTTCAAAGTAACTAACATAAATAAACCACTATAGGTAGAGGAATGGTGGATTGTCCTTGGAAGATGGGACTCACCACGACAAGAAAATCTCCAAATTCAACTTAGACGTCATACGGTGGATGGATATAGTCCTTGGTCTTTACATGGTTATATCATGTAGGCAAAAGTATGTGTTAGTATATTTAAATGTACTAAGTATGCGGGCATGCAATGCATATGACTTACCAAACCTGCATTCAACGTTAGATGACAAGGGCACATAATATAGAAAGACATATATATCCAAAGAAAAGTAGTATTACAATATTCCATGAAATCCATGAGGCGTGAAATGCACTAATGCTTATATATATTATGGGATTGGACAATAACCGACAAATCAAACTCATGCGAGCTATTATATGAATTAGTCCGATGTAGACCTCGCACCAGTAGAAGAAGATTACTTGCCAAGGGTAATCTAGATTACACCTTACGACCCAGTATTTTCGGTGGATGGACACCTTACTTACGACCTCGCTTTATGGAAGGATTTCCATATCATATCATATCAAATGTGTAACCATTCCTTATGACCTAGTAGTTTCGGTAATGGCTACCATATACCTATGTTGGCACATAGTTCAAGGAAAAGGAGAGAACCCCTAGGGATAGCCCTGACGCTCCCATCTCATCGGTACTAAATCAAAACATCCCACAAGAATATTTATACATTTACATGCTTTCAAAAGAGGCAATAGTCATTTCAAATCCTATCAATGCACATTTAGTCTTAAATGTCAAACATAGTTCATATTCATGATTCTCATGTATGGGAGTAGCTCATGCACATATATGGAATGGTACAAGCACCCGAAATGCTCAAAGAGTCATGACAATTGACATTAATGTGATCACATTCTTTCCATAATCAATATGTTATCCAAATCATATAAATGAACATAATTGGGCTTAACCCACTTCATAATTTTCATATAACGCAATGCTCATGAATGCATATGTTATGAATAAGATGAGAATAGCATGGGTAATTGAGATCCAAACATATTATGAAATTCAAGTAAAGACCTAAATAAAATTCACATTTAAAACATAATATAGATTACCCATGCACAAATCAAGCTTTATTGGGGATATACACATTCATAACTTCAATGCAATTTTTCTTATTAGAGCTTAAATCACTTTAAAATCAATAAATTAATATAGTTCATACATCACTTGAATTTAATAAACAATAACATTAATAACTCATATTTAAAGTAAGAAGAATTTCATCAAATTCAAGTGAAAAGAATTTGGGTCTTCTTGGTTAAAAGGGACCAAGAATTAATTCCACATACCTTAGCTACTGAAGAAGTTTCAAGAAGAATTTGAAGAAGAATGAGCCTTCCCTTGATTCCCAAGCTTAGATTCATAAGAGTCCTTTGAGAGAGTGCTCTTAAGAGGGTTCAATATAATTCTAAGTGTGAAGAATGAATTTGAATAAAGGAATAAAGTATAGGTCATTTGAAAGTCCTTAGGCAGCATAGAAGGCCACAAAAGACCCTTAGGATGAACCATAATTACGAAATTGTCATTAATGAAACGAGTTGAGAAAATGAATACTTTCGTCTCACGGAGGATCATGCAGTCCGTGATAACCCACACAAACGGTATACATGTCCATGATGCAACACCGGAAAAAATTTCACTTGATGAAGGTCAAAAATCGCAATCCCATACTTAGAATTCTTTTGACGTAGGCATCCATACGGAGAGTGGTACAGACCGTACCAAGCAACACAGTTCGTGTGGCCCCTCTTTCCCACCTTACTTAGAAAATTTACTCCATGACGAAGTTCCGAGACTGTGATTCAATACTTATAAATAATTTCATTCCGGAAGCCATACGGGGAGGTATACGGGCCGTACCACTCCATATGGAGCATATACTTGGCCGTCCCACTATACTTGATCCCAAAACTATGGAATTTCAAGAATAAGGTTACAACACAGCCCTCAACACGGTTCGTAAAGCCTCACACCGCCCGTGTGGGGTCAATGTGTGGCATGCCTTAGTCCAAAACACCATGGTTAAGCTCCAACACCCCACACAAGGCCAAGGGTCACTCCAAGGAGACCCCACACGGTCCACATAACCTCACACAGAACGTGAGGGCTCCCATGGAGTGTCCCCTTGGTCCAATACTCTCCGAAACCGAAATTTCCAAATTCAATAAGGTCATACAATGTCCGGGTCCTTACATTAAATTATTTTTATTTATTATTTAATTTCAATCTAATTTTTTACTAATTTTATTTCACTTATTTCTTTTCATGTATGTCTGAACCAAAATAAAGGTTAAAAAAATTAATTATACTTTAAAAAGAATAATTTTTTTATATTAAAGTAGTTATTTAAGTACACATAATGAATAGAAAAAATATTCAGAACTATATTAAAGTAATAGCAAAATAGACTAATCAGATTAGATATAACAATAATTCATTAAAAATCAGAAAGTAAAATAACAACAAAATGAGTTAAGCTATAATTAAGACTTTCTCATTGTTTAGATGTGCATTTAATAAAGTGTGTCAAGTTTAATGGACCTTTTAACTATTAACTCATAACAAAGCAATTAAATTCTTGAAGTTACTTTTAAAAATAATTAAAAAAAATTCATAACCTTTTGAAGAAATAATTAGACACCACATCTTAAGATATACATTTAATTAATTATTTTTTAAACTTTTTCATTGTACAACCATTAGAATTTTCTACAACTTAGATTCATATTTCTAAATAAATCTCATGCCTACTTTGCATAATATAATAATTACTTTAAGCTTATTTTTTAATTAATTTTATAAAAATATCCCTGATTTTTCTATTTATGGATTTTTATATAATAAAACAAAAATAATAATAAAGAAACTTTCTAGAAAAAAATTAACATATAAAATTTGTGTTGTGTATTTAATCATGTAGAGTGAATTTAGAGGACAAACATAATGCAAAATATATAATATTTAAATAAATTAAGGTTGAATGACACATTTATTCTTGATTCCTTATGTTTCATCTTTTTATTGAAAGATGCTTCTAGAGTTATAAATTTATCTTCTTATCTTTCTTGGTAGATTTTTGTCAGCATTGGTGAAATTATATTTTTATAATTAGTCATCATTCATTTTATGTTTCTATAAGATAGAATGAAGTTTCTAGAACTACTTTTTTTTTTTTTTTTTGCTATCTTTCTTGATAGATTTTATTACTTTTTAGTATGAAATAAGCCAACATATTATTATTAACCCTTGTATATGAGGATAATTGTCACGCCCCGGGAGGGTACCCTTGGCGTGGCCAGCACTCAGAAACTATTGTTGGCTCCCAAGCGAACCATTTGACCTTGTCACATTCATCCGATCAGTGGAAGGCTTAAAATAAAAAGAAAATAAGATGCGCAAATCAAATCATCAATCTGTCTCAATATATAGAGGTCATAGGCCAATAATCAAACTTCATTTCTCTGACCTAAGAATAGTTTTAAAAGAAATCAGTCAAGAGATAAAGGTCTCAACATCAACTCATCACTATCTAGTCTATGAAGCCTCTAAATCTACTATTTAGATGGTACCAATGACAAGTTCATGGCTACCTCAAATAAAATAAAAGAAAATCTAAACTTTAGTAGCTAGATGATAGTGATATGGAAATCCTCCGAAAACATGGAGGTCTCACCGATCAGTTGAATACGAATAGATCCTCAATGAAGCGTCTGTTGATGATCTTTAATACATGTTTCTTCATCATAAAAAATGAAGTCCAAATGGATGTCAGTACGTGGAATCTACGAGTATGTAAAATGGCTGAATGAAATAGATATATGTAGATAACATCCACTCAGATAATATTCAATCAGGATGTCAAATGTCTATCTAAAGCAAGAACAAAGAGTAGACAATGACCAATCAATACTAATCCAATCCAAATCCAATGAAATTAAATCAGAGTACTATCAGTACAGAACCAATTTGGGAGTTTCTCTTATTCGACAATAATCACTTATGAGCCAATGATTGTACAACAATCCCGCTGATGTTGCCACAGCCGTTCATTACTTGCCATGTAAAGAATGAATCGAATCCATGATGGATCTGGTCAATCAAGTTTGCTATTATTTCAGGGACTTCTAATCAAGAGGGAACATTCAATTTAATGGTTCAATCCTCACCTATGATTGGTGATGTAGTTAATGAATTCGAGTTAGACTTGCTCTTACTTATTTTGGTGCTCAATACTCCTCTCATGACTCAATGCTCATAAGATAATCCATCTCAATCAATCATATCAGTTAGTCTCATAAAGACTCTCATCATTCCATCAGTTCTATCATAATTGGGTCTTTCGGCCTATCAATCATCTAATCAACTCAATTTTCAAGCATATCTTTCAAGGAGCTTAGACCAATCATTAAGAGGATCAATTAGATCAATCTTAAGAGTTCAATTATAAGGACTCCTAGGACCATCAAGTTCTATCAACCTATGATCATGCTCAATCAAAATCACAATCGACATTCTTAAATCAAGACTCTAAACTCAATCACTAGGTTCATTCATGCAATATTTTATAAAATAACATATAGAGTTTATGCAGTAATTCATGAAAAGTATTTAATCTGTAAAATTAAGTTTATAATGATCATCAATATATGAAAATACATAAAATGTATATAATTTACAGGAAAATATTCAAAAAACATGCATGGGGACTCAATACATTCACAATCTTTCTATTACCATCAATAGGGGCACATGGAAGGACAGTCCCATATTTTAGTTTAGCCTAACATCCCTGGAAAGTTTGTATTACAATATTTGATGAATACTAGCTTTCTTGGTGAATATCCTTGATCTTAGTAGTTCTTATAGAGTTGAAGAACTGGGAAGGACATTGGTTTAAGGGATTATTTTTTATTCTTGAATTCTTGACTTAGAATTTTGAAAGTTCTTCATGAGGAACCCTAATTCTTGAAGAAGAAGAACCAAGAAATCCTTTTTGGGAATTCTTGAATTCGTTTTCTTGAAACACTAGGTTATGATTTGAGATTCTATTAGAGATTCACGAATAGATGAAGAAATATTTGTTGGGTAGCTTGAAATTTATGATGAATAACTTACCTTGATGATGAATCTTGAAAGCTAAACCTAACTTGATAATTCTTGAGCATTTATGTTTAGGAGTGAAGGAGAGAGTTTATATTTATGAAGAAGTGAGATTTTATGAATTTTGGGACCTTAAATAGATCCCCAAAGGTTATAAAATAAAATTACCCTCAAAATAAAATAAAAGGACGCCATTTAGCTTATCCAGAAAAGTCCGTGTCAAGTCCACGATGCGGAGCTATCGCGGACTTCTGACAGTTCTGCACGTCTTCAGTAAAATGATCATTACCTTTTACTTCGAACTCTAATTAAGGCAACATTTGATGTGTTAGAAAGATAATTCAAATATCTTCAATTTGATATATTATGTGTTACCTAACTCGTTATAATTTAGAACATATAGTCATTTGAAGTTGACCCTTCTATCAACTCACACAAAACTTAGTTGATAGAATTGTTTCGAACTTGTGTTCACCTTGGATGTTCCTTATGACCTCAAACCACATCCAACATACATCAATTACTTAGGAAAGGACCTTAAAATATATTCATAGCTTGAGTGCAAATCCACGTCAAGTCTGAGACATGGACATGTCATACACTTTTCTGGAATTACGTTTATTGAGACATGGACATGTCATAGACTTTTTTGGAATTACGTTTATTGTATCAACAAATTATCTTCCAATCTGGTTACTCTAAAAATCAACTAAGATTATTTTTCCACACAATTGTTCATGGTGATCACATTTCCAGCTTTGGATTTGCCGAAAGAGTTTGGGAAGATACCTTACGCAAGCATTCTCTCATCTAGGGGTATTTTGATTATTTTACCGGGTGTTACATTATGTCCTACTTGGGATCATTCATCCACGAATGATGGGTAACTAAGGGTGAACTCATACCACGAATCAAACACTCAGAACTCTATCAGATTAATGAATCACAATCAACTAATTGTCATCATACTTATCGACCAATCTGGACAATCACAAATACTCAGAATAGACATATTGATTCAGATCAAGAGTAGATTTATTACCTTAGGGCATTCTCACTATCAGGCACGAATAAAACATCGGAACTCAATCAACTCGAATCATTTAAACACCTTGTTAAATCAGTTATTTGAACTCAAGAAGAAAGTTGTCCACTCTAATTAGGAATGGGACCATCGTGATATATAAAACTCTACAGATGGCTCTCGACTTAGCACCTCATCTCAACTAATCTCCTTTTTATAGAACTTCACTCCATCAATTGAAGCTTATAACTCGTATTCAAATTTATGCCTAACCACATCTTCTTATTTTGTTCTCGCCTAACTCTAAGTCCTAAGGTGCTAGTCCTAAGTTGATCATACATATACTAGTCTAACCCCTCGAAATCAATGTTTCATATCTCCATAGTGACCTTTACTTAGAGAATACTAGTCATTCTCGTCACTTTAAAAAACTCACATAATGGAAACTGCACATTTAATCCTATCACTTTAACCACTTCATGGCCTCTTTAAGGTCAATATCACTAGAGAATCTTCAAACTGACCATAGCACATCTACACCCTCAATCTCATGAACTCTAAGCATGAGAGACACTAACATTCTCTTACTTATCTATCACACACATCAATTTTTCTAACTCCTCCTCCACGTCTACAACTTTAAATAAAACCATTACAATATCATTATCAGAATCAAGAACTCTCATTCTCTCTCATCAACCATCACTTCTCTACTATCATCAATATTGCTATCAAGACCGGAAAGCAGGATCACTGAAATTACATGGAATGAGAGATCATTAGTATGATTTAATCAAAAATCTTATCTGAGAACATTCATAATGAAGTGCGATCTCCCTCATTTATCAAGACGCATTCTGAGTTCACAGAACTATACATAGTGTAAAACTTAGGTCATGTCGCATTCAACATAGGATTGTAAACTCTCAAATCTGTGAGATAAGATTAGAATCGCTAAATGAAGTTACCACTTCTCATATCGAAACTCAACATGAACGGGAATCAACATGAGGTGCATGGGAATAGGACATGGGCATGACACTTTTACACAAGACAAGAATGGAATATCACCTCGACTGAAGTATAAGGAACATATGAGATGGGAAAACATTAATGTCTCATCTAATGTGCTTATCACTATCAAAAGCTCAAGACCTACCTTGGTGTCACGCCCCTGGAGGGTACCCTTGGCGTGGCCGGCACTCGAAGACTATTGCTAGCCCCCAAGCGAACCACCTAGTCTCATCACATCATTCAATCATACTTCTACTGATCAGCGAAAAGTATATGCAAGCAGTGGACGCAGTTCATCTAAAGTTCTCAATATAATATAAGAAAAATAACGAAGGCTAGTAGAAAGAACTAGCTCACAATATCAACATCAATGCTCGACACTGATCTATGAAGCCTCTATCACTAAATCATGTGGTGCCAATGACAGACCCATGGCTACCCAAAAACAAAAAAAGATAATAGTCCAATCCTAACTCTAAAGCATGATGAAATAAAATAATGGTTCCTCCAGAGTAGGGGAGGCTCACCAAATCAACTTCGGATCTCTGATCTTCAACGGAGCGCCTGTTGATGATCTCTAGTACCTGCCTCTACATCATAAAATGATGCAGTCCAGAGTGGACGTCAGTACTTGGAATGTACTGGTATGTAAAATAGCTGAATGAAACAGAAACCGGTAGAAAATATGGAAAATAATATCAAGTCAAAATAGACATCATAATCACATTAACCGCCAGCTTGCCTGACTGCGAAAGAGTACAGAGTGGGCAAGTGATACATCATTATCTCAGACTTATCAAAGTCTCAACTCATCACATGGATCATCTCAGAGGAGTTCACCCCCTCTCATCACATCTCATCTAGACTCAGAATAAGGTACGAATTTTCCCGGGAGTTTCTCTTAACCGAAAACACTCACTTATGAGCCAGTGAATGTACAACAATCACCCTGATGTTGCCACAGTGGTCCCAAACTTGCCAGGTAAGGAACACTGGATCCCATATCAATATACCCGACATGGAATCAAACTGAACAGATCCTCTATTGCTTTCAGGGACTGTTAAACCTCGAGGGAAACCATATGTATGTATGTGATGGTTTAAGCCTCTCCTACATTTGGCGATGTAGTTAATGAGTTCGAGTGGGACTCACTCCTGCTCATTTCGGTGCTCAATACTCCTCCCGACTCAATGCTCATAAAATCAACCTCAACCAGTCTCATAGGGATTCACTCCCCGTCAACGACTGCCAGTCTCATAGGGACCCATTCCCCGTCCACGACTGATATTTCACCGGGACCTTGGCTCTTTCATCAATTATCTCATAGGGACTTTCACCCTATCATCAAACATCTCATAGGGATTTTTACCCTATCATCAACATCTCCTCAATGACCCAAGAGTATAGAACAGTCATTAGGAAACAAGTGAATAAACACACCGGTAGAGTTCATTTATAGAGACTCATACAACAATCAAGATCTCATCAACTCATCATCACAGTCAACAATCCCAATGCAAGGCTCTAGGTTCAAGTCTTAAATTCATTATGCATGCTCTTCAAAATAGTCATGTAGGGTTATGCAAATTCCATGAAAGTGTCCAATTTAAGAGAACAAATAGTATGATGATCATCAACATAGAAAACATGTAATTTCAAATATAATTTTCAAGAAAATCCATCAAAGAAATCATGCATGTAGACCCTTCAATCATCAATTCAACTATGACCTCTATGGGGCACATGAGAGAACAATCTCATGTTTTAGTTTAGCCTTACATACCTGTGATGCACTGTTCAACCGGGTGATGTCGAGGATTCTCTTCTCGTGTTCCTCACCCCAAGCTTTTCTCTCCTCTCCTCAAGCCCTAGCCTTGGTAGATTTTAGAATAGGACTTAGAATAGGTTTTGTTAGGCTCTTTTCGTGTAGAAACGACCTTACTAGCCGTGTATTAGTGTTTAAGAGGGGTCAGGGATTGACCGGAATGCCCCTCGAAATCAATTAGAAATTTTCAGTTCGGAATTTACACGGTCCGCGACGCGGACCTATCGCGCACTGTGTATTTTTGGAAAAAGTATTCTTAAACGAGTTTTCTCCCTCCCGTCGAAAATTTGGAAAAACATATAAGTGTCCCTCCGCGGCAGGTGCACGTCGCGCCTCTATCGCGGACAGTCACTGTTTTGTGACTTGGATCGAAAATTTATCTTTCGATCGGGTCGTCCTAAAATTCGACCCGGACCATTTTCCCACCCCATTTTTCATGCTGATCACGAATCCGGTCTCAGATTTGCCATACGAACCCCGGAAGATGCGTTACGCGCGTACCCTCACTCTAGGGGCATTTCGGTAAATTTACCGGGCGTCACATCATCTCCCCCTTGGGATCATTCATCCTCGAATGAGGAGTGGAGGTGGGCATTAAGGCACGAATAGACTTACGACTCATTCCCACACTCAATTCAATAATAGTAAGTCAGATATAAGAATAGGACACTTAGCTTAGTGAAGAGAAAGGATTTACCTTCAGTGCTTTCACCATCAGTTGGCACGAACAGGTGCGGATACTTTTCCTTCATCTCCTCCTCAGCTTCCCATGTGGCTTCTTCAATGAATTGATTCCTCCACAGGACTTTGACTGAGGCTATTTCTTTGTTCCTTATTTTATGAATCTGACGATCAAGAATTTGAACCGGAACCTCTTCGTAAGATAGGTTATCCTTCACCCCAATTCTATCAACAGGGATCACCAAGGCCGGGTTTCCCAAGCATTTCTTTAGCATAGACACATGTAACACCGGGTGTACCCCATCTAGCTCGGAAGGCAACTCTAGCTCGTAGGCCACCTTCCTTATTCTCCTTACGATTTGATAGGGTCCAACATAACGTGGACTCAACTTTCCCTTCTTCCCAAACCTTAGGACACCCTTCATAGGTGACACCTTCAAGTACACCCAATCATCTACTTCGAACTCCAAATCTCTTCTCCTCACGTCAGTGTAAGATTTGTGGCGACTCTGGGCAGTCTTTAACCTCTCTCTAATGACCTTGACCTTCTCCATCGACTGGTGAACAAGATCAGGTCCAATGACCTCTGCTTCTCCAACCTCAAACCACCCAATGGGCGATCTACACCTCCTTCCGTACAAGGCTTCATAAGGAGCCATTTGGATGCTCGCATGATAACTATTGTTATATGCAAATTCAGCCAGAGGCAAATGATCATCCCAATTCCCTTTGAAATCAAGGACGCAAGCTCTCAACATATCCTCTAGTGTTTGAATTGTACGCTCCGCCTGACCATCCGTCTGTGGGTGGAAAGCCGTACTCAGGTTCACCTTATTACCCAAGCTTTTCTGAAATGATCTCCAGAATTGGGAGGTAAATTGAGCTCCTCTATCCGTGATGATGGACAAGGGGACTCCATGCAACCTCACAATCTCCTGGATGTACAACTTGGCATACTCTTCGACAGTGTTCGTTGTCTTGACTGCCAGGAAGTGAGCTGATTTAGTCATTCTGTCCACTATCACCCATATCGTTTCGAGACTTTGGCAGCCCAATGATAAAGTCCATATTAATCATCTCCCATTTCCACTCCGGAATTTCAAAGTTCTGAGCCAATCCACATGGCCTTTGATGCTAATCCTTCACTTGTTGGCAATTCGGGCATTTCGAAACGAAATCCGCGATGTCTCTCTTCATTCCATTCCACCAATAGACCTCCCTTAAGTCATGGTACATTTTGGTGGAGCCAGGATGAATGGAATATCTAGTGTTATGAGCTTCTTCCATGATTCTATCTCGTATGCCATCAACATTTGGGACACACAATCGACTCTGATATCTCAACACTCCATCTCCCCCTTTGGAGAAGACCATCACCCTCTGATTTTGGACATCCTCCTTCAATTGGAGTAGGACAGGGTCTCGGTCTTGTTTTTCCTTCACCTCCACCACTAACGAGGAAGCAGACCCGTCCTGGACATTAATTCCTCCTTCGTTGTTCTCCTCGAGTCGGACTCCTAATCGAGCCAACCGGTGCACGTCCTTGGCTAACTCCGTTTTTCCTTCCTCCACATGGGCTGTGCTACCCATTGATAACCTGCTAAGAGCATCAGCCACGACGTTAGCTTTACTTGGGTGGTAATGTATGCTCATGTCGTAATCCTTGAGCAATTCTAACCACCTCCTCTGTCGCAAGTTGAGTTCCTTTTGGCTAAAAACATACTGTAAGCTCTTGTGGTCAGTGAACACATCCACATGCACTCCATACAAGTAGTGCCGCCAAATTTTAAGTGCAAACACCACTGCTGCCAACTCGAGGTCGTGGGTTGGGTAGTTTCTCTCATGAACCTTGAGCTGCCTGGAAGCATAAGCTATCACTTTCCCCCTTTGCATTAATACACATCCCAATCCAACCATCGAGGCATCACAATAGATTACGAAGTTTTCGGTCCCGTCGGGTAGAGTTAGGACCGGTGCAGTAGTTAACCTTGTTTTCAATTCCTGGAAACACCTTTCACATTTTTCGGACCACTGGAATTTGACCTTTTTCTGAGTCAATTTGGTCAGTGGCGCGGATAGGGAAGAAAATCCCTCCACGAACCTGCGGTAGTAGCCTGCCAGCCCCAAGAAACTTCTGATATCAGTTGGAGTGGTCAGTCGGGGCCAGTTCTTAACCGCCTCAATCTTTTGGGCATCCACTCGAATACCGTCACCGGAAACCACGTGGCCTAGGAAGGCCGCTGACTCACGCCAGAATTCACATTTGGAGAACTTTGCATACAACTCATGGCCCTTAAGAGTTTAGAGGACCACTCTGAGGTGGTTAGCATGCTCCTCCTCACTCCTTGAATACACCAGAATGTCATCGATGAACACAATCACAAACAAATCAAGATATGGCTTGAACACTCTATTCATCAAGTCCATAAAGGCGGCAGGTGCATTCGTCAGTCCGAAGGACATGACCAAGAACTCAAAATGGCCATATCTAGTCCTGAAGGTTGTCTTTGGAACGTCACGCTCCCTCACCTTCAACTGATGGTAGCTAGATCTAAGGTCTATCTTAGAGAAGCAAGAGGCGCCCTGAAGTTGGTCAAACAAATCATCTATCCTTGGGAGTGGATATTTGTTCTTTATCGTGACCTTGTTCAGTTGCCTATAATCGATACACATTCTGAGAGACCCATCTTTCTTCCTCACGAATAAAACAGGGGCACCCCATGGTGAGACACTTGGCCTAATGAAGCCCTTTTCCAGCAAATCTTTTAATTGCTCTTTCAATTCTTTTAACTCAGCGGGGGCCATTCTGTAAGGTGGGATCGAAATAGGCTGGGTATCTGGAAGAACATCAATCCCAAAGTCAATCTCCCTATCAGGAGGGACTCCGGGCAGATCATCAGGAAAGATTTCTGGAAACTCGTTGACAACCGGAACTGACTCAAGAGTTGGGGACTCAACATCATCAGATTTCACTCTCACCAAGTGATAGATACAGCCTTTGGAAATTAACTTCTGGGCTTTAAGATATGAGATAAACCTCCCCCTAGGTGTCACTGAGTCACCCTTCCACTCTAGAATTGGTTCATTTGGAAACTGGAACTGAACCGTTCAGGATCTACAATCCACAGAGGCATAACAAGCGTGCAGCCAATCCATGCCGAGGATCAAATCAAAGTCAACCATTTTTAACTCGATCAAATCAATAATGGTGTCCCTATGATGGATGGACACTACACAAGCTCTATAGACTCTTTCAGCTCGAATCGACTCACCCACCGGAGTAGAAACATCAAAGGGTTCGAGAAGACTCTCGGGGGTTTTATCAAATATACTGGCCACATAAGGAGTTACAAACGACAATGTGGCACAAGGATCCATCAAAACATAACAATCAAGAGTAAAGACTCGGATCATACCCGTCACGACATCTGGAGAATTTTCCTGATCTTGGCGACTCCCCATATTATACAAGCGGTTTGTGGCCCCGCCTGCACCTGATGTAGTGGCCCTTGGGTTCCCTCTAACCGGTGGGGCCGATGCCGCAGACTGAGCCTGGCTAGCCCGTTTTGGACAATCCTTCTTGTAGTGGCCTACTTGGCCACACCCGAAACATGCGTCATTCTTATCACGACATCTCCCCCAATGCGCCTTCCCACAATTATCACACTGTGGTCTACTCTGAGAACCTTGAGCCACACTAGCTTGGGACTGAGGTCCGTGGTTCCCTCTATTCCGGAACCTCTGATCATACGGGCCTTTAGGCACAGGTGCGCTAGCAGCTGAGGGTGCTGGAAATCGATTCCCATTACCCCTCCTTCCACCTTCGTGGCTGGATGTCTTAGCTCTCTTGCGCTTGAACTCTTCCCTGTCCTGTTGTCTCTCTTCGTCAGCTTGCTGCACGAATGTCATCAGTCGCCCGATGTCCATATCACCACAAGCATAGCTCCTCTTCCATCTCTCTTGGGTCCTCTGTTCAACCCATCTACATACATTCCCATCCTTCCCCGCATGTTAGCAACCATGTCTGGGGCATAGCGGGATAGTTGCGTAAATTTCAATCCATACTCCTGCACGGTCATGGAGCCCTGTTTCAAATTCAGGAACTCCCTCACCTTAGCCTCTCTTTTCTCCCTTGGGAAAAAGCGTCCCAAGAAAGCCTCCTCAAACACCGCCCAAGTTACATATGAAGCATCGTCCCCTTGGCCCTTCTTCCATTGGTCGAACCACAGCCTGGCCACCCCTTTGAGTTGATAGGCAGCCAATTCAACCCTATCAGCATCAGCCACGTGCATCACTTGGAACACCTTCTCAAGTTCCTCTATATAGTTCTCGGGGTCTTCAGTAGATGCCGACCCCATGAACTCGGGCGGGTTCATCCTTAGAAATTCTCGGACTCTAGAGGTGCCATGAGAGTCTGTCCCACCCGCACCTTGCCTCACAGCAGGTGCTGCGACATCCTGGGCCAAAGTTTGAATGGCTTCGCGTAGCTCAGCATTCGAGATCTCAGCTTGAGGAGGTTGCCCAACAGGGACAGCTGGATCCATGGGCCCCTCGGGTACTTGAGGCTCAGGTGGGTTAACAGCTCGCTTGGCAGGACGTCCCCTTCCTCTGGCAGCTCTTCTGGGAGGCATGTTATCGATTCTGCACGTGTAACGCACGAATTAGAGGATAGTTTTCATAGAGTTCAACTCTATCGCACGATTTAGAATAAGAAAGAAGTGTAACCATTCCTAATGTCCCATAGCCTCCTGCTTATGAAGTGTGGTCGACAACACACCGATAAACAAGACTCTACTAGACACAGCTCTATAGACTCCCTAGGACACTTGAACTCTGTGCTCTGATACCAAGTTTGTCAACGCCCCGGGAGGGTACCCTTGGCGTGGCCGGCACTCGAAGACTATTGCTAGCCCCCAAGCGAACCACCTAGTCTCATCACATCATTCAATCATACTTCTACTGATCAGCGGAAAGTATATGCAAGCAGTGGACGCAGTTCATCTAAAGTTCTCAATATAATATAAGCAAAATAACGAAGGCTAGTAGAAAGAACTAGCTCACAATATCAACATCAATGCTCGACACCGATCTATGAAGCCTCTATCACTAAATCATGTGGTGCCAATGACAGACCCATGGCTACCCAAAAACAAAACAAGATAATAGTCCAATCCTAACTCTAAAGCATGATGAAATAAAATAATGGTTCCTCCAGAGTAGGGGAGGCTCACCAAATCAACTTCGGATCTCTGATCTTCAACGGAGCGCCTATTGATGATCTCTAGTACCTGCCTCTACATCATAAAACGATGCAGTCTAGAGTGGACGTCAGTACTTGGAATGTACTGATATGTAAAATAGCTGAATGAAACAGAAACCGGTAGAAAATATGGAAAATAATATCAAGTCAAAATAGACATCATAATCACATTAACCGGCAGCTTGCCTGACTGCGAAAGAGTACAGAGTGGGCAAGTGACACATCATTATCTCAGACTCATCAAAGTCTCAACTCATCACATGGAACATCTCAGAGGAGTTCACCCCCTCTCATCACATCTCATCTAGACTCAGAATAAGGTACGAATTTTCCCGGGAGTTTCTCTTAACCGACAACACTCACTTATGAGCCAGTGAATGTACAACAATCACCCTGATGTTGCCACAGTGGTCCCAAACTTGCCAGGTAAGGAACACTGGATCCCATATCAATATACCCGACATGGAATCAAACTGAATAGATCCTCTATTGCTTTCAGGGACTGTTAAACCTCGAGGGAAACCATATGTATGTATGTGATGGTTTAAGCCTCTCCTACGTTTGGCGACGTAGTTAATGAGTTCGAGTGGGACTCACTCCTGCTCATTTCGGTGCTCAATACTCCTCCCGACTCAATGCTCATAAAATCAACCTCAACCAGTCTCATAGGGATTCACTCCCCGTCAACGACTGCCAGTCTCATAGGGACCCACTCCCCGTCCACGATTGATATTTCACCGGGACCTTGGCCCTTTCCTCAATTATCTCATAGGGACTTTCACCCTATCATCAAACATCTCATAGGGATTTTTACCCTATCATCAACATCTCCTCAATGACCCAAGAGTATATAACAGTCATTAGGAAACAAGTGAATAAACACACCGGTAGAGTTCATTTATAGAGACTCATACAACAATCAAGATCTCATCAACTCATCATCACAGTCAACAATCCCAATGCAAGGCTCTAGGTTCAAGTCTTAAATTCATTATGCATGCTCTTCAAAATAGTCATGTAGGGTTATGCAAATTCCATGAAAGTGTCCAATTTAAGAGAACAAATAGTATGATGATCATCAACATAGAAAACATGTAATTTCAAATATAATTTTCAAGAAAATCCATCAAAGAAATCATGCATGTAGACCCTTCAATCATCAATTCAACTATGACCTCTATGGGGCACATGAGAGAACAATCTCATGTTTTAGTTTAGCCTTACATACCTGTGATGCACTGTTCAACCGGGTGATGTCGAGGATTCTCTTCTCGTGTTCCTCACCCCAAGCCTTTCTCTCCTCTCCTCAAGCCCTAGCCTTGGTAGATTTTAGAATAGGACTTAGAATAGGTTTTGTTAGGCTCTTTTCGTGTAGAAACGACCTTACTAGCCGTGTATTAGTGTTTAGGAGGGGTTAGGGATTGACCGGAATGCCCTTCGAAATCATTAGAAATTTTCAGTTCGGAATTTACACGGTCCGCGACGCGGACCTATCGCGCACTGTGTATTTTTGGAAAAAGTATTCTTAAACGAGTTTTCTCCCTCCCGTCGAAAATCTGGAAAAACATATAAGTGTCCCTCCGCGGCAGGTGCGCGTCGCGCCTCTGTCGCGGACGGTCACTGTTTTGTGACTTGGATCGAAATTTTATCTTTCGATCGGGTCGTCCTAAATTCGACCCGGACCATTTTCCCACTCCATTTTTCATGCTGATCACGAATCCGGTCTCGGATTTGCCATACGAACCCCGGAAGATGCATTACGCGCGTACCCTCACTCTAGGGGCATTTCGGTAAATTTACCGGGCGTCACACTTGGTTTATCTCTCTAAGCTTGTGAATTGATTCTATTTACTAAGCTATAAGTATAGCTCTTCACACGGTTAGGGCATCACTATCCCCAGAACATCTTAAACTCTTTTGTTATACTATACATAATATACACGAAATCGCTACTATGACTCTCTTCTAAGAGGCCACTCTTAGCTTCCTTCTATCTCTATGGGCATTTTTCTATGCTTTTTGCTCTTATTGGCATACATAGCTGCTTTCCGCACTCCTCATGACATAACCTCTTCCTTTTGCCTACTAACAATCAACTTCCATGCCCCCATAATTTAATCAGATAAAACTTAAACTATAATAGAAGATTCATTATCGTCTATCCAAAAGCCCCAATCGACTTAATTACTTGGGATGACAAAGAATGCTTACATCAGTCTACTCCATATTGACAACTCAAACATACTATCTAGATTCTTATAACAGTCATAACTTAGAGCTTCAGACAACTTTGCACTATCATGGATACACATCTCAGCCCTCTTCTTATCTAATGAGCTATCCTCAATCTACTATTCGTACTTAAGGGGCACTTGTACCTTGCCCATAACATCACTTTCTTTACAATTCAACATCTTCGTCTTGAACATACCCTATGGCAAGCCTCTTAGAGAAAATCTCCTTCTAAAACTATCAATGTCACAATGTTATCTCCTCTTTCACACTACTCCTCAAAATTCAAGCTTAGGGTCCAGTACTAACATGGACATCACACACATCTCTCATATCATACCAACTTATAACTACTAGGTAAAAATTTAGGAACATAGGCCCACTACAATCTCATAGAGATTACTCAATCAACACATCCTTTCCTCACAACTCAGTGTCACTCACTCATTCAATATCCTCCTTTATCTGACTAAGCTCATAACTCTATAAATCTCATGGGGCTCTCACTTTAGAATTATAAGCCTAATTTAGATCTATCACATTAAAAGCATTTTGTTCCCCTATTCAACATCTATACTTCACCCTTACTAATACTATAACACATCAACATAAACCTACTTCTAGGTTAAGCACACTCCAACTCAACCGAACAATAATTCTTACCCTACACCTCATCATGAAAATCAATTGGTGCGTACCACTGAATTGTCAAAACTTATGGGAATCAACTCATCACCTCATTACTTGCCTAACATAACTCTAGTTACAAGCCTCAATCAATCATCACTCTTGTTATCTCATCTTTTTCTTTCCATCATCGTCCTTCTAACTCTGGGATGATTCAATTCTACTCGGGTTTTATAAGACCTCAAATCTCACTCTTAGGTGGTAATATTAAAATTCTAGAGATACAACTTTCTCTCTCATGGGTAACATCAAAAGCATTTTTTGGATAAAAGGGTCTGCTTACATCTAGAGCTAACTCAGACGCATGATTTACATGAGTAATGGTGCATTCTTTTGAATCAATCAGCTTAGCACACTAGTCGGCTTGCTCAAGTCTGGTGTAGTCTCTCTACCATTCTAATTACTTTATTATAGAGGAACTCATCGATAAGGGTGTGAATATTACTGTCTTTATCACCTCATAGATGAGGCATGGTCGAAAGCTTTAGAGCAACGCAAGAATCATCACAGGTTTCTTAGGGAATATCGTTATTGTACGATTTAGAATCGGAAAGAAGGGAAACTTTTCCTAAATGCAATAGTCCCTCATTATTAGAAGTGGTGCCCTTTCACCGCCATGAATAATATCCTATATACGGCTTCATAGATACCTTAGGACAGTTGAACATTGTTCTCTGATACTAAGTTTGTCATGCCGTAAGAGGGTAACTTTGGCGTGGCCGGCACTCAAAAACTATTCGTAGCTCCCAAGCCAACCACTTGGACTCATCACATTCATTCAATCAATAAAAGACTAAAAATAAAAAGAAAATAAGATGGGCAAACCAAATCATCAATCTGTCTCAATATATAGAGGTCATAGGCCAACAATCAAACTTCAACTCTCTAACCTAAGAATAATTTTAAAAGAAATCAGTCAAGAGATACTGGTCTCAACATCAACTCATCACTATCTAGTCTATGAAGCCTCTAAATCTACTATCTAGATGGTGTCAATGACAGGCTCATGGCTACCTCAAATCAAATAAAAGAAAATCTAAACTCTAGTAGCTAGATAATAGTAATATAAAAATCCTCCAAAAATAAGGAGTACTCATCAATCAGATAAATGTGAATAGATCCTCAATGAAGAGTCTCTGATACTAAGTTTGTCATGCCCTAAGAGGGTAACTTTGGCGTGGCCGGCACTCAAAAACTATTCGTAGCTCCCAAGCCAACCACTTGGACTCATCACATTCATTCAATCAATAAAAGACTAAAAATAAAAAGAAAATAAGATGGGCAAACCAAATCATCAATCTGTCTCAATATGTAGAGGTCATAGGCCAACAATCAAACTTCAACTCTCTAACCTAAGAATAGCTTTAAAAGAAATCAGTCAAGAGATACTGGTCTCAACATCAACTCATCACTATCTAGTCTATGAAGCCTCTAAATCTACTATCTAGATGGTGTCAATGACAGGCTCATGGCTACCTCAAATCAAATAAAAGAAAATCTAAACTCTAGTAGCTAGATAATAGTAATATAAAAATCCTCCAAAAATAAGGAGTACTCATCAATCAGATAAATGTGAATAGATCCTCAATGAAGAGTCTGTTGATGATCTCTAATACCTGTCTCTGTATCATAAAATGATGCAGTCCAAATGGACGTCAGTATGTGCAATATATGAATATGTAAAATGGCTGAATGAAACAGATATATGGGTAGATAACATCAACTCAGAAGATACTCAATCAGGATGTCAAATGTCTATCTAAATCAAGAATAAAGAGTAGACAATGACTAGTCAATGCCAATCCAATCAAAATCAAATTAGAGTACTATAAGTGTAGAACCTATTTGGGAGTTTCTCTTATCCGACAACAATCACTTATGAGCCAGTGTTTGTACAACAGTCCAGCTGATGTTTCCATAGTCGTTCATTACTTGTTAGGTAAAGAACGAGTCAAATCCATGATGGATCTGGTCAATCAAGTCCGCTATCATTTCATGGACTTCTGATCAAAAGGGAACATCCGATTTAATGGTTCAATACTCACCTACGCTTGGCGACATAGTTAATGAGTTTGAGTTGGACTTACTTACTGATTTTAGTGCTCGATACTCCTCCCATGACTCAATGCTCATAAGACAATCCATATTAATCAATCAAAACAATTAGTCTCATAAGGACTCTCATCATTCCATAAGTTCTATCACAATTGGGCCTTTCGGCGTATCAGTCATCTAATCAACTCAATTCTCAAGCATATCTTTCAAAGGAGCTCAGACCAATCATTAAGAGGACCATCAATTGGACCTATCTTTAGAGTTCAATTATGGGGACTCTTAGGACCATCAAGTTCTATCAACCTATCATCATGCTCACATCACAATCATAATCAAAATATCAAGGCTCTAGACTCAATCCCTAGGTTCATTCATGCAATATTTTATAAAATAACATAGGGTTTATGCAGTAATTCATGAAAAGTATTTAATCAGTAAAACCAAGTTTATGATGATCATCAACATATTAAAATACATAAAATGTATATAATTTACAAGAAAACATTAAAAAAATATGCATGGGGACTCAATACATTCACAATCTTTCTATTACCATCAATAAGGGCACATGGAAGGACAATCCCATATTTTAGTTTAGCCTAACATACCAGAAAATTTGATAAATTCTAGCGTTCTTGGAGAATATCCTTGATCTTCATAGTTCTTTTAGAGTTGAAGAACCTGGAAAGACATTGGTTCAAGGGCTTCTCTTTGATTCTTGAATTCTTGACTTAGAATTTTTAGAGTTCTTGATAAAGAACCCTAATTCTTGTAGAAGAAGAATCGAAAAATCCTTTCTTGGAATTCTTGAATTCGTTTTCTTGAAACCCTAGGTTATGATTTGAGATTCTATCAGAGATTCATGAATAGATGAAGAAATTTAGATTGGGTAGTTTGAAATTTATGAAGAATAACTTACCTTGATGACGAATCTTTAAACCTAACCCTAACTTGATGATATTTTTGATGATTCTTGAGCATTTATCTTTAGAAGTGAAGGAGAGGGATTTACTTATGAGGAACTGATGTTTTATACATTTTGGGACCTTAAATAGACCCGCAAAGGTTATAGAATAAAAGTACCCTTAAAATAAAATAAAAAGAGGTCATTTAGCTTATCCAGAAAAGTCTGTGTCAAGACTACGACGTGGAGCTGTCGTGGACCTTCTGATAGCTCTACACGTCTTCAGTAAAATGGTCATAACCTTTTACTCTAAACTCCAATTAACATTACATTAGATGCATTGGAAAAAAAATTTAAATATCTTCAATTTGATATATTATGGATTACCTAACTCATTATATTTTAGGAGATATGGTCATTTGAAATTGACCTTTCTATCGACTCATACGAAAACTTAGTGGGTAGAAATGTTTCGAACTTGTGTTGACCTTGGGTGCCCCTTCTGACCTCAAAACACATCCAACATACTTCAATTACTTAGGAAAGTATCTTAACATACATTCACAGCTTGAGTGCAAATGTTTTATGCAAACATGTTGCATACTTTTCTGGAATTGCATTTTTGCATAAAAAATATATGAGGATACTTGAACTTGGCTTGAGAATGTATATGGAAATATTTTGAAATTCTTGGATACTTGATGACAAAATAAAACAAAAAATGTAAAGAAACACACATTTGAATTTAGTAATTGATAGTTCTTATTACTAACCACAATCAATCCATGAATCAATTACTTCAATCCCAATTAGCATGAATACTGATATAATAGAAAATTTAGAAAATGTCCTAAAATCAAGAATAAAGTACACAACTCATCTAATTACATAATTTCAACTTACCTAAAAATGTGCAAAGGAAAATTATTCCAACTCAACTAAGTAAGCTATTAAATCATTCACAAACCACTAAAAGGAAAAAGTAATCATGCAGTTAAGCAAAAGATTTGTCCAAATCTATGGAAATTTAGAAAATAATTTATAATATTGTAAAAAGTACACTCTCTTAATGAATGCTCAAATTCTTCTATGGAAGAACTAAAATGAAAATAAAGAACTGAGCTACCAAAGCAATAAAGTCGAGACAAAAAGAGTTAGGTTTTCCAAGTAAAGTGAGGCAAGTAGAACTCGTATGAACACTACAGCAAGGACTTACAAAAGCCAGCATATCTTCTGACGATTAATAATGAATGTCTCTTATTTACAAAAACATAGAAAGCTCAAGCGGAATCGATCCTTACAAGACACTTATTTTGCTTCCCTTGAGAAAAGCTAACATGAACAGCAACATATAAAGCCAATGATTGTCTACCAGTGAATACTTTTATTGCCAAATCAACCAAAAAAAAAAAAAGAGAGAAAAGGAACCAATGATATGTACCGTATTGAATGAAGTTGCACCTACATTTTTTTTTTCAAAACTCTTTCTAGATTGTTATACATCCAATACAAATTAATTAAATTTTAGATAAAATCATCATATAATTCTATATGGTACCAAACCAAGATGTTATCACCCACAAAAGCACATACTTATGCTAAAGAATCTACACATAACGAAACGTACTATAAATCAAAAATAGAATTTAAGCTTTTGATTTTCTGTCGATACAAATAGATGATTCTTGAACTATGAAGCTTACAATACTATACTCTTTTTTCTTTATTTATAAAGGCATGTTCTATTCTCAAGGATAAAAGACTTTACAAGAATAATTTATATCCTCAAAAGTTTTTCTCAACATTGTGAACTGCTGCTCATGAAAGAATCTTACTGCAAGTTTTCCAATTTAATTTAGATAACCATGTAGAGTTTTAGTGTGAAATTTTGTGACTAAGCTACATTTTAGAAAGTATTGCCGATGTTTTGTAACACCCGACAAAATTACCAAAATGCTCCTAGAAGAGAGATGTGCGCAAAACATTTCTTCCCATGCTCCGATGGCAAATCTGCGGCGGGATTTGCGATCAGCATGAAAAGCTGAGTACAAAAGTGGTCTTGGTTGATTTTTAGAGCAATCGGATCAAAAGGTAATTTCTCGATACGAGAATACAAACTAGTGTAGGTGTGCGACAGGGCCGCGACGCGCCACCATCGCGGTCCAACATTTAGTTTTATCATAACATTTTCTACGGGATTAGAAACCTCGTTCAGAGAATTTTTGACGAAAATACCAAAAATAAATCCACTCCACGTCGCGGACCCCATGTCCCGAGATGACTTTTTTGAATTTTGTGAGGGGCATTCTAGACCTTTCAAAACCCCTCCTGGACTTAATATATGATCAAAACAAGTCATTTTAAGTATAAAAAGGGTTATAAACCCTATTCCAAGTCCTTTAAAACCTTTAACAAAAAGACCTAGGGCTAAAGAGAAGAGAGAAGAGAGAAGAGCTAGGATTTGAAGAATTCAAGCCGAATTCGTGCCAAGTTAATCATCTACGTTCATCCGAGGTATGTAAGGAAAATACAATGTTGAATTGAGTTCTTCCACGTGACCATTCACATACTTTTATTCGAGTTGAATTAAGTTTGAGTTTTCTTAAGTTCCCGAATTGAATCCTTGAGTTAATTATCATTCTATTACATAAGAACATATTGAAGATGATGTTGAGTTGAGTATTTGATTGGATACATATTCACGTCTTCGTTCACATGAACTGAACCCTAATTTATGATTTTATTTAATATTGTTTTATGCATTTTTTGAATTGAGATTAATGGTTGTTTCGTATATTGAGCAAGGATGATTTTTGAGCATATTTTACTGAGTCTACATGAAAATGAGTTTTGAGCATAAATGTTGATTTGAGAAAAAGTCTTGATCATATGTAAAGATTTTTGAAGCATAGGTTTTCAAAAGAAAGCACTTTGTGTCTGATGAGTTTTTATGAAATTGAGCATTGATTCAAATGACGTTTTGAGTAAATATTTTATGGTGATGTAAATAAATGTTTTAAAATATATTTATTGATGGAAGATGATGATGATGATGATGTTTGAGTTGAGTTTTAAAGAAAATATTTTGGGGAGTAGTATTGAGCATCGAGTTGGGTTGAGTACAGATGACTCAAAACCCCGTAACTATGTTGCCTGCGTAGGATAGTTGTGCAGCACGTTCTGCAACTCTTGTTCCAAAAAGATGGATAGGGCTAATGGATCATGATTCATGATGTAGTGGTTGATGTTCTTACCTTGGCAAGTAATGGATGGGCGAGCAACGACGTTGTGCTCATTGTGCAATATCAATAAGGGTAGTGGGACGTTTGTCGGTTAGAGAAACTTCCTAATCTGCATAGCATATTTCACTGAGTTGCATACTATTGAGTTATTTTCAAAGCATGACTTTGTTCTTAAACTTGCATGTTTTATTGGGTTGTGATTTTAATTTAATTATGTCCTTTCCCTTCTAGCTATTTTACATACTAGTATATTCCATGTACTGACATCCTCTTTGGACAGCATCATTTTATGATGCAGAGGTAGGTTATAATACCCCAACTTTTTTTTAACTAAAATTGAGTCATCCTTCATGTGATATAAGATTTTAATTGATAATTCTTAATTGAGCATACATGTTAAAATTAATTTCTTAGTGTGGGAATAGAATTGGAGATGATGAAAGGTCGCAGTTCTAATGTATGATTTTATAAAAGTTAGATGGACCAATGACTTTTAGGTTGTATATACATTCTAGGATCAATTCCTAAGTATTTAAAGTGTATTACATGTGACTTAGAGTCATAAAGGATCTTTTATATCACGTCAAGTCCAAAGAATTTCTACTGATTAAGTTTTCGTATGAGTTGATAAAAGGGTCAAATTCAAATGACCATATACCCTAAAATATAATGAGTTAGGTGACCCATAAATATTAAATTAAAGATCTTTGAACTAACTTTCCAACGCATCTTATTTCACCTTAATCAGAGTTCAGAGTAGAATGTTATGACCATTTTACTGAAGACCTGCAGAACTGATGTCTGAAAAGCCGCGAAAGCTCCGTATCACAGACCTATCGTGAACCTTTCTAGATAAGCGAAATGATTTCCTTTTATTTTATTTTGAAGGTACTTTATCATAAGACATTTGGGGGGTCTATTTAAGGTCCCAACACACATAAAACGTCAGTTTTCATAATTAAAACCCTCTCATTCTCTCCTAAACATAAACGCTCAAGAATCATCAAGAAAGTCATCAAGTTAGGATTAACTTTCAAGATTCATCATCAAGGTGAGTTATTCCTAAATAAATTTTAAGCTACCCAGCCTAAATTTCTTTATCTATTCATGAATCCCTAATAGAATCTTAAATCATAACCTAGGATTTCTAGAACATGAATTCAAGAATCCCAAGAAAGAATTTCTTGATTCTTTTTTTCACGAATTAGGGTTCTTTATCAAGAACTCTAAAGATTCTAAGTCAAGAATTCAAGAATCAAAGAGAAGCCCTTCAAACAATGTCTTTCCAAGTTCTTCCACTCTAAAAGAACTACCGAGATCGAGGATTTTCTCCAAGAAAATGAGCATTCATCAAATTTTGATTGTAATATCAATTTTCCAGGTATGTAAGGACAACGTAAAGCATGAGATTTGTTTTTTCATGTGCCCCTTTGAGTAAATTGAGTCCATGATTTAAGATGATGAGTTATATGTGACAATCCTTGAGTATTTTACTAAGAGTTTTCTTAATCCATGTATTTTTCTTAAATTGATGATCCTCATAAACTTGATTTACTGCATAAGTTATTTTCATGAATGATTTTACAAAATTCCATGTCTATTTTACTAAAGAATGCAAGAATGAACTTAGGGGTTGAGTCTAGAGTCTTGACGATGATGATGTTGTGATTGTGGTCCAAATTGTTGAGAGTCTTGATGATGACGTTGATGAGAGTGATGTTTATGAGTCTTAATACTTGAAACTAAATTCTAAAAAGAATGTTTTGAATCAACGATGTTGATGTTGATGTTGATGTTGATGTTGACGTTGATGTTGATGTACTATGTCCTTATGAGACCGATGATGATGATGTTTATGTTGATGTTGATGTACTATGTCCCTATGGGACTTATGATGATCATATTTTATGAGCATGTCGAGTTCTGGGAGGAGTATTGAGCACGAAAATGGGTGAGAGTGAGTCCCACTCGAACTCATTAACTATGTGGCCTGCGTAGGATAGAGGATCGAACCACAATGCGGATGTTTCCTTGTCCCAAATGAGGACTGATGTTATTTCTTGTGGATCCACTAATGGTGATGTCCTTTACCCTGGGCAGGGTACTAGGTGGATTTGACAATGACATCGCTTCACTGTATCATCACTGGCTCATAGTTGATGGTTGTCGATTAGAGAAACTCCAAGTTAGGTTCCTCACTGATAGAACTCTGATGTTGTTGTGATGGTATGAGTCTTGATGGATGTTGATGATATATTGTTTACTCTTTATCCTTGTCCTAGACTGGCATTGGTCCTTCAAGTTGAGTTGACTCGAGTTCCTTGAGATAGGTCTGATGTATTGATGATATTGAGATGAGATGTTGATGGCTTATTTGTCTACTCTTTATTCATACTTTGGATAGACATTTGACATTCTGATGGAGTATGATGTTGAGTTGATGTTATTCCTATATTATTCTACCTGTGTCTATTTCATTCAGCTATTTTACATACTAGTACATTCCATGTATTGATGTCCCCTTCTGGGACTGCATCATTTTATGATGCAGCGGCAGATATTAGAGACCATCGACAGGCGCTTCATTGAGGATCCGTTCGCATTCAACTGATCGATGAGACTCCTTATTTTTGGAGGATTTCCATATTATTATCATCTATCTTGAGTTAGTACTGTATTTTCCTTGAGTTGGGTAACCATGGCCTGTCGTGGTACCATCTAGATGTTAGAGGTAAAGGCTTCATAGACATTGAGTAGAAGATGTTGAGTATCGCTTCTTTTCCAACTCTTCTTTAATGGAAATTAACTTTTTATATAAAGACTTGATTACTTTAATTACATTACATTCTTTTCCTTGAGGATTTTCCTTCCGATGTTGAATATGAAGTGACGATGAGGCCAAGTGGTTTGCTCGGGGACTAGCAATAGTCTCTGAGTGCCGACCACTCCAAGGGTACCCTCCCGGGGCATGGCATAGGTATTAGAGAACTTCAGTAGACACACCATTGAAGTTTAAGATTCGTGATTACAGAGATGGTGAGCCCTCCTTACCTTCGGAAGAGCCCCTTTTTCTGTCGCTAAGTATTTTTACTTTATTTTCTTTTGAGTTGGGTAGTTATGGCTTGTCATGGTACCATCTAGATGTTAGAGGTAGAGGCTTCATAGACATTGAGTAGAGGATGTTGAGTATTGTTTTTCCAACTCTCGTTTATTGGAAATTTCCTTTTTATAAAAGACTTGATTTACTTACTTTACAGTCTTTTCGTTGAGTATTTTCTTCCGTTGTTGAGTATGAGGTGACGATGAGGCCAAGTGGTTCTCTCGAGGACTAGCAATAATGTCTGAGTGTCGGCCACGCGAAGGGTACCAACCTGGGGCGTGACATATCTTTTCAGTTTTAATTATTTTATACAATACTACTTTGCTATTTGGTATTGTGTTTGGAAAGATATTTAACTTATTTTATTTAAGGTAGAAGCACATGTATGCTCCAAAATCTAACTAGATCGTTCTTAGGAATAGTACACCAAGTGTTTTTCCTAAAATGAACAGAAGTTAGAGCTTAATATCGTCGTTTTCTTTTCTCCCTATATATTAGAGAGACGTGACAGTACTAATTGTATCATCTGTAGAATTATATATGTACCGACGATACAAATTTTATAGGGAAAAAGGTCAAAAATGCTCTTAAACTATGTGAAATGAACAAAAATTCCCTTCGTTTATAGTTTGGTCCAAAAATGTCCTTTGTTTATAGCTTGGTCAAAAAATGCCCTTATTGTTATTTAATAGGTCAAAAATTCCCATTTTTCAAATAAATTTGTTATTTATTTTTATTTTTGAATACATTATTTTTCTAATAGTATTTTTTTTAGCAAATATTTTTCCTACTTCAATTCGAGAAAAAATGTAATATAAAAATATTTCTTGTTTTATTATAATTACTGTTTTTATCATTATCTAAATAAAAATTAATGTTTGATTTACCATGATATTCACAACATTATTACCACCATCAGAGACTACCAATAAAAAAAACTGAACTATTTAACATTGAAAGATTAAAGAAAAAGACAACAATTGTTGAGACCAAATAAAGTGGCTTGATGTATAAGTAAGACCACAAATGGTTTTCTGAAAAAAGGATGTGTATACACGTGGCAATGACAATAAAATAGGCTAGCATTTATTGTTTAGTACAATTTAATTTACTTTAGGTATACTGACTTAGTGTTGTGTCAGTCCTTCCTTGTTGGCTTATATAATATGATAATATATATACTAGATGTGAAAAGGCGCATTAACGAGTCCAATATTACAGTTTTATTGTATTTGAGTAGAATTTTTATTCACCCTTCATTCTTAAATAATCGTCAACTTTTCGAGGTTGCATCTTGAGAGTCAATTTGATTATTTTAAAGATAAACATAGATTAAACTAAGTTAATATTTTAATGTTACAATCTATCTTTTCAATCTAGTTTTTCAAAAGCTATACGGACAATAACATAGATTACAATTTTACTCATATCAATATGATGAAATAATATACATTAAAGTATTTATTAAAGTACACATTGTTTGTCTTTTCAAAAAGAAATAAGAATGATATTTTAGAAAGGCAGAAGTAATATATATTATATTGTTTTTCGAAAAAAATAAAATTAAACGTTTGAGTTATAAAATCACCAGAAAGATGACTTTCATAATTAAAAATATTTTTAAAAATTGTATTGAAAAAGCTAACTTGATTTTGAACAGTGAAGGCTAAAAATAGGGTCAATAAAAAATCGAGTGAAAATTGAATAACAACTGAGGGCCCAAGTACATAAATAAAGCTAGTAATAAATAAGTAAATCTATAATAGACAATAAGATTGAAATGATATAAAAAGAATGAGTTCACATGTATTACGCGTGTTTAGAGGCTATTGATGAAAAAATAACTAATATGGCATAGTTATAATTTTGGCCTTGTAAAATTGCTCTAATTAATATCTTTTATAAAAACTGGATAAAATATCTAAATATAAAATTACAATAATACCATTCGTGGTCCTTGGTTTAGCTTTTCTGTATTGTAGAAATATCTGTGTGTGTGTGTCTGTAAAAATTATGGATAGTTGTTCCTTGTTGAATATGACTCATTGAGATTTTAATACTAGTTGAATTGTATAAATGTATATGCTTATGTATATATGTGTATGTTGTATGTACTGGATTTTCCTGCATGCAGGGTTGTAGTTTCGGAGGTATGTCGTTGGGATGGAAGGAGTAATTGTGTTCTTCATTGTTTTACTTAGGTTTAGATTACATTTGACGGGTACCATATTGTAGGGTACTCACCCTTGCTTCTACACATATGTAGGTACTGGTACCTCCTGACTTTTTCGTCTTTTATTTGGTCTAAGCTCTGAGACAGTCTGAAAGGTAGTAGCTAGTTCTTTTTTGTGGCCTTGATACTTTTATTTATTTATTATTTTTGTTCTATTTTAGAAGCAAAGATATTGAGACTTGCATAAATTTCTTCGAATTCTGTTAAAGTAGTGGCTTGTACATGTGACACCAAGTTTTGGGATGGTTTTAGATTATGATTCCTATTCCTTTTACTTACTCTTTCTATTTAGATTGTGTTATCGCTTTAGTTTCCACGTTTTTCTTATTATCTCCTGTTTTAGGCTAACTTGTCTCGGTGGGGTAAAGACAACTGCCATCACACCCGATTTTGGATCCTCACAAAGACCAATTTGGTGCACAAAATTTTCAAGATGTCACATAATCAATCAACTTCAAAAAAAATAATAATGTACATTTGTATACACAAATCACAATTTATGACTTTTAAAATACACATATTAAAATCAATTAGATAAATTATCATAGTCATACTTATTTCTCTTAAATAATGAAAATAAAAATTACAATTGATAAATGAAGCCATATAAATTTATCATGATTCATTTATAAGACAAAGTACTACACTCTCTTACTAAAGTACCTTAAAGTACTTTATATATATATTACTTATGCACTAGTTCTGTTGTAAATTCCCAAAAAAATGATCGTAGATTTTCATACTTTATCACTTTTTAAATAGTGAAGCTTTTCAAGAAAAATCATCAACTTTTAACGTTCACGGCTATCCATAAATACGTTGCACCATCTCTTTTCTATTTGGAGAAGACCCGTCAATAAAATATGTCAATGAAACACATATTTTAACGAAAAATATTAAAGAGTCTTAATTGTTGGTCATATTTCTCAAATGATTAGTGGACAATTAAAAAAAAAAGATATAAGGGTACACATTTTTACATATTTCTTTCATAAACCAATAGTGAAAAGAAAACTCTCTTCTTCATTCTTATATCATTAGTACTAATATTCTTCATAGATCATCTTCTCCAAATATCCTTATGAAAAGAAGAAAAATCACTGATCAATCTATCTTCTTTGGATTGATTTTCTTTCTTAAAGATAAGAACTTAAAAAAAAAATTTCTTTATAACCAACAAATTCAAGAATTGTTCAAGCAAATTTTATTTTCAAACTTAATCGATTCAAAAATAAAAAATTAGAAACTCATTTCCAAAGATAAATGATGTGAAAATGAAACAATTAATCATGCTCTGATACCAATGTTATATATCTACATAACAGTAACAAGGTTGTGTACCTATTAACAATATTAGAATATTAATCGAATTATACAAAGGAATTGCTCCAACTCCAACTTTGAAACTCAAGAAATCAAAATTTTGTTTTCACAAATGAAATGTCTCTTTTGTTTTGTTGATGTGAATAAGGAGGATCAATTTTTTCAATTTTCTTATTCTTCCTTTGATTTTTCCTCTTATCTTCTCTACAGAGATGAAGCACCCATTTAAAAAGGATGTTATGATGAAACAATTAAGTAAATGTTTTCACCCCTTTTTAAATTTATACTTTTCTACTTATATCGTCTCAGAAAATTTTGAATTGAGTTGGGCCAGTCCACATGGGCGATGGACAAAACGTGATTCACGATCCAATAAATTTACACCTTCTAAACTCCAAATATCTTTTAATTTATATGTTATATTAAAAGGTTGTTACTTTTTAATATAATTTTGACAATAATCATTATGTAACCCGTAGAACACGTGTATACTAATCTATACTATATTAAAACCGTGAAGACCCTTAAATATGTTTTTTCAACTTTATGTGCTTTATTCTTGCTTCCAAATTATGATTTCTCTGAAATTGAATTTGTTGTTTTAGAGTTGAAAAATCTAATTATAGGCTATTTTACGGAAGATAGATAGTAATGATCAATGCTTATGAAATGAAATTACAGAGCAATTTCGCCCTTAGAAATGTTGTTTGAACTTTTGCCCTTTATCAAAAGACTTTATTTTAGACAAAATCATCTTTTCACCCTTTTTTCAATTATTATATTATTATTTTAATAGTATTAAATATTAATTATAATAAACATAATGAAAATTAAATGGTGAAGATTTTATCACATTTCTATACAACGAATCGTTTTTCAACTAAAAAGACTTGATTAAAAAAATAGCAAAAGTTTAAAATATGTCACAAAAAATAGGCAAAAGAAAAATTCAAAAAACATCCCCGAAAAAGGGTTTTTTTAAAAAAGGCAAAAAGAGGTCCCAAAAATGGTTTTTAAAATAGGCAAAAAAAAAAAGGCAAAAAAACGTTAAGAAATAAAGGTCCAAGAAAGAGGCAAAAACAAAAAAAGGTCAAAAAACAGTTTTAAAAATTGGCAAATTCTTAAGTAGTATTTTCACACTGTTAAGTTTTGTTGAGTTCATGGGAACTCAATTAATTACTTAATTTTAACTTGCTTCCATAACTTAAAATTATCGAATTGTTTTAAATTGGCCGGTATGGAATTAAGATATTGGTGCTCCTGTCGAAGAATTAGTGAGGGTGCCACTCACGACCCGTTCGGAATCCTGACAATATATTTAAATTAGTATTAGCTGATGATGTTGCATGTAATCAATGATTTCAACTGATCTCGACATCTTTGATGTGTGTGTATGTGTGTGTGTGTGTGTATAAATATATATGTATATATATATATATATATATAATTTAAAAATAAATAAATTAGCTTTGAACTTGCAAATTCAAAAATGTAATGAGTTCAATAGTAAGAATCTAAATGGTGAACCGATTATATGTTAACGGACTTAATAATATGTAGCACACAAGCAATTATGTAAGAAAATTAAGTAGGATATTTAAAGATAAAAAAAATACATTTATACTCCTAACTTTAAGCGATCATTTAAGTTAAGAATTTATGGGAAAACTACACAGCATAGATGAACTTATGAAATTATTTATTCAAATTGGATTCAATCCAAGTTGTTGACCCAAAATGGATCCCTGATCCAAACTATTTACCCTCTTACCTTAATGTTTTCTTTTTTTTACTTCACACATAATGTCAGCATAAATGTTCTGAATTAGTCTTCTATGATACTTCATTAATATATCGATGTCATACTGATAGCATATAGAACTCAGCATAATCCTCTTTGGTACTCTGTCGATATATTGATACCTTATCAGTATCACGTAGAATGAACTTTTTTTGTAAGAAACAAATAAGAAAAAACTAAAAGAAAATAATTAAATTCTAAATTAGTAAAAAATATATTCTTTGTGATACTCCATCAGTATATTGATACCATATCGATATCATATAGGACTGAGTTTAATCATCTATGATACTCCATCAGTATATTGATATCCCATTAGTATCATATAATTTTGTCACGACCCAGAAATGGTCGTGATGGCACTCGTCTTATCCCACCAAGACAAGTCAGCCTACACCCAATTATAACCATAGAATATGGAAGGATAATACAAAGTGAAAATTTTAACTACAGATAATAAGTCAACTAAATTAAAATTCCACAAGACCCGGTTGTCACGTGCACAAGCCTCTATTGTGTTACAATGGATTTGTGAAAGGCCCCAGATCCTTGACGTCACTTTGAGGTCCACAAAACCTGCCCAAAACTTTTGCGAGGCATCATCTCACGGAGGGTCTACACGGCCCGTGTGATGTCACACGGTCCGTGTGGCCTCCCGTGGAGTGACGCTTGGGAGAGTGGAGGGTAGATGGGCCTCCACACGGTCCGTGTAAGGCTACACGGTCCGTGTGGCCTCCCGTATGGTGAACTGCGTAGGGACACCTTAACACGGACCAAGTCACGGCCCATGTGACATTAGATGGTCCGTGTGGTCCTCTGTCTAGTCTTGTGTGGAGAGTCACCCATATACAGATGGGGTCACAGTCGTGTGACCCCAAGTGGTCCGTTTACTGGTCCATGTTGTGACACTTAGTCCGAAAAATCTTGCCTCTGGAAAATTTAAGTCTAGGACCACGGCGCAGTAAATGGTCTGTGTAGCACTACACGAACCGTATACCTAACAGTGTGCCCCGACAGACCAATTTCAGGTCCGTTTCATTAATGGTATTTTTGAAATATTGGGTTTTCTAAAGAATATTTTGTCATTTCCCACCTCTCCTAGGCTCCCTATATAAGCTGAAGACTCCAATTTTCAGCCATTTCACTCTCACTCACTCTCTCTCTAAAATTCAATCCTTCAAGACTTCCACCTTCTCTCTAGGATCATTCAAGCCAAGGCTCTCAATTTGAAGTCCATTCCTCTTAGTGTTGTCTTCAATCAGGTATGTGGGTCTTGATTCTTGGTTCCTTTCAACCAAGAAGACCCAAGTTCTTCCCAAACTACTTTATAAACTTGTCTACTTAAAATGTAAAATTTTACTACTTGATTTTGGTTACTTGAACAATGCATGTGTTATTTAAGACTCCGAATTTTGAGTTATGTTAAGTTTAATTATAATGAGCTACTTGGATTATGAAACCATGGACATGCATGTCCCTTTAAAGATGTTATTATGCATGGGTGATCTATACTACATTTTCATATGAATTTTTATTAGGGATTTTCAAGTCTTTACATTATATTACTATGTGTTAAATATACCCTATATTACCCATGCCATCCCTACAATGAGAATTGCATCACATTCATGAGATTAGTACATGGAAATTCGGAAATATGGGATTACGCCCAATTTTGTCTTAAAAAGGAACTATGAAATGATTTTCGGTAAGACATGGGATATGACAAGAAGGTTATCACCGGTATGTCTATAATTATGGCTCTTGGAGCATCATTTTGAGCATCTTGAGTGTTTACACCACCTTGTACTTGTAGATGAGCTATTCCTTGCATGAATCATGCGATCTTGACCTTGTGATTTGACATTTGTGCCTACTTGTGCATTTAACGTTTTGAAATGACATTTGAATCTCTTGAAAGCATATGTATATATATGTAAATATTCTTGTGGGATGTGTAAGACTTAGCACAGATGGATTGGGGGGTCCTCCCCCTTTCCTTGAACAATGTGCCAGCATAGGGACAGATATTATTCGTCTACTTGTATATGATATGACATGTCTTGATGTGATTCTTGCAAATCCTTTCGAAATTGGCGACCCATAAGGAAGGTGACCATCCACCGAAATGGGGTTGCCCGTAAGGTGTGATGTAGATTACTTTTGGTAAGTAATCTTCTCCCTACCGGTGGGGAGGTCCCAATCGGTCCAATTCATGTAATAGCTCCCATGGATTTGGTTTGTTGGTTATAGTCCATCCCCGTTATATGTATATAGGAGTATTATCGCATTTACACGCATCACGCATCCCACGGCATCTTGTACATTAAAGTCTCTTTGCTTATATGATCCTTGTACATTATGTGCCCTTGTCATCTAACATCAATATGCAGGTTTGTTAAGTCATATGCATTTCATGCCCGCATAATTAGTGTATTCAAACGTACTAACGCATACTCTATGCCTACATGATTTCACCATGTAGGGACCGAGCCATTTGAGTACCAGTCGCCGAACGTATAGTCCTTTTTGAAGATATTTTGCGGTGAGCCCCATCTTCCAAGGGCGAGCTTTGTTCTTGTATTCCTTATGTAAATGTAATTTTGTTGAGGGTGAGCCCGGAACTTCTCCTGGCCCCCGTTCCTTACCTAGAGGCATGTGTTGGGTGTTTTGTAAAGACCTTGTTATTTGCTCAATTTATAAGATATGTTTTTTTTGTTGGATTTGGACTCCTGTTATTTAGTTACTTGTCTTTAAAATCTCTCGAACCAAGCTTCGTTGATTCTAAAAATGTTGAGGCTCGTTTGGGGACTCTCAGGTCCCCATTTGCCGTGTCACATCAAGGCCCCGACCCTGGGTCGTGACAAAAGGTGGTATCAGAGCCCTAGGTTTTAATGGTCCGCGGATCCCAACATGCCACGTTGAGTAGAGTCCTACTCATAGGTGTGAAGTGCACCATACCTATGAGTGGGAGGCTACGAAGACGTATTAGGAAATTTCTCCCTTCTTTGTGTCTTGTATCGTGCTGTGACTAGTTTATGAATTTCCTTACTTATTGGTGTTGTTGATCCCTTTTGAGTAAATGCCTCGAGGAAGACCTCCACTACCTAGGCCGACTCCAGCTGCTGAAGATCAGGCCCCTCACGAGCCTATGAAGGAGCCTATTTCAAATGGTGAATTCCGTACTGCTTTCGCCATGCTTGCACAAGTGGTGACTGCTCAAGCAAGGCAAGCCAATTTTCCACAGGACCCTACACCCGCTTCTATTGTGAGGGACTTCACCCGGATGAATCCTCCGGAGTTCTACGGGTCAAGGGCTGATGAGGATACTCAGGAGTTCATTGATGAACTCTCAAAAATACTGAACACTATGGGGGTCTCTTCTGAGGAAAAATCCGGATTGGTTGCTTACCAGTTGAATAATGTAACTCAGGTATGGTATACACAATGGGCTATAGAGAGGGTCCGTGATGGTGATGTTAAATGGGAAGAGTTCAAATCTTCCTTCCTCGACCGCTTCTTTCCACTTGAGCTGAGGGAGGCCAAAATGACTGAGTTTATTAGCTTTAAGCTGGGAGTATGAGTGTGAGGGACTATGCCCTCAAGTTTACCAAGCTTTCCAAATATTCTCTTTCCCTGGTGGCTGATCACCGTGCACGGATGTCGAACTGCTATGCTAATTGGGGACATGGATATTGCCAGGCTCACGGTTTATGCTGAGCAGATTGAAGGGGAGAAACTGAAGGAGAAAAGGGCACACGATCCCAAGATAGCCCACTTTGATGGTAGGTTCTCCGGTGCTAGGAATTTTGGTTTTGGTCGCTTCTAGCGGGCCAAGGTTCGGGAGCTCGGGTGGATAATGCTCGGGCACCCCCTCCCAGGGTACCGATAGGTGGCGAACAAGGTTATATATTGTGTGACAGGTGTGGGAAGCCCCACACAGGTGCCTGCCAAAGGGAATTGGGGCTTTGCTTCGTATGTGGAAGTATGGACCATAAAGTTGTTGATTGCCCGAGGAATGTGCGCGGAGGCCAAGGTCAGGTAGCCAAAGGCAGGCAGGGTCAGCAGAGAGGTCCTCAGGGTGCTGCCCTGAGGAACAACAGGTTCTATGCACTCCATGCTTGCCAAGAGGTCGAGGAGGCTCTAGTTGTTGTGACTGGTATGTTAAAAGTCTTTGATTTTGATGCTTATGTTTTGCTTGACCCAGGTGCAAACTTGTCTTTTGTGACTCCGGTGTTGGCTGTTAAGTTCGGTCTAAAACCCCAGATTTCAAGAGAGCCTTTCTCGGTCTACACCCCCGTGGGTGAATCTATTGTTGCTCATAGCGTCTATCACGGGTGCCCTGTTGTTGTGTTGCATAAAATCTTTCTATATGATCTTGTGGAACTCGAGATATTTGATTTTGATGTGATTTTCAGGATCGATTGGCTGCATACATCTTATGCCTCCATAGATTGTAGAACCCAAAAAGTCCAGTTCCAACCTCCCGATGAGCCAATTCTAGAATGGAAGGGTAGTGATTCCTCTATTAAAGGTAGGTTTATTTCCTACCTCAAGGCGCGGAAAATGATTTCTAAGGGGTGCATCTACCATATGGTGAGGGTCAGGGATGCAGATTCTGAGGTGCCTACTCTCGAGTCAGTCCCTGTGGTGAATGAAGTTTTGGATGTGTTCCCCGAGGACTTACCGGGCATCCCTCCGGATAGAGAGATAGACTTCAGCATAGATCTTCTTCCAGATACTCAGCCTATTTCTATCCCTCCTTACCGGATGACCCCTACAAAATTGAAAGAGTTAAAGGAGCAGTTAAAGGACCTATTGGGGAAGGGTTTTATTCGGCCTAGTACATCAGCATGGGGTGCTCCCGTGTTGTTTGTAAGGAAGAAGGATGGGTCTCTTCGTATGTGTATTAATTACAGGCAACTGAATAAGGTGACCGTTAAGAACAAGTACCAGTTGCCGAGGATTGATGATTTGTTTGACCAGCTTCATAGTGCCACTCACTTCTCAAAAATTAATCTCCATTTTGGGTATCATCAGTTGAAGGTTAGGGAGTGTGATATCCCAAAAACAACATTTTGTATGAGGTATGGGCATTTTAAATTTGTGGTGATGTCGTTTGGCCTAACTAATGCTCCGGTTGTATTTATGGACTTGATGAACATAGTGTTTAAACCTTTCCTGGACAGCTTCGTGGTGGTCTTTATTGATGACATTCTCGTTTAATTCCGAAGTGAACAGGAGCACGGGAATCATTTGAGGATGGCCCTCAAAACTCTGAGGGAAGAGAAATTGTATGCCAAGTTTAGCAAGTGTGAATTCTGGTTGGGCGAAGTGGCTTTCCTTAGGCATGTGGTGTCCGGAGATGGTATCAAGGTGGATCCGAGGAAAACAGAGGCTGTGAAAAGTTGGCCTAGGCCGTTGACTCCTTTGGATATCCGCAGTTTTCTCGAGTTGGCTGGATATTACAAAAGGTTTGTGGAAGGTTTCTCATCTATTGCATCTCCTTTGACCAAGTTGACCCAGAAGCAGGCTAAATTTATATGGTCGGATGAATGCGAGAGAAGTTTTCAAACCTTAAAGGATTGACTTACATCAGCTCCCATCTTGACCTTGCAAAATGGTTCAGAAGGGTTTATGGTGTATTGCGATACCTCGCGGATCGGATTGGGTTGTGTGCTTATGCAGAATGGTAAGGTGATAGCGTATGCATCAAGATAGTTGAAAGTGCATGAATGAAACTATCACACACACGACCTTGAAATGGCAGCGGTGGTTTTTGCTTTGAAAATTTGGAGGCATTATTTGTACGGAGTCCATATTGATGTATTTACCGATCATAAAAGTTTTGCAATATGTTTTCACCCAGAGGGACCTTAACCTCAGGCAAAGGAGGTGGTTGGAGTTTCTAAAAGATTACGACATGAGTGTGTTGTATCATCCAGGCAAGGCCAATGTTATAGCCGACGCTCTAAGCAGGTTGTCTATGGGAAGTGTGGCACATGTTGAAAATGGGAAAAAGGAGTTGGCAAGGGATGTTCATTTGTTGGCTAGGTTGGGTGTCAGGTTGACTGATTCCAGCGAGGGTGGTATTCGGGTTCAGAATGGGACACAATCATCTGTGGTGAATGAAGTAAAGGCTAAACAAGATCTAGATCCGTCGTTATGTGAGTTGAAGAAGTTGGTTGCTGCAAAGGAGATTAAGGCTTTCTCCCAAGGGGGAGATAGTGTACTTTGGTACCAAGACCGGCTTTGTGTTCCAAACGTGGATGACCTTAGGAAGGTGATTATGAGTGAGGCACATAACTCTCGCTACTCTATTCACTCGGAATCTACTAAGATGTACTGGGATTTGAGAGAGGTGTATTGGTGGCATGGTATGAAGAGGGATATTTCCAAGTTCATGTCTAAATGCCCGAGTTGTCAACAGGTAAAGGTTGAATACCAAAGGCCTGGTGGTTTGGCCCAAGACATTGAAATTCCCACATGGAAGTGGGAGGATGTGAATATGGACTTCGTGGTTGGATTGCCTCGCACCCGAAGGCAATTCGACTCCATTTGGGTTGTTGTAGATCAGATGACGAAATTGGCTCACTTTCTATCGGTCAAGACTACCTACAGTGCCGAGGATTATGAAAGGTTGTACATTAAAGAGTTGGTGAGGTTACATGGCGTACCTCAATCCATCATATCGGATCATGGTACTCAATTCACTTCCCACCTTTGGAAATCTTTTATGAAGGGCCTTGGGACAAAAATTAAGTTGAGTTCCGCTTTTCATCCTCAAACCGATGGCCAAGTGAAAAAGACTATTCAAACCTTGGAGGATATATTGAGGGTGTGTGTGTTGGAGTTTAAGGGGAATTGGGATGACCATCTTCCACTCATCGAGTTCGCTTATAATAATAGCTTCCATGCTAGCATTGGCATGGCGCCATTTGAAGCCTTGTATGGGAGGAGGTGTAAATCCCCGGTGGGGTGGTTTGAAATGGGTGAGATGGCTCTAGTTGGCCCGGATTTGGTATTGGGTGCTATGGAGAAGGTAAAAGTGATAAGAGAGAGGTTAAAAGCGGCCCAAAATCGCCAAAAGTCTTATTCAGACGGTAGGGGAAGGGACCTCGAATTTCATGTCGGGGACTGGGTGTATGTGAAAGTGTCTCCTATGAAGGGCGTTATGTATTTCGGCAAAAAGGGCAAGTTAAGCCCCCAGTATGTTGGCCCTTATAAAATTGTTGAGCAGATTGGAGGTGCGGCTTACAAGTTGGAGTTACCTCTGGATTTGGGTTCCATTCATCTGGTCTTCCATGTGTCCATGTTGAGAAAATTTGTTGGTGATCCTAGCACTATTGTGCCATTGGAGGTAATTGAGGTTGAGGAAAACTTGACTTATGAGGAGGTGTTGGTGGCCATCTTGGATAGGCAAGTAAAACGGCTTCGCAACAAGGATGTGGCTTCGGTAAAAGTGCTTTGGAGAAATCAACTAGTGGAGAGTGTTACTTGGGAGGCGGAGCTGGACATGATGAAACGATACCCCCATCTTTTTCAATCTACTTAAGCCTAAGGTACTAGGGATCTTCCTTATCAATTGTGTCGTTTTCTTACCCTCTTGAGTCTCATGACATGACATGCATATGTGTACACTAAAAGATTTTTCTTTCTTAACAAATGAGTTAAATGCAACTTTGATATGAGTTTGGTCTTGAAATATAATTTGATTTGTGGCATAAAAAGCTTTTTGTACAAACCTTGTATTTTGAGTTGAGTTGTGCATTGTGCCTTGTGTCGGAACTATCTTGCCTTAACTCTAACTTTGCAAGTCTTGTTCTTGCACATTCGGGGACGAATGTTCCCAAGGGGGAGATGATGAAAGGCCCTGGATCCTTGACGTCACTTTGAGGTCCACAAAACCTGCCCAGAAATTTTGCTAGGCATCATCTCACGGAGGGCCTACACGGCCCATGTGATGTCACAAGGTCCGTGTGGCCTCCTGTGGAGTGACGCTTGGGAGAGTGGAGGGTAGACGGGCCTCCACACGGTCCGTGTAAGGCTACACGGTCTATGTGGCCTCCCGTATGGTGAACTGCGTAGGGCCACCTACACACGGACCAAGTCACGGCCCTTGTGACTTTAGACAGTCCGTGTGGTCCTCTGTCTAGTCTTGGTGTGGAAAGCCACCCATATACGGACAGGGTCACAGTCCGTGTGACCCTAGGTGGTCCGTTTACCGATCAGTGTTATGACACTTAGTCCGAAAAATCTTGCCTCTCGAAAATTTAAGTGTAGGACCACAGTGCAGTAAATGGTCCGTGTGGCACTACACGGACCGTATACCCGACCGTGTGCCCCAGACAGACCAATTTCAGGTCTGTTTCATTAAAGGCATTTTTGAAATATTGGGTTTTCTAAATGAAAATTTTGTCATTTCCCACCTCTCCTAGGCTCCCTATATAAGCTGAACACTCCAATTTTCAACCATTTCACTCTCTCTCTAAAATTCACTCCTCCAAGACTTCCACCTTCTCTCTAGGATCATTCAAGCCAAGGCTCTCAATTTGAAGTCCATTTCTCTTAGTGTTGTCTTCAATCAGGTATGTGGGTCTTGATCCTTGGCTCCTTTCAACCAAGAAGACCCAAGTTCTTCCCAAACTACTTTATAAACTTGTCTACTTAAAATGTGAAATTTTACTACTTTATCTTGGTTACTTGAACAATGCATGTGTTATTTAAGAAACCGAATTTTGAATTATGTTAAGTTTGATTATAATGAGCTACTTGGATTATGAAACCATGAACATGTATGTCCCTTTAAAGATGTTATTATGCATGGGTGATCTATACTACATTTTCATATGAATTTTTATTATGGATTTTCTAGTCTTTACATTATATTACTATGTCTTAAATATACTCTACATTACCCATGCCATCCCTACAATAAGCATTGCATCACATTCATGAGATTAGTACATGGAAATTCGGAAATGTGGAATTAAGCCCAATTTTATCCTAAAAGGAACTATGAAATAATTTTCGGTAAGACATGGGATATGACAAGAAGGTGATCACCCGTATGTCTATAATTATGGCTCTTGGAGCATCTTGGGTGTTTACACCACCTTGTATCTTGGCTCTTTGAGCATCTTGAGTGTTTACACCACCTTGTACTTGTAGATGAGTTATTCCTTGCATGAATCATGTGATCTTGACCTTGTGATTTGGCATTTGAGCCTACTTGTGCATTTAACATTTTAAAATGGATATTTGACTCTTTTGAAAGCATATGAATATATATGTATATATTCTTGTGGGATGTGTAAGACTTAGCACCGATGGATTGGGGGGGTCCTCCCCCTTTCTTTCAACTATGTGCTAGAATAGGGATGGATTATTCGTCTACTTGTTTATGATATGACATGTCTTGATGTGATTCTTGCAAATCCTTCCGAAATTAGTCCCCATAAGGAAGGTGACCATCCACCGAAATGGGGTTGCCCGTAAGGTGTGATGTAGATTACCTTTGGCAAGTAACCTTCTCCCTGCCGGTGGGAGGTCCCAATCAGTCCAATTCTTATAATAGCTCGCATGGATTTGATTTGTCGGTTATAGTCAATCCCCGCTATATGTATATAGGAGGATTTTCGCATTTACATGCATCACGCATCCCACGACATTTTGTATATTAAAGTCCCTTTGCTTATATGATCCTTGCATATTATGTGCCCTTGTCATCTAACATCGATATGTAGGTTTGTTAAGTCATATGTATTTCATGCCCGCATACGTAGTAAATTCAAATGTACTCACGCATACTCTATGCCTACATGATTTCACCATGTAGGGACCGAGCCGTTTGAGTACCAGTCACCGAACGAATAGTCCTCCTTGAAGAAATTTTGCGGTGAGCCCCATCTTCCGAGGGTGAGCTTTTTTCTTGTGTTCCTTATGTATATGTAATTTTGTTGAGGGCGAGCCCGGAACTTGTCCTGGCCCCCGTTCCTTACCTAGAGGCATGTGTTGGGTGTTTTGTAAAGACCTTGTTATTTGCTCAATTTATAAGATATGCTCTCTTCTTGTTGGATTTGGACTCCCGTTATAGAGTTACTTGTCTTTAAAATCTCTCGAACCAAGCTTTGTAGATTCTGTAAATTTTGAGGCTCGTTTGGGGATTCTCGGGTGCCCATTCGCCGTGTCACATCAAGGTCCGACCCCTGGTCGTGACAATTTAAAAACAAATACAAGTCGCAAATGATGTTGTCTCTAAAGTAGAACAAGATCATAAATAGGAGGATGAGGCTCCTTGAGATGACAAATAGCTACCTCACTAATCTCCAAAGAAAGCCCCGGATAAAAAAGAAGAGAGAGTATGACAAAGATTCAAGTGCATAACCTAAAAAAATGTAGAAGCAAGGGGAGAGTACCAACCACACGGTACCTAGCAAGTCAACTAACAAAACAAAGCAACTCCAACAGAATATACAAAGTCCTTTCATCCCAACCGACCTCCACAACTATAACCTGCACAGAAAATCAGTTCAATCCAGAAACACATAATACATAATAAAGATAGTTTTCACAATGTCACAATTCAACATCACCAGCCATAACTCACAAGTGATAACACAGTCAAAAACAGGAATAACATCATGCCACACAAGGATATGCAAGGATGAAATGCAATGCTTATGCAATAATCGCCAAATAATTGCCGGTAATGACCTCGGCATCATAATATCACTGAATAATACCTCAACATCACAACATCACCGGTAAAGACCTCGACATATTATCATCGCCGGCAAAGACCTCGGCATCACAATATTAATTAAAATACCTCAACATCACAACATCGACAACAAATACCTCGACATATTATCATCGCCGGCAAAGACCTCGGCATTATATCTCGACCGGTAAAGACCTCGGCCGCAATTTTTACCATCTCACTCATATCAATATCCAGAACCAATGAAAAAATGTGACATAGAGTGAATGAACATAAGATGAAGTCCACAAACGAATCCACTAATAATCACCAACCACAACCACATATCTCAATATAGAATTTACATCACTTAACCAAATTTTCAATTCAGGTGTTACAACACCACACATGACCAACCACAACAATATATTTCAACAATAGAATTCACACCACTTAACCACATTTTCAGTTTAAGTGTCATAACATCCCACCGATTCATATTTTCATTTAATCACCTCATTTTTATAATATTAAAATATTTCATGAGTCACACATAGGAGAAAGAAAAATTTGAGAATTCTACGAAAATTACAATGTTTTGAAAGTCCACTTGCCTCAATTAATAGAATAACACGCTGAATCTTGAGTCATTCGTAACGCTTTCAGATGATCAAAATCTGTTCAAATACATAATCGACATAAGAATACAAATCTAATAACATCCATATTGCTATATTTATTTTTTGGCTAAAAAATCGGGTCAAAAAGTCACCCCGAGCCCTTAAATTAGAATTTAAAAATTTCTTTCAGATTGTGTTTACCCATAATAAACTAAACGTATACGTCAAATTTCAGGTAAAACGGATTGTTATTCGACCCCCAAATCAGGATTTTATTTAAGAATCTTAGGGCTATATTTTCTTAAGTGAGCATAAATTATACATGTTTTTACCCTAGAACTTGTTCATAATCATATAAAAACTTCATAGAAAGGATGAGAATAATTACCTTGATGGTTTAAGAAGAAAATCCTAATTTTTCTTCTCCTTTATTTCTTTCTTTTTCTTCCCGTGTTTCTGCGTTTCCTCCGTATTTGCGCGCGTTGCTCCCTTTTGCTTTCTGCTTCTTTTGTTTTTAAAGGGCTGCTGCAGCAGCCCTTCAACTTAATCTCTTGTTTTTTCCTCCTTTTTATTTATTTATTTATTTTAATATTTTAAAAGTGATAAATTCTATTAGCCTTTTTTTGATAAATATGAGATAAATATTATTGGATATTAATTTAAATATTATTTTAATCCACCAACTAAATTAATTATCTAAATTTATCCGTCAACTAAATGACCAAAATTATCGAATAGTCCAAATTTTCAATTTAAATTTACGGAAAGGGTCTTTTATGAAAAAGTGAGGATGTATTCTCAAAATGACTTAACAGGCCATTACATTATCCACCTCTAAAAATCATGTTCGTCCTCGAACATAAAGAAGGAGAAGGAAGAATAATGGACATTACCAAAATCCAAAGTTATGATCTTTCGAAATCAGTATTTATCTCTCAAGTAAGTTCCTCCTTATGACCATGCCACCGAAATTCACTATTAAGAACTAAATTTTTCGAATCCAACCTTGATAGATTTACAATTCAGTGGTGATTTTCAAGCCACAGGCTAACTCATGAATTCGATATGAATAACAAATCAGTAGTCCATAACTCAATAAATCTTTTCTCACGTAATCATGATACACTTCTAATGCACAAACCCTCATAGATTTTGTTAATATTTCATTCTAACAATCAAATCTTCCCACGAGTTGAAGTTATAAAATGTGATCTTTAGACATTGAACACTCATCATGGAGAATCAAATTCTTTTCTGACCCTATGAAGGAAAGGATCAAGTAACAACTTAGCGAAAGATTCATTCAAACATACAGAATCACTAAAAACACTATCAGGAATTCTATATCAATAACAGTGATTATAAACAACCCTTAAGAGTGGTAGAACTAGACCCAATATGCCTCACATTCATTCATACATAGCCAGAACATAACCTCAACGACAAAATGAGCCTTAAAACTACTGGACAACTATACATATTTATGGTAGGTCTTTTATAAATTCACATAAGCAAAGTTGTGTGTGTAGAACCACTTGTATACTTCAACTATCCCAAATAATACTAAATATGTCAACATTGAGATTATCAAGTCTGCATAAGCATCCTATCTTACTAAGAGAAAATTGCAGGATTGATTCATCCGATCCACCATTAAGGATCCGTCTACACAAGTGAGGACACGAGTGAAAATAGGCAGGCATTCCCATAATAAAGTAGGTAGACACACCAAAATGCACGGAATCAAGGTCGAATAATACAAGATACTTCTTTCATAGTGCCCCTATCAAACATTTTCATTCATCTGACCCTATCTCTTTTTTTTGAATTCCATTTTTAGCTGTACATAATCAACCTGTCTGTCACACCCCTATTTTCCCCCGCGTGAGGTTTCGAAAAATAGAGTTTTTCCAATTAAAGTGACATTTTGAAAAGGGATTATTTATTTATTTAGAGTCGCCACTTGGAATTGAGTTTTGGTGTTCCAAGTCACCTTTTTTTAATCCCTAATCAGAAAGAAATGACTCTTTATTATTATTATTATTTTTTGATCTACGAACCAGAAATTCGGGTAAGGAATTCTATGACCGAGAGGAAGGTGTTAGGCACCCCTCGAGTCCCATGGTTCTAGCATGGTTGCTTTACTGATTTATGTATGACTTAAACTAATTTTGAAAACATTATATTTCTTGGTTTTGCAAAAAATTATTTACTAACCTTCCTCAATTTATCATAACTTCGTTTTTTTTTAAAAAAAAACTATCATATTTTATTGATTCGTGGTGCATTGATAGCAGCACTTTCCAATCTTGCCACAAATTAATTATCACTTTGTAGTTTTTTTTTTTTAAAAAAAAAGTTTATTTTATAAAGTTTGAGTCCTAATATTTGCCTATCATTATTTATCCACCCAATCATTCTCCTAAATACGAGATCTAAAAATTTTATTTAATTATTTATTCTAATCATTATGACTTATGAAAAGTACAGTTAAAAAATTCATATTAATCGATGGATCACTATAAATTTGTTAATAGTATTCAAAAGTAAAACAAATTACTTAAATGAGATGCAAAGAAAGTTACAAATTTTGTTTATGTTTTTTTTTTAACCAAAAAGTAAACACAAATTATCAGAAACACAAAATATATTTTCATACAAATTTTGTACATGCAACACTAGTATGAACATGTTAATAATCATGACTAATCTTTTTTTTTTATCTTTTTTATTTTAGCCATTTAAAATAAAAAGAAAAACATATATTAATTGAAACAAAATATTTTACATAATGATTAGTCATTGATTATTTTCATCATTTATTTTTACTAAATCATAAAAGTACATACAAAACCACAAAAAATTAACAATGAAAATAATTTACTCAACATGAAATAAACTATCTAACAGTTTTACACTAAATTTAACAATAAAACTAAACAGAAAGTTGATATGAAAGATTTGAACACCATATCAATGCATATTAATGAGTCATAAACATACAAAATTTGACAATTTTAATGTATTATGATCATATCAAAGTGGACAAAAGAGATAAGTGTTACCTCTTGTGATGAATGATTAAAAAAAAAGACTGCAATAGGAACCACAAATCTGAAACTCCCAAAAGCAAACCTTAAACTCAACTTTTTTTCTTCACTTGTGTTTTTTTTTTTTTTGAGTGTGTTTGTAGAATATGAAGAAGGGGAAAGATGAAAATAAAAAAAAATTGTGTCTTGTTTTTTGTGCTTTTTATAGAATGTAAAGAAAGAGAAAAAATTGAAAAAATGTGTGTGTGTGTGTCGTGTGTTTCCAAGAATAAGGGAGTGGGGGATGTGAAGATGTGGAAAATGAGGGAGTAGTGGGGAGGAGTTGGAAATAATGGGTAGTTCTCTTTTTTTTTTTTTGTTTAAGTTTATTTATTTTGTCTTGCTTTTATTTTGAAAGAAAAGTAAGAAAAGAAAAAAAATATATATATATTACAAAACTATTTTAAATTAATAAGATATAGAAAGTTTTAACTAAAATATAATTAAGAAAGTAATAACAATACTAGATTGTTTATTAGAATCAAAATTTAAAAAAAAACATATATTTTATAAATTTTTCTTTTTTAGAACAAAACTAACATTAAAATATGACTCTCTTTTTGTTGTTTTCAACTTATTCTAAATAAGATAAAAATATCTAATTTAGACTCAAAACTAAAAATATTTAAATACTAAAAAGTAAATGACTTAAGTTTGGTCAAAAATTAGGTGCTAACAGGATGCCCCTCTTTGCTTGAGAACATGAAGAGTTTTTAAGCAAAGAAGTTAACGTGCCTAATTTTTGGCCTAACATTATTAAAAGGTAAGGGAAAAGAAGGGGAAAAGAAAGAGTAAGCAAGAGTGACTGAGCCCTGGTTTTGGGCAGCCTACATATCTCGGGTTATAAGAGAATCAGATCACGTGTAGTTCAAATAGTTGTAGAGATGGATGGATGGATTAGGGAGTTGAGTCTAGTCCCATCGAGATTCCGGTTCGTGATTCCTATTATTACATTGAAGATAATAACACTAAAAGGAAACGATACAAGATCTATTCAAATCTACTTGGCTCGACCCTCTTTTCTTTCATGTCTTCCCTTGCATCTTCAGTTATCACCTCGCCTTTTCCTGGCGGGTATCTTGATCTCACAATCTAATCTTGAAGTTTGTGTAAAGGCTTGAACTTGAAACCTCAACTGAGTTACCGATGCTTCTCCAAAAGAAAGTTAGTACACTATTCGTGTACACTTGTTTCCTGAATTGAAGTTGGGAAGAAGAATCTTGATATGTTAAGCTGCTACATGAGTCCAAATCGACTTTTAATGTCATTCTTCACTTCACAAATCGGACAAATGTTACTCTGTTATTGATGTCCAAACTTGTGGTCGCAGAGGGACCTGCCTGCAATCAAAGAAAAAAAACAAAACAAAATTTTTCTGCTCCAATTTGTGCTAAGAAAAATTTTGTGGGTTATTTTGCTTGATTTGCACATAATATTAAACAAAAATAATACAGTGATTAAAACAAGGAAAAAAAATAATAAATACTCTATTATTGAATGAAATTAGATTTTATGCTTTATGGAAAATAAAAATGGCGACTATCATGCCCTATGAAGATATGAACGAATATTATGAGGGTTCGTGCCCTAAACGAATATTATGAGGGTTCGCGCCCTAAGCGAATATTATGAGGGTTCGCTCCCTAAGCGAATATTATGAGGGTTCGCGCCCTAAGCGAATATTATGAGGGTTCGCTCCCTAAGCGAATATTATGAGGGTTCGCTCCCTAAGCGAATATTATGAGGGTTCGCGCCCTAAGCGAATATTATGAGGGTTCGCGCCCTAAGCGAATATTATGAGGGTTCGCGCCCTAAGTGAATATTATGAGGGTTCGCGCCCTAAGCGAATATTATGAGGGTTCGCGCCCTAAGCGAATATTATGAGGGTTCGCGCCCTAAGCGAATATTATGAGGGTTCGCGCCCTAAGCGAATATTATGAGGGTTCGCTCCCTAAGCGAATATTATGAGGGTTCGCCCCCTAAGCGAATATTATGAGGGTTCGCGCCCTAAGCGAATATTATGAGGGTTCGCTCCCTAAGCGAATATTATGAGGGTTCGCGCCCTAAGCGAATATTATGAGGGTTCGCGCCCTAAGCGAATATTATGAGGGTTCGCGCCCTAAACGAATGAATTATTTTTATTTTATTTTACTTTTTTTTTATTTTAAAAATAAAATAAAATAAAATATGCCCCAATTTTGAAACTGAGAAATTTTGAAACCCCTTTTTTTTTAAATCATGAATTTTTATTTATTATTATTAGTATTTTTTTTTATTAAAAAAAAATGCCCCAGTTTCGACTAGGGAAACAAAGGTCCTTTTTACCGATTTCTGATAATTAACAACAATCTTACTATGCGCACATTGGATCGCACATAAAGATTTGAGAACTTACCTTTGGTGCTCGTCTCTCAACACTATTTACAGGATTTGCTCGTACCTGTTTAATCAAAGAACGATTTGTTAGTTTTCCTAACTGGTGGTTGATTTGTGGCCTTGATCCCGTGGGGTTTGATTTGTCATGCAATCCACTCGGCTTGGAAGATTGACTTTATTGGTGATTGATCAAATTGCTTGAAAGCTCTTAAAAGTCAATCCCTATCTTTTCGGATGCGCGCCATGAATGCTTCGATCAAATATTGATTTGTGCATATTGCGTGGATCATCTTATTTCAACAAGCATTCCCTTGCCTTAGTGATCTTCCCCTATGGAGACTTGCCAAAATTTTCTTTTCTTTATCCTAGCTAGTCCATAAATGTGTTTCACCGGTTGTGTATGCCCCTCGCTCTTCAACTGAAAAACTGTTAGTGAATTTTGCAACTTTTCCTTTAACACTTGACACAAGATTTTGAGAGCAGAGACTCAACACAAGTACGATGGGGTGACGCAATGGATCATAACTTTACGAGGGAAGGTTATCTCTTGAAGAGGGGACAAGGAAAAGAAAGAAATAAAGAATTTATATAAACGTACATACCGATTTTAAGGAATCATGATATGCATTTCGGCTCATACGTTTCGATCCATCCAAACAGTCTAAATCTCATAAAACAATGTTGTGTCTTTCAATTTAGAGTTGACCTCTCTTTGATTTTCCTTTACCGTCGTCTTATGGTGTCGTAGGGCTCTCACCTATAAGACTCTCACCTTTGTAAAATCACACATCTGTGACACCGTGCTTTGAAGCTTCTTGAAGAGTGATTGAGAAGTCTTTTTAAGGCATGTGAGAAAGGCTTTCAGGAAGATTTACAACTTTGGAACCATTAAAGTGTGCCTCGGCTTTGAACACGCCAAAACATAATTTATTTATTTATTTATTTATTTTTGGTCGGACCGAACCCCAAGATAGGGTTGCCTACGTATCCTTTTAGGAATCAGGTCGCACGTAGTTCGATCAAGGGTTTTTTTTTTTTTTTTGCTTTTTTTCTTTTTTTTTTCTTTTTTTTTTCGCGGTTCCAAAGAGGGAAAATTTCGAAGAGGTAGACGGTGTTCGAACAGAGGTCATCTTATCTTGGGAACACTAGTCACGCCGGTGTCGAACCAAAAGTATTAAACAAAATATCTTTTGACCGAGTCGGCATTAACCATTATGTCGGCTACCTTTTCCTCCATATCTGCCAATTGCAAAACTCCTTTTGGTAATACTCGTTTAACAATATAAGGGCCTTGCCAATTTGGGGAAAATTTTCCTTTAGCTTCTTTTTGGTGGGGCAGGATGCGTTTTACAACAAGCTGACCGACCGCAAAATTTCTGGGGCGTACCTTCTTATTATAGGCTCGAGCCATCCTTTGCTGGTACAATTGGCCGAAACAAACTGCCGTCAATCGTTTTTCATCTATTAATACTAATTGTTCCAACCTTTTCTTCACCCATTCTGTATCATCAATTTCTGCTTCAGCAATGATTCGAAGTGAAGGGATTTCAACTTCTGCAGGTATAACAGCCTCAGTTCCATAGACTAATAAGTAAGGAGTTGCACCGATTGATGTACGGATGGTCGTGCGATATCCCAAAAGAGCAAAAGGTAATTTCTCATGCCACTGTCTGGATCCTTGGATCATTTTCCTAAGAATCTTCTTGATATTCTTATTTGCCGCTTCTACAGCTCCATTTGCTTTGGGTCGATAAGGGGTTGAATGGTGATGGGCAATTTTAAATTGCTCACAAACCTCCTTCATTTGGTGGCTATTAAGGTTTGCCGCATTGTCTGTGACAATGATCTTCGGCATACCAAAATGACATATGATGTTGGAATGGATAAAGTTCACCACTGCTTTCTTGGTGACTGCTTTTAAAGTAACAGCTTCTACCCACTCGGTGAAATAGTCAATGGCGACCAGAATAAATCGATGCCCGTTAGAAGCTTTTGGCTCGATTGGCCCAATAACGTCTATGCCCCAAGCAACAAAAGGCCAAGGAGCAAACATAAAGTGTAACTCTGAAGGGGGTGAGTGAATCAAGTCACTATGGATTTGACACTGATGACACTTTCGAACAAAACGGAAGCAATCTCTTTCCATGGTCAACCAGTAAAATCCTGCCCGAATAATCTTCTTTGCTAAAACATAACCATTCATATGCGGGCCACATACCCCCGAATGTATTTCAGCCATGATCATTTCTGCTTCTTGAGAACTCACACATCTTAATAAATTCAAGTCTGGAGTTCTTTTATATAAAACCTCCCCGCTTAGAAGGAAACTACTGGCAAGTCGCCTAATAGTCTTTTTTTGATCTCTATTGGCATGCAGTGGATATTCTCTTTCTTTTAAGAACCGTTTGATGTCATGATACCATGGTTCATCATCTGGCTCTACTTCAGTTATATTACAATAACCATGCTCATCCCTGATTTGAATTTCTAGGGGATTGATATAAGTGTTGCCTAGATATGGAAGCATTGAGGCTAAGGTGGCTAAAGCATCAGCCAACTCATTGTGGGACTTGGGGATATATCTGAACTCAATGGACTTGAACCTTTTGCTAAGGTTCTCTAAACAGTGCTTGTATGGGATGAGTTTGATATCCTGAGTTTCCCATTCGCCTTGAGCCTGTCGAACAAGCAAGTCGGAGTCTCCCAAAACCACTAGCTCGTGCACATCTAAATTTATTGCCATATTCAATCCCATAATGCAAGCTTCGTATTCTGCTGTATTATTGGTACAAAAGAACCGAAGGCGTGCGGTGGCAGGATAATGGTGTCTGGTTGGTGAAATAAGGACTGCTCCAATTCCCACTCCATTGACATTGACAGCTCCATCAAAATATAACTTCCATATCTGGCTATCCCTTGGCCCTTCTTCCTCAGCAACGTTAACCTCTTCATCTGGGAAGTATGTGTCTAATGGCTGGTATTCATCATCAACTGGATTTTCTGCTAGATGATCAGCCAATGCTTGTGCTTTCATGGCGATACGAGTAACGTACATTATGTCAAATTCCGTAAGTAAGATCTGCCACTTTGCTAGTCTACCCGTTGGCATAGGTTTTTGAAAAATATTTTTCAAAGGGTCCATTCGAGATATGAGATAGGTTGTGTATGACAAAAGGTAGTGCTTCAATTTTTGAGCCACCCAGGTTAAGGCGCAACATGTCCTCTCTAAGAGAGTGTATTTCGCCTCATACTTTGTGAACTTTTTGCTCAAATAATAAATTGCTTGCTCCCTTTTGCCTGTGGCATCATGTTGACCTAGAACACAACCGAAGGCATTATCCATCACTGAGAGATATAAGAATAAAGGTCTTTCGGGCTCCGGAGGGACTAATACTGGAGGGTGCATTAGATATTCTTTGATCTTGTCAAAAGCTTCTTGACACTCACTCGTCCATTTGACAGCGGCATCTTTTTTCAACTGCTTGAAGATTGGCTCACATGTGATGGTAAGCTGCGCGATGAACCGACTGATATAATTTAGTCTCCCTAGAAGGCTCATGACTTCTGTCTTATTCCTCGGAGGAGGTAATTCTTGAATAGACTTTATCTTGGCAGGATCTAGCTCAATGCCTCTTCGACTAACTATGAAACCCAGAAGCTTTCCTGAAGGTACTCCAAATGCGCATTTAGCTGGATTGAGCTTAAGGTTATACTTTCGTAATCTTTCGAAGAATTTCCTTAAGTCACGCACATGATCTGCTTGTGTTCTAGATTTAATGATGACATCATCGACATATACTTCAACTTCCTTGTGTATCATATCATGGAATATGGCGGTCATAGCTCTCATGTAAGTTGCCCCTGCATTTTTAAGACCAAATGGCATGACCCTATAACAGTAGGTCCCCCAGGGGGTAGTGAAAGCAGTCTTCTCTGCATCATTTTCATCCATGAGGATTTGGTGATATCCAGCATAACAGTCCACAAAAGATTGAATCTCATGTTTGGCACAATTATCAACTAGAATGTGAATATTGGGTAATGTGAAGTTGTCCTTTGGACTTGCTTTGTTTAAATCCCTATAGTCGACGCAAACTCTGGTTTTCCCATCTTTCTTTGGCACTGGCACAACGTTGGCCAACCACGTAGTGTATTGCACAACTCTAATCACATTTGCATCTAGTTGTTTCATAATTTCCTCTTTTATTTTATCACTCACGTCTGTCTTGAACTTTCTTTGCTTTTGTTGGACAGGTGAGGAATCAGGATATGTGGGTAGTTTGTGAACTACCAGATCAACACTCAAACCTGGCATGTCATCGTAGGACCAAGCAAAGACATCTCTATATTCAAATAGAACTTGAATTAGTTCATCTCGGGTCTTTTGTTCGACATGAATACTTATTTTTGTCTCTTGAGTTTCCTCTCGAGTTCCCAAATTGACTGTCTAAGTTTCATTTAAATTGGGCTTAGGTTTATTCTCAAATTGGTCCAATCCCTTTTTAATTTCTTCATATGCTCCATCTTCATCATATTCTTCAAGATCTTGATTTATTGTTTTGAGATCAGACAATTTTTCAGGATCTAGACATAAACTCCGCATGCATGTCATGTTATTAAAGTCGGTATTAACGTAACTGAAATGAAAATAAAACAAAATCAGAAAAGCGAAGGGATATGATACGCTTTTACTAGGGAAATTGGAACTTCATTAAACTGGATTGAAATGATAAAGGACTAACATGGCATAAGAACAACTACGACATTTAGATTACAACCCTAAAAATAGTGCAAATGTAGGAAAAGCTGCAAAATAAACTACCAAAACTCCTTCCTGCTAGGGAGAGGAGTGACTTCCCAATTGTTGAGTTGGACATTGGGGCCGATGAATTGCACATCTGCATGACTGGGGCCTTCGTCCATATGAGCCATGTTCACTTCATAAAACATCTCCTTAAGACCTTGACAGATTTCATCTGTATCATTTTGGGCAGATGGGTTTGGACCCTTCTCACGTTGAGATTTAGTGAAAGACTCAAGAATATGAGGGATCGGCCTTGGCAAGCTCCAAGCCTTCTTTTTGTGCTCCTTTGCCCATTTTCTGTCAACTTTAGTTGGTTCGAAACCCCACCCAAATGTTTCTTGATTGCCCATTGGATTGATAGGATCTACCCTTCCTTGCAATGACAATCCCAGTCCCTTTCCAGGCTCATAACCATTATGTATCATTTGAGCTACCACCATGAACGAAGCAGGAGAGAGATGAGGATTTGGTATAAGCTTCCCTTCCATAAGCTGATTGACCGCTACTATCTCGAGGGCCTGATAATTGAGGAATTCATATTCTTTTTTGGCCTCTATGCATGGTGTGGAAGGGTCTCGATACATCGGGAGGTCGTCTTCACCATGGACAATGATTTCTTGTTTGTCATGTTCAAATTTGACCATCTGATGCAAAGTAGATGGTACAGCCCTGGCCATGTGGATCCATGGTCTTCCCAAGAGTAAGTTGTAAGAGGTGTTCATGTCTATCACTTGAAAGGTAATTCCAAACTCCACCGGCCCAATTGTCACGATCAAGTAAATTTCACCAACTGTGTCTCGCTTTGCTCCATCAAATGCTCGTACACACACATTGTTAGTGCGAATTCTATCAGTGTTAATCTTCAAATTTTCTAATGTGGAAAGAGGACAAATGTCGACACCTGATCCCCCATAAACCAGGACCCTCTTCACGTAATGTTCTTCACATTTCACGGTTAGATGTAGAGCCTTGTTGTGCCCCGACCCTTCCAAAGGCAATTCATCATCCGTGAATGCAATTCTATTTACCTCAAATATCCTGCTGGCTATCTTTTCCACGTGACCTACCGTGGTGTTCTCGGAGACGTATGCCTCGTTCAAAATTTTAATCATTACTTGACGATGCTCCTTGGAATGTAGGAGCAATGATAGCAAGGAGATTTGGGCAGGGGTTTTTCTTAACTGATCGATAATAGAATAATCTTGAGCCTTTATCTTTTTCAAGAACTCCTCGGCCTCTTCTTCAGTGATAGGCTTTTTCACCGGGAGCTGACTTTCTTTTGCGTGCTTGGCTCCTTTTAGTTCCTCTGGGACATAACACCGTCCAGAACGAGTCAGACCGCCTGCTTCATTAATTTCTTCAGCGAGTTCTTTCCCTTTGTATGTCACAATGGTTTTGTTGTAGTTCCATGGGACAGTTTTCATGCTTGTGATCGGGAGTTGTTTTGCAAACTTTATTACAACTGGCTCCTCTGTCTTTCTTAAACCGTCTTGGGTTAAATAGGCACTTGAAAATCTTCCGGGAATATATAGTTTTGGCCCATTTAATGGTATTCCTCCTTTAATAGCTCCAGGGACATACAATACTGGTTTTCTTAAGCTCTCAGGAGTTGAACTTGCGCCTTTCACAATCAATGGTCCCCTTTGTATAAATTCTAAGACCATGCTTGACTCTTCTTTTGAGGGCCTACCTTCAATGTTCTCTCTATTTGTTGGTTCACTTTTCACATAAGTGCTTATCATTCCAACGACACGCTCGTTGTTATGGGCAGGAAGTGGATTGTTGGTGACATTCGGAGCTTCTTCATTACGTATCACAATTACTTTGTCATTGATTAGCTTCTCGATGATCCTCTTTAAGGTCCAACAATTTTCGGTGCTATGACCAGGGGCGTTAGAGTGATACTCGCACGTAACTGTTGGATCAAAGCCTCTCATATTTGGGTTGACCTGATAAGGAATGATAGGTTCAACCAGTCTTAATTGCATTAATTTCCGCAATAGGCTAGTGTATGACTCTCCAATTGGGGTGAAAGTTTCCTTTTGACCTTGTTCCTTTGCATAATCTGCCCTTGGACGTGGATTATAAGGTGCCTGGAAGCTCTGTTGTTGGGGCCGAGAGCCTGGTGGGGCAGGTGCCCGCCATTGTCGATGTTGAGGAGGTCGGGCATATGCTTGAGTGTTAAAAACAGCATATGGTGGTGGATAATAGTGTTGAGGTACAACAGGTTGCCCTTGTTGGGCTTGCACATGAGGGTAGTTCATCCTTTTTTGCGTACCTTTTGATCCTAACACCATCATGGACCCTTCTTCTTTCTTCTTTCGGTTCCCAAAACCACCTGATCCACTTTGTATTGCTTGTGTGGTGGCTTTTATAGCTGCTTGACTCACAATTTTTCCCGACTTTATGCCATTTTCCACCATTTCTCCAATCTTGATTGCTTCAGCGAAGGGCTTTCCCATTGCGGCAAGAAAGTAGTGAAAGTAGTCAGGTTCTTGGGCCTGGAGAAAAACATCAATCAACTCCTGATCTTTCATTGGTGGCTTGACTCTAGCTGCCTGTTCTCTCCATTTTATGGCATATTCCATGAAACTTTCAGTTGACTTCTTTTTCAAGTTAGCGAGGGAATTGCGATCTTGGATGATGTCAATATTATACTGAAATTGTTGAACAAAATCCTGAGCCATGTCATCCCAAACATGACAACGAGAAATATCTTGATCAATGAACCATTCTGAGGCCAACCCCGTTAGGCTCTCTCCAAAGTAGGCCATAAGGAGTTCTTCTTTTCCTCCTGCTCCCCTTAGTTGATTACAGTACTTCTTTAAGTGAGCCACGGGATCACCATGGCCACTATACTTGTCAAATTTTGGGAGCTTAAACCCATCAGGCAAGTGAACATCAGGGAACATACACAAGTCCTTGAACGAGACACTTTTATGTCCTCCTAATCCTTGCATGTTTTTTAAGTTCTGTTCCAGACTTCTCATCTTCTTAGCCATTTCTTCATGTTCCTCATTCTTGGTTGTTTTCTCAACTTCTATAGGGGAATTATACTGATGAGTTTGGTAGTAGGCATCTGGAATTTTAATAGTCATTTCAGGGGCATATCCTTGACTAGGATAGGCCTTGGACAAATGATCATCATTGAATTTGGGGACCAATTTGGGCTGAGGGACTGTATTGGTTTGTGTGGCTGGCATGAAAAGTGGATTACTTATCATAGGCGTATTCAGAGGGCGCACAGTGGAAGTCTCACCAACATTGGATGTGTTAACATATGGGCCAAACCCAGGAGGGTAGAGTGGATCACTCGTTGGGGGCGGCATAGTTGTATTTAGGTACTCTTGGATTGAAGGTGGCGGGGCTTGCCCGCTCATCCAAGCCTGGTACATTTCAGCCATTTGCTTCCTTAGCATCCTTACTTCCTCCACTGGCACTGATTCTTGTTGAACTATCGAGTTTTGGATATCCTCATTATCCGACTCTGTTCCGTCTTTGCGGGTCATCTTCTTTTTTACCTTTGACCTTGTATTGTATGGATGAGATGCCAGTTTAACCACAAATCAACCACCTTAAGGCTTTCTCTCTTTAACAAAACAACACGTGTTAGGGTTTATAACTTTGCAGATATCAACCACACATTGTATGTTATGCTTCCTAAATTATTTCTATAGTGGAGACGGCTTTCATGCTTCATCCCGGCTTTTAGGTGAATTTGTGTTTTTTTTTTGCGATATTTTGATCGAACCCATCGAGGGTTGCCTACGTATCATGTTGAACATGAATCAGATCATTACGTAGTTCCTAAAAAAAATGCTTTTTGCTTTTTTTTTTAATAAAATAAAGAAAAACACAATTTTAATTAACTAGAAAAACATCTTTTCATTTGTGTCCAAAAGGTTCTGAATATAAATAACCCAAAATAAAACTAAAACTTGAAGTTGCAACAGACTTGACAAAAATAAAATAAAAGAAAGGGAAATAACAATAATGAAAATGCTTTCTTGGAATGTCTTGGATTTCAGTCACTTCTCAGGTCTGAATAAATTTTGAACAGTGCTTTCGGCAGGTGTGGTGCCAATTCCCGTGCTTGTCGGCCCAAGGTCTCATCATCTCGATGAAGATAACTGCCATATACATCAATTAGGTCTTCAGCAAGCTGAACCACGTGTCCTTTGGCTTCCTCCATGTTGTCATGACAATTCCGCAGCCAGTTCTGAGTGGTATGGATCTCATGGTTCAAATTGTCTTCTTGTGCCTGAAGCTCTTCTACTTGGTTAAGAAGTCCATTCCTCTCTGCAAGCCATTGGTTCCTTTCACTCTCGACCTCTGCCTGGTAAGCCGTGAAACGCCTTGCTATGTTTTTCTCCCGCTCCATAGAGGCTTTCAACTGAGCTTGCAACCTAGTCTGTGTCTGTACCATTAGGGCCTTTCCCTTTTAAATTCTTCTTCTTGTTGCTCCATGGCGCCTGTGGTAATGCCCAGATCCTCACACAAAGACTGAATGGTGGCTTGGTGCTCTTTTTCTACCCTCTTTCGAATCAATCTCATTCGAGCCTCCACTGTTGCCTCGTGTTGTGCCAGTTCTTCTCGGACATTCTTCAAAGCATTACTTAAGCCATCAAGAGTGGACTGATAACTCCTCTCAACTTCGAGGCGGGCTTGCTTAACTTTGACCTCGGTTTCAGCTATATAATCTATGGGTCCTCTTGCCGATCTTTCGGGCATGGCCTTAAGCGGGGGCTGATCATAAAACCATACCAAGTATGAGTGGTCCACCTCACCTTTGCTACGATCTGTCACTCTTTCCTGGGAGCTCGAGAGTATGCGCCCTCCCCAAATCTTGAATATCTCTGACTCTCTGAGAGGAATATCGGGATGAAACTCATACATAAACTCTCGCATGTCTTCACATCGGGGAAGACACTGTCGTCGACCCAATTGCCTCATGACCCTGAGTGGTGCATAGGGTTGGACACCACGGAGACCCATTAGGACAATGAATGGTCGAAAGGAGGACATGTATATTATCTCTTCTGACGGGAACCAGTGATAATTCCATACAATCTTATCGGCAGTTAACTCGTTAAGATACCTTCTCCAAGCTTTGATGCCCTCAGGGAAAACCTGATCTTCGATCCTTTCTTTATGACCACCGATGTAATCATTCCATTCTACTTTGAAGTCTATTGCATAGGGGTGATATCGGATGTGTTCGAGCATCCATATTTGTAACAAAATATTACATCCCTCAAAATAGTCTTCACCATTTTTGCACCTTGTCAAGGCGCGGTAGATGTCAGCTAGAACCATTGGTACCAGGGTAATATTAGGCCTCTTCTCAAAAGCTGGAAGGACAGCGGCCAAGTTTATGTCAATCTTTTGCCCCCTTCTTGGGAATACCATAGTTCCCAAGAAAGCCACTATAAATGCCTCGTAACTGTGCTTCTCCCAAGTCTGGCGGCACCCCTTGTTACAGAGTTGTTTTCCATAGACCTCAAATCCATCTTGTCGGCCATATCTTTTGTAGAGGAAATCTAAATGAACCCAACCCTGCTTTAAACAATCCATCTCCACTTGTTTAATGTGCATCAGTTCTAAGAATCTTCTTGCACCAATATGCTTGGGCATCATAGGTTCTCCTTTGTGAAGGTCCTTGCCCGTACCCATAAATGCTCCTATTTCTTCTAGAGTTGGAGTAAGTTCGAAATCAGCAAAACGGAAGACATTGTTCAACGGATCCCAAAAAGAGACTAAAGCTTCTATCACATCCCTTCGCGGCTCCACATACAAGAGGCTTCGCAAGTATCCTAGACGCTTAAATACCTCCCCTTTTCCATAATTTTCCATATTTTCGTACCATGCCTTCAAATACACCGGAGCCTTGTCTAACACCATAAACTGGGGTGGCTGGTCATCTCTAGGCCTCTTATCAGATCTCCCCATTGAGCTCATTTTGTCCCTATAGGGTGATGGCAAATTAGAAAAAATTGACACTGGCGACATCAAGAGAAATTATTGTTGCATTTTGAAAACAGAGGACAGCCTCATTGAGAAAATGAGATGGACATGATTTTTCAAGACATTATGTTTTTTTTTTTAAAAAAAAAAGGATAATGAATAAATAAATAAATAAAATCTTAAAGTCTATACTTTGGGGAAAAATTGATGAATTTTTTATATATTATTCATTTACTATTTATTTTTATTATCTATATTTTTTTTAAAAAAAAAACTTAGGTCTAACGAACTTTATGACACCAAACTAGAGGTAAAAAAAATCTATTTTCACTTTAAACCCTATAAAAAATTATTTTAATTAATTTTTAGGTGAATTATGAAAATTAAAGCCTCTTTATTTTCTTAAAGGAAAGAAAGAGAAAAAAAATCTTTTAGTTTGTTTTGTTCTTTTTTTTTCGAAGAAAGAGTAACTTGAAAAAAGAGAAAACGCAAAGTTATCTTATTTTCAATTCGTCTAAAAGCCGGTCAACATTTGATATAGCCCCTCTGATGATGCAACAAGTAGCATAGAGAATGTGCATGATAGTCTTAAAATTGGGTGCCTGTCCTAGACGGACTCGACCCCGGTGTCGAGCCCCACTAAGTCAAAATTCATGATGCAAACAAAGCGTACCCTAAGACTGGTTCCGCTAGGTTTTAAACCCTAATGTACTTGGTGTCTAGACCGGCTGTAAAACGAGTGGACAACTCGAGTTTGGGAAGTAACAGCTTACCGGTAGCAGGGCTTTCCGGCCTCACTGTCTGGAACTTCCCATCCTAAAACTTGTGTAACTAAATTCCTTCCCAGGAGCGTAAACGCATCTCTGATATCTCAAAGAAAGTTTCGGGAGCGTAAATCGCATCTCCGAATAAAGTGGACTTTCAGAAGACTCAGATGGGTGCGCGAGAGAGGACAATTTATACAAATAATATTGAGGCAGTAAATAAAAAGGCAAATAGCACATTAAACTAAGAAATACATCATAATAAATAAATAAATAAATAAAGTCACGCATAAATCAATATTCTTTAAGCCTGAATTCTGGTTATCCCCAGCAGATTCGCCACCTGTCACACCCCTATTTTCCCACGCGTAAGGTTTCGAAAAATAGAGTTTTTCCAATTAAAGTGACATTTTGAAAAGGGATTATTTATTTATTTAGAGTCGCCACTTGGAATTGAGTTTTGGTGTTCCAAGTCACCTTTTTTTAATCCCTAATCAGAAAGAAATGACTCTTTATTATTATTATTATTATTTTTTGATCTACGAACCAGAAATTTGGGTAAGGAATTCTATTGACCGAGAGGAAGGTGTTAGGCACCCCTCGAGTCCCATGGTTCTAGCATGGTTGCTTTACTGATTTATGTATGACTTAAACTAATTTTGAAAACATTATATTTCTTGGTTTTGCAAAAAATTATTTACTTACCTTCCTCAATTTATCATAACTTCGTTTTTTTTAAAAAAACTATCATATTTTATTGATTCGTGGTGTATTGATAGCAGCGCTTTCCAATCTTGCCACAAATTAATTATCACTTTGTAGTTTTTTTTTTTTAAAAAAAGTTTATTTTATAAAGTTTGAGTCCTAATATTTGCCTATCATTATTTATCCACCCAATCATTCTCCTAAATACGAGATCTAAAAATTTTATTTAATTATTTATTCTAATCATTATGACTTATGAAAAGTACAGTTAAAAAATTCATATTAATCGATGGATCACTATAAACTTGTTAATAGTATTCAAAAGTAAAACAAATTACTTAAATGAGATGCAAAGAAAGTTACAAATTTTGTTTATGTTTTTTTTTTTAACCAAAAAGTAAACACAAATTATCAGAAACACAAAATATATTTTCATACAAATTTTGTACATGCAACACTAGTATGAACATGTTAATAATCATGACTAATCTTTTTTTTTAATCTTTTTTATTTTAGCCATTTAAAATAAAAAGAAAAACATATATTAATTGAAACAAAATATTTTACATAATGATTAGTCATTGATTATTTTCATCATTTATTTTTACTAAATCATAAAAGTACATACAAAACCACAAAAAATTAACAATGAAAATAATTTACTCAACATGAAATAAACTATCTAACAGTTTTACACTAAATTTAACAATAAAACTAAACAGAAAGTTGATATGAAAGATTTGAACACCATATCAATGCATATTAATGAGTCATAAACATACAAAATTTGACAATTTTAATGTATTATGATCATATCAAAGTGGACAAAAGAGATAAGTGTTACCTCTTGTGATGAATGATTAAAAAAAAAAGACTGCAATAGGAACCACAAATCTGAAACTCCCAAAAGCAAACCTTAAACTCAACTTTTTTTCTTCACTTGTGTTTTTTTTTTTTTTTTTGTGTGTTTGTAGAATATGAAGAAGGGGAAAGATGAAAATAAAAAAAAAAATTGTGTCTTGTTTTTTGTGCTTTTTATAGAATGTAAAGAAAGAGAAAAAATTGAAAAAATGTGTGTGTGTGTGTCGTGTGTTTCCAAGAATAAGGGAGTGGGGGATGTGAAGATGTGGAAAATGAGGGAGTAGTGGGGAGGAGTTGGAAATAATGGGTAGTTCTCTTTTTTTTTTTTTTTGGTTTAAGTTTATTTATTTTGTCTTGCTTTTATTTTGAAAGAAAAGTAAGAAAAGAAAAAAAAATATATATATATTACAAAACTATTTTAAATTAATAAGATATAGAAAGTTTTAACTAAAATATAATTAAGAAAGTAATAACAATACTAGATTGTTTATTAGAATCAAAATTTAAAAAAAAACATATATTTTATAAATTTTTCTTTTTTAGAACAAAACTAACATTAAAATATGACTCTCTTTTTGTTGTTTTCAACTTATTCTAAATAAGATAAAAATATCTAATTTAGACTCAAAACTAAAAATATTTAAATACTAAAAAGTAAATGACTTAAGTTTGGTCAAAAATTAGGTGCTAACACTGTCTGGTCCCAATACAATCGTACACATACTTAATCTATCAAACTTCTTATACTTTTCAAAGTAATATATCAAAGACAACGCTCTTAATACTAACAAAATATCCTAGCCATACTTGTCATTTACCATTCTCTCAAATTGTTACTAGTATTAAAGTCTTCTTAGCTACACATTATCACCTTCAAATATTTCACACTATGGTTTCCTCTCTTTTTATTAAAGTATTTTTTTTTGACATAAATCACACACAAAGCTGATAGCGTTAATTTTAAATTTGATAGTATTTTTTTCATCGAGGTAAGGTTATTTAATTATACCTAAAGTCAATTTCATGCAATCTTTCACATACCCAATTTCAACTACCATTCAAATCATCATATACCTTATGCCAAAACATAGAGAGATTCAATCACCTTAATAATTCTGCATACCATAAGCACATAACCTCTAGTCATCATCAAGTGTCTATGTAACACATCACAATAATCTATGTAGTCTCATTAATAAAGTAATTTCAACCCCCTCAATATCCTCAATAAGCGTGTAGAGCTATAGGTCTATATCACAGCGCCCTTATAAGTCATCTATAATAATTGGACAATCTAGACCAATATAAGAATGTAGCATATTTCAAACATCATTATTTGTCACTCGAATGAAAACTCAGTCTTCATAAAAGTCATGAGTAAATCTTAGAAAATCTGTGCTAAACAAGTACGCATTGCATTATCATGTTTGAGCTCAATGGGAAAATAAGTAAAACCTTTAATTCCGAACCAAGGGTCCATATAGGAGTCTTATTCCTTCACTTTCTTAAATTCTTCCTATGACACAAATATCAGATACCCTGAAATCTTCAATATACTAGGTTCTCATTCCTTCACTAATTCACTTATCAACTTTATTCTCTGACCAACACATGACATTTTGCCTCATGTTCTAAGCTAAAACTTAAAGTGGAGCACTTCTTTAGGTCATTCAACAATTAAAAAAAAAACACAATTTATGACCCAAACCACATACAAGTTCTTCCAAATGTTGAATACTTATTGCTATCCATTATTTCTTATCTTATCAATAAATATCTTGGCAAGATATATATACTACCAAAAATATAGACTAACAATTGAAAACTCAAATCTTTATTTCAACTTGTACCTCAATTCCTTTATCTATTGGCATTAGCTCATACTTGAGATCTTTATGAATTCATATATCTTAATTTATGATTGATCTCCTCTTTATCGACCCTACGATATCCTTTATAAAATTTTTAATGTACTAATTACCATACTCAAAATCACAAAAAGAGCTTACTATCATATTCAAGAAACACGTATATAGTTTTTTTTCAAATATTACCCAATATTTTTCTAACCTAGATCAATGATACATAACACTATCACCATAATCAAGCCAAAACAAATAAAATCACATGGCTTTAAATTCAATTTCCTACTCTCTCGAAAGATACATTTTTAACCTTTACCATCAAAGTGAATATCCCTACATCTCACTAATTTATTCATTTATAACTCTAGCTCATTTTAATTCTATTGAAGCAGTATCTCAACACATTTTACATCTCTCTTATGATCACGTTACTCATCAAATAGTAGCAAATATAACTTTTGATACCTGCAGATTGTGTTTACCATACTGAGTTCACTCAATCAAAAACTATTATCATATGATTGCATCTTGATCATAATCCATCGCAAACTTTTATTACCATTATGCTCTATAGCCATTGCCATCATCTCAAGGTTACCCTCATCATTGATATGGTACCAAAACTATATCGGTCAAATATAAAGAACTAACTACCTTGGATCTTATTATGGAGTAATAGTCCTCATTTAGAATCCCCCGTACACACCTCACAACTTAAATACATTAATTGTACCAAAAATCCACCACTAAAATATTCCTTATAAATAATACTTAACCCAAGCATCTAGAGTAGCAAAATAGTTGATTTCTTGAATATGAGTACAACATTAAACATTATAAAATGAGCCCATGATACACTAAAAATTTCTAAAATAGTTTGGATTCATGCTTGACAATGGACATATCCATTTTCATCTGCCACTAGTACTATATCGTGAAAGTCCATTAGATCCACCACTAGAACACATTATACCTATCAAGAAAGTAGCACCAAACGATCCTGCATGCTTCTACCTATCAATAGCTGCAAAACATTATCCAATCCATCATGACTCTATCCTAAGTAATAGACATTCTTTTTATAAATTCAGTCGCTAGCAAAAGTAACATACTCCATAAATCTAATCAAGTAAGCATTGATATCGTGGTGATAGTCATATCATGACCCTCCTTGATATCCACTCAATCTATGAAACTATAATAGAGATTCCGACCACAATTGGCACAAGATCATTCTTATCATTATCTAAGCAATCCATACATATTATGAAAACTTTAGTAGTATTAGTTTACAGCACAAAATTAGTGATCCACCTATAATTTTAACATTCCACCTTAAATTGTTGAACCATTTTCGATATCATATATACCACATTAATATTGTTCGTGTTGCTGGATAACTAACCCCAAAAAGGATAACACATTCATAAAATCCCTCAATCCATTATCTGACCTTACCACTCAAATAACCTCAAACTGCATCATTGAGTCATTGCCTTACTTATCCCTCAATCCATTGTCTGACCTTACCACTCAAATATCCTCACACTGCATTATCGAGTCATCGCCTTACTTAATATTTTCTAATCGTCGAATATTTTAATTCTTATAAGTATACCACTTACCCTTTAGTACCATATCTAGCATTCAAGTCATATACAACCCATTAAATACTTATTTAAAGAACCAACCACGAATCATCTCTATAAATAAGAGAGAATGAATAAAATGATAAGAATCACATTGAATCAGGGATGCACGATAGAGAAAGAACAACAAAAGGAAGTTTCCTAACAGTCTTCATAGCCTCTCGAAGATAAATATAGATGTCTCCATACTGATCCTCGAGACTCTACTAGACTCGGCTTGTACACACGTAAGACCTATGAACCTGGGGCTTTGATACCATTTTGTCATGACCCAGAAATGGTCGTGATGGCAATCATCTTATCGCACCAAGACAAGTCAGCCTAAAATCCAATTATAACCATAAAATACGTAAGGATAATACAAAGTGAAGTCAACTTAATTAAAATCCCCCAAAACCTGGTTGTCATGTGCACAAGCCTCTAATGTGTTACAATGGATTTGAAAAAAAATACAAGTCAGAAATGATGTTGTCTCTAAAGTAGAACAAGATCATAAATAGGAGGATGAGGCTCCTTGAGATGACAAATAGCTACCTCACTAATCTCCAAAGAAAGCTCCGGATAAAAAAGAAGAGAGATCGTATCACAAAGATCCGAGCGCATAACCTACAAAAATGTAGAAGCAAGGGGTGAGTACCAACCACACGGTACCCAGCAAGTCAACTAACAAAATAAAGCAAGTCCAACAGAATACATAAACTTCTTTCATCCCAACCGACCTCCACAACTATAACCTGCACAAAAAATCAGTTCAATCCAGCAACACATAATACATAACAAAGATAGTTTTCACAATTTCACAATTCAACATCGCCAGTCACAACTCACAAGTGATAACACAGTCAAACACATGAATAACATCATGCCACACAAGAATATGGAAGGATGAAATGTAATGCTTATGCAATAATCGCCGGTAATGACCTTGGCATCGTAATATCACTGAAAATACCTCAACATCACAACATCGCCGGTAAAGACCTCGGCATATTATCATCGTCGGCAAAGGCATCACAATATATCTAAAAATACCTCAACATCACAACATAGTCGGCAAATACCTCGGCATATTATCATCACCGGCAAAGACCTCGGCATCATATCTTGACCGGTAAAGACCTCGGCCCCAATTTTTACCATCTCACTCATATCAATATCCAGAACCATGCAAAAATATGTGACACAGAATGAATGAACATAAGATGAAATCCACAAACAAATCCACTCATAATCACCAACCACAAACAGATATCTCAATAAAGAATTCACGCGACTTCACCATATTTTCAATTCAGGTGTTACAACACCACACATAACCAACCACAAAAATATATTTCAATAATAGAATTCACACCACTTAACCACATTTTCAATTTAAGTGTTATAACATCTCACCAATTCACATTTTCATTTAATCACCTCATTTTTATAATATTAAAATATTTCATGAGTCACACATAGGAGAAAGGAAAATTTGAGAATTCTACGAGAATTACAAAGTTTTGAAAGACCACTTGCCTCAATTAATAGAATAACACTCCGAATCTTGAGTCTTTCGTAACGCTTTCAGATGATCAAAATTTATTCAAATACATAATCACATAAGAATACGAATCTAATGACACCCATATTGCTATATTTATTTTTTGTCTAAAAAATCGAGTCAAAAAGTCACCCCGAGCCCATAAATTCGAATCTAAAAATTTCTTTCAGATTTTGTTTATCCATAATAAACTAAACGTATACGTCAAATTTCAGCTAAAATGGATCGTTATTCGACCGCCAAATCAGGATTTTATTTTAAAAATCCTAGGGCTATATTTTCTTAATTAAGCATAAATTATACATGTTTGTACCCTAGAACTTGTTCATAATCATATAAAAACTTCATAGAAAGGATGAGAATAATTACCTTGATGGTTTAAGAAGAAAATCCTAATTTGTTTTCTCCTTTTTTTCTTTCTTTTTCTTCCCGCGTTTCTGCATTTCCTCCGTATTTGCGTGAGCTGCTCCCTTTAGCTTTCTGCTTCTTTTGTTTTCATAGGGCTGTTGCGTCAGTGAAAGGCCCCGAATCATTGGCGTCTTTTTAAGGTCCACAAACTTTCCCAGAAAATCTACCAGGCATCACCTCACGGAAGAGCCTACACGGCCCGTGTGGCCTCCCGTGGAGTGACACCTGGGAGAGTGGAGGGTAAACGGACCATTCGACGGCCCGTGTGACCTTGGGTGGTCTGTATGGCCTTCCCTTTGAATGTGCAGTGTGGAGGGTTATCTGCACACGGACAGGGTCATGGACCGTGTGACCATAAACGGTCCGTGTATCGGTCTGTGTAGTGCTACTTAGTCTGGAAAATATTGCCTCTGAGAATTTTATGTCCTGGCTCACGGCACAGTAAACGTTCTGTGTGGCACTACACGGACCGTTTACCCTACTGTATGCCCCAGACGGACCAATTTTAGGTCCATTTCATTAATGGCATTTTTGAAATATTGGTTGTTCCAAACGAGAATTTTGTCATTTCCCACCCCTCCTAAGCTCCCTATATAAGATGAACACCCTCATTTTTCAGCCATTCTCTCACTTTTACTCCTCTCTCTAAATACTCCTACAAGAACTTCATCCCACTTCTCACTAGGATCATTCAAGCCAAGACTCTCAATTTAAAGTCCTTTTCTCCTCAAGTTTGTCTCCAAATCAGGAATGTCGGTTTTGATTCTTGGTCTCTTTCGACCAAGAAGACCCCAAGTTCCTTTAAAACTATTTTATGATATTGTCTACTTAAAAATGTGAATTTTGACTACTTGATCTTGGTAACTTTGAACAATGAATGTGATGTATATTACTTTGAATTTTAAGTTTTGTTAAGTTCCTTTATGATGAACCATCTTGAATTATGAAACTATGAACATGCATGTCCTTTAAAGATGATACCATGCATGGGTGATCTATACTACATTTTCATATGAATTTTATTATGGATTTCCTAGTTTTACATTATATTGCTATGTTTTAGATATACTCTACATTACCCATGCCATCCCTACATTGTGCATTGTATCATACTCATGGCATTGATACATGGAAATCTTGCAAATGTGGGATTAAGCCTAATTTTGTTTTAAAAATGGAATATGATATGATTTTTGGTAAGACATGGGATAAGACAAGAAGGTGATCACCGGTATGTCTATGATTATGGCTCTTGGAGCATCTTCGGTGCTTGCACCATCTTGTATCTTGGCTCTTTGAGCATCTTGGGTGCTTGCACCATCTTGTACATGTAGATGAGCTATTCCTTGCATGAACCATGTGAATTTGATCTTGTGATTTGACATTTGAGCCTACTTGTGCATTTAACGTAATGAAATTGATATTTTAGTCTCTTGGAAGCATATGTATATATATAAGTATTCTTGTGGGGTGTGTTTGACTTAGCACCGGTAGATTGAGGGCGTTAGGGATATCCCCAAGGTCCCTCTCCCTTTCCTTGAACTATGTGCCAACATAGGGACGTATGTTATTCGTCTATTCTGTTTATGATATGATATGTCTTGATATGATTCTGTAAATCCTTCCGAAATGGGGGTCCCGTAAGGAAGGTGACCATCCCCGAAATGGTGTGTTCCGTAAAGTGTGATGTAGATTACCCTTGGCAAGTAATCTTCTCCCTATCGGTGGGAGGTCCCAATCGGTCCAATTCATGTAATAGCTCGCATGGATTTGGTTTGTCGGTTATAGTCCATCCCCGTTATATAGTAGCATTATCGCATTGCACGCATCATGAATTTCATGGCATCTTGTATATTAAGTTCTATTGGTTATATGATCCTTGTATATTATCTGCCCTTGTTATCTAACATTGATATGCAGATTCGGTAAGTCCTGTACATTGCATACTCGCATACTTAGTAATTCAAACGTACTAACGCATACTCTATGCCTACATGATTTTACCATGTAGGGACCGAGCAGTTTGAGTACCAGCCGCGGGACGAATAGTCCTTCCTTGAAGATATTTTTTTGCGGTGAGCCCCATCTTCCGATGGCGAGTTTTTGTTTCTTGTGCCCATTATGTATATTATTTTGTTGAGGGTAAGCCCAGAATTTGTCCTGGCCCCCGTTCCTTAACTAGAGGCATATGTTGGGTGTTTTGTAAAAACCTTGTCATTTTGCTTAACTTATATGAAGTGCTCTTTTTGGGACTTGAACATCCGTTATTTAATTACTTGTTTGTAAAAGCTCTTGAACCAAGCTTCATAGATTCTGAAATTTTGAGGCTTGTTTGGGGACTCTCGGATCCCCATTCGCCGTGTCACATCTAGGCCCCGATCCCAGGTCGTGACAGGCAACCCTTCAACTTAACCCTTTTTTCCCCTCCTTTTTATTTATTTATTTATTTATTTATTTTAATATACTAAAAGTGATAAATTACATTAGCCTATTTTTGATAAATATGAGATAAATAGTATAGGATATTAATTAAAATATTATTTTAATCCACCAACTAAATTAATTATCTAAAATTATCTATCAATTAAATGACCAAAATTATCGAATAGTCCAAAATTTTAAATTTAAATTTACGGAAAGGGTGTTTTATGAAAAAGTGAGGATCCGTTCTCAAAATGACCTAACGGGTCATTACAAATTTTGGGCTCTTTTTTTAAGAATTAAATAAGAAACAGTTAGGAGAAAATTATTAAAGTCAATTTTATTTATTGATCTCCAATTTAGTAGAAAATATATTTTTTGTGATACTTAGTCAGTGTATTGATACCATATTGGTATCATATAGGATTGAAGTTAATCCTCTATAATACTCTGTTGAGATATTGATACCCTATTGGTATTATATAGGGTGGGACACTAACTTAGCCCAACATCAGCACAACGTTAGCACACAAATTTTAATAGTAGACAAATGTGGTTGGGGGGAGGGGGGGGGTCATTAATTATAATTAATTAGAGGGGCATAAATATAAAGGAGTATATGGATGTGATAGTTTGATTTGAAGAGGTATGGGCCTAATTTTTTAAGTTTTCAGTAACCAATATTCTACATAAATTTGTTTACTCGTCATAAAAATAATTTCTAAGTAAAATCTTGAAATTTTGTCTATATGTGAACAAATAATACTTTTTCCTCTTTTATTGCTTTAATTAAATTTTGAGAGATAAAATAAAAGTTAATTTAATAATTTACCATTTATGCTATGAGTTTACAATGCATCACAAATTAGAAACAAATAATTTTTTTATTTTCATATTTTCCTTATCAACCATGATTTGATTAATTGGATATAATTTTTTTTTCATTTATATGTGTTGAGTGTGTGTGAATAAATATAATATCTTCGCATATCTTTTTCATGTAAACCCTACTTACTCTTCGCCTCCTTTCCTAGATAAATTCTCTAAATTTTGCTCTTCTCGATCAATCTACAACTTCTATGGAAGGAGAAGACCTGAATCATACGATTGTTAGAAATTCTTATTGCTGGACAATCGAGCATCGAAAGGACCTCCTCGAAAATGATGGTCAAAATTTGGGGGAAGGCAAATTTTTCATTCTATGTGGAATCAGAACAGTGTACCTTAATTACTATGTCACAGAGGATGGTAATTGGAGATTTTATAATCACACATATTTCATATATAATCAAACAAGAAGATTACGTTTTGACATAAATGAACACGAGACTAGGTTCAATCAGATGGTTGAATGTTTATATGTTCTCCTCACATATCAACCAGGCATGGTGCAAGACATTAAAGAAAAGGCCTTGTTGATCCTTCAAGAAAATGAAGTATGTAAGGTAATCCAAATCATCATTGACATAGTCCATCGTATTCCTCAAAGAATTTCAAATCCTTATCAAGATTATCACGAGGAAGCTAATGAGGATGAGCTTGGGTTGATAGAGCAGCAACTCGCGACAAATTCATTGACCTTAGGAGATACACAAGTGTTTGCACCTGTTATTCCAACAACGAGGGATGCTGTTGAAGCACTTGAGAAGGTGAAAGTAGAGACAATGGATGAAGAAAAGAATTCTAATGAAACTTGTATGGTATGTCTTGATAAGTTGCTTACAAAGGATGTTGTTGAACTAACTTGCATGCCTTGCAAGCACATTTTTCATGGAGATTGCATTGTTCAATGGCTTGACAAAAATCATGTTTGTCCCTTGTGTCGCTTTAAGATGCCCATTGACAAAAAATAGGACTTTAATTTGGATAATGTTGAGTGTGGTTTTTTTCAGAAAAAAAGTTAGATTAAATTCGCCTTTTCATGATGGGAGTGTCTAATTTCCTTCTAATTTATTAGTATATATAAAACAGGGGGTAAATCCTTATCTATTTGTACTATTTGAGTTATTCTCAAACTTGTTGTTTTTATAGATGAAAAGATTATTAATTCAGTATTATTTATTTATTAAAGAACTATAAGGGTCAACAATGTGTACTGAGAAATTTGACACATAATTTGTATAATATTTATTAGACAAACCTCTCAAACGTTGAGCACAAAACATGTTTAAGAGGTACAATCTTGAGGCATTTTTCAATACCTCACCCCTAAACGAGTGCAAAAACTGTCTTTTAAACACTACTTCAAGGTAGTAAAAGTCTCAATTTGAACATGTGAATAAGAATAGTCCTCTATCTTTGAGAGTTGGAGTTGCTTGACACTCTTCTTCTTTTAAGCAAATTGCTCCAGGGCAATTTTTTCTTTTTTTCTTTGTTTTGGAGCAAGCCTTACTACAAGATTATATTTTTTTAGCTATATGTCTAGTTGAAGCGTATCACATAATGAAAAAGGAAGTTTCTCGTAAGAAGTATAACAAAAGGTAAAATTAATCTATTTCGAATAGTTCAAAATATTTTAAACCTCTTTTTACCTTATAAAATACTAAAAATAGCTTATATGGTTATATAGGATAAAATGAATCAAAACATGTAAGCTTCAAAGTTATACAAATCTTAATTAAACATAGATATAACAACATAATCATGAAGTTCATTGATGACTAGCAACTCTATAATTAAAATCTTGCTCATATGCAATGCTAAAGAATTCTTTTATTACAATTAGTATAGATGATATTTTTTTGGTAACTATCAGATTTTCATTAATTATGAAGTCATGCCTTACAGAACTCAGCTAGACTAACACAGTCAACTATATTTACTACAAAGAATTACATCGCATTGCCTCAATGACAACCTAATAACCATAGACCTCTAATTAATTACTCTATATAACTTGGCATTCTTGTAAGTATAGAGCTAATCTTAGATTAGCTTTAGCATGACAATTACAAGTGATGTCTCTACTCAAACTTTTTCATGATTTTTCCTTTTTCTCAAAAATTTTGATGTTCTTTCCATTCAAATGGAATAGATAAATTCAGCATATGTCGTCTTGATACAGGTAGCTTTTTTGGTTCTCCCCTTGCTGATTTTGGTTACTAGGTCCAAAGTCTGTTCCTAATTGAGATTGGTGAAGCATTATATCTGAATCTAATTTGTTAATTTCTTCCACAATTATCTTGTATAATCACATTCATTAAAGAAGTGTGCTTTCAACAAATTTTAATATGATAGGAAGTACAAATTTATTTCTCCTTTGATTCTTCTCTCCTTAGATTTCTCCATGATTTGAGGGTCATTAGTGGCGATGATTTTGACCTCCTTACGCCTATTTTGATCTCTTAATAAATATCCCAGAATTTATAGGATATTTGGGATTTTGATCTCTTTAGAGATATCCAAGAATTTGGGGATATTTGAGATGTCTTTTCAAGGGAATATAATACCTTTTATATAGGCATGAGTTAAGGTTTAGGATAGAGTAGCCTCCAAATAACCCTAGCAGGAATACAACTCATCTTGTAGAGTCCTTTAAAATTTCAATGTTTACAAGGTGATCTTTTATTTCATTCTCCCTCTTACAAATAACACATTTCTTCTCGGTTTATATGAACCATTTTCTTATCCTATCCACTATTAAGAGCTTGTTTTGAATTTATAGCCACATGATAAAGATTGCTTTTGATCTAGCAAAATTTTAGTGCATTAAGTTTTTCCAACTTAATTTTGGTAAATCCCCTAATTGCCACAGATATAGTTTCCCTAGCATAAATATCAATGACATTTGTACATAACAGAGGAATAATCTCTCTGTTGTAGCTGATAGTGTTGGGTCCTAAGGACCAGGATGGCTGGAGATCAAAATCAAAATGCATCGGGGGTCGATCTCAATGTCTGGGCAATAACAATTATGGAACTTGGGGATTGATATAGCTAACCTAAAACAGTTGAAATTATGACACAGCGGTAAAAATTGGAGGCTGAAACCATGTGGACTGCAGAATCATGATACTCCACTTTGATCCAAGGAATAACATAAATCTTCAATGTTATTGGTTCTAATTATTTACATCTTCATTTAATAAAATACGATTACTTTCACATTTTTTAATCCAAATGGTCAGAATTAGCTAAAATGAATCTGTAAATAGTACTTCCAGCTTCAAAGAGTCAGCATATAACAGGCAAGAGCAAAAATGACATTTCGCTTCAAGATTTTAACCTTCAACATTTTAACATTATCAAGACGCATTTCTAAGGTAGACAAAACTGAATGTTGCTTATTTAGAGCACAAAGTAAAACTATTTCGCGGTGATACTCCAAAATAATTATAACTAACCAAACCATTCTCTACCGATCTCTAAAGATAGATAAAACTAATGCATGTGTCACGCCACGGAAGGGTACCCTTGGCGTGGCCGGCACTCAGAGACTATTGCTAGTCCCCAAACGAACCACTTAGCCTCATCACATCATTCAATCAAATAAACTCTAATGAACAGAGGAAAAATATAAGTAGTAATGGACACATCTCATCTAAAGTCTCAAAAGAATATATAAAATAATGAAGGCTAGTAAAAAAAACTAGCTCACAATCTCAATATCAATGCTCGACCATCATCTATGAAGCCCCTATCACTAAGCATGTGGTGCCAATGACAAATCCATGGCTACCCAAATCAAAATAAAAGAAATAGTCTAATCTAACTCTAAAGCATGATGAAATAAAAGTAGTGGATCCCCCGGAGTAGGGGAGGCTCACCAAATCAACTTCGAATCTCAGATCTTCAACGGAGCACCTATTGATGATCTCTATTACCTGCCTTTACATCATAAAACGATGCAGTATAGAGTGGATGCCAGTACTTGGAATGTACTGGTATGTAAATAGTTGAATGAAACAGAAACCGGTAGAAAAATATGAAAACAACATCAACTCAAAATAAACATCAAATATCATCAAATAGTTAAATGTCCATCTATTAAAGAATAAAGAGTAGACAAATGACACATCAATAACTCAAGACTCATCAATAGTCTCAAACTCATCTCAAGGCTCAACTCAAAGGAGCTCACCTCCTCTCATATCATTTAAAAACTCATCTCAGAGGAGCTCACTCCCTCTCATCTCATCTCAAAACTCATCTCAGAGGAGCTCACCCCCTCTCATCTCATCTAGACTCGGAGTAAGGTTGGAAATTTATGGGAGTTTCTCTTATCCAACAACAGTCACTTATGAGCCAGTAAATGTACAACAGTCAAACTGATGTTGCCATAGCCGTTCCAAACTTGCCAAGTAAGGAACGCTCAAAAATCATATCAGCTCACCCAATATGGAGTCAAAACTCAATAAGTCCTCTATTGTTTCAGGGACTGTAAGGTAAGGACCTGCCCGACTTTAACGGACTTAATCCATAGAATGAGAACCTGTCCGACTCAAATGGATTTATCCCTCCAGTGAGAACTTGTCCGACTTTAACGGACTTAGCCCTTAAGATAGAGACTTGTCCGACTCTAACGGACTTAGTCCACTCCTACGTTTGGCAATGTAGTTAATGAGTTCGAGTGGAACTCACTCTTACCCATTTCGGTGCTCGATACTCCTCCAGACTTAATGCTCATAAAACCTCCATCTCAAATCTCAACCGATCTCATAGGGACTCACTCTGTCAACGATCGGTATCTCATAGGGACTCACTCCGTCAATGATCGGTATCTCATAGGGACTTTAACCATATCATTAATCAATCTCAAAGGGACTTTAACCATCTCATCAATCAATCTCATCAATTACTCAAGATTTAGAACAATCATTAAGAATCAAGTGAATAGACACATCGGTAGAGTTCATTTATAGAGACTCATAAGACAATCAAACTCTATCAACTCATCATCATTCTCTCATCACAATCACAAACAATCACAATCCTAACTCAAGGCTCTAGACTCATCATTCTCTCATCACAATCACAATCACAATCTTAATTCATGGCTCTAGACTCATCATTCTCTCATCACAATCACAATTACAATCACAATCTTAATTCAAGGCTCTAGACTCATCATTCTCTCATCACAATCACAATCAAAATCTTAATTCAAGGCTCTAGACTCGATCCTCAAGTTCATTATGCATATTTTTCAAATTAATCATGTAGGGTTATGCAAATTCTCATGAAAGTATTCAATTTGAGAAAACAATTTGTATGATGATCATCAACATAACAAACATGTAAGTTCAAATATAATTTTCAAGAAACAAACATCAAAGAATCATGCATGTGGACTCCTCAACCATCAAATCATCTATGACCTCTATGGGGCACATGAGAGAACAATCTCATGTTTTAGTTTAGCCTTACATACCTGGAAAGTTGATATTACAATCAAAATTTGACGAATTACTAGCCTTCTTGGAGAAAGTTCTCTATCTCGGTAGTTCTTTTAGAGTGGAAGAACTTGGAAAGACATTGCTTGAAGGGCTTCTATTTGATTCTTGAGTTCTTGACTTAGAATCTTTAGAGTTCTTGATGAAGAACCCTAATTCTTGAAAAAGAAAGAATTAAGGAATCCTCTCTTAGAATTCTTGAATTTGTTTTCTTGAAACCCTAAGTTATGATTTAAGACTCTATTAGGGATTCACGAATAGATGAAGAAATTTCATTTAGGTAGATTGAAATTCATGAGGAATATCTTACCTTGATGATGAATCTTGGAAGTTATCCTTAACTTGATGATTCTTGAGCATTTATGTTTAGGAGTGAAGGAGAGGGTTTTAATTATGAAAACCGACGTTTTTTGCGTTTGGGGGACTTAAATAGACCCCCAAAGGGTTCAGGATAAAAGTACCCTCTAAGTAAAATAAAAGTACATCGTTAAGCTTATCCAGAGAGGGTACGCGATGTGTCCGCGATGCGGAGACGTCGTGGATCTTTAGACAGCTCTGCAGGTCTTCAGTAAAATCGTCATAACTTTCTACTCTAAACTCTGATTAAGGCGAAATAAGATGTGTTGGAAAGTTAATTCAAAGATCTTTAATTTGATATATTATGGGTCACCTAACTCATTATACTTTAGGAGATATGGGTATTTGAAGTTGAACCTTCTAGCAACTCACACAAAAACTTAGTCGGTAGAATTTCTTTGGACTCGACTTGATGTAAAAGATCCTTTATCATCTCCAATTCAATTTCCACTCTATGGAATTAATTTTAACATCTATACTCAATTAAGAATTATCAACTAAAATCGTATATCATATGAAGGATGACTCGGTCTTAGCTTAAAAAAATTGGGGTGTTACATTATCTCCCCCTTGGGATCATTCGTCCTAGAATGATGAGCAAAGGTAGATATCAAGGCACGAATAAAATCAAAACTCTTCTCAAAACTCACTCAATCAATCAAACTCTCGACTCCTCATCAATCTTTAACCATCCCTATTCATACTCAGGAATTGACACATCAACTCAAATAGACAAATCGGTTCAGATCAAGGGTAAAAATATTATCTTAGACATTCTCACCGTCAAGCATGAATGGAACGTCAGAACTCAATCAATTTGAACCACTTGAACACCTCGACAATTAGTCTTTCGAACTCAGGAAGAAAGCCATCAACTCTAGTCGACAATAGGACCATCGTATAAATAAGACTCTGTGGACACTCTCAGGGTCAAGTCCACACCTCAAATGTGCTCCTTTTCATGGCACTCTACTCCATCAATATAAGCTCTTAGAATGGGATCTTAGACCCTTTTTACGTCCAAACAACTTGTATTGGTCGTGTACTGAGTTTTGGTGGTGTTAGGAATGGACCTAAATGCCCCTCGAAAATTTTAGAAATTTCCAGCCTCGAAGTGACCCAGTCTGCGACGCGGACTGGCCGCGAACAATACATTTTCTGCAAAAATTTCTGAACGAGTTTTTCCCAATCCCGTCATAAAGTTTTGAAAAAAACATAAGTGTCTCTCCGCGACAGGTGCGCGCGTCGCCTATATCGCGCACCGCCACTATTTTTCTTTTTGGATCAAAAAATTATCTTTTGACTCGGTCACTATAAAAATTGACCAAGACCATTTTCCCACTCCATTTATTGTGCTGATCACAAATCCGACCTCAGATTTGCTATACGAGCCTTGGAAGATGCGTTACGCGCATACCCTCCCTCTAGGGGTATTTCTGTAATTTTACCAGACGTTACATCATCTCCCCCTTAGCTCTCAAGGTCCTCTCTCTAAATTTTTAAATCAATTTCCTCTACTAGGCTATAAGCATATACCTCCACACGGTCAAGGAATCACTATCCATAAGAATATCTTAAACTCTTCTGTTATGATATACTCGTATATATATAACTAGGTCCTTCCAGTTTCTATGGAAATCTCTCTATTTTTGCTATTCTTATAGCATACATAACCACTTCCCACAACTCTTACAATCTAACCTCTTCATTTGCCTGCTAACGTTTAACTTCTGTGCTTCATAAATTTAGTTGCATAAGGATTATTCTATCATGGAAAACTCATCATGATCTATCCATAAGCCCCAATCAACTTAGTTACTAGGGATGATAAAGAATGCCTACATCAGCCTACTCGACATCGACAACTCAAATATACTGTCTAGATTCTTATAACAGTCATAACTTAGAGCTTCACACATCTTTACACAATCATAGATACATATCTCAAGCCTCTTCTTATCTATTGAGCTATCCTTGTCTCACTTGCCTTACCTAAGGGGAAATTGTACCCCGCCTATAGCATCACTTCCTCACAACTCAGCACCATTCACCTATCCAATCATATCTTCTTATCTGACTAAGCTCATAACTAGATAAGTCTCAGTAACTCGATAATTAAAAATCATAAGCCTAATTTAGATATATCACATTGAAAGCACTCTTTCCCCTATTCAACATCTACACTTCACCCTCAATAGTATAATACCACACCGCATCAACATAGCTTCCTTCTAATTTGATCACGCTCTACCACATTCTAAAAATTATCTCTCCTCTATACCTCATCATGAAAATCATAAGGTACTCACGACTCTTTCATCAAACTTATGGCAGTCGACTCACCACCTCATTACTTATCTAATAAATACATAACTCTAACTACAAGTCTCAACTCAGCCATCTCTCCTGCTATCTCGTCGCTACAAGCCTCAACTTAGCCATCTTGCTTGCTATCTCTCCGCTTTCTTTCCATCATTATCCTTCTAACTCTAGGATGATTCGATTCTACTCAGGGTTTATAAGACCTCACATCATACTCTTAGGTGGTCAACTAACTGTTTAGGGATATAAGTTTCCTTTCTCATGGGTCACATCGGAAGCAAGTTTTGGAAAAAGATGGTCTGGGTACATATAGAGCTAACTCAAATGCACGATTCATGTAGGTAATAGTGCACTCTTTCTCGTTAACCAACTCCGCACACTAATCGGCTTCCCTCTAGCCTGGTGCGGTATCTCTACCATTCAGATCACTTCATCTCATAGGATCTCGTTCTGTACGAGTTTGAACATTACCGTCTATGTCGCCTCGTGGACAAGGAATAGTCGAAAGGTTTTGAGCAACGCACGAATCATTGTAGATTTCTGAGAACATAGCTCTATCGCACGATCAGAATCTGAAAGAAGGGAAACTTTTCCTAAATGTCCTATAGCCTCCTGCATATGTAGTGTGGTGCACAACACACCCATAAACAAGACTCTACTAGACACGGCTTCATAGACTCCCTAAGACACTTGAACTCTGTGCTCTGATACCAAGATTGTCACGCCCAGGGAGGGTACCCTTGGCATTGCCGGCACTCAAAGACTATTGCTAGTCCCCAAGCGAACCACTTAGCCTCATCACATCATTCAATCAAATAAACTCTAATGAACAACTATAAAATATAAGTAGTAATGGACACATCTCATCTAAAGTCTCAAAAGAATATATAAAATAATGAAGGCTAGAAGAAAGAACTATCTCACAATCTCAATATCAATGCTCCACTATCGTCTATGAAGCCTCTATCACTAATCATGTGGTGCCAATGACAAATCTATGGCTACCTAAATCAAAATAAAAGAAATAGTCAAATCTAACTCTAAAGCATGATGAAATAAAAGTAGTAGATTCTCCGGAGTAGGGGGGGCTCACCAAATCAACTTCGAATCTCAGATTTTCAACGGAGCGCCTATTGATGATCTCTAGTACCTGCATCTACATCATAAAACGATGCAGTTCAGTGTGGACATCAGTACTTGAAATGTGCTGGTATGTAAAATAGCTGAATGAAACAGAAATCGGTAGAATAATATGGAAACAACATCAACTCAAAATAAACATCAAATCACATCAAATAGTCAAATGTCCATCTATGAAAGAATAAAGAGTAGACAAATGCCACATCAATAACTCAGACTCATCAATAGTCTCAAACTCATCTCAAGGCTAAACTCAAAAGAGCTCACCTCCTCTCATCTCATTTCAAAACTCATCTCAGAGGAGCTCACCCTCTCTCATCTCATCTCAAATCTCATCTTAGAGGAGCTCACCCCCTCTCATCTCATCTAGACTCAGAGTAAGGTAGGAAATTTAAGGGAGTTTCTCTTATCCGACAACAGTCGCTTATGAGCCAATGAATGTACAACAGTCAAACTGATGTTGTCACAGCCGTTCCAAACTTGCCAAGTAAGGAACGCTGAAAAACCATATTAGCTCACCCAATATGGAGTCAAAACTCAATAAGTCCTCTATTGTTTCAGGGACTGTAAGGTAAGGACCTGCCCGACTTTAACGGACTTACTCCATAGAATGAGATACTGTCCGGTTCTAATGGACTTATCTCTCCAGTGAGAACTTGTCTGACTTTAACGGACTTAGCCCTCAAGATAGAGACTTATCCGAATCTAACAGACTTAGTCCACTCCAACATTTGGTGACGTAGTTAATGAATTCGAGTGGAATTCACTCTTGCCCATTTCGGTGCTTGATACTCCTCCAAACTCAATGCTCATAAAATCTCCATCTTAAATCTCAACCGATCTCATAGGGACTCACTCCGTCAATGATTGGTATCTCAAAGGGACTTTAACCCTATCATGAATTAATCTCATAGGGACTTTAATCCTCTCATCAATCAATCTCATCAATGACTCAAGATTTAGAATAATCATAAAGAATCAAGTGAATAGACACATCGGTAGAGTTCATTTATAGAGACTCATAAGACAATCAAACTCTATCAACTCATCATCATTCTCTCATCACAATCACAATCACAATCAATAATCACAATCACAATCAATAATCACAATCACAATCAACAATCACAATCCTAACTCAAGGTTCTAGACTCATCATTCTCTTATCACAATCACAATCACAATCTTAATTCAAGGCTCTAGACTCATCATTCTCTCATCACAATATCAATTACAATCATAATTCAAGGCTCTAGACTCATCATTCTCTCATCACAATCGCAATCACAATCTTAATTCAAGGCTCTAGACTCAATCCTCAAGTTCATTATGCATGCTTTTCAAATTAATCATGTAGGGTTATGCGAATTCTAATGAAAGTATTAAATTTAAGAAAACAATTTGTATGATGATCATTAACATAGAAAACATGTAAGTTCAAATATAATTTTTCAAGAAAAAGAACATCGAGGAATCATCCATGTAGACTCCTCAACCATCAAATCATCTATGACCTCTATGGGGCACATGAGAGAACAATATCATGTTTTATTTTAGCCTTACATACCTAGAAAGTTGATATTACAATCAAAATTTGACGAATTACTAGCCTTCTTGGAGAAAATTCTCGATCTCGGTAGTTCTTTTAGAGCGGAAGAACTTGGAAAGACATTGCTTGAAGGGCTTCTATTTGATTCTTGAGTTCTTGACTTAGAATCTTTAGAGTTCTTGATGAAGAACCCTAATTCTTGAAAAAGAAGAATCAAGGAATCCTCTCTTAGAATTCTTGAATTCCTTTCCTTGAAACCCTAGGTTATGATTTAAGATTCTATTAGGGATTCATGAATAGATGAAGAAATTCCAGTTAGCTAGATTGAAATTCATGAGGAATATCTTACCTTGATGCTGAATCTTTGAATTTATCCTTAACTTGATGATTTTCTTGATGATTCTTGAGCATTTATGTTTAGGAGTGAAAGAGAGGGTTTTAATTATGAAACTGACGTTTTATGCGTTTTGGGGCCTTAAATAGACCCCCAAAGGGTTTTGGATAAAAGTACCCTCTAAATAAAATAAAAGGACATCATTTAGCTTATCCAGAGAGGGTGTGCGATGTGTTCGCTATGCGGAGCCTTCACGGATCTTTAGATAGCTCTGCAAGTCTTCAGTAAAATGGTCATAACTTTTTACTCCGAACTCTAATTAAGGCAAAATAAGATGCGTTGAAAAGTTAATTCAAAGATCTTTAATTTGACATAATATGGGTCACTAACTCATTATACATTAGGAGATATAGTCTTTTGAAGTTGACCTTTCTACCAACTCATACAAATTTAGTCGGTAGAATTTCTTTGGACTCGATTTGATGTAAAAGATCCTTTGTCATCTCCAATTCAATTCCCACTCTAAGGAGTTAATTTTAACATCTATACTCAATTAAGAATTATCAACTGAAATGGTATATCATATGAACGATGACTCGGTCTTAGCTTAAAAACAATTGGGGTGTTACAACATGGTTCGACGGACATACCTGTTGTTGAAATTCTGACAAAGATAGCTGCAAATTCTTGACTTCACATTGGAAGTGAAAACCATTTGCAATGAGGCAAAGAAACTCTAAGCTAAACTTAGAGTAGCGGAAACTAAAACTGACAACCCTAGAAAGTTAATTCAGTGGGAATATGTAATGACCCTCCGGGTCATTTCTATGATTTTACTGTTATTATATTGATATGAGCATGGGTGTAGTGACCTCGGGAATATTGGGTGATTATTGGTCGGGTTATTTGGGAATTAGGTAGATTTTTGAGTTAACTAGAAAGTTATACCCGCAAAATAAGTTTTCGGGTAATGTTCTAGTAAACGGCCTCGGAATGGAATTCTGACGATTCCATTAGCTCCTGAATATCTAATTAGGCTAGGAGCATATCTAGTGCAGTTATATAATGGATGACAAATTTGATATAACTTCACTAGATATGATCCTAGCCTAAGTTTTCGGAGATTTTGACTGCACCATTGGTCTGGAATGTCGAAATTCATAGGGGTACATAGTTCATTTGCGAAAACTGTAGTCTAAATGAGGCTAAAACGACGGAAAAGGGATTTGAAGATTGCTGAAAGGGGAGGGACATGTGGCCAATTTTTGGGCTTCCATGTGGCGCAGTCAAGCGTTGCCACATGGTAGAAACATGTCAGCAGGCTGCCTATATATATGTGTGTACATGATTCCAGGAAATTATACACATATATTTCCTCTCAACTTTGCACGGCGATTCCGAGCTTATTTTTCATTTGATTTGAACTATTCAAAAGGCTAGTAACTGGATTGTTTGCAAGGAATGTCGTGATGAAGTTGGATTTAGGATTTGACATGTATTTCTAGGTAAATCTCTACTTTTTTGTTAATGATATATCGAGAATGAGTGAAAACTTTGCATTGTAATATCTCGGTTATTCCTCAACAAAATTAAGTGTAATTTGTGTCTAAATTATTCTACGTTTTGAGAGAGACATTGTGGTATGCTGGGTGTTCATCGATTTTTTCTAGTTTTTGAGAATTTTCACCGAGAAAGTTTTGGAAAGAATGATTTCTAGGTAAAGTTTTTAACTTCATTTTTAAGGTTTTTCTCGATCTTTTGGAGTTTGTTGTGGGCCTAGTTTCTGGCTATGGACTCTGGGTGATGTGGGGATCATTTTACAGGGATTGACATTTGAAGGGTGGGCCCTAATTTCCCCCTTTTAGCCGTAATTAATGTAATTTCACCTGTTTCTTGAGAATTTAAAGTCAAATCAGCCGCAATGATCTTATGGTTTATGTTTGATAGTTGAGTAGCATCAGGAGAAAATTCAAAGGAGAAAAGCTTAATTGAATTGACTTAGAGCAAGAGACATTGAATGCCAAGTAGGCTAGGCAAGCTGTGATATTACCTAAGTTCTTACATTATATAACCACAAAAGGGTCTAAAAGGGGTTGACTGTAGCTGTAAACATGTGACAAGTATGTACGCTGAGTTTGAATCTTGCTTGTATGTGTGTGTGTTCTGAGGCTACCGGAATTCACTAGCTATTGAGGTTGACCTTGATTAAATACTATGCTGTGCATTGAATCTAGTATCTACATCTGGTTGGTATGTATAAGCATGATATAGCTGCAATTATCTATATCTTTTTCGAGTACTTCTAGTAGGATTTCCTGATTAAATATGATTCTGTGTAGCATGTGGTTTATATGATCCTGTATACTACCATTATTTGTTATATAATTATGCAACTGGTTAGTGACTGTAGAGACACTCCATGTTCTGGGGACGGGAATAGTGCACCCGTAAGGGAGCCTTGCATTTTGTGATTCGAGAGGTGTTGCTACTAAGCCACTGGCGGGTTAGAGATGGGAGTGTGACCTTGGTAACTAGGTGCATGCTATATCCTATGCGCTTCTCGAGGTTATCTGTGATGAAACACTAGTTATGTGGGTTAGTCCTGGGAACTAGCATCCTGTTAAAAGAAAGGCACATTATCAGTGGGCAGGCACATGGTTGCCTTGGGAGAAATCCTTGATAGTAGCTAGATTTCAATATGATTTTGGGTAGGTGATATCCTTCTATTTATCTAGCCTTTTGGGCCTTAGCTTAGGTTATACTGACGCTTCCTTATGAGTTGTTTTACATAGAGAAGGGGTCTGCGAAGGGCCAAATATGGGCTAGTGCCTTGAGAAAGGCGTGTGTTCTGACTTGACTCATACCTGAACGAATGTGTACAACCTATTGCTACTGTGATATGTTGACCAAGAGACTGTGGATAGATTATAATGTCATACGACGGCTTGACTTTGGTAAAGATATGACTCGGCAATGTTTGGCTATCCTAGATACTTATGATTTTTCATAATGGTCTATGTTTACTCAGGCACTTGTGAGTGACTAGGTTATGGTATACTTGGCCTTGGCGAGGCCTGATTCGACAGTGATCTGTGACATATATACTTTGGTATATTTTTTATAGTTTTTGTGCATTGGTCTGTTCCATATGATGCTGGGGTATCTGTTGTATTTGAGAGAGGTGATGATTTTGTGGGTTAGATTGAGAATGCAGGATACCTAGGTTGAGAGGGTCATCGCCTACAATCACTTTGGGCACGATGTGATTCTCGTCGCCTATGTTCACTTTGGGCACAATATGACTTTGGAGTTCTGAATTCGAATAGATTGGTTGAGTGAGTGATTAATTGATACCTTGGGTCCCAGATGATGTTCCTTATTGTTGTTCGAGCATCGGCAGCCACGCTTGAGTATCCAAGTTCATGGATTATGCGCCCCGTGTTTCGAGTTTCAATGGTTGCACCTGGGCGCTGGGCAACAGATACTAGTTCTGTGGATTAATCGTCGGTTGAGATTTGGGTTGAGGACCCCAATTAATATTTCATGAGGTTGGGTCCTATGACTAATATTCTGTGGGGCTTGGCCCGGTGATTAACATCCTGAGTTGAGATACTGTTATTTATATGAAGGGGATTTTTTCTCCAGTGGGGATACATCCCACCATTATGTTGAGTGTCAGATCATCCAACCTTAGTTGACTTCTCGACCGGAGGCTGGGTCATAGGACTATGAATTGGGTGCCACGTGTCGACACAAGGTCAAGGACCCAATTAACTTGTGATGCTTAGGGCGAGGCCCTATTATTACTTATCCGTAGATCTACTTACCATTCATACCCTAATTGTGCGTGGGTGTACCTCCTGGGATTATGGGGGCCCAAGGGGCATTCAGGCTTAGATACTAAGGCTTTACATCCACATACAACTGACCCTTGTTACGATGATGTAGAGCGTTGGTCTTTGTGATGGTTTTATGGCATTCTGTGATGATATGTTGTTACTATATTATGCGTGGGAGTATCTTCTGGGCTTATGGGGGCCTAATTGGCGTACAAGCATAGATACTAGGGCCTTGCACATGCGTACAACACTATGCCTCAGTTAGGGGGTAGTTGTGGTATGAGCTTATGTAGTTTTCATCAGTGGTATCATTGTTCATCTCCTTGGTTGGCTCAGTTGTTGTTTAAGGTTTTCCAGATATGCCTATGCCTTGATCTAAGTTTGTTTTGCTACACTATTATAATTTTTTTTTTTTATATTTGGGCTTTATATATGTTTACAATTTCACTTGGTCGGCCGGTGAGGCTTACTGGGTACCTTTTCTGGTACTCACCCCTACTTCTGCATATATCCATGGTGCAAGTCCAGGTACAGGTCGTGATAGCTGAGTTGGGGGAACTTCGAGAGAGCTTAGGAGACTTTTGGTAAGCACCAGCAGATCTAGTTTCTTCGCAGTGTCCTTCCTATTGATGACCATCTTTTGTATGCAGACATTGGCCTTGTACAGTAGTGTTATGCATTTGTAGAGGGTCTTTAATTTTGTATATTATTATGATTATATACATATACATATATATATATATATATATATATATATGTATATTCCAGGTTCTGGGTAGGTTTCGGTATGTATATTGTTATATTTGTTATGGTTTGGACTAGAAACCTAGGACAAGTTCGGACAATGTGGTATCTTAGCTTAAGGTTCACTACTCTTAATTGTACAGAGCTACCGTCTAATAGAGGCTTGTGGATGGGTGGGGAGATGTCTGTGATTTATCTTTAGGAGGCTACGAGATGTTTAGGAACTTTCCTATGTTGTTGATTTTGTTGTGCGTCTTGTCAATGTTTTCATGATTTCTAAGAATTTTGCTTCGTTTATCTCTCCATGTTGATGTCGCATAGAGGCCAGACTCCAGGTAAGGGAAGTACTGCATCGCCAGTCCCAAATAGGGAGCAGCCCCCAGATCCCATTAAGTAGAGACTAGATGCCCTCGAGTTGTTACAGTCAGATAAGGAAGCTTACATGCCTTAAGAATATAGAAGAGCCTTAAAGACAGGCTTTGTGAACAGTACTTTTTAGTGATGGCTATGTATTGCACTATGAGAGATATTGTTGGGGATGGAGTTCTACGATACGTATATCCGTACGTCAGCGGCTGGTTAAAGGTTATATGGGTTGTGAGCACTCTTGATAGAGATCCTGAAGGAGAAATAAGTTGTGAATGAGGTAAGGCTGAGCATTGGTGCCTTCAGGATATCCGTATTCGATTATTTACCTACAAGTTTGACCTTTTGGGTTTCTGATGTTGATGAGTATGTATACCTAGTGGAATTCTGAGTAGTTGTCGCCTATGTTATAAGTATACCTTGTTGGTGGCTAAATGTTAGTGAAACCATGTAATTTATACATATTTCTGTTTAAATGTTTACCTACTGGAGTGGTAGTCTGATACTTGTGTACATCGTATTTGAGAGGCCGACTGTCGGTCATACCCCTGGCTACACCTTGTGCCTTTATGGTTATGATTTTCCTATGGTGATTTTGTTGATATACAGTTCTTCCAATTCTGTGGTCACTGGATTGTGAGATGGATGTTATGCCTTGAGGCTTAATTGGACTTTTTATTATTATATCAGATATTATTGTGTTATTAGTTGAGTTGTTGGACACTCCGCCCTGGGACTTGTTATGATTCTTAGCCGACTGAGACAGTGTTGTCCGAATTCCTGGCTATGCTTGTCAGTTGGGATGTTGATCATTTTGCCAAATTGCCTTGTACCTGGGTTTTGGTTATACAGTGTTAGATGTTTTGCCCCTCTTTTACTTGAGTATGAGTTCCAAGATATTTTTATCTTTTGTCAGGTATCGAGATAGTGAAAGGTCTCTCTTATTAGTGGGGGATTTGGTATGGTGATTAAGCAGAATTGTGATACATGGGACGAGTGATATTGTCGGATGGCCTCAGTTTTGATATTTCCCTGGGAGCGAATTGGCTTGTTTCTATGATATAGTTTCTGATGTCATAATCTAGTTGGCTAGTTTGAGCCTATAGCATAGGGCCAGTATGGTTTGGACTTGTTACAAGATGCCTTAGCCAAGGTCCGGGGTGTTCGAGATAGATTGTGGATAGCTCCGATTCGACAACTAGGGTTATGCTGACCATGGATGTCGATTTATACAGTTTGAGATTTGGGAAAGAGCAGTTTTGAGGTTGTCACTCCTGAGAGAAGTCATGCGAGTAGGAAGGAGAGGAAAGCTTGGCCCCGATATGTCAACCCTATTGAGGTTTCGAAACAGGTTGGATTGGTTGCATTTGAGCTTGCCCTACCTCTAGCTTGTTCTATTATTTATTTTGCTTTCAACGTATTGATGGTATGCCGATGTATTGTGATTTGCGGCAAAAATACAACACTTTTGATGCTTAAAACTTAGGATTTTGTGTATTCTGAATGCGACTTTAGTTATTTTTATGTGTTTTTGTGTATATGTTTGTAGGATTACAGGTTGGCCAATGATTTTTGGGAAAGTTACAAAGTTGCTGCAGATTTGTTGTTATACGAGACACCTTACAGGCTGTCGACAATTCTACGAGCCATAAGGTGGTTGCTTGAGGAATTCCAAAGAGGGGCCAAGTTTCTGAAGTTACTTTTACGAACATGGAGACGAGCTATAAAGTAATGTACGAGTCATAGAAGAGGTTTCGTGCCTTGAGGTTCAGAGAATGAAGACTTTCCGAAGTTCATCAGATGAAATCCCCTTTGCGAGCCATAACCATTTTACGAGTCGTAAAGTGGTGTCGTAAAAGAGAAGTCTAGTTTTCCAGCAACAATTTACGAGACCCCGATTACAGCCTGTAAACTTCAATACAGACCGTAAAGTGTTGTCGTAGAGTGTGCCGACCAGTTCTACTAAGTTCTTTAGGATTTGAATTTTAATTATTGTCAATAGGTCTTTTAGGTTATTTTTCATAAGTTCTCACCGGTTTGACGTAAGTTTAGCTTAGTTTTAGGTTAGTGCTCAAAGAACTCAATATTCTTAGAGAGAGTTTTTCAAAACACTTATGGTTTAATTCTATCTTCAAGCTTGTGATTTTCATTGACATTGGATTCGCTTGTTCTTAATTCAGTTGTGTAAGTGTTTAATTATGTCTTCTAAATTCATAGTCTCTTAATCTACACAAATCACGAGTAGCTAAATCTACAACTAGGGTTGTGGCAACCATAAAGAACAAACAAAATAAAATCGGATTAATCACGACTCTTAGAAGGTGTATATGCATGTATTAATTAACTCTCTTCATTTTGCATGTTTTCTGATGGTGGCCAATATTAGAACCCACCCAGTGTTACTGACTGGACCAAGGTAGTAATGAATAGGAAAAGAGATTAAATAATAGGATTCGATTGTTGTGTTCTTGTCTAATCAACCAAACTGGACCAAAGGGAGGTTGCACTGGGACTTATAGGTAATGATTAATAATGCACACAATGGAGATGGGCCAAGTCACAGTGAAATTCGCCCCTCACCATTAACTGAAGGGCTTGGTGAACTTAAATTATCGTCCTACATGCTATACACTAGACAAGAATTAGGTTATCCGGTGATACTGAGTTGGGGAATCATGGGGAACATAATACCCTAGTTGCTCTCCTGTATTGATCTTTCTCTCGTGATAGTTAGTTCATTTTTCTCATTGATTTTTGCAAAACCCCCCTTTTTTAAGGAATTGACTTGATTAACTACTTGGATTGCATGTTGGTGGATTTGTCTTGAGTCTACGTATTCCTTGTGGGTTCGACCCTAATCTTGGTATGGTTCTATTTCTTGGTAGCGACCGCTTTATCATCTAAAAAGGAGGTGTGACTTGGTCAACATCAAGATTTTTGCCTTGTTCCTGGGGAATACGACTAGACTTAGTGAATTCATTAGTAATTCGAGTTTTAATCCTTATTTTCAACATTTTATGTTTTGTTTTTGTTTATTTTTTGTTCTTTTTCTAATTGTTTTTCTTATTAATATGACACCCTCTGTTGAAGAATATTTGATGATTGTTGTATTGGGATGAGAGGGGCTGAACATATATTTTTGAACCACAATGTGTATTTCTTGAAAATATTAGAAAATCATGACTTAAACAACTACGTGCGTTTGTCAGATGTTCATCAATTTGGCTTGGATGTCCACATTTTAAGTAGTGAGTTGAGCCTAAAAGTTGATATGTTTGATGCTCAACAAGCTATTTATGAATTGTGTGAGGAATAAAAAATGCTTATGAGCCAACATAAAGAGCTAAAGTTGGAGGGTCAACTTCTTCATCATATTATTATTGATATGGTCACTGTTGAAAAAGGTACACGAGAGTTATGTGAAGAAGTAGATAATATTATCTTTAAAAACTCTATTGTGTGTAAACATGAGGATGTGAATAATAATATGATTCATGAATTAGGATGCATTGGACCTCATTCCAATCATTTGTACAATATATTTAGATGATGAGGTATTAATCGAATCGCCCGAGCATATAGACGAACGTAAGGAGGAGGAAAAATATAGTTATATTCTTGAATTTATTGGGCACAAATAAAAAGTTACATTCCTCATTTAAAGGCCAAGGGTACAACATGTGATCTCTACTGTTTGCTTCCCTTATTTTATTACCACCACCTTTTGAGCATAATAGAAAATTGGAAAAGAAATTAGGGGTACAATTCATAAGTTCAAGTTGGAAAAAGAAGTGGCAGGTCTCCACCTAGTAGTGTAACTTCTTATTATTTATTTATATAGTCCTTTTATTTTTGTTTTGGGTCAATTTTATTTTTGAAGATTTAGGGGACGTCTGAGTACCCAAATTTGAAACTTGGGAGGCAGCCCAAGGAACACTGGAGCTTAGGTGCCTGGGTATGTATTTTTGACCCCTTATGTTCTATTTCATTTTAATTTTGTGCATTGGGGACAATGTACATCTTTCTTGATGGGGTGTGGGTAGTTATGGGCCTCTGTGAAGTCTGAGTAGCTTGGGTCCATAACCACCCCAATTTTTTATCCCACGATTTTCTTGCCCGTGTTCTTTTTCCTTGTGGATATTTATTTTTTGTTGAAACCGGAATGTTTAGGATGTTTAGATAATATGTGTAACATATAGTACCAATACTTGTGGCATATATCATACTTTTGTGTTTTGTTTGAAAAAATGGTACCCACCAAAATTTTTGATTAGTATTAGACAGTAACCATGCATGTTTAGGTGTTTGACAATATCTGTTCTGATAAGTAAGGAAGGGTAAATTGAGATAAGAAGCATGATCCAAGAGTCTTTCATTGATAATGTATGCAGTGTCATGTGAGTGTGAGCTTTATTTGATAAATTCATGTGTTTTGTGCTAATTCAGAACTTGCCCGATTACTCTAAGTTAGATTGTATAATAGTTAGATTAGGAAAGGATTTTAGGCCATTTTTCTTAAATAGTCCAGTTTAGCCTAAAAATAACTAACCAAATTATGATATGTCCCTTATTCCTAGTGTTTGAGCTTAACATGTACCCATTCTTTCAAAACAATTGATTAACCTAGCCTTATCTAGTGAAAAATCCTGAATTTGGCCCTGAACCTTCCTTGAACATTTTGTACCTTGACTGAGGCAAAAAATCCTAAACTGAGGGTGGCTACCAAAAGTATCCCTGAATATGAAGATGGATAGTGTGCACCTCAACACAGGCCAAAAGCCTAAGTTGAGGGTGGCTAGTGTAAGGTAAAGCACAAAAATAAGTGAAGTGAGTTAGGAATACAAAGAAAAAGGAGAAAAATCGCGTATTGGGTGCAATAAATATGAAAGATTCCTTAATTGAGATCTAAAAAGCAAAATTAAGTGTAAAAACAAGGCAAAAAGCTAAAATGGAAAGAAAGCACCTAGAATAGCTTGAAAGAGGAAAAATGAGAATAAGGTGAAAAAACAGTTGGTAGGGAAAAAGTGTAGAAAAATGAAGTTTCAAGGAGGGCCTTTAGTCACTATTTTTCCAAAATATCATACCAAAGCCACCTGAGCCTACGTTACAGGCCTAGAAAGTCTCAAAGTGATCATAGTCCAATTAGTTGAAGGTTTGAGTATAGGGGCAAGCCTATGGTATTAGCCATTATGCATGAATATTTATTGTGAGAGTGAGTGAGTGTGCACACTCCCAATGCTAATTCATGGAAATATCACTGCGTGTAAGATATAAAACTTCATTCTGTGAGGGCACTTGCATTGCATTATTAGCATTAGACTTGTTCAGTGACTGTGGATTGTTGATAATACCTTGCGTGTCATAGTTATATTGTCACATGCACCAGTTTGCATTGGTTTACTAAATAGCTATTTAATACCGTTTTGAAGAGTTGGTGTGGGTATCTGAGTCTGAGATGTATGTAGTGTATGCTATTGAGTTGAGGTCTGTGTGTGGTTGTATTGTCTATATAGATTGAGCCCATCGCTTGAGGACAAGCAACAATTTTACGTTGGGTGTTGATGTGCTGCCAAAATACAACACTTTTGATGCTTAAAACATAGGATTTTGCGTGTTCTCAATGTGACTTTAGTTGTTTTTATGTATTTTTGTGTCTATGTTTGCGGGATTATTGGTTGGCCAATGATTTTGGGAAACGTTACAAAGTTGTTGCAGATTTGTTATTATACGAGACACCTTATGGGCCGTAGACCATTTTATAAGCTGTAAGGTTGTTTCACGAGGAATTCTAGTGAGGGGCCAAGTTTTTGAAGTTACTTCCACGAACATGCAGATGAGCCATAAATTAATGTACGAGTTGTAGAAGAGGTTTAATGCACTGAGGGTCAGAGAATTAAGACTTTCTGAAGTTCATCAAATGAATCCCCTTTTACGGGCCGTAAATTATTTTACGAGTCGTAAAGGGGTTTCGTAAAGGAGAAGTCTAGTTTTCTAGCAACAATGTACGAGATCCCAATTACGGGCCATCAACTTCAATACGGGCCGTAAAGTGCTATTGTACAGTGTGCCGACCAGTTCTCCTAAGTTGTTTAGAATGTGAATATTAATTATTTTAAATAGGTCTTTTAGGTTATTTTTCATACGTTCTCACCAGTTCACGTAAGTTTAGCTTAGTTTTAGGTTAGTTCTCAAAGAACTCAATATTCTTAGAGAGATAAATGCGAGATTCTTTGAAAACACTTGTGGTTTAATTCAATCTTCAAGCTTGTGATTTTCATTAACATTGGATTTGCTTGTTCTTAATTCAATTGTGTAAGTGTTTAACTGTCTTCTAAATTCATAATATCTTAATCTACATAAAGCATGAGTAGCTAAATCCATAACTAGGGTTGTGGGAACTATGAAGAACTAACAAAGTAAAAGTACATAATTCACAACTCTTTGAAGGTGTATATGCATGTATTAATTAACTCTCTTCGTTTTGCATGTTTTCTGATGGTGGCCAACTTTAGAACTAGCCTAGTGTTACTGACTGGACCAAGGTAGTAATGAATAGGAAATGAGATTAATTAACAGGATTTGATTGTTGTGTTCTTGTCTAATCAACCAAACTGGGCCAAGGGGAGGTTGTACAGGGACTTATAGGTAATGGTTAATAATGCACACTATAGAGATGGGCCAAGTTGCATAGTGAAATCGCCTCACCTTTGACGAAAGGACTTGGTGAACTTAAATTATCATCCTATATGCTATACATTAGACAAGAATTCGGTTATCCAATGATACTGAGTTGGGAAATCATGGGGAATACAATACCCTAGTTTCTCTCCTTTATTGATCTTTCTCTTGTAATATTTAGTTAGTTTATTTTTCTCATTGATTTTTGCAACCCCCCCCCCCCACTCTTTGGAGAATTGAGTTGATTAAGTACTTGGACTACATGTTGGTGAATTTTTCTTGAGTCTACGTATTTCCTGTGGGTTCGATTCTAACCTTGGTTAGGTTCTATTTATTGACATCGATCACTTTATCCTCTAAAAAAAGGTATAACCTGGGCAACATCATATTGCAGATGTGTTACATTTACTACAGTATGTTTTTTTTTAGTTAAATGATGGCTTAATATTGTTAAGGGAGGTTTTGATGGAAAACTATTGGGGGTTGTACCCAGATCTTTTGTGGCCATTGTGAGTGGATGATTATGGTTGTTGGGCTAAATACTATGTTGTGTAGCATGAATTTGGTGACTTATAAGCACCGGTAGCTACTGTTATGATTCTTTCCAAATGAATTATTAAATGTTATAGAATGGGGGTTAAATGGTAATAGCTACTGAGGACTATGTTTGAGAAGTGAGATACGAATGTTTGGGTACGAAGGGAAGTACAGAGAGCCTTTTGAGTGGATAGCTTATTGGGTATTTGTTGTATTGGTGAGTGTTTGGTTGCGATGTTGGGTGGATTAGATAGCAAGGGAAGGGGGTTTTGTCCCTACATGTGAATGAGAGCATATTAGCTATTGTCCGTAGTTATTTGGTTAGCCTGTGGGCCATTTGTGGTTGATTGTGGGAATTGCTTATATAAGGAATCCACGAATGGAGTAAAAGTGGTATATGTAAACCACGAGTACAGTTATGAATAACCATGATTATCCGAACATCTGGTGAGGTAGTAAGGACAGGTATGTTGTCACACCCCAAAGAGAGAAGAGGCGCGACTGGCACCTGATATCATTATTGGCCGGGTAAGCCACTAAACATGCTGGTTAACTAAACAAGGGACTAGAAAAAAATCAGGCAGCATGACGTATGAAAGACTAAGCCTGGATATTTTAGGTCATGACCTGGTCAATAGTAACTCATGTACATTAAGACAGGTAAACCAATACGATATAGAACTAGTTAGCCGATAAGGCTACAATAATAGAGGTACAAACACACACTATATATACATGCCAATCTGATGACTGGAGATTGAAAGGCACAAAAGAACAAATCCACAATAACACGTCTACAATAGCCTCTAAGAGAATCACTAACACTGCCGGGATAAGGCCCCGACTATACCCAACTGTACAACAAAAAGTAAGCATCTGGTGAAAGCTCCAGGAAAAGGTGGAGCTTACCAATTCACAACTCAAATCAGAACCCTACATGAACCTGCACGCACGAAATAAAATGCAGCGTCCCCAGGCAAAGGGATGTCAGTACGAATAAACATGTACTGGTATGTAAGGAAGTAAGTAAAATCATAGATAACTGTAGTAAAAAGGTTAATAGAAATACCACCTGTAAACAAAATCTAGTAGCCTTAATGGCCAATAAGCAACCTCCTAGTGATCAAATATGCATGGTATGCTCGAGTATCGCATGTCGTGAATACATATATAAAGATGCAGATGCATGACATACCCAACCAAATGCTAGCAATGGTGGTCCTTTCCGGTAGCTGACCGGCATCATATCTGCCAACCTATGGCCATCTGTAACATATACATATATATATATATAATCATTTGGGCAAATAGGCCCCATACCTTTAATTATAGCTCGAAGTCCATGCATAACGTGCAATGTATGATATGAATGTTAAATGCATATAGTAGGCCATAGCAAGAACTTAAGCAATATTTTCTCATTGGTACACTTATTCTCATAGAATTATAATCATTGTTATTTAGCCAATCTTGGGTCATTGGTACACTTATTCTCATAACGTCATAATCATTGTCATAGCATATACACATGACTCGTGGGATCTTATATGTCTTTTTTAACAAGTTTGGGAACTTAACCCAACATTTAGAGTGAAGCCTTTAACTTTGAAAATGTTTATAAAGGTACTTTACATAATGCTTATACTTAGTCCCATGTCAATTAGTAAAGGAAAATATTTAAACATGATCAAGTGCTTTAGTAGTTTAAATAGGAGCATTTCACTGGAGAATATTGGAAACCAACACATTACTTGTTAAATGCTTTAATTATATTTTTGTATGGAAGAATGACTGATTATGAATACTACATTTCCTTCGCATTATACACTTATTTTAATGGAACTACACCAAGAAGAGAAACACTTCGAACATATGAATAGGTAGCCGGGAAAATCGACAAAATGATATATAGATATTGAATGTCTAGTTAAAGTGAACGAATGGAATTTCAACCTAATACCATCATCAAAATAAATCAACTGTAATCCTAGTAACTTTCACAGAAGGTCTCTCTAGCAACAGAATAATAAGATATCGCATTTGACGTTTTGGGAAACTTCTCGGATTTCGTGCTAAAAGGAGGGACAGAGCTTAGCCTTAACATACCTTTCCAACGATCGCCCAATTGCTCAAAGTTTCTTCATAAAATTTTCTCCTTACGTCCTAAGCTTCGCAACCACTATATATACAAAACTTATAACCACCTATAAATAGTCCATAAATTAACATTAATCGGCAGATTTGCCATATAGCATTTACGCGAGTAGACGTTCATAAAACTTCATAAAAATGATCGTAAAAGAGCCCCAAGATTATTACTTTAACACACTAACTGCAAACCTAGAATAACCAGAAATAACACCTTTTTTTCCAGCCCACAACAGCTCCAAACACAACTAATAGGAGGGGAAAATAATTGCAAAGTGTAAGACACGCATTTGTAGGAACACAGATAAAGTTTAACAGTAAGAATGCGAAAAACTTACTCAAACTCCTTTGGTACCTAGAGGGAAATTTTCCTTCACTTTATACACTGTTTGGGGACGAAATGGCACTGATTTGAGCTTTGAAAAGCTCAAATTAGCCGACATTAAGTTGGGTCGACCCGACCCGACCCATGACCAGATTTTCTGCTCGGGCAGTCTCGGTAAAACTGTCATAACTTGTTACTCTAAGGTCGGTTTTGATGTACAGTTTTGTGCGTTACAAACTAGACTCATAGATCTTCAATTTGATAGGTCATGGACCTTCTAAGTCCTAATACTTTGGGAGATATGGCCTGTTACATTTGACCCAAATTTAAGAAGGATTTCTTAAAGAAACTTACGCGAACCTTGGCCAACCTTTATCTTGCAACTTTCTTGATTCCAAAACATAATGTGTGACCTTTGTGATATTAAGATGACCTTTAAAAAAATCCATTATTAGAAAGTTATAAACTTTTAGTCCCATCCGACAAGTGAAACCTAATTTACACCATCCAAAAAGGGCGAGGTGCCACTCGGGCCATTTCTTTAATCCCAAATGTGTATTTAGGGGATTCCTATATTAAGTCCTTGATATTACCTCTTATTGTCAACCTTATTATCCCTAGGTGCTAGCTAAAATCACATATGTCTTATACAACGCCACACTATTTATATAATGGATGATGAGAAACACAGGGTCTCACATATGTCTAGCAGATTGATCCTCGTGACTTGTCAGGTCATTAAGCAGATGAGACATATAGTGGATTCTTGAGACTTCCTTATTGAATTGTCGCATAAATACATTGTTATATATAGACGGATGGTAGGATTTCTAGATAGTTAGAGTGGTACTGAAATATTATAGAATACAAAATATGCTTATGACTTATATACTTGTGGTGTGGATTAGAGCCTACAGGTATACCTGTGTCCATACTTTCGCAGATGAAAGTCTTATTAGTGGGGGAAGTTGTAATGACCCTTCGGGTTATTTCTTTTGTTTTTTTGTTATTATGTTGATTTGAGCATGGGTGTAGTGACCTTGGGACTATCGGGGTGATTATTGATTGGGCTATTTGGGCGTTAGTTGGATTTTTGACTTAATTGGGATGTTATACTTGTAAAATGAGTCTTTGGATAAATTCTTAGTAAATGACTTCGGAATGGAATTCTAACAACTCCATTAGCTCTGGAATGGTCGAATTAGGCTAGGAGCATATCCGGTGCAATTATATCATGGATTACAAATTTGGCTGCCGGAACCAGTTAATAGTTGACTCAATCAATGCTTTTGGAAACCATGCCCCAAATGAGAATTTTTTAGAGTGGTTGACTCTAGAACTCGATTTTGGTATTGGGCGAACCTTCGTTTGATACTGGGACATCTGAATGTGATTTAACCCTCTGGGGGCTTTCCGTTAAAAGTGCGTATAAAAAAGTGGAACCCTCACTTTATCATAGGAAGCTCTGTTGGAAATTCCAACTGCACTGTTGGTTCGGAACATCGAAAGTCATAGGGTTACATAGTTGTTTTTGCGAAAATTAGAGTCTGGACGAGCCCAAAATGAAGGAAAAGGGGATTGAAAGATTGGTGAAAAGGGAGGGATATGTGGCCAACTTTTTGGGCTTCCACGTGGCACAGTCAGGCATTGCCACATGGCTAAAACGTGTCAGCAGGCTGCCTATATATATGTGTGTCTACATGTTTCCAGAAAATTATACACATATATTTGCTCTCAACTTTGCACCGCAATTCCGAGGTCATTTTTCATCTGATTTGAGTGATTCAAAAGGCTATGAGACTCAGTTATTCATAAGGAACGTCATGATGAAGTTGGATTTGGGAATTGACACGTATTTTGAGGTAATATATCTACTTTTTTTTTATGATATATCGGGAATGAGTGAAAACTTTACATTGCAATATCTCCATCTTTTCTTAATGGAATTAAGGGAAATTTTAGTCTAAATTATTCTACGTTCCGAGAGGAATACTCTGGTATGCTGGGATTTCACTGATTTTGTCTGGTTTTTGAGAATTTTCATTGAAAAGATTTGAAAGAATGATTTCTTTATAGAGTTTTGAACTTTGTTTTTGGGCCTTTTCTTGGTCTTCGGGGGTTCGTTTTGGGCCAAAATTTTGTCTATGGACTTGGCGTTATATGGGGATCATTATGGGGATTTGTGTAGCATTTCAAGCATTGGCCTGGATTTTCCCCCGTTTAGTTGTAATTGATGTAATTTCACCTATTTCTTGAGATTTTACAAACAAATTAATCGTTATGATCTTGTGACTTATGTTTTGATAGCTGAGCAACATAGGGAGGCAACTCAATGGACAAAAACTTGGCTGGATTGACTCAGAGCAAGAGACTTCGGATGCCAGGTAGGCTAGGCTTTCTCTAAACCATAGACTGAGCTGAAATGTTTGCATATTTGAGTTGGAATGTGTAGAAATGTACTGTTTATGGATTGAGTTGTGGAGTATATGTTGTATATGGCTATTTTTGTGTTATGTGTATATAATGTTATGTGATGATAGTTGTTGTATTGAGGTCTGTGTTAGGTGTAGTTTCTGTATTACCTGAGTTCTTACATTACATCATTACAAAAGGGTCTGAAAGGGGTTAGTTGGAATTGTAAACATGTGGTTGGTATGTACACTAAGATTGAATCTTGCTTGTATGTATGTACGGTCTGAGGCTACTGGAATATATTTGCTATTGAGGTTGACTTGTGATTTCATGCTACCTAGTGTGCTAAATCTAGTATCTATATCTGGTTGGTATGTATATTCTTGATGTGGTTGCGGTTATCTATATATTTTCTTAGTACTTCTGGTAGAATTTCCTGATTAAACATGATTCTCTGTTGCTTGTGGTTTATATGATCCTGTATACTGCCATTATCTGTTATATACTTGTGTCACTGGTTAGTGACCTGAGGGACACACCATGTTCTAGAGATAGGTAAAGTGCACCCCTAAGGGAGCCTTGCATTCTTTGATACGAGAGGTGTTGTTACTAAGCCACTGGCGGGTTAGAGATGGGAGTGTGACCCTGGTAGCTAGGTGCAGTCTATATCCTATGCACTTTCTAGGGTTATCTGTGATGAAACACTAGCTATGTGGGTTAGTCGTGGGAACTAGCATCCTGTTTAAAGAAGGGCACATTATTAGTGGGCAGGCACATGGTTGCCTTGGGCAAAATCCTTGATAGCAACTAGGCTTCAATATGATTTTCGGTAGGTGACATCCTTCCGTTTATCTAGCCTCCTGTGTCTTAGCTTAAGGTTATACCAACACTATCCTATGAGTTGCTTTACATAGAGAAGGGGCCTAGGAAGGGCCAAATATGGGCTAGTGCCCTGAGACAGGCATGTGTTTTGATTTGACACGTATCTGTATGAATGTCTATAGCCTGTTGCTACTGTGATATGTTGACCAGGAGACTGTGCATTGACTATATGTCATACTGTAGCTTGACTCCGATATAGAGATCACTCGGCTGGGTTTGGGTATCCTGGATACTTATGATTTGCCATAATAGTCTATGTTTACTCTGAGCACTTTTGATTGACGAGGTTATGGTATACTTTGCCATGGGTGTGGCATGATTCTACAGTGATCTGTGACATATATACTTTGGTGTATTGCTAATAATTGTTGTGTGTTGGTCCTTTCAATCTAATGCTGGTGTATCTGATATCTGAGAAAGGTGGTGATTCTTATTATGTGGGATGGATTGAGACTGTGGGATACCTAGGTTGAGAGGGTCGTCACCTATGTTCACTCTGGGCATGATGCGGTTATCATTACCTACATTAACTCTAGGCATGATATGACTTTGGAGTTCTGGATCTGGATAGATTGGTTGAGTAAGTGATTGATTGATACCTCAAATCGGTGATGACATTCCTTATTTTTGTTCGAGCACCAAAGGCCACAACCGCGTATCTGAGTTCATGGGTTATGTACCTCGTGTTCCGAGTTTCGATGGTCGCGCTTGAACGCCGGGCAACAAATACTGATTGTTACGTGCGAGGACAGCCCTCTGAATAGTCCATTGCATCCTACAATAATCGACGGGCAGCCCTCTTACATTTAGCATAAACCGCTAAAAACTCGAAAGTCTGTCTTTGGATCAAGCACTTGCTGAGATTTGGGTCGAGGACCTCAATTGATATTCCGTGGCGGTAGGACCACTGACTAATATTCTATGGGTTGGGCCCTGTGATTGACATCCTCAGATGAAACACTATTATTTATTCGAACAGGATTCTTTCTCCCATGGGGGATAAAACCCACCGTTATGTTGTGTGTCAGACCATCTGGCCCTGGCTTACTACTCAACTGGAGGCCAGGTCAGAGGACTATGGATCAGGTGCCCCGTGACGGCATAGGGTCAAGGACCTAGTTGACTTGTAATGGTTGGGGCGAGGCCCCGTGATTACTTACCCGTGGATCTACTCACCTATTCACTCCTTGATTGTGCATAGGTATACCTCCTGGGCTTATGGAGGGCCAGGGGGCATAAAGGCTTAGATACTAAGGCCTTACATCTACGGAAAACTGACCCTTGTCTTGATGATGTCGAGAGATGGGATCCGACGATAATGATAGTCTTCATTTGAGATTCGCTCTAAGATTCTTGTTGTAGTGTGTGTTCGATGTTAAGATGTTGACTAGCAAAGAGCGTGAGGCTATGGGTATATTAGAGGTACCCCTTAGATGGAGATAGTAAATTAGGGAGGAAACACTAGATAAGAAGAGGCTTAAGATGTATATTCGCGACAGTCTATAGTTGAGTGACGCTCTAAGTCATGACTTACTATGAGAACCTAGCTAGTATATTTGAGTTGTTGATGTGGAATAAGTGGGTGTAAGCATTCTTTGTCACAATTATTGATTAGGTTGATGGGGATTTATGTATGAACAATGATAAGTTTTACCTTGTAATCTAAGACTTTTGTAGTCCATTATATGGGAGCTTAGAAGTCAAATATTAGCACACTAAACAAAAAGGTTAGATGATAAGAGTTATAGAAAGCGATTATACATACCAATAGGAGCAGAAAGTATAGAAGGAATTCCATAGAACTTGAAGGAAGCTAAGAATTATATCCTAGGAGAAAGTTCTAACAGCAACCTTATATCTGTGAGCATAGTATAACAAGAGAGTTTAAGATGTTCTTATAGATAGTAATGTCCCAATCATGTGGAGAGTTATACCTGTAGCTTAGTAAAGTGGACTGGTTCGCAGACTTAGGGAGTAGACCTTTGAGCTAAGGGGGAGATGAGGAGTAAATAAATTAAAGTGAGTCTTGAGTTTTCGATGGTGATGAGTTGATCAGGATGAGACATTGATGCTTTTCTATCTCTTATACTCCTTACATCTCAGTTAAGGTAATACTTTATTCCTTTCTTACATATGAGAACCGTGCCCATAACCTAGACCCATGCACTCGATGTCGATGCACTTTCATGTTGAGTTCCCAGGATGAGGAGTGACAGTTGTACTTTTATCTTGAAAAATCTCAGAGTTCCCAACCTTATGTCATACGAGATGCAAATTGAGTTTTACAACATGTTTGATTCTATAAACTCATGATAGGTCCTAAAATGATAATGTGATGGTATCATGTTATGAATGCTCTCATATCAAATTTCCTTGAATGTATCGTGCTTATGATCCGTTCACTTAAACCTTTCCAATGGTCCTTCTTTCCAGTCTTGATAGCGATGTTGATAATAGTAGATGAGTCATTGCCAATGAGTAATGGTAAATATTCTTTGATGTGATAATTATGATTTCCTTCTTTCATTTAGGGTATGGATATGGAGAAAGAGAGAGATGAGACCTTATTATGTGCAATAGATAGGCAAGGAGTGTGTTGGTGTGTCTACGAGAGTTCATTCAATGATGGAGGTAGAAGTGCTGAGTAGGCTTAATGATTCTCAGATATAGTTAAACTGGTTAGTATGATAGGCTTGAATGTGTGCATGTCATTATGTGAGTGATTCAAGGAGAATATTGATGACTTTTGAGTGAGTGCTTCAGGTAGATGTATTAGAATAGTGAGAGAGAGTAGCATTCGCTAAATGAAAATCCCTGTGGAGGTATAGAGCTTGAGTTTTGAGGATTAACTTTGTAGGAATATGATCATCTTGGAGTAGCACTTTGAGGCTTAGTATTAGGCTTGAACGGAATAAGAGGATGTTATTAGGTAGAGATTTGAATAGGAGATATAAGCTTTAGATTGACGAAGTATAGAGTCGTGAAGAGGAGCATAGTTGAGATGAGGTGCGAAGATTGAGAGATTACCCATGGAGTCTTATGCATCTTGATGGTCCAATTCTCGATTAGCGTTGATGACTTCCTTCTAGAGTTCTAATAACTGATTGTCGAGGTGTATGAATGATTTGAGTTTTTTGAGTTCCGAAGTCCTATTCGTGCCAAATGGTGAGAATTTTGAAAAGGCATAGAATGAGAATCTTACAGGATAGAGTATAGAACTATAATTAAGTTACAAGGTAGAACATGGTGAGTTTAACTTAGGCTTGACTTTGGTAAGAGTGTGCAGCGAGATTTAGGCCTTGATGATAGTTATAAGCTACAAATGATGATGTCCTCTAATAAATTGAGTTTCCAACTCTTGAGTCGATATTCACCCATGAGTTGGAGGATTTGAGCAATTAACTTCTTGATGTGTATATTCCTGAGTCTGAATAGAGATTGTTAAGGTTGATGAGGAATCGGGAGTTTGATTGATTGACTGTGTCAAAACCCGAGGTCGAGGCCTAGATGTGACACAGCGAATAGGGACCTGAGAGTCCCCAGACAAGCCTCAATTATTAGAATCCACATAATTGGTTCAAAAGAATTAAACACTTATAGAAAAATGACAGACGTAAATATCTTTGTTCAATCTATTTCTTTTTTATAAACAACACGAGAAAGTTTTACAAGGTGCCCAACATTGCCTCTAGTCAGGGAACGAGGGCCAGGACAAGTTCTGAGCACACCCTAAACAAAAGGATATGCATAAAGAACACAAGAGATAAGTAGCTTGCCCTCGGAAGACGGGGCTCACCGCAAAAGATCTGTAGGGACAGACTAATCGTCCAGTAGCTGGTACCCAAACTGCTCGGTCCCTACATGGTTAAATCATGTGGGCATAGAGTATGCGTTAGTACGTTTGAATGTACTAAGTATGTGGGCGTGCAATGCATATGACTTACCAAACCTGTATATAATTGTTTGATGACAAGGGCACATAATATACAAAGATCATATAAGCAACAGAATTTAGTATACAAGATGCCATGTAACTTATGATGCGTGCAATGCGATAATGCTCCTATATAACAAGGATGGACTATAACCGAAAACCCAAATCCATGCGAGTTATTACATAGATTAGACCGATTGGGACCTCCCAGCATTAGGGAGAAGATTATTTGCCATGGGTAATCTACATCACACCTTATAGAACACACCATTTCGGGGATGGTCACCTTCGTTATGGAAATCACCATTTCGAAAGGATTTTTCAAGTATCATATCAAAATGTCAAGACATAAGCAAGATAGACGAATATCATCCATCCCTATGTTGGCACATACTTCAAGAAAAGGGAGAGGGCCCCCAATCCATCGGTGCTAAGTCAACAACATCCCACTAGAGTACTTATATATATATATATATATATATATATATATATATATATATATATGCAAGTGCTTTCAAGAGAGTCAAGTATGCATTTCAAAACATTCAATGTACATATAAGCTCAAATGCCAAATCACAAGGTTCATGCAAGGAATATCTCATCTACATGTACAAGATGGTGCAAGCACCCAAGATGCTCCAAGATCCAAAATTCAAGGTTGTGCAAGCACCCAATATGTTCCAAGAGCCATAATCATAGACATAACGGTGATCACCTTTTTGTCATTTCCAATGCCTTACCAAAATCATATCATAATTCTTTTCAAAATCGAAATTGGGACAAAACCAAGTTCAAATTTCCATGTATCAATGCTATGGATGTGATGCAATGCATGAGGTTGGATTGACAAAGGTAATGTAGAATATATCTAAAACATAGTAAGAAATCTAGGAAACCCACCATAAAATCCATATGAAAATCGTAGTAGAGATCACCAATGCATAATAACATTTTCAAAGGATAAACATGTTCATAATTGCATAATTCAAGTACTAGAGCTTAACACAACTTAAAATTTGGAATAATGTACTTCAGATGCATTGTTCAAAGTCACCAAAATCAAGTAGTAAAAATTCACATTTTAAGTAGATAGTTTCATAAAATAGCTTGAAAGGAGTTTTGGGTCTTCTTGGTTGAAAGAGACCAAGAATCAACCCCACATACCTGACTTGAAGATGAAATTGAGGAGAAAAGGGACCCCAAATTGAAGACCTTGACTTGACAAATCCTTGAGAGATTGGAGAGCTTGGAGGAGCAATTTGAGAGAGTGAGAGTGAAATGAGGGAAATGGCTGAAATGACGGGAAGTTCAGCTTATATAAGGACATAGGAAGGGTGGAAAAGTTTAAATTCACATTTTAAACAACTAAAATTTCAAAAATACCATTAATGACGGACCTGAAATTGGCCTGTCTTGGTCACACGGCTTGCTACACGGTCCGTGTAGCATCACACGGATCGTGAATGGTGTCGTGGTCCAAGATAGTTTTCTTTTGCAAGTTCTAAGTAGTACCACACGGAGAAGCTCACAGATCATTTGAAGTCACATGGGTCGTGACTGTGTCCGTGTAAAATCACTCTCCATGCAACAGCTAGACGGAGCGCCACACTGACCATCTAAAGTCGTATGGGCCATGACTTGGTCCGTGTAAAGGTGACTCCGCACAATAAACCAAACCGAGTACCTTAGGCTTGAGTAGATTGGAGAAGATGAGGGTATCGTTTCATCATGTCCAGCTCTGCCTCCCAAGTAGCACTCTCCACTTGTTGGTTTCTCCAAAGTACCTTCACCGAAGCCACATCCTTGTTATGGAGCTTCTTTACTTGCCTATCCAAGATTGCCACTAGCACTTCCTCATAAGACAAATTTTCTTCAACCTCAATACCTTCCAAAGGCACAATAGTGCTAGGATCACCAATTAGTTTCCTCAACATAGATACATGGAAGACCGGATGGATGGAACTCATACCCGGAGGTAACTCCAACTTGTAAGCCACACCTCCAATCCACTCAACAATCTCATGAGGACCAACATACCGAGGGCTTAGCTTGCCCTTTTTACCAAAATGCATCACACCCTTCATAGGTGAAACTTTCACATACACCCAATCCTCGATATGAAATTCAAGGTCCCTTCTCTTAACATCCAAATAGGACTTTTGGCGACTTTGGGCCGCTTTCAATCTTTCCCTAATCACCTTTACCTTCTCCATAGCATCCAATACAAAATCCGGGCCAACTAAAGCCATCTCACCCAAGTCAAACCACCCCACCGGTGACCTATACCTTCTCCCATATAACGCTTCAAATGGTGCCATACCAATGCTAGCATGGAAGCTATTATTGTAAGCAAACTCGATATTCACCCATGAGTTGGAGGATTTGAGTAATTAACTTCTTGATGTGTATATTCCCGAGTCTGAATAGAGATTGTTAAGGTTGATGAGGAATTGGGAGTTTGATTGATTGACTATGTCAAAACCCGAGGTCGAGGCCTAGATGTGACACAGTGAATAGGGACCTGAGAGTCCCCAGACAAGCCTCAATTATTGGAATCCACATAATTGGTTCAAAAGAATTAAACACTTATAGAAAAATGACAGACGTAAATATCTTTGTTCAATCTATTTCTTTTTTATAAACAACACGAGAAAGTTTTACAAGGTGCCCAACATTGCCTCTAGACAGGGAACGAGGGCCAGGACAAGTTCTGAGCACACCCTAAACAAAAGGATATGCATAAAGAACACAAGAGATAAGTAGCTTGCCCTCGGAAGACGGGGCTCACCGCAAAAGATCTGTAGGGACAGACTAATCGTCCAGTAGCTGGTACCCAAACTGCTCGGTCCCTACATGGTTAAATCATGTGGGCATAGAGTATGCGTTAGTACGTTTGAATGTACTAAGTATGTGGGCGTGCAATGCATATGACTTACCAAACCTGTATATCAATGTTTGATGACAAGGGCACATAATATACAAAGATCATATAAGCAATGGAATTTAGTATACAAGATGCCATGTAACTTATGATGCGTGCAATGCGATAATGCTCCTATATAACAAGGATGGACTATAACCGAAAATCCAAATCCATGCGAGTTATTACATAGATTAGACCGATTGGGACCTCCCAGCATTAGGGAGAAGATTATTTGCCATGGGTAATCTACATCACACCTTATAGAACACACCATTTCGGGGATGGTCACCTTCGTTATGGAAATCACCATTTCGAAAGGATTTTTCAAGTATCATATCAAAATGTCAAGACATAAGCAAGATAGACGAATATCATCCATCCCTATGTTGGCACATACTTCAAGAAAAGGGAGAGGGCCCCCAATCCATCGGTGCTAAGTCAACAACATCCCACTAGAGTACTTATCTATATATATATATATGCAAGTGCTTTCAAGAGAGTCAAGTATGCATTTCAAAACATTCAATGTACATATAAGCTCAAATGTCAAATCACAAGGTTCATGCAAGGAATATCTCATCTACATGTACAAGATGATGCAAGCACCCAAGATGCTCCAAGATCCAAAATTCAAGGTGGTGCAAGCACCCAATATGTTCCAAGAGCCATAATCATAGACATACCGGTGATCACCTTTTTGTCATTTCCAATGCCTTACCAAAATCATATCATAATTCTTTTCAAAATCGAAATTGGGACAAAACCACGTTCAAATTTCCATGTATCAATGCTATGGATGTTATGCAATGCATGAGGTTGGATTGACAAAGGTAATGTAGAATATATCTAAAACATAGTAAGAAATCTAGGAAACCCACCATAAAATCCATATGAAAATCGTAGTAGAGATCACCAATGCATAATAACATTTTTAAAGGACAAACATGTTCATAATTGCATAATTCAAGTACTAGAGCTTAACACAACTTAAAATTTGGAATGATGTACATCAGATGCATTGTTCAAAGTCACCAAAATCAAGTAGTAAAAATTCACATTTAAGTAGATAGTTTCATAAAATAGCTTGAAAGGAGTTTTGGGTCTTCTTGGTTGAAAGAGACCAAGAATCAACCCCACATACCTGACTTGAAGATGAAATTGAGGAGAAAAGGGACCCCAAATTGAAGACCTTGACTTGACAAATCCTTGAGTGATTGGAGAGCTTGGAGGAGCAATTTGAGAGAGTGAGAGTGAAATGAGGGAAATGGCTGAAATGACGGGAAGTTCAGCTTATATAAGGACTTAGGAAGGGTGGAAAAGTCCAAATTCACATTTTAAACAACTAAAATTTCAAAAATACCATTAATGACGGACTTGAAATTGGCCCGTCTAGGTCACATGGCTTGCTACACGGTCCGTGTAGCATCACACGGACCGTGAATGGTGCCGTGGTCCAGGACAATTTTCTTCTGCAAGTTCTAAGTAGTACCACACGGAAAAGCTCACAGAACATTTGAAGTCACAAGGGCCGTGACTGTGCCCGTGTAAAATCACTCTCCATGCAGCAGCTATATGGAGGGCCACACGGACCATCTAAAGTCGCACAGGCCATGACTTGGTCCATGTAAAGGTGACTCCACACAGTAAACCAAACGGAGGGCCACACAGACCGTGTGAAGGCCCGTACAACTTTCTTTTCCCAGGTGTCACTCCATGGGAGGCCACATGGACCGTGTGGCTTTACACGGGCCGTGTAGGATCTTCCGTGAAGTGATGCCTGGCAGTTTTTCCTGGGGAAATTTTGGACTTCAAGGTAATGCTAGTGAGAGGAACAATCTGGATCTTCACAGATTGAGTGAGTATTGAGAGAAGCTTTCAATGGTTATTCGTGCCTTGATGTCCATCTCCACTCATCATTCGAGGAAGAATGATTCCAAGGGAGAGATAATGTAACACCAGGCAAAATTACAAAAATATCCTAGAATAGAGATGTACGCATAACATGTCTTTCCATGCTTCAATGGCAAATCCGAGGCCGGATTTACTATCAGCATGAAAAATTGAGTGAAAAAGTTGTCTTGGTTGATTTTTAAAGCAATCGGATCAAAAGATAAAATCTTTTATGCGAAAACGCGAACTAGTGTAGGTGTACTATAGGGTTGCGATGCACCATCATTGAGGAACAACACTTGGTTTTATCCCAAATATTTTCTGTAGGATTAGAAACCTCATTCGGAGAAATTTTTGTGAAAAATACCGAAAATAAATCCAGTCCGTGTCGCAGACCCCATGTCCCGAGATGGACCTTTTCCGAATTTTGTGAGGGGCATTATAGAACTTTTTAAACCCATCCTGGACTTAATATATGATCAAAACAAGTTGTTTTAAGTATAAAAAGGGTTATAAACCCTATTCTTAGTCCTTCAAAACCTTTAACAAAAAGACCTAGGGCTAAAGAGAAAGAGAGAAGATCTAGGGTTCGAAGAATTCAAGCCGGATTCGTGCCAAGTCAATCGTCTACCTTCATCCCAGGTATGTAAGGCTAATACAATGTTGGATTGAGTTCGTCCACGTGCCCCTTCACATACTTTATTTGAGCTGAGTTTAGTTTGGGTTTTCTTGAGTTCCTGAATGGAATCCTTGAGTTAATCATGTTGATGTTGAGTTGAGTATTTGATTGGATACATGTTCATGTCTTTGTTTACATGAATTAAACCCTAATTGATGATTTCATTTAATATTCTTTTATGCATTTTCAAATTGAAATTGATGGTTGTTTCGTATATTGAGCAAGGATGATTTTTGAGCATATTTTACTTAGTATGCATGAAAACGAGTTTTGAGCATAAATGTTGATTTGAGAAAGAGTCGTGATGATATGTAAAGATTTTTGAAGTGTAGGTTTTCAAAAGAAAGAACTTTGTGTTTGATGAGTTTTTATGAAATTGAACATTGATTTAAATGACGTTTTGAGTAAATATTTGATGAAGACGTAAATAAATTTTCAAAATATATTTATTGATGGATGATGATGATGATGATGTTTGAGTTAAGTTTTACAGAAAATATTTTGGAGAATAGTATTAAGCACCGAGTTGGGTTGAGTACAGATGACTCAAAACCCCATAACTACGTTGCGCGTGTAGGATAGTTGTACAAAACGTTCTGGCAACTCCTGTTCCAAAAAGATGGACGAGGCTGATAGATCACGATTCATGATGTAGAAGTTCGTGCTCGTTGTGCACCATCAACGAGGGTGGTGGGATATCTGTCGGTTAGAGAAACTTCCTAATCTGTAAAGCATATTTGGCTGACTTTCATACTATTGAGTTGTTTTCAAAACATGACTTTATTCTTACACTTGCATGTTTTACTGGGTTGAGATGAGTTCATTTTGAGTTGAGATACTTGATTTAATTATGACCTTTCCCTTCCAGCTATTTTACATACCATATATTCCATGTACTTACGTCCCCTTTGGACTGCATCATTTTATGATGCAGAGGCAGGTATTAGAGAACTTCTGCGGAAACACCATTGAAGTTTAAGATTCGTGATTACAGATATGGTGAGCCCTCCTTACCTTCGGAGGAGCCCCTTATTCTTTCGCTAAGTATTTTCACTTTATTTTCTTTTGAGTTGGGTAGTCATGGCCTGTCATGGTACCATCTAGATGTTAGAGGTAGAGGCTTCATAGACATTGAGTAGAGGATGTTGAGTATTGTTTTTCCAACTCTCGTTTATTGAAAATTCCCTTGTTATTAAAGACATGGTTTACTTACTTTACAGTCTTTTCTTTGAGTATTTTCTTCTGCTATTGAGTATGAGGCAACGATGAGACCAAGTGGTTCGCTTGGGGGCTAGCAATAATCTCTGAGTGCCGGCCACGCGAAGGGTGCCCTCTGGGGGCGTGACATGTTTTATCAATTTTAATTATTTCATACAATACTACTTTGATATTTGGTATTGTGTTTGGGAAGATATATAACTTATTTTTATTTAAGGTAGAAGCACATGTATGCTCCAAAATCTAACTTGCTCGTTGTTAGGAATAGTACACCAAGTGTTTTTCCTAAAATGAACAAAAGTTAAAGCTTAATATTGTCATTGTTTTCTCCCTATATTTTACAGAGACGTGATAGTACTAATTGTATCATCTGTAGAATTATATATGTACTGACGATACAAATTTTATAGGGAAAAAGGTCAAGAATGCTCTTAAACTATGTGAAATGAACAAAAAGTCCTTTCATTTATAGTTTGGTCCAAAAATGTCCTTTGTTTATAGCTTGGTCAAAAAATGTCCTTATTGTTATTTAATAGGTCAATAATTCCCATTTTTCAAATAAATTTGTTATTTATTTTTATTTTTGAATACATTATTTTTCTAATAGTACTTTTTTATTCAACAAATATTTTTCCTACTTCAATTCGAGAAAAAATGTAATATAAAAATATTTCTTGTTTTATTATAATTACTGTTTTATCATTATCTAAATAAAAATTAATGTTTAATTTACCATGATATTATATTTATGCCATATATTATTTATTTATGATGTTCTATTTTAATTGATAAATTGATCAGATTAAGAAAAATAATTATTTTCTTACATTTTTATTAGTTAAAGTGATTTAAAAGAAATAAAATAAGAAAAAATTCTTTAAAAATATTGTTTTAATTAAGAACATAATATACTTACAAAGAAAAAAAATAAAGAAGACATTTTCGAACCACTCCATGTATTTTGGAGACAGAGTAGATTTTTTAAAAAAACTGATCAATGAAATGCTTTCCCATAACACTATGCCGGAAAACCTCAGTAAAAGCTTATTAGTACGAATGCAAGAATCGAATAATAATTCAGGCGAACAGATATAAGAAAAACATTCACAATATTATTACCACCATCAGAGACTACCAATAAAAAAATAGAACTATTTAACATTGAGAGATTAAAGAAAAAGAGACAACAATTGTTGAGACCCAAATAGAGTGGCTTGATGTATAAGTAAGACCACAAATGCAAAAGTAATATATACATCAAGCCACCTAGACAAGTTAGTCTAAAATAGGAGATGATAAGGACAAACCACCTTTCTTCTACCTATGTCGTTATCTATTTATCTTCTTAGTTGAGGGTGAGCCCGGGACATGTCTTGGCCCCCGTCCCATCTTATGACTAGAGGCAAATGTTGGGCACTTGTAAAACTTTCTCATTTTGTTTAACCATAAATGAATGAATTCTTGAAATTTGATTTCCGTCATTTAGTTATATGTGCTTAAATATTTTTTTGAACCAATGATGTGAAAATTTGATACTTTGAGGCTTGTTTGCGGACTCTCGGGTCCCCATTCGCCCTGTCACATCTAGGCCCCGACCTCGGGTCGTGACAAAAGATGGTATCAGAGAACTAGGTTTATAAATGGTCCTCGGAGTCTAACATGCCGTGTCAAGTAGAGTCTTATTCATGGGTGTGAAGCGCCCCACATCTATGGGTAAGAGACTACAAGGCGTTTTTGGAAATGTTTCACTTATCTTAATTCTAATCGTGCCATGGTGCGTGTCTTAAAATCCTTTGTCTCCATCCCTCACTATCGAATAGGGAGAGTTACCTTGAGCTATAATGCAAATCCAGGAGAGAAGGGCGTTGTAGCAATCTTATGGATAGGTTCAAAAGGGAGTTAGTGAAGGATATGCATTGTTTGACATGCTTGCTCCTTTGGATATTCGAAGTTTTGTTTGGTTGACTAGTTATGATGGAAGATTTTGGAGGCTTCTCATCTATTGCATCTCTGTTGATCAAGTTGACTAGAAAGAAGGGCAAGTTGTATGGTGGGATTAATGTAAGGTGAGTTCTCATGCTTTGAAAGGTCGGCGTACATCAGATTTGGTTTTGGCATTTATCGGATGGCTTAAATAGGTTGGTGGTGTATTGTGATGCTCCTCGGTTTGGTTTAGGGTTGTGTACTTATGAAACATGTTAGGGTGGTAGCTTGTGCATCAAGGCAATTGGAGGTGCAAGAGCGTTATTACCCGGCTCCTAACCTTGAGTTAGCGGTGGTGGTGTTCGCCTTGATGATCGGGAGATACTATTTGTATGGGGTGCATGTTGATGTTTTGCACCTACCATAAGAGTTCGCAATATGTGTTCACTCGAAGGGATCTTAACTTGGGACAAAGAACAGGGTTGGAACTCCTTAGGGGCTATGAGATGAGTGTACAATGTAATTTTGGCAAGGCAAATATTATAGTCGATGCTCTTAATAAGCTATCTATGGGAAGTGTGGCTCGTGTTGATGAAGGGGAGAAAGAGTCGACAAAAGATGTTCACCATTCGGCTAGATTGGTTGTTAGGTTGATCGACTCTAATAATGCTGGTGTTCATGTTTAGAGTGGGGCCGAATCTTGTGTGATTGTTGATGTTAAGGATAAGCAAGACCTAGATCTATCATTGGTTGTGTTGGATAGGTTGGTTGCTAATAAGGCAGTGGTTTTCTCCCAAGGGGGAGATGGTGCATTTCAGTATCTAAGTCAGTTATGTGTTCCGGATGTGGGTGATCTTAGGCAAAAATGATCGATCCCAACCATGCACGGGAAATCCTTTCAAGTCTTCTCCAGGAAGATTGTGAGTGGAGCCCATAACTCTTTGTATTTGATTCACCCTGAATCTACTAAGATTGTTGGAATCTAAAGAAGGAACATTGGTGTCATGGTATGAAGAAGGACATAGCCGAGCTCGTACCCAAGTGCCCGAGTGTCAACAAGTGAAGGTAGGGCACCAAAGGCCCGGTGGTGTGGTTCGAGATAGTGAGATCCCTACTTGGAAGTGGGAGAATGTAAATATGGATTTTGTGGTTGGGTTGCCCTAGACTGAAGGTAATTCGACTCCATTTGGGTTATTGTTGAGCAGACGACTAAGTTAGCTCATTTCCTACCAGTCAAGGCTACTTTTAGTGCCTAAGAGTATGCAATGTTGTACATCCGAGAATTGGTGAGGTTGCACGGCGTGTCTAGGTCTATCATATCTGATCACGATACCTAATTTGCTTCTTACTTTTGGAGGTCAAGGATGACTTGGTACTAAGGTAAAGTTGAGCACTGCCATTTATCCTCAAACCAAGGGGTAAACTGAGAGGATAATTTGAACTTTGGAAGATGTGTTGAGGGCTTGTGTGTTGCAATTCAAAGGTAATTAGGGTAATCATCTACCACTTCTTGAGGTTGCTTACTACGATTTCCTTCATGTTAGCATTGGTATAACTCTGTTTGGGGCTTTATAGAGTAATATGTGTAGGTCTCCGGTGGGTGGTTTGAGCAAGGGGAAATGGCATTGATTGGATCAGGTTTAATGTTGGAGGCTATGGAGAAGGTGAAGTTGATTGGGAAAGGTTGGCATTGGTTCGAAGTCATCAAAAGTCTTATTTGGATATTCGAAAGAGGGATCTTGAGTTTTGTATTGGTAATTGGGTGTATGTGAAGGTCTCATTCGTGAAGGGGGTGGTGAATTCCGGGTAAGGGGGAAAGCTAAGTCCCCGGTATATAGGTCCTTATTAGATTGTTGAAGCGGATTGGAAACGTAGCTTATAGGTTGGATTTGCCTCCGAAACTGAGCTCTAGTCACTAGGTTTTGCATATATCTATGTTGAGGAAATGTTGGTGATTCTAGTGTTATTTTGACTTTGGAAGGTGTTAGGGTTGAGGAGAACTTGTCTTATGGAGGAAGCTCCGGTTGAGATTTTGATAAGACAAGTGAAGCGGTTTCGTAACAAGGATGTGGCTTCGGTTAACGTACTACGGAGAAACCAATATGTGGGAAATTCTACGTGGGGAGTGGAACCAAGTATGATGCGATGATACCTTTATCCTTTCCAATCTACTCAAGCTTATAATATTAGGTCCTTCCTATTCTCAATGGTCATAATTCTTCCATTCTTGAGTCTCATGACATGACATGCATACATGTGCACGAAAATGATTTTTCAAGATGTTTTGAGTGATTTAAATATGTCTTGGTATCAGTTTTAAAGGCTTTACGATTTTCAAATGATGGACTATGCATTGTACCTTGTGTTCGGGGTGTTTCATGTTCTAAGTCAAGCCCTTCAAGCCTTGCTCTTCCACATTCGAGGATGAATGTTCCCAAGGGGGAGATGATGTAAGGACCCGGGATTTTGTACGACCTCAAGGAAGCATGAAAATTGGTTTCAAAAACGTTTTGGACCAAGGTGGCACTTCATGGGAGCCATCACGGTCCGTGTGAGGTGGCATGGCCCGTGAGGTCATCAGTAAAGCTTCCGGAGTGAAACATTTCTAAGTACGGGACCTTCATGCTCAAGCTAAGTTCACTCTAAAGCCTTCAATTCAAGCTTATCTATGTTGTTTAAGATCATCATGGGTCTCCTACATCAAGTCAAGTTCAAAGGAATTCCCTTCTTTAAGATCATCATGGGTCTCCTACATCAAGTCAAGTTCAAAGGAATTCCCGTGGCTAAATTATTCTCTAGTGCCGATAGAAGGGCCAAATTTAAATAGGAATATCTCTTAGCTCAAAATGAATTGGGTGGCTCATGACATATCAAATCGAATTTCTTTGAATTATCTTTCCAACGCATCCGGTCTCACCACATTCCGAGTTCGGAGCAAGGAGTTATACCTATTTTCATAAAACCTGTCTGGGCTAGACGTGAGCCTTCACGGATCGTGAAGAGCTTCAAGGACCGTGAAGCCTACCGTGTGAAGGCCTTCATGAAATTTAAAGATCTATTTTATTAAGGTGTTTTGATATTTTGATTCATCCCCAAGGCTTTTTATGACCTTTAAAACCCTTTTTACATTCCTAAACTTCTCCGACACTAAACCCAAAGGTTCTTCATATGATTCAGTAGAAGGGTCAATTTTAAATGGTCATATCTATTAGCACAAAATGAACTAGGTGTCATGCAATATATCAAATTAAATCTCTTTGAATTATCTTTCTAACGCACTAGTTTCACCTAATTCCGAGCTCCGACCAAGGGGTTATGCTTTTTTTTGTTCAGCCTGTCCGTGCAGGCAAGCCATACGGCCAGCTACACGGACCATGTGGCAGCAAACGGTGATTATTAAGTTGAGGGTTTGATTGATTGAGTCTAGTGCAGAGATGAGTCTTGAGTCTATTCGTGCCATAATATCCACCTTTCCTCATCATTCGAGGATGAATGACCCCAAGGGGGAGATGATGTAATGATCAAATTACCAAAATAACCCTAGAGTGAGAGTATGTGCGTAATGCATCTTTTGATGCTTATATGGAAAATTCGAGGCCAGATTTGTGATCAGTATGAAAAATTGAATGGGAAAATAGTCTCGGATGACTTTTAGAGCGACCAAAGGTAATTTTTTGATATGAAGCGTAAAATAGTGTTATTACGCAGCATGGGCGCGTCACGCAATCATCGCAGAACAACACTTATATTCTTTTGAAAATTTTTGATAGGATGGAGAAAACTCGTTCAAAACTCTTTTCTGAAAATACACTGTTCGTGACCAGTCCACGTCACCGACTATGTCTTTTCTGAGTTGAAAATTTCTAAATCATTATGAGGGGCATTCCGGTCGATTCCTACCCCTCCTAAACTCTATACACAATCTAATAAGGTTATTTTGACATGAAAAAGCGTCTAAAACCCCCATTCTAAGTACCATTCCAATACATTACTAAGGCTAGGGTTTGAGGAGAGAAGAAAAGAGCTTGGATTGAGAGATTCGAGGGGAGGACCTTGAAGTGCTTGATTGATAGCTGCATTCCAGGTATGTAAGGCTAAACTAAAAACATAGGATTGTTCTTCCATGTTCCCCATAGAGGTCATAGATGAGTTGATGAAGTGGAGAGTTTACATGCATGATCTTTGATGATTTTTCTTAAACTTATATTTGAAATTATATGTTTTCCTATGTTGATGATCATCATGCTATTTATTTTCTTGAATTAAACCTTTTCATGAGAAGTTGCATAACTACATGGCTATTTAAAAAGCATGCATAATGAACTTGAGAATTGAGTCTAGAGCCTTGAGTTGAGATTGTGATTGTCAATTGTGATTTTGATTGTGATGAGAGAATGATGATGAGTTGATAGAGTTTGATTGTCTTATGAGTCTCTATAAATGAACTCTACCGATGTGTCTATTCACTTGATTCCTAATGATTGTTCTAAATCTTGAGTCATTGACGAGAATGATTGATGAGAGGGTTAAAGTCCTTATGAGAATGATTGATGAGAGGGTTAAAGTCCCTATGAGATTGATTGATGAGAGGGTTAAAGTCCCTATGAGGGTTAGAGTCCCTATGAGATACCGATCTTTGATGGGGTTAAACTCTTTATGAGATTAGTTGAGATGGAGGTTTTATGAGCATTGAGTCGAGAGGAGTATCGAATACTGAAATGGGTAAGAGCGAGTCCCACTCGAACTCATTAACTACGTCGCCAAACGTAGGTGAGGCGTAGAACCGTCACACATATTGTGGTTCTCTCTTGATTAGAAATCCCTGAAACAATAGCAGGCTTATTGATGACTGACTCCATATACGGTGAGCTGATATGGTTTCAATTCGTTCCCTACCTGGCAAGTTTGGAACGACTGTGGAAACATCAACATGATTGTTGTAGATTCACTGGCTCATAAGTGATTGCTATCGGATAAGAGAAACTCCCATAAATTTCCTACCTTGAGTACTCTAAGTCTAGATGAGATGAAAGGGGGTGAGCTCCTCTGAGATGAGAAGAGACGAGACGAGACGAGACGAGACGAGATGTTATGAGATGAGAGGAGGTGAGCTCTTTTGAGATGAGTTTGAGATGATTGATGAGTTTTTAGTTATTGATGGGTCACTTGTCTACTCTTTATTCTTGCATAGATAGACATTTGACTAATGATGTGATTTGATGTTTACTTTGAGTCGATGTTGTTTCTATATTATTCTACCTGTTTCTGTTGCACTTAGCTATTTTACATACCAGTACATTCCAAGTATTGATGTCCACTCTGGACTGCATTGTTTTATGATGCAGGGGCAGGTACTAAATATCATCAACAGGCGCTTTGTTTTGATTTGGCTAGCCATGGGTTTATCATTCGCGCCACATGACTAGTAATAGAGGCTTCATAGACGATGGTCGAGCATTAATATTGAGATTGTGAGCTAGTTCTTTCTACTAGCCTTCATTATTATAGATATTCTTTTGAGACTTTAGATGAGATGTGCCCATTTACTTACTTATACTTTCCGTTGTTAGGTAGAGGTTATTGATTGAATGATGTGATGAGGCTAAGTGGTTCGCTTGGGGACTAGCAATAGTCTCTGAGTGTCGGCCATGCCAAGGGTGCCCTCCTAGGGCGTGACAGTGATATTGACTTTGTTATTGATGTGTAGATGAGCACTAATCCCATTTCTATTGCCCCCTATCGGATGGCTCCAACAGAGTTGAAAGAGCAATTAGTGTATTTGTTGAAGAAAGGTTCATTTAGCCGAGTGTATCTTCTTGGGGTGCTCTTGTCTTATTTTTGAAGAAGAAGGATGGCACTATGCATATATGTATTGATTATCATCAGTTGAACAAAGTGACCATCATGAACAAGTATCCTTTTCTTCGCATCAATGGTTTTTTTTTTACTAGTTGTAGGGTGCCTCGTTATTCTTTAAGATTGATTTGAGATCTGGCTATCATTAGTTGAGAGTTCGGATGTCTGGTATCTTGAAGACAGCTTTCAGGGCCTGTTATGGTCATTATGAGTTTGTGGTTATATCATTCATGTTAACTAATGCCCTTGCTGCTTTTGTTGAGTTGATGAACCAGGTGTTCAAACCTTACATGGACATACTTATGATCGTGTCTATTAATGATATTTTGGTTTATTCCAAGAGTGAGTTGATGATATCTTGGTTTATTCTAAGAGTGAGTCCCACCATGTTCAGCACTTGAGGACCGTACTTCAGAGATTGAGAGAGGAGAAGTTGTACGCCAAGTTCTCAAAGAGTGAGTTTTGACTCGAGTTTGTAGCTCTCCTTGGAAATGTGGTGACAAATGAAGGTATTATGGTAGATTCAGCCAAGGTAGCAACTATTCGTGTGTGGGCTAGGTTTACTTCTATGACTCAGATTTAGAGTTTATTTAGTTTGACAAAGGATTATCAGTGTTTTGTTTAGGCTTTCTCTTCTATAATAGCCTCGTTGACAAGATTTACTTAGAATGAAGTGGCATTTCAGTGGTCGGAGAAATGTGACATTTACAAAAGCTCAAAGATTAGTTCACTTCAGCACCTTTTCTTGCTTTGTCCAAGGAGGGAGTGCCATTTGTGGTGTATTATGATGCTTCTAAAGTGGGTTTGGGTGGTGTATTGATGCAAAGGGGATGGTGATAGCTTATGCTTCAAGACAGTTAAGGGGGCATGAGAGAAACTACCCTACCCATGATTTGGATTTGGCTGCGGTAGTGTTTATGTTGAAGTTGTAGCAATATTATCTTTATGGGGTGCGTTATGGATTTTCATCGATCACTGGAGTCTCAAATTATTTTTTCAGCCTAATTTGAACATGAGACAACATAGTTGGTTGGAGTTGCTTAAAGACTATGACATCTCCATTCTATATCACCCGAGCAAGGCGAATGTAGTGGCAAATGCATTGAGCCGGAAGGCTACTAGTATGGGGAGTTTGGCAGTGTTGAGGGATGAGGAGAGGCCCTTAGCTTTGGAGGTTTAATCACTTGCTAGACAGATGGTTCATTTGAATATTTTCCCTCCTCAGAGTATTTTGGCCTTTCTAGATCTTCATTGCTTGATCATATTTGTGCTCATCTGTTTGAGAATGCTAAACTATGCTTGATTCATGACAAAGTGTTGAGGGGTGAAGCCTAAGCATCTTCTATTGATTCTGAGGGTGACTTAAGGATAAATGGTAGAGTTTGTGTGCCTAAGGTAGGGGATTGGGTGAGATTAATATTGGAGGAGGCCCATTGTGCTGGATATTCCATCCATCTTTGTGTGGCAAAGATGTACCATGAATTTAAATAATATTTTTGGTAGTTCGGGATGAGAAGGACATAGCTGAGATCCAGGCAAAGTGTTTAAAATGCCAACATGTCAAGTATGAGCACCAAACGCTAGGTATATTGATAAAGAGGATGCCCATTCTTGAGCAGAAATGGGAGAGAGTGCCTATGGATTTTGTTACAGGTTTGCCTCTTGCCTTGGGAAAGTTCGATTCAATATGGGTGGTTATTGATCATTTGTCCAAGTTGGCTCACTGCTTACCGATGAAGACTAACTACAGTGCGGAGCAGTTGGCTAGGTTGTACATCTAGGATGTTGTTAAATTGCATGGGGTGCTAGTAACTATACTGTCAGACTGAGGATCTATGTTCACCTTCAATTTTCGGAAGTCCCTATAGTGTGGATTGGGTACTCGGTTGGATTTGCATTCAGCTTTTCACCCCCAGACGGATGGATAGTCCGAGTGCACTGTTCAGGTATAAAAGAACATGCGTCGGGCTTGTGTGATAGATTTTGGGGCCCGATGGGATTAGCAATTTCCTTTGGCAGAGTTTGCTTATAACAACAATTATCATTCCAGCATCTAAATGGCACTATCTTAGGCTTTGTATGGCCGGAGGTGTAGATCGCCCATTGGATGTCTTAACTCAGGTTTAGTGGATGTATTAGGCGTGGATCTACTTAGGGATGCCATGGATAGGGTCTGATTGATACAGAGGAGGCTATTGACAATACGGAACTGCCTGAAGAGTTATGTAGATCTGAGGACTAGACCTCTTGAGTTCTCTATGGGGGACAATGTTTGGCTGAAGAGTTCACTATGAAGGGTGTGATAAGTTACGGGAAGAGGGGAAAGCTCAATCCTAGATTCATTAGCCCATTTGAGATTTTGGGGAGATTTGGTGAGGTGGCTTAAGAATTGGCATTGCTACCGAGATTATCAATAGTACATCCTATATTTCATGTTTCCATGCTACGTCGGTACAATCCAGATGAGTCACATGTGATATCTTATGATTCAATTCAGTTGGGTTCAGACTTCTCTTATGAGGAGAAGCCAATAACTATATTGGACAGACAAGTTCGGAGATTAAGGTCCACGGATATACCTTCAGTGTAGGTTCAGTGGTGACACTGTCCTGTTGAGGAGGCTACTTGGGAGTTGGAGTTAGATATACACGCCAAGAATCCTTGCCTTTTTGAGGCTTCAGGTACTATTTTTCTTTTATGTTCGAGCACGAACATTATTTTTAGTGGTGAATAATGTAATGAACTTGTTGGCCAATTTTGAGCCTATCTATGAAAATTATTGTTTTACCCTTTAGTAAGTTTCTTTAGACCTATTTTAAACTATATGTATTGTTGGAATTGAAATCTTGAGTTTTAAAAGTTGAAAATATGAGTTTTGGAATTTCTAGAAGCTTAAGTTGTTGAAAAAGTGAGTGTTTGTACCATTCTAATTTTTGGGTGTTATATCAAACATTCATTGATTCCATTAGCTCCAGAACATCAAATATGGTCTAGGGGAAGTTACAAAAGTGAATTTAAAGTTAAAATGAAGTTTTTCGAGCCAAAGTTGTTTTTTTAGTTATTTCTAGAGCTAAAGTTTGACTTTGGTCAGCATTCGGAGTTCGAAAGCTTGGATTAAAATTTCAATAGTTCCAGTAGTTCTCGATGGTGAATTACCGCTAGAAAGAGTCTCATCATAATTTTTGGAGTTGCCAAGAGCATTTTTGGCATTTTGAATTTTAAACTAGTTCATTTGAGTTGCATGGGTAATTGTGTCAAGGAGACCTTAGAATCAAATTTTGATTATTCCATTGAATCCGGATCTTTGTTTTTGGTATGAATACATGTTTGGTTCGTGTATTTCTAAGCCCAGATGAATTCCGAGATTTGATAATTGTTGTTGCATCTGGTTTTTATGCAGCCGAAATCCTTCTCCACATACATGCCATAGCCTTTGCATTTGCGGAGGTGTTGACTTCCTCCTCTCCATATTCGCGGACAGGGCATTCGCATTTGCGGAGTGCAGCTTGTTTAGGCTTCGTGTTTGCGAGCCCAATTCCACGTTCGCATCGGCCTTTTTGGTCTAGTTCTCTGCATTCGCATAGTACATTTTCGTCTGCTTAGTTATTAATCCTGAGAGTCACCACTTTAATTCCACTTTCAAACATTTCCAACTTTTGGGGCGATCTTTGAAGGATGTTATTGTGAAAATCTTTTGGGTAAGTCATTCTATCATCATTCTAGTTAATTTCCATGACTTTTATCTTGACTTTGTCTTGAATTTCATGATTTTGAATGTTAAAAAACTTGGGGATTTTTTTATCTATGTTTTGGAAACTTTAAAGGATATTTCTCTTTTGATTTGAACTCGATTTTAGTGGAATTTTCACCCACGAACTCCTTTTCTTACTTAGATTCATAATTTCAAGTTACTTTCCACATTTGAGAACTTTGAATTAAGCCCTAATGTTGACTATTCTGCCCCTAAGCCTAATTCGTACCAATAAGGGTATCAAAATTCATATCTTGACACATAGTATCTATTTTTGATAGTGATTGATTGATTTAATGATCATATGGAGGCTTGAGTTGATTGAAAGCTTGCTCGAGTGTGATTTTGGCATCGAGGTAGGTTCGGCTAACCTTATTGGGACTAGATTTGAGTTATTTGATATCTTCATGTGATAATTGTAAGATCTAGATTGATTCTTGAGTAAATGGGCTGATATGAATAAATTTTGATGGAAATGGGATACCAATTATGTGAAATTTGAGTAAATTGTGATCCCATTGAAAATTGAGATGAAATCTTGAGAATTGAGATATTTTGGATATTATTATGATAGTATTACTTGTGATACCATTTGGAGGGTTATGTGGTAAATTGATGACATTTGTGATATATATGATATTTATGAACATATTTTGGGACTTGCGGAGTTCGGTTTCATTGAAATTTTGATTTATTAATGAAAGAATGGTGATAAGGACTTATTGATGACATTGTGGTACTAGCTAATGCACTTGGCATGACCTTTTTGATGTTATGACTATTGTGCAAATCACTTATCATCTATATTGCTATTATTTATACTTAGATTGTTGCATTGGCATGCACACATCTCCTATTGCATCTGTACCACTTGAGATATTGTGATAGTTGAGACATTATAGTATAAGGCCTGCGATGCCTTGAGATACTACAATATAAAATCTACGGTGCCTTGAGATACTTCAGTATAAAGCCTTTGACGCCTTGAGATACTTTAGTTTATGGCCTATGACGCCTTGAGATATTTTAGTACTTGGCCTGCGATGCCCCTGGGCTCCATTTGGCAGCTTCAGTAGATATATACATCAACCCTATAACGGCCGAGAATTCATGACATATATGGCCTACGATGCCATTTCATTCATCCATATCATTGCATTCCATCATTGATTGCATTTGCTATCTTTATATGTTATTTTGTGTGTGTGTGTATAAATTGTATATTAACCCTGTGATGCAGATGGTAGAAACTCTTGGTTATAATATACTTGTTCAATATCTCTTACCCAGTCAGTTGAACCTATTGGATACACTACGTTGTGCTCACCCATACTTTGTTTCCTCCCTGCAGATCGAGCATAGGTACCCTTATAGGGTAGTTGATCTCATTCCTCAAGAGTTTTCTCCATCTAGTTTAGATTTAGCAGGGTAAGGCTCAGACTTTGAGTCACCATAGATCTTTTGTGACTTTGTTCATTAGATTTAGCAGGGTAAGGCTCAGACTTCGAGTCACCGTAGATCTTTTGAGACTTTGTTCATTAGTTTCTATTCTGGACCGTGTACTTGCTTTTATCAGACAACATTGTATTTTCATTTGAGACAATTGTATTTTCACATTCGTATTACTTCAGATGCTCTTGTACTCATGACTCTAGGTCTTTGGGATTTTCTAACAACTGGTGTGGATGCTTTTGTTTTACTTTATTCTCCTTAGTTGCGATCCAATTTTGGGTCATGACATTGAAGGTTCATGAACAAAATTATCTAACTCATGATCTTAAATTTGTAGCTGTCATCTTTGTTTTAATATTTGGCGACATTACCTTTACGAGGTTCATATTGATGTATTCACTGATCATAAGAGCTTGCAATATATGTTCACCTAAAGAGATCTAAACATGAGGCAGAGAAGATGGTTGGAATTTCTTAAAGATTATGACATGAGTGTGTAATACCACTTGGCAGGGCAAATGTTATAGTTGATGCCTTTAGTAGACTTTCCATGGATAGTGTGATTCATGTTGATGAGACCAAGAAAGAGTCGGTAAAAGATGTTCACCATTTGGCTAGATTGGGTGCTAGATTGGCTGATTCTAATTATGGCGGCATTCATCTTCAGAATGGGGATGAATCTTCTACGGTTTTTAATGTCAACACAAAACAAGATTTGGATTTGTCGTTGGTTGCATTGAAGAAGTTGGTTGTCGAAAAGAAGATAGAGGTTTTTCTCCTTTAGGGGAGATGGTTTACTTCGATATCAAGATTGGTTGTGTGTTCTTGACATCGATGGCCTTAGGGTAGTGATTTTTTTTGAGAGAAGCCCATAACTCTCCCTATTCTATACTTTCGATATCCACCAAGATGTACCGGGACTTGAAAAAGGTGTATTGGTGGAATGATATAGAGGAAGATATAGCTAAGTTCGTGGCCAAATGTCCTAATTGCCAACAGGTGAAGGTGGAACATCAAAGGCTCGGTGTTTGGCCCAAGATATTGAGATTCATACATGGAAGTGGAAGATGTAAACATGGACTTCGTGATAGGTTTTGCTTGTACTAGAATGCAATTCGACTTTATTTGGGTTATTGTGGATATGATGACCAAATCAGCTCATTTCTTACTGGTGAAGACTACTTTCAATGTCAAGGATTATGCCACATTATATATCCGAGAGTTGGTTAGATTACATGATGTTCCTATGTTTATTATATTAGACCGTGGTACCCAATCCACTTCTCACTTTTTGAAGTCATTTCAGAAAGGGCTTGGTACAAGAGTGAAGTTGAGTACTACTTTCCACCCTCAAACTAGTGGAAAAGCTAAGGGGACAATTCTGACATTAGAGGACATGTTGAGGGCTTGTGTGTTGAAGTTTAAAGGAAATTGGGATGATCATCTATCGCTTATTGAGTTCGCCTACAACAACAATTATCATGCTAGCATTGGGATTGCACTGTTTGAAGCCTTATATAGGAGGAGATGTAGATCTCTTATAGGATGGTTTGAAATAGGTGAGATAGCTTTGATTGGCTCAAATTGGTGTTGGAGGCTATGGAGAAGGTGAAGTTGATTCACGAAAGACTGAAAATATCTCAATGTCATCAAAAGCCATATTTGGATGTTAGAAGAAGGGTTCTTGATTTTTTTGTCGTACATTAGGCCTTTCAAGATTTTGAGACGAGTTAGGCTTGTTGTGTATGAGTTAGCCCTACGTACAACATATTTTTCCATATACCTAGTCTTTCATGTATCTATGTTTCGCCGATTTATTCCAGACGAGTCACATGTGCTTTAATATGATTCAGTTGAGTTAGATGACCGTGTGACATTTGTTAGGAGTTAGTAGCTTTTTTAGCTAAGGATGCCGGGAAGTTACTCTTTAGGACCATACAGATGGTTAAGATTCAGTGGCACCACCGACAAATCAAGGAGGGTACTTGGGAGTTGGAGACAGGCATGCAAGAGTAGCTCCCTAGCTTATTTGAGCTTTCACGTATGCAATTATCCTTACTATTGTGGATGAATGTTCTTTTAGTAAGGGATGTTGTAGTGTTCCTCCGGATCATTTTTGTGTTTTCATGATTATATTATCAACTTGAGCATTTGCATAGTGACCTTGGGTCATTTGTAACATGGTGATGCTGGTAGTTTGGTTATTGGGTGGATCATTTGACAGTTATGCAGTTTTTTGAGTTAAACAAAAGATTATAGTTGTAAAATAAGTTTTCTGATAAAGTCCTAGTTAACGGCCATGGAATGGAATTCTGACAGTTTTATCAGCTTTGAAACGACCAAATTAGGCTATGATCATGGTTGGCCCGAGACATAGGGGTGTCGGTGTCAGTTTAATCGAGAATTTGAAAAATCAATTAAAAAATAAGGCAAAAAGGGATTTTTGATAATCACCTAGGTAAACATGATCAAAAGGGAAATATGATGGTGTAGTCAGCTCCTGAATATCGATTTTATTCTAGAATGACCTTTCATTGGATAACAGGGGCTTCTGGATGCATTTTGATCCCCTTAGTTCTTTTAGTTAAAAACTGTCAAAAGAAGTGGGACTCTAATTTCATCTTAATGATCTCTAGGATCTGTGTGTCTTGTTATTAGCACTTTATATTATGGGGCCATATCCGTGGTTTGAGGTTCGGGATCTGTGTTCCCTTCTTCTTAGGTATTTCATATGATTGGCGTGGTATTTCCTAGGGTAGCATCTATGTTTTGAGGTCCAAGCTCTACGTCATGTACTTTATGGGGTCGCATTTGTAACTTGAAGTTTGGACTATGTGACATGTACTCTATGGGTCACATCCATAGTTTGGGGTTTAGGCTCTGTGTCTTCTCCCCTCGTCATGTTTGGATTACAGGTTTAGCGACAACTAGTTATCTGGGATCAATTGGTATATACATGGCTGCTTGGTATGTGGGTATACTCGTTGGGCTTATGGGGGACCGATGGGCGTATAGGGTTAGGATAGATAGTAGCTTACACCCGCGTAGCTACCTTCCTTACATTATCCAGCTCAGTACCACTCGCTTCTACTCTATACTATATCGGAATATTTCAATTTGATGGTTCCATCAGAGTTGTGGTTATGCATATATGATTGGGTTATGAGATCCATCAAGACTGCCACCCAACCCTTACACCAATCCTCCCTATTATTATGTGTGGGTGTACCTTCCAAGTTTATGGGGTCCCAGGTGGCATACAGGCATAGACAGTAGGGCCTTACACTCACGTACATCACTACACAACCATCCAATCCCTTGATACTTTCATATTTGCAAGCATATGTATTGGGTCCTTGTGGTTAGACACTTGTGGAGTTATATTTTGATATATCACTGCTTTATTTACTATTCTTATGCAATTGGCCCATGATGCCTACTGGGTACCATATTTCTAGTACTCACCCCTACATTTTTGCATCTATTTTGTGATGTAGGTCCTAGCATGAGCCAGTAGTGGTGACTCTTCCGCTGATAGCTATAGTTTGAGATTAGTGGTGAGCATTGGACATCCGTGGATCTTTCTATTCTTCTTCTGTATTCGTGGTTGTCTTTTATGACTCGAGACTTGCCTGTATATTATTTGGGTTCTATATATCTATATAGACATGTGCAATGGTTAGTGTTTTGTATCGTGTCTACAGTAGTTCTTTACAGGTGACATCCAAGTCTTAGAAGGGGATATTTTTCATTACTATGCTTGTGTATACCTAGTATTCGTTAGGTGTCATGTTGGTTGTTCCATCTTGCCTATTACTAGCTATTCTGAGACAAGGTTAGGCTTGCCTATCGAGGGTAAGGCAGGCACCATCATGACCTGTAAAGTCAGGTCATGACAATAAGGAAAAACGTTAGATAAGTTACAACATAAAGTCTAGCAATAGAAGAAAAGATCAAGTCAAGGCCTAAATAAATGGGATACATCATATGCTTTGTCTAAACATTCCCCTAACTATGACAGGAGCATAGAACAAGCCCTATGTAATACCCCATAAAGTTAGAAAGTCAAAATAAGAAAGAAATTATAGGAATCAATGCCCATGCATGTTTTAATTGCACCACTTACAGCTTGTAGAACACTTTATAAATCATTGATCGGGACTCATGGATGGAATTTAGGCTTAGAAATAATTCTGAAGATCTTGATAGTTGCTAGATGTGTCTATGATTTGTACAATGATTCACAACCCATAGACAATTTCATGGGTAAGGGGTTAGAAATCTGGAACTTTTTTGGAAATTAAGGCAGTCTATTAGTGGGGTAGCTATGGGTTGTCAAGTCAAATATGGGTCATGAAGTTGGTTTATGGTTTTGGTTTAGTTTTTTTGGTTACAACCAATATTCTATGGACCAACAATATGGGGCCGGAAATGGATCTATGGATCTATGAGTCATAAAAGGGTCTCATAGTTGGAGATCATGAAGCATTGAATTTGATCTAGATCCTGCGAAACCCTTTATATAGACTGTAGATAGGTCTATGAACCATAGACTCAATCTATAGTACATGTTCGACTATTTATAATTAAGGTCATTTTGGACTTTTCTTATCCCCCTAATTCCTAATCTACGTAGATTTGACCCTATAAATCTACCCCTAGCCATTTTTGTAATACAATTTCATCTCATTCCCAAATTTCTCACCTACGATCCCCAAATTCTCTCAAGCGACTTCTTCCTCAAGCTCCCATTGTAGAATTAACCTAAGGTTTCAAGTTGTACCACTGAATTCTCAATTTTCTTCAAGCAATTCACTCAAGGTCTGTGGTTTTCATCCATGGAGGACAAATAAATCTCTATTCTTCAATCAAATTCCAAGTATGAACTTAAGGGGTCTTAATAATTTTTCATTCAGTTACATGAATTATGATTTATGTTATAATAATTGATCTATTTACTCATGGATTAAAGTCAATTGATTGATCTTGTTATTTACAAGTAAATTCTCTACAAAGCTATCTAGGGTTCATGGAATTTTATTTGGGATCCTTCAATTATGAGTAAATTGATGTTATTTTACATGATTATGCATGTTTTCCTTCCAATTACATTATTTTAAGTTAATTACATGTGAACCCATAATTTTTTCATAGTTTTCAATACAAGCCATTATTAAGAATTTACAAAGTCTTTGGAGAAATATAATGAAAAGGATGACCTAAGATCCTAATAACTCTCTTTAATTAGGTAGGATTCATAATGATGGAATACCTACACCCATATTACATGTATCACATGAAATGAGCTATTCTATAAACAAGTTCCTATGAATTGGTTTGGGTTTTATTGATTACCTTCCTACATGATAAACTTTATGATTGTTTAGATAATCATGTTTATGATTATGACAAGTATTATTTATAATAAGTATTTAGTGGGATTTTGATTTAGCATCGAGTGGACTTTTAGGTGGAGACTCAAGCTGAGGGGTCCTTAGTGAAAATCTCTAGTCCCATAACTATGTGCCACCTAGGATTTTTGCCAATATGGCCTAGCTAGTGGATCCACATATAGCACATGTCCATGATACCCACTTAGAGGGGTAGTTTCTACCTTGGCAAGTAGATTTCCTTTTTTCATTATACCGGGAGACATCAAAATTTGATGTAATAGCTCACATGATCTTATTGCTTGTTATGGTTGTATCCCACATATGTTATATTTCTTATGACTCATGTTTAGCTATTTATGATTCATGTCCCCTTATGATTTCTACTAATATCTTATTATACATTGACCATATTCATGTTTTACTTTCACTCTTTTCTATACTACTTAAATATGGTCAATTGCGTGTCATGATTTATGGCATATTGCATAGCTCACATACTTAGTATATTCCAAGTACTAACTGATACTTTCTTGCCTACATTGTGTCATAATGTAGGGGTTGACAAATGTGCTCCTACTTTCCAAGGATAGTACTGGATTCTAGTGTACTTTGAAGTGTATGAGTCCTTATGATCTGGGACGTGCTTATGATTTCATTTCCTATGATTTGTACTTTCTTTCTTATGCTAGATTTTGAGTTAGCTGGGACCTATGCTAGTAACTTATCTATGGCTAGAGGCTTTCGGATAAATGATTGTAAAAGAGTCATAGTGTCTTTACTTTCTTCCTTGTTATACTATGCTACCAAGATGTTTGTGATACCTTTTGCATTCTTGTTGTCTTTACTTACCTTGTGTATGGCTGATATTCTAAGAGGCTTAGTTGGTATTTCTTCGAAAATCCTAATCATTATGTCACACCTAGAGCCTAGCTTGGATCATGAAAAACTTGGTTTTAGAGCACAAGATTCAAGGTGTTCTACGGTGTTCGAAAGACATATCAAGTAGATTCTTATTCATAGGTGTGAAGCTCTCCACATCTGTGAGTAAAAAGCTATGAGGTGTTCAGAAAATATTCCACTTCTTCATGAACTAGGTCATGTGATAGAGTGTACTCTAAGGTTTCCTCCTCTAACGGTTGTCTTTGTGATTTTAAAAAACTGCCTCCAAGAAGAGCTCTAGTTTCACAAAAGGTTTGATGCTTATGAGGGACAAGCCCCTCAAGATCTAATGATCCGTTAGACGACCAAGTGACGAATGTTGAGTTTTGAACCACTATCTCCTTGTTTCAGCTATGATAACCCAAGTAAATCCAGGAAGGTAGCTCCTCCAAATGTGGTTACCACGACTTCAACGGTTAGGGACTTTTCAAAGATGAACCTTCCCAAGTTTTATAGATCTAAAGTGAATGAGGATCCATCAGATTTCATTGATAAAGTATACAAGATTATGGCTATCATGGGTGTTTCATCGAAGGAGATGGCAGAGTTAGCGGCCTATCAACTTAAGGGTGTTACACAAGTATGGTATAATAATGGAAGGTCAAGAAGGTTGATGAGGGTTCCATAGGTTGGAAAATTTTAAAGATTGATTTTTTTATCGCCTCTTTCCACTTGAGGTAAGGGAGGTGAAAGTGTTGAAATTCATAAATCTAAATCAAGGGAATATGAGCGTGCGAGAGTACTCCCTCAAGTTCACAAAGTTTTCTAAGTATGCCCATTCATTGGTTACCAACTCCCAGGCTCAAATGGACAATTTTATTTTTAGGGTATCAGACTTGGTTGTGAAAGAATATAGGACAATGATGCTTATCAAGGAAATGGACATATATATGTTGATGATTTATACCAAGAAAATCTATAGGAGAAGGCCAAAGATAGAAAGGTGGGGAAGTCCAAAAAGGCTCGATTTGAAGGATCATTTTCTCAAAAAGAAATCTAGTCATGGTAATGGATGTTTTCAACCAAGCCAAGAGATCCTATGGCCAAGGCTCTTCACAATCTTTGGGCCAAATATTTATAAAAGATAAGGTGTCCAACCCTATGGCCCAAGGTACTGGTGCAAGTGGACATACCTTTCCTACATGTCCCAAGTGTAGTAGGAACTATGGAGGTAAGTGCTTGATTGGTTTGAATGATTGTTATGGGTGTGTAAGGTGGGACACAAGAAAGCCTATTCCCTAACATTACAAACAAGAGAAGAGATGGTCACCTTCAAAGCCAACCTACTTTAGACATATAAGGACCTAGAGTTGGTATGACCTTAATGGTGCTTGGAAATTGGTTCTGGAAAGCTTTTCACCAAGGTAATGCCCCATGTGCACCTCCACGGGCCACGTGGAGGGTCCTTGAGGTGACCCTTGGCCTTGTGTAACAAGTGATGTCCTTAACTTGGAGTTTAAGACCAAGGCACACACCACATGAACCCTACACGGTCCGTGTGGCATATTATGGATCGTATGGTTGCTTATGTGATTGAGCCTTGGCCTTGAAAACCACATTTTTGCTAAGTCTTGTCACATATGAACCTCTCACGGACTGCATACCCGCTTCACAATCCATGAGGCCTTCTGTATGGGCATTGGAGTGAAAATTTTCTAAGTAGAGGAACACCGTCTCGAAACAATGTCAATGAAGAAATTTTCTAAGTAAAGCATCACGGGAGGCCACGCAGACCGTGTGACCTCTATACGGGCTGTGAAGTCCTCCTTATGGGTGTTGGAGTACAAATATTTTAAATATGGAATTACCATCTTGGACCTTGGACAGTGAAAATTTTCTAAGTGTTGGATCATCGAAGAGTCACAAGGTCCACGTGACCTTGTATAGACCGTGAGACCTACCCACGGGACCTCTGGCAACATTTTCCTATCTATTTCATTAATGTTTTTTTGTAATAATAGCTACTCCTAAGGGACATGTGACTTTTTATGCCATCCTAACACATTCAGATGACCTATACTCTTCTTCTCTCATTCAAATTTATTCTCACACTTAGAATTATTTCAACTCACTCTTAAGAACTCCTCTCAAAGTCTCTAGTGAAGGGTTAGCTTGGGAATCAAGGAAGGACTCTTTTCTTCATCAAATTCTTCTTATTTCTTCTTGATGAACTTAGATATATGGATTGATTCATAGTCCCTTTCAACCATGAAGACCCAAACTCTTTTACGCTTGACTTATAAAATTTAAGCTTACTTTAATTATGCGTTTTTAAGATTATTGTTTATTTGATTCAATTGAAGTATGAGCTATGTTTTATTGATTAATTTAAGTGATTTAATCCCTAATATGTTGAATTGCATTGATATTGTGAAGATTTGAATGTACATGTCCCCATTAAAGCTTTATTTAGGCATAGTAATCTTAATTGTGATTTGAACATGGATTTTACTTATGGATTTACTTGTATTTCATATTGTATTGTTGAGTTAAGATTGAATTCCTATTTCCCATGCTATTCTCATCTTATTAATGGCATATGCATACATGACTAAGGTTTTTATGAAGATTATGAAGTGGGCTATGACCCAATTATGTTTTAGTAATATTTTTTTGATAAAAGTTTGGTTATGAGAAGAACTTAATCACATAAATATATATGTTATGGCTCTTTGAGCAACTCTGGGTGTTTACACTACTTTGATATATGAGAATGGACTATTCCCATGTATGAAAATTGATTTGAATTATCATTTGGCTTTTTAACCCAAGCATGAATGATTATGAAGAATGTTTGGCATTTAAGCCTAAGTATTCATTTGAAATGATTTGACAAGACTTGTACCACTTTGACAACATGTATATGTATGTATATGATTCTTGTGGATAATAACTTAGCACTGAGCGGACTTGTGGGAGGGGGCCTATCTCCAAGGGTCCAGTACCCAAGTCCCATAACTATGTGCTACCTATAGGTATATATTGATGAAAATCCTATCCAAAATGGAGGTGCTCGTAAGGAAGGTTAACACTCCAAAATGAGGGTGCCTGTAAGGAGAAGTATGATATGATATGGAAATCCTATCTGAAATAGGGGTGCCCGTAAGGAAAGTTGCTTCTCCTAAATGGGGGTTCCCGTAAGGAGAAGTATGGTTTATATTTGGCAAGTAGACCACCTCTTTACTAGTGTGGTGATAACATCGGGATTCTAAATAATAGCTCACTTGGTGTTATATATATGTTAGTTGAGGTCACATCCCCACTATATATGAGGATTATGACATTTCATGCATCATGAATTTCATGGCATATTATTCTGTTACTTTTCTTTGTTGTATATCTTTTTCTATATTATGTACCCTTGTCATCTAACATTGATAATTCATACGCATTGCATGCTCGCATACTTAGTACATTCAAACGTACTAACGCATATGTTTTGCCTACATGATTTGACCTTGTAAGGACTGGAGACTACCTTCATCCACCGTTTGATGGCTAGATTGGATTTGAGATACTTGTTGTGGTGAGTCCTATCTTCCAGGGATAAGCCACCTTCTCTCCACCTTATGTTATTTTTGCTTATGTTACTTTTACATAGACAGTGAGCCCAGGACATATCTTGGTCCATGCCCTATTCTATTGATAGAGGAATTATTGGACATCTTGTAGACTCTTTGTATGGATATATGTTATATGTTGTATTCGGGGATTATGTGTATGGCTACCTATTTTATATGGTTATTATGGATTGGATATTAGTATTATATGGATTCATATTATGATGTGGAAATGATGAAGTTCCTAAGCCCCTTATTGCCCCCATAGAGTGAGTCATACTTATCCTTCCGTTAGTCCTTATATGCTATGTGTTATGTGATTTCATGTTTACCCCTATCCCTATGGTATCCCTATAGTGTGAGCCTTACATTCCCGTCTCTTATAACTATGTGTTTACCATTTCATATGTGCTTCCAAAATGATGATGTGTGAATGGATGCTATGAGACTTATTTTGGGACCTTTGGGTTATCATTCATCATGTCACTCCTAGACCCTAGGTCTAGGTCATGACAAGCTAGGTATCAGAGCACTAGGTTTATAAATAATCCTCGAAGTCCAACCTATCGTATCGATTAGGGTCCTATCATGGGTGTGAAGTGCACCATGCCTATGAGTGGGAGGCTATGATGGCATTCTAGGAATTGTTTCACTTTTTCATGTCCTATGTCATGCTATGGACCATATATTATGGTTTTCCAATCTTGATGATGTCCTTGCTACATTACAGAAGATGCTTCCATGAAAAGCTCCCCTACCAAGATCAACCCCGGGGAATGAGGACCAAGTTCCTCAAGGGCCTATGGGAAGATCCTATCACTAATGGTTAATTTCGTAATACTATTTCCATGCTTTCTGAAGTGGTGACTACTCAGACTAGACAGGGTAATCTTCCTCCCCATGATCCCACACCGACTTCTAGAGTGAGAGATTTTATCCAGATAAATCCTCTGGAGTTCTATGGGTCAAAGGTTGATGAGGATTCTTAAGAGATCATTAATGATCTCTCTAAGGTGTTGACTATTATAGGAGTTACGTTTGAGGAGAAATCTGAGTTGGCTTCTTATCATTTGAAAGATATGGTTCAAATGTGGTACACTCAATTATTGATGGAAAGGGTGTGTGTTAATGTTGTTAATAAGGAAGAATTTAAGTTTGCATTCCTGGACCATTTCTTCCCTTTTGACCTTAGGGAAGCTAAGATGATAGAATTCATCAACCTTAAATAGGGTGGTATGAGTCTAAGGGACTATGCCCTCAAGTTCACAAAGCTCTCAAAGTATGCTTCTATGCTTGTGGCTGACCCCATGCAAGAATGCACAAGTTTATTTCTGGGATCTCTAACTTGGTTGTGAAAGAATTTCATATGACTATGCTTATTCATGATATGGACATCTCCGGGATCATGACATATGTTGAACAGATTGAGGGAGAAAAGCTTAAGGAGAAGAGGGTGCATGATGCAAGGAGGGCCTGTTATGATGGTGGGTTCTCCAACTCCAAGAGTGGTGGTGGTTATGGTCGCTTTCAACAGGGCCAAGGTTCTAATGAAAGGATTGCCAATGCTAGAGTGCCTCCTCTTAATGCCCCAGTAGGAGAATGTCCAATGCCTCCTCCGTGTCCTTCTTATGGGAAGAATCATTGGGGTGCATCCTATAAGAAATTAGGTTCTTGTTTTGGGTATGGTGATAAGAGCCACAAGATTCCTCATTGTCCTAAAGCTGCCCAGAAGGGTCAAGGTCATGTGGCCCAAGGTGATCAAGGCCAGCAGAGAGCTCCACAAGGTGGTTCCCCCCGGCACAACAACTTCTATGCGTTGCATGCCCATCAAGAAGTTGAGGAGACTCCAGATGTTGTGATTGGTATGTTAAAAAATTTTGATTTTGATGATTGTGCTTTGCTTGATCTGGGTGAAAATTTATCTTGTGACTCTTCCTTTGGCTGTTAAGCTTGGTTTGAGCCCTTAAATTCTATGGGAGCCCTTTTTGGTTTATATCCCCATGGGCGAGTCTATTGTTGCTAAAAGTGTCTATCGGGGTTGTCCAGTTTCTATTTTGCATAAGGTCTTCCCATGTGATCTTGTGGAACTTGAGATGTTTGATTTTGATGTTATTCTCATGATGGATTGGTTGCATGCTTCATATACCTCTATAGATTGTAGAACCCAAAAAGTCAAGTTTCAATTCCAGAATGAGCCCGTTCTTGAATGAAAGGGTAGCTACTCCACTATTAAAGATCGGTTTATTTCCTACCTTAAGGCTTGAAAGATGATTTCAAGTAGGTGTATTTACCATATTATGAGGGTCAAGGATGTGGAGGCTTATTCACCTACTCTTGAATCGATTCCAGTAGTGAATGTGTTTCCTGAAGATTTTCCTGGTATTCCTCCTGAAAGAGAAGTAGACTTTGGCATAGATCTTCTCCCAGATACTCAATCTGTATCTATTCCTCCTTATCATATGGCACTGGCTGAGTTGAAGAAGTCGAAAGATCAGTTGAATGACTTGTTAGAGAAAGGCTTCATTAGGCCAAAGTATATCGTCATGGGGTGCTCTGATGTTATTTGTAAGAAAGAAAGATGGATCACTTCGGATGTGCATTGGTAATTAGCAATTGAATAATGTGACCATTAATTATAAATATTCGTTGCCAAGGATCGATAACTTGTTTGATCAACTTCAAGGGGTCACCCATTTCTTAAAGATTAACCTCTGTTCCAGTTATCATCAATTGAAGGTTAAGGAGTGTGACATTCCCAAAATGACTTTTTGGACTAGATATGGGCACTTTGAATTTGTGGTAATATCGTTTCATTTGAGTAATGCTCCGATTGTGTTTATGGATCTCATCAATTGGGTGTTCAAGCCATTTCTTGATACTTTTGTGGTTGTTTTCATTGATAATATCCTTATCTATTCCCGAAGTGTGCGGGAGCATATGGATCATTTAAGGTTGGTTCTTCAGACTTTGAGGGAGAAGCAATTGTATGCTAAATTCAGTAAATACGAGTTCTGGTTGGGTGAGCTAGACTTTCTTGGTCATGTGGTATGCGATGATGGTATTAAGGTTGACTCAAAGAAAATTGTGGTCATGAAGAATCGACCTAGAACATTGACTCCTTCAGATATTCAGAGTTTTCTTGGGTTTGCTGGTTATTATAGGAGGTTTATTGGAGGTTTCTCATCTATTGCATCTCCATTGACCAAGTTGACTCAGAAGAAGGCTAAGGATGGTCGAATGAATGTGAAAAGAGTTTTCAGACCTTGAAAGATCGGCTTACATCAGCTCCTATTTTGACTCTATAAGATGGCTTAGATGGGTTTTTGGTATATTGTGATGCTTCTCGGATCGGGTTGAGGTTGTGTACTTATGCAACATGGTAAGGTGATAGCTTATGCATCAAGGCAGTTGAAGGTGCATGAGTGTAATCACCTGACTCACAATCTTAAGTTAGCAGTTGTGGTGTTTGCTTTGAAGATTTGGAGACATTATTTGTGTGGAGTTCATGTTTATGTTTTCACTAATCACAAGAGTCTGCAATATGTGTTCACCCAAAGGGATCTTAACTTGAGGCAAAGGAGATGGTTGGAACTCCTTAAAGATTATGACATGAATACTCAATATCATCTCGATAAAGCGAATGTTGTAGCCAATGCTCTTAGTAGGCTAACTATGGGAAATGTAGCTCATGTTGATGAGAGGAAGAAAGATTTGCCAAAAGATGTTCACTGTTTGGCTAGATTGGGTGTTAGGTTGGCCAACTCTAATGATGGTGGTATTCATGTTCAAAATGGGGCTGAATCTTCTGGGGTTGATGATGTCAAGGCTAAGCAAGATCTAGATCCATCATTGAGTTGAAGAAGTAGGTTGCCGAAAAGCAAACTGAGGTTTTATCCCAAGGGGGAGATGGTGTGCTTCGGTATCAAGATAAGTTGTGTGTTCTAGATGTTGATGACCTTAGGAGGGTGATCATGACTGAAGTGCATAACTCTCATTATTCTATTCACCCGAGGACTACTAAGATGTATCATGATTTGAGGGAAGTGTATTGGTGGCATGGTATGAAGAAATATATAGCCAAGTTTGTATCCAAATGTCCTAATTGTCAACAAGTGAAGGTGGAGCTCCAAAGGTCCAGTGGTTTGGATCAAGATATTGAGATTCCTACTTGGATCTAAGAGGATGTGAACATGGATTTTGTGCTTGGTTTTCCTCGGACCCGAATGCAATTTGATTCAATTTGGGTTATTGTTGATTGGATGACTAAATCGGCTCATTTCCTACCGGTCAAGACAACTTTTAGTGCCGAAGATATGCAAGATTTATATCCAAGAGTTGGTGAGGTTGCATGATGTGCCTAGGTCTATCATATTAGATCATGGCACCCAATTTAATTCTCACTTTTGGAGATTGTTTCAAAGGGGACTTGGTACTAAGTTGAAGTTAAGTACTACTTTTCATCCTCAAATTAATGGACAAGCCTAGAGGACGATTTAACTTTGGAGGACATGTTGAGGGCTTGTGTGTTGGAATTCAAGGGTAATTGGGATGATCATCTACCGCTCATTGAGTTTCTTATAACAATACCTTTCATGCTAGCATTGATATGGCACCGTTTGAGACTTTGTACGGTAGGAGATGTAGGTCTCCAGTGGGGTGGTTTGAGTTGGAGAGATGGCTTTGATTGGGCCGGATTTGGTCTTGGAGGCTATGGAGAAGGTGAACTTGATTAGGGAGAGGCTGAAGACAACTCAAAGTCACCAAAAATCTTATTCAGATGTTAAGAAGAAGGATCTTGAATTTCATATCGATTATTGGGTGTATGTGAAAGTATCATCTATGAAGGGCATAATGCATTTTTGTATGAAGGGCAACTCAAGTCCCGGGTATGTAGATCATTATGAGATTGTTGAATGGGTCGAGAATGTGGCTTATATATTGGATTTCTCTCCGAATTTAGATTTTATTCACTTGGTTTTCCATGTGTCTATGTTGAGTAAGTTGATTGATGATCCTAGTACTATTTTGCCTTTTGAATGTGCTGAGTTTGAGGAGAACTTGTCTTATTAAGAAGTCCAGGTTGAGATTTTGATAGGCAAGTGAAGCAGCTTCGCAACAAGGATGTGGCTTCGATTAAGGTGCTTTAGAGAAATCAACGTGTGGAGAATGCTCACCGAAAATGGAGTTGGACATGATGAAATGGTATCCCCATCTTTTCCAATCTACTCAAGCTTGAGATATTAGGTTCTTCTATTCCAAGTGGTCCTAATTCTTTCACTCTTGTGTTTCATGACATGACATGCATACATGTGCACAAAACTAATTTTTAAGATGTTTTGAATGATTTGATTATGCTTTGATATGTATTTTAATGACTTTATTAGTTTCAAGTGATGAATTATGCATTGTATCTTGTGTTTTGATGTTTCATGTTTTAAGTCAAGCCTTTCCAGCCTTGTTCTAGCACATTTAAGGATAAATGTTCCCAAGGGGGAAATAATATAAGGACCTGGGCTTGGTATGACCTTAATGGTGCTTGCAAATTGGTTCTGGAAAGTCATTGACCAAGGTAATGCCCCATGGGAACCTCCACGGGTCTTATGACTCACCACGGGCCATATGAAGGGGCCATGAGGTGACCCTTGGCCTTGTGTAACAAGTGTTGGCCTTAATTTGGAGTTTACGACCAAGGCACACACCATATGAACCCCACATGATCTGTATGGAACTTTATGGATTGTGTGGTGGCTTATGTGATTGAGCCTTGGCCTTGAAAACCACATTTTGGCTAAGTTTTGTCACACATGAACCTCTCACGCACTACATACCCCCTACATGGTCTGTGAGGTCTTTCGTATGAACATCAGAATGAAAATTTTCTAAGTATAGGATCACCATCTCGAAACTTTGTCAATGGAGAATTTTTCTAAGTGAAGCATCAAGGGATGCCACACAGTCTGTGTGACCTCTATACAGGCCTTGAAACCCTCCGTATGGTTGTTGGACGGAAAATATTCCAAGTATAGAATTATCGTCTCAGACCTTCGACAGTGGAAATTTTATATGTGTTGGATCACAGAAGAGTCACACGGTCCGTGTGACCTTGTACGGACCGTGAGTACTTCTCATGGGACCCCTCGAAATAATTTTCTATCCATTTCATTAATGGTATTTTCATAACTATGGGTATTCCTGACGGACTTTTGTGGCTTTCTATGCTATCCTAAGATTTTCAAACGACATATATTATTCTTCCCTCATTCAAATTTATTCTCACACATATAATTATTTCAACTCACTCTGAAGAACTCCTCTCAAAGACTCTAGTGAAGGCTTAGCTTGGGAATCAAGGAAGGGCTCTTTTCTTTATCAAATTCTTCTTGTTCCTTCTTGGTGAACTTAGGTATGTGGGATTGAATCATGGTCTCTTTCAACCATGAAGACCCAAACTCTTCTACACTTGATTTATGAAATTTAAGCTTACTCTAATCATGGGTTTTTTTATAAATTATTGTTTATTTAATTCAATTGAAGTATGAGCTATGTTTTATTGATGAATTTAAGTGATTTAACCCCTGATATATTAAATTGCATTGATATTGTGAAGATTTGAATGTACATGTCCCCTTTAAAGCTTGATTTAGGCATACGTAATCTAAATTATTATTTGAACATGAATTTTACTTATGGGTCTACTTGAACTTCATATCATATTCTTGATTTAAGATTGAATTCCTATTGCCCATACTATTCTCATCACATTCATGGCATATGCATACATGACTATTGTTTTTATGAAGAATATGAAGTGGTCTATGACCCAATCATGTTTTACGAATATGATTTTGATGAAAGTTTGGTCATGGCAAGAATGTGATTACACAAATCTCTATGATATAGCTCGCTTGGGTTTATATATAACGGTTTAGGTCACATCCCCACTATATATGAGCATTATGGCATTTCATGCATCATGAATTTCATGACATTTTGTTATATTACTGTTCTTTGCCATATATCTCTTTCTATATTATGTGCCCTTGTCATCTAACATTGAATGTAGGTTTGATAATTCATACGCATTGCATGCCCGCATACTTAGTATATTCAAACACACTAATGCATAATTTTTCCTACATGATCTAACCATGTAGGGACCAAAGACTACCTTCATCCATTGTTTGACGGCTAAATCGGATTTGAGACACTTGTTGTGGTGAGTCTTATCTTCTAAGGAAAAGCCACCATCTATCCACCTTTAGTTATTTTTGCTTATGTTACTTTTACAATGAGGGTGAGCCCGGGACATGTTTTGGCCCTCGTCCTATTCTGTTGATAGCGACATTGTTGGATATCTTTTAGACTCCTGTACGAATATACATTATATGTCGTATTCAGGGATTGTGTTTATGGCTACCTATTTAATATGGTTATTATGGATTGGTTATGAGTATTATGATATGGATTCATTTTATGATGGGGAAATGTGGAAGATCCTAAGCCTGTATTGCCCCCCATAGAGTGAGTCATGCTTACCTGCCCCTTAGTTCGTATATATTCTGTGCTATGTGATTCCATGTTTATCCCTATCCCTATGGTATCCCCATAGCGTGATTCCTACTTTCCCATCCCTTAGAACTATATGTTTACCATTTCATATGCACTTCCAAACCAATGATGTGTGAATGAATGCTATGGGGATTATTTTGGGACCTTCGGGTTCTCATTCGCCATGTCACTCCTAGACCCTAGGTTCGGGTCATGACAAGACAAAGAGATGCAAAGAGTGCTTCAGGATTGGGTAGTAGTGGTTAATGCCATGATAGGTTTTATACTCTTCAGGACCATCAAGGTGTAGAGGATTTGACCTATATGGTTATTGGTATATTACATGTCTTTTACTTTAATGTGCATGTTTTGCTTTATTTAGGATCCAATTTGTCTTTTGTTACTCCCTACCTTTCTATGAGATTTGATATGAATCCTAAAGTCTTGTTAGAACCCTACTCAGTTTATAATCATACTATGGATTCTCTGTTGGCTAGGAGACTCTATAAAAATTGTCTAGTTTCAATATTTCATAAAGTGACTTCATGTCATCTTATAGAACTTGAAATGGTTGGTGAATTTGATTTTATCCTTGGCATAGATTGGCTTCATGCTTGTTATGCCTCCATTAATTGTAGAACTTGAGTTCTCAAATTCCAATTTCTTAATGATCTAGCACTAGAATGGAAGGGTACAAATTCTGTGTTCAAAGGTCAATTCATGTCATACCTTAAAGTGCGAAAGATGATTTCCAAGGGGTGTGTCTATCATCTATTACGGGTTGGGGATACAAATTCCGAAGCCCCTACTCTTGAGTCAGTTCCCATTGTATGTTACTTTTTCAATATGTTTCCAGATGATTTATCCGATGTTCTTCCCAAGATGGAAATTTATTTTGGTATAGATCTTCTCTTTGATACCCAACCTATATTTATTCCTCTATTTCATATGAACCTATTGGAACTTAAGAAGTTGAGGGATAAATTCAAAGACTTGTTAGATAAGGTCTTCATAAGGCCAACATTTCACCACGGTATGAACCTGTGTCATTTGTTAAAAAAAGGATGGGCCACTCCAAATGTGTATTGACTCTATTGACAATTAAATAAGGTATCCTATTCTAAGAATCGACAACTTGTTTGATAAACTCCAAGGTATAAGTAACTTTTCTATGATTGATCATCAATTTAGTTACCACCAATTGAGGGTAAGGCAATGTGATATCCCAAGGACAGTTTTTAGAATGAGATATGGTCACTTTAAATTTTTTGTTATGTTATTTGGGAAATGCTCCTGCGAGCTTCATGGACTTGATGAATGAGGTAGTCAAACTATACTTAGACATGTTTTTCATGGTCTTCATTGATGATATATGAGTTTATAAATATACTTAGACATGTTTTTCATGGTCTTCATTGATGATATATGAGTTTACTCCTGAAAATGAGGAAGAGCATATGAATTACTTGAGAATTGTATTGAAAACTTTGAGAGACCCATAATTATTTGCCAAATTTAGTATATGTGAATTTTAGTTGAGATTGATGGCATTCCTAGGTCACATTTTCTCATATGAATGTCGATCCTAAGAAAATTAACGTAGTGAAGAGTTGTCCTAGACCTCTATCTTATTTGGATATCTCAAAGCTTTCTAGGTTTGGCAGATACTATAGAAGGTTTATGGAGCGATTTTCATCCATTGCATCTCTTTTGACTAAGTTGGTATAAAATAAGGTGAAGTTCCAATAGTTGAATGAGTATGACAAAAGATTCCAAACATTGAAGGATCATCTTACTTTAGCCCCAATTTTGATATTGTTGGAAGGATCGTATAGGTTTGTAGTGTATTGTGATGCCTTATGGGTTAGATTGGGTTGTGTATTGTTGTAATATGGCAAAGTCATAGTATATGACTCTAGACAATCGAAGTGCATGAAAGAAATTGCCTTACTTATGATCTTAAACTGGTAATGATTGTGTTTGCCGTGAAGATTTGGCATCATTATCTTTATGGTTTACATGTTGACATATTCATTGATTAGAAGAGTCTACAAAATGTATTCAACTAAAGAGACTTTAATCTTAGGCAAAGAAAATGGCTTGAGCTACTAAAAAATTATGACATGAGTGTGTTGTACCATTTGGGAAAGGCTAATGATGTACATAGTTAGATGTCCATGGGTCACAACTGAGGCCTAGGCCCTAGGAGGGACATGGCAAATAGGAACCCGAGGGTTTCTAAACAAGTCTCATAGCATCCATAAACACATCATCGGTTTGGAACTGTAGTTCAAGCATTATTAAGTGAGACTAAGGAATAGGGGTAAATGACTCAAGCTATGGGATAAGGGGTATGGGACTACTTGTCTCACTATTCAACACATAATTCTAAGGGATAGGAATTCGGGACTCAAGTTATATGGATAGGGAGAATGGGACTTGCCAGCACACATTCAATATCAACAAGCAAGTTATGGTAGTAGGGACATAGGACTTTCCACATCTTATCATTGATATCGCCCAAGCTACACCTCCTTTTTTAGGCTAAATCGGTCATTATCAAGATATAGAACCTAACCATGGTTAGGGTCAAACCCAAGGAAATATGGTAGACTTAGAAGAACTCAATTTTACAATTTAGGTTTATCAACCAACTTATCTCCCTAAGGAGGGGGGGGGGGTTATAATCAGTAGTAAAAATAACTCCAAACTAAGACAAGTGTTTAACAAATATGAAGAGAAACTAGGGTATTGTATTCCCATGATTCCCTAACTTAGTATCACTAGATAACCAAATTATTTTCTAGTGTGTAGCATGCAGAACGGTAAGTTAAGTTCACCAAACCCTTTGGCCCAGGCGAGAAGCGAATTTTACTACGTGATTTGGTCCATCCCCGTAGAGTGACATTTCTAACCCTTACCTATTGTCCTAGTACAAGCCCCTTCGCCAGTTCATTTGATTAGACGAGAAACATAAATAGAATCATGTTAATTAATCTCTTTTCCTTTCATTACTACCTTGGTCCTTCAGTAACACTAGGCAGGTCCTAATGTTGGCCACCATCAGAAAGCAATCAAAACGAAGAGAATTAATTAATACATGCATGGATACTTTTCAAGAATTATAAATTATTTGATTTTACCTTGTTAATTCTTCATGGTCCCCACAACCCTAGGTATGGATTTAGCTACTCATGATTTGTGTAAATGCAAGACTTATGAATTTGCATAACATAATTGAGCACTTACACAATTGAGTTAAGCATAAGAAAATTCAAAGCTTTAATGAGAATCACAAGATTGTAATTAGAAGATGAAATTAAAGTTTACAAGTGTTTCTCAAACTTCCTAATTTTTTTCTCTACTGTCTCTTGCTGCTTTCGTGCTAACTCCTTCAAAAAATTAACCTAAAGACCTATAATAATGTTTAAAATACAAATACAAAACAAAATAGGATAGTTGGGTTCGCAGGCTCCAAGAGGTGCTCTAAGGGTTGTATAGTGATTTATGGCTCGTAGTCAAGCTTTTGTACTTTGTTGCTTCAATTCAATACTTGTATTCTACGACACCCCTCTATGGGCCGTAAAAGATTCTACGGCCCATAGGGGGTTTCGTCTGATGGAATTTCTGCAAGTCTTTACTTTTTGATGCTCGGGGAACGAGACTCGATATATGGCTCGTAAAGTGTGCCATGACTCATTCGCATGTTCGTAGACTAAACTTTAGAAATTCACCCTTCACTGGAATTGCACACGAAACATCATCACGGCCCGTAGAATACTCTACTGCCCATAAAGGGTCTCATGGATCCTCAAAATTAGCAACTTCTACATATTTTTCCCAAACATTATCCCAACCCTGAAATCCTGCAAAACAAACATAAAAATACATCAAACTTACTAACATCACATTGAGAACACACAAAATTCCAAGTTTTATGTATCAAAAGTGTTGTATTTTGACAGCACATCAACACCCTCAACTTAAAATTGTTGCTTGTCCTCAAGTAACGGACTCAATCTATATAAGTAGCACAGTAATACACAGACCTCAACCTAATGGCATACATCACTTTAAACTTAAGCACAGATACCCACACTACTTTTTAAAACACAATCAGATAGTTGGCTACAAACTAATACAGACTACAGCATACGACAATGCAACTATGATAAGCGAGGCACTATCAACAAGCCACAATCACTGAATAAGTCTAATGTTAACAATGCAATGCAAGTACCCTCACAGAAAGAAGTCCCATATATCACTCTCAAATGATGTTTTCATGTATAATCTTAAGAGTGAACAAAATCACTCACTCTCACAAAAGACATTCATGTATCATGCCCAATACCATATGCTTGCCCTTATACTCATGACTAAGACCTTTGACTACTTGGACTACGATCACTTTAGGACATTACAGGCTTGTAATGTAGGCTCAGGGGGCTTTGGTATGATATTTTGGGAACATAGAGACTAAAGGCCCTCCTTGACACTGTGTTATTCTACACTTTTTCCCTACGAACACTGGTACTTTCATTCCATTCTCCCTTTCTCCTATTTCAAGCTTTTCTGGGCGCTTTCTTTTCACTTTTTAGCTTTTTGGTATTTACGCTTCATTTTTTTTATCTCATAGCTAAGGCATCACTCATTTTTTTCCTTACACCCAATACACATTTTTACTCCTCTTCTATGTATCACTAAATTTCTCCCTCATTCTGTGTTTGACCCTTACACCAACCACCCTCAACTTAGGCTTTTAGCCTGAGTTAAGGTGCACATTAACCAGCCTCGAAACTAGGGCCACTTTTGGTAGCCACCCTTAACTTAGGCTTTTTACCTCAGTTAAGGTGCACAATGTTCAAGGAACGACCAAGGCCAACTTCAGGATTTTACTACTAATAAGGCTAGGGTACTTAGGTTTTTACAAAGAAGAGGTGCATGTCAAAATCAAACATTAGGATCAAGGGATATTCTGCACATTTGTTTGCTTATTTAGGCTAAGTGGACTGTTATGAACAATGGCCTAAGATCCTTTCCTAACCAACTAACCTAAAGTCTAAATCAAACAAAGCAAGTTCTGAATTGAAACACAATACATGAATTTAAGAAATTAAGCTCACGCTCACATGGCACTGATTACGTTATCAACATAGACTATCAAATCACGCTTTTCATCTCAATTTTATCCTCACTTGTCAAAACAACCACTGTCAACACGCTTATACATGCATGGTTGCTATCTAAACTAACTAAATCAAAAATTTGGTGGGTATCAATTTTTACAAAAAAACACAAACACATATATGCCACAAATGTTAGTACTATATACTACCCATACTACCTAAACATGTTGGTTCAACAGAAATTGAATATCCATGGGGAAAAAAACATAGGCAAGAAAACCCCTAGGATTTAAAAATTGCGGTACTTATAGGACAAGGCTACTCAGACTTCATTGAGGCCCATAAATACCTACATCCCATCGAAAAAGAGGTGCATTGTCCTCAATGCACACAATAAAAACAAAATACAATACCGCGGTCAAAAAGGAACATACTTGGGCACCTAAGCGCCAGTGTGTGGCTGAGTCTAACCACCTTCAACCTATGTCATGGCCTCCTCAGTAGTAGCACCATGAACGTAGGGGCCAGAATCCCACACCTGGACGAGCGCACGAGCTTATTGCATCTCCTTCTCCTGCCTCAATTTCCTCGAGACAAACTTGAGCTCCTCCTACTCTGTCAACCCCACATGTAACCGCAATATATCAGGATTATCATCAGGGTAGGGCCTATTCTCGTGGGAAGGCTGTGTAAGCTCCTCAGGAGCAAATAAGTCTACCATCTGCACTGGGAGTGTAGTCTCTAGCAATGATACCGGTGTTGCCAATGCTGCGGCCAATGTCATCCCGGAGTCATTGGATCTCTATCTGTAGGGTCGTCATATCTTTTAACCGGGCTATGCTCAAACTCTACTGGACCCTTAACTCAAAGGCATTAATGTAAGCATCCATGGTAGAAAGTCGGTCCTGATTAGTAGCGGCCACAAATGCCTGCATATGTCCTTCAGACTGTATAATGGCCTGGCGGACCCATGGCCTGATCTACTGAACTAACTGAGTCAATTGAGACACAGTGTGGGCCAGTCTCTACCTCATGGCCTGAATAGATACTTCAGATACGTAAACTATGCCCGTGGGTGTTGTCTACAACGAAGTGGCCCATGGTGCAGGAGTAGCAGTAGTGGGCCCCCTCTCCTCATCTGCCTCGATCTGTGAGGACGTCTCCTCTGTAGTAGCAGTAGTGGTGATGGTGGCTGTAACCTAAGGTAGTGGAGCTAGGGCAAACATCTCATGTATAAGAGCTGGCTGGTGTGGTGTAGTTCTCGCCGAAGTGCCACCGGGTTCTCCTCAACCTTAATCAGGCTGGCATCCAAAGTACGCTGGACCTTGATTAGTGAGTCTAACTAGTGTAGACTTTCCACGCCAAAATCTAGACAGAGTTTGTAGATTAAGCATGGGAAGGAGATGGAGGTAGACCTCTTCAAGGCTACCTCATGGATCTGCTCAACGATGAGGCAGGCCTAATCCATCTCATAGCCATCCAAGATGTTGGAAACTAGAACTGCACGCTTTAGCATCAAAGTATTATCTGCAAGCGTCAGCTGGATCCATGATCTGATAACAACCCACAGAAATTTGGCAGGGAAATTAAGAGAAGCCTTCACAATAGGCTTCGAGTAAGTGGCTACCCATGCGGGCTCCAGACTATGCTCAGCAATCAAACCGGTCACCCATTTCATCAAGCTGACTCTGCGATCATGGTGTCTCATTAAACCCAAGTCCCTGGTTTACCCCACTCTGTGGTTGAACTATGTTGTAGATCTATGGTCTAGGAACTTGGGCCCAAATAGCATGCAGCGGATGGTGGTCTCTAAGGTGTCCACCTACCGGCCCCTCACTCTGGTCTGCGTCAATCTGGGCTGAGCAAGGGGCTTCTTCCCCTTGGGAAGAGTGCTCTGAATGGTGGCTTCATAAGATGTGTAGAAATCTTGTACCATGGTTGGGGAGTATCTCCTAAGTGATTTGGTCAGCCAATGGATCCCACATCATCTGATAGTGTCCTGGAGACCGGGGACGCTGTCTAATTTAGCTGAGATAACCCGAGGCTCCTCATAAATAAGCAGGTTGGCTTGCCCCGCTCAGTAACCTACATGTCCTCTATATATATATATCACATTCCGGCAACACAATAGCGGCTAATAAGAGCATCAAAGGGTGATGCTGATGTCCACCAATGGGTAGAAGACTGTCTCTAACTCGTCGCCGGATCCTCACTCTGGCCTGACTCCTCTCTGGATGGAGTCATCTTAATAGAGCTGTCAGACTAGGGAGTATGAATGACAAGAGCCTAGGTCTGCCCAAGTCTGGCGATAGCCCATGTCTGTGGTCTGTCAGCATCTGGGACAGGTCGGACGCTGAGCTCCTCAAGTGATCCACTAAGTGTGAGGGTCTGCTCCTCCCCCGAGATTCATCTCTGACCTCCTCTACATAGCTTTAATCTCCTCATGTCTTGGCTTTAGGGCCATAGTACCTGAAAGATATATATTTGCACACCTTGATTAACCCTAGAAATCAGAAAATGAAATGCAAAAACATATCAAACTTAGTTGCGGAAGGATCTATGAAAGCACCTCTATGGGCCGTAGTGTAACCTATAAGTTGTAGAAGGATTTTGTAAAAATAATGCTTACATCTTTTGTTTACTGGAATGACATCTATGAACCTAGTATGACTCGTAGAATAGACTGAGTCATAGTTGATTCTACTATTTTAATATTTTGTAGGTAGGGATCCACGAGACCTTTCTACAAGCTGTGAAATATTCTATGACTCGTAGAAGGTCTCATCTGATGGGTATTTAGAAACTTCAGGTTTCTGGAATCCCATACAAGGGGCAATTACGACTCATGGAATGTTTCATAGGCTGTAAAAGACCCTTATAGACTAGAAAACTCAGTCACTTGAGTTTCTAGGTCTATTAAACATACAACAAGGCAACTGCCCCAAATTCCAGTCCTAAACATATGTTTAAGAGTGGGCAAACACAATTCAATTTCAAATAATATCAATTTGCACACATGGGTTCATGTCTAAAATAACCCTACCCGATAATTTTATATTCAACCTAATCACACAATCATTGGTGGATAAAGGGTGTTTTAGAGACTGAAAACTTATCAAATTGAGTGATTACATCGTAGGAATTGAAGGAGGTAATGAGACACTGAAAAACCCTAGGCTGTCGAAAAAGCTTGCCGAAAAAATGGTGATGGTGTTGTCGTCGGTGGTCGGAAAAATTTGGGGTGGGGTTTGGCCAGGTATAATTCATAATTAGGGCAAGAAATAGGGTCAAAATATATTGACCCCATTATTTATAATTTGACCGGGTCAGTCAAAAATAATAGGCCCGAACTTTACGAAACCCCGATTACGGGCCATAGAGTGTTTCACGATGAGTCATGGTTTTGTTGAAAGTCCAAACCTTAGTTTCAAGGAATGGATTTCACAGACCAGTCCATGAGTCATAGAATAAAGTACGACTCATAGAGTTGGTCGTAGAAACCCCAACACTTAGTCAAAAACTCAAAAATCTTACCTGGGATCCACGAGTCCTATTCACGACCTGTAGTTTGTTCTTACGGGCCATAAAGTTGCCTCGTGAACTGGAGTGCATAAATTGTTTTCTCATAGGAAGTGTCCACAGGATGGTGTATGGGTCGTCGAATGATGTACGACCCTTAGAACCAATCGTAGAGGCACTTTTTGATGTCTTTTAAGACAAGGATGGCTAACTTATCCAAGCATCTGCACATTCTTCACATAACACACTGTTACCATATATGCAACCAGCCCAATGTCCCAAATTATAACCAAAATACAAAAAAGGTAAAATTACCTACAAGTCCAAAAACAAAAAAATAAAAAAAACTACAACTACAACTATTACATTAAAAACCTTGGGTTGCCTCCCATGTAGCGCCTGATTTATTATCATAGCACTACTTGGACAACTTGGTTACTCAAACTTCACCAAGTTCCCAAACCCCCTTTTTAGATCATCTGTCCTCTTCATGGACTGACAAATATTGAAAATAACTTCTTCATCATTCAATCTAAACCTGAGTTGACCAGCTTTTATATCTACTAGTGCTCGACCAGTGGCTAGGAATGGCCTTCCCAAGATGATTGGGACATTGAAGTCGACTCTGCAATCTAGGATCACAAAGTCTACGGGGAATATAAACTTCTCAACTTAACAAGCACATTATAAAGTATCCCCATAAGCATCTTCACTGTGAGGTCAATCATCAACAACCACATGCTCATCGGAGTAGGGCTCCCAATTATAGCTTCTTGTAGAGCAGAAGGGGTATCAGATTTATGCTGGCACTGAGATCATACAATACCCTTGCAAACTCCACATCTCCAATTGTGCAGGGTATGGTAAAAGCGTCGAGATCTTCTCTCTTTTGAACCAGGGACCTCGTAGCAATTACAGTGCAATGTTGACGCTCTTAGGAGAGCTCCTGACTCATAGTGCACTTCTTCATGACTAGGCCCTTCATGTACTTTTCATACCCTGGCATCTTCTCCAATTTCTCGGTGAGAGGGATGTTGATGGACAGTTCTTTCAGCATGAAGAGAAAGTGCTTGAACTTCCTCTCCTCCTTTTTCTTTTTAATTCTCTGAGAAAAAGGGGAGGAGGCCTAAGAATGGGCTTCAACTTCTGTGGTGTATTTGTAGCATCACTCACCCCATCCTTGCCACGATCATATCTGGTATCTGTATCCTTAACCTCAATTGTCTCTTGTCGAACATCATCCTCGTGAACTGGCATGGGAGGATGAATGGTACTCTTGCTACCATGAGTAGTAACCGCCATGCACTGTCCATCATTCTTTGGATTCTAAACTATGTTGCTATGAAGTGTACCCCTCTGAAGTTGATTAAGTTGAGTTGACACTTGACTAAACTGTTGCTCAAGCTATTTCATAGCAACAGAATGAGACTCGATTTTCTGATTTATACTAGAGATCTCATATTTCATTCCCCTTAGAGTCTCATCATATGTGTCAGCTTTCTTCAATAGGCGGTCAAACATCTCCTCAACTCTTGAGTTACTTGCACCTATATCGTGGTTGTGTGGTGGCACATAAGGACTATTTTTGTAACCATCTCTGTGGCCCAATCTTCATCTCTATCTTGGCCCCAATTCTTATCATACTACCTTCCGCGGTTGTCTCTGAAAAATCTATCTCAATTAATGTTCCTACCTTGGTTTTCCTTGACCTTGGCGCCAATAACCTTGATTGGACACTTGGGCGTTGGTCCAGGAACCCCCCCATCTGATCGGCAATAAAGCAAGTGTCCTCCTCATAGTAAGGATCATCATACGTGGGTGCTCGCGGAGGCTGATAAACAATAGCATTGACTCATTCCTAATTCTGCTTCATCATCACCTCCATACTTGTACGGGTTCAGAAAAGCTCTTGCATAATCTCTTCATTTATTTTAGCTTGCACCGAATGGCAAACGAACTTTTGGTTAATGATATCTCTTTACCCCCATGCACGACTGGTCTTGACCACTCTCTCAATCCTTTCAGCGATCCTTGCAAATGGTTGATCTAAGAACATGCCCCCCATAATGATATCAACACAGGCTTGACTATTCTCATCTAGGGCACGGTATGAGATCTCCACCAAGGCATCATCAACAATTTTGTGGTCCAGGACACTCTTCAAGCATTTAGTGAACCAATCCCATATAGTACTAATTGAGTTGCTAGGAAGTTGCTAACACTTGTTGATCTGGTCTTTCAACTAGGGATTCTTTAATCTCGGGAAGTACCACCCCAAGAAGGCCCTCTACAACTCACCCAACTGGTCATCAAACTCTGTGGGAGCTCAGATAGCCATGGTGTTACATTACCTATTAGAGATAATAGGAAGACATGAAGTCCCACAACATCTGTAGACAGATCCTATGTTCCTATCACACTCGTACAGACAAATACAACTTTGTGTAGACGGTTATGGGGATCCTCTGATGGTAAGCCCGCGAACAGCCCATAGTTCTGCAACATTTGAAGTAAAACACTCGAAACTGCAGAATTTGTGTCAGCTGGTAGTTGTGGCAACAAAATAGCTCCAGTCACCTCTATAGACATAGGGTTACTTCGATATTGATTCCACTGGTAAACTTTTTCGTTGAAGTCTTATGGCTATGGAGCAACGTCCTCAAGAGGAGGTGGGGTTTCATTGTTGACATTCTCATTCTCATTCTGGTTCAAAACTGTATTTGTCGCATTGTTTGGCATTATCTTGGGCCATTCTTCTCAATCAACTCTAAATCTCCTGGTTAAAGGGAGTCAAGGGTATGCCTTGACTTTGCATGTTAGGCATACACTACACTTGTACCCTGAAAGGATACAAAAACAACAAAAAACGTAAAATGAAGGAAATAAGGATTAATTCCCAAATTACTTAAATTAGATAAGTCTAGCCGCATTCCCTCGTAATGGCATTAAAATCTTGATGTCGCCCAAGCTATACCTCCTTCTTAGGCTAAAGCAGACGTCTTCAAGATATAGAACCTAACCAAGGTTAGGGTCAAACCCAAGGGAATATGGTAGACTTAGAAAAACTCAATTTTGCAATTCGGGTTTATTAACCAACTTATCTCACCAAAGGGGGGGTTTATAAGCACTAGAAAAAATAACTATAATGTAAGACAATTGTTTAACCAATATGAAGAGAAACTAAGGTATTATGTTTCCCATGATTCTCTAACTTAGTGTTTCTGGATAACCGAATTCTTTTCTAGTGTGTAGTATGCAGAATAGTAAGTTAAGTTCACCAAACCCTTTGGCCCAGGTGAGAGAAGAATTTCACTACATGATATGGTCCATCCCCGTAGTGTGACATTGCTAACCCTTACCTATTTTCCTAATACAACCTTCCCTTTGCCCAATTCGGTTCATTAGACGAGAAACATCAATCGAATCCTGTTAATTAATCTTTTTTCCTATTCATTACTACTTCGATCCAGTCAGTAAACCTAGGCAGGTTCTAATGTTGGCCACCATCATAAAGTATCAAAATGAAGAAAATTAATTAATACATGCATACACACTTTTCAAGAATTACGAATTATATGATTTTACATTGTAAGTTCTTCATAGTTCCCACAACCCTAGGTATGGGTTTAGCTACTCATGATTTGTGTAAATGCAATACTTATGAATTTGAATAATATAATTGAGCACTTACACTATTGAATTAAGTACAAGAAAATCCAAAGCTTCAATGGGAATCACAAGATTGTAATTAGAAGATGAAAGGAAAGTCTACAAGTGTTTCTCAAACTCTCTAATGTTTTTCTCTACTGTCTCTCACTACTTTCGTGCTCTCATTCAGAAAATAACCTAAAAATCTATTTACAATGTTTAAAATACAAATCCAAAACAAAATAGGATAGTTGGGCCGGCAGGCTCCACGAGGTGCTCTATGAGCCGTATAGTTATTTACAGCTCGTAGTTGGGCCTTCATACTTTGTTCCTTCATGATACCCCTCTACGGACCGTAAAAGATTCTATGGCTCGTAAGGGGTTTTGTTTGAAAGAATTTATGCAATTCTTCACCTTCTGATCCTCATGGCATGAGACTTGGTCTACGACTCGTAAAGTGTTCCATGACTCATCTGCATGTTCGTAGACAAACTTCAGAAATCCACCCTTCCCTGAAATTGCATATGAAACCTCCTTCATGGCCCATAGAATACTCTATGGCCCGTAAAGGGTCTCATGGATCCTCAAAATCAGCAACTTCTGCATATTCTGCCCAAATATTGTGCCAACCCTGAAATCCTGCAAACCAAGCTCAAAAACACATCAAACCTACTAACATCGCATAGAGAACACATAAAATTCAAAATTTTTAGCATTGTATTTTGATAGCACATCAATCATCACATCATAACATTAACATAACATAAGATATAAGCATATAGTATCCACAAGCATCAACCAAAACAAGCTTGTACATAGAGTTTACATGACGCCGAACAATGCCTCTAAGTCATAGATAGGACAAGGGGCCAAGACATGTCCCAGGATCACCCTCAAAATGAAAAAAATAAGAAAGTCATCACATAAATAGGTAGATACGAGGTGGGTCTTGTTTGTGGAATAAAGGACTCACCACAAGAAAAGCTCACAAATCCTATCTAGTCGTGTAGAGGTGAATGAGGATAGTCTCCAGTCCCTATATGGTTAGATCATGTAGGCAAAAGTATGTTTTATTACGTTTGAATTTACTAAGTATATAGGTATGTAATTCTTATGAACATGAGAACCTGCAAATCAATGTTAGATCATAAGGGTACACACACATTTATAGAATAAGTATATAAGAAAGAATATCATATCAATATGCCTCAAACCCATAATGCATGAATGCCATAATACTTGAACATTGCAAGGGTGGGGCCTTAAATGACATATAAAACCAAGTAATTTATTACTTGAAATTTTGATGTTCACCCTACACCAGAGAAAAGGGTGATCTACTTGCCAAAGGTAGACCATACTTAAACTTACGAGCCTTTCCCATTTTAGAGAAAGTAACTTCACCTTACGAGCCTTTCCCATTTCACAAAAGGATATTTCATAAACATAATCATCCACAAAGGGGAAAACATGAACCTATGTTTTGCACATAGTCATGAGAATGTAGGATTTATATATAGACCCTTGGGGATAGTCCCCCTCCTATAATCTCATTCGGTTCTAAGCCATCATCCATGACAATACATATACATGTACGTATACAGGTTCGAAATTGGAGTATAAGTCCTTTAAAATCATAACCATACATACTTAGGCTTAAATGCCAAATACGTACTTCATAATCATGCATACTTGGGCTAAAAAGCCAAAACACACTCTATTTCATACTTTCATGAATAGGAATAACTCATTCATACTTGTACATAATGGTGAAGACTTATCCATAATTGGATAAAGCCATATCATCGATATTATGTGGTCACATATTATGTTATAACCATACTCGTCTTGAAATCATAGTCATAATTATAACTGAATAATAACCCATATCATAAGTCTCATAAAAATACTTGTTCATGCATGCACGTGCCATGGGAAATGAAGGAATAGCATGGGTATTAGGAATTCATAATTTAAAACAACATAATAAGATGAAATCATAATACATCTACAAAGAAATTAATAATTGAAACATAATTGAAATTACCCATGCATAAGGTTCATAAATTAAAGGAACACGCGATTTTCAATTCTCATGAAATCTATGCAAATGATCATAATGGAACTCAAATAATCATAAAATCAATAATTAGGTTCAGCCCATAACTCAATTTCAACAAATTTAAAGTTAAATTAAGAGTCTCATTTGCAAATAATGAGACCCTTTTCTCCTGTGTAGGACTCCTCTACTTATTCTTCTATCTTGTATCTTTGATTTGTTTAAGACAATGTAATTGTAGCCCTTATGGGGCTTTTACATTCTATGTTGCATTATTTTAGACTTCTTTCTATTGATGGAGATTGCTTGATACGGGTCTAATCTGCTTATTATGTAGTTCGTATAATATGGACAAACAAGTTGATTGTAGTATTTCCACTTCTTTTTTTTAATGTTTCTTCATTGTCAAATTGCCCCTTAGCCCCTTTCCCTTACTTTTTCTGCAAAAGGTTTTACTTAATGCCTATGAATGTGTAGGATGCTAGAGATGGCTTGGATGAGGTGCCTTTGGGTACTTCATTAGACGTGTGACAACTAGGACCCTAGGTTGAGTCATTACAAACTTGGTATTAGAGCACGAGGTTTTGAAATATTCCTTAGATGTCCATGCATATGATACGCCCAAATTACACTCCGAATAGAAGAGTAAAGCGGTCGTTGGTCAAATATAGAACTCAACCAGAGTTGAGGTCGATCCCACAGGGAACACGTAAGAATTATTCTATTAGTACCGGCTTTCAGTTGTAAATGCTACTCCCAAGATAAACAGGCATAAAGTAAATGGGGGGTTGCGTTATTTAACTTAACTAACTGCGTAAAGTAATTAATAAAGATGCTCCGATTCTTAAACAGATAGAGAGAGGCTAGGGTTGTGTTCCCCATGACATACAATTACGACAACTAAACTGGATTTGTGAATTCGTTCCTAATGATGCATGCAAAATCTACAACTTAATTAATACCTAGGTCACCTTTCGGTCCTTTCTCGGTATATCTCACTCCTCTCCTCTCGGTCTCAGAGTGTCTGCAATACTAGCCGTTGTTTCTGATCTCAGAATACCCTCACCTTTCGGTCTCAGGCACTTAGACTAGGTCCATGACCTTGAATCTCTGTTGTTAGACTCTTTTCCTAATCACTACATCCCTTTCGGGCATGTAATAAATACAGGCTTACCCTAATGCGTCGACTCATTAAGGAGAAGTTAAAACGAAGAATCTAACAATACATGCTTTGTTTATTTGAACGAACTACCCCCAGTTTGCGTTATCTTAATTGGGTCGTCATGGTTCCCACAACCCTAGTTGTGGGTTTAGCCTAGCATACTGTTAATAATTTGCCCACAATGAGTAGAAGAAAACATAAAGATGGACTTACGATTGAAGAACAAGAATCCGTGTTACAAGCTTTGAACAATGATCACAAACGTGATTCTCTCGAATTACAAAAGCCAAACTAAAGTTTTTCTCCTTGTTCTCTCTAGTTTCTATCGTCAAAACGCAGTCCCCTCATAAAATAAAATAACATCCTATTTATACAAAGCAAAAACTAAGTTGACATAATTTAGGAAAATAATTTCGGCACGGGGCACGGTCCGTTACACGGACCGTCTGAGGTGAGATGGTCCGTGTAAACGGACCGTCTGGTGGTTGGCTGTACCCACACGGTCCGTGACACGGCCCGTGTGGCGTGAGACGGGCCGTGTAGTTCTTCCGTGTCAATCCACTTGCGCGAATTCTGATATTTTCGACGAAGGCCCTTCGAACTACGTCACTTACACGTCCCGTGACACGGTCCGTGTGGAGTGAGACGGACCGTGTGGATCCTCCGTATGAATCTCCTTGCACGCTTTCTTTAATTTTCGACGGGTTTGTCTTCCGAGCTACGTCAAGTACACGGTCCGTCACACGGTCCGTCTGGTGTCAGACGGGCCGTGTGGACTGACCGTGTGACTCGTGTCGTGCCACGGTCGGTCACACGGACCGTCTGGAGTGAGACGGCCCGTGTGGGCCTTCCGTGGTCCGACACTTGGCTTCGTTTTTTCACCCGTTCCTTGTGCTTTCCGCCATTTCCCATGCCTTAGTCATTTTCCTGCACAACATCAAAACATACCTATTAAACCAATAACACCGCTCGAGAACACCCAATAATTCTATGTTTTAAGCGTCGTAAAAGTCGTATTTTCATGACTCATCAACACCCTCAACTTAGAACTATTGCTTGTCCTCAAGCGATGACCAAAAACACATTACGACACACAAAAGACAAGTAATTAAAAAGAAATAAATAGCAACCCCTTTGTTCATTAGCCTCATGCTCCTCACGTATACTTGTAATGTGTGCGTATTCCAACAGACTATGATTTGATCGACCTAAACACGATACCATATCTCGTTGGCTCCTATTAAGACCTTGACTAAAGATAAGCCAGTTAGGTATAGCGCCCGAATAGTGCGGTGATAGTGCCCTTACTACAAAGAAGTCTCTCACACCATGAAATAATGTAGCACACAGAGACTGGAATGTAAGCACTCACGCTCAGAAAGAATTTTCAACCGACACACGAGTGTAGACCATATGCTTGCCTTTATTTTCACCACCTTAACTCTTGAATGACCTTTTCAGGATCACTTTAGGACTTCTAAGGCTTGTAACGTAGGCTCGGGCTTGGGTGAGATATATTTAAGATCAAAGTGACTAGTGTTCTGTTCCAAGGCCCTGCTTTGACTCAGCCACCACTTTCGGCTTCCCAAAATCTTTGTTTTCCCCTTTTTTTTTTTTTTTTTTTTTTTTTTTTTTTATATATCATTTTATTCACGTCCCCAAAATTCTTTCTTTTGTTTTTCAACTTTTCTTCTCACCACTTGGATCTTTTCCATCCCTATTCTTCTGCTTTTCTTACACTAGCCACCCTCAACTTAGGATTTTAGCCCAAGTTGAGGTGCACAATGTCTTTTCAAGGACCAGGGCCAATATAAGCCACCCTCAACTTAGGCCTTTGGCCTAGGTTGAGGTTCACAATGTCCTTAAAGCGACCAGGGCCTGAGTATGGTCTACAGATAGATTGGAAACATGGATTTGGGTAGTAAGAAAGAAAAGGTCTATTAAGGCTCAATTATTTGGTTCAAAGGGATAAACTTCATTTGGTTAATTCATTTCTTTAGGTTTAGTGACTTCTTAACAACAATGGCCTAAGATCCTTTCCTAATCCACTCATTCACTCGTTTTAGGGGGACCAACCAGGCAAGTTCTAGCTCACAAGTGTGTCAGTTAAATTCAAGCAAAAACACTCCCACACACATGGCACATATCCCCCACTATTCAGCACTACACAACACAGTCAGACTTCAATCGTTAATATGCCAACTAAACAATGTACATTGTGTTTTCAGAGGATCACAGAATCAGTCCGTATGGGATACACACCTACAAGTTCCGTGGATTTTCATTTTTCAAATTAATGCGGTTACTATAAACTCTTATAACCACTTGTCTTTTCCACACAAAACAAACATAATAAACCTAAACATGCCAGTTCTACTAGATAATACACCTTCAGAGAAAAGAAACATGGCAAGAAAAACTCTTCAGGGTAACGATAAGATGCCCCACCCCCAATCAAAAAGCAGTGCAATGTCCTCATAGCACCAGAATAACCAATCAAAGCAACAAAATGGGAGCGGGACATACCTGGGACGCCTTAGGCGTCAAGGGAGTCATCATGGCCCGATCCAACTGGTGGGTCCTGGCAGGCAACATCATCAGCAGGCGCCCTAGTACTCCCAGAGGCTCCTGTCCGGGCAGCCTCATATGCGAGGCGCGCCTGCTCTTCCCGTGCAGCAGCCTCACGCCTCTGGGCCCTCAAAGCTTTTCGCAGCCTCCGTGCCTCCTCACGCTGTGGGTCCTCAGGTGGGCTAGTGCGTTGACTGCGACGCTTACCTTTGTTCGTATGTCCTGACGCTGGAGGAGGTGGTGCCGGGGCAGCAGGAGGTATGATCGGTATCCCCCAGCCTTCAGTCAGGCTCGGCTCCACCGGTGCACTAAACAATGATGCAAACGAATCGGGTGGTGGAGCCGGGGCGGGCCCGGTGCTGTTGTACCGTGCGTACAAATCGTCAATCTTGTCCTTCATGGCCCGCATTTCCTGCATCATCTGAGTCACTTCATCACCGGTCATGCTGCCAAACATGCGGCGAAGGTAGGCCTCCCACTGGTTAAACTGCTCTTGCAAACTCTGGATCTGGCCAAGAAGTTCAGGACGAAGTCGATCCTCAGCCAACTGTACATGAGTCTGCACCACCTGAGGCACCCGGACTACCATCTGGTCAACAATCGCCCGCGTCTGCCTCTGCTCTGTAACCATGCGGGCGAGGAGGTCGTAGGGGACATAAGTGTAGCCCGGATGCGTCTGAGGTGCTGCGCCACTAGCCCCGGGCTGCTCAGTATCTGTACCCGGCTGGGGGGCTGTGGGGAGCTCCTCAAAAGCCAACGGCTGCTGTGGGGGAGCCCGGGGGAGCTGTGTCGGAATCCCATGCCGCCGGGATCGACTGTGGTACAATGGGTTGTCGATATCCTTAATCATAGCAATGTTGACAACACCCTTTGGAGCTATCTTCCGGTCCAAGAAGTGCGTGGTGGGAACACGGGCATGCCTGCATAGTGCCCGAATCAGGCATGGAAATGACATACCTGCGCGTTCGGAGAGGGCACGATCCTTTATCTCCATAGCAATGACACGACCCACGTTAATACCAAGGCGGGCCACCAAACTCGCGACCAACACAGCATGGGAGAGTTGGAGCGTGTTGTCGTTTACTGTGGGTCGAAGTCGGGCACGCACCACCGACCACCAAAACTTGGCGACAAATGTGAGGGAGGCTTTTGTAATGGGAATCTTGGGGTTAGTCACCCAAGGTGCCTCCACTCCCTGAAGTGCAATATGCTCCGCCATCCACTGTAACTCCCTAGTCCGGGTAGACGGGTCCGAGATCCTAACCTCATCAGTGACAGACACATAGTGAGAAATGAAGATCCCATCTGGTGGGGCACGGTAGTCTGGACCAAATAAAAAGCGGTTGATCGTCTCTGCCGAGATGTCAACCTGTGCCCCCCGGATGGTGACATAATCCCGATGAGATAGTTTGGCAGCAAGCCGCTTTTTCGCACGTCTGGGCAGGTTGCCTTCTATGGAGGCAAGCAGGCTGGCGGCATAGCTGGAGTAAAATTCGGCAATCATATCTGGGCCATAGTATCCAGGAGGGTTGGCCATCCATCCAAACTGATATGCTTCAAATGTATTCCGTATTTCCGGAATGGAGTCCAACTTGTCCACGAGGACCCGCATTTCCGGGATAATTGGCCTCCCCTGATAGCCGCCAGTACCCTTGGTGATGCCATCGACATAGACCTCCTTAGCTCCAGGGACTGACCATCTCCTCCGCAAAAAGACCAGGAGCCACTTGGCGGTTTCCGGGTCAGAAGTCCGGGCAACCGCCTGCTGGGTGGCCTCATCGTCACTGTCGCGGAGGAGCAAAATATCCTCCTCTCCCCCTACATCGTGCTCGGCAGTGACTGGAGTGCCGGTCTCATCTTCCTGCTCTGGGACCGCAGCTTCCCCTGCCACCCCCGCTTCGGGAGCATCCTCCTCGGAATCTGAAGCGATGTAGCGCCGCACTGGACGGGAACGGGCAGCGCGAGGGGGTGGTGCCGGCACAGCTGACCCGCCGTCAGAGTCATTGCCTGAGTCACTCCCCGGATTGTGACTGGAGGATTCGGTGATCGAATCCCGGAGACGTGACTCCTGCTCGTCTTGTCGCGGGCGAGGTCGTAGACGTGGGGCCATGTTAATCCTGCAACCAGCACAAAGGATAAAGAACATATTAGTTACGCCAGGAAACTTGGGACGACACACTAACGGGTACTCAGACTTCCCCTGTGGAAATAAAGTGACCAAAAACCCTTAAGAGTGGCGTCACCCGGTCTATCATAGGGAATTTCGCACTACAAAGCCAAGGAGGCGCGAGGAAAGTAACTATAATGACGAAAATAACAAAATGCGGGGGCATGGGACGGGGCCCTGCACGGGCCGTGTGGAGGGGCACGGGCCGTGTAGAGGCCCGTGTGACGGCTTACCGGGGCGAGACGACCAAGGGACATGGGACGGGCCGCCACACGGACCGTGTAGGGTCAGACGGTCCGTGAGGACGGACCGTGTGGCGTGCCTTGGCATGCAGCGGGGGCGACACGGGTCGGAGCATCTTTATTAATTACTTTACGCAGTTAGTTAAGTTAAATAACGCAACCCCCCATTTACTTTATGCCTGTTTATCTTGGGAGTAGCATTTACAACTGAAAGCCGGTACTAATAGAATAATTCTTACGTGTTCCCTGTGGGATCGACCTCAACTCTGGTTGAGTTCTATATTTGACCAACGACCCAAATTACACTCCGAATAGAAGAGTAAAGCGGTCGTTGGTCAAATATAGAACTCAACCAGAGTTGAGGTCGATCCCACAGGGAACACGTAAGAATTATTCTATTAGTACCGGCTTTCAGTTGTAAATGCTACTCCCAAGATAAACAGGCATAAAGTAAATGGGGGGTTGCGTTATTTAACTTAACTAACTGCGTAAAGTAATTAATAAAGATGCTCCGATTCTTAAATAGATAGAGAGAGGCTAGGGTTGTGTTCCCCATGACATACAATTACGACAACTAAACTGGATTTGTGAATTCGTTCCTAATGATGCATGCAAAATCTACAACTTAATTAATACCTAGGTCACCTTTCGGTCCTTTCTCGGTATATCTCACTCCTCTCCTCTCGGTCTCAGAGTGTCTGCAATACTAGCCGTTGTTTCTGATCTCAGAATACCCTCACCTTTCGGTCTCAGGCACTTAGACTAGGTCCATGACCTTGAATCTCTGTTGTTAGACTCTTTTCCTAATCACTACATCCCTTTCGGGCATGTAATAAATACAGGCTTACCCTAATGCGTCGACTCATTAAGGAGAAGTTAAAACGAAGAATCTAACAATACATGCTTTGTTTATTTGAACGAACTACCCCCAGTTTGCGTTATCTTAATTGGGTCGTCATGGTTCCCACAACCCTAGTTGTGGGTTTAGCCTAGCATACTGTTAATAATTTGCCCACAATGAGTAGAAGAAAACATAAAGATGGACTTACGATTGAAGAACAAGAATCCGTGTTACAAGCTTTGAACAATGATCACAAACGTGATTCTCTCGAATTACAAAAGCCAAACTAAAGTTTTTCTCCTTGTTCTCTCTAGTTTCTATCGTCAAAACGCAGTCCCCTCATAAAATAAAATAACATCCTATTTATACAAAGCAAAAACTAAGTTGACATAATTTAGGAAAATAATTTCGGCACGGGGCACGGTCCGTTACACGGACCGTCTGAGGTGAGATGGTCCGTGTAAACGGACCGTCTGGTGGTTGGCTGTACCCACACGGTCCGTGACACGGCCCGTGTGGCGTGAGACGGGCCGTGTAGTTCTTCCGTGTCAATCCACTTGCGCGAATTCTGATATTTTCGACGAAGGCCCTTCGAACTACGTCACTTACACGTCCCGTGACACGGTCCGTGTGGAGTGAGACGGACCGTGTGGATCCTCCGTATGAATCTCCTTGCACGCTTTCTTTAATTTTCGACGGGTTTGTCTTCCGAGCTACGTCAAGTACACGGTCCGTCACACGGTCCGTCTGGTGTCAGACGGGCCGTGTGGACTGACCGTGTGACTCGTGTCGTGCCACGGTCGGTCACACGGACCGTCTGGAGTGAGACGGCCCGTGTGGGCCTTCCGTGGTCCGACACTTGGCTTCGTTTTTTCACCCGTTCCTTGTGCTTTCCGCCATTTCCCATGCCTTAGTCATTTTCCTGCACAACATCAAAACATACCTATTAAACCAATAACACCGCTCGAGAACACCCAATAATTCTATGTTTTAAGCGTCGTAAAAGTCGTATTTTCATGACTCATCAGCATACCCCGTAGCATAGAGTCTCATCCAAGGTTATGAAGTGTGCCACTATATTGAGTGAGAGACTATGAGACAGTTTAGGAAATTCTTCCCTTCTTTCTTATTCATGTCATTCCTTAGAGTTGAATAAGGTTTTTCTCTAACTAATGATGGACTTTTGCTTGTTTCTAGATCATGCTGCCATGAAGAGCTCTCCATTAATGAGGCACTCTAGAACAACAAGTCCCTCCACCCCAATAGGACGTTGGAGTATCTCATGCGGAGATCAGAACCATGTTCACCCTATTGGCCCAAGCATTGGCCAATTAGACCAACTGTGAGTTAGCGGTACCTCCTCAAATGCCTATCTCGGCCACCAGAGTACAAGATTGTACGTGGATGAACTCGCTAAAGTTCCATGGGTCAAAGACGGATGAGGACCCAATTGACTTTATAGAGGAGGCCTACTAGGTAGTTACAGTGATAGGCATTCCATTGGAAGAAAAGGCTGAGTTGGTGGCTTACCAGCTCAAAAGAGTGGCCAAGATTTGGTATGATCAAGGAGCCGGCGAGAGAGGCCAAGGAGTGGGTTCTATTAGTTAGGAGGAATTCAAATCTGCCTTTTTGGACCCGTTCTTCCCTATAGAGCTTCAGAAGGAAAAGGTCCAAGAATTAATCAACTTGAAGCAAGAGACCATGATTGTGAGGAAGTATGGCCTAAAATTCACTAAATTGTCAAAGTATGCTCCATTCATGGTCGCAGATCGAGAGCTTTTAGGAGCAAGTTTATTTTGGGAGTCTCCGAGTTAGTCTCCAAGGAATGCAAGATGACTTTGTTTGTTAAGGAGAGGGACATTTCTCTCTTGATGATGTGTGCGGAGCAAAATGAAGAAGAGAAGCTTTGTGAAAGGGCAAAGGAGTCCAAGAGGGCTCGAGTTGAAGGTGGGAACTACTCTCACAAAAAGGGCAGTGGTCACAAATTTCAAGGTGGCCAAAAACAAAGTGGGAAAGGATCCACCAACACTCCTCCTCCCTATAAGGACAACGGGGTGTCTCCCAAGCCCTGAAGTCCAAATTTCCCTAAGTGTTGGAAGCCTTACAAAGGAGAATGCTTAGTTGGTTCAAACGCTTGTTTCAGTTGTGGAAAGCCTGGTCACCATGCTAAGGATTGCAGAAGCAGAGGAACAAGGCCTCAAGACCAAAGGGGTCCAGTCAAAGGTTCCCAAAAGAACAATCGCTTCTATGCTCTTCATGGTCTCCAAGAGGTAGAAGAAGCTCCAAACGTGGTTATCGGTATGTTAAGAGTTTTTCATTATGATGCATATGAACTTTTAGATCTAGGAGCAAATTTGTCTTTTGTAACCCAATTTTTTGCATATAAGTTTCATGTATGTTCCAAAGTCCTCCATGAGCCCTATGAGGTGAGTAACCCTGTAGGTGAGTGTATCATAGCCCAAAAAGTCTATAGAAGTTGTCCCATTTCTATCTTGGATAAAGTGATTCCATGTGACTTAGTCGAGCTTTCTATGATAGACTTCGATGTGACTTTGGATATAGACTGGTCGCATACCTCTTATGCTTTTATTGACTGTAGAACTCATAGGGTTAAATTTTAATTCCCTAGTGAGCTAGTTCTTGAATGGGAGGGTAGAAACTCTTCATGTAGGGGTTGATTCATTTCCTTTGTAAAGGCCCGTTAAATGATTTGCAACAAGTGCATCTATCACTTGGTGAAGGTCAAAGATGTTTCTTCCAAAGTCCCTTCTCTTGAGTCGGTCCCTATTATAAGTGAGTTTCTGAATGTCTTCCTAGATGAGTCATCGGGTGTTTCTCCTGAAAGGGAGATAGACTTCAGTATAGACCTCATACCTCATACCCAGCTTGTCTCAATCCCTCCTTATAGAAGGACTTTTGCAGAATTGAAGGAGTTAAAGGAGCACCTGAAGGATTTGTTGGAAGAGGGTTTTGTTACACCTAGTAGGCCTTCATGGGGTTCCTCAGTTCTATTTGTAAGGAAGAAGGATGGGTCACTTCGCATGTGCATTGATTATTGGCAACTCAATAAGGTCACCATCAAGAATAGTATTCCCTTTTAAGGATAGAAGACTTGTTTGATCAACTATAAAGGGCTACTCATTTCTCCAAAATCGATTTGAGATCCAGTTATCACCAATTGAGGGTGAGAGAAAGTGACATCCCTAAGACGGCTTTTCGAACTAGGTATGGCCATTTTGAATTTGTGATGATGTTTTTTGACCTCACTAATGCACCAGCAATATTTATAAAACTCATTAATAGGGTGTTTAAGTCTTACCCAAATGGTTCGTTGTAGTATTTATTGATGACATCTTTATCTACTCCTGAGGTGAGCAAGAGCACATATAGCACTTGCGAGTAGTATTGTGAACCCTGAGGGAATAAAAGCTCTATGCAAAGTTTGATAAACGCGAGTTTTGGCTAGATGAGGTTGCCTTCCTTGGTCATGTGGTACATAGAGAGGGCATTAAAGTTGATCCTAAGAATATGGAAGCAGTGAGAAACTGGCCAAGGCCATTGACTCCTACCGACATAAGGAGTTTCTTGGGTTTAGGCGATTATTATAGACAGTTTGTGCAAGACTTCTCCACTATTTCGCCTTCACTCACAAGCTTACTCAAAAGAAAGCTATGATTGTGTGGACTGATGAATGTGAGAGGAGTTTCAACACTTTGAAGGATCGATTAACTTCAGCCCTCTATTGACATTACCAGAAGGGAATGATGGGTTTGTCTTGTATTGTGATGCATCAAGGATTAGGTTGGGTTATGTGTTAATCCAAAATGGTAAAGTAATTGCCTATACTTCAAGGCAGTGGAAAGTGCATGATCTTGAGCTTGCAGCGATGGTGCATGCCATAAAGATTTGGCGACATTACTTGTATAGAGTTCATGTAGATGCTTTCACCGATCACACGAGTCTCCAACATGTGTTCACCCAAAAAGATCTCAATTTGAGGCAATAGAGGTGGTTAGAGCTACTGAAGGATTATGATATGAGTGTAAGTACCACCCCGAAAAGGCCAATGTGGTAGCTGACGCCCTTAGTAGAATTTCAATGGATAGTGTGCCGCATCTTGAAGAAGATGGAAAAAGGGAGTTAGCCAAAGATATTCATAGGTTGGCAAGACTTGGAGTGAAATTGAGTGAGTCTGGAACTGGTGGAATGGTTCTTCATGGGTTTTCATCTTCTTTGATTGATGAGGTTAAGGCCAAGCAAGATCTTGATACCGCCTTAGTTGAGTTGAAAACCTTAGGAAAAAATATGGAAAATTGAAGTCTTCTCACAAGGGGGAGGGGGTGTACTCTGATATCAAGGGTGTTTGTGTGTGCCCAATGATAGTGAGTTGAAGAAGTTTATCATGCAAGAAGCCCATAACTCTTCATATTCTATTCGTCCCGGAACTACCAAGATGTATAGAGACTTCAGGGAGATTTATTGGTGGAATGAAATGAAAGACATTACTTAATTTGTGTCTAAGTGTGCCGATTTCCAACAGGTCAAGATTGAATACCATTGGTCGTGTGGCCTAGCACAAGACATCTATATTCTTACTTAGAAGTAAGAAGAGATCAACATGGACTTCGTAGTTAGGTTGCCAAAGACAAAAAAACATTTTGACTCCACAAGGGTGATAGTTGAAGACATAACAAAGTCAGCTCATTTTTTATTTATCAAGACTACCTTCAGTGCTGAGGACTATACCCTCTTGTATATCCGGGAGTGGGTGAGGTTGCATGGGATCCCGTTGTCCATTATATCGGATCGTGGAGTACTTTTAACTTTTGCGAAACCTTTTCAAAGAGGACTTGGCACTAGGGTGATGTTGAGTATGGCTTTTCATCCCCAAACCAGTGGACAAACCAAAAGGACTATTCAAATATTGGAAGATATGTTGAGAGCTTATGTGTTGGAATTTAAGGAGAGTTGGGATAAACACTTTCTACTTATCGAGTTTGCCTGGAACAATAGTTTTCATGCAAGTATTGGGATGGCACCATCTAAAGCGTTGTATAGTAGACCGTGTAGATCGCCCATCGGGTGGTTCAAAGTCAATGAGGTGGCATTAATAGGATCAGACTTGGTGATGAATGCTATGAAGAAAATTAAAAGCGTAAGGGAGAAATTACAAACAGCCCAAAGTCGACAAAAGTCCTATTCTAATGTGGGAAGAAGAGAACTTAAGTTCCAAGTTGGTGCCTGGGTCTACTTAAGGTGTCTCCTATGAAAGGTGTGCTCCGATTCACTAAGAAAGGGAAATTGAGTCCTTGATATATGGGACCTTACAAAGTGGTGAGAAGAGTGGAGAAAGTGGCATATGAGTTGGATCTACCCAACAAGTTGCATGTGATTCATCCGATCTTTCATGTGTCGATGTTGAGAAAATTCATAGGTAACCCAAGTTCCATACTTCCTTTGCTACGAAAAGGCTTTGGATGGGAACAATGAAGAGGATTTGAGTTACGAAAAGGCAACCATTGAAATCCTAGACCGGCAAGTAAAGAAGCTTAGGAACAAGGAAGTTGCATCCGTCAAAGTGCTTTGGAGAAACCAACAAATTGAGGATGCTACATGAGAAGCAGAAGAGGATATGATGAAAAGTTATCCATATCTATTCCACTCTACTCAAGCCTAAGGTATTCAGAAATTCTTCCAAAAACCACGAACTCCATGCATTTTAGTTTTCATAATCTATACATCTATTTTGATGTTTATAAATTATTTTGAGACATGATTAAAGCATGAAATCTAAAATTTTTGAGAAATGATGTTTGAATTGTACTTTTGCATGTATACTAGGTTATTAGCTACTAGTTTACTCTATAGATCCTGCCATTAAATACATTGGGGTCGAATCATACCAAGGGGGAGATATTGTAACGACCCTAGCTCAGGAGCCTTGAGTACAAAAAAGTTGGCCTGAAAAAGGACTTGAAGTCTGGTTTACGGGGTGACTTACAGCCTGTAAGTTAACATAAGGCCCGTAGGTTTCGTTCTTAAACATAGAACTTCAAGAAGGGAAAAGGTTTTCAAGTGTGGGTAACCCATGAACAAAGAGAAAGCCCCTAGGATACCTTATGACCCATGCATGGTTTCATAAGTGGAACCCTAGACATGAAGGAAATTTAGAAATTTCTTAAGGATGACCTACGAGTTATCAGACGGCCCGTAAAATAGGATACGATCGCAAAGGTCCTTCATGGAATAACGCTAAGGATAAGGTACAAATGGCTAAGTGTGGAAGAGCTCTACGAGTCCAATCATGGCCCGTGAATAATTATACAGCCCGTAAAAAGTGTTCATAGCTTGGGTACAAGGAATTTCAGATGAGTTATCAGACGAAGGGACTTACGGTCCGTAAGTTGAGTACGGCCCATAATTCGGGTTTTTGTGAGTCAAATCCAACAGTTTTAATGAGAGGCAATTTTCTTATTTCTGTCCTTTATATTCCTAAACTATGTCATTTTCTGGATGGAAAAAGGGCCCTGTATCAGTCTCTAAGCCCTAATCTCTTCATTCATTCCCTCATTCTTTACTCTCAAAATTCTAAGGCAAGAAAAAAGCTCTAGAGGCAAGGCAAGGAGAGAACTAGGATTTCCAAATTCTTCCTCAATCCTACAAGATTGTTTCTCTCTAGTTACCCTAAGGTATGTGAGTTGATTTATGGGTATCCTTTCACCCGTAAGGTTCCCTATTAAGTATTTCATCTTTTATTTAAGTTCCTCAAGTTAATGTGCATGCTTATGATAATTTTATGTTATTATATGATACTTATGAGGTTTAGAAACTATTTCGCTAAGTAAATATATGCATATGTGAATAATGATGTCGATTATATGATGGTTATCCATGTGATAAAGGTTGGGCCTTTTCGATGTTCCTTTTAGAGAGAAATTCCTTATGACTTACATAATTTATGATTGTTCCATGATAAAACTATGACCACCTAGTTTTCAAGTAAAGTTTTCTATGATTTATGATGATGATTAGGGAATCAATGAAGTAGCTTTAAATTTAAGTTTATCAAGATTTATGTGTGATATTAATTGCCCTAAAGATATTTAAGAAAGATTCCTAAGTTTTGAGCTACTCTTATTGATTGCTACTTATGATTCTAAGCATATGTTTTGAAGATTTTGTGGGATGTCTTAGCTCCGAAATGACTAGAGATTGGGATTGATTCCATTAGTTGAGGCATGACCCCTTGAAGTTCAATCTCAATGTCCCTAACTATGTGCCACCATAAGAGCTTTTGTAGGCTAGGCTAGTGGATCCACGTAGGCCCCAAATGTTATGAAAGATGCAATTGTAAAGTTACTAAGTTTTGGACATCTATCTTGGCAAATAGATTCCCCTTTTCCCAATCGAAGGAGTGCATTGGCCTTTTTCCAATAAAAGGAGTTCAGTGGATTGCGTGTAGTAATTCACATGGTCTTATTGTCGGTTATGGTCAATTTCCACAATCTTATGATCTCATGTTATATTTTCATTATATGTGCTTTCTTATGCATTGTCTCATATTTATCTTGAGCCATATTCCTTGTCCTTGCTTAAGTTTACTTTATGTGACTTTTATCATATATACACTTATATGTTATGTTTAAAAATAATGGCATTATAATTTCATCCATGCATTTCACCTCACATACATAGTACATTCAAACATACTAACGCATATTTTTCCTACATGATTTAACCATGTAGGGATAGGCACTCCTCCATCGGCTCATGGCTAGTACTCAACGTTCAAGACTAGCTTTATTGATCATGGTGAGCCCTTAGTTTGGGACTCCTCCACTTACTCATCTATCTTGTATCTTTTCTTTGTCTAAGACAATGTATTTGTATCCCTTTTAAGGATTTTACGTTTTGTTTTTTACACTGTTTTAGACTTCTTTATATTGATGGAGATCAACTAATATCGATCCCATCAGTTTATGATGTAGTTGGTATGCATATGGACAAACAAGTTTATTGTAGTATTTCCACTCTTTCTTTATTATGTTGCTTCATTGTCAAATTGTCCCTTAGCCCCTTTCATTCACTTTTTTTGCAAAAGGTTTTACTTAATGCCTATGAATGCTTAAGATGCTTGAGATGGCTTGGGTGAGGTGCCTTCGAGTATTCATTCATTGTGTGATTATTAGGCCCCTAGGTCGGGTTGTTATAATATGTATTTTTCTTGGCTACCTATACCTACGACTTTATTTTATTATTTTACTTATTATATTGCATGCCTACATACTTAGTATATTCTAAGTACTAACACATACTCTATGTCTAATATATCTCACAACGTAGGGATGGGTGACTTTCTCCATCTCATCCGTGTGGTTGACTATGATTGCTATTGAAGCATTATTAGTGAGTCCTCATACTTCAGGGATGAACCTATCTCTCTCTGGCTTGCTTATATTCTACACTTAAAGGATTTGTTTTTTTATTTTTCAATTAAGGGTAAGCTAAGAACATGTCTTAGCCCCGAGCTAGTCTATGATTAGATATATTGTTGGAGACATGTTTTGACGTATAATGTTGCTCCACTTTTTCAAAGTTCCTTATGTTATATTCCTTAGTCCCATTTATTTTATCTTTTGTTTTATAATTATGTTTATTACCTATGAATGCTAAGAGGAATTTTTGATAATCTCTTGGGGTCCTTATTCACCTTGTTACGCCTCGAGCCAAACATGAGTCATGAAAAACTTTGTACCAGGATTTGGAAGTATCTTAAGGAGTCCAGCATACTACGTTCAGTAGAGTCTTTATATTCATGGATGTGAAGCATGTCATATTTGTGAATGGGAAGCTACGAGGTATTTTAGGAACTTTTCCATCTTTCATGATTCATGTCATGCCTCAAAGTTTTCTTAAGATCTCCTATGTCTAATGAATTGCTAATTGCAATTTTCAAATAATGCCTCCAAACAGGGTGCTCGAGCAAACAGAGGCCAATCTAAACAAGGGCCATTCTCTTTCGGTTCCTCAAGATCCCCATGAAAAGGTAATTATGCATATGATATTTTGAAATGCCATTACCATGTTGGTATAATCTGTGGACAACCGAGCAAAGAAAGGTGTCATTACTCTTCCTCAAGTTCCTATCCTAGCTACAAGGATCCAAGACTTCATGAAAATGAATCCACCCAAATTTCATAAAGCCATAGTGGATGAGGGCCCTCAAGAATCAAGTAATGAAGCCTATAAGATTGTGGTAATTATAGAGATGATTCCATATGTAATGACCTTGTTGGTCATTTTTGAACTTATTTGTGAAAATTATCATTTTGCACTTCCGTAAGTTGCTTTAGACATATTTTGAATTATTTATAGTGTTAGAAATAAGAACCTATGTTTTAAAAGTTGAAAATACAAGTTTTGGAATTTTTTGAAGCTTAAGTTGTTGAAAAAGTGAATTTTTGTACTATTCTGAGTTTCGAGTGTCAGATAAGAAACTTGTCAACTCCATTAGCTTTAAAATGTTGAATTTGGTCTAAGAGAAGTTATGAAACTGAATTCAGAGTTAGTCAACATTCAGAGTTTGAAAGCTCAAATTAAAATTTTGACAATTCTGGTAGTTTCGAATGGTGAAACTAATGCTAGAAATAATTTCGTTATAATTTTTGGAGTTTTCAAGGGCAATTTTGGTATTTTAAATTTTAAACTAGTTTATTTGATTTGCATTGGTAATTAGCTCAGGAAGGCCTTGGAATGGAATTTTGATTATTCTGTTAGGCCCACATTGCAATTTCTGATATGGATGCATGTTTGGTTTGTGAAATTTTAAGTCCAGATAACTTTGGAGGGTCTTTCCGAATTTGGATCTAGCTAACTTTTTGCTGATATACCTGACTACTGGTGCAATCACCCACCTTCTTTGTGTTCACGGAAAGGTCTTCACGTTCGCAGAGGTTTGAGTGAGTTGATTCTCCGTGTTAGTGGGACTCAAACTGCGATCGCGGGCCAGCAGTTGCTTCTTCTCTACATTCGCAGGGTCCTCACCCGTGTTCGTGGATTTCATATGACTTTTCCCTCTGCATTCATGGACTTAATCCCACGTTCACAGAGTAATTTAATGATTGCAATAGCATTTAAACCATGAAACCTCCAATTTCATCCATTTTTTAATACTTCACGCGTTTGGGGGCAATTTTGGATGACACTTTTTGGAGATTTCTTTTAAGTATTTCTAACATCATTTTGATTAATTTCCATGACTTTTATCTTGACTTCATCTTGAATTTCATGATTTTGAATGTCCAAATTCAGGAATTTTTGGTCTATCTTTTGGAAACTTTAAATGATGATTTCTCCTTTGACTTGAACTCGATTTTAGTTGGATTTTCACCCACAAACTCTGTTTCTCAGGTAGATTCATAATTTTAAGTCAATTTGCAGATTTGAAAACTTTGAATTTTAGCCCTAGTTTTAACAACTTTGCCCCTCAGATACTTCGTGCCAATATGGGTATCAAAATTTATCTCTTGACGCATCGTATCTATTTTTGATAGAGATTAATCGATTAGGTGACCATTTGGAGACATGAGTTGATTACAAGCTTGTCCGAGTGCAGTTTCGACATCGAGGTAGGTTCGTCAAACATTAATTCATGAGAAATCGGATTGTTACAATAGAATTGTGATGAGAATGTGATATCGATTATGCCAAAATTTAGGTAATTGATAAATTGAGATGAAATCTTGAGAATTGAGATTGTCGGACATTAATGTGATAATATGAGACTTGTGATTCCACTTGGAAGAGTTATGTGGTATTGATGTGTCACGAGCCGGGGTTAGGGCTTAGATGTGACACGTCGAATGGGAACCCAAAAGTCCCCAAACAAGCCTCAGATATCAATATCCACATCATCGGTTCAAGAATAGCATTGAAATAATAGCACATAGTTCTAAAGGGACTGGGGAAAGGGACTTGCGCTATAGGGAAAACCGGGGTTAAGGACTTCTCACATTTCCACACCGAAGCATACAGATAGTCAAATAGGAAATTTTCTCATAAATCGCTCCCATGATACATAAGAAAAATACCAGTCATAACAAAAGAGTTTCATAAGAGTCTATGCAATTTCCAACAAATGCCTCTAGTGACAAGTTCCGGGCTCACCCTAAAATAAAGAAGAACGTTCAGAAATAACATAAAAGAAAGGCATTTGGCTCATCATTGGAAGATGGGACTCACCACAGTATACTCCTGGATTGGACTATTCATCAACCTGTTGATAATCAAAGTTCTCGGCCCCTACATTGTAAAATCATGTAGGCATAGAGTATACGTTAGTACATTTGAATGTACTACGTATGCGGGCATGCAATGCATATGACTTACCAAACCTGCATTTTAATGTTAGATGACAAGGGCACATAACATAGAAAAAATCATATAGTCAATGGAAATATATACAAGATGCCATGAAATTTATGATGTATGAAATGCAACAATGCTCATATATATATTGGGGATGGACTATAACCGACAAATCAAATCCATGCGAGCTATTACATGAATTAGTTCGATAAAGACCTCCCATCAGTATGAGAAGACTAATTTCTAAAGGTAATCTATATCAACACCTTACGAAACTCACCATTTCGGTGGATGGTCACCTTCCTTACTAAACTCACCTTTTCAGAAGGATTTTTCAGAATCATACACAATATATCATAATCATAAACGAATATCCATTCCTTACGACCTGGTCATTTCGGTAATGGCTAACCTCCCTATATTGGCACATAGTTCAAGGAAAGAGAGAGGGACCTTGGGAATAGACCTAACACCCCCAATCCATAGGTGTTAAGTCTATAACATTCCACTTGAATACTTATACATATACGTTCTTTTAGGAGATAAAATGCTCATTTCAAAATGTTCAATACACACTTAGGCTCAAATGTCAAATCATAGATCATAATTGTATTGCTCATGCAGAGAATAGCTCATTCACATATACAGAATAGTGCAAGCACCCAGAATGCTCAAAGTGCAAGAATCGTAGACATGTAGGTGATCACCTTCTTGTCATAACCAATATCATATTAGAATCATCTCGTAATCTTTTCCGAAAACATAGTTGGGCTTAACCCACTTCATAATTTTCATATATCAATGTTCATGAATGCAAAGCAATGCATGATGTGAGGGTTGCATGGGTAACATAGATTCAACTAAAATCAACATAATAATATGAAATTTAATAAACCGTAGTTAAATCAACATGTAAAATCGTAAGGTAGATCACCAATGCATAAATCAACATTAAGGGGACATGCATGTTCATGCTTTATAACTCAATGTAAATCATCAATAGTGGTAAAAGTGAATTGAAATCATAGGTAAAATACAGCCCATATACTAATTAAATTTAATAAAATCAAATAATAAAATTTCATATTTAAAGTAAACTAAATTCATGAAAATAGATTGAAAGATTTTTGGGTCCTTTTGGTTGAAAGGGACCAAGAATCAATCCCACATATCTTGATTGAGGAGCAGAATTTGAGGGATGAACTTAGCTTGAATTAGACTCCAAATAGAACCCTAGCTTGAACCTTGAGAGGGGGGAGTAGAGAGGAATAGGGAGGTGATCTTATGAGGGGTAGAAGGTTTTAGAAGAATGAATTAAGAGAGGAGGGTATATCAGCTGAATTAGGGGTTTAGGATGGGTAAAAGGTCATAATACATAATTAAAATAAACCAAACATACATAAACGCCATTAATAAAATAGACAGAAAATGGAACCATCAGGTCTACATGGTCCACTACACGGTCCGTGAAATGTCACATGGATCGGAACATCGGCCGTGATCCGATACTTAGAATTTCACATAGGGAATTCACATGGAGCTAAGGGGTACAACACGGACGGCTACATGGTCCGCGTGACTCCACACGGGCCGCGTCGATCGTGTAATGGCACTTGAAATAATCTCCACACGACAAAGTTACGAGATGGTACTTCCATACTTAGAAAAAAAAATTGTTGTGAGTTATAGGGAGGGCCACACGGTTCGTGACACACCACACGGACTGTATGAGTGGCTATGTGCCCTCACTTGGTCGAATTCCCCCTTCCGTCTCAAAGTTGCTCCTACCGTGAACTAGACCAAGTATCCCATCACGGGTGGCCACACAGTCCGTGTGGCTGCCCACGGCCCGTGTGGGCCTTCCGTGGAGCGATGCTTGGCAGTTTGCTCGATGCAATTCCAAGAGAATTGGGAAACACCACTTGAAAAATCTAGGTCCTTACATCATCTCCCTCTTGGGAACATTTGTCCCCGAATGTCCAAGAACAAGGCTTGAAAGGCTTGACTTAGAGCATGAAACACCCAACATAAGATACAATGCATAGTTCATTATAAAAAAAATCACAAAGCATTCAAACTTATATAAAAATCATATGCAAGTCACTCAAAACATTATAAAAATCCTTTTTCGTGCATATGTAAGTATGTCATGTCATGAGATTCAAGAGGGTAAGAAATGGCACCATTAGAAAAGGAAGTATCCTAATACCTTAGGCTTGAGTAGATTGGAAAAGATGAAGGTATCGCTTCACCATGTCCAGTTCCGCCTCCCGAGTAGCACTCTCCACATGTTGATTCCTCCAAAGCACCTTCATCGAAGCCACATCCTTGTTACAAAGCCGCTTTACTTGCCTATCCAAGATCTCCACTGGAATTTCCTCATAAGACAAGTTTTCTTCAACCTCAATCCCTTCCAAGGGCACAATGGTGCTAGCATCACCAACTAGCTTCCTCAGCATAGACACATGAAAGACTGTGTGAATGGAAGTAAGATTCGAGGGCAATTCTAACTTATAAGCCATACCTCCAACTCGCTCAACGATCTCATAAGGGCCAACATACCGGGGGCTAGCTTGCCCTTCTTACCAAAATACATAACACCCTTCATAGGCGAAATCTTCACATACCCCCAATCACCAATACAAAACTCAAGATCCCTTTTCTTAACATCTGAATAAGACTTTTGACAACTTTGGGCCGTTTTCAACCTTTGCCTAATCACCTTTACCTTATCCATGGCCTCCATCACCAAATCTGGACCAACTAGTGTGATCTTTCCGAACTCGAACCACCCCACCAGTGATCTATACCTTCTCCCATATAAATCCTAGAATGGCGCCATACCAATGCTAGCATGAAAGCTATTATTATAAGCAAACTCAATGAGTAGAAGATGGTCATCCCAGTTGCCTTTGAACTCCAACACACAATCCCTCAACATATTATCAAAGGTTTGAATAGTCCTTTCCGCTTGGCTATCGGTTTAAGGATGAAAAGCAGTGCTCAATTTAATCTTAGTCCCAAGTCCCTTCTGAAAAGACCTCCCAAAGTGGGAAGTGAATTGGGTACCACGATTCGATATAATGGACTAGGCACACCATGCAACATCACCAACTATTGGATATACAACCTTATGTAATCCTCTGCGTTGAAAATAGTCTTGACTGGTAGGAAATAAGCCGACTTCATCATCCGATCCACGACAACAAAAATAAAATCAAATTGCCTTCGGGTCCGAGGCAACCCAACCACAAAATCCATGTTCACATCTTCCCATTTCCATGTGGGAATCTCAATGTATTGGGCCAAGCCACCGGACCATTGGTGCTCTACCTTTATTTGTTGACAACTCGGGCATTCAATACAAACTTAGCTATTTCTTTCTTCATACTATGCCACCAATACACTTCTTTCAAATCCTGATACATTTTGGTAGCCCCGGGTAAATAGAATAATGAGAGTTATAAGCGTCACTCATAATCACCCTCCTAAGATTATCCACATCTGGAATACAAAGCTAGTCCTGGTACCAGAGTACACCATCTCCCCCTTGGGAGAACACCTTGATCTCCTTTTTAGAAACCAACTTCTTCAATTCAAGTAACGATGGGTCTAAATCTTGCTTAGCCTTCACATCACTTATCACTTACTAAGCATGCGGGCATGCAATGCATATGACATACCAAACCTGCATTTCAATATTAGATGACAAGGGCACACAACATAGAAAGAATCATATAGTCAATGGAAACATATAAAAGATGCCATGAAATTTATGATACATGAAATGAAACAATGCTCATATATATTGGGGATGGACTATACCTAACAAATCAAATCCATGCGAGCTATTACATGAATTACTCCGATAAAGACCTCCCATCGATAGGAGAAGACTACTTGCCAAAGGTAATCTATACCACACCTTACGGAACTCACCATTTCAGTGGATGGTCACCTTTACGGAACTCACCATTTCGGAAGGATTTTTCAGAATCATACAGAATATATCATAATCATAAACGAATATCTATTCCTTTTGTCCCGGTCATTTCGGTAATGACTAACGTCCCTATGTTGGCATATAGTTCAAGGAAAGGGAGAGGACCCTTGGGGACAGCCCTAATACCCCCAATTTATCGGTGCTAAGTCTATAAAATCCCACTTTAATACTTATACGTGTACGTGCTTTCAGGAGATATAATGCTCATTTCAAACTGTTAATTACACATTTAGGCTCAAATGTCAAATCATATATCATAATCGTAATGCTCATGTAGGAAAAAGCTCATTCATATTTATAGAATGCTGAAAGCACCCAGAATGCTCAAAGAGCCAAAATTGTAGACATGGAGGTGATCACCTTCTTGTCATAACCAATATCTTATCAGAATTATCTCATAACCATTTCAAAAACTCATAGTTGGGCTTAACTCACTTCATAATTTCTATATATCAATGTTCATGATTGCAATGCAATGCATGATGTGAGGGTAGCGTGGGTAACATAGTTTCAACTAAAATCAACATAACAATATGAAATTTATAAATCCGTAATTAAATCAACATGTAAATCGTAAGGTAAATCACCCATAAATCAACTTTAAAAGGGACATACATGTTCATACTTTATAACTCAACGTAAATCATCATAATAGTGGTCAAAGTGAATTGAAATCATAGGTAAAATTCAGCCCATACACTAATAAGATTTAATAAAATCAAATAATAAAATCTCATATTTGAAGTAAACTAAATTCATGAAAATAGTTTGATAGATTTTTGGGTCTTCTTGGTTGAAAGGTACCAAGAATCAATCCCACATACCTTGATTGAGGAGCTGCATTTGAAGGATGAAAGTAGCTTGAATTAGACTCCAAATAGAACCCTAGCTTGAACCTTGAGAGGGGGAGTAGAGAGGAATAGGGAGGTGATCATATGAGAGGTAGAAGGTTTTAGGAGAATGAATTAAGAGGGCAGGGGATATCAGCTGAACTAGGGTTTTAGGATGGGTAAAAGGTCATAATTAATAATTAAAATAAACCAAACTAACATAAACTCCATTAATAAAATGGACAGAAAATGGAACCATCAGGTCCACATGATCCGTAAAATATCATACGGACAGTGAACATTGGTCATGATCCAATACGTAGAATTTCATAGAGGGAATTCACATGGAGCTAAGGGGTACCACACGGATGGCTACACGGTCCGTGTGACTCCACAAGGGTCGTGACATCGATCATGTAATGGCACTTAAAATAATCTCCGTATGAAAAAGTTATGAGATAGTACTTCCATACTTAGAAAAATTTTACATAGTGAGTTACACGGAGGGTCACATGGTCTGTGACATACTACGGGACCATGTGAGTGGCGTGCTCTCACTTAGTCAAATTCCCCCTTCCATCTCAGAGTTGCCTCTACCGTGAACTAGACCAAGTGTCCCTTCACGGGTAGCCTTACGGTCTGTGTGGCTCCACATGACCCATGTGGGCCTTTCGTGGAGCGATGCCTAGCAGTTTGCTCGGGGCAATTCCAAAAGAATTGGAAAATGCCACTCAAAAAATCCGCGTCCTTACATGATCATAATTTTGATACAGTTGAGATATATGAACATAATTTGGGACTTGAAGAGTATGATTTCATTGACTTTCTGATTATCGATGAGAGGATGATGATATTAGACCTATGAATGGCCTTGTGGTACTAGTTGATGCATTTGACATAGCCTTGTGATATTATGATTATTTTGCATATTATTATCATGTCATATTGCATATATGTACTTTTATTGTGGCATTTGCATGTGTACATCTCATATCGCATTTGTACCACAGAGACATTGTGATATTAGAGATAGTCATATTACTTGAGATCTAGTTGCCGGCGCTAGAGTCCGCCGAAGCATACTACTATTGATATACATCTTATTATTATGATTTTACTTGTATTGCATCAATATTCCATTGGCCCTGAGATAGATGTATTACCTGATATCTCCCTCCCGATGCCAAAGTCTGTCGAGGTATCATTGGCGCCAAAGTCAATCATGATACTGGAGACCTCTTTATTGATGCTAGAGTCCGCCGAGGTTTCATCAACGCCAGCGAACGTCATGACACTTAAGAGATTTTGTATATGGTATAACGACGCCCTCATGGGTTCTACCTGGTAGCTTAAACTCAGCAGATGTATACACCAGCACTAGAGTCTATCATGATTCCACCTCCTATTGAATTCATACACCATATGTGCATTGTATCATTGGTTGTCATCGTTATTTTATTCTATTCTTATAAATCTTTACATTATACACTAACCCTTTACTTGCAAGTTGTAATGTACTTCGGTATCACATATGTATTTGATTTTTCTTACCTAGTCAGTTGAACCTACTCAGTATATTTCAATGTACTCACCCCTACTTTGTTACCTCCCGGCCACAGGACCCACACAAGGTAGTTCATCTCACTCTATTAGAGTTACTGTCCATCTGTCTAGATCTTAGCAATGAGGCTCAGACTTTGAGTCACCATGGGTCTACTGAGATGTCCTTTATTACTTTTTATTCATACATTATATTAGAAATTATCAGAAAATGTTGTATCTTTCATATGAGACCGTTGTAGTTGCTCATTCGCACTACGTTAGATGCTATTGTGCTCAGGACTCTAAGTTTTGGAATTTTGTGTTGGATTTTTGGTTGCTTTTGTTTTACTTTATTTTCTTTAGTTGTAATCCAATTTTTGGTCGTAACACCAAATGAGAAGGTCAAGCTTGTGTCCTATCAACTCAAGGACATGACCAATGTATGGTATAACTATTGGCTGATGAAACTGGGTAAAGGCGTAGGTCCTATTGCATGGAAGAGTTCAAGGGTCCATTCCTAGCTTCCATTAGAGCTAAGGGAGGCCGAGATCCAAGAGTGCATCAATCTATGCAAGGAAAGTATGAGTGTGAGGGAGTATGTCCTCAAATTTACCAAGTTGTCTAGATGCACGTTTCATAGTCATCGATCCAAGGGCAAGGATGAGTGAATTTATCTTTAGTGCCTTAACTTTGGTGTCTAAGGAGTGTAAAATGGCTATGCCAGTCAAGAAGATGAATATCTCTAGACTTATGACCTATGCAAAGCAAATAGAGGATGAGAAGATGCGGGAGAGGTATAGGGAGTTCATGAAGGCCCGAGTTGATAGTGGTGGCTTCTCCAACAAAAAGTACAAAAATAGTGGTACTGAAAGGGCCCAAGGTGGGAAAAAGTATATTGGTCAAGGTCCAACCAACACTCCTCCTCAAATATCTATCAAGGATAAGGGGTAAAATCCCAAGTCTCAAGGAGGTGGTCTGAGTTCTCAAAGTTATCCCACTTGTGAGAACTGCGGAAAGTCTTACAAAGGGGAATTGTAATGACTCCCAGTTCATGAACCTAAGAGTGCAGAAAGCTGGCTTGAAAATTGACCAGTAATCAGGTTTGTGGGGTGACTTATGGCTTGAAAATTGACCAGTAATCAGGTTTGTGGGGTGACTTATGGCCCCTAAGTGGCCATAAGGCTTATAGGTTGGTCCTTAAACATACACTTCAGGAAAGGGAAAATTTTTCCAAGTGTGGGGTAACCAACGATCCAAGTGACGGCTTGTAAGATCTATTATGATCAGTAGATCGGGTTGTGACCAATACTATCAAACAAGAAGGAAATTTGGAGTTTTCTGGAAGGTAACCTATGTGTTACTAGCACGACCCTTGAAGCAAGGTACGACCTGTAGAGTGCTTAATGGAATGAGACTAAGAAACTAAGAAAATAGCTAAGTTTGGAAGGACTCTACAAGTCTAACCATGACCATAAGATTTTAGGACTCACACGACAGCCTAAACTCTGGTTACGAAGTAATAAATCAGCCATTAAATAGAACTATGATCAGAGAATAGCACTGATCAGACCCAGTTCACAACCTAGGATAGCTAAGGCTACCTTGCCTGAAGACATGGGATTGCTGTAAAAGTCTCATGCCAAGTAAGTTCTTGCAGCCCGTAACAAGATTTCATGGTCTTGGGTCCAACAAAGTCAGTTTCATGGATTTTAGATGTGTTACCAGATAGATAGGACTTGCCGCCCGTGGATTAACCTAACGACCCATAAATGGGATTTCTTAGGTTGAACTTGACAATTTAAAGAGGGATAGTTTTGTCAATTATGTCAATCCTACTCCTAAACTATGTCATTTTTGGATCGAAAAGGAGGTCCTAAATCAGCCTTAAAGCCCTAAGACCATACCTCATTCTCTCATTCCTTTAATTCCAAATTCTCTTAAGGCATTCCTCCTCTAAGAAGAAGCTAGGGCAAACTAGGGTTTCCAAGAATCTTCCCAAGACTTCAAGGTTTCATTCTCCAAAGTTCTCCCAAGGTATGTGAATTGACTTAAGGGTATCCTTCCACCCATAAAGTTCCCTTTTAAGTACTTTACCTTTTCTTTAAGTTCCTTTAAGATATTACGCATGCTTATGTTCATTTCATGATGTTTTAAGTGATTAAATTCTATTCATGATATACTATGATATCTTAGCAAGCATATACATGTTTTGAGCTATTGATGATGACCCTAGTGATAGGTTTTAATGACGATGAAGTGTGGGCATTTTTAATGGTCCTTACAAAGAGAAAGTTCCTCATGTTTTATGTGATTTATGATTGTTCCATTTAAAAAGCCTAGCCCACCTAGTTTTCAAGTAAAGCTTTGCATGATGATTAGGGCAGTAAAGTTAAGTTTTAAATAATGATTTGTCAAAGGTATACGCATGTTGACAATTTCCCTAAAAAGATGTTTAAGAAAGGTCCCAAAGATGAAAGGACAATTCTCACTTGGTGGTTCCTAAGTTTGAGCTACTCCTAGATTGCTACTTATGTGACTAAGTTATGTTTTAATGATTCCGTGGGATGACTTAGCACCGAATTTGACAATGTGGTGGGGTTCAGTAAGAGAACCTTAGAAGCAACCCTTCTATCGCATTGACTATGTGCACCGTAGGAGCCTTTGTAGGCTAGGCTAGTGGATCCACGTAGGCCATTTATGTCATTAAGAAGCATATGAAGTTGACGGAGTTCCACCCGGCAAATGGTCTCCTTGTGCCAACGTAGGGAGTTATGTTGGATTCTATATAGTACCTCTTATGGTCTTATATGTCTGTTAAGCTTTTATCCCACAAGTTTATGATCCTATGATATGATTCCATTACATGCGCCTTCTTATGCATTCACTCTTCTTCATATTGAGCTATATTCTGTGCATGCTTAAGCTCACTTTATGTATCTTTCACCTAATATGTACTTGACTGTTATAATTATGAATGATGGCATTAAAAATTTATACATGCATTGTATCTCACATACTTAGTACATTCCAACGTACTAATACATATTTTTCCTACATGATATAACCATATAGGGACAGGCACCCCTCGATGTTGCCAAATTATGGTTTGACTAGAGGAAGAAGGGTAGAGAAGAGGGAGCCTAGGTGATAGCTTGGGCAGTGTTCGAGGAAGCTTTCTTAGGGCGTTTCTTTCTGAGAGAATTGAAGGAGACCAATTTAAGAGAGTTCTTGAATCTAAGATAGGGCTCTATGATTGTATAGGAGAAGTCAAAAGGTATATAGTTGCCTCAGGCTATAATGGGATCAAGTTCACCGAGTTATCCCGCTATGCTCCGGACATGGTTACAGATATGAGAGGAACAATGGGCTTATATGTAGATAGGTTGGAAAAAGGACTAAAGAAAAATGGGAGGGGAGTTATGCTTGTGAGTGACATGGATATTGGGAGGCTGATGACTTTTGTGCAACAAGTTGATGAGGAGAGTCAGCGGAACATGAAAAAGAAAAAAATAAGAGGGCTAAAAGATCTAGCCATGATGTTGGGAAGAGAGGGAATGGGAATGGTAGCAGGCTTCAATCAGGGCCAGCACCATTATCTACTAGTGCACCTGCCCCAAAAAATAGGAATTGAAGAAGGTCTCAGAATTTCAAAACCCAGGAATCTTAGTCACAGGCTAGTGTGGCTCAAGGTTCACAACGTAAGCCATCATGTGGTAAGTGCGGCAAGTTGCACATGGGAAAATTTCATAAAGGAAGTGATGCATATTACAAGTGTGGCCAACTGGGTCACTTTCAAAAGGATTGTCTAAAGTAGGCTGAGAAGTCTCAGTCTTCCACACCAACCACACCAGCTAGAGAAAACCAGAAAGGTACTCCGTCAGGCGCAAGCAGAGCTACAAACGGTTTGAATGCCATGGGTAGTCGCCAAAATCAAGAGAACTATCCAAATATTGTGACGGGTATGATTCAAGTATTTACTCTTGATTGCTACGTTTTGATGGATTCTGGTGCCACATTGTCATTTGTGTCTCCTTATGTAGCTATTAGATTTGATAGAACTCCTAAGTGTCGGCTTGAACCCTTTGATGTTTCTACTCCAATTCGTGAGTTTATTCAAGCTGAAATAATCTATAAAGACTATGTAATATCCATCCATGATAAGGATACTCTGGTTGATTTGATTAAGTTAGAGATGATTGATTTTGATGTGATCCTTGGCATTGATTGGCTTCACACCTACTATGCCTCCATTGATTGTAGGACCCAAACCATTAAGTTCTGATTCCCAAATGAACTGGTCCTAAAGTGGAAGGGAAACCGAAGGGAAAGTTTATCTCCTACCTTACGACCAGAAAGCTAATATCAAAGGGTTGTATCTATCACCTCATACGAGTTAAGATTGATGATGTTAAGCCCCCTACTCTAGAGTCAGTCCTGATTGTGAATGAGTTTCCTGAAGTGTTTCGTGACGATCTGCTTGGAGTCTCTTCTGATAGAGAGATTGACTTTGGGATTGATGTTCTCCCTAATACTCAACCTATCTCGATTCCACCGTATAGGATGGACCCTGCTGAATTGAAAGAATTGAAAGAGCAATTAAGAGATATGTTAGAGAAGGGCTTCATTACATTGAGTGTTTCTCCTTGGGGTGCTCTTATCCTATTTGTGCGAAATAAAGATGGGTTTCTCAGGATGTGCATTGATTATAGGCAGCTGAACAAGGTCATGATAAAGAATAAATATCCTCTCACAGGATAGATGATCTGTTTGACCAACTTCAGGGTGCTTTTGGCTTTTCAAAGATAGACCTCAGATCTTGTTACCATCAGTTGAAGGTAAGAAAATGTGACATCCCGAAGACAACCTTTAGAACTCGATACGGCCATTTTGAGTTCTTGGATCATGTCCTTTGGGTTGACTAATGCGCCCGCATCCTTCATGGACTTGATGAATAAAAAGTGCAGATGGTACCTTGATATGTTTATGATTGTATTTATCAATAACATTTTAGTGTATTTGAGAGATGAGGAAGAGCATGTCAATCACCTCAAAATTATTCTCAAGACTCTCAAAGACAATGAGTTGTATATAAAATTTTGAAGTATAAATTTTGGCTCAAGTCTGTGGCTTTTCTAGGCCATGTTATCTCAGGCAATGGTATTCAAGTAGATACCCAAAGGATCGAAGAGGTTAAGAACTACCCAGACCAACCTCTCCGACTGCATAAGAAGTTTCTCGGGGTAAGGAGGCTATTACCGCAGATTTGTTGAAGGATTTTCTTCCATATCTTCACCATTGACTAGACTGACTCAGAAGAAGGTCAAATTTCAATGGTCTGATGAATCTGAGAAGAGATTCCAGGAGCTAAAAACAAGATTGACTACTGCATCAGTTCTGACCTTGCCTGATAGGATAGAGGACTTTGTGATATATTGTGATGTGTCTAGAGTGAGATTAGGTTGTATGTTGATGCAGAGGGGAAACGTGGTAGCTTATGCTTCCAAACAACTCAAGGTTCATGAGAAAAACTATCCAACCCATGATCTTGAGTTGGCAGCGGTGGTGTTTGCACTTAAAATTTGGCGCCACTACTTATACGGAGTATATGTGGATGTGTTTACGGATCATAGAAGCCTGCAGTACATCTTCAGTCAGAAAGAGCTCAACCGGCGATAGAGGAGATAGTTAGAATTACTAAAAGACTATGAAATGACACTCTCAGTAGGTTGTCAATGGGTAGTACTGCCCATGTCGAGGAAGGGAAGAAAGAGTTGGCTAAGGAAGTGCATAGATTGGCTCGATTGGGAGTTCAACTCAAAGAGAACAATGAGGGAGGAGTCAATGTCCAAAATGGGTCTACTTCATTGCCAGTGAATAAGGTGAAAGAAAAGCAAGACCAAGATCCTGTTCTACTTCAGTTGAAGGAAGTTGTCCATAAACATAAGGTGATGGTTTTCTCAAAAAGGGGAGATGGTTTGTGGAGATACAAAAGTAGATTGTGTGTTATGAATGTTGATAATGTTTGAGATAAAATTTTGGCTAAGGCCCACAGCTCTAGATACTCCATTCATTCTGGCTCTACCAAGATGTACCACGACTTGAGGAAAGTCTATTGGTGGAGTGAAATAAAGAGAGATATTGTTGAGTTTGTTTCCAAGTACCCGAATTGTCAATAAGTTAAAGTTAAGAATCAAAGGCCATGTGGATTGGCTCAAAACTTTGAAATTCCTGAATGGAAATTGGAGATGATCAATATGAACTTCATTACCGATCTACCAAGGAATCAAAAACAACACGACTCGATATGGGTAATTGTGGATAAAATGACGAAATTAGCTCAATTCTTAGCAGTCAAGACAGCTGACACTGCAGAATAGTACGCTAAGTTGTACATCTACAAAATTGTGAGGTTACATGGAGTTCCTCAAAATTATGGTAGAGTACCTCTCCACTGAAGGCCACACAGCCCATGTGGCTTCACACTAGCTATATGGGCCTCCCATGGAGCGATACTTGGTCAAATTTTCTCTTGGGCCAATGTTACGAGATCTGGTAAAGTTGTTTAAGAACTCGGGTCCTTACAACTTTATTCTTGCTTTAGATAGACATTTGACATTTTGATTGAGTTTCTTATCTCTTTATTTGAGTTATTTGAGTTGATAGTATTCTACCTTGATGCATATTTCATTTAGATATTTTACATACTTGTACATTCCATGTACTGACGTCCATACAAGAGATCATCAATAGGCGCATCGTTGAGGATCTAATGCAGTCAGTTGTGTTGGTGAGCCCTCCCCTACTCTAGAGGATTCTCATCTATATTTTCATCTAGATTTTAAGGGTTAGACTTTAGACTTGCTTTATTTTGATTTGAGGTAGCCATGGGTCTGTCATTGGCACCAATTAACAGTTGGTAGAGGCTTCATAGACTAGAATTGATTTATTGATTGGATATTATTTTGAGCTAATTACTTTCATACTAGCCTCATTGATTTGATATGACTATATAAGACTCATGTTGTCCCCCTTTGATTATCATAGTCGTACGCTGATTTGTAAAAAAATGGTAATTGAATGAATATGATGAGGCCAAGTGGTTCGCTTGGGGACTAGAAATAGTCTCGGAGTGCTGGTCACGTCCAGCGTACCCTCCCGGGGCGTGACAATCACCCTTGTTCTTGTACAATGAAATCATTGTACTCCTCCTCCATTCATCAGGTATCTTAGTTGTCTTCAAAATAGCTATAACCAACCTAGTCAAGCACTCCATACTATCCTTGACAGTGCTCTTTCAAAATTCTACTAGAATCGCATCGGGTCCGATCGCTCTCCCTCTTTTCATCCTACTAATAGTACGTCAAATCATCTCAACCTTGAAATATTTATGGTAAACAAAATCTCGATGATTAGCAGAGTGCGCCAAATCACCACCCTCAATATATTTGTCCTCTTTTTCATTTAAAAGATTATGGAAGTAAGCTTGCCACCTTTGCTTGATGGAAGTCTCGTCCACCAATACCTCACCATCCTTATCCTCGATGCATTTCACTTGGTCCCAAGTCATGAGCTTTTATCTTTCTCTCTTTCATGAGCCTATATAATTTCTTACTTCTGTCTTTTCCTCCTAGCCTATATAATAGAAGTACTATTGTCTTAGCCCTTGTGATCACTGACGTCGCTTCTATCTTATGGATATCCTTAAGCCTTTGTATTTCATCCTCATCCATACACTTCAACCATTTTACATAAGCAACCTTCTTAGTTTTCACTTTACCTTGAACTTTCCTTATTCCAGAACCAATTACTTTGATATCCATCAAAGGTCCCTCTTGATACCCCTAGTACCTCAGTAGCTACTTTTCTAATGTAACTAGTAATTGTATTCCGCATGTTGTTCACATCCCTGCTACTACTTCAAACCCCCAAACTACTCAACTTTTTTCCTATCTCTCAAGAAAAGGCAGGAGTCAGGCCTCCCCATCTAATAAAATTAAAAAATTTCTTCCCAATTTTTATAATTTATAAAAACATTTCATCATATATTAATCCAAACTTTACAAGTTTGAGAAACACATCATGAAACCACTTACTTAACTTGTATACTGCTTTTATTTTTATGATATGTTTGTTATTATTTGATTCTCAAATATGCAATGATATTGTTTCATTGAAATTATTAGAAGTAATGTACATATACAAAATTGGGTGCTTTTTACATAAAAGTAATATACGAGTATAATTTTTATCTCAAAATACGTTCATTATAAAAATGATAATACAAATTTACTAAAAGGCCCCGGATCATTGATGTCAATTTGAGGTCCACAAACTTGCCCAGAAATCTGCCAGGCATCACCTCACGGAAGGGCCTACACGGCTCGTGTGGAGTCACATGGTCCGTGTGGCCTCCCGTGGAGTAACGCCTAGAAAATTATAGGGTAGACGGGCCTCCACACGGTCCGTGTAAAGATACACGGTCCGTGTGCCCTTTCGTATGGTCACTACGTAGAGTCACCTTCACACGGATCAAGTCACGGCCCGTGTGACTTTGGATGGTTCGTGTGGCCCTCTGTCTAGTTTCGGTGTGGAGAGTCACCAGTATACGGATGGGGTCACGGTCCGTGTAACCCCAGGTGGTCCATTTACTTGTCCATATTGTGATACTTAGTCTGGAAAATCTTGCCTCGGAGAATTTGAAGTCTAGGGCCACGGCACGGTAAACGGTCTGTGTGACACTACATGGACCGTGTACCATACTGTATGCCCTAGACGAACCAATTTCAGGTCCGTCTCATCAATGGCATTTTTGAAATATTGGGTGTTCCAAACGAAAATTTTGTCATTTTCCGCCCCTCCTAAGCTCCCTATATAAGCTGAACTTCACCAAATTTCAGCCATTTCTCTAATGTTTCTCCTCTCTCTAAAATCTACTCCTTCAAGACTTTCCAATATCTCTCTAGGATTGTCAAGCTAAGACCTTCACATTTGAGTTCATTTCTCCTAAAGTTTGTCTCCAAACCAGGTATGTGAGTTTTGATTCTTGGTCTCCTTCAACCAAGAATACCCTAAGTTCCTCTTAAACTATTTTATAAAATTGTCTACTTAAAATGTGAATTTTGGCTACTTGATCTTGGTTACCTTGAACAAATGCATGTCTTAGTTAAGACTCGGGATTTTGAGTTATGCTAAGTTTTATCATGATGAACTACTTGGATTGTGGAACTATGAACATGCATGCCCCTTTAAAGATGTTATTATGCATAGGTGATATTTACTACCATTTTCTATTAATTTATTTATGGATTTCATAGTCTTTACATTTTATTGCTATGTTTTAGCTATTCTCTACATTGCCCATGCCATCCCTACATTACGCATTGCATCATACTCATGGCAATGATACATGGGAATTTTAGAAATATGGAGTTAAGCCCAACTTTGTCCTAAAAGGGAATTGTGATATGATTTTTGGTAAGACATGGGATATGACAAGAAGGTGATCACCGGTATGTCTATGATTATGGCTCTTGGAGCATCTTGGGTGTTTGCACCACCTTGTATCTTGGATCTTTGAGCATCTTGGGTGCTTGTACCATCTTGTACACGTAGATGGGCTATTCATTACATAAATCATGTAATCTTGACCTTGTGATTTGGCATTTGAGCCTACTCGTGCGTTTTAACGTTGAAATGGACATTTGACTCTCTTGAAAGCATATGTGTGTGTGTGTGTGTATATATATATAAGTATTCTTGTGGGATGTGTAAGGCTTAGCACCAATGGATTGGGGGCATTAGGGTATCCCCAAGGTCCCTCTCCCTTTCCTTGAACTATGTGCCAACATAGGAACGTTTGCCATTACCGAAATGACCGGGTTGTAAGGAATGGTTATTCGTTTATTGTGATTTAGTCTTGATATGACCTTCTTGTGAAATCCTTTCGAAATGGTAATTCTCGTAAAGAAGGTGACCATCCCCGAAATAGTGTGTTCCATAAGGTGTGATGTAGATTACCCTTGGCAAGTAATCTCCTCCTTACCGGTGGGAGGTCCCAATCGGTCCAGTTCATATAATAGCTCGCATGGACTTGGTTTGCCGGTTATAGTCCATCCCCATTACACATAGAGGAGCATTATAGCATTTGCACGCATCATGCGTTCCATGGAATCTTGTATATTAAATTCCTTTGCTTATATGATCCTTGTATATTATGTGCCATTATCATCTAATATTGATATGCAGGTTCGGTAAGCCATATACATTCCATACACGCATACTTCGTACATTCAAATGTACTAAAGCATACTCTATGCCTACATGATTTTACCATGTAGGGACCAAGCAGTTTGAGTACCAGCCGTCGGAGGAATAATCCTCCTTACAAGACATTTTTGCGGTGAGCCCCATCTTCTGAGGGCGAACTTTTGTTCTTATGCTTCTTATGTATATATTTTGTTGAGGGTGAGCTCGGAACTTGTCCTAGGCCATGTTCCTTAACGAGATGAATATATTGGGTGTTTTGTAAAAACCTTGTTATTTTGCTTATTATAAGAAATGCTCTTTTTGGGACTTGAATTTCCGTTATTTAATTACTTGTCTTTAAAAGCTCTTGAACCAAGCTTCGTAGATTCTGAAATTTTGAGGCTTGTTTGGGACTCTCGGTCCCCATTCACCATGTCATATCAAGGCCCCGACCCCAGATCATGACAAAAGATGGTATCAGAGCCCTAAGTTTATAATAGTCCTCGGAGCCCAACATGCCGCGTTGAGTAGAGTCCTATTCATGGGTGTGAAGTGCACCATACCTATGAGTTGGAGGCTATGAAGACATATTACAGAATTCCTCCCTTTTTCATGTCTTATATTGTGTTGTGGCCGGTTTATGAATTTCCTTACTTACTGGTGTCATTAATCCCTTTCAGTAAATGCCTCAAGGAAGACCTCCACTACCTAGGCCAGCTCCGGCTGCTAAAGATCAGGCCCCTCACGAGCCTATGGAAGAGCCAATCTCTAATAGTGAATTCTGTACTGCTTTCACCATGCTTGCACAGGTGGTGATTGCTCAAGCAAGTCAAGCCAATTTGCCACGGGACCCTACACCCGCTTCTATTGTGAGGGGCTTCACCCGGATGAATCCTCCGGAGTTCTACGGGCCAAGGGTTGATGAGGATGCTTAGAAGTTCATTGATGAACTCTCAAAAATACTAAACATTATGGGTGTCTCTTCTGAGGAAAAAGCTGGATTGACTGCTTACCAGCTAAAGGATGTAGCTCAGGTATGGTTGCACAATGGGCTATGGAAAGGGTCTGTGATGGTAATGTTAAATTGGGAGAGTTCGAATCTGCCTTCCTAGACCGCTTCTTTCCACTTGAGCTGAGGGAGGCCAAAATGATCGAGTTTATTAACCTTAAGCAGGGGAGTATGAGTGTAAGGGACTATGCCTTCAAGTTTACCAAATTTTCCAAATATGCTCCGTCCTTGGTGGCCGATCCCCGTGCACGGATGCACAAATTTATTTTGGGTATTTTTGACTCGTTAGTGAAAGAATGTCGAACTGCTATGCTAATTGGGGACATGGATATTTCCAAATTCATGGTGTATGTCGAGCAGATTGAAGGTGAGAAACTCAAAGAGAAAAGGGCACACGACCCCAAGAGAGCCCGCTTTGATGGTAGGTTCTCCGGTGCTAGGAATGTTGATTTTAGTTGCTTCCAACAAGGCAAAGGTTCGGGAGCTCGGGTGGCTAATGCTCGGGCACCCCCTCCCGGAGTATCAACGGGTGGCAGACCAGGATATATCTCGTGTGACAGGTGTGGGAAGCCCCACAAAGGTGTTTGCCAAAAGGATTTGGGACTCTACTTTGGATGTGGAAGTAAGGACCATAAGGTTGTTGATTGCCCTAGGAATGCGCGCGGAGGCTGAGGTCAGGTAACCCAAGGCTGGCAGGGTCAACAGAGAGGTCCTCAAGGTGTTGCCTCGAGAAACAACAGGTTCTATGCACTCTATGCTCGCCAGGATGTCGAGGAGGCTCCAGACGTCGTTACTGGTATGTTAAAAGTCTTTGATTTTGATGCTTATATTTTGCTTGACCCGGGTGCAAACTTGTCTTTTGTGACTCCACTGTTGGCTGTCAAGTTCGGTTTGAAACCCCAGAATCTAAGGGAGCCTTTCTCGGTTTATACCCCCGTGGGTGAATCTATTGTTGCTCATAGAGTCTATCACGGGTGCCCTGTGTTGTGTTGCATAAAATCTTTCCATGTGACCTTGTGGAACTCGAGATGTTTGATTTTGATGTCATTCTTGGGATGGAATGGTTGCATGCATCTTATGCTTCCATAGACTGTAGAACCCGGAAAGTCCAGTTCCAACCTCCTGGTGAGCCAGTTCTTGAATGGAAGGGTATTGATTCTTCTGTTAAAGGTAGGTTTATTTCCTACCTCAAGACGTGGAAAATGATATCTAAGGAGTGCATCTACCATATGGTGAGGGTCAGGGATACGAATTCTGAGGTGCCTACTCTTGAGTCGGTCCCTGTGGTGAATGAATTTTCGGTCGTGTTTCCAGAGGACTTACCGGGCAATCCTCCAGATAGAGAGATGGACTTTGGCATAGATCTTCTTCCAGATACTCAACCTATTTCTATCCCTCCGTATCGGATGGCCCCTGCAAAATTGAAAGACTTAAAGGAGAAGTTAAAGGACCTATTAGAGAAGGGTTTTATTCGGCCTAGTACATCATCGTGGGGTGCTCCCGTGTTGTTTGTAAGGAAGAAGGACGGGTCTCTCCGTATGTGTATTGATTACAAGCAGCTGAATAAGGTGACTGTTAAGAACAAGTATCTGTTGCCAAGGATTGGTGATTTGTTTGATCAGCTTCAAGGTGCTACTCACTTTAAAAAAATTGACCTCCGTTTTGGGTACCATCAGTTGAAGGTTAGGGAATGTGATATCCCCAAAACAACTTTTCGAACGAGGTATGGGCATTTCAAATTTATGGTGATGTCGTTTGGCCTAACTAATGCTCCGGCCACATTTATGGACTTGACGAACAGAGTGTTTAAACCTTTTCTGGACAGCTTCGTGGTGGTCTTTATTGATGATATTCTCATTTACTCCCGAAGTGAACGGGAGCACGGAAATCATTTGAGAATGGCCCTCCAAACTCTGACGGAAAAGAAATTGTATGCCAAGTTTAGCAAGTGTGAGTTCTGGTTGGGAGAAGTGGCTTTTCTCGGGCATATGGTGTCCAGAGATGGTATCAAGGTGGATCCGAGGAAAACAGGGGCTATGAAAAATTGTCCAAGATCGTTGACTCCTTCGAATATCTACAGTTTTCTCGGGTTGGCCGGGTACTACAGAAGGTTCGTGAAAGGTTTCTCATCTATTGCATCTCCATTGACCAAGTTGACCCAGAAGCAGTCTAAGTTTATATGGTCGGATGAATGCGAGAGAAGTTTCCAAACCTTGAAAGACCGGCTTACGTCGGCTCCCGTTTTGACCTTGCCAAATGGCTCAGAAGGGTTCAAAGTGTATTGTGATGCCTCGCGGATCGGATTGGGTTGTGTGCTTATGCAGAATGGTAAGGTGATAGCGTACGCATCAAGACAGTTGAAGGTGCATGAATGAAACTATCCCACACACGATCTTGAATTAGCAGCGGTAGTTTTTCCTTTGAAAATTTGGAGACATTATTTGTATGGGGTCCATGTTGATTATTCATCGATCACAAGAGTTTGCAATATGTTTTCAACCAGAAGGATCTTAACCTCAGGAAAAATAGGTGGTTGGAGTTTCTGAAAGATTACGACATGAGTGTGTTGTATCATCTGGGCAAGGCCAATGTTGTAGCCGACACTCTCAGCAGGTTGTCTATAGGGAGTGTGGCGCATGTTAAAAGTGGGAAAAAGGAGTTGGCAAGGGATGTTCATCGGTTGGCTAGGTTGGGTGTCAGGTTGACTGATTCCAACAAGGGTGGTATTCAGGTTCAGAATGGGACAGAATCTTCTATGGTGAATGAGGTGAAAGTTAAGCAAGATCTAGATCCATCGTTATGTGAGTTGAAGAAGTTGGTTGCTGCAAAGGAGATTGAGGCATTCTCCCAAGGGGAGATGGTGTACTCCGATATCAAAACCAGCTTTGTGTTCTCGACGTAGATGACCTTAGGAAGGTGATTATGAGTGAGGCTCACAACTTTCACTACTCTACTCACCCAAGGTCTACCAAGATGTACCGGGATTTGAGAGAGGTGTATTGATAGCATGGTATGAAGAGGGATATTGCCAAGTTCGTGTCTGAATGCCCGAGTTGTTAGCAGGTGAAGGTAGAATAACAAAGGCCTGGTAGTTTGGCCCAAGACATTGAAATTCCCATATGGAAATAGGAGGAGGTGAATATGGACTTTGTGGTTGGATTGCCTCGGACCCAAAGGCAATTCGACTCCATTTGGGTTATTATGGATTGGATGACAAAATTGGCTCACTTTCTACTAGTTAGGACTACCTTCAGTGCCGAGGACTACGCAAGGTTGTATATTCAAGAGGTGGTGAGGTTGCATGGCGTACCTAGATCCATCATATCGGATCATGGTGCTTAATTCACTTGCCACTTCTGGAAATCTTTTATGAAGGGCCTTGGGACCAAAATTAAGTTGAGTTTCACTTTTCATCCTCAAACTGATGGCCAAGCGGAGAGGACTATTCTAACCTTGGAGGATATGTTGAGGGTATGTGTGTTGGAGTTTAAGGGAAATTGGGATGACCATCTTCCACTAATCGAATTTGCTTATAATAATAGCTTCCATGCTAGCATTGGCATGGCACCGTTTGAAGCCTTGTATGGAAGGAGGTGTAGATCCCCGGTGGGGTGGTTTGAATTGAGTGAGATGGCTTTAGTTGGCCCGGATTTGGTGTTGGATGCTATGGAGAAGGTAAAAGTGATTAGGGAGAGATTGAAAGCGGTCCAAAGTCGTCAAAAGTCCTATTCAAATAGTAGGGGACCTCGAATTTCATGTCGGGGATTAGGTTTATGTGAAAGTCTCTACTATGAAGGGCGTAATGCGTTTCAGCAAAAAGGGCAAGCTAAGCCTCGGTATGTTGGTCCCTACGAAATTGTTGAGTAGGTTGGAGGTGTGGCTTATAAGTTAGAGTTACCTCCGGCTTTGGGTTCCATCCATCCGGTCTTCTATTTAACCATGTTGAGAAAATTAATCGGTGATCCTAGCACCATTGTGCCTTTGGAGGGAATTGAGGTTGAGGAAAACATGACTTATGAGGAGGTGTCGGTGACAATCTTAGATAGGAAAGTAAAAGGGCTTCCAAAAGGATGTGGCTTCAGTAAAGGTACTTTGCAGAAATCAATTAGTGGAGAGTGCTACTTGGGAGGCGGAGCTGGACATGATGAAACGATACCCCCATCTTTTCCAATCTACTCAAGCCTAAGGTACTAGGAATCTTCCTTATCAATTGTGTCATTTTCTTGCCCACTTGAGTCTCATGACATGACATGCATATGTGTACACTAAAAGACTTTCCTTTCTTTACAAATGAGTTGGATGCACTCTTGATATGAGCTTTGGTCTTGAACTATAATTTGATTTGTGGCATAAAAAGCTTTTTGTACAAACCTTTCATTTTGAGTAGAGTTGTGCATTGTGTTTTGTGTCAAAAGTGTCTTGCCTTAACTCTAACTTTTCAAGCCTTGTTCTTGCACATTCGGGGATGAATGTTCCCGAGGGGGAGATGATGAAAGGCCCCAGATCATTGACACCACTTTGAGGTCTACAAACTTGCCCAGAAATCTGCCAGGCATCACCTCACAGAAGGGCCCACACGGCCCGTGTAGAGTCACATGGTCCGTGTGGCCTCCCGTGAAGTGATGCCTAGGAAATTGTAGGGCAGACGGGCCTCCACACGGTCCTTGTAAAGCAACACAGTCCGTGTGGCCTTCCGTATGGTGTACTGCATAGAGTCACCTTCTCCTTATCATGTTATTCTTGATTGCTATGCAAAAACTGTGACCTTAGCCATGCCCGATGTACCAAAGATTGAGTGGAAGGGTGATAGTGGTTCTTATCCTAGCAAAGTTATCTCCAACATCCATGCTCAGAAATTGATTGATGGGGGTTTTTGTCTTACTTAGCTTTCATTCGAGATACTACTATTGAACCACCTTCTATGGAGTCGATTCCTGTGGTTCAGGAGTTTGTAAATGTGTTTCCCACCGACCTTCCAAGTGTTCCTCCTCATAGGGATATTGACTTTCCTATTGTTCTAGAGTGAGGCACTAAGCCCATCTCCGTTCCTCCATATAGAATGGCTCCAATTGAGTTGAAAGAATTGAAGGAGCAACTACAATACTTATTGAGCAAGGGATTTAATCGTCCTAGCGTGTCACCTTGGGGTGCCCCAATTTTGTTTGTGAAAAAGAAAGATGGGTCTATGAGGATGTGTATTGATTACAGAGAGTTAAACAAGGTGACTGTCAAGAACAAGTACCCTCTTCCCCGTACTGATGACTTGTTTGATAAGCTTCAAGGAGCAGCTTTGTTCTCTAAGATTGACTTCAGGTTTGGTTATCATCAGCTGAGGATTAGAGCATCAGATATTCCCAAAACAGCTTTCTGAACCCGTTATAGCCACTATGAATTTTTGATGATGTCATTTGGGTTGACTAACACCCCTGCAACGATCATGGAGTTAATGAATAGGGTGTTTCGTCTGTGCTTAGACTCTTTTGTAATAGTATCCATTGATGATATATTGGTGTATTCCAACACTGAGGCTGATCATGTTCATCACTTGAGGATGGCGCTACAGAGGTTGAGGGAGGAAAAATTATATGCAAAATTCTCCAAGTGTGAGTTCTGGCTTGATGCGATGGTATTCTTAAGGCATGTGGTGTCTGAGGAGGGAACTAGAGTGGATCCGGCTAAGGTTGAGGCAGTTAGAGGTTGGACACAACCTACTTCAGCTACCGAGATTCGCAGTTTTATAGGATTAGTTGGGTATTATCGACGGTTTATTCAAGGATTTTCTTCCATTACAGCCCCATTAACTAGATTAACTCAAAAGAATGTAGCCTTTTATTGGTCTAATGAGTGTGAGTCGAGCTTCCAAAAGCTCAAGACTTTGTTGACTTCAGCTCCCATTTTGACACTACCTAAGGCAGGTATGGACTTTACGGTGTATTGTGATCTTCAGGGGTTGGATTAGGTGGTGTGTTGATGCAAAAGGGGAAAATGATTGCCTATGCTTCTAGATAGTTGAAGGTTCATGGGAAGAAATACCCTACCCATGACTTAGAGCTAGCAACTGTGAATTTTCTTCTTAAGTTGTGGCATCATTACTTATATGGTGTACATTGTGAGGTATTCACTTATCATAGGAGTCTTCAGTATATTTTCAGTCAAAAAGATCTGAACTTGAGGCAGCGTAGGTGGATTGAATTGCTAAAGGACTATGACTTGACCATCTTATATCATCTAGGGAAGGCTAATGTGGTGGGCGATGCCTTGAGTAGAAAGACATCTAGCATGGAGAGTCTAGCCCCCATTCAAGTTGAGGAGCGACCTTTAGCCAGAGATGTTCAACGTCTAGCTAATGGCCTAGTCAGGTTAGAGCTTTCTGATAAGGGTGGTGTATTTGCTTTCATTGAGGCTCGTTCTTCCTTGATGGACCAGATTCGAGAGCACCAGTTTGAGGATGAAAAGTTGTGTCTCATCAGAGACAAAGTGATTAGAGGAGAGGCTAAAGAAGCAATGCTTAATCCTGATGGTGTTTTGAAGCTTGGAGGTCGAATTTGTCTGCCTAAGGTGGGTGACTTGATTAAATTGATTCTTGAGGCTCATTGTGCTCGTTATTCCATTCATCCTGGAGCGGAGAAGATGTATCATGACCTAAGTCAGCACTATTAGTGGTGTGGCTTGAAAAAGGACGTCTTAGATTTTGTGTCCAAGTGTTTAACTTGTCAATAAGTTAAGTGTGAGCACCGATGGCTTGGAGGTGAGTTTCAGAGGATGCCCCTTCATACATAGAAGTAGGAGCGTATCACCATGGATTTTGTGGTGGGTTTGCCTACTACTGTGGGTGGTTATAACTCTATTTGGGTAGTTGTGGATCGGTTGACTAAATCTACCCATTTTATTCCTACCAAGGTTAAGTATACAGTGGAGAAGTTGGCTGAGCTTTACATCAGTCAGATAGTTAGGTTGCATACTGTGTTTGTATCTATAATTTCGGATCGGGGTTCACTCTTCACTTCACACTTTTGGAGGGCCTTGCAGCTTGGTCTAGGCACTCAGGTGGACATGAGTTCAATCTTTCACCCTCAGACAGATGGACAGTCTGAGTAGACGATTCAGGTGTTGGAGGACATGCTTCGAGCGTGTGTGATCGATTTTGGTTTTAGTACGAACCAATACTTTCCTTTAGAAGAGTTTGCTTATAATAATAGTTATCACTCCAGTATTTAAATGGCTCCATTCAAAGCTTTGTATGGACTCCAGTATTTAGATGGCTCCATTCAAAGCTTTGTATGGTAGACAGTGTAGATCTCCGATTGGTTGGTCTGATTCTACTGAGATGGATTCATTAGATGCAGCCTTCCTTAGGGATGTTATGGAGCAGGTCCGTAGGATTCAGGGTAGGTTGTTGACCGCTCAGAGTCGATAAGAGAGTTACACAGATAAGAGGGTTCGAGCGCTCGAGTTTATTGTGGGGGTTCATGTTTGGCTTAGAGTGTCACCTATGAAGGATGTTATGCGGTTCGGTAAGAAGGGAAAGCTTAGCCCTCGATTTATTGGCCCATTTGAGATTTTAGAGCGAGTTGGAGAGGTAGCCTATAGACTAGCCTTGCCACCTAGATTGCATCTGTGCATCCTGTGTTTCATGTATCCATGCTCCGAAAGCATATGCCCGATGAGTCTTATATACTTTCATTTAGTTCGATGGTGTTGAGTCCAGACTTCTCATTTGAGGAGGAGCCTATGGCTATTTTGGATATACAGGTTTGAAAGCTTAGAAATAAAGAGATTGCTTCTGTGAAGGTGCAATGGAAGAATTGTCCAGTTAGAGAGGCGACTTGGGAGACAGTGTCTAACTTGTGTGCTAAATATCCTCATCATTTGAAGCTTTGAGTACTTTCTTTTACCTTATGTTCGAGGACGAACATGATTTTTGGTGGTGGATAATGTAGTGACCCATAATATCGTTTCTGGAATTAGTCCACTTGATTTCATAAAAATATCTTCCTCGTAAAATTTTAGTGGGTACTTTGGACTATTCGAAAACCAAGACTATTTAATTTATAGGTAAGTTTGAAATTAATATAAGTGGTGGGTTAAATGTTGGTCAAGCTCATAACAGGAAAAAAATTTTGAGACGGAGGAATTTTGGACCAAGTGAAGGCACACGGCCACTCACACGGTCTGTGTGATGTGTCATGGGCTGTGTGGCCCTCCATGTAACTCGCTACATAAAATTTTTCTAAGTATGAAAGTACTATCTCGTAACTTTATCGTGCAGAATTATTTTAAGTACTATCACATGGTCGATGTCATGGCCCATGTGGAGTCACATGGACCGTGTTACCATCCATGTGGTAACCCTTGGCTTCGAATAAATTCCCTCTGCGATATTTCTAAGTGACGGTTCACGGTCACAGTTCACGATCCATATGACATCTCACGGACCGTGTAATGGACCGTGTGGACCTGACTGTTCCAATTTTCGCTCATTTCATTAATGGCGTTTATGTAATTCTAATTTATTTTAATTATGAATTATGCTTAAACCCTTAATTCAACTGATACCCCTCCCCTCTTAATTCATTCTCCTAAAACCTTCTACCCTCATAAGATCACTTCTCAAATACTCTCTACTCTCCCCTCTCAAGGTTCAAGGCTACGGTTTAGTTGAAGTCCAATTCAAGCTAAGTCCTTCCCCTCCTCAATCAAGGTATGTGGGATTGATTCTTGGTCCTTTTCAACCAAGAAGACCCAAAAATCTTTTAATTGATTTCATGAATTTAGTTTACTTTAAATATGAATTTTCATTACTTGATTTACTTAAATCCAATTGATGTATGGATTGTATTTTACCTATGATTTCAAATCACTTTGATCACTATTACAATGAATTACATTGAGTTATGAAGTTATGAACATGCATGTCCCCTTTTAAAGTTGATCTATGAATGGGTGACTTATACTATGTTTTAGATGTTGATTTGATTATAGATTTACTCAATTTAACATTATGATATTGATTTTAACTTGGATCTATGTTACCCATTCCAACCTTGCATCATGCATTGCATTTGCATTCATGCACATTGGCTTATATAGAAATTATGAAGTGGGTCGAGCCCAATTATATTTTATGAAAGTATTACAATATGATTTTGGTAAGGCATTGGTTATAACAAGAATGTGATCACATATATGTCTATGATTATGGCTCTTTAAGCATTTTGGGTGCTTGCACCATTCAGTATATGTAGATGAGTTATTCTTTGCATAGGCATTATGATTATGACTTATGATATGGCATTTGAGCCTAAATGTGCATTGAACGGTTTGAAATGAACATTGTATCTCTTGAAAGCACGTATATGTATACTAATCATGTGGGATGTTGTTGACTTAGCACCGATAGATTGGGGGCGTTAGGGCTATCCCCAAGGGCCCTCTCCCTTTCCTTGAACTATGTGCCAACATAGGAATGTTAGCCACTACTGAAATGACTGGGTCATAAGGAGTGGTTATTCGTTTATGATTATGATATGATATGGTATGATTATGGAAAATCCTTCTGAAATGGTGAGTTCTGTAAGGTAGGTGATCATCCACCGAAATGGTGCATTCTGTAAGGTGTGATGTAGATTACCTTTGGCAAGTAGTATTCTCCTACCGATGGGAGCTTTTTATCGGACTAATTCATGTAATAGCTCGCATGGATTTGATTTGTCTGTTATAGTCCATCCACACTATGGATGAGCATTGTTACATTTCATGCATCATGAATTTCATGGCATCTTGTATATGTTTCCTTTGGATATATGATTTTTTCTATATTATGTGCCCTTGTCATCTAATATTGAAATGCAGGTTTGGTAAGTCATGCGCATTGCATGCCCGCATACTTAGTACATTCAAACGTACTAACGCATACTCTATGCCTACATGATTTTACCATGTAGGGGCCGAGCACTTCGAGTATCAACTGTTTGACGAGTAGTCCGATTCAGAGGAATATTGTGGTGAGTCCCATTTTCCAAGGGCGAGCCATCTTTCTCTACCATTACTATCTTGAGTTTCTTTTTCATTTGAGGGTGAGCCTGGAACAGGTCCTGGCCCCTGTTCCATCTTGATTAGAGCCATTCATTGGATAATATGTTGACTCTTTTGAAGACCGCTTGTTATGCGTGGTATCTGGCTTATGTATTTGTTGGAGTGTTTTATGGGAAATTCTTATTTGGCTATATGCATATCTTGGTGTGAAAATGTAGAAGGTCCCTAGCCCCGTATTGCACTCAGAGCGTGAGTCCTATGCTCCCACCCCTTAGAATCATGTGTTGCTATTTGTATATCCTTCGTGAACCGATGATATGGATTTAGATACTCTAGGCTTGTTTGGGGACTCTCGGGTTCCCATTCTCCGTGTCACATCTAGGCCCTAGTCCCAGGTCGTGACAACTTTGTACATGTTTTTTTTAAAAAAAAATTAGGGTAATATATATCACTTTTGGTGATTGATTTAATTAGAAAATAAAAAGAAAGAGAAAAGAGGGGCTAGAATAGAGTAGTGGCGTACGAACATGAAAGTAGCCCGCTTCAGGTAGTTGAATTGAAATCTGAATTAATTCTTGTAGCAACTTGCACCAATCTTTTCTTCATATATGGGTAAAAGCCTTCAAAAAGTTGGGTTTGAAAAGGGAGTATAGTATTAGGTGATGCAATTGTTTATTTTTTTAAACCTGTACATGTAAGGAAAGATTGAGGGTTCCAGGCAATTGATTGGCCAGTGGACACCCTCTCCATTAGTGATTAAAATAAAGGATCATTTGGTTAAGTAATTTGCTTCTTGAGCAGGGTGCCTATTAGTTTTTCGTTTGTGTTATAAATTATTATGTTTTCCATTGTTACATTATAATTTAGGTTCTAATGCATTGATAGATGTGATTGACTATTAGGTGCATTTTATTATATGAATATCATTGATTATGTTATTTGGTGGAATTTAGATGGAACCCTAGGCTTGAAATTTTAGGGATTGACTATAAGAATTAGTTAGTTTTGGGGTCTAGGCTAGACGTATAGCAATATGGGTTTTGTTAGTTTTGAAATCTTATTGTGGTAATTTATTTGACTAGATCGTGGTGCTACGGATTCTATTTGATAGGGAAAGACTCAAGTGTTTGATTAATCGTGATTTGGCTAAGGCAAATAGACTTTCATAACTTTGTAGTTCTCGTAGAATTATCAAATTATCCTTTCTTCTATGTGTGATTCATGAAATATTTTAATATTATAAAAATGAGGTGATTAAATGTAGATGTGAGTTGGTGTAGTGTTTGTGACACTTGAATTGAAAATGTGGTTAAGTGATGAGAATTCTATTTTTGAGATATATTGTGGTGGTTGGTGATTATGAGTGGATTTGTTTGTGGATTTCATCTCGTTTTCATTCATTCTATGTCACACATATTTGCATTGGTTCTAGATATTGATATGAGTGAGATGGTAAAAGTTGGGGCCGAGGTTTTCACTGGCCGAGATGTGATGCCGAGGTCTTTGCCGGCGAGATTGTGATGATGAGACTGTGAGACCCCGTCTTTCTCGTCTTCTATTATTTAAATAGTGTGGCGTCATATAAGGAACAAGTGATTTTTTCTAGCACCTAACGATAATAAGGCTGCAAATAAGTGGTAATATCAAAGACCTAAAGTTTTAAGCCAAAGGAATACCCTAAATGCACATTCGGGATTAAAGAAATGACCCGAGTGGCACCTCGCCCTTTTCGAAAGGTTTAAATTAAGTTTCATTTTTCGGATGGGACTAAAAGTTTATAATTTGCTAATAATGGATTTATTTAAGCTATTTTAATAGCACAAAGGTCATACATTAAGTTTTGGAATCAAGAAAGTTGCAAGATAAAGGTTGGCCAAAGTTACTGTAAGTTTCTTTATGAAATCCTTTTTAATTTTGGGTCAAATGTATCAGCTCATATCTCCCAAAATATAAGGAATTAGAAGGTCCATGACCTATCCAATTGAAGATCTATGAGTCTAGTTTGCAACGCACAAAACTGCGCATCAAACCGACCTCAGAATAAAGAGTTATGACCATTTTACCAGGACTGCCCGAGCTGGAAATCGGGTCATGGGTCGGGTCGGGTTGACCCAACTTAATGTCGGCTAATTTGAGCTTTTTAAAGCTCAAATCACTTCCATTTCATCCCCAATAGCTTAGAAACTGAAGGAAAACTCCCCTGAAGGTGCCAAAGGGATTTGAGTAAGTTTTTTAGCATTTTTACCGTTAAAATTTGTCTGTGTGCCTAGAAATGCATGTCTTACGCTTTGCAATTGTTTTCCTCTCGTATTAGTTGTGTTTGGAGCTATTTTTGGGCTGTAATAAAAGTTGGTGTTCTTACTGGTATTGTTGATTTGCAGCTGGTGTGTTTAGGTAATAATTTTGGGGCTCTTTTACGGTCATTTTTACGAAGTTTTACGGACATTTTCTCACGTAAATGCTCCTTGCCAAATCTGGTCATTAATGCTGAATTTTTGACTATTTATAGGTGTCTTTAAGCTACGTATGTATAGTCGTTGCGAAGCTTAGGACGTAAGGAACAACTTTCATGAAGAAACTTTTGGCAATTGGACGTTCGTTGGAGAGGTATGTTAAGGCTAAACTCCGTCTCTCCTTTTAGCACGAAATTCGGGAAGTTTCCCAAAACGTCAAATGTGATATCTTACTATTCTGTTGCTAGAAAGACCTTCCGTGAAAGGCATTGGGATTGCAGTTGAGTTATATTCACGATGGTATTAGGTTGAAATTCCATTTGTTCGCTTAAACTGGACATTCAGTTTCTATATATCATTTTGTCGGTTTCCTGGCTACCTATTCACATGTCCAAGGTGTTTCTCTTCTTGGTGTAGTGCTATTAAAATAAATGTAGAATGCAAAGGGAATGTAGTATTAAAAAATCAGTCCTTCTTCCATACAAAAATGTAATTGAAGAATTTAACAAGTAACGTGATGGTTTCCAATATTCCCCAGTGAAATGCTCCCGTTTAAACTACTAAGGCACTTGATCCTGTTTAATTACGTTCTTTTACTAATTGACATGGGACCAAATATAATCATTATGTAAATCACCTTTACGAACATTTTCAAGGTTAAGTTTTCACTCTAAATGTTGGGTTAAGTTCTCAAACTTGTTAAAAAGGACATATATGATTCCACGAGCCATATGTATATGTCATGACACGATTATGATGTTATGAGAATAAATGTACCAATGAGCCAAGATTGGCTAAATGACAATGACTATGATGCTATGAGAATAAGTGTATCAATGAGCCAAGATTGGCTAAGTTCTTGCTATGGCTTACTATGTGCATTCAACATTCATATCATACATTGCACGTTATGCATGGACTTCGAGCTATAATCGAAGGTATGGGGCCTATTTTCCCAACTATATATATGTATATGGTACAGATGGCCACAGATTGGTAGATATGATGTCGGTTAGCTACCGGAAAGGACCACCAGTGCTAGCATTTGGTTGGGTATATCATGCATTTGCATCTATATATATGTATTCACGACATGCGATACTCGAGCATACCATGCATTTTTTATCACTAGGAGATGGCTTATTCGCCATTAAGGCTACTTGAGTTTTGGTTATAGGTGGTAATTCTATTAACCTTTTTACTACGGTTATCTATGATTTTACTTCCTACCTTACATACCAGTATATGTTTATTTGTACTGACGTCCCTTTGCCTGAGGACGCTGCATTTTATTTCGTGTGTGCAGGTTCATGTAGGGGTTCTGATTTACCCCTCCACTAGGAGCCCCATTCAGCTATGAGTTGGTAAGCTCCACCTCTTCCTGGAGCTATCACAGGATGTTTACTTTTTGTTGTACAGTTGGGTATGTCGGGGCCCTGTCCCGATAGTGTTAGTGATTCTCATAGAGGCTATTGTGGACATGTTATTGTGGTTGGTTCTTTTGTGCCTTTCAGTCTTCAGTCATCAGATTGGCATGTATATATAGTGTGTGCCTGTACCTCTATTGTTACAGCCTTGTCGGCTAACTAGTACCCTATTGTTCTGGTTTATCTATCTTGTACATGATTTACTATTGATCAGGTCATGACCTAGAATGTCCAGGCTTAGTCTTTCAGACGTTATGCTGCCTGATTTTCTTCTGGTCCCTAGTTAGTTCACTAGCATGTTTAGTGGCTTACCCGGCCAATAACGGTATCGGGTGTCGGTCGCGCCTCTTTTCTCTTTGGGGCGTGACAAAGACCTTTACTAGTGATATTGTGATGCTGACGTCTTTGCCAGAGATAATATTATGTCGAGGTATTTACCGGCAATGTGGTGATATCGAGGTATTCTTCAGGGATGTTATGATATCGAGGTCATTGCCGGCGATTATTGCATAAGCATTGCGTCTCATCCTTGCATATTCTCGTGCGGTACGATATTACTCCTGCGGTTGATTGTGTTATCACTTGTGAGTTGTGGATGTGATTGATAATTGTGATATATTGATGAACTATCTCTATTATGTATTATGTGTTACTGGGCTGGGTTGGGTTGGGCTAATTGTCTGTGCAGGTTGTAGTTGTGGAGGTCGGTTGGGATGAAAGGAGTTTGTATATTCTATTAGACTTATTCTGTCTTGTTAGTTGACTTGTTGGGTACCGCGTTGTTTTTGGTACTCGCCCTTGCTACTACATTTGTGTAGGTTTTGAGTCCGGACAGTGAGCAGTAATTTTTCCTTGATCATCCGAGGCTTCCCAAGAGATTTAGAGAGGTAGTTATTATCATCTAGCTGAGTCTCTTGTTCTTGTCTCTTTTCTGCTTTGTTCTATTTGAGAAGAAAAGTAGTTTCAAACTCGTAATTCTTTTAATTTTTGTATGTCTAGTAGCTTGTGCACGTGACAATCAATCTTTAGGTGATATTTAAGTTTGTGAAGATTTCTCTTTTTAGTTACCTATCTTATTTAGTTACTTCCGCATGTTATTTCTATTTCTCATTGGGTTTAGGTTGACTTGTTCTGGTGGGATTGAGGAAGTGTCATCACATCCATTTTTGGGACGTGACAATACATAAGTTATGAAAGCTGTAATACATGCTCATAACATGAACCCCCACCCCTTTTGAATATGATTTCATTACAATAGAATTTATGCACCTATAATATGATTATGATGCATATTAAACTGATTAGTTATAATGCATAATACAAAGAAATATATTCAACCAAGAAATATATGAATTATTTAAGTTTTGAATCAATAACAAGAAAATATTCAGATTCAATACCTATCCAACAAAATATTAAGAATTCAACAAGTGTTGCAAAAATATTAATCATGTCTCACTATTTATAAATGTGTCTGCCTTGTTTTTTATTTCAAACATTTCTACAACTCTTTCGATTGTGACCTACCTGTCCACAATTACTGCATGAATTTTTAAATCTTTTGCTTTTCTGCCCTCACCGATTTTGGTTCTTGTTTTTCTTGGTCTTCCAACTGTCCTTTTTCCAATTAGAGGTAGCACTGTCTCACCAAATACATGCAATGGTACATTTCAGGTGCTTGAATCAAGAAGATTTTCCACTTGAAGTTGGTATGCTTGCAACACGTTTGCTTTTGTGTAGTATGGGGAGCAGTAGTCTTTATAGACAAGATGTCTTTTGTATATAACTGCAAAAGCGTGTGTGCATGGTAGTTCATCCAGTTGGAATTTTTCACAACTGAATTTCTTATCCTGAAGGTTAACTATGAAGTTTGTAATACCATCAATGACTATATGCAAGTATTCAATTATTTCTCGTACCTATAGTTAGTAAAAACATTAACAGTCAAAAGATATATTAACAAAGGAATAGTTAAATTTTTCAATATGACAAGATGATATATACCCTCATTTTGTCTGCTTCCTCTTTGTTACATTCCAAAATTTCATGATATTTCTTACCAAGGTAGAATGCTGAAGATGTAGTCTTTGATCGATTGTTGTTATTCCATTTCTAAATTAGCAATCGCATGAAATCTAGTAGTGCTAAAATTGGCAGTTCTCTAGCTTCCTTATTGACCGAGTTTAATGTTTCTGCAATATTGGAAGTCATTGTCCATACTACTTACTTTACCTAATATCAAACAAATAGTCTTTAACTCTTCAGTCTATCTTTTAAACCATTTTCATATTTTTATTGAATTCCAATTGAGTGTAAGTTCTTTCCATTGTGTAGAACAACTCACTTATCTTGTACTGACTTTTTTTTTAAAAAAAATTCATCACATTTCTCCACAAATGCTAGATGCAACCAAAGTGAGGAATTCCATGATAAACTGTTAGAGTTGCTTTGATAATGCTATCATGTCTATTCTAAACTACACTCATCATTAGCCTCTAACAATATGCCTCTTTGAATTGTTCAAAAAACTATTGTCATGATGCATTGTTCTCTGAATCCACAATTGCATAAGTAAGCGATAGTATATTGCCTATATGTTGGGAAATTATTGACATTTTAATAAGCCTGCAATACAATTTTAACACACAACTAAAAGTGAAAAACACTAATCTGCTACATCTAAAGTGCTAGTTGTTAGCATTGTCCCTTTGTATGCTGCTTTAAGAAAACTTCCATCAACAACTACAGTAGACCTACAATATTCCCAATCCTTTATTGATGCATGCAATGCCACGAATACGTATAGAAAATGTCCATCATTTGACTTGTGCGATTTAACATGTGAACCTGGATAAATTTTTTCCAACATATAAACATAACTAGGCAGTCTCCTATATGAATCAGTAGGATCACCTATCACTAATTTTAAGGCCTTTTCTCTAGCTCTCCAAGCCTACATGTAGGTTAAGGACATACCATAATCATTCAACATGTCATTTTATATCTCCCGTGATGTGTAATCAGATTTACTTTCTACAAGTTTTTTCATTATAACAACAACAATCACAGTAGTTGTTGGATGTCTTCAGAAATAGAATTGACCCCTAGCAGACATACATGTTTGTCATTGTACTCTCTAATTTTGAACATTCCATACTTGTTCAAACTTGATGCTCATAAACTCCAATCACAATTTTCACTCAAGCATCCAATTATATAACTACAGAAAATACAACAAAATAAGTTTACAATTTAAACTTCAAAACAATAAAAGCAGACAGATAATTAAAGCAGCCAGATAATTAAAGAAATTTACTAATTTGCATTTGATCATATGACCTTGACTTGAAATTTGTGAAGAACACAATAACACCTCATCACACTAACAAAAATTGACTTTTGTTGATATTTTCTTCATTCAATTCTTGATTGTGGTTGGTTATGATTGCAGATTTAACATTTGAATACTCATCAATTTTTGTATATGATCCCATTCCAACTTCTTGGATTGCATCATCAATTTTAATCATTGAATCAAAATTATATAAATAAAGAATTTCAGAGGTTGAGATTGAATCAAATGCACATAAATGTGGAATCAAATTTGATTCATGCTCCTCTTGGATCGTTTGTTCTGTTGTTGCGATACATAAAAGGTATTTAATAATCTCTCGGTTATCCTTTTTCAATTTCGCATACACTTGGATCCCCCATATTATTTCGTATTTCTAATGGCGCTGACGATCATCAATTTTATAGTTGATGCTTATTTTTTTAATAAAGTATCAATGAATAATTTTGTTGCAATTACCACTATAAGAGTCTCATAGCTTGATTAAGAATTTCTAACTATTGCATCTGCATTGTAATCAACATAGTGACTACTACTGTCCCACCTCCCATAGTGATAAATCATAATTGGTATTATGACCATCTCTTTATTGACTATACCAATCATAATTAAATGAATTAGAGTAGCATTATAAAGGAATGAATCAAAGTGTTATATTTAATTATAAACTCAAACAACAAAGTTAATTCAGTAGGAGAAGAATGAAGTAGAGGATATTACAACTGGATCCCACAAATTTATACAATGAAATTAATTCATGCAAACCATAGTATTGTAATTCAATATACAAACTTAGACAATAAAAGTGAATCCAGAGGTAAAAAAAGGGAATGAATCAGAGCATAACAACTAAATTCAATTATAACACCTTCCACAATTATATAAATTACAAGAGTATTATATTGAATTCGCCAAAGCATTTGTTAAGGAATGCACCAAAGTGTTATATTTGAATCATATAAATTCAAAGCACAAAAGTGAATTCAAGGGAAGAAAACAGAATGAATCAGAGGATATTACGACTGGATCTCACAAACCCGTACAATAAAATTGATTCATGAAAATCATAATATTATAATTGAATCTACAAACTTAGACAATAAAAGTGAATCCACGAGTAAAAAAAGGAATAAATCAGAACATAACAACTAAATTCAATTATAACACCTGCCACAATTATACGAATGACAAGAGTATTGTAATTGAATTCACCGGAGCATTGTAAAGGAATGCACCAAAGTGTTATATTTGAAACATATAAATTCAAACAACAAAGTGAATTCAGTAGGACAAAATGAATAAATCAGAGTATTATACTTGAATCTTATAGACTCATACCACAAAAGTGAATTCATAGGAAGAAAACAGAATGAATCGGAGGATATTATAGTACAATAAAATTGATGCATGAAAATTATAGTATTATAATTAAATCTACAAACTTAGACAGTAAAAGTGAATCCAGGGGTAAAAAGGGAATAAATTAAAGCATAACAAATAAATTCAATTATAACACCTGCCATAATTATATGAATTACAAGAGTATTATAATTGAATTCACCAAAACATTGTAAAGAAATGTATTAAAGTGTTATATTTAAATCATATAAACTCAAACAATGAATTCAGTAGGACAAAAAGAAGAAATCAAAGAATTATACTTGAATCTTACAGACTCACACAACAAAAGTGAACTCAGTGGAAGAAAATGGAATGAGTCAAATCACTAAATTCAACGAGAGAAAAGGAATGCATGTAGTATGAATTAGTCAAAATCAGTTTGTTATATTTAATTTAAATTTTATTGAGATGAATTACACAAATGAATACATGAATGAAAAGTACATGAAGATTGAATAAATTATAACGAATTTGATTGAAATCAATTAAAATTGCGTTAGCTGCGCAATTTAAATTGAATTTTGAAGCAAAAAAATCCATTGAAATAAGCCAATTGAAATCAATTTATTGAGTCGATTATAACCTGATTATCACGAAATTGAATTGAGAATTTGTGAGTTTAAATTACAGCTACTTATAGCGTTGGATCTATTAGAGCCGTTGTCGTATGCATTGTTTGGGTCAATATGTAGACGAGAGAATTGGAGAAGTAGCGAGAGAAAGAGAAAGAGCAAAAAGAATTGTATTTATTAGTATATTGCTATTTTTGGTAAAAACAATATAATTATATTTAATAAGAGTTATAATTATGCTAAAACTCGTAATTTAAATTAAATAGTATATTATTTATGTAAAATATTTGAAATCCATAGCTTAATATATCCTGGCTAGATGATGAACATGGGCCAAAAGGGAAATGTAGTTGGGCTCTAATGAGTTCCAATCATAGGCCCAAAGGCCGAAATTTTTGTCTCGGCATTCAGACGCCCTCTCTTCTTTCTCCGATGAAAATTCCTTTGGTCCGTTCTCCCGTCTTCTCAATCACGTCCTTTTTTTCTTTTCTCATTTCATAAAAACCCTTTCTTTGCAGTGCATAAGGGGTTCTTTTATTCTTAAACATATCCTTACTCTACGATGTTTGAAGGCCTCGTTAGGCAACTGATATTGGGTTATCTAGGCCAATATATTAAGGATATTCAAAAGGAGAAGCTGAAGATCACTTTGTGGAATGGTAACTCAACTGAACCCCACTCTATCTTGTTGTTTTATGCTAATATGAACTGTCTTTATTGGACAAAGAAAATTCAAGAGATTATACAGGTGATCATGGAATCCAGTGTAAGACCAAGATAGCGATAATGCCACTCAGGTGGTAACAGAATAGCCGGTACAATTTTGTGTTTGGTCTGAGGTATTCAAGAGAGACCGACAAAGTTATTTAATGATATGGTACAGATGTTTGTATAATTCGTTAACAGCTTAAAGTTGTTTCCGGAAGAGTTTTGAGAAAAACTAAAACAGTATAGCAGTAGGTGAATCATTTGCTGGCTGGATATTGAGTGAGTGATAGTCTTCCCTTGCGATTAATGACCTGGGTATTTTAAGAAATACTCATAGCTTTTATACAGTTTTGCTAAATTAAATGGCCATTGAGGGTTAAAAAAGAAAAATATGAAAACAGAAAGGAGAATAATGGCTTTGGTCGGAGTAAAGAGTGTGACAGGTAAGAGAAGGAGGTAGAATAGGACTGCCCATTTTTTTTCCAATGCTGAGTGGTCATTGAAGTTTAGGAGAGAAGGAATGTGTCACTATTGGCCAAAACAGAGAGAAAAGGCTCTTCAACCAATGTCTTACAACTAATTAGAGACAAAATATAAATAACTCCTTTGGAAATATATATGCTACAGGATTTTGGTTTTTGGGACAGATGTAAAAGCTCTTTGTGGGCCTACTCTTTTCATCATTGTATCTTGTATAGAAGAAGATGCATTTGTATGCTTTACACGTCTTCATAGTTGAAGGATGACAATGCGTCCAGCCTATGTATCTTATACCAAATTTCTTTCTTCTTCTCTTTTGTCTTCAATTTTCATGTCTGTAGATCTATATAAGTAGTAAAAAAAAAGTGAGTTCTGATCTGTGTAATGCAGAAGAAGTATTATTAGAAGATGTGGAGCTTATACTGGAGGCTTTTGATTATCTCCAATTGCCATTTGCTTTGAAGCAAGGTAAAAGTTTCAAATGTAGTAATCCTGCTATTTCAAAGGTCCAAGATATTTTTTGTCTATCAGGATTATGGAAATCATTGATCAAAGAAATTGTTTAATTCATTTATTTGTTGTTTTCTGTGCATGTTGTACACATATTCACTCAAGTATCAGTTCCAATATAGTTCCCCTGCTCTTGCAAAAGTTGTGTCCGGCTGAAATCAAGTGGATATATTTAATTTCTATCGTGGTTTCTTTGACGTCGTCGTGCTTCATATGCACAAATTTTACTAATACTGTTTTTTTTTTGATAAAGCAAGTGATTTTATTAATATTGTTATATATGACATATAGTTCCCTGCACCTGCATTATCAAATACGTGCCAGAATTTCTGGTTCTTCTTAGTGCTTTTCCGAATTTGGGTAATGATTCTGATTCACAGATGCTCATCTTCTTGGATTAGTAAATTTGTTACAAATAAAATGAAAATTCCTTGTGAAACCCAGAAAAAAACCCAATATAGGAACTACAAGTAAGAAAGAATAAAAATAAGAACTGCTTAAGTAGGGTATATGCCATGAGGTTTTTTTTTTCCAGTGTGCTGCTTGAAGAGCCATGCATCAAAGGCCCTGGTTAATCTTAAAATAAAAGCTGATGTCAAAGGCCAATGCAAAACATAGAAATCCTTTACCTTACTGATCTTCCTCAACTGTTGGGATGTATTGTATACTAAAAGTATGAAAACTAACAGAGCTAACTGAAGTAGGAGCAAGGAATATCTTGCATTCAGACATCCTACAAGCTCTCCATATCCAGATCTCAATCTCTGTTGGTTTGTTACTTCCCCTTAATGTTCAGCTTTCAGCAATTGTTGGACATTGTATGATCCCATGAGATTTGTATGTTTTGTGAACATTTTGCATTGATTGAAGACTGACAACCTCTTGTCTCTTTACACGAAACTACCGGCTCTCTGAATCTTAGATCCAACATGAGATTGCAAATGCTTTTAACCCACTTTGCATGGAATAAAGTGGGTACATCCTTCTGTCTCTTTACACGGAGACAGTAAAATAATGTTTCTTTTGCTTTCACTGTACAATTTGTCCTGTCTTCATCCTATCACCTTTATTCTTTGACTCTTTATCATTGCCAAGTGCTTAGAATTCACTATTGTAGCCTGCTCATTTACTATACTTGCCCATACTTAGTGTAGCTCTCATTAAGGTTCTCAGTTGCCCGCCTCACCAATTTTTGAACATTAGTTGGTAGTACTTGGTAATATATTAGCCTTGAGAAGTAATATAGAAACATTAGGAAATACTAAAGTTGCTGATATTGGTAATGTGCTGACTTAAAATATTAATTTAATTTGTTCCGGCAATGGAAAGAAATTTGATTGAGTCAAATTCCAAAATCATGAATTCTTGTCATCAGAATCTGATCCCAGTAAATGCATGCATGTTAATTTCTGTTGAATAAATGGATGTCAATAAAATTTTAAACTAGTTCGAAGTTGATTGTTTCTTTGCCTTTGGTTATCTCTGTGGTACTCCCATGGAGTTTGATGCTTCTTGATGAATTTGTAACACTTAGTCCATTTTTGTGCTTATAAAGAATCTATAGGCTGTTTTTTCAGACGTCGTATATTGAAGTTTTCTCTTCTTGATGGGATCATATGTGTGTGCTTTTTTAGGTCGTGTTGGCAAGTTGAGTATTAAAATTCCATGGAAAAAGCTTGGCTGGGATCCTGTCATAATCAGTTTAGAGGATGTATTGATATGTGCATCTCAGCGAGATGACAAAGAGGTATTACACCATGATTTGTTGTCAAGGTGGACAACTGAACTAAGAATTCTCTTTTTTCATCATCAATCGAAATCACTGTTCGTGACCCAGGATTCTACTTTCTCATCAATCTAATCCCCATTCACATTTTTTCTTTTACTTATCAATGAATAGATCTCTTTACTTGTATGGCTTAGATGTCTCGTGTTTCTTGAAAAAGTGGCTTAGATGGAATTTCAACTAAGAAAGTTTAAATAGCTTGTTTCATTTTTTAATCTACAATATCTTAATATTTTTCATAAATCTTTAAAAAAAGAAGGGATTTTGATGACAAAATAGAAAGAAAAGAACCTACTTGCTTCTCAACCGAGAGCCTTGTATGCAACAAGGATGTGTTGTAAGAGTAACCCATTTATCTTTTGGGTGGAATTGCCACAACATGGACATTCTTCTCAGCAAGAATTATTTCAGTAAGATAATGACTAGGAGGATTTGAAAAGCATTATGACATTACAATTGCCAAGATTTAGCCAATGTTCAAATCTTTTTGTTTATCTTAGGTATATTCAACATAACTCATTAGGAATACAACAATAACAATAACATACCAGTGTAGTCCCACCTAGTGGGGTATGGTGAGGGTGTAGTGTACACAAACCTTCCTGCTACCTTGTAGATGGAATGGTTGTTTTCTATGGACTCTTAGTTAACATAAATTATAAGGGGCGTTCAATAAAAATTGCAAAATCAAACTGCATAGGACCACCAAATTGAATGGGCTTAATATCATATGACTTTTTCTTTAAAAACTTGCCTAGAGCTTGGAACTTGGTTCCATTATCTTTAATGTGGGTGTGTGGAAAGAGAGAAATAGGAGAGCTTTTAAGAGGGTTGAGTCGAGCTTTTCTCAATTGAGAAGTAGCCTTTGATCCCTTATTTTCTTTTGGTCCATCGATAGAGTTCCCAATTGTATGGAAGATTGGGTGGAGTTTGTAGAGAAAACATCTTTTTTTGTGGATTCTTTACCTTTTGTGGATTCTTTACCTTTTGATCATTTGAATTAGGAGTTCATGTGGGGAACTCTAACAAGGATGGGTGTTGGCCGTACCTGGATAAAATGGATTAAGTTCTGTGTGTCCACAGTGATGTTTTCCATTTTGATCAGTGGATCTCCAACTGGTTTCTTCTCCACCGACAGAGGGTTGAGACAAGGAGACCCCCTTTCTCCTTTTCTCTTCATCTTGGCTATGGGAGGTCTTAGTGATATGTGGAAGGGTGCAAATCTGGGAGTGTCTATCTCTCATTTGCAATATGCTGATGATACTTTGGTGTTATGTGATGCAGAGAAGGAACAACTGAAACACTTAAGGGTAATCTTCATCTTGTTTGAAGCAATTTCGGGACTTCGTATTAATTGGGGAAAGAGTTTTGTCTATCCTGTGAATGAAGTTCCAGAGATTAGCTTTTTGGCAAACATTTTAGGTTGTAAGGTAGGGGAACTCCCCACCATTTATCTTGGTATACCTTTTGGAGCTAAGTGCAAGTCCATAAACATATGAAATTCTATGGTGGAAAAATGTGAAGAGAAGTTGGTTAATTGGAGAAGTCAATATTTATCCTTGGGTGGCAGAGTTACTTTGATAAACAGTGTTCTTGATGCCATGCCAACTAATATGATGTCTCTTTTTCCCATTCTTGGAAATATTATCAAAACGTTGGATGCTATTAGAAGGAATTTCCTGTGGCAAGGCAATGGTGAAGGGGAGAATAAGTATCATCTGGTCAAATGGGATGTAGTCATGAGCAATAAGAGAGGAGGTATGGGAATCAAGAACTTAAAAGCACAGAACAAGAGCCTCCTGTTAAAATGGTTATGGAGATTTGCAACAGATGAGCAAAGCTTATGGAAAGAAGTCAGTATTGCAAGATATGGCAGGGAAGGCCCATGGACCACTAAGGAAATAAAAATTCCATATGGGGGTCTATGGTGAACTATGAGGAATCTGTGGCCAAGAATGTGGGACAACTCTACTATCAAGGTAGGTAATGGTGGAAAAACTATGTTCTGGAATGACTTATGGCTAGGACAAACTCCTTTGAGGCAACAGTTCCCGGACATATATATCATCAGTCAGCAGAAACAAGCTACAATTTCAGAAGTGAGAAATGCACAAGGCTGTAATCTGTCTTTCAGAAGATTTCTCAACGATTGGGAGGTAGAGTAATTGACTCAATTCGACAATACATTGGAACAAGCACAGGACCTCACCTGTGAGGAAGACAGATTATTATGGAAGAGGAACAAAGATGGCAAATTCAAGGTGAAATCAGTCTACAAGCTACTGGATACTTCTCACACTAAGGACTGGCCTTGGAAGATGATCTGGGTAGGAAAGATTCCACATAAGGTGGCCTGTTTCACTTGGCTAGTTGCTAATCAAGCTGTCTTGACTCAGGGCAATCTTATGAAAAGGGGAAAACAGTTATGCTCCAGATGTTTCTTTTGTGAAGCTGAGACAGAGACAATAAACCATCTTTTCTTGCATTGTAAAGTGACTGAGCAACTCTGGCAATGGTTCTTTAACTTGAGGGGGATCAGATGGTCTATGCCTAGGAATGCTGCAGAAGTTCTAGCATGCTAATACAGAGATGGGTTTCAATCAGAACATAAGGAGAGATAGAACATTGTCCCTGCTTGCATCTGGTGGACAATTTGGAAGGAAAGAAATCAGAGATGTTTTGAGAACAAATGTATCCCTTTCCAATGTCTGAAAATGAATTGTTTAGTAACCTTATATTTTTGGTGCACCAACCTTATACCTAAGGATCCGGAGGATATCTCTTTTTTTAGATAATTTGTGAAGATCATAGGTGATAGATCCCCTGGAGGTCCTATACTTTTGATCTAATTACTACATGAGTATTATATTGGTGTAACTCTTTTGTTTATAATACCAGTTAATTTATCAAAAAAAATTATCGCACTATTTTTGTTGTAGTTTCGTTCAGCTTTCTAAATGCTTTGCCATACTTTTTGTACTATATTACCTTGATTTCTTCACTTTTTTATATTTTCTTTTGATCTGTTTCGGTATGCTTTTCCTTGAGCGTCGATGGTTTGTTGGAAACAACCTCTCTATCTCTTATGGTAGGGGTATGGTTTGCATATTCTACCTTCCCCATTGCGTATACTTTAGCTTTCCTAGACCCCATTTTTGGGATTACATTGGGTATGTTGTTATTTGATTGGTCGAGCAAAGTGATAATTATTCAATTTATTGTAATTGTCCTGTAATCAGTGGATAATGTCTTGCATGCGTTCTTCTCTTTCTAAACATCTTGCTAACATAGCCTGACAAGTACATACATATATATTTAACTATTAAAATATGTATGTACTCTCTTTGTCCCATTTTATGTGGCACCCGTTCCTTTTTGGTCCATTTTAAAAAAAGGCTACCTTACTCTAATTGGAAACAATTTAACTTTAAAATTTTCCATCATCTAAGAATTGTTCTAGACCACTAGTTTCAAAAGTCTTCCTCTTTTCCTTAAACACAGTGCCAAGTCAAAAGCTCTCACATAAAATAGGAAGGAGGGAGTATCGTATATGTGCGTGCGCGTGTTGTGTTTTTGTGTGTGTATATGCTTATATATATAAAACAATTAAAAAATATGTATGTATTATATATGTGTGTGCGCGTGCGCGAGCACGTGTGCGTTGTGTTTGTATGTATATAATACATGTCTTTGTATGTGTATATATACATCAACTTTAATTCCCTCCCTGTCTTTTCTTTTTGGCATAATGTTTTGGTGTAATTTTCTGCTCATGCTTGTGACAGTGGAGGATGGATGAAGTTGAGAGAAGAGAATTTGCTGGGAAAAAGGCCAAACTTGCTGCTGCAGAACTTGCAAAATTATCAAGACGTGTATGTGGTGAGTGCTTTAACATCTTATATTTGAAGGACTTTGAAACTCTGTTATTTTTATTGACAATATTATTGAAGCAAAAAAAGACTCGAGTTTATATATATACTAGTTACAAAGATCCCGTGCAATACACGGACCCAATAGTTATTCGTTAATTTATTCTTTAATGATATAATTGAACGCTAGTAAATTTTCTCATTAAGCATAGAATTGATATCCAATAAATATTATTAATATTAATTAAATTTTAAATTTAATAATTAAGTGATTTTAATTTTTTTTATATATATTTGTAATACTTCCTTTTTGACACAAATATAATCACGGAAAGATACTAAAATAGTTATTTAATTTTATTTGTCCAGTTTAAAGAGAAATTTGTTTTATCCTAATTTCAGTATTTACTTAACTCAAAATAACTAATCGGGGGCAATGAAGCGAAATCACAGTTGAAGCTACTGAGAAAATTATTATGAAATCATAGTTGAAGCTACTGGAAAATTATTTATTAGGGGCAATATTATAAAATCATAATTGCAGTAAGTAGTTGCTTTAAAAAGATTAATAAAGAAATTGACGAAATATTTTTATGGGCCTTGCATAATGTATAAAAGGAAGCAGGCAACTCAAGCAGGCATGTCGACGGAGAGGTGCCTGCTTGCCTCCTAACTCCCTCTTATTATATATATATATATATATATATATATATATATATATATATATATATATATATATATATATATATATATATATATATATATATATAAATATAAATGAGAAGATGTTTCAACTAACGTGTTGAAAGTTGTTCACAAGGCCGAACTTAAATCTACAGTTGTACTTCGCACCATACTCAACGTAACACCTTCATGCTTTATCTTTCGAGGCTTTAATCAACTCCATCTTACATAATTCTTCACCAAGCACAAAAAGGTCCTCCGAATACTTGCGAATCACCAAAATTAACCGAGTTGGGTTAAGTCTCATAGATCAAACCTTAGCACGAAAATACGAGGTGTTACGTTTTGTTTTTGTACAGGGGACCCTCTTATTTTGTAATGCTCAACACTAGCTTAGTCCTTGCCTATTTGTATTATTATGGGCTTGAGGGCCCTATAGAGAATGTGTTTCAGAAATCCAAAATAGAGTTAAACCACAATGATCGAATTGATTATCTTCATGCACAAGGATACTAGATTACCTAGTAGATCAGGTTGGAAAATCATCACAAACTTCTTTTCTACTGCAATTTCTTGCATATCAATAAATAATATATATAAAAATCTTTAGCAAAAGTTAAGAACTCATTAAATATTAATGATTCAATTTTGAAACCTTTTTGTTTTGTTTAACTTTCTAACTTTTTATTCTCTGAATTATTATATAGATCCCATGTATATCTTTCTCTTAACCCAATAGATAAAATTGCTTAATGAAATTTTGTCTGACTAGTTGTGAATTTTGAGCGATTCCCTCTCTCTACCCCACTCCTCCCTAGTCACCCCTACCACTCACCTTCCATATTGTACAAACGAAACCTAAATCCAAGACCCATATCAACACTTCCCTCCTTCCGGTCAAAGATATCAATAATATTCATTAGCATCACCACAGCTACTACTTCCGTAGTCGTTTAGACCACACCATTCACCTATCCGACCCAAATTCCACAATCTTTAAACCAATTTCATGCTTGCAGTTCTTGCTAATGGTCTTGAACTTTGGTATGAATACACCCCTTGGGTTCTTTCTTTAGACATTGAAGGCTTTACTACGCCTTCTACACTCGAGGAAATCACTGGGATTACTTGGGTTGAGCACAATTGATTGGTGGTTTCTGCTAAAGTTTGTGAAACTCTTATTGAGTGTAGTTTGAATTTTTCACCGGACAATAATAGAGACTAAAGATTTATTGGAGCAAGGAGATTAATGATGATTTGATTATTTCGACCACTTGAATATTAGTTTTGATGATTATTTAGTGATTTTGCTGGTGATTTTCAATGTTAATAGTTGTAGGTAATGGTGAGACAAATCGTGAGAAAGTATTAGAAGATAGCTGAATAGATGGGGCTGCTATGGTGATGGTGGTTCAACAATAGCGATGGAGGAAATGCACAGGTGGGGTGGGTGCTGAGTGATAAGAGAGGGGGAAAAAGAAACGAAAAAAAGTAAAGAAAATAACATAAAAGATAAAAGTAATTTTTTTTATATTTAATAGAAAATCAAATATGTTTTAAAATATTTTTTAATCAATTCTTTTGACTCTCATATGCATTCAAGAGAATTAAAATCCTGGTGGAAGCACAAATAAAAGATTCAGCACTCGTTGTGCCGTGTCAGCACTTAATGGTACATTTATTCCACTTTAAAATAATCCAAGGGGTAATAGGATCCCAGTGAAATATAAGTGTGTTGTTGAGTATCCAATTATAGGTTTAGGGGCCATGTGATTATTTTCTCTCTTTTCTTTCTATTTTGTCGGCAAAATCCCCCCTTTTTTCTTTTATTTTAGACTTATGAAAAAGTTAAATAAGAAATTGCTGATTGAACAATGGAAACTAAAACATTTTGAACTTTATTCCTCAATTGAATATAGAATGGTTTAGTTAGAAGAGTTCAATTTGAGAAAAAGATAAAATTTATATTATTAGCTTGGTTTGAGAAAGCTCCGCTCAATAGTGCTTAGCCATGTGTGTGTAGACTGAAATGTTCTCATGAAGCCAGTCAACGGTAGCCTAAGAGCAAGTCAAAACTACGAGAAGGGCACAAGAAGTTCTGTGAAGGTAGGGAGAGCTTTTCAGTAGACTTCAAGTAGGTGTGCCGTGTGTTAAGAAGGCAGAGACTGGCCCAGGCTTCACACTAATATTCCCATCTAAGGTTGAATAAGATTAGATTAGTTACTGATCCAAAAAGAAAAACATTGACATCTGAGCATAGTATTCACTATTCAGTCTGCTGCAGCAAAATAATCACGAGCTCTGTAAGTCTGTTCAGAACTAGGGTCCATTTTTTTAAGGTATTATACTATTAGATGATTGATGACAAAACTTAAAGCTACTTTCTGTTTCCTTTTTTTTAATCTCCCTACTGAAGGTTTGCTGTGTTTAAATTTAGTGTCGCTATTTTGGCTTGCAGATTCATGTTAAGCTTGTGTCCTGTACACTGTAACTTAGTCTGCTTTCTCTTAGTAGATATCAATATTGATTGTTTGTAGATTTAGTTTTCTATCTTCTTTTGTTTTCTTCTTAAAAATCTTTTGGGTTTTGCAGATAATCAGGCTGGAAACTCATTTACTTCTTACATTACTGCAAAGGTTGTATATTTTATTTGTTGAAGGCACTGCTTGGACCTTTTGGGATTTTTTTTCTTACAAATTTCTTTGGATTGGTTGTACTATGTAGTTGTATATATGCACATTGATTTTCATTCTCTCTCTAATACTTTGTTCCTGATAATCTTCTTCAGATCCTTGACAGCATTCAGTTGTCCATCAGAAATGTTCATGTTCTTTACCGTGACATGCTGACATCTTCGGTATAGTTTTACCTAATTGTCTTTGAGAATCTTTATATTTCCTTGTGTACTCGATTGCTTTCCATTTGAATTCTTGAGCTTGTTGGACTATTCTCTTGGTGCTTAGCTTTCAGGTTTTTGGCGATCCTTCATTGCTATGATTTCTTTGGGTTCCTCTCTCATCTCATTCTCCTACATGTCCCTTCTTGGTCACTTAATATCTAGGATGAAGTAGAGAATTTTGGCCTTTATCAGGTGCCTCGTTCACTTGGCCCAGGGCGGAGGATTCTTCTTCTAGATTAACAACAACATACCTAGTGGAATCCCACAAGTGGGGTCTAGGGAGGGTAGAATGTACGCAGACCTTACCACTACCTTATAGAAGTAGAGAGGTTGTTTCCTAGGAACCCTCGTCTCAAAAACCCATAAGCAGAATAAACTAGATATGACAAAACACATGTCAATATGTAAATACGATAGAATTAACACACATATGACAGATATAAAACACACCTACTTTTGTTACCTTATTATACCTCCATCTAACCCTACCAACCAATTAGCCTGCTACTCTAATTCGCGACCTCCACTCCATTCTATCTAAGATCATGTCCTTGATGAGCTCCAGTTTCGCCATATCTTGTTTGATAATCTCCCCCAAATACTTCTTTGGTCTACCTCTACCCCTTCGTGTAACTCCCAAAACCAACCTCTCGCACCTCCTAACAGGAGCATCAGTATTCCGCCTGTGCACATGTCCAAACCATCGCAGTCTCACTTCCCTCATCTTATCAGTCACCGGGGCCACCTTTAGCTTCTCCCTAATGGTCTCATTCCTAATCTTATCCCTCCTTGTGTGACCACACATCCATCTCAACATCCTCATCTCTGCGATATGCATCTTTTGAACATGTGCCTTTTTTGTTGGCCAACTCTCCACCTCATACAACAAAGATGGTCTAACCACCATTTTGTAAAACTTACCTTTGAGTTTAGGTGGTATCTTCTTATCACACAATACTCCAGAGACAAGCCTCCCTTTAGTCCATGCTGCACCAATATGATATGTGACATCATCGTCGATATCGCCACTACATTGGATGATGGACCCCAGATACTTAAAGTCTTCCCTCTTGGGGATAGGTTGAGTGGCAAGCCTCACATCAATTTTTGCTTCATCCCTCACAATACTGAATTTGCCCTCCATGTATTTAGTCTTCTTCTAGATTAGACTAGACAAATTCCTAGCGTCTACATTTTGGGAGGAATTGACACACAATATGAGCTAGTTTTCTCTATCACGACTGTTATTCGGCTATTCACCATCAGTGTTGGATGGAAGTAGAGGAAGATGGACGAGATCTCCTTCAAGATTTGAGAACATGTGGCTAAATGTGTCAGATTTTGGGGATAGAGTGGCTGGTTGGTGGAGGGGAGGCCTTCTTATAGGTTTGCCAAGAAATTGAAATTGGTTAAAAAGGACATAAAGCTTTGAAATTAAGAAGTGCATGGGAGGGTAAAAGTAGAAATGGGGGAGTTTATGAATGAAATAAGGGAGTTAGAGAGGATAGAAGCAGGGAGCGAGTTAGAGGGGAATGAGAAAGAGGGGTTGAAAAGGGAGCTAAGTAAGTTGGCTTTGGCTTAAGAGGTTAGCTAAGTTGTCTTTGGCTTAAGAGGGGTCTCTGGGGGCCCGATGGTTTCTTGTTGGTTTTTTTTTTCAACATTGTTGGATTATGGTCAAAATAGAGGTGATTTTGAAAAAAGTTTGAATACTTTGCTTATTGTCATCGTCCCTAAATGGGAGGGAGCCTTGAGCATGAAGGATTATAGACCCATTAGTCTAGTGGGAAACATCTATAAAATCATCTCTAAGGTGCTTTCGATTAGATTTGTGAAGGTGATGAACGAGACTGTATCTACTTCACAAAATAGGTACTATTGTTTGAAGTTTGGATAACCTAGGGTATCCCGATCGTTTGTGGGTTAAATTTGGAGAGTTAGAGACTGAACAAACTGTACTTGATTTGTGAGAATCGAGATAATAAAGTCCATCAGACTCATGCCCTTTACCAATTATCCTTTCTGTACTGAGGTCCTGTATGACGAAGAAGTCACTGAAGAATGAGAGAAGAAAATTTAAAGCCTTAATCAAATGACTTACAGACAGGAGGGTAAGAGGACGACTAGGGACAAGAAGAACATTATTTAGAGTCAAGGAAGGTAAGAGATTGGCTTGACCGACTTCGGTTGCCATGGTGTGAGAACCATTAGCTAACATAACAGTGGGAAGGGTTCTGAGAACAAGTAAATTTAGACAATAAAGATTTGTTTCTAGAAATTTGGTCAGAAGCACCTGGGTCCATGATCCAAGGGCAGAGTGTGGCGGGTTGAGATACAAGCAACAAGAGCTCAGCTTAATTTTTCCCGCAAGCTACTGGGGTTGAAGTCGCCAAGTTTACATGTCCTAAAAAGGAGAGGAAATCAATACCTAATCAATGCCTAATTAAAATAGGAGTAAACCAAGCTACCTATGATGTTTATGCTTACGCTATAGAATATTCCTAGGATTCCAACATGTATAAACGAAAAGTTACCATGAGCCTGCCTTAGGTAACATCTTTTTCTGTGATGAGTACTTCTTTAGCTATTTCTTTGCCGGAGTAGGGGGTTTAACTGCAACTTTTTTTAGTTCAGGTTACTTGTAAGAATTAAGTGAAGTGTTGTTTATTCATTTAGTGTCTGTATTATTTTAGTCAGTTCTGTTATATTAGTCATCATTCCAAGCAATTGTTTCCTTTTTCATCAGGCAGTAACTGTGTTTGGTCTGAAGCTGTCAAGTTTGACAATTATGAGGCAACTAATTAGGTATGACTCTGTCCTGTAGTCTTATTTAATAGGTATTGTATCTTTTTAACATTCTTTGTGCAGTCACTTGCGTTGATGAATTTGCTATGCTTGACAGATATATTGTTCTTTCTGTAAGTCATATTTCTTATGCATGAGATGGTGTATTTGATGTAGAGAATCTTGTGTTCTTCCTTGGAATTGGGATCCTTTAGTGATTAAAAGGTGGGCCGTGATAATATAGCAGTTTAAGGCATTTCATACGATACCAGCAAGTATTAAGTTGATTTATCTTTCAGTTTGCACATATCTATAGCCTGTTTGACATGCTTTTGGAAGGCCAAAAATGCTTATTTTTATAAAGTGAGCTTTTTGACCAAGCTTTTGGGAGAAAATAAGTGCTTCTGAAGTTATTTGTCAGAAAGTAAAAATAGTAACTTTCCCTAAAAGCACTTTTCAGAATAACACTTTTAAAACGCTTGGCCAAACACTAAATATTGCTCAAAAGTGCTTTTTAAATTTATTGGCGAAATACAAACTGTTTCTCACCAAAATTACATTTTTGAAAAACATTGATGTGAGACTTGCGGCTCACCTTATCCCCAAGAAGGAAAGCTTTAAGTATCTGGGGTCTATCATCCTGAGTAGTTGGGATATCGACGATGATGTCACTCATCGTATTGGGGCGGCTTGGACAAAATGGAGGTTGGCCTCTGAAGTTTGTGTGATAAGAAGATACCACCTAAGCTCAAAGGCAAGTTCTACAGAATGGTGGTTAGACCATATTTGTTGTATGGGGTGGAGTGTTGGCCAATAAAAAATGTACATGTTCAGAAGATGCAGGTCGCAGAAATGAGGATGTTAAGATGGATGTGTGGTCACACCAGGAGTGATAAGATTAGGAACGAGGTCATTCGGGAGAAGCTAGAGGTGGCCCCTGTAGCTGACAAGATGATGGAAGCGAGACTGCGATGGTTTGCACATGTACAAAGAAGGAGTACCGATGCCCCTGTTAGAAGGTGTGAGAGGCTAGATTTGGGAGCTACAAGGAGGGGTAGAGGTAGACCAAAGAAGTATTGGGGGGAGGTGATTAGATATGATATGGTGAAACTTGATCTCACCAAGGACATGACCTTAGACAGAAAGGAGTGGAGGTCGAGAATTAGAGTAGCAGGCTAATAGGGTAGATAGGAAGGAGTGGTAATTGTTTGCCTTTATATGTTATTTATCTGCCTTTATATGTTTACTATCCTGTATCTACGTATTATCATGTGTCCTTCTCTTTCTTGTCTGTTTATCATATTTAGCTTATTCTGCTGATGGGCTTTTGTGACGAGGGTTTCCAGGGAACATCCTCTCTACCTATGTGGTAGTGGTAAGGTCTGCGTACATCTTACCCTCTCCAGACCCCACTTGTGGGATTTCACTGGGTATGTTGTTGTTGTTGTTGTATTTTATTTATTAAAAAAAAAGCTCAAAATTATATAATACCGATAGGGTATCAATATACTGACGGAGTATCGCAAGAATATATTTTCTATTAATTTAGAGTTCAATAAATAATTTTGCGACTTTAATAATTTTTTTTAATCGTTCTATTTCTTAAAGAGAGAGCTCAGAACTATATGATACCGATAGGGTATCAATATACTTAAGGACTATCACAGATAATTAACCTCTAGTCCTATATGATGCCGATATGGTATCAATATACCAATGGAGTATTACAACGAATATATTTTCTACTAATTTAGAGTTTAATAATTTTTTTAATTGTTTCTTATTTATTTCTTAAAAAACATAATCTTATATGCTACCAATAAGGTATCAATATACTGCCAAAGTGTCACAGAGGATTGAGCTCATTTTATATGATACTGATATGATATATATCATGCTGGTGTATCATAAAGGATTATTTCATAGTATTCATGCTGACATCGTGCTGACGTCAGCATGATGTCATGTGCAAATAAAAAGGGGAAAGTGGGGTAAGATGGTAAATAGTTTAGGCCACGGGTACATTAAGGGTAAATAGTTTTGGTTGGGTCCATTAAGGATAAATAGTTTCACATTAGGTCTATTTTGCGTAGTTTTCCCCTCAAATTATGTGTCATGGAATTTTGGAGAGCCAAACAAATTTATTTGTATTATTCTTAAATATTTTAATTGTTAATTAATTATTGTGATTTATAGTACTTTTTACGTTATTTTAACATAATATATGTTAATTTTTCTGTCTTAATATTAAAATTTCAACAACAACAACAACATACCCAGTGAAATCCCACAAGTGGGGTCTGGGGAGGGTAGAATGTACGCAGACCTTACCACTACCTCATAGAGGTAGAGAGACTGTTTCCTGGGAAACCCTCGTCACAACAACCCATCAGCAGAATAAGCTAGATATGATAAACAGGCAAGAAAGAGACACTGTTAAAATTTTGAGTCAACTAAATTTTTATGCAATTTTTTAAATATTTGAAATTGTTATATTGTGTTTTATAGTTCTTTTAACTTTATTTGAAATTGTCGCGGAGATGAAGATGTTGAGATGGACATGTGGACATACTAGGAGTGATAAGATTAAAAATGAAGTTATTTGGGAGAAGGTGGGAGTGGCCCCCTGTGGCAGACAAGATGAGAGAAACGGGATTGAGGTGGTTTGGACATGTGCAGAGGAGGTGTGTCGATGCTCCAGTTAGGAGGCGCAAGAGATTGGATTTAGGGATACTGGAGGGGTAGGGGTAGATTAAAAAAGTATTATGGAGAGATGATTAGACGGGATATGACGCAACTTTATATCACTGAAGACATGACCTTGGATAGAAAATAGTGGAAGTCGCGTATTAGGATAGAAGGTTAGTAGGGGTAGAATGTCGTCTTGCCTTGCGACAATTTTTAGGTTTGTCATAGGATTAGTCGAGCTATTATGGTTGTGTTGTTACTATTTTTTGATTGTTCTGGTATTTTATTATTTTTCCATGGTTCAATTTTGTCTGCAGTGCGACTTGAACCCCAGAACCATGCTTGCTTTGAATACCATCTCGAAGTGTTTGACCATCTCATCTAAAAGCTTAAGATGATAGAGAACACATTTTTGTTTATTTAATTAGTGTCTTCAACAATGTCGTTTACCAAGTCTTTTGATTTGTATTTCGATGCTTTGACCCTTTATTGTCCTTTGTCCATCTTCTAGTGGAAAAGTGAGAGATGGGAGTGTCAACATACTTGTTGAAGTTAAAGGATTGGAAATCTATTGTAATACCTTCCAAAGTAGTCATGAGGTGATGGGACACAATGCAGTGGATTCTAACAGTCAAGGCAGAGACTCAGAAGCAAATAATGACAGATGTATATTGGTCCCGCTAGATGTAACTTTGTCTCTTTCGGTATGTGAATCTGATACTCAATTTTTGTTATTCTGTTATTTGTTTATTCCTTTTGTGTTTTGATTTAAAAACAAAAAGAGAAATCATGCTTGAGTCTTTATTGCTTTCTATATTATACAGGTTAAAATTAACTGTACCACGTGTGTGCTTCCCGATAATTGAAATATATAACATCTGATATGTGGTGCCATCCCTTTCTTTCCATGCAATGCATCCTCCTTAACTTACTTCCTCGAGAACACTTTTTGTCCAACATTACTTAATCATCGTTCAACTAAACCTCAACTCCAAGTTAGTTTGAATGAGTTATACGATGATCGTATCTATTCTGCTCTATTAAAGGTGCATTTTATTACTTAACAACCTCCCTAAAATGGCAGTTTTGCATCTCAAAAAATGTAAATATGATATAAGGACGCTTCAATTATGATGGAGTGGGAGTTTGGAGAGCTATTAGAAACTTATGGCCCAAGCTAGAACCAAACTTACACATCAAGGTGGGGGATGGAAGGAGAACTAGATTCTGGTGGGATGTATGGGTCAAACAAACCCCCCTAAAGGAGTTGTTTCCTGATCTATTTACTTTGTGCACCAATTCTGAGGCAATGGTCAGTGATTGTTGGACAAAACAAGGCTGGAACCTTTATTTCAGAAGCCTTCTAAATGATTGGGAAATAGAGAGAGTAGCCAAATTGTTGGAGGAAGTGAGGGATTTTGCAGGCACCAATACTGCCAAAGACACAATAAGTTGGTATCACAGTGAGGATGGGGAGCTACACAGTTGGCAGGGCATACAAGGAGGAGTGCAACCTGCAAAGGAGTAGGTACCAGAGTTTATGGAAGCGGATATGGAAGAATTCAGTACCAACAAAAGTTAAGTGCTTCACCTGGTTAGTCATCAGAAAGGCATGCTTGACATATGAAGTTTTGAGGAGGAAAGGAAATATCATACTTCCCTGGTGTTCTTTATGCGGGAAGATAGGGGAAACCAATAGTCACCTATTCTTACATTGTACTTTCACAGCACAACTTTGGTCCATCTTTCTCAACCTTTCAGAAGTGAAATGGACTATGCCTGAACATACCGCCGATTTACTAAGTTGCTGGATTAGGAGAGGAGGTAGCAAGAGGCGGAAGACTTGGTGGGATTTAATTCCACACTGCATTTGGTGGACAGTGTGGAAGGAGAGGAATAGTAGGAGTTTTAAAGATATATCCAATTCCATTCATAAGGTTAATTGGAATTACATTGTATCTCTATATTTTTGGAGTAAAGAGATAGGATTAGAAGATTCTGATCAACTTTTAGAATTCTTAGGATCCTTGTAAGTATTTCTCTTATTGTTCTTTTATAATTTTCTAAAGGTCTCCAGCATATCCTTTATGCTGAAGAATACAATGTTACCAATTATCAAAAAAAAATAAAATAAATTATGATGGACATCCAACTTCTCATCTTGCATTTGAATATTACATTTGTGTGGTCGAAATCCCATGAAGCTTTATTATTAATGTGCTATCTCTAAATCGTTCAACAAAAGATGGACTGATGGAGTAACCAAATTCTCATCTCTCATTTTATTTTCCATCTAAATTCAAGCTTTGCTATTTTGATATGCAGATGAAATATGTTTAGCAGAGTTACTCGGTACATGTACTGGTGTGAGTTAGTAGGCAGTGGTGGAGTAATCGAGGTGTGCGCAACCTGGCCTAGGCTCCACCTCTATCAAAATATGAGACTGAAGAAAACTAGTTGTCATCAGGCTTGTAGAGATAAATTTAGAGGGTGTTTGGATTGGCTTATTTCAAGTAACTTTTGGCTTTTAAGCTCTTTTTTATCTTTGGATTTGGAGGTATTTGGGAAAGACAAAAAATGCTTTTAAGCACCTACTTTTAGGCTTGGCTTTTAGCTTACTTTTGTACGTTTTTAGCCTAAAAATAGGTGCTTAAAACATTTTTTGTATTTCCCAAATACCTCCAAAATAAAAAAGAGCTTAAAAGCCAAAAGTTACTTGAAATAAGCCAATCCAAACATCCTCTAAATTTATCTCCAACTTTTGTCTTTTAGCTTGTAAGCTACTTAAAAAAAGCCAATCCAGACTTCGACTTGGGTCTGAAGACTTTTGGCTTTTAGCTTATTTTTCTACCTTTTTAGCCTAAAAATAGGTGCTTAAAAGCCTTTTTTGGCTTTCCCAAATACCTATAAAAATAAATAAAAGCTTAAAACGCAAAAGTTACTTGAAATAAGCCAATCTCCAACTTTTCGTTTTTAGCTTGTAAGCTACTTAAAAGAGCCAATCCAGACATCCACTTAGTTCTGAAGATTTGTCAAGTGAATATCTAATAAGAGGCCTTATAGCCTTACACCACATAAAGGACAAGAATCATCCAATCCCATGTACTGCGTTTTAAGAGAGTGATCACGAAAAGCTGTAAGAATATACCAGACCATAGCCAACATATTCTCTTTCTCTAGAAGCTTTCCATTGTGGCTACGAATATTACACCAATGTTTAATGCTTAAAACTCATCAATTGAACCTCTACTTGGTTCAACATGACTGTATGTTCTAAATAGTTATTAAACATTTCATGTATAGTTTTAGTTTTCTTTTTTGCTTGGACATTTACCTTTGACTTAAATCTGTATTAGATTTTGAAAGTGTTTACTAATTTTAATATAGGATCGTGTGCACTTGTTTTGCATTACACGGTGAAATTAACATGTCTTTTTGTTTGTAAACTTTCTGCTTCTTTCATTTGTTTTCTAATTAGCTGTTATCCATTCTTGTATAGGTGAACCGTTTAGGAAGGCTTGAGAAAGATGTTCCTCAATACTTCATAAGTGTAGAGTTGAATAATGTGGTTTGTACCGGAGATTTCCTACTGTGTTAAAGAATTTCATTCGCCGTCCACTAATATAGTTGCTGATCTGCTTTCTCATTGCATATTAGGTTGTTTCACTGGATGAGATTCAAATACAACAAATCTTGAACATTTGTGATTATTTGCTGACATGTCAATTGAGAGAGAGGTAAGATGTTGTCACCTTTTGCCTTGGATATCCAAAAGTTTTTCATTTGTATCAGCTTTCTTATAGTAACCTTTTCTTTGAGGAGCACAATAGTTTTACCTTGAACTCTTTTGTTTTAGCTCAGACATTGAGGGATTTTCTCGACTTTTTTCCTGTTTTCCCTTCCATCTTTTGTGATGAAGAATATTTTATTGATGAAAGAAGGATTGAGAACTAGATGTCCTCAACCGAGGAAAGAAGTTACAAAAGTTCCATCACATTGCTGTTCGTCTCTCAACATCTCTTAGAAATATATGATTACAAAATTTGTACATATTCATTCCCTTGAGCTTCAGCCTCATCAACCGAACTTTTGATTGCAACAACCTAAAGGAGGTCTGGGTACTGTTTAAGCTGTGCTGGTCGATATATTTACATGATTAGCTGTTTTAACTCAAATGGGGTCCAGGTACCGTTTAAGCTGTGCTGGTCGATATGTTTTCATGATTAGCTGAGCTGTTTTAAATCTTATTTACGGAGAATGAAAAAATCTCTATCCAAATAGTGTGTTAAGTTGTCACATTTTAAAAAAGCTTATGGTGAAAGCCTGTGTTGTCTGTGGATATCCTCATGTCCATAACTACAAATGAATTTTTGCATGCAATAACAGAAAAGTGATAAATTCCCAAGACATGTAACTTATTCATGTTAGAACTGAATTATACAGAAATATTGTTCTCCAGAAAGCTCAACAATGCTCGGCTGGTATAGATTTTATGCTCGACAAAAAATTGAAAAGATTAAAAAATGGTGTGATGCTTGGAGCAGTATTTCTCTTCATTAGTATTGAACACTGCGTCTGTATGCTCACGCACTGAAAAAATGGAAAGTGATGTGGTCTCATTTGAATGCTACACCAAAATTTATTGGGTAAGCATAAAGCTGCATACATGTAGTCTGCTTATTTTGGGTTTTGACGACATCTTCACAAGTTTTTTCCCTCTATTTTTTGAGTTCGTACAAGAGAAGTACCTCGATTAAGCTTAATTTCCTTCTATTTATGTGCAAGAATAGGAAGTGATGCTCCTCATTAGAAGTATTTCTTAGCTTAACACACTCCTCAGTGTTCCTTTTATTGCATGACTTAGTATTGGGATATCAATGCTTGATTCTCCACTAATCGCATCTAATCAATGAACTCAGAAACTACTTGTATACAGTAGTTTTCGTCCAATTATCAATGAATTAACTTAATTTATTGATAAAGGTTTGAGTATCTGTTTCCAAACGTCTCTATGTTTCGTTCTATATTTAGTTTAAGACATGTTCTTCCTGTTTATTATCCTTTTCTTTCTTACTTTTTGGGTAAACATCTGTCAGGTGCATCAGAAAAGATTACCCTTTCTAAATTATTGATGTTCTTGTAAGTGGTGCTATTGTGTGTCCATTGTAGGTATGGACGTTTTCGTCCTTTAGGAAAAAAGGTTAAAGGCTGGCAAATAGCATGGTGGCAGTATGCACAAAAATCTGTTTTACTGGATGTTCAACAGAGGTTGAGGAGAACTTCTTGGAAATATCTTGGTGAGAGACTGTAAGTTTATCTTCTCAAGAAACTTTTCCACAATCAACGTAGGAAAACATTTGTAGGAAAACATTTGGAGGACTTGTCTTTTTGTTTTTTTTAATTAGATTATTTAGATATAAGTAATGTGCAGTCAATTATTTGACATTTCATTTCTTCGTATTCGTTTCAGTTTCATGTTCGTTTGCCCTTTATGAATGTTGAAACTCAAATTCTGCAGCTACTTATTCACCAGCTGATGGAAGTTTAATGATTTTTGATACCTTGGCGTGTCTTTTTTTTTCCTTGGCATTCATGTTCCACCTGTGTTGGATAGCATTAGGTATGTCATTACTGTGATGAAGAAGTCCAGTGATGCAGTCCTTTTTTTTAGGGGATCAAGTAAAATTTTCATTGATAATAACAAGGCTTACTAGGCTGCATACAAGAGATATACCAATAGGAGAGACCTACAAAATGTGGTTCTCTCCAAAAGCCACCCGATCCTCTGTACAAACAGGAATTACATGGGTGCACCAAAAAAAAAAAAAAAAGGGGATCGAAGAGTACTCCTCAATTGAGCAAAGCTCATCTCTAGCCCTTCAAAAGTTCTCCAAAATCTGTCGCTTGCAGCCACATATTCTCGAATCTGAAAGGAGATCTCATCCTTCTGCTTCTACCATTGTTCAAAAAACATGATTGGTGAATAATCTGAGATCAACTGGGGGAGAGGATATTGGATCACATTCGGTGCCAACTCCTCCAAAGATGTAGAAACCCGAAATCTATCCAGCCGAGATTTGGAAATTGATTCCTCCGACCTCAACCATGTGAAATTAGCACCTGTCAAAGGCAAATCGATTAGAAGATGGTTATCAATAAAATTCCAGAAACTCTTCCATAGCCCGATATCACCCTATAACCGAACCTCTCCTCTGTGTCAGAACAGTGTAGCATGCTCAGAATTTTCTTGGTATTTTGCAGAAGTGCTTAGTTGTTTAGGCAGTTCCCTCAGGGGCGAATTTATGTGTCATTTTTGGGTCATGGTAACCCGGGGTCATCCGACTAAATTCGGTATATTACATGTACAATTCTTTTATTGAATATATTAAATATTAGCTAAAGGAATCCATTCTCAAAATGACAAGTTGGTTTACTGGTCCAAGGGCTTTTTTTCAGCACGAAGGTTGAGGGTTCAATCCCAGCCTACAGCGCCAATAAAGTAATGGTGCACCCATGTACTTGAATTCCTAGATTCGCCTCTGAGTTCCCTAAACTATGATATTCAGCTTCGTTCCATTTTTCCTCTTTGTTTATGGTTCTTTGGTTGGGGAAGTAGAGGTACAATCATAGCATCAGATATCTTTACCCATATTTGCACTTGAGCCATTTTTATCCCCTTTCTGCTTGTTCTTGTAATATGTTATACACTTTTTTACTTGTGCATATATTAAGAAGGTGCTTTAAAAATTTTCGATGCCTGTTAGATGCTTAGTTTTTTGCTCTCTTGCTATCTGATTCCTGAGGTGCATAGACTGCTACTAGTATATTTTTGGAATTATTGCTGCCTGATCCCTACGCATACATATAGACTATAGTATAACCAATGCGAGTTGGAGTTGGGTAGGGGGTTAAAAATAGTAAGAGGTTTTCTTTCTCTGTGTGTGTATGAGTGTGGAGCATGGGCAGTGAGAGGAGGGGGTGCAGAGGGCATTGACATTTAAAGGGAAAGCATGCTCCTTTGCACTTTTCTTCATCCCTTCAGCAGTGGATTATTGTTTGGTAGACTAATAGCCCATTATGAACTTACAAAATTCCTGCCCATTGTTGGTTCTTATTCCACACCTTTTGACCCCCTTATGCTGTTACTACCGCTGCTGCTGCTTATATAATTGTTTCATTTTTTTATTCCCCCTTTTTTCTAGTAATTAAAACTTTAACTAGATAGGATTTTTCTCTGGCAGCTGTTTCGGTATTTAATTTGGGGAGGGGATTAAAATTAAGCAGATGTTCTATTTTTTTTTTATTGTATATTAGAAGAAATGTGGAGAGATCAACATCCCCCTTTCATGGGTTAGCTCTACCCCTCGTCATTTTTCTGGTTGGTTTGTTTACTCCTTTACCCATTTTTTTCATCTGGTAGGCTAGAATGCTGATTGGTCACACAGATTACTCTATTACATTACAGATTATATAGTCTCTGCTTGAAATTGCAGCCAAATGTTGGATTTTGATCTAATTGGCCTATCTCTCCCATTTTTAGGATCAGAAGTTCTTGTTCGAAAGTAAAATGACATCATCAATTTGTTCTTCTCATTTAGGTTACGAAGGTGCCATAATTTTTTTTTTGTTGGAAAAGTAATGACTGTATTAATTAAACAACACTAAGTCAGTGCTGGTGAAATTCTTATCAAAAAGAGAGTGCTGAGAATTATGTACAGGTGAGCAACAACAACAACAACAACATACCCAGTGGGATTTCACAAATGGGGTCTAGGGAGGGTAGAATGTACGCAGACCTTACCACTACCTCATAAAAGTAGAGAGGCTGTTTCCTGGGAACCTTCATCTCAACAACCCAATTATGTACAGGTGAGCAAAAGTGTAAAAGGAAAAAAGCCCAAAAGTGTGGCATCAACAATCCTTAATGGGGTTTCAAGAATTCTAACTGTGTTTCTGCGTTAAAAGGTGGCTTTTCTTTTGGAGATTGGCTAAGTTTTCATGTAAGCACCAATGTCAGGAATATGCTATCACATACAACAGAGTGCATCAACAGATCTTACAAGTAGTGTAATGTTCGAACAAGGTCAATCATGGCCTCAAAATCATGAGCATCACGTACATTTACTATGGTGCTCCAAACAGAAAGCTAAGGAATAAGATTAAATTTAAGACTTGCTACCTTTAAGAATTTTCCGTTCTCACAATATCTTTGAGAAGAGATTTAATGCCACCTACACTGCTCTAATCCCAAAGAAGAATTGTGTCAAGGAACTGAGAGATTTTAGGCCCATCAGCCTCAAAGGAAGTGTGTATGAGCTGTTATCCGGAGTGCTGCTTGAAAGACTGAAGAAAGGGATTGACAAGCTAGTAGATGTTCAACAGATGGTATTCATTAAAAACGAACAAATAAGGTATGCCATTCTAATTGCTGATGAAGTAGTGGATTGAAGAATTACCCTAGGAAAGGCAGCAATTTTGTGCAAATTGGACATAGAAAAGGCTTATGACCATGTGAACCCGAAGTTTTTATTGAAGATGCTTTCATGTATGGGTTTTGGGAGGAGGTGGATTTAGTGGATCAAGTATTGCATGTTCACTATCAAATTCTCAATCCTCATAAATGGTGCACCTGAAGGTTTTGCCCTACTCAAAGAGGTCTGAGGCAGGGAGATTCATGGTCTTTTTTTCTTTATGATTGTCATGGAGGGCCTAAATAACATGATAAAGGTGGCCAGAGAGAATATATGCCTCAGGGTTTTGAGGTAGCCAGAACTCAAACCTCAATATTAAGTAGCAACATGGGAGTCACTCATTTACAATATACAGATGACACCTTGGTAGTTTGTGATGCTAATGAAGGGCAACTACTGGTTCTAAGATCAATCTTGGTGCTGTTTGGAGGAGTCTCAGTTTTACATATCAATGGGAGAAAAAGTCAGTTGTAACCTTTTGATAACGTCTCTAATATGGAGGAATGTGTCTGGTATTCTGGGAGGGGAAGTAGGTTTTTTTGCCTACCATTAAACTAGGTATGTCCTTAGGTGCTAAATCAAAGGTTTTGAAAACATCTAAAATCCTGTAGTTGGAAAGTGTGATAAGAAGCTTACCAGATGGAATTCTCAATATCTCTATGGAAATCCGAGTCACTCTCATTTATTCAAGTTTGGATGCCTTGCCAGTTTATATGATGTCTATCTTCCCCATGTCTGGCATGGTGATACAAAGATTGGATAAAACTAGGAGGGATTTCTTATGGAAAGGGAATAGAGAAATTGGTTTTACTGTCCAACATATAGGCAATTGGAGTAAGGTTCTCTGGGTGAAGAAACATGGGCTCTAGGAGTAACGAATCTAAAAAAGAAGAGCAAGGCCCTTAGACTAAAGTGGTTATGGAGGTATTCTCAAAAGCCTAAACCCTACTGGGAAAAAGTAATTGAAGCAAAATACAGAGAGAAGAACAAGTGGATGACAAAGGAGGATCAATACAACCATCAGGGTAGGCAATGGCAATAAAACTTCATTTTGGGAGGATAAATGATTGGGCACTACTAGTCCGAAAAGCATCTTTCCAGAGATGCATGACTTGTTAATGACTAAACAAGTGAGCATAGTTGAGGTTTGGGCACAACCTGGATGTAATTTCCAGTGTAGAAGGAATTTCAATGATTGGGAATCAGAGACTGACAGAATGTTTCGAAGGTTGCAGATTTTCAGGAACAAGGGATGACCATGATAAATTATGGTGGAGCATAGCAAAGGCACATTCAAGGTGAACTCTGCATATAAGTTGCTAAATCAAGGTGGACAACAGCCTTCTCTTTGGCCTTGGAAGCAGATTTAGAAACCTAAAATCACTCAGTGGGGCATGTTTCACTTGGCTTCTGGCAAGAGGCAGTTTTGACACAGGATAATCCTAAGATAGGAAGTTCTCCATGTGTTCGAGATGTTATTTATGTAGGGAAGTGGTTGAGACGGTCAACCATCTATTCTCTAGCATAGGATGACATCCCCAGCTGTGGAGGATTTTCATCAGTCTAAGGGGTTTTACTTGGGCTATGCCCAAGAAAATCACACATCTTTTGTACAGTTGGGGAGAAGTAGGTGTGGGAGCTGCAAATAGAGATAGATGGAGGATTGTCCCAGATTGTATCTGGTGTACTATTTGGAAAGAAAGAAATGCTAGATATTTTGAGAGCAAGAGCTGTGATCTTCAAACAATGAAACTAAATTGTATTAGACTTCTTCTCTTTTGGTGCAAACAGATGTATTTAGAGGACACTAATTCCATTATAGATATCTATATTCAGATTCGGTTTTCTTACTTTTTTGACAAGTTGTAAATATGGTTTCCTGTGCAACCCATGTACTGGTTCAATGAATATACACAAATGTTACCCTCTCAAAAAAAAATAAAAAATCATCCAAAGATCCAGGAAAGGATGAAATATTAACTGGTAAGTGGTCGAGACATATGAATGCATGTCTGGGACCTAAGTTATCTATGACAACATCCTATTCCTACAAAGGTGGTGAGACAAGAAACTTTATCTCCCTTTTGACACCGGTGACAAGAGTATTGCTTAATGTAAAGGAAGCAATGGAGAAATACTGGAGTAGTAGCTTGTTACCTGTTCCTTAAAAAAAAGAAAAACTGGAGTGTAGCTTCGTGCAGGCCCTAATGGTGTGACTCCAACTTTATCACATATTCTTTTACAATGATGATCTTTTTTCTAATTCAGAAGCTAATATTTGAAGTAGTATCTTAATTACATATAAATAAATTTGCGACATGCTATATGTAAGTTACATAACAAAGGTCAGCATATGCTGGTTGGAGCCTTCCCTTCTACTCACTTGGACTCCCATTGGGTGCTTAATTTGTACTACAACAAAAACAACATACCGAGTGAAGTCCCACAAGTGGGGTCTGGGGACGGTAGAGTGTATGCAAACCTTATCACTACCTCATGGAGATAGAGACTGTTTCGGAAAGAGACTCGGCTCAAATGTATTCGCCCCACGTGAAAGAAGAGACAATAGACATATAATAGCCGCTAAAATGATTAGCAATGCCAATTTTCTAAGAAAAATATAAGTAGCAATAACAACACAACCATAATAGCATGACTAATCCTATAAGAAACCTAAGATCACCACAAGGCAAGACAACATTCTATTCCTACTAGCCTTCGACCTTTATACACATCCTCGGCTCTATTCTATCTAAAGTCATGTCCTCGGTGATATGAAGTTGTGCCATATCCTATCTAATAATCTCTCCCCAATACTTTTTTAGTCCATCCCTACCCTTGCATAGTTTATATCTTCTACAATTTGGCATGGAGTGCTGGATAAGTTTAGAAAATTTTGTTTAGCTCGAATAGACAATATTTGGTTGGTCGAAGGTAGAGTGAGTCTTATAGCTTCCAACTTTTTTTTCCAAGTTAAAATTAAATGAAACTAGATTAAAGAAAAAGTTCTTCTCTAGAAAGTCAACTGGACAGGAAACTTGTAGGATGGAATGGGACAAGCTTATAAAGGAAGAAGACTGGCATTTTGAATAATAGCTGATTATTCAAGTGGTTCTGGAAACTGTAAAGCAGATGAAATTTGGCATGTGGACCTCTTGGTGAACGGACTACGAGGGTCTTTGGATAGACTTTTTTTTTTTTTTAGGTGCTTTTGGCTTTTAAGCACTTTCTAATTTTAAGAGGTGTTTGACACAAATAAAGCACTTTACTTTATGCTTATAAAGTTCTCACACACCCACACACAAAAAAAAAAAAGTAAAGAAGCCAAGAGTCAGAAGTAGATAGCTACCTGCTCTTGGCTTTTGGCTTTTGGCTTTTGGCTTTTGGCTTTTAAGTCACTTAAGAAAAGCTTGTCCAAACACCCCCCTAGGTGTCCTCTATCTTTTTTCACCCAACATCCTCAATGTTTCGTGATTAATATGACACATTTAAGGAATTTGTAGGTGTTCTTCTTAAGAAGATATTTTTATGTGGGAAATGGTGGAAAGGTGATAATTTTTCAAGATGCTATTCAATGTAAAACTTGTGGATGAGAGATAACTTTTAGGAGGCATTGTCAAAAATTGGAGATTGAAAATATTGTTCGGCTCCTTATCAAACTGGAAGGACTAAACATTTAATTGGTGAGCTAGACTCTTAGAAGGAGCAAACCTTATAAAATCTTCCCTACATCCGACAACCCTTGCACTCGACCTTCTATGATTTTTAGAAATGCCTAAGGTGGCATTTGTACCTCGACTGCAATTTTGAAATGTCTTATAACACAACTTATAAAATGAATCTTTTTGATTTTTTTCTGAATCCTATCCCCAAAAGCCTATCTCATCCCTGGAAGGATCAACAGTGGTATCCTATTATTTTGTTCCTGTTTTGATACCTCAAATGCCAACCTAATTGTTGAAAGGTGAGTCACTTTACTGCAGGATCACTACTCACCTTTCCTTACAAAGGAGGGTATAGCATCTGTAATGCTTTATGTGTGAAGACACTAATTGTTTCGCATTATCTTATAGTCATTCAACTATGGTCCTTGTTCCCAGACCTGTTTGGTGTTTGGTCCTGAATGACATGTAGAAATATGAACTTAGAAGTTTGGAAATTTGGAATGCCTTAAATCGTGCACTCTATCATTTTTATTTTATATAATAGGAAGGAATCAGAGGTGATTTAGTTGCACCAATGTATGGCTTAAATATGATATTATATTTTTTGATGTTATGGATTACTGTGATAGATGTATATGCGTTTACACTTTTAAAGTTACTAGTTTTGATGTTCAGGTGTTGCAAGTGAATGTCAAACCATGTAGTAAATTATTTTTTTAAATAATGTCAGTATTATTAAAACAAAAATTTAAGTTAACAATTATAAATGGAGTAATAAAGTATAAGTTCCAATAAATAATGGATGTAAACTTTCTTATAATTACTAACGGTGTGGATACTGGAAGTTATGAAATAATTACCGAAAGTATTTATATCTATTTATAACCCTCAAGGGTTGGTCTGGTGGCAATTGACTTGAGCCTTGGGGTTTGCTCCCTTTCATGGTCTCAAGTTCGAAACCCACTGGGTGCAAACAATTTCTGAGGGCCATTGGAGTGGGTAAAACCTGAATTAACCGTGGTACACTTGCGGGAAATTCCTTGCCGAGGCTCTGTTCACCCCCGAGATTAGGCGGGGCTCAAAGAGACTTGGACACCCGGTGCAAATAAAAAAAAGTATTTGTATCTAGTTATAATATAAAGCTTAGATATAGATAGTGGCACCTCTCTATATCCTCCAATACATTTATTTTTTTCTCCTTTATTCTCATTTTTAAATAAATTAAAATCTATTAATTACATCTCTTAAATATACCTTTACTCCCTTCCCTTTACTTCATGGCTAAAATTAATGTTGTATTGCTAGAGTGTCTCTTTTTAACATGATAAAAATATAAATAAGTAAATAAATATAAATATAAAATATAGAAGATAGACTAAGTTGGATGTTTTTAGTTGGGTGTATTATAGTTATTTAAATTTAAGTTAGGGGTATTCAAATTCCACAGAACTTCAGACTTACCCAACAACTACAAATCACATTTGAATTTTTTATGAAGAGAATAATAGAAAACTTCATTCGTAGTTTAAAAATGCGAGAAACCCTTCCATTTATAGACCACAAATGATAGTATGAATAGGCGCTTATTGTGCCTAATAAAAAAAAGTCATAACTTTTCAAAAAGGTCGCAACTCTTTGAAAAAGTTACAACCCTTCAATGTAAAAACCTACTTGCTTTTAATATAATATAATGTAATATAAATAAATAATATAGTATGAAATATATAAGATGTACTAATTTGGTGTTTTAGAAAGAAGGAGAATAAAACCAAAAAGCTAACAAATTCGCAGTTAAAAATGTAAGAAAATCCCTCTATTATAGCCAACAAAAGGTAGTTTTGAAGATATGATTATTGTGCCTTATTAGAAAAGTCACAACTCTTCAAAAAAGTCACAACCCTTTGGAAAGGTTACAACTCATAAAAAAAGTCACAATCCTTTGATATAAATCACAACCCTTATAAAAAGTTCTCTTCAATGTAAAAAAAGTGTCTTCCTTTAATATAATATAAAGAAAAATAATATGAAATGTAGATGTACCAAAATTGAGTGCTTAAAGAAGAATAATAAAAATAGAGAACTTATAAAATTTGTAGTTTAATAATGTGACGGAATCGCTCTATGAGTAGCCAACAAAGGAGTATGAATAGGTGTGTATTGTGCCTTACCAAAAAAGTAACAAGTCTTCAGAAATGTGACAACCCTTTGAAAAGGTCACAACTCATCAAAAAACGTTACAACTATTCGGAAAAAGTCACAAGTCTTTGAAAAAGTCAACTATTTTAAAAACAACAATCTTCAATGTGAAAAGTTTTATGATAAATATAAGGAAAAAGAGTCAAAAATACCCCTCAACTTTATTTTATTGTTTGACCTTACCCTCTCGGTCAAAAGTAAGTTGAAAATGCCCCTACCTTTAATAAACTTTTCCTCCATACCCCTCAATTGGATGGAAAACCCCAAATAACATAATTTTGACCCGTTATATCTATTACTCAATCCCTCAATAATCCATACCCGACCCGTCCTAAAAAAACACCAAACTTAAACCAATCTAAATCCTAAAAACTACCAATTTCTCAAAATCTAAGCCCTTATCTTGTTTTCTTTTTCCCCTTCTTTCTGTTCCAAAAATAGGCACTGTATATAAAATCTCTAGACAAAAGAGTCAGCAAACTAAGCAAATCAAAGCAAATAGGACTTCATTAAAGGCTCAGATAAGTATAAACAGGGAAAGGAGACGATGAGTCCGCCATGGCTGCAATCCGTAACAATCTGGTGGACGTAAAGGAGATGAAAATGACGACGATGATGAATCTGCCATGGCTGCAATCCGTAACAATCTGGTAGAGGTAAAGGAGATGAAAATGACGACGCCGACTATGACCACGAAGACGCAAACGGAGACAACGACCGGATCAGTCAAACCGGTTCATTTTTGCAGCCATGGCGGCGTCTTCTTCTTCTTCTCCCCCATTTTAATCCTCAGTCAAATCCCCCATTTTTGCAGCCAATCGGTTTATTCCAAATCTGTATACATACATATAAATTAATCATCATAGCCTCTCATCCATTTTAACAACAATAACAACCCCTATAATAATAATAATAATAATAATAATTTCAACAACTCAAACCCTTTTCAAGGGATCCATAAATGATGATGATGAGGAAAAAAAGAAGAAAATGATGATGGTTGCAATTTAGGATTTTGAGAAATGGGTAATTTTAGGAATTGGGTTGGTTAAGTTTGGTATCATTTTAGGACGGGTCAGGTTTGGGTTGGGGAGGGATTGGGTAATAGATAAAAAAGGTCAAATTACGTTATTTGGAGTTTTCCATCCAATTGAGGGGTATGGATGAAAAGTTTATTAACGGCAGGAGCATTTTCAACTAATTTTTAACGGCGAGGATAAGGTCAAACAATAAAACAATTTTTTTTTGGGCGGGGGGGTATTTTGACCCTTTGCCCTAAATATAATATGAAATGTAGAATATTTACTAAATTGGGTGTTTTAAGTAGAAGAATAGAAAACTTAGAAAATTTGTAGTATAAAAATGTGAAGGAACCTCTCTATTATTAGCTAACAAAAGGATAGTACCAATAGGTTCATATTATGCCGTATTAGAAAAGTCACAACCCTTTAGATAGGTCACAACTCATCGAAAAAGTCACAACCTTCAAGGTGAAAAGGTAATATACTTTTAATATAATTTAAGATAAAGAAATAATAAATATAATATAATATTTCAAAAAAAAAATAAGTTGGGTGTTTTAAAACAAACAACATACCCTGTAGAATCCCACAAGTGGGGTCTGGGGAGGGTAGAATGTACGCAGAACTTACCACTACCTCATAGAAGTAGAGAGGTTGTTTCCTGGATTATTTAATATTTAAGTTAGAAAGTTCATGCTTTTAAGATAGTATAGATATACCCTTTGGGGTGGCCCAGTGATTTGGGCTTGAGACTTCCATGTTGGAGGTCTCAAGTTCGAAACCCCTTGCTAGCGAAAGCAAGGGGTTTGCCGTTTGGGTTGAGCTCGTCGCACCGGACTTACCTAGTGCGGCTTACCTCTCCTATGTCGTTTGCAAGCTATTGCATTGGAGCTGCGGTTTACCCTGTGCGCACCAAAAGGATAGGAGCGGTGAGAGGCGAGTTCTCCTTATCATAAAAAAAGATAAGATGGTATAGGTATGGATAGATAGATTATTTCCTTACTAGATTTTGGCGAATGAATTTCTCTTCACAGAATGTACATATATTTTTTGATGTGGTTTATCTCATGAAAGAAGAAGAAACGACAAATTTTTTTTTGAGTCCAAGAGCTGATGTAGCAGAAAGAATGGAAAGTTACTGTTTGTGCTAGTGTTACAGTGGAGATCTATTCATTAGAGTTTCTTTTACTTGGAATTTTGGAGTCTTATTATTGCTGTTATTTGATTAGTTGCTTAGTTCATAGGGGTTTACTTCTAGTTGTTTTGACTTCTCTTGTTTTGTTTTAATAAGCTCTAGGTTTAGATTCGTATCATATGGATGCAATTACGGAACATGCCACCTTTAATAGTGAAGATATTTTTCATCTGGGCTTTCATCTTTTGTTTTGTCAAAAGAAGCATTAGGGTTTTTTTAAAAGGATTTTCCATGGTTTCCCTTCAGTAAGTTAGTTGCTTCGAAGTGATTTAGAGTAAAACTCCTTCCTGCCACACTTTTTCTTTAGCTTCTGCTTCATCTATATAGATTTCTTTTGGTACATCTATATAGAGTTCCTTTTAGGTATGAAATTGTGTTTCAACTTTAAAATAAATGGACCATGAACATAACTAAATCCCAAAAGTTGAAGTGCAAGGCTTGTTCTAGACTATATAAGGAGACAATAACTCATTCCCTCAACCAATGCGTGACACTCAACACCAACTATTCATAAATGATGAGACATTTAGCTTGTTCCTTTTAATTATATGTTGACATTTGATAAAAGTTAATTGTGAAAGTAATTATACTTAATTTGTCATGCTAGAAATTGCCGCCGGAAATATGTGGACTTTTACAAGATAAAACTCAAATGCCTTCGACAAGATCAGGTTAGTGACTTTAAACCCAGTTGCCCATCAGTTTTTTTAAAGTTACATATACCTGTGTTATGCAAATTCTTTAAAAGTTATGTTTCTCCCATAAAGGGGAAATCATAATGAGAGAGATAAGAAATCTGGAGAATTCTATCAGTGAAAAGAGTTGTAGGACAAGGGGTGTCTCATATACTCCCATGGGAATCTGCCTGATGAAATATATCTCTGATTGCTTGCAGTTATTGTATCCCACATTCTTTGTTTTTGCATTTGCAACTTTTTGTGAATATGCTGATACTTCTTCATCAAGATGAAAACTGGCATAGTTTCCCTGCAAATATAGACTAATCTCTCTTTCACTTTTGTTTCCAAAAAATGTAAACTAACCTTACTGTAAGATTTTTTTTTTCTATTCAGGATTACATGACCTTAGCTTTGAACCATGTCTCCTAATGAAAATAATAAGACAAAAAACTTTAGAATGGTTGCAAAAGGATAGTGGAGAATTTTTCAAGATGGAAAATTAAATCTCTTCTCAGATGGCAAGAAGGAAATGGTTAGTTGGGACCGTAGAAAGCTCTCCTGGATCCAGTCCAAGTAAGTTAGACTACAGATGAATTTGGAAGGAAGTAGACAGTCAACTAGAAATTTCTTAACCACCAATCAGCCAAAACGCAGAACTTTGACATGGGCGTTTGAACTCCATACATGCTTTCAGGGATCTTGTGAAGATTAGTTTGAGTTGTCAAGCAGTAGGCTATTGCTGGACTTCACTTTGAAACTCCCATTGCTTTGTCCTTTCCATACTAATTGATATTCACTGTCCTGTAAACCTGCTATAGATGCTAGTGTAGTGAATAATTCAGCAACTTCGCTGCCCTTACTGCATTCTGGTATGGTTTTTTCAATGCCATGGACCAAAGATAAAAAGAGAGGAAAATTTCTCTGAGCTGTGAATTACCTAGCCATTCTTTTTTTTTTTTTTTGAAAAATCTATTTTTCTCCCATCACCTATCTTGAATGCAGTTTGTCACAGAAACTGTGGCAAGTGTTCAGTATTTCTCCAGACGCTAACCCTCTATGGAGTAGAACCCAGATTTGACCCCATATATTCATCAGCCAAAATTTTTGTATGATTTCCGTTCTCCAGTAAACCTCAACTTCCAATTTAATCTCCACAACCATTTCATGAGAAGACTCGTGTTTTTATTATTTTTTGAAACTGGTTACTGTATCTACATTTTATAATGAGCAAAATATTTTGTTGTTTGTACTGAACCATATTTACAGAAGTTAAAAATTCTAGTGTCCTATATCTATGTTGAAACTAAATCATCAACAATAGAAACAATATCATTTGAGTATAACAGATTACACCCAAAAAACGCAGGATCAAGAGACAATTCAACTTGATCTTCTGCATACTCTTCCTACATTCTCAAAACATCTAAAGTTCCTCTCCTTCTGGATTGTCCAGTAGATGTTGGCTGGGACAATTATCCATGTACTTCTGTTATTAGCCTGCAAACCTGATTCGTCCCAACTCCTAAGAGTGTCTGAAACCTTTCGAGGCATAGTCCATGATATGACTTTTTGAGGTTAGAATATTCTCCAAAGTTGTCCTGTACTCGTGTAGCGCAGGAACATATGGTTAATTGTCTCTGCCTTTTCACCATAAAAGAAACATCTGAAATATAATGTGATCTGTATCCTCATCCATTTATCCTGTGTAAGGTTGCTTTCTTATCCAGAAGTTTGCTTTGTGTGGTATTTTGGTTTTCAAATGTGTTTCCAAGGCCAGTTGTTTTACTGTTGATTGGAGTGGTTCATCATTCTGTAAGCTGCATAATCCTTGAAAGAGCCATTGTCATTACCAGCCACCATAATACATCTTGGCCTGTCTGAAGCCGCCTGAACTGATCAATTGTGCTAAATTATTCAGCCGCTCTTTGTATTTCCCAGGCATTAAACTGTCTTCCGAAAGTAAAGCCCCAAACTTGAGGTGTCCACAGTTCTGCTATAGTTCTTTGTTGGTGTGGAACTAGATTGTATATATTTGAAAAGAGCATTTCTAGACTGCCAACCTCATGCCATTTATCCTCTCAAAAGTGAGTATTTCCCCATTAAGCACTTTGATCTTGGTATTGGTCTTGAATTCACTTAACAGGTCTCTAATGGATCACCATAAGCTTATCCCATAAGGTGTAATAACCTCCTGAGTCATTCATTCATTCATCGTCCTCCCCATACTCTGATTTAATGACTTTACCTCCACAGAACTTATTTTCATTAGTGAACTTCCATAATCATTTCATTCTGAATGCCTTGCTCTGTATCTTCAGATTCTGAATCCCAATCCGCGATATCTCTTTGCAACTGCAGTGCTTTCCACTTAACCAAGCGAAATCCTTTCTTTCTTTGTTCCCTTGCCTATTAATGACCTCTGTTGGAATTGGGAACGCGGACATCATTTAGGGCATCAGTAACTGAATTAATGAGACCTCCAAGAGACAGATATTGAGTCTTCCATCTGGCTATTTCAGTTTACGCTCTTTGCCTTTGAAAACTAGGCAAGTGAGTGTGATCATTTTGACTTGCTTTTAAACCTCTTGAGTAAATCTATTACAACAGTTGTGCAGACAGCCAGTTCTTGTTGAGTACCTAATCTAGTTTCAGTTTTGCACAAACTTTTAGGGGAAGGTACTATTCTGAAAGTGCTGAAAATATTTTTTTGTTCTGGGATGCAAAGTTGTGCAGACAGCCAATTTCTACTTTGAATAACTAATCTAGTTTCATTTTTGGCACAAACCTTTAGGGGAAGGTACTATTCTGGAAGTGCTGAAAATATTTGTATTCCGGGCTTCACAGTTCACTCGAGCTTGCATTTTGATCACTGTTTACTTTGAATCTCAGGTGATTGATGTGGATGTTCTTCAGGTGCTTGAGGAAATAGAGAAAAAATCTGAAGTGGATGACATCTTAAATTACAGATCTACTGCTGAACGTGAGTTACAGGTATGTGTATGTTTGAAAGAACTAGTCATTATTGCCAAAATTGTGTTGCATTGCTAATCCTTCTGCATTTAAAAGAATAAACTAGCTATATGGTAACAGTAGTTGGTGGTGTAAATGTTATCACTGGATATGTTGAATGAATGTATGCATGGTGTGAGAGACAAGAGTTTGAGCGACTACTTAGCTTGATTATTCCCACAAGCTATAGGGGTTTAAATGGCTAAGTATACCTGTCTTAAAAAGAAAAGGAAACCAATATGAATCTATACCTAATTAAAATAGGAGAAAATCAACCTACCTACTATATCTAGACATATGCTATAGAAAATTCTTAGGATTCAAATTCTCCCCCTCAAGTTGGTGCGTACAAATTATATGTACCAAGCTTGTTACATATATAACTTGTACTGGAACTGGCCAAGGACTTGGTGGATATATCTGCAAGTTGATCACTTGATCGCGCGAATTTTGTGACAATGCCACCTGATACCTTTTCTCTGACAAAATGACAATCAATCTCTGTGGTTGGTCCTCTTGTGAAATACTGAATTCGATGCAATATGAAGTGCAACTTCATTATCGCACACAAGTTCCAGTCCTTTATTATCTCCAAATTTCAACTCCTTCAGTAGTTGCTTGATCTATATGAGTTCACATGTTGCCACTGCCATAGTCCGAAATTCTATGTCTGCACTTAATCTAGCAATCACATTTTGTTTATTATTAATTGAAGCTACTAAATTTTCTCCAACTAGAACACAATATCTAGAAGTGGATCGTCTGTTAGCGGTTTATCCTGTCTAATCTACATTTGAATATCCAACAATCTTCTCATGTCATCTGTCTTCATAAAGTAATCCTTCTCATGGAGCAGATCTTATGTATCAAAGGATGCGAATAACTGCATTCCATTGACTATCACAAGGAGAATTCAAGAATTGACAGACAACACTAACCTGGAAGGTAATATCAGGTCGAGTTGCTATGAGATAATTCAACTTTACTACCAGCCTTCTATATCTTACTGGATCACTAAGAGGCTCGCCCTGAACCGGTAGGAGCTTAACATTTGAATCCATTGGAGGATCAATAGGCCTACGATCTGTTATCCTTCTCTCTTCAAGAATATCAAGTGCATACTTCCTTTGTGAAATTACAATTCTTTATTTGGATTGAGAAACCTCAATGCCTAAGAAATACTTCCATCAACCAAGATCCTTAGTGTGAAAGAGCTAGAAAATATGATGTTTTGATTTGGTAATTCCCTCAATATCATTGCCTGTGATAACTATGTCATTAGCATACACTACCGAATACATGGACAAACCTGGAGCAGAGTGACATCAGAACACATAATGGTCAACTTCACAAGTTACGTATTTACATAATGAACTCTAAAGGCACTGTCGTCTAAAACTTCAATAATAGAGACAATGTCATTGGAGTAAATCTCATTATACCAAAAGCACAATGTGGGGATACAATTCAGTTTTACTTGTTACATATTACTCTCCCTATTCTCAAAAACTCTAAGATTTCTCTCGTTTTGAAATAGTCCACCCAAGTAGTAGCAGGGATTATTCTCTAGTTGCTTCCGTTCTTTGCTTGTGATCTTGCTTGTTCCCAGCTGTATAAACAACAACAACAACACACCCAGTGGAATCCCACAAGTGAGGTCTGGGGAGGGTGAGATGTACCCAGACCTTACCACTACCTCAAAAAGGTAGAGAGGCTATTTTCTGAAAACCCTCGTCTCAAAAAACCCATAAGCAGAATAAACTAGATATGGAGAAAAAAGGAAAGGAAAAGAAAAGAAAAAGGAAGAACGACTAATAGCGAAAAACACATGATATTATGTAAATACGATGAGATTAACATATACAAGATGGATAATGGCAACACAGGATATAAAGACAAGACTACTACTACCCTACTATACCTCAAGGCCAGACATCAACCTAACCCTACTAACCTATTAGCCTGCTACTCTAATTCGAGACCTCCACTCGTTTCTATCTAAGGTCATGTTCTCGGTGAAATCAAATTTCGAAATTTTACCATGCATGGCCTATGAGATGTTTTTAAGCCTTCGGGAGTAGACTCCACAATTGGCCCTGTGACCTTGCACAAGATGAACAAGTGATCGACTGTTTCTGCAATATCCCCGCACAAAAAAAAAAAACATCTACAATAAAGTGGTCTCCCTTTTTATCAAATTCTCCTGTGTTAACTCAGCTTCATTAGCCAGTAACCACACCAAACAGGCCACTTTGTGTGGGATCTTGGCCTTCCAAATGTGTTTCCAGGGCCATTTTGGTGCACGCATAATTGGGTGGTTCAAATTGCTATATGCTGTACTTACTTTAAAAGTCCCTTTACAGTTTTCCCAACCACTGGAATTTGTCCTTGTCTCCAAGCAATTAAATTGTTTAATGATGCTGAAGAATTCTGCGACTCTTGGACTTTTGCAATCATTGAGGTGCCTTCTAAATACAACATTCCACCCATGAGGGGTTCATAGTTCAGGTATTGTACTCTGCTACTGAAGAACCAGACTATGTATACCTGTGAAGGGTGTCTCCAGATTTCCTGCCTCATGCCAGTACTCCTAGAATCTAGTTTTAGTGCCATCTACCACTTTAATCTTGGTGTTTGGTCTGAATTCATTCCACAATGGTCTGATATATTTTCATAAACTAAGACCATAGGGAGTGGTAACTTCCTTTGTCATCCAATTGTCACTCTTCTCATATTTTGCTTTCATGACTGCCCCATAAATACTGATTATCATTGGAGTGCTTCCTTTAACCAACGAGATCATGACCCTTGTCTCCAGTATATCTCTTCATTTTATTAAACTCTCCAGTTTCAAAAGTAAAGTTGCCTTTTCCATTGCTTCATCTTCTGTTAAAGCTCTATCAGTGGCAATATTTTCCATAGTAACCAGCTTTACTAAGAACATTCTTCCATTGTTGGCCAAGACAGCAAGACTTCCTTGCTCACTTTAACTCCCTCCCTTCAATCTATGTTTTCAAGATTTTAGTTTATATTCCAGGATGTAATCAGGTCTTTCAGTATAATCAAATGAGTTCCACCACATGCTGACTATATCTGTGGAATCATCAGTCCTTAAACACCAATTCTCAAATTTGAAATTGCTTGTTTTCTTCTTCCGAGAACAACCTTGAAGTGCGATTGGGGAGTGATTTGACATTATTCTCGACATAGTATACTTTTTCAGGTTGCTTAAAGCATCATCCCATTCTTGAGATACCAGCTTAGACAATTTGGACAAGGTAGGTACAGTCTTTTGAAGATAGATAATTGTGGGTGTCTCAATCGTCTATGGATTAAATCTGGAGAGTCGGAGACTGAACGAACTGTATTGGATCTGTGAGAATTGAGATAATAAAGTCTCTCTGACTCATGCCCTTCTCTAATCATCCTTCCCGTATTAAGGTCCTGAAAGAAGTCACTAAAGAATATGATGAAACAATTCGAAGTTTTAGCCAAACAACTTATTGACAGGAAGCTAAAAGGACAGTCAGGGACAAAAAAGAATATCATTAGAGTCAAGGAAGGTAAAGGATTGGCTGACCGTGTCCGGTTGCCATGATCTGAGAATCATTTGGTAATGTAACAGGGGGAAGGGACTGAGAGTCTGTAATATCAGATAATAAAGATTTGTCGCTAGAAATGTTCTCAGAAGCGCCTGAGTCCATGATCCAAGGGCCCAGTGTGGTGGACCGAGAGATGAAAACAATAGGATTATCAATCTGGCGATGGAAGCTATTGATGAAGATGTCTGCTTACTCACCTGATACTGAAGAAAGTCATTGTATTCTACCTCCAACAAAGAGAACAATTGATTGGCTGGATTACCGGTGGATTCAGCTTGAGCAACATGAGCATTTTTTGGTTTACCAAGGGTAGCACACATCATAGGTATGTGTAGAAGAAAAGCAGATATCGACAAGGAAAGAAAAATAACAGATTACTGAGTTAACTGACTACTTTATTGAAATAATGACTGCCATATATATATACATGAATTCATAACTGCAAAAGCTGAAGAAAAGGAGTAAAATATGCGAAGATTATCTCCAACAATTATAGCCTAAAAAATAGCATCAACTAATCATATTCTGCACAGTGTTGCAACCTTATTTATCTGACCTTAATGCTACTATTATGTTGTATTTTGAGATACAACAGAAAGTGCAACTAATCTCCCGCTTTTGAGGCACTACTTTCAACACTCCTCCATGACCCGAGTAGCAACACCAAGTCTTTTTTCTGAGTAACTCAAAGCTTGCTTTAGGTAGAGCCATAGTTAAGATATCAGCATTTTTAAATCAGTTTTGTCTCAAATGGAATCAATTCCTTTGAAATAGTTAACTATCAATTTCTTGAGGGAGGTGCAAAGGAATAAAGCTTTGAAATAGTTACTATCAATTCCTTTGCACCTCCCTCAAGAAATAAAGCTTGATCTTGAAATGTTGTCTTTCCATGTGAAACAGGATTATTTGCAATTGAAATTGCAGGTTGATTGTCAACGTATATTTCAATGCTTTTCTTTTGCTCAATGTACAATTCTGCCAGCGCTTCCGAATCCAAGGAGCTTGAATCACAACCGATGCAGTTGCAATGTACTCTGCTTCAGCTGTAGACTGAGCTACAATATCTTGCTTCTTTGAAAACCAAGAGAACATTCCAGAACCAAAACTAAAATAGTAAACTGAGGTGCTACTCATATCATCTGAGCTACTAGCCCAATCGCTATCACACATCCAAGAACCTGAAAATCTGATGTTTTTTTGAACATTATGCCAAAATTTACAGTACCTTTGACATGTCTAATCACACGTTTAACTGCTTGAAAATGAATTTCGCTAGCACAATACATATGTCTTGAAAGTAAACCACAACATGAAAAATATCTGGCCTTGCTGCAGTCAAGTACAATAGGCAACCTATCGGGCTCCTGTAAAGTCCTTCATCAGCCTTTTCGGCTCCATCTTCTTTGCAAAACTTCTCCTTTTGATTTGTAGGAGTTGTTGTAGACTTGTATTCTATTTTGAACTTAATGAGAATTTCTTTAGCATATTACTGCTGGAATATGAAGTTCTCATGTCCTTTTTGCTGATTTTCCATTCCAAGGAAGTAGAACATTTCACCAAGGTCTGTCATCTCTAAAACATCCCATCATTTCAGTCTTGAACAAGTTGATCAAGTCCAAATTGCTACCTCTAACTAGCAAGTCATCTACATACAAAGATTCAATGGTTAAATTGGAATCTTCTTCTCTAAAAGAGAGCATAGACTCGTTGAGACTCTTTTGAAAGCCTAATCTCAGAAGATGAGCATCAATTTCGGTATACCAAACTCTAGGAGCTTGTTTGAAACCATGCAATGGCTTCTTTAGAAGGTATACAGTCTTCTTTGCTTTTGATAGAATAACCTTCTGGTTGTTCTACAAAGATTTCTTCTACAAGGTAGACATGGAGGAAAGTTGTTTTCACATCAAGCTGGTGGATCTTCCATCCCCGTTGAGCTGCTAAAGCTAACAACATTCTTATTGTATCCAAACGGGCGACATGAGCAAAAGTTTCTGAAAAATCTACTCCCAACATTTGTGTACCCTTTTGCAACTATCCTTGCTTTGAACTTGTTTATAGAACCATCAGGATTGACCTTGGCTGTATAAGCCCACTTGACTCCAATAGCCTTCTGTGCAATATCAACCAGCTGCCATGTGTTCTTTTCTATCATTTTGAGCTCTTTCTGCATTGGATATCTCCATTTATCAACTTTAGTAGCATCTATAAATCTCTTTGGTTCTAAAATTGCAATATTACTCCTTTGATATATGTTAGAAAGTGTTCTTGTGCCTCTAACAGGTACATCACCAACATTTTCATCTAGAAATTCTAGATTTTTTAACCATATAACCAGGAGATCACAGGTTCAAGCCTTGAAAATAGCTCCCGGCAGAAATGCAAGGTAAGGCTGCAGTTTGTGGCTGCATATAATAGACTTTTGTAGTTGGGATTTTTCTTGAACCCTGCGCATAGCAAGAACTTTAGTACACCAGGCTTGCCCTTTTTCATTATCTTGCCAGCTCCAGGTGTCATTTTCCATGAACTTGACATCCCTACTAACACTGATTTTGTCATTTTGAGGTTGATAGATCCTATAAGCTTTTGAGAGACTACTATATCCTACAAAAATTTCAGGTCCAATCTTCTTCTCCAACTTATCTCTTTTCACCTGAGGTACATGAGGAAAATAAAGACAACCAAATATTTTTCAAATTTCTTAGCAAAGGTTTGTGACCAAACCAAGCCTCAAATTGTGTCTTACTTGGATGGCCTTAGTTGGCATTCTATTTAGCAGAAATACTGCAGTATTTGCAGCTTCAACTCAAAATTTCTGTGACAGTCCTTTTTCACGAAGCAAACACCTTGTCCTCTCCATTAGCGTCTGATTTTTCCTTTCCACTGCTCCGTTCTGTTGGGGAGTATTGGGTGTTGTTAGTTGATGCTCAATTCCTGCTTCATTATAGAACTTTTTGAATTTTTCCAAAGTATACTCGATTTCATTGTCTGTTCTTGTCACCCAAATTTTGCAACCACTCTGATTTTCTACAAAAACCTTATATTTCCATAATACATCAACAATCTCAAAATTAAAATTCACAAAGTAAATCCAACAATATCTAGTACAACATCAATAAATGCAATATAATGCATACCCTTTAAATATGGTGTTTTTGAGGTTCGCCTACATCCGTGTGAATAAGTTGAAGCTTTTTCATTGCCTCCATGATGAATTCAGAAAAGGAAGCCTTGTTTGCTTCCCATACTGATAAGCCTCACAAGCAGGCAGGTTTTCAAGGCTTGGGAGACCTGCTAGTTGATTTTCTTTCATGAAGAGTATAGCATCACGATGAAAATGTCCGAGTCTTTTGTGTTATAATTCTGAATTATTTACCACCTGGACAACTGTTGCCTGTTTGTTCGTCGTCCAATAGGTTCAAGGAAAAACATTTTCCTCTAATCTTGACCTTGAACATCTCCTTATTATCAGCATCCTTGATGACACGTGCTTTTTCTTCATACAACACTTTCAAACCGTTTTCAAGTAGTTGTCCAACACTTAGAGGGGTTTTGATCAAGATCAAGAGCCAAAGGAGTAGCATTTATAAGTTTCAAACCTACAAGGCTTTCAATTGCAGCTGTTCCTTTGCCTCTCGCATCGAGATATCCTCCATTTCTAATTTTGACTTTGGAAATAAAAGATTCTTTTAAGTCATTAAAGTGCTCTTGGCCACTGGTCAAATGATTTGTTCATCCGCTATCAATTAATCAACTCTCAAAAATGCTTTCGCTAGCAAAACAAGTTCTACAAACAATTGCTCTTCTTGATATTCTTCTTCTTGTGATTGTGACTTGCATACCCTCTCCACATGGCCAAGTTGACAACATTTATTGAAATTGACATCTGGTCTCCGCCAACATTTCTCTTGAGAGTGATTTCTCTTTTTGGAATGAGGGTAGGGTGGCTGACTTCCTCCCTGATTGTTGTAATCATTGCTCGGCCATTGCTTTTTGTTCTTTTTTCTTCTCTTGTTTGACTTCGTGTTTTGTGATTTAGCTTGTAAAAGCACCTTTGATTTCTTTTCTCAATATTCTCCTTTGCTCCAATGCCTACAAAGCTTTAACAAGTTCTCCCGTGGTGACACTTGACAAATCTTTAGAATTCTCTAAAGAAGAAATTGTGGCTTCATATTTTTCAAAAAGTGTAACAAGAGTTTTTTGAACAATTCTTTCATCACTAAAGTCCTTATCAAACAATCTCACCTTGTTGGCTAAGTCGAATAGTTAGTTTGCGTAATCTTTTATAGTTTTTGATTCTTTCATTCTCTTCATTTCAAATTCTTGAATCAGATTCATCACTTGTATAGTTTGCATTCCTTCATTTCCTTGGTAGTCTTTGTTGAGATACTCCCATATTTCTGCAACTGATTTCATTTGCACAATTCTGGTAAGAAATGAAGGGGATACCGTAGAGAAAAGGCAAGGTTTAGCTTTGACTTTCCTTGTCATATTCTCCTTATGATTTTTTATCTGATTCATTTTTGGATTATCACCGAGAGGAGTTACTTCATATTCCTCTTCTATGGCTTCCCGGAGATCCAGGCTTCAAGATGTTCCCATCATTTTAAATGTGCAAGCTTGAGAATTATCACCATTAAAGACCTGTAGAGTGAAGAAGCTTGTTGTGGAATTCATATTCTATAAAAAATTTAAGATAATAGTTCAAAGAATGGTTTATATGGTTGACTCTCTTCTCATAGGTCCCTCAAGATGGCAATGCTCTGATACCAATTTATTAGAAGAAAAACAGATATCGACAAGGGAAGAAAAAGAACAGATTACTGAGTTTAGTTAATACTTTATTGAAATAATAACTACTATATAAATACATGAATTTATAACTGCAGAACTTGTAGAAAAGGAGTGAAATGAGTTAAGATTTTCTCCAGAACTAAAGCCTAAGAAATAGCAACAAGCTAATCATATTCTGCATAATATTGCAGCCTTATTTATCTGAACTTAATCCCACTTTTAAATTGTACTAGTTTTGATGCACATAAAGAATTTAAGTGAACGATTATAAACGGATTAATAGAGTATAAGTTCTTATGAATTGTGAGGAATTTTGAAAAATATTATTGACTTGTGTATTTACATTACTACTTAAAGATCCTATTTATAGACACTACAATACAATCCAAGTACAAGTTGGAAACCAACATACTATTCCTATTCCAATTCTAAATAGGATTATATACTCCCATTCCTATTCCTATTCTAGTGCTCCCCATCTAGCCGATGTAACTGACACGAGGATCAGTGAGGGACTTGGTGAAGATATCTGAGCTGATCACTTGACTTTACAAACTTTGTAACAATATCTCTTGAAAGTATCTTTTTTCTGACAAAGTGACAATTAATGTCAATGTGCTTGGTTCTTTCATGAAACATTGGATTTGATGCAATATGAAGGGTCGCTTGATTATCACACACAAGTTCCACCTAATCAGTTTTGCCAAATTTTAGCTCCCTCAATAACTGTTTGATCCAAATAAGCTCGCAAGTTGCTGCAACCATTGCTCGTTATTCTGCCTCTACACTCGACTTAGCAATCACTTTCTTTTTCTTGCTCTTCCATGACACCAAATTACCTCCTATTAATACACAATATCTAGATGTAGACCCTCTATCAAAGGATGATCCTGCCCAATCGACACCTGTATATCCTGTGATGTGCTTATGGCCTTGATCTTCGAAGAGTAGTCTTTTTTCGAGTGCTGACTTCATATATCGAAGAATGCGAACAATTGCATCCTAATGGCTATCACAAGGGGAAGTCATAAACTGACTTACAACACTCACAAGGAACGAGATGTCAGGTCTAGTCAATGTGAGATAATTTAATTTTCCCACTAGCCGTCTATACCTTTTATAAGAATGCTAAGTGGCTACCCTTGTCCCGGAAGCAGTTTAACATTTGGATCCATAGTAGTGTCAATGGGTCTACATCCCATTATTTCTGTCTCCTCAATAATGTCTAAGACATACATGCGTTGAAAAATAACAATACCCGATCCAGACTGAGCAACTTCAATTTCTAGAAAATACTTTAATCTGCCAAAGTCTTTAGTATGAAAATGCTTAAAGAGATGTTGCTTCAAAATTAGCAATACCATCTTTGTCACTGTCAGTGATAAAAATATCATCGACGTAAACAACCAAACAAATACACATATTTGGTGCAAAATGCTGATAAAATACTAAGTGATCAGCTCTACTACGAGTCATGCCGAGCTCCTAAATTATTGTGCTGAACTTTCCAAACCAGGCTCGAGGATATGGTTTCAGACCATAGAGTGACTTGTGCAATCGGCATACTAGACTATTAGACTCCCCTTAGCAACAAAACTAGGTAGTTGCTCCATATAGACTTTTTCCACAAGATCACAAGTAGAAAAGCATTCTTAACATCGAATTAGTAAAGAGGCCAATGACAAATGACGACCATAGATAGAAGACAAACAAATGCCATTTTAGCCATGGGAGCAAACATATCACTAAAATCTAGCTCAAGTATTTGAATATACCCTTTGGCAACAAGCCAATCAACCTGACCATCTGGACCAACTTTTACTGCATAAACCCAACGGGATCCAAAAGTGGATTTACCAGCAGAAGGGGGACAAGTTCCCAACTACCGCCTGTATGTAAACCGAACATCCCATAAATCATAGCATGCCTCCATCCAGAATGAGAAAGTGCTTCACCTGTGTCTTAGGAATGGAAATAGAAGATAAAGATGATACAAAAGCATAATAGGATGATGTGAGACGACAATAACTCAAGAAAGTATAATGTGGGTTAGCATTTCGAGTGGATCGTATGCCTTTTTGAAGTGCACTCGGGTGGCTAGCACTAGGCAAGTCCGTGGTAGGAGAAGGGTCTGGTGCATAACATGAATCATCTGGAACTGGTATTGGACGTGGATGCGATGACAAGTCAAGAGAGGTGGAGGTTTGTTGGGTTTTGTCAAAGGTGGCACTTCAATTGGGGATTCCTCCAAAGTTGGTATAGTTAGGACCTAAAGGTAGATGTTAGACCTCAAAGATATCAGGACGATCAGGTGATGTAAGTAAGGTTGAGATTCAAAGAATGTGGCATCAATGAACATAAGATATCGATTAGGGTCAGGGGAATAACAAGGATACCCTTTTTGAACTTGAGAGTAACAAAGCATGTTACAAAGCATGTGTTCCCAAAGACACGAGGAGGTATAGAATGGAGATGTGACAAAGGAAACAGTATGGAATGTGGAACCTGATTCTGAATAGAAGATGAGGGCATTTGATTAATTAATTAAATAACAAGATGCAAGGACAACATCACCCAAAAACGAAATGGAACATGAGACTCAATGAGAAGAGTGCGAGCTGTTTCAATAAGATGCCTATTCTTTCGTTGTGCTACACCATTCTGCTGAGGGGTGTACAAACAAGATGTCTTGTGAATAATTCCTTAGTGAGTTATAAACGCCTGAAGTTGGGAGAACATGTATTCTAACGCATTATCACTACGAAGAGTACGAGTGGAAACACCAAACTGGTTGTGTTTCAGCGAAAAACTTTTACATATAGAAAATAACTCCGAACGATCTTTCATTAAGAAAATCCAAGTAAATCTTGAGTAATCATACCCAAGTAAATCAGTAACAATCAAGCAATAATAAGGGTCTAAACAATCTGTTATGAAAAAAATGTGGTATAGATAAGACAAGAAAATATAAAAATGGGGTGGTGGATTGTACCTTGGAGTTGACGGGGCTAAAAAAACTACTATGGACAGATTTTCAAAATCCAGCGGGCACTGATATACTCCTTTCTGTGAAGCTCCGACAAGTTGATGATAGGAGAATGAACCGACACGGCGGAGGTGGAAGAAAAGGTAATGCCGAAAGTAAAAAATAACTGTCTCTATTTTATCCGAGTGGTTCTTCCAAAGTAGGAACCAAGATTCTCTTTTCCAGAAAAACACAAATACGTAATCAAAATAGATGATTAAGGAAACGGACTTTACCAGAAAAGTGGAGACTCGTCGTCGTCGGAGAAGATGACAAGAGGGCGAGAGTTGTTTTCTTGATTTCAACACTAAAGATTTTCCCTAGACGAGGTTTATCTTCAACTCGATTTCGCCGGGGAGAGGGGCGTCTGTTGGCCGCCTATACGTATTTTGATCAAGATCCACAACTCTTATACACGGGTAAGAATTTTGCCCACAAAGTGTTTGATGAAATTTCTAAGAGAAAAAAGAAACAGCTTTGATTTGGACTCCTCATGAGAAGAAGGGAAAACTTTGTAGAGATACTATAGAGAATAATAAATTTCGTGTGCACGAAGCCTGTGTTTCTTGCGACGCGACGGCGGAAGTGACGTCGGTGGAAGAGGAGGGGTGACGGAGAAGCCTTAATGGAGATTCCCTCGTATAATTTGCTTTCGTTTCTTGCAAATGTCTACCTCCTTGTATTCCAAAATTCACACACAAGTCCTTGAGGAAGTCAAGTCTTTCTTCTTTTTTAATAATAAATATGTTAATATATAAATAAGTAAATATAAATATAAAATATGAAAGACATACTAAATTGGGTGTTTTAAGAAGAGTACGAATAGAAAACTTAGAAAATTTGCAGTTTAAAAATGTGAGGGAACCTTTTTATGTATAGTCAACAAAGGATAGTATGAGCACATACTTATTGTGCCTCATCAAAAAAGTCATTGCCCTTTAGAAAAGTCATAATCCTCTGGAAAGGTCATAACTCAATGAAAAGTCACACTCCTTTGGAAAAGTCATAACTCATAAAAAATGTCATAATTTTTTGGAAAAGTGACAACCCTTCAAAAAAGTCACAACCCTTCAAAAAAAAGTCACAACTCTTTGGAAAAGTCACAACCCCTCGAACAAGTCACAACCCTTCGGTAAATTCACAACCCTTTGAAAAAGTCACTACCCTTCAATGTGAAAACACTGCTTTTAAAAATATAATATAAATAGATAAAATATAAAAGATAAATTTTGCGATACTACAGAAAGTACAACTAATCTCTAGGTTTTGGGGCATTACATTCAACAGTATGGCCCAATTTGTTTCAATACCAAGATCTTGGTGGTCGTTTCCCATACTGGCCTCCATGTCGATTTTCAATCTGAAATGAATATGAGATGCTAGAATAGAAAAACCTATCCTAGTTGGAAAAGGAGTCTAATGTAGGGTCTATAAATAGGATCTCAATTTAATGATGTAGATGCACAATTCAATAATATTCTTTTCGAATATTTTTTTAATAAGTGAACGATACCTCAGAGAGTGTTGGAATAACAAAATAGTGTAGATTTTATTGGAAAAATGCTCAACAATTTTGTTCTCTTATTTTATTTTTGTTTTCTCACTTAGGAAAGCTTTGATATATGTGAGAAGACAAGTGTTTTAGAGAGAACTCAGCTTGATTATTCCCACAAGCTATTGGGGACTGAATAGCTAAGTTTACATGTCCAGAAAGAAAATTAATACAAATCAATATCTAATCGATACCTAATTAAAATAGGAGTTAAGTAAGCTACCTACTATATTTACATATACGCTATAGAATATTCCTAGATTTCTAACATATAGTATCAACCGAAATAAACTGAGTCACATTTCCTTTGATATGAAAGAAAAAAATCAACCAAGTAGCTTTGATGTTCTACGTTTTTTGGGGGGTTTGTCTGGGGGAGGGGTTTCGGGTGAGGGAGGCAATTGAAACTTTTAGAGTCGAGTTTACGCTCTTCCCTCCTTTTTCAATAAGCTTTTTCTAGTGGTAAATGTACTCAATTACTCTTGCAAGGGAATCCACTTCCGAGATGGAGATAATCTCGAGATGCATATGCTCTTTTTTTGGTTAAAGAAAGATGTAAGTGCAGTCGTGGGGATGGATAGAGAATATATCATTTCATCATTCTGCTTTGTGTTCCTTTTTTTAGGATAATTGAGGTGTGCGGTCTAGCTTACGCACACATGGATCATTGCAGGTATTACCTACTATCTCCCACCAACATATGTATTGGGTAACTTTGTCTATTTACACTTGGATATATGGGAAGAAATCACTTAATTCCTCCGTTTTAATTTGTTTGTCTTAGTTTGGCTGGTTACGGAGTTTAAAAAATAAACAGGATTTTTGAATCTTGTGGTCTTAACCTAAAAATATCTCTGACATACCATACCTACAACAACAACAAAAACATACCCAGTGGAATCCCACAAGTGGGGTCTGGGGAGGGTAGAATGTAGGCAAACCTTACCACTACCTCATAGAGGTAGAGAGACTGTTTCCTGGGGACCCTCGTCACAAAAACCCATAAGCAGAATAAGCTAGATATGGAAAACAGGAAAGAAAGAGAAAGAGAAGGTGAACAGGAAGAGCAATTAATAACGAAAAGCACATGATGACAAGTAAATACAAGACATTTAACATATATAAAGCAGATAAATAACGACACCGGACAACTCCTTCCTATCTAACCTATTAGCCTGCTACTCTAATTCGCGACCTCCGCTCCTTCCTATCTAAGGTCATGCCCTCGGTGAGATCAAGTTTCACCGTATCTTGTCTAATCACCTCCCCCCAATACATCTTTGGTCTACCTCTACCCCCTCCGTGTAACTCCCAAATCTAGCCTCTCACACCTCCTAACGGAGCATCGGTACTCTTTCTCTGCACATGTTCGAACCATTGCAGTCTCGCTTCCCTCATCTTGTCAACTACAGGTGCCACCTCTAGCTTCTCCCGAATGGCCTCATTCTTAATCTTATCACTCTTGGTGTGACCACACATCCATCTTAACATCCTCATTTCTGCGACCTGCATCTTTTGAACATGTGCATTTTTTATTGGTCAACACTTCACCCCATACAACAAAGATGGTTTAACCACCATTCTGTAGAACTTACCTTTGAGTTTAGGTGGTATCTTCTTATCACACAATACTCCAGAGGCCAGCCTCCATTTTGTCCATGCTGCTCCAATACGGTGTATGACATCATCGTCGATATCCCCACTACTCTGGATGGACCCCAGATACTTAAGGTTTTCCCTCTTGGGAATAGGGTGAGCGGCAAGTCTCACATCAATGTTTGCTTCATCCCTCGCAACACTAAATTTGCACTCCAGTATTTTGTTTTGGTCCTGCTCAATTTGAATCCTTTGGACTCCAAAGCGTCTCCTAACCTCCAACCTATTATTAACTTTGGTCTGGGTCTCATCAATCAGTACTATGTCATCTGCAAACAATATACACCATGGGACTTCCTCCTGGATAGATCGCGCCAGCTCATCCATCACCAATGCATACAAAAAAGGGCTCAACACAGATCCCTGATGAAGTCCTATCTCAACAGGAAAATATTCTGAGTCTCCTCCCACTGTTCTTAACAGAGTTTTGGCTCTTTTGTGCATGTCCTTTATTACTCTAATATACGCCATAGGGACGCCTTTCAGCTCTAAACACCTCCATAGGACATCCCTTAGGACTTTGTCATAGACGTTCTCGAGATCAATGAACACCATATGAAGGTCCTTTCTTTCCCTTTATTTCTCCACTAATCTCCGAACAAGGTGAATTGCTTCAGTAGCCAATTGCCCTGGCATGAATCCAAACTTTCTGAAATAGATACTACTTTTCTCACCCTCATCTCCACCACTCTCTCCTATGCCTTCATAGTGTGACTTAACAACTTAATACCCCTGTAATTATTACAGTTTTGAATATCACCCTTGTTCTTGTATAGTGGAATCATTGTACTCTTCCATTCATCCGGCATCTTGGCAGTCTTCATGATAGCATTGAACAGTTTAATCAATAACTTTATGCCATCCTTGACCATGTTCTTCCAAAAATCTTCCGGAATCTCATCAGGTCCGATCGCCCTCCCTCTCTTCATCCTACTAATAGCCCTTCTAACCTCTTCAACTTTGAATCTCCTGCAGTAACCAAAATTTCGATGACTTTCAGAGTGTGCCAACTTCCCAGCTCAATATCTCTATCTCTCTTTTCATTTAAGAGTTTATGAAAGTAAGCTTGCCACCTTTGTTTAATGGAAGTCACATCCACTAACACCTTATCCTCCTCATCCTTGATGCACTTCACTTGGTTAAAGTCGCGAGCTTTCTTTCTCTCTCTTTAGCCAGCCTTTACATTTTCTTGTCCGCGCCTTTATCACTTAGCTCCTCATATAGGCGCTCAAACGCTGTTGTCTTAGCACTCGTCACCGCCATCTTTGCTTCTGACTTAGCCGTCTTATAAATCTCCTTAATCCTTTGTTATTTGTCCTCATCCCTACACTCCAATTACTTCGTATAGGCCCCCTTCTTAGCTTTCACTTTGCCTTGAACTTCTTCATTCCACCACCGATCACCCTGATGTCCACTGAAGGTTCCTCTGGAAACCCCTTGTACCTCAGTTACCTTTCTAGTGCTACCAACAATATTGTCCCACATATTATTCACATTTCTGCCACTACTTCAAGCCTCTAAGTTTCTTGACTTTTCTTCCATCTCATGAGAAAGGGCAGGAGTCAGGTCTCCCCATCTAATCTTCGGTTGGGCGTAGACAATCTTCCTCTTCTTTTCTCTCTTAATCTCTAAATCCATCACTAGAAGCCTATGTTGAGTGGAAATACTTTCACTCGGAATAACTTTGCAATTCTTACAAAGGCTTCTATCACGCTTCCGGAGAAGTAAGTAATCAATTTGAGCTTTAGCTACCGCACTCTGAAAGGTTATCAAGTGATTTTCCGTCTTCTGGAAATATGAGTTAGCAATAACTAACTCAAAGGCTTTGACAAAATCCAAGACAGATGTCCCACCCCCATTCCTTTCCCCAAAACCAAAGCTTCCATGGACATCTTCAAACCCGCTAGTGGTAGCCCTAATATGTCCATTAAAGTCCCCCCAGTGAAAAGTTTTTCTGTCACTGGTATGCCTCTCACCACCTCATCCAAATCTTCCCAAAAGAGCCTCTTGACTTCCTCGTCTAGGCCCACTTGAGGCCTCCTAACATCCACCACATAATCTCTAAGGTCCTCGTCTACTAGTATACCTACACCATTTCTATCCCTAGAACCACTCGAGTACCATAGCTTGAACCCGTCTACGTCCCGAGCTTTGGTCCCTACCCATCTAGTTTCCTGAACACACGCCATATTAATTTGTCATCTTTTAAGACACTTTACTCGCTCTATGGATTTCCCCATAAGTGTACCTATATTCCACGATCCTACCCTTAATTTAGATAAGCCTGTGCCTTTCTTGCCACCCCTACCTCTTACCCCCGACCCTCACCGACGACATGACCCTACTCCACCATCAGATCCGGACGCCACCAACTAAGAATTAATAACTCACTAAGCGCTCACAAATAATCAGCCGAACAATACAAAATCGAATTAGTCAAATAATCGTTAGGGACCCAATCACGAACAATATAATATACCATACCTAATTGCCCTTTAATCTTGTGGTTTTAAATATGTTATGTGAGTTGTTGGAGTCAAAGAGTTGCCAAGTTAAGATAAGAGGCATCATTTTGTGTGCCTTATCACTGCTTTTTATTTATTTTTGGTTTACCATGTTCGGAGAAGTACTCTCTGTAAGTATTGCACTTTTGTTTTGGGGGGGGGGGCGTTCTTAAACATTATGCTTTTTCATGCTTGTTATATTGCTATTCTTCATTTTCGATTAATAAAACCCTCCTTAAATATGCATGCGCACACATAAATATATAAATAATTGTTGTTGCTGGATCTGCAGGATATTTTGTTGGATTTATCTTCGAGTAATGTAAGCAACATTGTCAATACTGTTAAACCTCTGGAAGATGAGCATATATCGAGCAGGCCTCGTGGATGGTTAAATTGGCTATCACGTGGCATGCTTGGTGCCGGTGGAACTGATGATTCTAGCCAATTTTCTGGTGTTATTTCTGATGATGTGGTCAAGGTGAACCTTATCACTCCTTTTTGTCTTTACTTGCCTATATCTGCATTGCATATAATAAGAAGAGAAAGGGTAAATAAGCAAATATTATACTGTTTGTGGTTCATAGTGGACTGTTTAGTTGTGAAGTCAAGCACAATCAATATAATTGACATATTCTCAGCATGAAAGAAAGTAGGCATAGAAACTTACATACTGCTACCACTACTTTTTTGATGTAAAGAAACACACTTGCTTTTTGTGGGGCTAACCTTGTGCCTTGTGCTTTTTCCACATGCTAACGTACCATTTTCTATATAAATTTAGTACTCGTAGAAGTGGGATAATGTCCACTATTATTATATTGTGGAACAATGGTAAAAAGATAGCTCTTACCTCAAATTTGGAGACACGTGGCCCTAACTAAAAACAAATTCTAGGTCTACTGAGCAGTGGTGGGATTATTACCAAATCAATGGTGTAACTAATGGTATTTTGGCTTAGAAGCTAAAAGGGCAAGCCCGGTGCACTAAAGCTCCGGCTATGCACAAGGTCCGGGGAAGGGCCCAACCACAAGGGTCTATTGTACGCAGCCTTACCTTGCATTTCTGCCAGAGGCTGTTTCCAAGGCTTGGACCCATGACCTCCTGGTTACATGGCTTAGAAGCTAAATGTTTTCAACGAAAACTTTAAAGAATGGAATAACAAGATTTCTGGAACCTTCAAAAAAGAAGAAGAAAACAATGCACTGTAAAAGTTACTAATATTTAATAGACTAGCAAGAAGTCATGTATTAACAAAAGAATTCTCTAAGAGATGTTTGGCTTGAGGTATAAAGTATAATAATCTCAGGATATATGTCGGATTATTTTATCCTGCATTTGATTGGAGGTTTTAGGTAGCCATGAGATTATTTATCCCACCATTTACACCTTATTGATGAGATAAATTATCCCATATACATGGTGTGATAACTTATTCTGAGACAGTTATCCTGGAATAATTTACTCCCAATCAAACAACCTCTGAAAGAATAGAGGTAGAGACTAGTTACATGAGGTGGCAAAATGTGAAGAAATCCCTAAAAGGCAGAAATCAAGCTGGTTATCGGTTAAAATAAGGTGACAACAACACTACTGTCTGTTTGAAGATGACCAATGTTCACCGACAATATGATGGTCATTGAAAGACCCTAGAAGCCAATAGGCGACAACATAATACCAATGTAATCCCACAAAGTAGTGTCTAGGGAGCGTGGAATGCACGTAGACCTTGCCCATACCTTGGAGGTAGAGAGGTTTCAATAAAGTCTCGGCTCAATAGAAGATAGTATCTCACCATTAACATCTAAGATGTGAAGTGAATGCTTGCGGGGTGGTGGGCGGTGGTTGTTCTGACGCTCAACAACAAGAACAACATACCTAGTGAAATCCCACAAGTGGTGTCTGGGGAGAGTAAGTGTACGCAGTCTTATTCACTATCTCATGCGGATAGAGATGCTATATTTCTGAAAGATTCTCTAAGCGTATGAACCTACATTGTTAAATGCAGCTCCCCGACAAAAGGGACATGAGTACTGTGTAATAACACTTGTATGATAAGGCAGACAAAATAAGATAGGCCATAAAGCTCACGAAGACAGGGACATAAAACATGACAGACGGGTAGCATAGGAAAGCTAAGGAGCATCTCATAGTTCATTATGCATACTATCTTTCTTAGTCCTTTTTCGTGCCATTATTATCTCCTTTAATTTCTGGGATATTATCAGTTGTACCCGGGCTTTGATGCTTAACACAGTCATAATATAATGGTGGAATACTATCTTTTGTATCTTTGTCGTGCTTAGCATGGTCACAAAATAATGGTGGGATACTATCTATAGTATCTAGGCCCTTGTGCTTAGCACTGTGATAATAAAATGGTGGAATACTATCTGTATACAGGATTTCGTGCTTAGCACAATCACAAAATGACAACGAGATGCTATCTGTTGTATCGAGGCCCTTTTCTTAGCATGGTCATAATAAAATGGTGGAATACTGTTTGTGTGTCAAGCCTTCGTGCTTAGCACGATCACTATATAATGGTGCGATGGTATCAACTGTATTCTAGCCTTTGTAACACACTCATATTATATGAAGTGGATAAAATGTGTGTGACTATTCTTGTTGATCACATACCATTAACCTCTTTGGAATTCATTATGCAATTCATATTCATTGACATAACATTATGGAGGAAGGTACACTTATTGACTTTAATGACGTTAGACATTTCCATAACAGAGATGTATGAACTTGACATTTAGGCATGGTAAGCATGTAGCAATGGAAACAACATCCAAGAAGTACATAGTCATGAAGGTTACATCACATTGAGAACTCATAGAATTTCATGGGTCATGGATCTAAGTTGCTCGGACTCGGGTGCGGGTGTCCGATATAGGTGCGAATCTAGAGATCGGATCCTTCCTGATCTAGTTTTTAAGATTTGGGGATATGAGTCCATGTATGGTAGGGGTGGGGAGATTCGCCTAAAAATAATTAAAATATCTAAAATAGCGTGATAAAACCTAAATTATGAGATATTATGTGGAGGACATGAAGAGAATCTTGTAAAAAAATTAAAGAAAAGGCGTGACATAGAACTTTCTATATAAAAAGTATTCCATTTTCTTCAATTTCGCCTTAGCTTTTGTAATGATTACAAAAATCATTAAAACCATCCAAACCGTCCCCATCAATTTTTCGGCAAAATGCCCAAAATCGGTTGATCAAACTAGACATGGATCGCACACCCACACCCATGTCGTGTCGACACGGGTGCGGGACCAAAAGTGAAGAGTCCGAGCAACTTAGTCATGGATCACTTAGGCTCATGAAAGAGGGGAAACATCGAATGTAATCCTAAACAAATACGAACAAATGTGGGGTTGGCACAAAATAACCCTAGAAAGTAATCGAAAGTTGACGCACAACGACCTGTTTGACTGAGTTTTCTTCCTTCAAATATGAGAATCAAACATATATCTTTGACCCTACTTTTGTTAACATAACCATTGGCCTGACGGGCTGCATATATTGGTTATAGCCGCCTGCCGACAATGGAAGCTCTTTGATGTTCTACCATGACCGTAGAAGCTTTGATACCATGTGAGAAATATAAGAGATGAATATTATTGAATTGTGTATCTATATTATTACATTGAGACCCTATTTATAGATAATATATTATACTCCTTTTCCAACTAGGATACTATAATACAATCCCTTTCCAACTAGGATTTTATATACTATTGTTGTTCCTATTCCTATTCTAAGTAGGATTGTAGATATTATTCTTATTCCTATTCCTATTCTAACACTAGCCATAGACATTTGTATGGCAGTAAGTCATCTCAATAAGTATAAATTCAGAAGTTTAAAGTTAATTTATTTCTTAATATAGAAAGATGACATTCTTGGGATATGCTTACAAGTGTGACTCTTGAATTGAGACCTCCTCTGCCTCCTCCAAGAATAATTTCCAAATCCATTACAACTTCTCACATGGCTTTGTTACCGATGTAGCTCAATGCATCTCTATAGAATTCTCAGACTTGATGAATGCAGTTAGACACTTTTAATGAAAGCCATGTGTGAGAAATATAGGAGAAAATATTATTAAAGTGTTGTCCCTACATTATTACATTGAGCCCCTTTTTATAGATACATACTATGTTAGACTCCTTTTCCAAAGAGGATACTATAATATAATCCTTATTCTAAGCAGGAGTGTAGATAATATTCTTATTCCTATTCTTATTCTAACACTCCTCCTCTAGGTGGTGCATACAAGTCATATGTAACTTGCTTATTGCAAATGCAATTAATAGGAGAATCGATGAGGGGCTTGGTGAGATATCTGCAAGTTAATTACCTATCTAACAAAATTGTCAGTCAATCTCAATGTGCTTAGTCTTCTCATGAAATACTGAACTGCAGTGTTGAACTTCCTAAACCAAGCTTGGTAAGACTCTTATCAACCTATAATGCTATCAAGACTGCCCCTGAGTAACAAAGTTAGGTGGTTGCTCTATATAGATTCTTCCTTGAGATCATCATGGAGAAAAGCATTCTCAGTGTTCAACTGATTGAAAGATTAATGAGAAATGACAATATGGATCATCATGAAATTCTTCCAAGAAAGTCACTTTAAAATAATCGAAACTTGCTCATGCATCAAATTATTAGATTTGATTGCTAAAAGTGGTCACAATTAGAGAAATAGAATTATATGGGTAGGGTCAGAATGATGGCATGACCCTACTGAAAAAGAGAAATTGTATGGATAAGGGTCGGAATGATTGCACGACCCTTTAAAGAAAGAATTATATGGGTAAGGTCGGAATGATGGCACGACCCTATACAAATCAGGTTTGAGAAAATAGTCATAGGAAAGATGGCACTGTGCTACATAAATGAAATATGAAAATGTGGTCACTGGAAAGATGGCACGGTGCTACATAAACTGGATATGAGAAAGTAGTCACTGAAAAGATGCACGGTGCTACGCAAATTAGATATGAGAAAATACTCACCTACCTGCCAGCAGCAGAAGCTCTTTGATTTTCTACCAGTACCGTAGAAGCTCCGGTACCATGTGAGAAATATAGGAAAAAATATTATTGAATTGGTGTCCCTACATTATTACATTGAGACTATTTATCGGTACTATATTAGACTCCTTTTCTAATTAGGATACTATATTTGACTCCTTTTCCAGCTAGGATACTATAATATAAACCTTTTCCCAGTAGGATTCTATATACTATTTCTAATCCTATTCTAAGTAGGATTGTAGGTAATATTCTTATTCCTATTCGTATTCTAACAACATGAAATAGAGAAGATCCTTAACTCCACCTATGTGGCTCTAATCCCAAAGAAGACGAAGAGCTATGGAACATAGGGATTTCAGACCCATAAGCGTCATTAGTGGTGTATAAAAGGTCTTTTTCTCAGTAGGATTCGAACCCAAATGAAGTTCTGACCATCTATCAGAGAAAAAAGAACGAACGGATCTTGTAGGATTCCCAAGAAATTCTTCGATTTCTTCCGGAAACAGATGATTAATCATCTGCTTCTCACGTTCCCTAAATAGCCGGGACATTGAGGAATATCCAGAAAGGCATTTCGGGAATCGGCCTGATTCTATCTCTTTTTGTTCCGTTTGAAGAAAGGAAGGATCCCAAAGAATCGATCTTTCTTTTTGTTGTTGAATCTCTCTTTGATTAATCAATGTGTGATAAGCTGTTGCTTACCCTGGTAAGCGTCGTAGTGCAATGCCCCAACCAAGGTGAAATGCTTCACCTGGTTGGTCTCTAGATGGACATGTCTCACTCGGGAAAAACATCAGAGCTTCCAGACCATCTCCACATGTTTTCTTTTTGTCATGAGGAGGAAACTAACAGCCACTTATTCCTACACTGTAGGATTACTGTTCAGGTTGGCACATGGTTCTCAGCATTTCCCAAGAGCCCTGGGTGATTCCAGAACATACTGCTAATCTTTTGAGCTGGGGGGGAAGCAAGACCCAAAAAAGACAGTGGTCTATAGTACTTGTTTGTGGTTGGTGGGCTATTTAGAGAGAGAAACCTCAGGTGTCATGAGAATATTACTAACACTATTCAGAAGGTCAAAGAAAATTGCATGAACATGTATTTTTGGTGTAAAGAAGATGGTATAGAAGAAGTAGAACAATTGGTAGATTTCCTAGGATTGATGTAATTAATGAATAGTTTCTAGCTTTTTGGAGGTAGTCAACATACCCCTAATGCTGAAGAATACAACTTTACCTTTATTGAGAAAAGGATTTCTTTATTGTCCAATTTTGTAAGAACCAGCTTAACATCCACATTTCTTAGTGGGTGTTTGGATTAACTTATTTTTAGGTGCTTTTGACTATTAAGCTCTTTTTAATTTTTAGAGGTGTTTGGCAAAGACATAAAGTGCTTTTAAGCACCTTAGTTTAGCCTTAAAAAGTACAAAAAAAGAGCCAAAAGCCAAAAGCCAAAAGCCAAAAGCCAAAAGCCAAAAGTAGGTAGGTAGCTACTTTTGGCTTTTAAGTAACTTAAGAAAAGCCTATCCAAACACCTCCTTAGTAAGATACTAGTGGATCATTCATATATAAAACTTTTGTAATATTTTCCGAGCTTGAACAATCTCATCCAAATTTTGAGGCACAATTCTAACTAGAGTGAAAATGGATTATGGAAGTAGAACAAACAAAGATAACATCCATTATTGCATTTATGTTAGATTTACTATATTCCTGATAAAAAAATGTTAGTTTTACTATAGCTTATAATGGGTTGGTATTTGCATTAACACTTGCTATGAAGTTCAGCTTTTGACCAAAAATACTTGTTGACACTTTTTCCTAACAGGATATATATGAAGCTACTAAGTTCCAGCCTGTTCTGTCACTGGATGATGATGCTCCTGCTGACAATCAGATCTATTTCTCTTCATTGAAGTTCAACATCAAACAAGTTTCTGCTAGTATATGGAGCATGTAGGATGTGATGTCTTACTTGTAAAAGACAAACTTATCTGACACTATATTTTTCTTTTTGTGGTGATTATGGTTCAAAATTTCAAGTGGTTGAGTTTTGGAAATCATTCTTGTGATTTTAAATATATACTCCACGGTTTGAATTTCCTTTGTCCTTGTTGTCTGAAAGATTTAGCTCCCCTCAAAAGGATAATTTGGTGAGCCACTTTGAATAAGAAACAGACAAGCAATGGAGACTGTTTATCAATCTGCCTTCCACTAGAAATCTTGGGTTCAAGATACCTGCCTATTTTAGAAACCTCTGATTTCATTCTCGAACTGTTGTCATTATCTCATAAACACCTCACATGGAGCTAACTGGGCAGAAGTTTCTTACTTTGTTTTCCACCTCTTTCTATGGGATCATAGCAAACACTTTATACAAAGCTGATGATCTCCTTTAAGTCTCTCTGTTACTTTACATATGTCAGTGATGTCTCTGGTGTTACTGAATACAATTGGAATACTAATCAATTCATATAAAGGATTTCTGTCTTTTCTTGATCCTTAGCCTGATACCTATTTTATGTTGATTATGTTTTATGGAGTACATGGAATTGACATGAGATGAGTTGAAAATGTAGTATCAGGTCAAAGACCATTCAGATAGTGGAACCTTGTTCCTGATTTAGATGTTGTTGGTGTATTGTTTTATGTTATGGTACACTTATAAGCTGCTCTTCTGTTTTTTTTTTTTTTAGGAAGCTGGGTTATGCTATTGCAAATTTGGTACTTGAAGGGATTTCTGTTGGGTGTGAGACTTGGGAGGAGGCCGCTGTTATCATTGCTGATATAAACTCGGTCGAGATGCTTAATCCATTCAACAAACAAGTCGTTGTACGGACAAGGGTTAGTCTCTGTTAAAGATGTTGGTAATTCTAAGTGACATGTCCAGATTCACATCAAGAAGATTACTGTCTTGATAACAATTTGAAATCTTTCCTTCTGATATTTTCACAGTTCTCATTTTGTGGCTCATGAAATTAATGGGAAAGGGTCAAAACAAAAATTTCCTTAGTTAATAGTTTTGTATAAAATGCCCCTGTCATCAATTAGTTTGGTCCGTGTATTTTTGACCCTTTTAACAACTAAGTGGCTATTTAATTGACTCTATATTTGCTTGTATTTATGCATACACATCACTTCTTGCAACCAATTAAGATTGCATTTGTTTGTAAACTGTTATAGCTTAAAATGCTTTGGTTAACTTAGGTAAATTCTGATGGAGGAATGCTCAAAATTCATCAACCTTCTCTAAGTTTCCAACTTGACATGTCGCATCTAAAACAGGATTCTGCTTTATCTGTAAAGGTACTGTCATCTTCTTTGCTTTTTCAATATTTAAGTCATTTACAAACTTTGTACTATCACCACAATTATGCAGCTATTGTAAGGTATTTAATTATTGTACAGGAGGTTTTCACAGATTGACTTCCTATAACTTTGTATAAACAGGCCTCTGTCCAGCCACTTCAAATTACTTGTGATTTAGAATGTTTCAAGAATATGATGAGTCTTTCTTCCCTTTTGGAACATTCTTGTTCTCTGCAGGACAGGGTAAGTATTTAAGCTATTGTGGTTGTTATACTTAGAACTCCATAAAGTTTGATACTTCTTGAGATTGCTAGATAGTCGTCGTATTTCCAGTTTGGCCTCCAGGTTAATCTACCGTTCACCAAAATTACATTTCATTGTATAATATTCAAGGTACAACTTAAAACATGACATAGTGTTGTTCAACATCAATTTGTTACGTTCATTTGGTAATTGATTTCTGATTGCCTTTATATCAGTTTGCATGAATGTTTCTTATCATAATGAAGATCATACAGTAGAGGTTCTAATAGTCCCAAAAAGAACATTAATTTACTTTGCGATAGGGAGCTAGTGCAACAAGAATAAGATTGCAGAAAAGATAAATAAATAAGTTTGTGACCTGGTGCTCTCTTGTGAAGAGCCAAAAGCTCTTGACATAGAGAGGTTCGGTCCAGTCTGTTCACCTCAATTTGCACCCTATTTGAGACTAAAGCAACTATTAATAGAAAGTCAAATACAATGTGTGTATAATATTTTTTGAAGCAGACTACTATAGCTTCTAGACTTAACTTTCTTTTCTAAAACTTACTACCAGGCACATCTTCAATAAGTTGAGGGGTCGAACTAATCAGTTATTTTTAAAACAAAAATGTAATGTAGCCAGAACACTTGGGAGAAGTTTGATGATTTCTAACTCAAATTTTGACCGACTTATATAACTATTAGAGTACCAAACCGGTGGGTTAAGGGCTTTTTTGTCTCCTTATATTGTCTTGGGCAATCCTCCCTTAATTTTTCGGATTGAGTGAGGTCCAGATATTCAACCTTCAGCAATAACTAACTTATAAGTTACTTACAAACATATCCTCAAATGCAACTTAAGAAATTTGCTTACTTTGAATCAGAGAAATAGTTAGCAAAATAGTACTGATGGAGTAGTTGTAGCAACCTATCGGAAGTTCACTCGAATGTTGCTAAAATAACATACCAATTTTTGTCGTAGCATCTCCTTTTTATGGTCATTTTTGCAACTTCTTTTGGGGAGATCTTTTTAACAATTATAATTTTTCTTAAATCTCCCAAACAACAACAACAACATACCCAGTAGAATCCCACAAGTGGGGTCTGGGGAGGGTAAGATGTACGCATACCTTACCACTACCACATAGAGGTAGAGAGACTGTTTCCTGGGAACCCTCGTCCCAAAAGCCCATCAGCAGAATAAGGTAGATATGATAAACAGGCAAGAAAGAGAAAGAGAAAGTACACGGAAAGAGCAATTCATAACGAAAAATACATGATAATAAGTAAATACAAGAGAATTAACATATAAAGGCAGATCAATATCATACAAAAGGTAAACAATTAACAACTCCTTCCTATCTACCCTATTAGCTTGCTACTCTAATTCTCGACCTCCACTCCTTCCTATCTAAGGTTATGTCTTCGGTTAGATCAAGTTTCACCATATCATGTCTAATCACCTCTCCCCAACACTTCTTAGGTCTACCTCTACCCCTCCGTGTAGCTCCCAAGTCTAGCGTCTCACACCTCCTAACTGGGGCATCGACACTCCTTCTCTACACATGTCCGAACCATCGCAGTCTCGCTTCCCTCATCTTGTCAGCCACAGGAGCCACCTCTAGCTTCTCCCGAATGACCTCGTTCCTAATCTTATCACTCCTAGTGTGAACACGCATCCATCTTAATATCCTCATTTCTGCGACCTGCATCTTCTGAACATGTACATTTTTTATTGGCCAACACTCCACCCCATACAACAAAGATGGTCTAACCACCATTCTGTAGAACTTACCTTTGAGTTTAGGTGGTATCATCTTATCACACAATACTCCGGAGGCCAACCTCCATTTAGTCCAAGCCGCCCAACACGATGTGTGACATCATTGTCGATATCCTCACTACTCTGGATGATGGACCCCAGATACTTAAAGCTTTCCTTCTTTGGGATAGGGTGAGTGGCAAGCCTCACATCAATGCCTGCTTCATCCCTCGCAATACTGAACTTGCACTCCAAGTATTCTGTTTTGGTCCTGCTCAGTTTAAATCCTTTGGACTCCAAGGCATGTCTCCAAATTTCCAACCTATCATTAACTCCGGTTTGGGTCTCATCAATCAGTAATATGTCATCTGCAAAAAGCATACACCATGGGACTTCCTCCTGGATAGATCGCGTCAGCTCATCAATCACCAACGCAAATAAAAAAGGGCTCAACACAGATGCTTGATGCAGTCCCATCTTAACAGGAAAATATTCTGAGTCTCCTCCCACCGTTCTCATCCGAGTTTTGGCTCCGTCATACATGTCCTTTATCACTCTAACATATGCCATTGGGACACCTTTCACCTCCAAACACCTCCATAGGACATCCCTCGGGACTTTGTCATATGCCTTCTTAAGATCAATGAACACCATATGAAGGTCCTTCTTACTTTCCCTATACTTCTCCACTAATCTCCGAACAAGGTGAATCGCTTCAGTAGTCGACCGTCCTCGCATGAATACAAACTGGTTTTCTGAAATAGACACAACTTTTCTCACCCTCATCTCCACCACACTCTCCCATGCCTTCATGGTATGACTCAACAACTTGATACCCCTGTAATTATTACAGTTTTGAATATCACCCTTGCTCTTATATAGTGGAACCATTGTACTCCTCCTCCATTCATCCGGCATCTTGGCCATCTTCATGATAACATTGAACAGTCTGGTCAGCCATTCTATGCCATTTTTGACCATGTTTTTTAAAAAATCTACCGGTATTTCATCCGGTCCGATCGCCCTCCCTTTCTTCATCCTACTAATAGCCCTTCTAACCTCCTCAACTCTGAACCGCCTGCAATAACCAAAATCTCGATGACTTTCAGAATGTGCCAACTTGCCCAGCTCAATATCTTTATCTCCTTTTTCGTTAAAGAGTTTATGAAAGTAAGCTTGCCATCTTTGTTTGATGGAAGTCAAATCCACTAGAACCTCACCCTCCTCATCCTTGATGCACTTCACTTGATCCAAGTCGCGAGCTTTCCTTTCTCTCTCTTTAGCAAGCCTGTGCATTCGCTTATCTGCGCCTTTATCACTTAGCTCCTCATATAGGCGCTCAAACGCTGCTGTCTTAGCACTCGTCACCGCTATCTTTGCTTCTGACTTAGCGGTCTTATAAATCTCCTTAAGCCTTTGTTTCTCATCCTCATCCCTACACTCCAACCACTTTGCATAGGCCACCTTCTTAGCTTTCACTTTGCCTTGAACTTCTTCATTTTAACACCAATCAACCTGACGTCCACCGAAGGTTCCTCACGGAACCCCTAGTACCTTAGAAGCTACCTTTCTAATGTAACCAGTAGTCTTGTCCCACATATTATTAACATCTCCGGCACTACTCCAAGCCTCTAAGTTTCTCAGCTTTTCTTCCATCTCATGAGAGAGGGTAGGAGTCAGGCTCCCCCACCTAATCTTTGGTTGGGCATAGACCATCTTCCTCTTCCTAGCTTTCACTCGGAATAACTTTGCAATTCTTACAAAGGCTTCTATCACCCTTCCGGAGAAGTAGGTAATCAATTTGAGTTTTTGCTAATTGACCAGAATAAGGTGATGTCATTGCAGAAGTTACAGGTAAGAACATTCACCTAATTGAAGTGTTGTGTTGCCAAAACAATCTTTTGCAATAGACATTGGCGTCGGACGATCACTAGAAAGAGGCATCATGACTTTGAAATTATCAGGAATTGAGACATACGCTGTGGGATAGTCAGTGAGAATGACAGTGTTATCAGAGTGGTTACTTAGAAAATAAGCAACGCCAGAAAAGTCACTAGAAAAGAGAAAACTGAAATCATAAAAAAGGAGAATTTTAGGCAGCCTGTTGCTGACAGATGCTTTACGGTTCTACCAAAATTGTAGATGCTCTGATATCATGTTGGAAAAATAAAAAAAGAGAGAAGAGACATTGATGATCTGATGAATGTAATAACCAAATTATAGATTTCAAACACAATACCGATGACATTTTCTCAATGTGGAATGATATTCAACTTTATAATTGAGATGATATTGAACTTTAAAATTGAACTGTCTTGTATTATAACTCTTTAACTTTCTATACTTAAAATAGTCGTTACATTGTTTAGTAATGCAAGGCTTTACATGCTAGATGATGTTGTGACTTGATAGTGTTCCGTGTTTCAGATTCTGTCATCCATCAACAGACTTGAAAATATGAATGCACGGCTTCGGACTAAAATTGAGTAAGTATATGGAGCAAGCTCATCGATTTAGTACATCTTCTTGCCTCCTAGTCAAAGACATGCGTTTTTACTTTTATATGTGATATGATTATACTAATACAAATCAATTTAATATCCATGATAATTCTGCTGCCCTGCTGCTCTTCCTATGTTTTATGTTTCTCCACAGGCATGTCTTATCAAATCGCAAGATTGTTACATGGAATTTCCATATATTGGGTATTGCCATCCTTGCTCCTGGTGGAAATGCAGATGACAAGCCAAAAATGGTAATTCTTCCATGCCATTGTTGGTGAATTATCCCCATTTCCCCATTATTTGTCTACCCAAGGTCCTTCAGCTCTTCACTTGCTCCAGGACTTTCCTCCTACATTATTATTTTTTCTAGGTCTGAAACAGTTTCTCTATTCAAGTTGGGTAGATTCGATTTGAATTTTCCAATCATATGTATATTTGTGTTTTGTTCCCTATATGAAGTTGAAGTGTATGTGTGTGTGTGCGCGCGCACGCGCGCGTATATATGTATACATACACATACATATACACACACACACACATATATACACATACACATACATTTGTATGTATTTGTTACCTGTTTATCTAATAATTTTGCTTCAAACTTGGCATCTAATATTCTCACATGAACGGTGTAAAGTGTCGATACTTCAGCTGGGAAAATAAGTTGTATCTTGGGTGTACAGAAAAAATACAAAAAATTATGCAAAATGTCAGCCCATAACCATCTTTTAGCTCAACTTTTTAATTCACCTAAAATGGCCATTCGGCCATATTTTTTTCCTAAAAAATGGCAATGCAGCTTATGCATCTTATGATTTTGAGTTGGTCGGAATTGAATAGTCAGTGTATACTTCATATGTAGTTAAACTATTTTGAGTTGGTCGGAATTGAATAGTCAGTGTATACTTCATATGTAGTTAAACTATATTCAGTTTTTTGTGTGTATTTTAATGTATAGTCAGTATATATGTTATGTATAGGTAAGCTATATTCAACTTTTTGATTGTATCATATTGTATAGTTAGTGTGTACTTTCTTTGACCGTTGGCCTTTTTTAAAATGTAAATTTGTTATAAACTAATTACTTTATTGTATATATTTGAAACTGGCCCGATAAAATATTGGGTTGCCCACTTGCCCTCCAGTAATTTTATTGTGATCCATTATACTTGCATGGAGACGGCTTCATTATTTTCATGTAACTAGTGCATTTTCAGTGGCCTAAAAGTTCTAGTTTCGGCAGGTACTTGAAGCAGGGGAATTAACCTTTGGGTCTAAAGGTGATAGAAATACTTTATTGGCACTGCCTCTTTGCACTAGTAATGTTGTCTTGGGTTATCAGCTTCAAGATCTCTATGATCACTTCGAGATTAACATTAGTGATCTTGAGGTTAGTAATTTGCACTTTGATATTCAACTTCCTCGTTTAGTGTAAGATAAGTGATTCTGTGCTGCAGGTAAAACTTTTGACTTCAAATTCCTCTAGAACTGTTCCCCTTTTGGAGAAACTTTGTATCAATATCAACTTGACATTGTGTATTATTGCTGATGAATCAGAGTTGAAAAATTGTGAGGTAAGTGAATCATTTTATGAGTATTTTTTTCCAATGTGTTGCAATAGCAATTTAATTTTTGGTTTCCAGTAGTCTTTTACTTTTCTCTTGAAATATAGGGTCTTTAATTCTTAAGTCTTTATTTGTTATTGTGTAATTGACATTGATGGATATTGCTCGTGGTGCAAGGTTCTAATTTAGTTGACAAACTATTTCTTGACTTTGTGTTCTTGACTGGTAAAAAGGAGAAAGTATAACTGCTAAATGTACGGATTAATTATTTCACCTTTAAGTTCATTATTTTTCTTGCCTTCAAGATCCCAAATATTCTTCTTTTCCGTCTGCTGCGTTGGGTGGCCCAGTTCAATGTGGGACAGAAGAAGAGCTATTGATCCACAATGTTCAGTTTAAAATGGGAACCATGTCGACTCCAACGTTACCTTTTGCTTTTTCCCTAAGATAATTGATAGAAGATCTACCTCTTATGTTATCTTTTTGCTGAACTTCCTTACTCTTCCGGGAATAGGTCAGTAAAATTTATAGAGGAAAATGTATTTGCTTTTAATTTGAAGAATACATATTATAGAAGTTCCTCATTTCTAGACTTTTATTTAACTATTGTAAAATGGTTTAAAATGTCCTTAAACTATGTGAGATTGAACAAAAATGCCCTTCGTTAATAATTTGGTAAAAGAATGCCCTTATTATTACTTTTGGGTCAAAAATGTGTTTTCCTAATAAACATATTGCTTCTTTTCTTGATAAACACATTATTGTCTAAACAAGATATTACTTTTAAAGAACTTTTTTCTTATTTTTTTCTTTTAATCTCTTTAACTAATATATAGTAGAAAGTAATCTCTTTTCTTCTTAATCTCCTTTTATCAATAAGCATAGAACTGCCCCATATACTTTTGAAACTAATAATATAGGTCATGTGTGTGTGTATATTTTTTTTTTTAAGAATGTATTAACTTCATAGTTAATTTTCATTTATATAATGATTAAAAAACCTATTAAAATAGATTTTTTTTTCTTATTCTTTTCCGAAATGATAGGATAAACAATTGCTTATATATTCCTTTATTTTAAATTTAACAAAAAAAGGGTCAGCAATAACTCCATCGATGATATTTAAAGATATTTTGCAATTTGAAGCAATGAAATAATCTTGTGTTTTGTGGTTGTTAGAATAGGAATAGGAGTATATAATCCGATTTAGAATTGGAATAGGAGTAATATGTCTATAAATATGGTCTCTATGCGGTAATGTAATTATACAAGTCTTTCATCAATGTTTCTTGCATGGTATCATAGCATTGGTGAGGGAAAAAAGGTCATTGTGTATCGGTTGATTTGTGTCACCTTCCTTTCTGTGGGTGTTGTGCGAAAACCAATACAAACACCAGGCTTGGGAAGCTCGAGCGACCACAACCCAACCAGAACCTCACGCACCGCTCGAAGGTAACTATATTTCGGCGAGATCTGGGTCATGCGCCAGCGCGTGTTGCTTCTTACGTGTTTTTTTTTTAAATTTTTTTCTTCTGCTGGGGTAGACTAGTAATTCCGACCTAACCCTAGTAATGTTTTTCCAATTCTGATCGTTGGAATTAGGGTTCTGGCAATTTCAAGCACTTTCCGGCAACTGTTTTCGTGTTTCCGGACAGTTTTTCAGATTTTTTTCTCCTTAGTGTGGTCGCCTTTGCATTCCGATGCAGACCAAAAATTTTGTTTTTTATTTTTTGACCAGTTTCTAGTGGACAAATCTGATTTCCAGCGACCACTTGTTATTTTTTGACCAGTTTTTGCATATAAAATTCTATTTTCAGAAGATACCATTTGGGATTGATGTGTTTGGCTCCAAAAGTACGGGAGTAGGAATTTCAAATTTTATAATCACTTCAGAACCATTAATGGGCACTTCTAATATTTAGCATAGGCTTCCTCGGTTGAATTATGGTGTAATGGTCAAAGTTCTACAATCACTTAACAACCAATGCTTCTGTGGTAGATGAAAGGAGCAAAGCTGCTAAGGAATCTACAACAGCCAAAGCACAATGGGAGAAGGTTGATGCTCAATTGTGTAGTCTTTCCTTTGGCAATGTGACGATTCCAATTTGATGTCCTTGTTTCGCTCATACTAGACATGTTATTTAGTTTGGGAAAAGGCTCGTGCTGTATAAATTAATACATATCTCGATATTGTGATGTGGTATTTTGAATGACGAACTTAAAGAAACAAGAATCCGATATATCTACATACTTAGGGCAAGTGCAGGCAGTCATAGAGGAATTTGAAACGTTAATGCCAGTCACTGTGAACGTGAAAATACAATAAAAGCACAAAAATACATTGTTTTTAGTCTTACACTTGCTGGACTTCCAACTGATCATGACTCTGTACATGATTAGATCTTAGCTACTCCGACCATACCTACAATGGATGAATTATTCTCTCGTGTGCTTCATCTTGCTGCGCCTCCCAATCATAAAGTAGTTTCATCACCCGCTATTGGCTCCTCTATTGTTGCTTCTCAAACTTTGATAGACGAACATATGCTATGGAGAACCAACAAGGAGGAGGTTGCCTTGGAAGATCTCGCTCTAAGTGTAGTTATTGTCACAAGTTTGGACACACTCACGACATATGTTATACTTTGCATGGTCCATCGCCCAGTTATGATCCTATTGTTATAAAGGAATATAACGAATCCCTTTGAAATCACGCAAATAAGCAAACATCCCTACAAGTAGCATTTAATGCTCAGCCTAATGTTGTTGTTGCTCCACCTGACCGATCATCCAATAATGCTCATATTGCTCAGGCTGAATATTTTGAGTTCTCTCAGTATCGAGCAAGTAAGCTAATGCCTCGACAACTAGCAGTGGCTCCTCAACCTACTATTCCTGTTGCGGGTGATTCTTTTGCTTGTGTCTTATAGTCTAGTACTCTTGGATCATAGGTTATGGACTCAGGTTATGGACTCAGGCGCTTTTGATCATATTTCAAGTAACAAATCACTTTTGCCTGATATTGTTTATTCACAATCTCTTCTTGCTATTACATTAGCCAATGGGATCCAAACAAAACAAAATGGGTTGGAAAAACCCAACCCTTACCTTCTATCACCTTAGATTTTGTTCTATATGTTCTTGGTTCTCTTTTTAATTTGGCATCTATTAGTCGTTTGACGCGAGCCTTACATTGTGGCATTTATTTTTTTGATGATTTTTCCTTGTGCAGGACCACAGTACAGGACAAATAATTGGCACAGGACATGGACCACTAGGTCTTTACTATCTTACCTCTTCAAATTCCTTCACAGCATGCTCCGTTACAGATCCTCCAGACCTAATTCACATACGTTTGGGACATCCTAGTCTATCTAAACTGCAAAAGATGGTGCCTAGTTTTTCTAGTTTTTCGTCATTAGATAGTGAGTCGTGTCAACTTGAAAACACACTCGTGCGACATTTTCACGTAACAATAAGGGTCTTTCCGAGTCTATTTTTTCTTTAGTTCATTCTAATATCTGGGTCCTAGTCGAGTTAGTTCAACCTTAGGATGTTATTTTTTTAGTTTCATTGATGATTATTCAAAATGTACTTAAGTTCACTTAATGAAAGATCGTTCAGAGTTATTTTTTATATTAAAAAGTTTTTTTGCTGAAATACAAAACTAGTTTGGTGTTTCCATTCGTATTCTTTGTAATGATAATGCGTTAGAATACATGTCCTCCCAATTTCAGGAGTTTATAACACACCAAGGACTTATTCACCAGGCATCTTGTCCGTGCATCCCTCAATAGAATGGTGTCGCAAACCGAAAGAATAGACATCTTATTGAAACTGTTCGCACTCTTCTCATCGAGTCCCATGTTCCGTTGCGTTTGGGGCGATGCTGTCCTAGCATCTCGTTATTTAATTAATAGAATGCCCTTATCTTCTATTCAGAATCAGGTTCCACATTCCATTCAACTTTCTTTTTCACACCTCCATTCTATACCTCCTCGTGTCTTTGGGAGCGCATGCTTTGTTCATAACTTAGCTCCATGAAAAAGATAAATTAGCCCTTCGTACTCTCAAATGTGTCTTTTTTTGTTACTCTCTAGTTCAAAAAGGGTATTATTGTTATTCCCTTGACCATAATCGATATTTTATGTTTGCTGATGTCACATTCCTTGAATCTCAACCTTACTATACATCATTTGATCGTTTGGATATGTCTAAGGTCTTACCTCTACCTCAGGTCCTACCTATACCGTCTTTTGAGGAATCTCCAAGTGTAGTGCCACCCGTGACAAAACCCAACAAACCTCCACCTCTCTTGACTTATCATTGTTGTCCTTGTCCAGCACCAGTTCCCGATGGTTCATGTCATGCGCCAAACCCCGCTCCTACTGTGGACTTGCCTATTCCTAGCCAACTGAGTGCACTTCAAAAAGGTATAGGACCCACATCAAATGCTAGCCCTCTTTATACTTTCTTGATTTATCATCGTTTTACATCATCTTATTATGCTTTTGTATCATCGTTGTCCTCTATTTTCATTCCTAAAACTACAGGTGATGCACTTTCTCATTCTGGATGGAGGCAGGTTGTGATTGATGAGATGTCTACTTTACATATGAGCGGTACTTGGGAACTTGTCCCCCTTCTTGTAGGTTAATCCATTGTTGATTGCCATTGGGTTTATGCAGTAAAAGTTGGTCTAGATGGTCAAGGTTAATCGACTTAAGGCTTGATTGTTGCCAAAGGATATACTCAGATATTTTGGTTAGAGTTTAGTAATACGTTTGCTCCCGTGGCTAAAATGGCATTTTCCCTCTTCTTCTATCTATGGCTGCCATTCATCATTGCCCTCTTTATCAGTTGGACATTAAGAATGCTTTTCTACATGGTGATCTTGCGAAGAAGTATATATGGAGCAAGCACTTGGCTTTGTTGCTTAGGGGGAGTCTAGTAGACTTGTATGCGATTACGCAAGTCACTCTATGGTTTGAAATAGTCTCTCGAGCTTGGTTTGGAAAGTTCAACACAATAATTCAGGAGTTCGGCATGACTCGTAGCGGAGTTGATTACTCTGTATTTTATCGGCATTCTACACCAAATTTGTGTATTTATTTGGTTTTTATGTCGATGATATTGTTATCACTAGCAGTGATAAAGATGGTATCACTAGTTTGAAGTAACATCTCTTTAAGCATTTCAAACTAAAGACCTTGACAGATTAAAGTATTTTCTAGGTATTGAGGTTGCTTAGCCTGGATCAGGTATTGTTATCTCGCAACGCAAGTATGCCTTGGACATTCTTGAGGAGACAAGAATGATGGGATGTAGGCCCATTGACAATCCTATGGGTCTGAATGTTAAAACTATTTCCTGGATAGGGGAGCCACTCAGTGATCCCGAAAGGTATAAACGACTGGTGGGGAAGTTAAATTATCTCACAGCGACTAGACTTGACATCTCGTTCCCTGTGAGTGTTGTAATTCAGTTTGACTTTCCCTTGTGATAGTCATCGAGATGCAGTTGTTCGTATTTTGCGATATATAAAGTCAGTGCCTGAAAAAGGACTACTTTTCGAAGATCAAGGGCATGAGCATATCGCGGGATATACAAATTCCGATTGGGAAGGATCATCCTCTGATGGACGATCTACATTCGGATATTGTGTATTAGTAGCAGGTAATTTGGTGTCATGGAAGAGCATGAAACAAAATGTGGTTGCTCGGTCGAGTGCAGAGGCAGAATATTGAGCAATGGTTGCAGCAACTTGCGAGCTTATTTGGATCAAACAGTTATTGAGGGAGCTAAAATTTGGCAAAATTGATCAGGTGGAACTTGTGTGTGATAATCAAGCAACCCTTCATATTGCATCAAATCCAGTGTTTCATGAAAGGACCAAGCACATTGAGATTGATTGTCACTTTGTCAGAAAAGAGATACTCTCAAGATATATTGTTATAAAGTTTGTGAAGTCAAGTGATCAACTTGTAGATATCTTCACCAAGACCCTCACTGGTCCTTGTATTAACTATATCTGTAATAAGCTAGGTGCTTATGATTTGTATGCACTAGTTTGAGGTGGAGTGTTAGAATAGGAATAGGGGTATTTAATCATATTTAGAATTGGAATAGGAGCAGTAAGTTGTTTCCAACCTGTACTTAGATTATATTGTAGTGTCTATAAATGGGTCTCTATGTAGTAATGTAGTTACATAAGTCAATAATATTTTTCTTCAACATTTCTCACTGTGGCACAATGATTGTTGTATTTCAACTTTAAAAATAAGGATTATACTAGCAAATGTTCATCATTCTTCAATTAAAAAAATTAAGAAATAAACGTATTTCCTATTTATTAGTTTTTTTAATTGTTATTAAAATGAAAATTAATAATGGATTGCTGTGATCTTATATGTATGATAATTAGTGATGGGATACCATATTTTTATTTGGAAAAGAATTTTTTTAAAAAGAAAAAGAATATATGTTTATAAGGATATGGGTGTTTTGACCCAAAAATAACTGTAGGGGCATTTTTGGATCAAAGTGTTGACAGTCGGACCATTTTTTGACCAAAGTATTAATCTGAGGGCATTTTTGGACCTACTATTAATGGAAGGCATTTTTGTTCAATTTCGCATGGTTTAAGGGAATTTTTTATGCATTTCCATTTAACTATAAGGTGTATCATTTAAAATTTCTCAGTTTTGGATATTGTATATGGCTAGTTTTGCAGCCATTTTATGAATATAAATACATTTACCTGATAAAAAAAAAATTTAGAGGTGTCTGTTTTACTTGTTTTCTTTAATTTAGGATGGTTTATCCTTCTTTCATTCAAATCTTAAATACTTTAGCTTATTACAAGATGCATTCTTTAATTAGGGTATGACGCATAACTAGTACTGTTGATAACAATCCTTCTGCATTTGGTTTACTTCGCTATATATATTAAAGATAATGAGGTGTGCTCTCATTTCTTTGCAAAGTGGATTATTAGATTATATACAAGATACTGCAGACAGGTTGTTCGGAATTTTTCCACCAAATTAGTGACAATTTGACCAATAAAAGATTTCCGATGCTAGATATTTCCTTCATCATTAATATGTTACTAGTTTCAAAAAGAAAAAAACTTCTTTCATCATGAACCATATTTCTGTTTAAATTCTTTATTCTCAAACCATCTCATACCTACATGTGACCACTGACTCACAAGTCATTTCTTTTCTTTTTTTTCTTGTTAATATTTTTTTCCTGTTGGGATAGTAACTAATTTTATTAATGTGGTGAATGGACATGAAAGAAATCTAAGTTACACCTATACTTGTGGTCCCCAACGTATATTGCTTGTGAACAAATCTGAAAGATGTTGGGTTTGGAACTGTTTGATGGGTGTCCTACTTACTGGCAGCATGAAGTGTTCAAGGAGATGGGAGATTTCTGTGGGTGCTAGATTGTGACTGAAGAGGGAACTTCTTTGCAAAATCATTTTAGATGGGCCATGATCAAAGTGAAAGGAGATGGTGATAACATACCCATGGAGGTAGAAGTGAAATATGATGGAGTTTATAGAATTCCAATCTAATGCAAAATTCCGGCACAGGTGCTCGTCGATGAAGTTGCTGAGAAGAGTCTATAGAACCTATGTGATGTAACAAGTGGTACAGTTTGACTTTTGTACTGCTCAAGTGGTCTTGTCAATTAATGCCCCAAATTTCAAGAATGATCCACGTGAGCTGGGTTTAGACTCTTCTCCATTATGGGCCTGCTCAATGAGTTAGACTCTTATACATTATGTGCCTGCCAAATTTTGTAACAAAGCCGAGTAAATACTACTTAGAGATTTGAGGGTGCATAATATTCAAAAGCCATGTCAAAATAAGAGAATTGTCAGAAACCCATAGTTAGGGTCATCCACAACAGGTGCTTTCTTTTCTCCTGTTATATAGCCAATCAATTTTTCAAATATACTAAAAGATATGCAAGATGTTGACCATACAGGGACGCACTCTCATCACCTAATTTTACAGCATTGATTTTGTTATTGAAGTATTAGTTTTTATATGCTTGATTGAACAAAAATAATGGTCCAAAATAATTTTCAAATTCGGAAAATAGAACTTCTCAATTGGGACTTCCAACAATAAGAAAGGTAACAAGCTTTCAGATCTGCACTTCATAAAGGAAGATCGGTAGATCTTGCGGGAAAAGGAAGCTGGCACAATAGAGTATCACTTCTAGTGGTGGAAAAATGATGAATCTGTGATGGGTAGGCTCAGATTTAGCTGGGGAAACCAACGAAGCAAGAATCTCTCCTAAATGTTATTGGAAACTGGTCTACTCACTGGCGCGTGAGAATGATGCGTAGCTGAAGTTGGATCTTTCAATGGCGCATGACGAAGTCGTCGACGGAGCTGCTGACTAGGTTTTTGTCGCCGGAGGTAGAGGAAACTTGTCTTGTTGGTGTTTTATGTAAAGCACTGCTCGAGAGATAACCATGGGATAACTTGTTTAGGTCACTAAAAAATTGAAAGGAGGCTACTCAATTTCGTGCTACAAATATGACTCGTTAGTGTTGCAGAAGGAGAAACTCATCTCAAATAAGCAACAATGGCTCTGCTACAATGAAGATTACAAGAAAAAGAAGATCTTCTTTGTATTTCTTGATGATCTTTACATCCCATGAGAATGAGTGCTTATACATTGAGTCCTAAGACTAAATAGGAAAGACAATCAATTACAATATTCTAGAATTAATTTGCTCCTATAATGAAGCTACAAAATCTCTAATCAATCAAACATAGAGATATCTAACAAGAACTCGCAGGAAGAAATTGAAGATTCATTATTACCAACCATTTTACCATATCACACAACTATAAAAACATGAGGATCCATCATAATAACAAAAGAATTGATATGATTCAATAGTTTGTGTTTGTATTCTGCATACAAATTATGGCTTGTGCGAGGCTTGTTCGGAGTTGAATTTATTAGCTAGAGACAGTAGGGGAGATTCTTCTGGGATGGAAATTCAGAAGGACGAAAGGAGAGCATGGCAAGTTGCTCATTTAGCATTCATATGGATAATATGGATGTTAGAATAGGAATAGGAATAGGAATAAGAATAATATCTACAAATCCTACTTAGAATAGGATTAGGAATAGTAATAGTATATGGAATCCTACTTGAAAGGATTGTATTATAGTATCATAGTTGGAAAAGGAGTCTAATATAGTATCTATAAATAGGGTCTCAATGTAATAATATAAACAATAATTCAATAATATTCTTCTCCTATATTTCTCACATGGTATCAAAGCTTCTACGATCCTGGTAGAAAATCAAAGAGCTTCCGTTGCCGGCGGGCGGCTATAACCCATATATGTTGCCCATCTGGCAAATGGTTATGTTAACAAAAGTAGGGTTAGTGATATATATATATGATTCTTATATTCATGGGAAGAAAACTCAATCAAATAGGTCACTGTGCGTCAATTTTCGGTGACTTTCTAGGGTTGTTTTGTGTCAACCCTCTGTCAATGTTTGTGTAGCACTGTGCCATCTTTTTGGTGACTACGTTTTCATATTTATCATATGTAACACCGTGCCATCTTTCCGGTGACTACTTTCTCATATTCTATTTGTGTAGCACCGTGCATCTCTCCGGACTACTTCTCATATTCAATTTGTTTAGTACCATGAATTTGTTGAACTACTTTCTCATATTTGAGTTGCATAGCACTATGTTCTTTTTGGTGACTCAGATTTGATTTGCGTAGTTCCATGCGTTTGTTCGGTGACTCTTCAAATCTAATTTGCATAGGATCATGCCATCATTCTGACCCTACCTATATAATTTTACATTTTAGTAGGGTTGTGCTGTTATTCTGACTCTACCCATATAATTTTCTTTCTCAGTAGGGTCGTGTCATCATTCCAACCCTATCCATTTAATTTATTTCTCAATTTATGACCACTTTCAGCCATCAAATTTAATAATTCGGCGCATGAGCAAGTTCCGACTAGTTTTAAAGTGACTTTCTTGGAGTAGTTTCGAGATGATCCATATTATCATCCTCCATTGACCTTTTGATCAGTTGAGCATTAAGAATGCTTTTCTTTGTGGTCATCTCGAGGAAGAATTCTATATGGAGCAACCACCAGATTTTGTTGCTCAGGGGAGTGTGGTAGCCTTGAATGACATTTGGCAGCCTTGTATGTCGTTTGTGTAAGGCTTTCTATGGTATGAATCAGTCTTCTGAGCTTGGTTCGGGAAGTTCAACATTATACTTCAAGAACTTATCACATTTTGTTTTATCGACATTGTGCATCAAATTCAGTATTTCATGAGAAGACTAAATACATTGAGATTGATTGACAATTTTGTGAAATAGAAAGATCAGCTTGAAGATATATTACCAAGCTTTTCATCGGTCGTTGTATTAGTTACATTTGTAACAAGCTAGGTACATATGACTTGTTTGCACTAACTTGAGGAGAAGTGTTAGAATAGGAATAGGAATAAGAATAATATCTACAATCCTACTTAGAATAGAATTAGGAATACTAATAGTAAGTGGAATCCTACTTGGAGAAGGATTGTATTATAGTATCCTAGTTGGAAAAGGAGTCTAATATAGTATCTATAAATAGGGTCTCAATTTTATTTTTTAGATAACAATTCAATAATATTCTTCTCCTATATTTCTCACAATGGAAATTACAAAAAGACAGGCATGTAAATGGCCTCCTGATTACAAATTTGTGGATTATTTTCTTTTCCATATTTGGTAAAGCTCTTTCTATGTTCCTGTTAGTGTTCATAATTGTATGCTTTTCTATGTCGAAAGATCAGCTTGAAGATATCTTACCAAGTCTAATGCTTTTTTTCTTTTGTAAGAAGTTTGTTGTTGAAGTACCATCATCTCTGAATCTACATTCAAGATCATGTGGTGCGTTGATGATTGACAAACCATGTACAAGACATAATTTATATGAATGAAGAATGAAGAATGAAGAGTGAGGAGTGAAGTTTCAAGAACCAGATCCTCATGGAGATAGATCTCTAAGAAGTGAAGAAGTTAGCAAAATGTCAGAGGAACTCATTAGAGAATATGTTCCTCTGGGGTAGCGTAGAAGAGTATTAAGAATGAAGTTATTTCACATGTACCCTAGGAATCATCAGAGTTGTAATACAGGAGAATTCAATTCAACAAGGAACTGAAATTCTAGACGTGAAAAGTTATCATACGTTATGCACATGGAATTATCCTGAAAATACGATAAAGAAGCTGATGTGTGAAATGTTCCAAACCAATTCAAACTAGGATTAGATTCTTTGAAAGTCTCAACCCAGTTATGTTTGGATTGGAAAACTATAAGGCGGCTATTTATTCCTATATAAACAGCTTTTGAGTTTGACCTTACCCAAAGATTGAGATGTCAAAGTGAAAAGAGTTCTATACAGAGTTCCGAAGAAAGAGTTGTTGCTACAGCAAAAGAGCCTGTTCCTGTCTAGGTTCATTGGTATAGTTTTTGAGTTGTAACAGTTAGTTTATTGACAGTTTAGAGTCATTGAAGCAGAAGAGCAGAGAGGGTAGAAGTTGGGAACAATTCCTTAGGTGTTACAAGAGCAGTTGTAAACTTTAAATTTGGCTTGAGTTTAGTGGAAGAGTTACAGTAAATCCAACAGAGGTGGATCGTGGTTTTTGCCTCCCTTGAGCCAGAAGTTTTCCACGCTAAATACTTGTGTTGATTTACTTTTTGCAACTACCTTCTTGTCTAGCATAATTCTCAAAGAATATAGTTCTTTGAGTATTTAAGTCTCAGCAAAACTAGCACTTGACCTTTTATATAGACTTTGTGCATGCTGATTTCCCATCTGATCGATGTGATTTTCCTTTAAAAGAAGGGGAAGGTTGCATGGCATTTTGATAGGGTATTGAAAATAGTAGGAAAATTATCTCTTTACATAAATCCAAAGCCTTGAATATTTTATGCAACTTCATGTGTAATATGAATGTACATATAGTAGTGGGTGTGTACAATTAGATCTATGAGAGTGAAGCTTATATTACCAAAAAATAACACAAAGAAAAAAGCTTACCCATGTATGAAGTGTTCTCTGGCTGCTGTAGTCATAAGGAGAGCACAGCATATAATGAACACAATTTTCCTTTACATTGCCACAAAGAGATTGTATCCATGCCTTAAAGCTTGTGACATACAAGTTATTAAAAGAGTCAATCTATCATTGCATACATCTGCGCTTATTCCTATAAAGGATAAAGTTAGAAATTAAATTTTGTGACATACATTGTTTTTTATGATTGTTTGGTGTATGTTGATGTAATTAGTGCTTCAGATCTGATGAAACATGGCATGTTTTTTGGTTTGGTCACCGGATCAAATTATGCATGTGTACACTCATAAAGGTGTAGCAGTTGGTGTAAAGTATGAAAACGATATTCAAGTTGGGACTTTCACACTAACAAACTGAAACCTCTGTCGAATTGAGTTGTTGTATGGACCAAGTTCTCTTTGACTGTTACAACGCTACTCCACTTGCTATATTTTTCTAATTTTCAGAGTATGGGGATATCTGATCAGGTGTTTATAATGTAGGTTACTTTCTTTCTTTCAGGTTGACATAGAGGTTGCATCGGTTCTTGCTCACTTTTCACCATCTGTATACGGGACAATTATGGAACTGATTGCGGATTTTCATTTACTGGGTTTATCATCAGACTCCTTGTCCCCAACTACAGTTAATGGTAGTGTGGGATCTTCTGCTTTTTGGTTCTCCATTGCTGCAAATGTGAGATCTATTGGTTTCTTGATCGACTTTGAAAGTGATAAAGAAAATGTGTGCAGTCTCATGCTTTTGCTTCAGATATTAAATATTCGGTATGTTTTAGCATCTTGTTTTACTTTTCTATCGGCCAGATAAGAATATACCATTAATAAAGAGAAAATGCACAAAAGATTAGATGATAGACCAATGCAGAAGTGAAATTGTGTTGCAGCTTTATACTCCCTGGCAAATCATAAATATCCAATCTGTCTCTTAATCCTTCTGCTTTTCACCGTAAAAATGCTACAAGAACTGCGCTGATGCCTAATCATCATACCAACGTGATTTTGAAATTTTTTTCTGTTTGGTGACTAATGAATGGTTTCTTGACATGCATATCTAACTTAGCTGTTTTTCTGAAATAACTTGAGTTGCAAAAGGTCGCACATAGTGGGGTCATATTTTGCACCTAACAATTGCGCAATATTTGTTTGGTCTCCGGAGAGGGAGAGGTAGACTGAAGAAGTATTGGGGAGATGATCAGACAAGATATAGAGAATCTAGATCTAACCGAGGACATGACCTTAGATAGAAAGGAGTGGAGGTCGCGATTTAGAGTAGCAGGCTGATTGGTTGGTAGCAGGGGTAGGCGTGATTGATGTCTCTAGCTGTCGTATGTGCTTTTTGTAAAGAGTTGCTCTTTTATTTCGATTTCTAGTTCTATTTCTCCCTTTGTTCCCTTTCCTTCCCTTTGCTATATCTAGTTATTCTGCTGATGGGTTGTTGAGTCGAGGGTCTCTAGGAAACAACCTCTACTTCTTACGAGGTAGTGGGAAGGTCTGCGTACATTTCTACCCTCCCCAGACCCCACTTGTGGGATTTAACTAGGTATGTTGTTGTTGCTGTAGTCATGACATCAACCATTTGTAAATTTTTTTTAATTGCACCCGGTGTCCGAGTCTCTTTGAGCCCCGACTAATCCCGGGGGTGCATAGGCCCTTGGCAAGGAGTTTTCCGCAAGTGCACCATGGTTAATTTAGGTTTTACCTAGTCCGATGACCCTCAGAAATTGTTTGCATCCAGTGGGTTTCGATCTTGAGACATTGAAAGGGAGCAAACCCCAAGGCTCAAGTCAATTACCACCAGGCCAACCCCTGAGGGTTAACCATTTGTAATTAAAACTTTAGCAATGATCAAAGCAAATTCTTGAAATTCTATTAATGTTTTATTTGGGATCTGCTTGACTTCTTGAAAAGCTTCCTTTTACCAGCGATGTCTAGGCTAAGCCTGTGCAATCTACCTGGTATATTTGTCCTCCCACTGGTAGAGGTATATTGTATGATTCTTCCCACCAAGACTTAATCAGATAAAGAACTGATCTTACTTTTTTGTCTCATCATGTGTCCCTTATTTTCATGGAGGCTTTTTTGACTGCTACACTATGTAGTTTGGTGCTAAATTTGTTGAAGTTTTATTTTATTGATAGTTGGCAGCAAGTGACTATGACTACTTATTTGACAAGAAAAGAAAATGAGGACAATGCGGTTAGACTAGAAAAGCATTTAAAGTTGTGGTTCAAATAGTCGTATTTCCATTGGACATTTAAAATTCAAGTATTTATGTTAAAGCAAATGCTAGAAAACTTCAGGTTCTGGTAACTATTCTTGAGTCAGATGTATTTCCTTGTGAGTCAGGAGAGTGATTCTTTTCAAATATTATCTATTAAGCATTGTAGCAAGCATTTATGATATTTGAATGAAGTTGCAGGTTTGATGGGAAAGAGTCCTTGGAGGGAAGGGCTTCAGTGAAGGAAATAAACATTCATGATTACGGCGGTAAAAGTGAAGGGAAAAGCGTTATCTTTTGCGCATCTCAGAGCTTGTCTGGATCTATGTATCAGGATTATAATGATGTCAGAAGTGGTCCTCAAAGTGGGAATTCTGATAAGAGAAGTAATACTAATGATCTGTGCCTTCTGTTCCATTATAAAACCTGTGGGAATTCAGGATTCATTGGCCATGAATGTAAATTAAGTTTAAGTGGTCTTGATATTCACTGCCACCGTTTTATAATTGGAGCTTTGGTAGGATTTATTGATAAATTATCTAAAATCAAATCTTCTCTTCAAGTTGCGGGCAACCCTGTAGTGAATGGAAAGAATTTTGTTCCCACGTCTGCTGCTTCACTTCAAAATTCTGGTTATTCCAACTTCTTTGAAACCTCCTTCTCTGAATGGGCAACTGTTTCATTGGATCAGTTCCCTTTCATCACCCTAAAAGATACTGCTTTTCTTAATCTTGGAAGTTTCTCAAACGATAATACCCCCGAGTGGAGGAAGGTTCTTAATTTAAGAGACTGGAAGGACAGAAATCCTAAGGACGACATTGAGGATAGATCTAACAGTCAACTTCCAATTTCAGTTAATTCTTCTTTTCAAGTTTATGATGCTAAAAAGGCATATTTCATCAACTTGGAGCTAAGCAACAGTCGAGTTCATTTTCATGAATCCTCTTACATAATTGGAACTCTTCTGTTTCCGAATGTCAAGTCTGCATTGTGTATTTGTGCGGACTATCTGGATGTACTTTGCTCTGCTGATGGGTTGGTTCTTTCTTCTCTACAATGGACTCAAATGATGCAGGATTTCCTTTGGGGTCCCTTGAAATCCACTTTCCCTCCAACTTTAAAGTTACGTGTCTGGAAAGAAAGTGTAAAGTCACCGTTGAAAATGAGTTTAAGTATCCAGCACGTGTCCTGTGTTTTACCACCTGAGTTCCTTGCAGTTATCATTGGTTATTTTACCTTACCTGATTTGAGTTCTAGTACAGATGGATTGCCTATTACCAAAACCTCCGACGCTAATACTTCAAAAGATGATGTATGCACTTTGTTTATGTTTGAGATACTAGACTCCAACTTATTTATACCAACGGGGAGCAGTATATCGCAATTTCTGAAGCTTGATATACAACGGGTATACTCTAGTTTCATGCAAAATGGTGAAGCAAAGTTTATGTTGAAGGATATTCCTATGGAGTGCTTGGTTACAGAAGATGAAATTGCTCACAGAAATGATTGTTTAAACTTATTTGCATATGACTTATCACTGTCATTGATGCTCTTGGAAGAAGAAGCAACTAGTTTGTCAGGTTCTTTTTATGGCCCCACTTGGACAAATATTATCTTGATTGCGCCATTTAGTGCTGATGTATGGGTGAGATTATCATCCCAATGTGAATGTTGTGATGTCGTATCCTGTTATCCAAGTTGCATTATGACATTAGTCAAGGATTGTCAACTCAATGCTGAAGGTAAGTGTTAAATTTCTGTTGAATGTTTTCTTGAGTATTGAAGCAAACTCTTTGGCATCTCATTATTTGCTCTCTGTCTTTGTGCACAGGTGCATCATTCGTGATTGGATGTGAAGCAGTGATGGATGTCATAGATCAGTTTTCCTTGGTTGCTAAACAAGCCAAAGCATTCAATTCTGATACCTTACAGTTTTTTCTACACAGGGAGAGAAAAGAGGGACAAGCCGCTTCTCCACCTCAAGGCTCTCTAGAAAATTTCATGACAATCCGAGCATCTGTGAGGTCAATGTCCATTAAATTACGACAACAGAAAGGAGAATCAGTTGCTTCTGACCTCATTGGGGAAGCTAACATGCAGTTCCATTGTTCTGCCTCTTTAAAAAATGATGAGCTCTTAAGGATGAAGATATCTTTCTTTGATCTACAGATATTCTCGTCTCTTAACTCTGTTTTGCTTGCGGAATGCTGTTCCAACTCTGGCTCTCCAGTTATTGTGATAACCTATTCATTATCTGATCAGGGTAAAAACATGCTCTCTGTTTCTCTGCCTTTGCTAGATGTTTGGGTACATTTGTCTGACTGGGTTGCAATCATCAATGTACTCCAGTCTTCTTCCACAAAACAACCCAATACCTTGATGACGAACTTATTATCAAACAATATGGCATGTGTCCCTGTTGACCAACTCAGGGATGGTGAAAATGATGGTCCGCAAAATTCCCATCCATGTCCTAATATTTTATCTACTGAAGTAAATGAGAGGCATGATTCTGGAGTTCACTCTGTTGAATTGGAAACTATTTGTCTCCGAATTCATGTTCCTGCTTGGGTTAGAAAAGATGCTTTTAACATATCGGAGGTGAAGCAGAGTGACAAGCGCATGAATGATTTACGAAGCACGATTTATGGACATCAGCATGGCTTTTTTACTGTTGGCTTTCAAGCTAGGAATAGTAAACTATTTTACTTGGGGACCATTGCGAGACTGAAACTTGATCTAGATAAAACCTGGGGTACAGTGGAGCTAGTAAAGGATGATAACATACGCTCCTGGCCCCTGTTTGAACTATTTCAAGTGAACCTTGATGCTGCAGTTTGCACTACTTGCGTTGAGCATATCCATGGGAAGGTGGATCTTCACTGTCATTGTTTGGATGTATGGCTGTCAGATCACATCCTTTATTTCATGCAGTTTGTGGATTTTGAAGATCCAGCAGCTGGCCCTTCTCAATTTAGTTTCAGTCAAGTGAACTTTGAAATCCAACTTAGAAAGTTCTCTCTTCTTTTGGCTGATGGAAAGGTGATTTCCACTCCATGATGCTGTCCCTATTTACATTATTTATGCAGTTCGTCTTTGCTATATTGCACTCCAAGATGGATGCTGATAATTTACTCTTCTTCAATTCTCTTAAATTCTGCTACTATCCGTAGAAGTTTTAATGATTAATGCTTTTAACGGATAACACTAGAAAGCGGTAGACCACTGTCATATTTCCTTTAAGAGATTAGTATTGAAAATATCCTTAAACTTGACGCAAATTATTACTTTAGTTCCCCAACTATTGACAGCCTTAAAAACACCCCTCTGATTAGATGAATTTTAAAACACCCCTCTTATGCCACATGTCATCCATACATGCATATCTGTCGAATTTTATGATGATGTGGCATACTTGTAAATATATATAGTAAGAAAATATTAAAAAAATTAATTGCTAAGAATTTAGTTATTAAAGAAGAAAGAACTTTTTTTGTTTACAAAAATTTTAATTTTATTTTAACAGTAATTTTAACTTTTTTAAGGGGGTGGGGGAGTTGGGGTAGGCGGTAATGTGGGATGAGAATTTTTTCAAAAACTTTTTAAAAAATTTATGGAGTGAGGGGTGGGGTGGGTGGTGGGATGTGGGCTTGGGGTACTGGAGAGGAGATGGGGTGGGGAAAGAAAAAAATTAATTTATTTAAAAGCTCTTCTTTAAAGTTGCTAAATTTTAGTATTTAACTATTTAAATGCTATTTTTACTATTTATATCTATATGTGTGCCAGATCAGTCGAAAATTTCTCATGTATGTACGCGTAAATAACATGTGGCACAAAAGGGGTGTTTTTGAATTCACCTAGTCAAGTAGATGGATGTTTATATGGCTGCCGATAGTTCGGAGACTAAAGTAATTATTCGCACCAAACTTTAGGGGTGTTTTTAATACGTATCTCTTCCTTTATTGCTTCCTCTCGTTTCCCCTTTATTTGGGAACAACAGATTGGCAGTTCAAGAAAGGAGTTATTCCTCAGTGGTGACTGATATCTGTGTCCTGGAATTTATATTTTCTTAGCTGCTGCACGGAACTTTTCTTGCAGGATCTCATATACTCTATATGAATTTCCTCTTTGACATTGAGTGATTGGGTGAAGTTATGGTCATGCATGCTTCTTGAATGCAGTTTCACCTTCGCTCTGTCATGTCAGTTTCAAGTTAGGAGGAGCATTTTGAAATATATCTTGTTCCAGAGAAGTCTATTTCCTGGAAGCTCACAAAGATACAGGAAATCTGTTACTAAATAGGATGTGGTCTCTAATTTTCTGCAGTGTTATAATATCTTGATCAATATCATTAGTGTTAAAATGTCCCACATAAGTTAAGTGAATGAGATGTTGTCTTCTTATGAGAACCTTGGGCAGTAATCACCTCAAACTTCTGAGATTGAGTTGGTGCCAAATTTTCATTTTCTTTACCTGGTGGTTGAGCGACTCATACCCCTATTTTGGTTAAACCTATGCTTCACCCCAAATCTTATATTGTCCTTGCTTTTAAGTGTCCTGCTCCTGCCTGCGGCCAAAGTACTCTTTTGAAATATCCATATTGGTTAAACTCCTTGCCAAGGGCCTGTGCACCCCAGGATTAGTCGGGGCTCAAAGAGACTCATACACCCGGTGCAAATAAAAAAAATAAAAAATATCCACATTGGTTGATGGAAGGGTTGTTGTATCCCCGTATGCTTTTGGACATCTTCGCCTCACTAGCTAGAATTTTAGTTGGGTTTGTCCTAATGTCCATTTTCTTTACAGCTATGCTCAAATTTTCATGAAAAAAGTGGCTTATTTCTTTTTTTTATCCTCACTGTCAAACTTCATTGCACTGAACTGGGAAGAGTTCCTTTTCTTCTTTTTTGGTTCTTTTTCCTAGTCTTTTTGGGTTGCTTTCTGATTTTGTTTTTTTGCGTGTCTGTGGGGTTGGGGGTGTTGTTGTTCGAGAAGGCATATTTTATCCTTGGTGTACTATCGTTTTCCAGCCTCTCTACCTCTATGTGGTAGTGGTAAGGTCTACGTACATCTTACCCTCCCCAGACCCCACTTGTGGGATTCTACTGGGTATGTTGTTGTTGGTGGTGTACTATCGTTTTCGATCATTACTTTTCTGGTATTCATCTATGTTAGAATAGGAATAGGTGTATACAATCTTACTTAGAATAGGAATAGGAATTACAATAGTCTATAGAATCCTATTTGGAAAAGGATTGTATTATGGTATCCTAGTTGGAAAAGGAGTCTAATATAGTACCTATAAATAGGATCTCAATGTAATAATGTAGACAACAATTCAATAATATTCTCCCCCAGTATTTCTCACATGGTATCAGATCTTCTATGGTCGTGGTAGAAAATCAAAAAGCTCCCGCTACCGGCGGGCGGTTGTGATCCATATATGCTGCCCGTCTAGCCAATGATTATGTCAGCAAACTTTGGGTCATTGTGTATCTTTTTGGTGACTATTTTCTCATATCTAATTTGCGTAGCTCCGTGCATCTTTCCCGTGACTACTTTCTCATATTCAATTTATGTAGCACCGTGCCATTCATCCGGTGACTACCTTTTCATATTTAATTTATGTAGCACCATGCATCTTTCCCGTGACTGCTTTTTTCATATTCAATTTGCGTAGCATTGTGCCATTTTTTCGGTGACTACTTTCTTATTTGCGTAGGGTTGTGCCATCATTCCGACCCTACTCATATAATTTTATTTCTCAATTTGTGACCATTTTCAGCCATCAAATCTAATAATTTGGTGCATAAGTAGGTCTGGAGAAGTTTTAAAGTGACTTTCTTAGAGTAATTTCGAGATGATCCATATTTTCATTCTCCATTGACCTTTTAATCAGTTGAACATTAAGAGTGCTTTTCTCTATGATGATCTCGAGGAAGAAATTTATATGGAGCATCCACTTGATTTTGTTGCTCAGGGGGAGTCTGGTAACCTTGTATGTCAGTTGTGTAAATCATTCTACGGTCTAATACAATCTTCTCAAGCCCAGTTTGGGAAGTTTAACAATGCAATCCCAGAATTGCATGGGAAGACTAAGACATTGAGGTTGATGGTTAATTTTGTGAAGCCGAAAGATCAACTTGCTGATATTTCAACACGCCCGTCATCGATTCTCGTATTAATTACATTTGTAACAAGCTAGGTACATATGACATATATGCACTAGCTTGAGGGGGAGTGTTAGAATAGGAATAGGTGTATACAATCCTACTTGGAATAGGAATAGGAATTACAATAGTATATAGAATCCTATTTGGAAAAGGATTGTATTATAGTATCCTAGTTGGAAAAGGAGTCTAATATAGTACCTATAAATAGGATCTCAATGAAATAATGTAGATAACAATTCAATAATATTCTCTCCCAATATTTCTCACAATCTACTTAACTGTATGGTCTTTGTTTTTGCATTGCTTAAGTTATACAATGCTTGTTGTTTTATTCCTATATTGCCTTTGTTGATCTTTTGAGCTCAATGTGGTATTGTTCTTTGATCATTTACTGCTAATTTTATCACATAAATTACCTGTTTTCTTCTGCTACATGAATTTTGCTAATATGTGTATATTTCTCTGTAGTGGAGTTCAAGTGGATCTTTGCTGGAGTTGCTCATGACAAACTTGCTTCTTCACTCAAATGTAGCTGGAAATGAAATGGAGGGTTTGATGACGTGTGAAGTCGAAGTGAATTATAATAATATTGACATGGTAGAGAGAACAAAATCATGATATATCTTCTATTGATTCTGATTCACTAATTTCCGTTTGCTATTTGGACAATAGGTATCGTGGGAGCCTTTCCTAGAGCCCTGGGAAATCCAGCTAAGCATAAAAAGGCATGATCACAGTTCCCTTCTGAGAAGTGATGTTACAACCAATCTTCATATCAAATCAACAACTCAACTTAACTTGAATCTTACCGAGTCCCTTATTGAGGTACTTTGGTTTCTCGTTCTACTGGAAAACCCTATGTTGCATTCTTTAATAAAAAATACCAATTTAGAAGTTCTATTATGTTCACCATGGAAGCTGGTAAAGCTGTTTGTGTCTGTCCTAATTCTTAATCCTTTATCAGACTATCAATGTGCTTCACTTTCTTGACTGTTATTGTGGTATCAATGATAAACAATAAGTTGTTTTACTTTGGCATTGATTAAGTGACACATTGCGAGGGTACAGGCTGTACTCTGTAATGAACCCAAATTCTTCTTTATGCAACTAATGAAGTATTACATAATAACGAATTACACAGCAACACTTAAACTATTGAATAACAAGTAACTAGATAGAAATAAGAAAGAAGATGAGAAGCTTAGACTCCCGAAGAAGAGAGGAAATACATTTTTTTCTTCAATATGCATAAAACCTTCTTTCAAACTCATTCTCCTTTTTAACCAAATGCTAATTGGGCCTGGATCCCAAATAAAACACTTCAATATTTTACTTGGCTCAAACTCATTCACCACTTCGAACCCATAGATCTTTATAGAGTTAGCTTGGTTCACAACAATACATCCATCCCCAAAAAGAACCTTGTCATCAAGGTTCAAGTCAGGAAACATCATCTGACAACTTGGAGTATAATAAACTTGGTTAGAGCAGGCAAAACCATGTAGGAATATTATCATAATATGGTTGGCAGCTTGGAGTAGTCTAGACATGGTTGCATAATTCTTGCTTAGCCTTGGAATAACATGGCAAGGATGTTTTATGATGTGATATGTGTCCAAAAGAGTAATGTACCTAGAGATCTCACCGAAACTTACAAACAGCCCTACAAGCAGCAACATAGAGGACCTGTGTCATATTTTCTAACAGAAACCGACAAATATAGCTTGCAAGAGCTGCAATTCGTTCTTACTCCATTTTTCCTTAGTATCAATTCCTTTACGATCAATTGAAATATTCAACTTTAAGTATCACTGAATTGGTAGAAGCTCGCCTTCCACCAAATCTCTCCATTGGAACTCATATCAAAACCAATTACAATCACGTTCTTTCTGATTTACAGTAAAACTCTTTGACATTATCAAATGGAGTTCAGGTATGACCTGCGCTGCAACCCCACACTTGTTCAAGAGGATAACAAAAACTAATGCAGTACCTAAGCCATGATGTAATCTCTGGTGTGCAGCCCACTCTACCATCTCAAGGACCCCATAAAGTGCGTAGCCTGTTGAAGGGTGCTCAACCTGGAACTTCACTTTATATCCACTTCTTAATACTATTACTTTCCACTCTAGTAATATGGTAGCAAGCACAATTATATAGTGAAGACGCTAAAGTGATATGTGCTTGAAGTTGGCTACCAAAATCTCATCTGGTACATTATAATAATATTCATGTAGGACTAGAGTAGATGCAATTAACAGACATTTGAACAGAATCAGAATGCCGTTATAGATAGTGGAGCACTCATTGGACAAGTAGGAGTTTACACACCACAGTTGTCCAGGATCCCACACTACTCATAGAGTTTGAATACACAATGAAGAAAAAACTGCCAGTACATCCCAGCAATGTCAGTTCCTTTGCATTGGATACTGTAAAACTTGTTAGAGCCCTGAGCTCAGTATCTATTCCTGGATCCCAGACACAAGAATTTACAGCAGTCTCAAGAATGGCTACAAGTAAGGAAATTAGTAGCGGGAGATATGGAAATTGACTCAAAATATGTTGACCAGTGAATTTCCTCCATTGACTCAAAATATGTTGACCAGTGAATCTCCCCATAGGAGGAATGGCAACCTCATTCTCCCCAAAACAATTATCAAGATATAGAGCTACAAAAATCTTTTCCAGTTGTAAAGATATTTTCAACTCTTTGCAATCGATTCACCACCATCTGCCTTGTTACCCTGCATAACAGATGTAGACTGTTGCAAAGCCCTTAAAGAAACAATCCTTGACCTCATTATCCGACCCAACTAAGTGACACCACCAACAGAGAAATCCAGAATGTTGCAGGTCTTGTAAGAAGATAAGACAATAAAAATCTCAGAAGAATATGCTCTTTTCCAGTATCAACTCAATTGCATTTTTGTAAGTTGAAGTCAGGGTAAAGTGATACTCTATTTTGATTACCCAAACAAAATTCATCAAGCGAAATATGCAAATATGGAAATATTTGGATCCATAATGCACCATCAAATGAAAATTCAATTTTCACCAATCTCCAAGAGCCATTCAACATGAAATACCCTTGGCTAGCAAATTCAGTTGGATAACCAGTTTCATCTCTTAAAGGAGAAAAGTTAACCACTCGAGCTACATTATCTCTGATATTTCTGTCATCCTCATGTTTATAATCAAGCAGTGGATTTACCCTCAGATTGTAAACAGTTGAAACCACTAAAGAAGTAATAGGTACAAAGTGCGAAGAAATACCAATAGTATTGTCAATTGTCGCAATAGGCGCTTCAGCTTGCAAGGTCTCATTGTGAGATTGGAGTGCACTATCATTGTTGAGGGAGTTTTCCTCATTGACCATGTCATCAACAATGTCTTCTGAATTTGTCCCATCAGTGTGTGGGCTCGTTGGTGTAACTGAAGAATTGCCCTCCAAAACACCATTGGGCATTTCATCAAACATGTGGGCTGCGTCTGAATATCCATTGGTCGAATCAGAGTTTACCTTCGGTGTATTTGAAAGCTCCTCAGAGTTTTGGGTATTTGCTGTAAACATGTTGCCCACGACAGTCACATACTTGTCTCCATCAATTAGACGATCCTTGAGTTCATCAATTTTAAGGGTTTGAAGATTTTGCACGAACAGAAAGAGGAAGGAGAAACTCCCTTAGACCTTTGAGCAGACATTAGTGTGGTGTAACGCTCGTAGTCAACATATGTTGGTGAAGTAGCTGTCATTCTCCCTGAATATATGAAGGTCCATTGTGGGAATTGCATAAGCAATTTTTCCGTTAAGTGTTTCCAAAATTGCTTGTCTTGAAACAACCAATTGAACCAAGCAAGAGCTTCTCCATCAAGGTAAAAAGAAGGAAGAGGTAGCCAATCCTGCTTCGAGAAGCCTAGATAGAGAAAGTATTGCTCGGCTCGAAAAATTGAACCCTCTAGGTCGTTGCCGCCATTGAATTGTTCTAATACCACCATTTTCATTGGAGTATGAATGATGCAAGCACCCATGTAATGAACTCAAATTCTTAATACAACTAATCAAGTATTACATAATCACAAGTTACACAACAACACTTAAACTATTGAATAACAAGTAACTAAGATAGCAATAAGAAAGGGGTGAGAAGCTTAGATTCTATAAGAAGAGGAAAAACAATTTTTTCTTCAATATGCATAAATCCTTCTTTCGAACTCAATTCTCCCTTTTAACCAAATGCTAATTGGGCCTGGATCCCAAATAAAACACTCAATATTTTACTTGGCCCAAACTCATTCACCACTTCTAAGCCATAGACCTTTATAGAGCTAGCTTGGTTCACAACATACTCCCTTTATATGGTTTTGGGTGATCTCATCTCATTAACTTTGGTTTTGGGAAGAGTTAGGTCTTAGGTCTATATCTTGACACTGTATCCTAGCATGACACATCCCTATTCTTGGTTTATCTAATGTTGAACCCCATATTATGTCGGTCAGGTTCCAAATGTCAATCCTGAGTGTTCTAATGGTGTTGAGAGTCCTTCATCGGTGAAGGATGATTCCCCCGAAATCTCTTTATATGATCTTGGGCTTAAGTCTAAGGTCCAATTTCTTGTCAGGTGTGCTTCGATTGTTCTAGTATATCCATTCAATGGGTCATTATTTTTAAATTCCAAGGGAAGGTAAACGTTAGCCTAACCGATAGGCATATCCATTTGCTTCTGTAATATATGAAGTAGGAGGCAGTAATTTTTATTTTGAAACTAAGTAGGAGGCAATGATGACATGCTATTGCTTAAGGGTCAATATGGAGGAAGAATATACTCCACCTTCGTTAGGGTTCTATCAACTCATGTAGTGATTACTAGAATTTGCTCTTTCTTGGCCTAATACTCCAGTCTCCACTTCATTTTTAGACTAATGAGTGATGTTGGAATAGACAGAAACTCCACAGACCATCCTTATTCTCCCCTTCCCAGATTATAGATTTATTATTTTGTAATTTTTCCATATGGTTTAGTTGTTGATTTGCAGGAGAAGAAATTGACAAAAAATATATCATTGTATTATCTGACACAAAAGATGTATCAGTTGATAACACGATATCTAATAACAAATGATCAGTGATATCCACTCATATAAGCTCAACCGGGGCTCATAATGTACTGGATTAATTCGCTGCATCTTCGAAAATGATATGACTAACAGACTAAGCATTAATTAGCTAGGTCATCCTTAGGGAAGTGATTATATCACTCAATATCAATTCACTAGGCCTCAATCCAGAATTGTTTGGATTAACTACGTGAATCATCTATGTACATATTCAGATATTCATCGTAGGTTGGTTATTTTTATGCTGGATGTTAACCTGGCGCAACTTGGTCCTCCTTTATCAAATATTGTCACTCAATGTGTTTTACAAAAGCTCAAATAGATAGAGTTCCTTGGTTGGAATGAGTGGGAAGGCTTTCCTTTTAAAGAAAACAATTATCCCTAATTTAGGTAGAGGGACAGCTCTGAGCTCATTACCTATCGAGTTTCGAACCATGTGTCTCTGGCCTCTGGGAATTTCTTTGTTATATGTGTACATACATACATGTATGAGTTCATTTGTTTAAATTACACACCTGTTATAAAGTTTTTTGTGTTAAAGAAATACTCAATTCTTAGATTCCTTTCATCTTATTGTATTTCAAGAATTCTTGCAATGTGCTCACAAAAGATTGAATGAATTATGACATATTGCACAATGTAAAACTTTCTACTGCAGACTTGCTCAATTCTTCAAGTATGGTTTAAACAAATTACTGATACATTTCTCTTTCTTTTTTCTTTTTTCTTTTTTCTTTTTCCCTTTGGTGAAGGTTGTTTCTAGGACAATGGAGATGATTAAGCATGTAGGGGATCTGGCACAGATAACTGCTAATTCGGAAATCCCATCGTTCTTAAATTCTCAAGGAAGTGAAAATCTGGATACTGGGAGTTCTCCTCCTTATATACTGCAAAATTTGACTTCGTTGCCTTTAGAATTTCATGTCTATCAACAGCGGCAGAGTGGTTATGGATTAGAAGTATCCTCCATGAAAAGTAGAAAGTATTTACAACCAGGATCTTCTATTCCTGTTTATGTTGGTGAAATTCTTGAAGATCAAATTTTATGCTATAGACCGGCCCAATCCTATGAACAACTTAGTGAGAAAAAATCGATGGAGCCATCACATCATTATATCATTGTTCAACTCGAGGGAACGTCACTTCCTTCTGTTCCTATTTCAATGGACCTTGTTGGGCTTAGATACTTTGAAGTTGATTTTTCCAAATCTTCAAGGCAGTCTGATGTTGATAAAACTAAGAATGTTCCAAACAGTAGTATAAACGATGGAAAGAACAACAAAATAGAAGAAAAAAGTGGCTTTATCATTCCTGTAGTGATTGATGTGTCCATACAGAGGTACACGAAGATGGTGCGGTTGTACTCAACGGTAAGTGCTAACTCAGGTTATATATTGTGCAGCTTTGATTTAGTGTACTGCTTGACATAGTTCTTCTTTTATTTCAGGTAATAGTATCAAATGCTACTTCTGTGCCTCTTGAAGTACGGTTTGACATTCCGTTTGGTGTTTCTCCAAAGGTATTTTGACCGAATGATTAATAGAAATTTCTGTATATCTATCAGGAAGAAAGGATATTAGTATCTATTTAGTTTTGACTGGATTTTGTCCCTACACATCCATGTAACTTCTGTCATTTTCCTTCTTTGTCATCAGGTTCTGGACCCCATTTATCCTGGTCAACAGTTTCCTCTTCCATTACATTTGGCTGAAGCAGGCCGAGTGAGATGGCGTCCTCTTGGTAATTCTTATTTGTGGAGTGAAACCCATAGTATTCCAAATATTCTTTCTAATGAAAATAAAATCAGCTTTTTGCGCTCCTTTGTCTGCTATCCATCTCATCCAAGCAGTGACCCTTTCCGCTGCTGCATATCTGTTCATGATTGGTGCTTACCGTCTGCTGTGTCACCAGAAAAAGGCATTTCTTTGTCCAACAATGTTCTAACACAGACCAATAAGCCTCATAATAATGTAATTTACATGGTTAAGCCCGAGAAGAGGAATGTGCATCAGTTGACTTTAAGCAGTCCATTAGTATTGAAAAACTATCTTCCGGAGACGGTGTCTGTGACAATAGAAAATGCTGGTGTTTGTCGTACTGCAGCTGTGTCAGAGGTTTGCACTATGTTATTGTAACTATCTTTTTCATGAATTGGTTTATTTTACTTTGTGTTCATCAGCACAAATTTCCCTGTCTTCCAGGTTGAAACTTCTTTCTTCCATGTTGATTCTTCACATGACCTCACAATAACTTTCGAGATGCATGGATATAAACCTTCAGTTGTGAAATTTCCACGTGCTGAAACATTTGGTGAAATAGCCAAGTTCAGTGGAACAAGATTCTCTTTGTCGGAGACTATTACTTTTGACCCTCAATCATCAGATGGTACCGATTGAATTTTGCTTTCCTGTTCTTTTACCGGTGCCAGCATTATTAGTTCTCTTATTCTTTAATCTCCACTTTATTAGGTCCTCTGTGTGTTGCAATTGAGAAGGTGATGGATGCATTTTGTGGAGCTCGTGAAATATGCATTTCGGTTCCATTTTTGCTCTTCAATTGCACTGGTTTCCCCATTGTTGTCTCTGACTCTGTTAATTGGACAAAAGGCCATTTTAGTGTTATTACTTCTTGCTATGATTTGGACGAGCAGGACTTGATTCTCCACAAGAAAGATGGTCTGGGCATTTTTTCTTCTAATCAATATGTGGATACAACTGCAAATAGCAACAGTCAGCTGGTAGCTCCCTTGAAGAATTACCTCGTTACAACGTCACATGATAGTAAATTCTCTGAGGCGGAATCAATTGATTTTGATAATTCAATGAATGTTCACCGGGTTTCATTGAAGCATGATATGTATGCTTCAAAAGCATCGCTTCGTAGGAGTAAGTCTCACACAAGCAGTCAATCCAGCTTAAAGTCCTGTGGTTTAACAGAAGGTGATGCTTGGAAGGTCAATTGCCGGATGTATTCACCTAACCCAAGTTCATCTTCTAGTGAAATTATGGTCAGACTGTGTAGATATGTACCAAATTCTCTAATGAATAACATTCCTAATGATTCTTGGTCTAGTGCTTTTGCACTTGTGCCACCTACTGGTTCTAGCAGCATAATGGTCCCAAAGCCATCCAGGAAATCTGGTTATGTTATTTCTGTAAGTGCTGTTGCAGCACCATTTTTTGGCAGGACAAGAATTATTACTTTTCAGCCGAGGTACTCTACTATGTCAATATCATGTCATTTACTACAATCTTCAAGGTGTTTATTTAGGACTTCCTGCAAGGAATATATCTATAATAAAGCACCCATACTTCTACAGATACGTAATCAGTAATGCATGCCATAAGGACCTGTATTACAAGCAGAAGGGAACAGATGTTGTTTTCACTTTGGAATCTGGAAGGCATTCTCATATTCAGTGGACAGATACATCGAGGTATATTGTGACAGTGTTGACATTTTCAATACTCATTGATATCTCAAGTTAATTCTAAGAGTGTGTTCTGTATGGAGGAAAACATTTTCTGGAATTTGTTTTCAAATTTCCCATGTTTGGTTGAAAAAGAATTTTTGAAAACATTTTCTTTAGAAAAATAAGTTGGCTTAATCATTGCCAAGGTGTCTGTTGCATGACACAGTAACAAACTATTTTGTAGCCGCCCCATCCATGCCATCCACTTTTAGTTTGCCACTGTTATTGCCAAGGTGCCGGTTGAAAGACTTGATTCTCTTTATGAAACTGCTCGAATCTATAAAGGGTAATTGACGAGGGTGTGCCAATCATGGGAACAGTTATTGTTAAGATGTGAGGGAGCATATGTTGTGAGAATAGTCACTGGTAAGATGTCGTTTCTGACACTATTCTTATGAAATGAGTGATTAATTATGTCTGGGAGTCAATACGTTTTAATTTTGGACGAATGAAAAGCGGAATTGTGATTCGCGTAAATTTCGTTCCTTTTTTTCTTCTTTTTCTTGTTATTTATTATGTGTCAATGTTTTCCAGGGAGTTGCTAGTCTCTATTCAATTTGCTGAACGTGGATGGCAATGGTCCGGTTCCTTCTTGCCAGAACATCTAGGTGATACTCAGGTTAAAATGCGAAATTTTCTCTCTGGTGCTGTGAACATGATATGTGTAGAAGTTCAGACTGCTGATGTCTCAATTAGAGACGATAAAATTGTTGGCAGCCCTCATGGTCAGTCAGGAACAAACCTGATTCTTGTGTCAGAAGATGACACTGGCTTTATGCCATACCGTATTGACAATTTCTCCCAAGAGGTATTTTTTCAACTCAATACAATAGTTCCTAACTTTGTATATGTTAAGTGCCCTGCATTGGTGGAGGGATGTGTTATCTGTTTCCCCGTATGGTTTTGGATAATCCTCACTTCATGACCTAACTTTTCAGATTGAGTTAGGCCCAAGGTCTGTTTCTTATCATGGTACTACAGCAGGCAGAGATGCTCAGTTTAAGTCACACCACCACTAGATTATCAAAAAGAAATTTCTTATGTTCTTCAACCATAGAAAAGAATAAGGTGTGTATGTGAATGTTCATTTGACAATTTTAGGGTTGTGAGATGTGAAACTTAGATATGTGTCTGCACTGATACCATGATACGAGATGGATCTTGGGTCTAACTCAACTCAAAAATTGGCTCATGAGATGAGAATTGCTCAAAATCAGTACCATAGGAAAACTTTCTTTAAAGTCATGTCTAATAGTTTCACCACTGGCACCCTAATTATCTATCGAAGACGTGTTATTAGAAATGCAAAAAATTTTAAGGTTTGTTGGGTTTTTAATGCAAATAAAGCGTGCACTTAAATGAATAAGGTGCAAATGGAGATAAAATACAAATATATATGTCTAGTCCAAGATTATAATTATAAGCATGACTAACAAATCAATTGGAATAAAAAATAAAAATTGTAATATCAATTGCTTAGTGTGGCCTCTTTGTGAAGTGCTTGGCAAGGAAAAGTATCTCTTAGAGCCTTGATGACAACACCAAAGTGTACATTAAGCGAGTGAAACTCTTTACATGTTGAGTCTTGCTTCAGGGCCTAAGCATGTCTTTACAACACTGGTCTAAGTTTGATTGGAACCAGTTGAAGATGAGATTGCGGAGTGGCATAGGATACTAGTCACAAATCTGAATTGTGAACAGATGCATGATTGGACAAGGACATGACACCACAAGATAAAAATAAATGTCTAAAACTAGGGGCATTTGTAGGTTATTGTGACATATTTCAATAGCAAATTCAATTAGGTAGATTGATACTACCAGAAGGAAAACATTTAACATGGATTCTTATTCGAGAACTGTTAAAGTGGGTAAGTCTCACATTGATTGGGAAATGGATTGGTGGTTTATATGGACTTGAGAAATCCTTCCCTCGTGAGTTAGTTTTTGGAATTGAGTTTAAGTCCAGGTGTCATGTCTTAAAATTGTATTAGAACTAAGTTCATCCCTGTTTGGGCTCGTCCATGCTCAAGTTAGGCCTGGGCATGGGGGGAGGGGGGGGGAGAAAAGAGAGAGATAGAGATAGAGTGGGTAAAAGTCCCATGGTTGGGGAATGGACTCCACGGGGGACATATATTAATTAGAACAATGGACTAAAGTTATTCAACTAAAAAGAACATAAGCTATCTAAAAGTTTACTGAATGTCATTGGGTTTGCTCATATTAAAAGGCTGCACCAGTGATTTCCATCTCTAATTTCCTCACAACTGTCCTTGTTTTCCTTAGGTAGCAACTTTTAACATCTAAATAAAATAGTCTTGATTGGGTTTTCAACATGGTTCCCACATGTGGGAACTAAACTTTGAGGCGTGTACAGTAAGATATCATTATCAATTCACTCCGTGTGTATCTAACCAGCTAACCTCTTAACAGCTTGTTTGGATGGTGGTTTTTGGTGGTATGGTATGGTATAGTTAGTAAGAGAACCATGTTTGTTTTGATTGTTTCATTAATTATATGGTATGGTATGGCTTATTTTCATGGTTCTGTAACCATGAAAACCCTCACTTTTTGAAACCACCAAGTTGGTATCCCATGGTTTCTTTATATTTTTTTTCCAATTATATCCTTACTTAAGTTTAAATAATTCTAATTTATCCTTTGTTCTTTATTAAACTTTACCCTAATATATCGACCGCTTTTGTGTCACCTATCCCCCTTGCATCAACTTTTGAAATTTCTCTTCCGCCTTTCATGTTTTCTTTCAAGTTTTAGTCTATTTTTTTAGGTTCGTTTTCTTAAGAGTTCTTACGTTTTTATTTTCTTGTACATTCTACCCTCCCCAGACCCCACTTGTGGGATTCCACTGGGTATGTTGTTGTTGTTGTTGTTGTTTGTATGGAATGGAGATTATTAGCTTGTATGTTTTCCTAGTTGAATTTATGTATATATTTTTAAAAAAATTATTTATGAAATATTGATAAATTTAATATTTTTAATAATTAAGGACATTTTTGTAAATTTATAAGTTACGATACAGTACCATACAATCAAATCAAACAACAGATTATCATTTAACAGTGGCAACCCATAGAGTCTATCCAAATATTGTACAGTACTATACTATACAACACCATACCATGCATTATGAAACTATGGGAAACCACCATCCAAATAGAGGGTAAAGCTTCAACTACCTAAAGGAGATATATATTATCCAAAATATTGTCAGAGATCAAGTAAATTGATATCTTTTAAAGATTTTGTCCCTAACATAGTTTGTTTAAGTTAAATATTAACTTACATTGTCATTCTAATCCACAGGTTAAGATATCTACTGAATTAAGAAATATTAGTCTAATCACTTGGCAAACTCATCAAAATTGTGGAATTGATTAGTGAATTTTTTTTTTCTTGATCAAGTAAGAGGGGCAGAGCCACCCATGGCCAAGGGGTGTCAAGCGACACCGCTTCGTCAGAAAATTACATTGTATATACAGGTCAAAATTTGATTTAATAAATATTTATACAAGTAATGACACCTTGACACAAGCTAATTGTTTAACGTAGTGGTTAAGGGGTTCCAAAAATTGCTTGAGGTCATGTGTTCTCTCCTTGATAGCAACATATTTTTTTTATTTGACATCCCTTATTAAAAATCCTTCCGCCTTTTCAAGTATGAATTTCGTAAATAATAACAAAGCCAACTTGTCTGTTTACTAGAGATATACCAAAAAAGGAGAAACTTACAAAATATGGTTTTCTTCAAGGACACACAATCCTCTATACAAACCAGAACTAAATGTGTGCACCACAGAAAATAAAGGATCAGAGACTAAATGATTTGCTATTATTAAGTTCCTCAACTCCCTTGTTTTAGGTGTCAAACGGATTAGGTCTTCCAGATGTTGTAAAGGTTTACCATCTCTAAGATGTAAATATGAACTCAAGGAAAAGAGTGCTAACCTTAAATTATCCTAAAGTTCCACCAATGTTTTAGACATCTTGTGTTCTAATAGTTGCTCCTTCTTTCCATTCCAGTCATACCAAATCAGAAAAACTAGGATATGGAGTGCTTATGCCTTCTTTTTTTGTTTTAAACGAAGGTAATAGGTTTGTATGTAAATCTTTAGGCTGGAATCCGAAAAATTTACATTACAAAGCTACATACAACTGAGTTGGCTCAGCAACCAAAAAAGAAAACCTATCTTAGGTCTTATTTCACCTTACAAGAATCCTAGAATGTATACAATTGCTAAGGATCATCTATATACAATAGCAAAAAGTGATGATGCAGTTCAGTTTTATCTCGTGTAAAGAACTTCTAATACTTCCGAAATATCTTCTAGCCCTTCCAAATGATACAACATTCGCAATGGATAGTTTCCATGTTGAATTCTTCAAAGAAACTTGACATGTAAGATGAAGGTGATAAAGTTCTCTCATATTATTAAAAAAAAGCTCTGAGACACATTACCCTTGTCAAAAGCTTAGAGTCACGGACTTATACTTCTATTAAGACTTCCTTGTTGTACTTGACAACTTATTCACGACTCTTTTATAATCTTGTAAGCTCAAGTAAGTCATCGCTAAGGGAACGCTAGATTGAAGAATACAAGAGAGCTTTTTAGGAGATGACTTGTGTAACACTAGAAAGAATGCTTAACTTTGCTTGATGGTTCCACAAGTGAATGACCCCCTCCTATTTATACTACTTATTTGGGGTCAAAATGTAAATAATATTTACTTTCAAGTCCTATATTTACACATTAGTTCCTACTCTAGAAGACTCTATATATCTAGAGTTTTCTAAGGAGCTTCAAGTGTTCTCTACAGCATTTCAGAGTCTTGCAAAAACCTCTCCAAGACTCTAGATTCTTTCCTCTTTATGCTGATCAAGAGGCGGTTTGTGACATTCTCCCTACCTGTAGTGGCGACGACCGTGGCACACTGCTGCCATAGGAACTCCCATACTTTGTCTTTAAACTGCCACAAGTCTTCATATTGTTCCCATGTGGCCTCTTCCGGAGATTGGCCCCTCCAATGAACAAGAAACATAGTAGTGGCTGGTTGTCCCCGTTTTTGCTTAGCTTGGTGGTCGATGATGGTCTCGACATCTTGGTTGTGGGAGGCGGTGACTGTGATAAGCGCCCGACTTGATTGTCCTCATTGCGATCATCTGTGTCCTCATGGTATGGCTTCAGGACGTTAGCATGGAAGATAGGATGAACCTTGAGATGCAGTGATAGCTCCAACTTTTATCAGATCTTGCCCACCTTGGCAACAATCCTGAGTAGGCCCTCATACTTCTGTCTTATGCTTTGATGCATGCCTCGCAATGTCTTAAACTGGATTGAATTAAACTTAACCAAGACCAAGTCGCCGACTTTGTAATTTGTGGGACAATGCTTGCGGTCGACAAATTTCTTCATCTTCCTTGTTGCCTCCATGTGGTAACCCCCCCCCCCCCGAAAGAAAAAACTCTTTCCCTCGGTCGGTAACGAATGTGGAGTTTGTGGCTATTAGCCTGTAGCTAATTCAAACGGTGTGTGCCTTGTCGGCTCGCACTGCTGCACGTTGTATGAAAATTGGGCTACATCCAACAACTTTTCCGAAACCCTCTGGTAAGAGCTCAGGAAGTGCCTAAGAAAACACTCTAGCAACATTAAATTGTCCCATTTGGCTGTCAGTCTGCGGGTGGAAACTAGTGGAGAAGTGCTACACTGTGCCAAGAATCTCGAACAGCTCCCTATAAAAGTTTCTTGTGAAGCGTGGGTCTCGATCAATAATGATATGCCTCGGCAACCCCCTATACTTTACCACGTTCTCGAAGAAGAGTTAGGTAGCCTCCTAGGCAGTACAACCTACTGTGGCGGGCATCAAGTTGGCATATTCTGAAAACTTGTACACCACAACCATTATCACTCGTACCCATCGGACTTTGGCAAACAAGTTATAGTCCATAGTAACACTCTCCTATGGATGCTATGTTACTAGCAACGGTTCCAAAAGTCCTCTAGTTTGTCGTTACTCCACTTTGTCTGGCACACCAAACAGATCTGCACATAACACTCAATATCTTCCTGCATGCGTGGCCAATAATAGATAGCCTCGATTAGGGCTCTCATCCAATGCTGGCTTGGGTGTCCAGACTACAATATGTCGTGGCTCTCCTTCGTGATCCACCGCCTGATGGATTCAAACTTGGGCACATAGATCCTTCGCACGGCGGTGAGTTATAGTTCATCTCTACCCAAAAGCGCCTTGTCTTGCCTTGTGTGGCTAGCTCCATAAGTTGCTTTGCTTCTGGATTGTGTTGTAAGCCCTCTCTGATGGCATCTTGTATGTCATAACGGGTTGTGGTGATAGTAGCAAGCTCGGATTTCCTGCTTAGTGCATTGGCCAGAACACTGCCTTTGCTTGGTTTGTACCCCAACTCATAGTCAAACTCTGCCAAGGAATCTTGCCACCTAACTTTCTTTGGTATAAGCTTCTTTTGTGACTAGAAATAGCTAGTGGCCACATTATCAATCTTGATCAAGAACCTAGAGCCAAGTAGATAGTGCCTCCACGTGCATAGGCAATGCATGATAGCCGTCATCTCCTACTGAGCCTGGACCACCGTTCTGTATCGTCAGTTTGTGGCTCTCAAACGCGATAGGGTGTTTGTGCTGCATCAGTATACCCCCAATGGCAAAATCTGAGGCATCTATATGCACCTCGAATGTCTTGTAAATATCCGGCAGCACTAGGATCGGCTCCTTTGTCACGACAGCTTTGAGATCTTCAAATGCCTTCTTGCACTGCTCACTCCAAACCCACGGCTTATTGTTCTTCTATAGCTTTAGTCAATGGAGCAACTTTTGCGGAGTAGCCACTTATGAACTTGCGATAATGGTTAGCAAGTCCAAGGATCTCCGCTCCGTTACCGTGGTTTGACCTCATCCGTTCTCAGTCGGCCTGGGCTAATGACATGCCCCAAGAAGTGCACCTCGTGCTAGGAAAACTCACACTACTCCCGAGTAATGTAAAGTTCATTTTCTCGCAAGACTTGGAACACCTTCAAGTGCTCTACATGCTCCTCCAAGGTGTTGTTGTAGATGACTATCTATTCCAGGTACACCACCACAAATTGATCTAAGTAGGGATGGAAGATCTTGTTCATCAGTGTGCAAAAAGTGGTGTGTGTGTTGGTTTAGCTGAATGGCATTACCAACCACTCATAAGCTCCGTATCTCGTCACACACATCACCTTTGGCTCATCCCCTTCTAGTATGTGCAATTGGTAGTAGCCTTCCTGAAATCCACCTTGGTGAAGTACTTGGCTTGTCCAAGTCTATCAAACATGTCGGCAATGAGCAGGATGGAGTATTTGTCCTTCATTGTCACCTTATTAAGCATGCGGTAATCTATGCATAGTCGCAACGAACCATCCTCCTTCTTTTGAAATAAGACCGCCACTCCATATGGTGCTTTGGATGGACGGATATGACTGGCCTCGAGGAGCTCCTTCAACTGCTTCCTTAGCTCCTCTAACTCAAGCGGAGGCATGCGGTACGGAGGATATGCAGCGGCCTGCCTCTAGGCTCCAGCTCGATTCTATAGTAAGGAATTGAAATTTGAGTTGAAAATAGTAAGGAACTCACTGGAATCTGCCTAGACAGAACAGCTGAAGCTGCCCATATTTGTCTACAACTCCTGATTTCGCTAGACACTTGCTGGAAACTGCTTGAAAAATGTTGAAGCCCTAATTCCAGACGTCGAATCTGGACAAACCTGGCTAGGGTTTGATCGGAAATACTGAACGACCCTAGCAGATGAAAAACAACTTGAAATAGTTGACCGGAGCGTGACCCAAATCTTGCCGGAAAACTTCCTCCTTTGATCGGTGTGTGAGACCGTGTGAGGGTTGTTTTCCAGTGGTTCTGACTGGAGTTTGGTCGGCTGAGCTTCCCGAGCATAGTGATGGTCTTAGTTTTCGCACAACACCCATAGAACAAAAATGACACAAATCAGCCCCAACAATCGCCAGAATTTGACGCAAGCTGCCTTGAAGTTTCTCACCAAAGCTCTGATACCATGTGAGAAATATTGAAGAAAAATATTATTAAATCTTTTAGCTACATTATTACATAGAGACCCTACTTATAGACGCCTCAATGTATTCCTGCACCATGTAGGATACTGCATACTATTCCTATTCCAACGCTAAGTAGGATTGTATATTCTTATTCCTATTTTAACAAGATGTTTAGAGAATATTACTAATCCATTACAGAAAGCAAAAGAAACCTACATTAATACTCAGGGTATTGATGAAGTAGGTCAGTTAGTAGATTTCCTAAGCTTTTTGTAATTATGACTACTTGGCTTGTAATTTTTTGTTTGTTTGCCAGCATGCCCTCATTGTTGATGAATACAACTTTACCATTCTCAAAAAAAAAATGGAAAAAGATACTTACAAAACATCTTGAATTTCTCTCCTTCCAAATGGTACACCATAGTTTTATTAAGGATGAAAAGATTGATATATATTTCTGTCCTATGTTACAAGCTTTGCTCAGCCTCTCTACTTCTAAGGTAGTGGTAAGGTCTGCGTACATTCTACCCTCTCCAGACCCCACTTGTGGGATTTCACTGGGTATGTTGTTGTTGTTGTTGTTGTTGTTACAAGCTTTGCTCATTTCAATTTTTTTACCAGCATAACAAATGTCAGGCTTTTAGCTTAGTTGTTGATCTTTAACTGATACACCCGCTTCTTCTTTATTTATTCAAGCGGTTACGTGTTTATCAACAAAGGTGTGAAACTTTTGAAACTATGGTCCATTCCTACACTTCTTGCCCTTATGCTTGGGATGAACCCTGCTATCCACATCGTCTCACTATTGAGGTATGTTTTGCTGTATTTAAAAGCTAAATGGTTTTTAAGCAGGTCTCTGTTAATAAAGTTTTTCTCTGGATTTTTTAGGTTCCGGGGGAACGTGTTATAGGATCATATACTCTAGATGACATAAAAGACTATGCACCCGTTTACTTACCTGCCACTCCTGAGGTAATTCACTTTATACAATTTAGCTTGTAAAGTAAAGCAGAGTTTGTACTCACCATATTATTTTTTAATATAATTGACCCGAATCCTCTTCTTGTTGGCATAGCCTGGTAATTGCAACACCTGTTGGTTTGTTGTGTAAATTAGAAAATATCAGAAGTCTGTACTTCAATTAGTAATTCTAAAAGGCGGAATGACCTAATAGGCCCTTATACTTGGTTCCGTTTGTCACCTAGGCCCTTATACTTAGGACTTTGCCAAGTAAACCCTCGTACCCACTCAAAAGCTACATTTTGAACATATTTTTATGACCTGGCATCCTAAGTGGCATACCAGGTTAAGTGCGTGTGATTCACTCCCTTTAGGAGCGTGAAGGGTTTCTAAAAAGCCCTTTAATGGTCATCTTCTTTCCCAAATTCTCAAATATTATTACTCCCCATTACTTCCTCTCAAAATTCTTCAATCTTCTTCTCATTTTTGTCTCTCTAAATTTTTTCTCTTGAAATTTCTTCTTATTGGCCATAATTATTCAAGCCCCGTTGATTTTGTACTTGAATTTTTTTTTACTCATTAAAGTTTCTTCTTCTTCACAACAAAAAAAGCTATATAATAATTCAATTGGACCACTAACAAGAACAAAATCCAACACAATTGACAATTTTATACTTATTCGTAAGATGGTTTTATGGAAAAAACCTAAAATCTGACCGAGAACAGTGCAAGCAAATTTTTTTTTCAAGAATCTAAGTTCACAAACAATTTTTTTATGAGTGTTTGTCTGAAAAAAAATAGGGGAAGAAAGTTTTGGAAGAGAGATGTTTTTTTTTTAGGAAAACCAAAATTTGATGATTTAAACAATTGAAAGCAATTGGATTGTTCAAAACCCACATCTAAGAAAAATTGAGAACTGGTTTGCAGCCAAAACACAGGAAACAAGTTCAAACACTGAATATATAGATCTATTCGAAAGGGGAAAAATCTCTTCCTACCCATTCTACTTTAGCTCATTCCTACAGATTTTTACATAAATGGTCTTTTTTTTCTTGATTTGGGTTTGATCTGACCTGGAAAAAACAACTATTTTGGTAATTTGGAGTTGGATTTTTGGTGGGTTTTGTTTCTTGAGTTGAATTGGAGGTGGGGGTTGAAGAAGAAGGGGTTGGTGTACTTGTGTTTGAAGGGGAAAAAGTTGAAAATTATGAGGATTTTGACTTTTTGACAAACAAAAATTTGTTTTAAAAAATTAAAAATGATGTGGCAAATCTGATCTGACATGGAGTGTGACATCAGCGCGATTGAGAGACACGATAAGTTGGAAGGGTTTAAAATGTACCTTTTGAGTGGGTACAAGGGTTTAGTTGGCAAAGGTCTAAGTATAAGGTCCTAGGTGACAAACGGGACCAAGTATAAGGGCCTATTAGGTCATTCCGCCATTCTAAAATAATGTTCCCTTAATTTTCACTTCTATTGTTTGAACTAGTTTGACCTGTATACTCCAATAACCTAATTCTATAAAAAGAATATTTTCTTGCAACAAAAGAGCAACAATTTTTGCTACCAAATATTATCACGGATTACTTAAAACAGTTTTTGTGACTAGGGTTCCTAGGAAACAGCCTCTCTACCTCTATGAGGTAGTGGTAAGGTCTGCGTACATTCTACCCCCTAGACCCCACTTGTGGGATTCCACTGGGTATGTTGTTGTTGTTGTACTTAAAGCTGTTGAAATGGAGCTGCAACCATTTATTGATCAGTTAAAAAGGACACAAACAAGATAAGGGAGTACTTCAAAAGGGATTATATTTTATTCTCAATATCAAAAGTAGAAAAGAGGACCTTCACTTCCTTAGCCAAAGAAAAAGGATGCCCACTTATTTCACCTTTTCCACTTCCAATTATTTATCCAATTCAAAAGAAATTTTGAAAGTGGAAAAAGTTGAATTAGGGGGAAACCTTTTTCTTTGGCTAAGGATGTGAAAGCCCTCTGTTTATTATTGGTGCCATTGGAACCCAGGGCATCTGTTTTGATAATATACTAAATTGCAAATGCTCTTTGATCTTAAGCTATTAGTGAATTATTGATAAGAGAATGAGAAAAAGGAAAAGCTTAATTTGGAAAGTATAGTTATTAACCTATACAATTTTGTACATATCCTAAATTAGTTCCTAATTATATCATTCTGATTGATGCAAATCATGTAATATATTAACTCTCCCCCTCAAGTTGGAGTGCATTTCATAAAGTCTGAGCTTGTTACAAATGTATTCATTGAATATTAATGCATATAGAAAAGAACTATTATGTATTGTGTAGAATATAACTATAAATATGGCTCAGTCCGAAAATGGTGAGACACATCTTAATAATTTATTGTTCCTATGTCTTTATTTCTCACATGGTATTAGAGCTTTGGTGAGAGATGTCTGAGAAAAGAAAATAGAATTACAGTCAGGGTGTGTTTGGTATGGAGGAAAACATTTTCCGGAAAATGTTTTCCAATTTTCTCATGTTTGTTTGGCTTAAATGTTTTTCAAATCAACTCATTTTCCTCCAATTTAAGGAAAATGACTTCCTTACAAAAATTAAGGAAAACATTTTCCAAAACTCTCCTTCAATCTCAAATTAATTTCATCCCATCCTTATCATAAACCCCTCCCCCCCCCCCCCCCCCCCCAAAAAAAAAAGATCAAAATTTAACATTTTTATTTTTTTATCTCACCCCCCGCAGTCTCCCCCCCCCCCCCCCCCGAACCAGCCCCTCACCCCACCCCCACACAGAAATAAACCTCTTACAAGCTCTCCACCCTCACTCCATCGCCCCCACCCCCAATAAAAAAAATAAAAATTGATTTTTTAAAAAAATTTAAATGTTGAAAATTTTAAGTTTTTACTTCACCCCATACAAAAAATAAAATTAAGAATTTATTTTTAAAAAAAAGTTCAAATTTTTACTCCATTCCGCCCCCACCCCCATCCACCCCTAAAAAAGAATTTAAATATTTATTATTAAAAAAATGTTTCAATTTATGGAATATTTTCATGCTAGAAACTATTTTCCTAAAAAATATTTTCTACTCTCTAGCTAGATTCAAAAGATACTTTTTCATCCAACCAAACATTAGAAAATATTTTCCACTCACCAACTAAACATGAGAAAATGAGTTAGAAATCAACTTATGTTCCATGGAAAACATTTTCCTCCATAGCAAACACAACCTCAGTGTCGTCAATTTTCCAGCTGTATAGCTTGTTTCACATCACTTTCTTCTTCCTTCAGTGTTGTGCGAAAACCACCACCACCATAGGGTTCCCACCTTCTCGCTACCAAAACCTTATCAACCACCCTAGCAGATGACCTCCCACTCTCTCATGGGGCACCTAATGTTTGCAGTGATCCAGGCACCAGCGTGTGGGTCCACCTCCAACCACCTTCTGAAATAGATCTGATTCTCTGGAAGTCTTGTAGCTATATCCAGTTTTATTATTTTTCAGTCAACCCTAGTTCGGTGACAGTCACTGCTTCTGTCAATAGTCGTGTTCTCCCGATCACTTCGGCACCTGATAAAGCCTGTTGGTATCTCTTCTCTACTTTCAGATTATTTCCAGCAGCTTTCCGACCAATTTCTGTAAACTAGCAACTTTCCAGTCACTTTCAACACTCTTGTCAGCTATCTCTTGTGATTTTTGTTTAGAACTCTCAAGCATGGTTAGGCACATTTTACACAGTTTTAGGGATTTGGCATGATTTAAATTGTTTTGATGAAGCTGATCATTCTATGTTCTTTCATAACTTTGCTCCTGGTTTGTGCATGTATTTGTTGGTGTATATTGATGATATAGTCATAACAGGTAATGACGAAGAAGGAATTACCAAATTGAAACATCACCTTTTTTTAGCACTTTCATACCAAGGACCTTGATCAATTAATTTACTTACATAGGAAGTATGCTCTTGATATTCTTGAGGAGACAAGAATGTCAAACTGTAGGCCTATTGGTACTCCGATGGATCCAAATATTAAGTTTATACCAGGTTATAGGAAGCTCCTAAGTGATCTTGGAAAATATAGGAGGTTGGTGGACAAGTTAAATTACCTCAATGCGAAAAAACCTGACATTTCTTCCTGATATATGCTAGAAATCAGTTATTGGGTTCCCCTTGTGACAGTCATTGGAATGCAGTTGTGTGTATCCGTCAATAGATAATATCTGCTGCAATGAAATGACTGTTTTTCGAAGACAGAGTAATTTGCTGGATATATTGATGCAAATTGGGCAAAGTTACCCTTTGACAAAGAATCTGACCCTGTCTACTGTGTTGTAGTTCGCATAAATTTATCGTTTTGGAAAAGAAACAGATTGTAGTTTCTAAATTGAGTTCAGAAGCAGAATATCAGGCACCAGCTATATGTGAACTCCTATGGATCAAGCAATTACATAAAGAATTGTAATTTAGAGAAATTGGCCAAATCGAACTTGTGTGTGGCAATCAGGTTTTACTTCATAATGGTTCATATCTGTTGTTTCGTGAGTGGCCCTAACACTGAGAAACTGACATGTCATTTTCATCATAGAAAAGATACAATCTCATGTGACATGCCACAAAGTTCAAGCAGTCAAATGATATTCACCAAGTCCCTTGCCACATATAAAGCATGTTATATATGTAGCAAGTTTGGTACATTTGGTTTGCATGCCCCAGCTTGAGAGGGAATATTAGAATCTTGTGAATGTAGTATGTAGCTTGCTTTGTTCTCCTTGAATTCATTCTATTTCATATCCATCGATCCGTGAGAGACCAAGGAAAAGTAAGATAGATATAGCGCCGTCTAGCTTAATAGAATGAAAGAGAATTAGTGTATTAAGCAAGTTCAGAAAAGCATAGTGGTTACGGCCCATTGAGGCACTTCTTCGACTTTCCTCGTACACCTGGCCTACCGGCCCACTCTAAACAATTTGAACTCTCTAACTTGGGCGGATAGGAATTGAGACTTTCAATGGTCTTCTCTTCTCTCCTCGTGATTGAAGCTGCCAATTAACCAACCAAGAAAATCACTTATTACAATTAAGATCTTTTTCTTAATTATGTATTGTATATGTACTAATTCTCTTTCCTTCGCTAAAATGTGTACAATCAGTTATTTGACCATGATTAATTGAGGGATCAATCAAGCTTTGTTTTCTCTCAATTTTCCTTTCTCACAGCATCCATGCAGACAAGCAAAAAATATTGCAAGTTGGAACAAAAAAATCCAAATAGGCAATGATGATACAATTTTGTTAGGATTATGTTAAAGCCATTTTAGTATCGGTTAAATTTGCATTTAGTTACTGCTTAGTAGTATTTAGCAAAATAATCGTTTAGTTTAAGATAAATTTAAAGTTTAAGTTTTAGTTAGGTTGTTTAAGTTATTGAGATATATCAAATTTTAAACTATGCAGATTTTGTGTTTTATGTTGGCTATTTAAAGCCCCTCAATGCTTAATAAAATTTTGAAAGGCATTTCAATCTATTGAGAGACATTTTTAACCTTTTTTGCTGCCCCATCCTAAAAAAATCAATTGTGTTATCAAAGCGTCATTGATCTTCCAGGATCTGTGAGTACTTCTAAAAAACTACCATATCATTTTTAATTCATCAGGGTTTCCCTTTTTAACTCGTTAGAGCTACTTGTAACCTGCAAGGGCTATTTGTCAACCCATTTTAACTCATCAGGGCTATTTTTAACCCGTGCTTTTTTCAATGCACAGGCTATTCGTAACCAATATTTAACTTAAAATGGAAAGCAACAATCTCTCCTTAAATGCCCTAAAATATTTCACTGGCAAAAACTATGGGAAGTTGTGATGGAAGATATACTCTTACAACCTCTCCCTGCAAATCTTACTCTTGCTCAATTAAAGCTCATTCGGATTGAAAAAACAAAAAATTCAAAGCTAAAACTGTAATTCAAAGTTCAGTTGTAGATTCAATTTTTTCTAAAATCGTTGCTTGTGAGACAACAAAAGAAGTTTGGGGAAAACGTAAAAAGGAATACAAGGGAAGTGATCGAGTGAGACAAATGCAAATTTCAAAATTTGTAAAGGAATTTTGAATCTCTTAGGATGCAAGAAAATGAAATTATTGTTAATTATTCTAACAAGATTTCTTTGATTGTTAATAAAATGAGATTGTTTGGCGGGGATCTCAAAGATGATAGAATAGTAGAAAATTTTTTTGTGACTATTCCAAAGAGATTCGAGTCTAAAATTCATCTCTGGTAGAGTCTAAAGATCCCTCTACTTTATCTATTGAAGAATTAATGAGTGCACTTCAAGCACAAGCGCAAAGAAGAGCCTTTCGACAAAACAATGTTACTGAGGGTGCTCTTTATGCACAAAACAGAAAAGAAAAAGGTAATTATCCTCTTTACAACTACTTCAAAAGAAAAACACAACAACAACAACATACCCAGTGAAATCTCACAAGTGGGGTCTGGGCAGGGTACAATGTACACAAACCTTACCACTACCTCATAGAAGTAGAGAGGTTGTTTCTTGGGAACCCTCGTCTCAACAACCCATAAGTAGAATAAACTAGATATGACAAAGAGGAAAGGAAAAGAAAGGGTGCAAAAGAAAAACACACTTGAAAAAATCTTGTTGGTGGAGACTTGATGTAATATGTGGAAATTGCATACAAGCAAGTTATGTTACAAAAGTGTGCGAGCTTAAAAACAATCTTCAAACACAGGCAGCAGAAGCAAAAATCGAGGAGCAACTTTTTAAAATTGCAATAAATAAAGCAAAGGAGAAGTGTTAAATTTGCTTTTAATTACTGCTCAGTAGATTTTAGCAAAAAAAGTTGTTTAATTTAAGATAAATTTGAATTTTAGTTAGGTTGTTTGAGTTGTTGAGGTATTTTAAATTTTAAATTATGCTGATTTTGTGTTTTATATTGGCTATTTAAAGCCCCTCAATACTTAGTAAAATTATTGAAAGCTATTGAAAGTCATTCCAATCCATTGAGAGACATCTTAAACTTTTTTGCTACCCCATCGTAATAAAACACCAATAGTATCTTTAGCTTAGGCAATGAAGGGGAGCTTTGGCGTAATTGGTAAATATGTTGTCATTTGACTCGGATGTCACCGCTCCAGCTGTGGAAACAACCTCTTGTAGAAATGCGTGGTAAAGCTATGTACAATAGACCCTTGTGATCCATCGCTTAACCGTACTGCAGGTATGGTGGGAGCATGGTCCACTGGGCTGCCTTCTTTGTATATTTAGTTTAGGCTCAATGGTGGGAGCATGAGGTTTCCAAGAAATAGCCTCTCTACCTGTGTGGTAGTGGTAAGGTCTGCGTACATCTTACCCTCCCCAGACCCTACTTGTGGGATTTCACTGGGTATGTTGTTGTTGTTGTTGTTGTTGCCTTCTAGGAGTCTTTTAGGACTGTCAGAGATTTATATTCCCAGTGTTATTTTATTTATTGGATTAACATGACCTTTATATATGGACAATGAGAATTCATGTAGCCAATCTCAACTTATTTGGGATCGAGACATATTTCTTGTTGTTGCAGTATATATATATAAAAATTGAAAACAGAAACTGCCAATGTCAGTTTGTCTTGTTTTGTTCAATTGGAAGATATCCTTGATATCTGTTCTTAGAAATGGTTTTCCACTTTTTGTATGGCTTCATATATAAGGTAGCTTTATCAATTGGTCGACAGTCGTTGCACTATTTTCCAGTACATGCTGGATAAGCACCTTGTGATTTAAATCACTTGACACATGAAATGTTGTAAGATACTTTGCTACATATAGCATACCCATTATTGCCTTGTGAAGTGGAGAACTCGGATATTAAAAGTGGAAAGCACTGACTTGTCTGTAAAGGAAAATTGCAGAATACTACAATCCTATACTGTCCCAACAAAAATAAAGTCTATAGTTGATGATCTCTGCATTGTGGTACTTTTATGTTTCTTTCATCTTGTAGTGTTTTCCTTAGGTTTAACAGCCTTATCATACTATTATTTTGTTTTGTAACAAGTTCCTTCATCATTCTCTACATATTAATCACAGTTATCTCTCAATATTATTATATATGAGACCATAATTAATATTTTTCAGCCATTTTTATGATAATCTAATTACCTTTCTTACACGACTTCTGTTTACTTTTTTCAGAAGCCTCAAAGAACTCTTATTGTTTCTGTGCACTCTGAAGGGGCTGTCAAGGTACATTGATGATGCTTTAAAATTCAAGACCATCTTTATTTTCATGTCTCTTTTATAATAGTTTTATTTTACAAAGACAGATTCTGAGCATCATTGATTCAAGTTACCATGTATTGAGTGGTTTGAAGGGTCTGCACATCTCTGAGTCTAAAGATAAAAAGGACCAGATAGTGAAGCATGAAAATTCTGCTGACTGCAAAGAGAGAATATTAGTGGACATTCCTTATGTTGGCATCTCTATAATAAGCTCTATGCCGGAGGTACCTTCTATGGTTGAAAGTGAAGATTATTGAACTGTAAGCTTCAATGTAAAATGCTTTTGAGTTGTCATACCGTTTCTTTTTCAGGAACTATTTTTTGCTTGTGCAAGAGACATTACAGTTGATTTCACACATAGTGTAGATCAACAGAGATTCTCCTTGCAGATCACATCCTTGCAAATTGATAACCAGCTAACATGTACACCTTACCCTGTCATCTTGTCGTTTGATATTAGTAAGGGTATTACTAGTGGAATTAAGGCAGAAAGTGTTCTGGAGAGCTCACGGGAACCTGTTCTTTCATTGGTGGTGACAAAGTGGAAGAATCGATATCTGTCACTTGTTTCCTTCGAGCAGATAAGTCTAAGGTCTTTAACTAATTCCAAACAAATGTATTGATCTCAAGCTCTATCAACATTTATTATGTTGTATGACTGCCTGACTGGTCTGTTTTCTTGCAGAGTGGCAGATTGTCATCTTGAACTCGATCAGGATGTAATCTTGAGTTTGTTTGATTTTATTAAAACATTATCTTCAAGGTTGCAGAGCAGAGTGTTACGGCACGCTAAAGCTACAGACCATCCTCTTTTTGATGGTGTTTCTATTATGAACACATCTACCTCCATAGATTGGGTACCAAAGAAATCAAATGTGAATGAATACTACTCGGTTAATATTCCTGTGTTTCAACAAAACAGCAATAGGACCTCTTTGCTACCTTCTATAGTCCCTATTGGAGCCCCCTGGCAACAGATTCACCTTCTAGCCAAAAAGCAGAAGAAGATTTATGTTGAGTTGTTTGATGTGGCACCAATCAAGTTGACTTTAAGGTAATTGATATCATGTTTTCATGTGACTTTACAGTATGTTTATAACATTCAACTACTTCTTGTAGTTTCTCCAGCAGTCCCTGGTTGCTTCGGAATGGAGTGCTTACATCTGGAGAATCTCTTATACATGTAAGGCCATATGAAGGATGGTGGAATATGATGATTTTGAAATTCTTACTCTATGCTTAGTTGTAACAATCAGCTTGAAAAACCATCTTACAACAATACACAGTTTATTGCTAAATTTCACTTAGCAAACTCCGTTCATGTATGTGCTTCTCAAATCATATGGCCTTGACTTTCACAGAGGGGTCTTATGGCACTTGCTGATATCGAGGGAGCACAAATTCACCTTAAACAAGTGATCCTTTCACATCAGCTAGCTAGCTGGGAATCCGTTCAGGAGATACTTATCGAGCATTACACACGGCAATTTCTTCATGAGATGTACAAGGTAAATTCCTGCACACATACACTGTCTTCCCTGTACTTAACCACATAACCTCTGCTCCTCCTTCAGTACATGGGTGGATGGAGAATTTCTCTCCAAATTATCACACTTGTGTATAACTCAATTATCTGAACTCCTGTCAGAAGTGTCCACACCACTCTGCTGCAGTTTTACTACCTCTTACCATTTTTGAGTCCCTTAAAAAGAAAATTTGAATACTTAAGACTCATCAGGCTGAGTCAGTAACATGATCTCATCTCTGCTAGGGGATTTAAATGGACAGATTTCAGTAGAAGAGTAAGAATTTGAACATTCGCATGTCCTAAATCTATAAGAGAACATCATTCTTGATACTTCTACAGACAAAACCAGACTGGCCCTTGAATATCAGGTCTAGTCTTGAACATCCCAGTTCTGACTTCTGAATTAAATGTCAACCAGAATCTCGGATCCTGGTATAAATCTTGAGGAGTTGAGTCTGCACAAAGTTATCTTGCACTACATATCTGATATTGCAACGTCATCTTCATTGAAATTAGAACAAGCTTCAAGAAGTCTCGTTATATTCAATTTGTACTTTAATGTGAAGGGGGTGTGAAGAGAGGTAATTCCAATAATAGCCTAAGTTTCTCAGTGGATATTTTAACATGTCCATTCTAAACTGGTTTTCTGGTTTTAGGTGGAAGATTTTTCTCCATTGTCTATATTTGCTGGCATGGCAGAGATTCCCTTTTCTGCTTTTAGGACTCCCTTAGTTGTGCAGAATGTAGAGTAAAGAGAAGGAGAAGGGCTTATCTTATCTATCAGATGTAAAACATTTTTAATTGGTTGGCCCGAAATATACCCTGAACTTTGTTGAACTTTGTTGTGAGACTAACCGATTGACAGTCCAACTTCATGTTATCTGTCAAGGGACCACCTCAATTGCATACTGTGTTTTGATTGTCTTGTTGCACATTTTTGTACGGATACTTCTACGATGTTATACTCCAGAAGATTGCATTAGTTACCTCATTGTTGGTGCCGATTTTTTCTTCTTCATTTGCTGTAACACCCAATGATGGTGTCTGGCTTTCTTTTAGGCATTCCAGGTCCTTCATATCACAGTATCCTCTCATTATCAACTATCCGAAATGCCTTGGCTATAACATAAGCTTGAAGAAAAGAGAGAACCCTTGGATGATGCAGAGGTTAGAGGTGGTAAAACCTAGATATCTTACTATTACTAGACCTGATAATTGATATTACTAATGCTTCTGAACTTCAATCCATTTCTCCGAATACCTAAAACCGGAAGTAGTTCTCCAGCTTAAAATAGTATGGAATTGTACTTGCTTTTAAACTGTGGAAATAACAAATTTCTGTAATGATGTCATACTTAGTGTGATGATTCATGGAAAACCTTCCCAATTAAGTCTTTTTGTCACTCAGAGCTATTCAGATGAACTAAGTTGGTTTCCGTGTAAGTATCCATTTGCATATGTTGGTAAATGATTTGAAGAGACAAGGGGTTGATTTATTATCTTCTATCTGATAGTTGTTCATTTATTAACTGGACGACTTGTTTCTTGCAATGGTCTTCTTAGTGGTCATGGTCAGTGAAATATGGTCGTGCTGCAGGTATTTGGTTCAGCAGGAGTTATCGGAAATCCTATGGCATTTGCAAGAAGCATGGGTCTTGGCCTTAAAGATTTCTTGTCAGCCCCAGTACAAAGCGTTTTTCAGGTACCTTATGCATTATCTGCTCTTTTATCCTTCCAACTAGATGTAAAGCCCAGCTCTCTCTGCAGACTCGTGCAGGTTTTATCAAAGGTGTGGCACAAGGAACGTCTAGTCTTTTGAGTAACACCGTCTATGCCTTAAGTGATGCTGCCACCCAATTCAGCAAAGCTGCGCACAAGGTACTTTTGCATCAAGCAACATTTTCAAACTCTCTATGTTATCTGACCCTCATATTAAGCCACGTCATCTTGCAGGGTATCGTGGCGTTTACTTTTGATGATCAGGCTGTCAGAAATATGGAGAGACACCAGAAGGGAATATCATCCCATAGCAAAGGAGTGATAAATGAATTTTTAGAGGTATATTATTTTCAGTTCTTAGCTCTCGTAGACATAACGGCCCATTTCTCTTTATCTTTTATTTCTTTGACTCTTCATTCGTTTAGAATACTATAGCTTCATGGAGTCTCACTGTATCTCATGTGTGTCAAGACGTCATCACTAAAGAAGAATTAGCGTGTATTGAGAGTTTGTCTTGCAATTTTGATTCATTTCTTTTTCACAATTCATACCTATGAAAGGGTTGAAAGAAGACTTGCAGGGTGGCAAGATATTTGTCAAAAGAGGGAAATGAAGTGTTCATCAAGCGCACCCTGTTGAGCATTCACTTACTTATGTCTTTGCTACGAGCACCAGCTTGCATAATTGGAAAAATGGAGAAGTTACAAAGAAATTTCCTTTTGAACTCGGCTGATAGATTGAGAAATATTACCTAGGGTGTTGGAGAACTGTTATGTGTACAAAGAAATTGGGGGTTCTCAGGGTTGAAGATATTTGGGTGTTTAAAAGGCCTTTGCTAGGAAAGTGGCTTGGAATAGAGGAGGACATACTATGAAAAGAGGTGATAGCGGAAAAACATTTAGTTATGGAAGGGGGTGGTGAGTGGGAAACATTACTTCTCTTTTGGGGTGCTGCCTTGGAGAAATATCTTGAAGGGGTGGGAGAAATTTATTGGAAAAATACTTTCAAGGTAATGGATGGGAGTAAAGCTAGTTTCGGGGGGCAAAGTGGTGTGGAGATAACACCTTGAGAGCCTTACATCCACAACGTTCATGGTATTTCATGTCAAAGGGAAATGAAAGTCTAACAAATTCGAAAGATACAAGAAGGAAATGCTCTTTGGGATCTTCAATTTAGGAGAAATCTTCAGGATTGGGAGACGAAGGAATTGAACACTTGCTTGAGACACTACCAATAAACTTCATCCTTGGAAATTCATGATTCTTGATGGTCGTTGCTAGTAAGGTATCCTTATGCCAAGATGCTTACAAGAGATGAGATAGTTTTCCTGCACTATACAGTTTGGACTCCCACTGCACCAAGGTATATTTCTTTGTATAGATGGCAACTAGAGGAGCTATTTTGATAATCGAGAGTTTGAGGAAAAGGAGGATCTCATATGTTAGTTGATGATTTATATCCAAAAACTCAATGTGAGAAATATTGGAGAAAAATATTATTGAATTGTGTATTTGCATTATTTCATAGAAACCCTATTTATATGGACACTACACTAGACTCCTTTTTCAACTAGGACACTTCAATAAAATCCTTTTCCAGGTAGGATTCTATATATTATTCCTATTCTAAGTAGGATTGTACATATTATCTTGTTCCTATTTCTGTTCTAACACTCCCCTGCAATCTGGTGCATACTAGTTATATTTATCCGACTTGTATGCACCTAGCTTGTCACAAATTTATTTAATATGAGGACCGGTGAAGAGCTTGGTGAGATGTTTGCGAGTTGATCACTCGACTTCACAAATTGATAGTCCATTTCAATTTGCTTAGTCTTCTCATGAAATATGGGATTTGATGCATAATCTCGACAAAACATATAGTGCTAAATTCCTAAATTACAATATTGAACTTCTCAAACCAAGCTTCAAAAAACTAAGTCATCTCGTAGAGTAACTCACACAATCGACACACAAGGCTACCAGAGCCCCCTTGAGCAACAAAACTAGGTGTTGCTCCATATCGGCTTCTTCCTCGGGATCACGGTGGAGAAAAACATTTTTAATGTCCAATAGATTAAAAATCCAATAGAGAACCACAACCATAGATAGAAAAAGAGAGCATATGCTATTTTAGCCACGGGAAAGAAAATATCACTATAATTTTACTCAAATACTTGAGTATATCTTCTTTTTTTGGCAAACAGTAAATCTAAAACATAAATGAAACACTACACGAAAAGTATTTGTCGAAAAGAATGCAATGGTCACTGGGAAGTGCTCCAAATTTGATATAAAATGCATGGATCATCTTGAAATTAAGAGATGAGTAGATCTTAAACAAGAAAGTCACCATAAATTGGTCAAAACATGCTCATGCGCCGGATTATTAGAATTGATGGTTGAAAGTGGTCACAATTTGAGAAATAAAATTATATGGGTAGGGTCGAAATGATGGTACAACCGTGCAAAGAAAGAATTAGATTGGTAAGTTCAGAATGATGAAATGACCCTACGCAAATCAAATTTGAGAGTAGTCACCGGAAAAATGGCGCGGTGTTACCCAAATTGGATATGAGAAAATAGTTACCAAAAAGATACACGGTAACCCAAATTTTGCTAACATAAATATTAGCCAGATGGGCGGCATATATGGGTCATAACCGCCTGCCGGCAGCATAGGCTCTTTGATTTTCCGCCAAGACTGTAGAAGCTCTAATACCATGTGAGAAATATTGGAGATAAATTATTGAATTGTGTATATACATTATTACATTATATACATTATTGAATTGTATATACACATTATTACCCTATTTATATAGGCAGTATATTAGACTCCTTTTCCAATTAGGACATTACAATACAATCCTTTTCCAAGTAGGATTTTATATACTATTCTTGTTCCTATTCTAAGTAGGATTTTATATATTATTCTTGTTCCTAATTTTGTTCTAACACGTGGGATAGGGAATGGATCACTGTCATGACCTGAAATCCAAGTGTAATGGCACTCACCTAACCCACTAAAGTGAGTCAGCCCAAAACCCAAACCACTTAACAATAAAGATAAAAGCAGAAGATAACAATCTAAAAATATAGATTAGCTGAAGAAAACACACTACAACTATCCCAAGAACTGGTGTCACATGTACAAGTCTTTATATATAGAATGCTCAAATGGAATACATAACATGATGTATAGTCCTTAGATAGAACAAGAACATAAAATAGAATGCTCGAAGGCCTGCTGAGGACATGGGAAGCTACCTCACAAGAAATCTGAAAGTTCGATCCGACAAGGAAAGAAATCAAATAGGATGGACCAAAGTCACAACCTATAACACAATAAGTAGACAATTCCATGCGCAATACAGTGGTAATATAGAAACAAGTATGATATGAGATGGTGTGAATGCCATGAAATGTCAGTAATGCGATGCAATGTCAGATAATCGTGATGCATGTTTATCCTACGATACACATCCGCTGACCAAGTGATTGCCTCAGTCAGAACCCATGGGAGTCATACATGGACCATGTATCCTTGAAGATTGTCGGCAAAGACCTCGGCTAATGCTCACCCATCCAGAAAAGACCTCGGCTAATGCTCACCCATCCGGAAAAGACCTCGGACTGCCGGCACATTACCTCGGCTAGATCGGTAGAGACCTCGGCCACCAATCCACTTGTTACCCTACTCACATTTCGATCGTAGCCATCACAAGTATAAATGCACAAATAATAATAACTTCAATGTGCATGATTATGATTATATCATAGTATCAACATCATAATGATCTCAATGTTTCAATATCATGAATAGCTCAATATCATTAGTAGTTCAATAAAATCAATGTCTCAATATCGCCACAGTCTCAATGTATCAATCATATCACAATATAAGCACCATCTCGTTATCAATATAGAATGTTTCACAAGATCACACAGGTTACAAAACCACAATTAATTGATAAGTCAATATATATCACCTTATGAACAACTATTCAATCCGAAAGGTCATGATCAAGCCTACAATGATACAATTCTAATCCCAAAGTACTCAATTCCATTCACATAGGAGCATACAAGGTTCATTCATACTTAACAAAAGGTTACAAGTCCACTTGCCTCAAATAAAGTCTCGAATCAAGTCGAAATCGCCGGTTTTCCCCTTCGACGGTATTTCAAATCACCATAATCTATTCAAATATACCATCACAATCACATAATGAATCTAATGACACTAAAATCAATCAATTTTGATGAAAAGGGAAAAATGGTCAAAATTCTTATGCCGGAAAACGTAGCTATGAAAATTAATGTATGAAAATGTTCTCCACATAATAAAGAGTTCATTGGTGAAAACGGTTTCGAAAACGAAGCTAAGACTAGAGAGAGATCAACAATTTAAGTATGGATATCAAAATCGGAGAAATCCCCAATTTACACCATAAAATCCCAAAATTAGAAGTTAAAATCACAAATTAATAAATGTAAATCAATGAAATAGGTTAGAAATTGGTTACTCAGTCAATTTGTCTTCAAAAACCTTGAAAATCCTCTCTAGATTGGAATGTCAAAAATGGTGGAGAGGGTTTAAATCATGATTTTAAAAACTGAAATTGATCAGGCATCATTAATGCTCCAGGAACGCGGAGCCTTATCCGTGAACGCGGAGGTCCACTGGAGTGTACTCTGCGAACGCGGAGTGTAATGCACCCATACCTCCGCGAACGCGGTCTCAAGCCCGCAAAATGCGGAGACTAAGTGGGACATGCACCAGATAGAGCTATGCACCAGCAACTCAGCCATTCAAAACAAGAACCGAACCCTCGGGAATATGTTTGGAACCCTGTGAACACAAACCAAACATAGATTCCTACCAAAAGCAACGATCCGGATTCAATGGAACCATCAGGATTTGAATTCGGAATCTCTGTGGGCCCGAACTCGAGAAGGATCGTTTAAACTAGTTTCGGACTTAAAAACTCAAAATATTCTCAGAACCTCTAAAAATTTTAACGAAGACATTTCTAGTGTTAATTTCACCGCCTAAAAGCACTGGAATTGACGAAATTTCGATACGAGCTCCCGAACCCTGAACGTTGACCAAAGTCAAACCTATGATCGACAAAATGAACTCAAAATGCAATTCTGGGCCTCAAATCTCCGTGTTAACTCCGAATTCAATTTTGCAAGTTATTCTAGGCTAGATTTTGCATTGAGGAACTAATGGAAGCGACGGAATCGAATTCAGACACTCGAAACTTAGAATAACCACGAAATTCATAATGTCCAACTTTATGCCTTTTAAAACACTTTCTTTTGCAAAACACCAACTTTTTACAATATTTTCAAAATCTAGTTTTTGGATTTATCCAAAAATGGCTCAAGGCAACTTTCGAGAAGGGCAAAACGGTAATTAGATCGGTAATTCCAGAAATGACCTTCGATGTCATTACAATCACCTTTTTAGAACATTGCAGTTTTCTCTTTTCATGGAAAACCATTTAGGCATGGCTAAGTGGAGGTGGAATAAATAAAATCAAGTACAAATGTGGAAATCAAGAAAGGAAACAAATGAAAGAACAAAAAACTATGCGGAAAAAAAAACAAAGGCCCAAAGTGCCTCTTGAACAAGATGGCTAAAGCTATATGCTAGGTGATAGAAGATCATTGCAACAAAATCCAGTAGCCTCAGTTTGATGTCATCTCAAGTCTGGTGTTGCACCATTTTTCTTGGTGGGAGTGACTCATGGTAGAATTCGCCTTGTTTATCTTAACAAAATGGGCGGACCTCAAAGCTCTCACCAGGTGCTATGATATCAAAACTAGTTGAAATGTCCTTCAGGCTCAAATGGAAGATGCAATAGTGCTTTCTGTCATCATCAAGCAGCAACCTCGGATGAATATTGTATACTATAGGTTTGTAACTTGATACCTGTCCTGTGAACTCTATTGTTTCATCCTTTAGTTATATTCTTCCAGTAGATTGAACTCAAGAGTTAAACTTTAAAAAAAAAAATTTAAAAAGAGAGTTCATACCACACTCTAGATAGCAGGCCATAACCCCAGAAAACAAGGGATTTGAAGCATCAATCTCATTCTATACTCTATGCCATCTTCCTTATACTTTGACTATTAATTCAAGTACACAAACCTCCCTTGCAATGGGAAGTGGGATAAGCGGTTACCTAAAGTTTGTAGCTGACTTTAATGAGCAACAACTTCCTCGTAGGGTCACCAAAGCAGGCTCCTTTAGCCGCTTTGATTGTTAGAGCTCATTTCACACCAACAAAATTGGAAAGAGCGCTTCACAAAAGAATCGTGTGATATGGTGAAAGGTTTCCCATTGGGTGAGGCATGTCTCTTCGAAATAAGTAGTGACGCAGGGAATGGAGTTTTAAGAATAGGAACATTGGACCTATGCCCTTGGGAGAACTGAGCATCAAGGTTGCAAGATAGAAGGAAGGTTCTCGCATGCAGGATAGCGTCAAAGACACTCATTCGATTCCCGTATGGCTCAGTGATAAGAATATTTTGTGTGCCAACAATAGAACTCCGATTTATGCTTCTTCTTCAGTCGAGCACTTATCGGATGATCTTCCCATTGCTCGTCATAAAGGTACTTGAACAATTGCTAATAAAGCTCCCATTTATGCTAATTTAAGTTGTCATTGTCTGCCACCTTCATATCATGCCTTCATTACTAGTTTATCAACGGTCAAAGTTCCCAAGACTGTGGCAAAAGCATTTTTCCATCCAGGTTGGCATCAGACTATGATTGAGATGACTACTTTGCATAATAATGGTACTTGGGAGCTTGTTCCTTTACCTAAAAGCAAAATCACAGTTGGTTGTCATAGGGTATTCACAGTTAAGGTAGGTTCGGATGGAGCTATTGATCGTCTCAAAGCGAGATTGGTTGCTAAGGGATACACTCAGGTTTATGGCATTGATTATGTAGATACTTTTTCACCAGTTGCCTTCGGGCTGTCTTCTCATCTCTATGGCAACAATGAATCATTGGCAGCTTTTTTAGTTGGATGTCAAAAATGCATTCCTACATAGAGAACTTGCTAAAGAGTTATATATGGAGCAACCACTAGGGTTTGTAGCTCAGGGGGAGTCTAGATTAGTTTGTAAACTTCATTGATCTTTTTATGGTCTCAAGCAGTCTACCGAAGCATGGTTTGGTAGTTTTCGAGGAGTTGTTCAACAATTTGGAATGATCTGAACAAAAGTTGATCACTCTGTATTCTATAGGCATTCATCTCATGGCAAACATATCTTTTTAATTGTTTATGTTGATGATATTGTTATCATTGGAGATGATCATGAAGGTATTGTTCAACTCAAACAACACCTCTCATGTCACTTTCAGGCAAAGGATTTGGGCAAGCTGAAATACTTTCTAGGCATTGTAGTGGCACAGTCTGGCCATATTGCTATTACACAAAGGAAATATGCCTTAGACATTTTGGAAGATGCTAGTATGTTGGATTGCAAACATGTGGACAGTCCTATGGATCCAAATACTAAGCTTATTCCAATACAAGGGGAGCCTTTAAAAGATACTAGCAGATACCGAAGACTTGTTGGCAAACTCAACTATCTTATAATCACGCGACCAGATATCTCATTTGTTGTTAGTCTAGTTAGCCAGTTTTTGCAATCACCTTGTAATAGTCACTGGAATGCAGTGATTCGCATTCTGCGGTATATTAAAAGCTCTCTAAGACAAGCTTTACTGTATGAAGATAAGGGATACATCCACATTGTTGGATATTCTGATGCAGATTGGACATGATCTCCTTTTGACAGGCAGTCTACTTCAGGATATTGTGTCCTAATTGGAGGCAATCTAATTTCTTGGAAAAGTAAAAAGCAAATTGTCACAGCTAGATCAAGCGCAAAGACAGAGTATTAAGCTATGGCACTAGCTACATGTGAGCTTACATGATTGAGACAACTTCTCCAAGAATTGACAATAGGAGGTGTTGAATGATGACATTGATTTGTGACAACCACGCTACGCTACATGTCGCCCCAAAGTTGTGTCTCATGAAAGAACAAAGCACATTGAGATAGATTGTCACTTCATTCGGGAGAAGATTGAGTCTGGATACATCGTCACGAGTTTTGTCAACTCAAAATTCCTAATATCTCTTCTTCCTCTTCTTCTAATAATGTATTGATACAACAAATCCAAGGTAAGGTATCATATTGTATGTTATATGCAGATGGCATGGTTCTGATTGATGAGATTCAGGATGGAGTCAATGCTAAGCTGAAAATCTTGGAGTGCAAGTTTAGTGACAACATATATGGTTGGCATGGAAGTGAAACTTGCTTACTCACATCATCCAAAAGAAACTTTCAAGTATTTTGGGACTATTATTCAAGGTAGTGTGGAGATAGATGGTGATGTCACATTGTATTGGTACAGGGCAGATGAAATGGTGGCTTATATCTAGAGTATTGTATGAAAAGAAAGTACTACAAAAACTTAAAGGCAAGTTCTATAGAGTCGTGGTTAGACCAATTATGTTTTATTGGCCAGAGTATTAGCTAGTCAACATCTCTTATGTTCAGAAGATTAAAGTTGCACAAACAAGAATGTTGAGATGCATGTTTGGGCTTAGTAGGAGAGAGATAAAAGTGAAGATATCCTAGGCAAGATGGAATAAAATAAGATGCGGGAAGCAAAACTGAGATGCTTCGGACATGTGAAGAGATGCATGGATGCCCTAGTGTGGAGGTGTGAGAAGTTAGCTATGGGATGGTTTCAGAAGAAATAGAGGTAGGCCAAAGAAATAGTGGGAAGAGGTTATTAGATCAGATATGATGCAACTTCAGCTTATCAAGAACATGACCTTAGAAAGGAAGTTATGGAAGACATAGATTAGGGTATAGGACAAGTAGATAGTTGAGTGTTGTCTCACTTATTTTTCATACTAGTAATCATATTAGTTTCTTTAGTCTTCTATCTTTGTTACTATTTGTTGTTTCTTCTACTTCGAACTACAGTATTATTTTATTGTAGTTATTGCTCTTTTGTTAGAATGTTTTGTCATGCTATGTTTAATATTTTGTCATCATTTCTTCCCTTTGGTATTTCTTTTTCCGAACTACTTTTCAATGCTTTTCTTTGAACTGAGGTTTTCTGGAAACAACCTATATATCTTTCAAGGTAGGGCTAAGGTATGTACACACACTATCCTCCGGAGACCCCACTTGTGGATTACACTGGGTATGTTGTTATTTTTGGTACACCCATAAGATTCCTATTTATACGGATGAATGTGTACCCATGGTAGAGAACCATCTACTTCTATAGGTTCTCTTTTTTGGTTTTTACTACTTTTATACGGAAACAGCTTCTCTATCTTTGTGAGGTAGTTGTAAGGTCTGCGTATATTTTACCCTCTCCAGACTCCACTTGTGGGATTTCACTGGGTATGTTGTTGTTGTTACTACTTTTGTATTGGAGTTTCCCTCTTTTATAAAATGATGAAACTGTTCCTTGATAAAAGAATAAAATAAAAGTTGGTAGCTATTCTTGATTTGCAGGGTCTGACTGGTCTATTGCAATCACCTATTAAAGGGGCAGAGAAACATGGCCTTCCAGGAGTTCTCTCTGGTATAAAGTTTATCCATGCTATTCTTCTGGTCACTATTGCAGGAATATTGAACCTCCTGAGAAATGACAGAACTTATCTTTATCTCAGATAATATATTTCATCTTGTTCTTGCAGGTATTGCTCTTGGAGTGACTGGACTGGTGGCAAGACCAGCTGCCAGTATCCTTGATATCACCGGGAAAACAGCACAAAGCATCAGAAATCGGAGCAAACTTCATAATCTGGGATCTCATCGATTTAGGGTTCGATTGCCAAGGCATTTAAATAGAGAACTTCCTCTACGGCCTTACTCGTGGGAAGAAGCAATTGGAGTATCTGTACTTAGAGAGGCTGAAGACCATGTTAAGCTCAAAGATGAAATACTAGTAGTGTGTAAAGCTCTTAGACATGATGGGAAGTTTGTTATCCTCACTGAGAGACTTATATTAATCGTGTTTTGTCCCAGTATAGTGAAATACAGAATGCCCGAGTTGCAAGGAGTTCCTGCTAATCCAGAATGGTTGATAGAAACAGAAATCGGGATGGATAGTGTAATTCATGCTGATAACGATGAGGAGGAGGTACATATTGTGGGAAGTAGCTCAGACGCATTGTTAAGGCAGAACCTTATTTCACATAAAAGAAGCTGGGGAACAAGGGGAAAGAGATGGAACAACAATCCCCGCACATCGCTTCCGCTAGTCCAGTCTAATTTGGTTTTCACGTCAAAAGGTGAAGCAGAGGACTTCCTGCAGATACTTCTATCTACAATTGACAAAGCAAAAGAGGTAGGTCAGAGTTCTGTGCATCTCCTTCATCAAAGTAGTCTTAGACAAGTATAGAAAGATGTAAAGGATCCAAGATCTGTACATTGTACATTATGTACATAATCTTCTATTAATTAATGTCCATAACTTGCAATTCTTATATTTCTGTATATTGAGCTTTCAAACCCAATGTAATTCACTGATTTCTATTTAGATGGATATTAAATTTAACCAAAGACAAACTGGTCATTCAAGAAGAAGAGAAAAAGAAGAGGCCAATATGTCATATAATAGAATTGTAGGATAAGATGTTGGCAATAAGGTGACTCTCCTATCCCAAGATGTGAGTTTATTTTCATGTCTAAATGTTGTTTGAATCAAAGAATTTGAGTATATCTTCCATCTTATTTCATTATATATGTGTACAATTGAGGAAGAATTGGATTGGGTTAAAACTTGAAGTATAATAAATTTAGATATTTCTTTTACATTTGCACTTTAGTGTTCTAAGTCTATTATTATTTGGACTCACAATTTAACAAGACCCAAAATAATTTAACAGAATTATGACTAGCTTTAGCCTTTAGAGACTCTTTGTTTCCTTAGGTACATCTTTTCATGGCAATTCCAAAGTGAGAATGATACATTAAGTTGGGTGTCTCAACATAATTGGAGCTTTAAGGTAAAATTTTAATTAGAAATCTCAAACTTTATATAAATTTATTTACCTAAGGCATGAAAATGTTATGATGGGTGAGGCATATCATGTTTTAATAGATAAAATTTGTCTTGATGTTGTGTTATTTTAAATCTGTGCAATGAAATATATTTAAATAAATAAAAATAATAATGTTTTCTGTGTTAGAGGGAGGGGTGAATCGAAGACGGGTGAGGAGTGAGAAGAGAAAAATGAAAAGTTGTATAGGCTTTAGATTTACAAGATGTATTGTAGATCTTAGATTATTTATTACAAGTTATGTAGGTAGTTATAAAGTATTAAAATTGTTACGAGTTATGACATATTAGTATTAATTAATAGTTATTTAATTAATTTCATTTTTAAATTAATTTTTTTAAGTGATTTGTTCCACCTATTTTGGAATAAATCCTCATGCAGGGATTGTGACAGATTTCTATTAATTATTACTTATTTATTTTTAATTTTATTTCAATTTATAATTTGTTTTTATTTAATTTATTTCATTTTTAAATTAATCTTTTTAATCAGCTTTCATTTTTTGAATTTATTTGTTTTAAATTAATTTTTATCATTTATTATGGAACAATTACCTTTAGGACTTTTCCTTTTTGATTATTATTGAATTTCTTATTAATTGAAATTTTTTTAAGGAGTAATTCAATGTTATATTTAAGGAGTCAGCTTTTTATGAGATTTTTTTTATTTATTTGTGGTGTCTAATTTATATTATATATTCGTTTTTTTTTAAAAAAAATGTTCCTTTATTTATGATTCTTTTTATATTCTTTTTTAATTTCTTTCTTTTGTAGTCTTTAGGATCAATAACCAATTTTCCTTTTGTTAATATTTTTTTTTACAGATTGCATATATGTAAAAAAAAAAATTATTTCTAGATTTTACGGATCTGTAATTTTAATTCAATATTATTTTTAAACCCGATTTCAAATTAATATCAACTTAAAATTCATATTAAAATAATTTTAACTAATATTGACTTAAAATTAATTTAGATTTTTAATATTTAAATAATCTTAAATCACATAAAATACTTAAATTTAGTGTAATTTTGAATCATTTAAATCTGTATTGGCTTAAAATACTGATTATTGACTTAAAAGACGGATTTTTTAAGTAATTTAAGTGATTTAAAATACATACAGATTTTAATTTAAGTGATTTAAAATTCAAATTCAAAATTAAAATAAAATCAATTTAGACCTAATAATGGGAGTTATATCTTACCTTGATTACCTTAAATGATCATATTAATTGCAGCACGATTTTTCATTTTTTGGTTACAACATCTTCATTGATTATATCCTTTTTTATTTCTTCCATGAAGGTATTTCTTCCATTTTGAAATTATTGTGATGAATTCTTCCATAATCTGGGTAATTCTTTGGGATTAATAATTTATGAAAGTTTTTTTAATTTACGAGATTTTCCAGATTTGTTGTCTTTTCCTTTTTAATTTATTTAGGATCTTTTAAGGACTAAATTCTTTTTAAGGAGACTGTTATCATGGGGTTTCTTCTTTTATTTATGGTGTCTAATACATTATATGTATTTCTTTTTTATATTTGTTCCTTTATCTATAGTTCTTTCTATATTAATTTTTTTCAATTTCCTTGTAGTCTCCATGATCAGTGATCAGTTTTTATTTTTTTAATTAATTTTATCTTCTTTTTTTTACGGTTTGTATATCCACAAAAGAATTATTTTTATTCTAATTATAAATTAATTTTTATAACAATACACATATTTTTTTCCAGGAAACAGTCTCTGTACCTCTATGAGGTAGTGGTAAGGTCTGCGTACATTCTATCTTCCCCACACCCCACTTGTGAGATTTCACTGGGTATGTTTTTGTTGTTGTTGTAACAATACATTTTTTATTTTACGTATTCTGTATATTTTTAGGAATATTGTTGGTTCTATTAAGGGTATGTCAAGTTTTTACCAATAAACTATATATATATCATTTAAATATCAAAAATATATATCCACTATTTTTTACATGTGCTGTATTTTTTAAGAATATTATTGGTTTTTATTAAGGGTATGTTAAATTGTTAGCAATAACCAAATATATATATCACTTAAATACCAAAAATATATATCCACTATTACGTGAGAATATATTGAAATGTCTAGTATATTATTGGTTTTATTTAAGATTTTTCAATGATATCATTTTTCACGTGTGTTTTATTTTTTAAGAAGATTTTTTATTTCTTTCTGGGTATGTCAATTTCATACCAATAAATCAAATATAGAATACTTAAATACCAAAATATATATCCACTATAAAATGCAAAATATGCTAAATTTTTAGCATATTATTGGTTTTATTCAATGCATGTCAAGTTCATACAAATAAACCAAATATAGATCACCTACATTTTATATATATCACTATATTTATGATTCTTTTTATAATATTTAAAAAGAATTTTTTTTTGTAGTCCATGATCAATAATCAATTTTCAATTTTTAAATTTATTTTTGTTTTAAATTAGTTTTTACCATTTATTAAACTAATTACCTAGGAATCCTATCAGGACTTTTCCTTTTTGATTATTTTGGAATTTTTTATTAATTGAAATTTTAAGGTGTCATTTATTGTTATACTAGGTGGTGGGGCCCGTGCTTCGCACGGGCGGGGGTTGATGATGGGGTAATTGTTGCAACATTTAAGCTCGAAGTTGAGCGACATGTAAGTAAATATTTGCTATGGTTGTTTTAAAGATGACAGTGCAATACAACGTAGCGTTAATGTACGTAGGGGTTGGGGGAGTAATATGGGTAGGAGTGGTAATTGGGTCGTCGCACATGGTGGTGCTAGACAGGTTGTGTCACGGACTAAGAGTTGTAACCACATTGGGTAATTAACTTCTAGGAACAAATCGACTTGAGAAGACTTCAGCTACACAGCTTCCATGGAAATTGAACCTTTTCGGGAGAAACGGCCGGAAAGACATAGACTTGGCCTTCGGAAGAAATAGTAAGGTCACTCTTCCGCGAAGGCACCACCATAACTCTGGCGCTATCCACCGCGCTAGTAAGAGGTTGCAGAGAGTGCAGCTGCAAGTCTTCACCGCTACTCATCGCGTCCTCAGGGGCACCACTGACGCTGCTGCTGATATCAGCTGCCTCAAATCCTCCACCTCCATATCCATCTACCTGAATTGGTGCATTCATATGCAGACACAGTCGAACATCGGAGGTTTTTTACTCCTCAATGGAAAGGTAGCCGTAATACTTCTGATAGATACTTTGTTTGTAATTAAGGAAACAACCATACGATAAAAAAAATAGAGCACTGAAAGGACGACAACAAAATAGCCAATGTAATACCACAAGTGGAATGTGGGTAGGGTAGAAGGCACTCGCCCTTAACCCAACCTTGTAAAGATGGAGTGGCTATTCCCAATAGATCCTCGGCTCAAGTGATGCATCTCAAATCAGAAAATAATGGGGAAAGGAGCAGTACCAGGAGGAAACCAACATTGCACGGAGAGCTACTGAATGGATTACAAGGTTAGTGCATAGGCCAATTGACGCTACAACTGTCAGGGATATATGAATTTATTGTGGATTGTTGGATAAACTCATCAGTGTGTGAAAGAGTAACAACCTATCAACTAAGATTACAGGAAATCAAAGAAACAGTTGAGATAATACCTCTCACGTAAGGGGAAGCCTGTCCTCCTTGCATTGTTCAATTTCTTTTGACAAATTTTCTCATAAAAGAAATATTGGTGATGGAACTAAGCTAAATCCAGTTGACTGCCAAGACGAAACCATATATTCAGACAGAGGTCTATACCTTTCATTGCAATAACAGAGAATATCTTGCCGTGTGATAATCCAACAGAACAAAATTTATGCAGAATGAAAGTAGCAAAGGACTATAACATGGGTAGATCAAAATTGAATGTGAAAGTTGACTCACAGGTGGAGTATATCCCAGCAAGTCTTGTGAGTGGGAAATGACAAAATCACCGGACGCTGGGCCAAAGCAATTTGCAGGAAGTAAACAAAGTCTTTCCTCCCGAAATCCACTGCTGACGTTACGTCTTTCAGTACTGGGATTGAATGAAATAGTCTTTCTAAGCACAGGTTTAACAGTCGCGGACTCTTGTGACCTGGTTTATGAGGCCAAACTAAGTTCAGTTCTTTTGTAACCTCTCCAGGTCAACAACAACATAGCCTGTTTAATCCCGCTACGTGGGTGTATGCTGTACGCAGATGTTATCACGACGTAGAAGAGATTGTTTAACACACTCGACTTAAGTAACTCATAACAAAGCAATAGTAAAAATAACATACAGACACAAAGTTTGTCGTTGAGTGATATTTCAAAGAAAAGCACATATCAACCAACAGGAAAGTAAGAACATAGATAAGCTATTAAGAATTAATGATACCCGAAATATCAGCAACAGAAGGTGATGGAGCAGGAGCAGGAGCAGCGTGATTTTCTACAGGATATGGCTCGCGAGGAACTGGACTGAAACAAAGTTGGTAAAGTATTTTTAACCAAAAAGAGGTCTGAATTCATACACTAAAGTTGTAAATTCAAAACATTTTGCAGCTCCTTGTATTAGTTCAAGTGAAATAAATAACATGATAAATGAACTCTACTCACACTGTCAGCTCCAACCGGAGGGAAGGTCCGAGGCTTTGGAACTGGTCCAGCAAGACGTGTATTTACAGGAGGAGGAGGCCGAGTTCCATTGGTAGAAGCACAGGTATGTTCAGTAAAAAGTGTTTTAATATTACGATTTGGACGTGCATGCTTGCGTAGCTGATGGTGCCATTTAAGAATGAAATCCTAATGAGACAAAACTTAATAATGTAGTCTCAATAAGAAAAGCAGATCATCACAGAAGGTGGTGGGTCTCATCCTTAGAAATATCAACAGCTAATAGTGGCGGAATAATGGACCCGCACAATTGCTTAGGTAGGAATAGAAACTAAGTTGATCAGCACTTCTAATTAAGGTAATCTTTAAAGGGTTGATGGTGAATACGATCATGACAAATGTCTTTCTCATATTATGGAAGTACAAGAAGTATTATACATCCGTACATAGATAACCTCTGGATTAAATGAAACTTCACGGATTCGAGCGAAATGATGGGCAGCTGATGAGCATATCTCTGCATAAGTAGAGGCTGGTCTTGATATGTTGTCCTCATTTCGAAAGAAGAGGCTCTCACCATTTTGCCACAGTTTCTACTTTTGGTTGTAATTCTAGGGTGTCGTTTTCTTCCTCCAAAGTGAACACAATTTCAAAGTTCTATTTTGATACCAAAATTTCTATTGGAAGCATTTGAGAAGACGTCGTTTCTCGGCATTTCCGAAACAGCAAGTCCTGTTATAGCTCACCAGGCTATGTCAGCACAACGGAGGTAAGCGGAAGTAGAGTATTGGAAAGAGGATTTCATAATCTCAATGACACAACATGTTGTATGAGTAGTACCGTAAGCCCTGTCTGGAATGTCGGTTATCTGTGCAGACCATATTCGTATGGTCTAAGTACGTTACATGGAACGCTGTTGGCCAAGGCCAGTCTATCTGCCGTAGCTGGATGCAGGTGCGGGTTGGGGGATGGGTTTTTGGGACGCAGGGAGGCCACGAATGTATAAAACAGTACGTAACGGTCGTGCAGCTGGATTTGAGATGAGCTATATGGAAGCACCTGTCTACAACACCTACTAAGTCAGGCGGAAGATATACGTGGAGCAGTAACCGTAGTGGTGGTATGTTCTTGAAACCTTAGTTACGTCCGAGTCTTCGCAGGCTATGTCGTTCCTGGCCGATTCTCCATTTCACTTGTTCGCAAGTTGTTGCAATGTAGGAATGGCAGGGGTTTCGGTACCTATGTGCGTACTCTGTCTTGTCGCTAACCCAGACCAAGGTTGTCAGGATCAATAATTTCACCCGATACTTTCGATGATGAACTTTCTACCCTGATTTCGGGCACCCCGTCTGGGACGGAAAGTGTGGAAGTCAGTACCCTTTTCTCGAACGTCGTTCAGAAAAGTGGCAAATGGAAATTGCATCGCAATGATGGTTGAACTACATCCTTGTTACGCCGGCCTTTCAGAAAGCGGCACCGACTTTCCGAAATCTCCTTTAATGCTCACTGCAGAAAGGCTTTGTAGAAAGTTCATCATCCAAAGTATCGGCTGACATTATTGCATGGATCAACCGCATTCTGAGTTAAAGAGAAGAAAAAGTAACAGTCAAATTACGCAGGCGAGACATAGCTTTACAGCGGAAGAGCGATGTTACAAACTCTCTGACGCTGGAAATTACATTATTACTCGCCCAGTGACGTGCAACCATGGACGTCACATTTGCATTCGACCACTTTGCCTCGCCCAACGGAGTAGCCATGTAATGGTGCAGTGTGAGCCGAGAAATTGTACGCCAAACAAGCTGTTACACAGTGTGCATGTAACCTGTTGTATCACCTACGCTGTTACAGCGTATCTTCCCAATTCTCCATGCGTTTACCCTCTGCATGATGAAATAGTCTGTTAAGCTATATCAGGACTGGCTGTTTCGGATGTACGTTCAGAATGAGAATTACGTTGACCGCTGAGCAGGTAAAGCCACTTGTGCAATTGCGTAGCCTGACCAGGAATAGGCCGGCTTTGCTTCAAATTGCATCCGTCGCAAACCAAAATGATTGGCCGCACAGTAATTTATTATTGATGCATGATTTCTTGGTACGCTGAGCTGATGCTGGACGCATAATGTCTATCATGCAAGGGCCAAGCAATACACATAACATTTACATAGGGAAGAAGGGGGAAGCGTATGAATATAAGTAAAGAGATGGAGAATGTTTTTCATGTATCAGTAAAACGCCCAGAAGATCAGACCCTCAATAGTGCTCTGTTTAAGAAGTCGTGACGCCATCCCTCCATTTAGGAGAGAGCTGGCATCAGGTAACATTCTCTTTCTAGGGAGCAGCCTGAGCCATTGATCATTTCGTATGCTCCATGGAAGAGAAAGGGGACAGTAGGAAAAAGGGTACGAATTAGGAATTTGGGGAGATAGACGAATATAGGAAGACCATACGAAGAAGTAACCCCAAAAATGCATGAGGAGTTATCTGCGGTGTGCTGAAGGTCGCCTTCCAGTGGAATTTAATGAGACACCCTCATCAGTGAATCAGGGTGATTCTGTCCTAAGGAGGACGTCCAAAGCCGACGGCAACCCCCAACAATGGAAATGGGGAAGAAGTGATGGCGAGAGTACATTTGGCAGGAACCAATAAGCATCAACATGTCTGAAGAGCGAGCAATTGTTGTCAGCGCAATGATGAAGGTACCGCGCAGACAGGATATATGGGAAAGAGTACTATGCTGAAATAGAATTAAAACTTTCCACCTGTACGCAGACACCGAAAATGTCAGGTATGAATTACGGTGGAGGAGAAATATCAGGAAGAAGGCTCTGATAGGACTCTTCTTTAAACTGTCTTCACTTTCCATTTTCAGCGTGCTTAATCTTCATCGCCTAGGAGGAGTGAGTGCGAAACTGTTACGGCCGGAGCAAGCCGATGCCGTTAGGCCTTACTCCTCCGAAGTAAGAGAAATCACATAAAGAAATTCGAGTGGCAGAGGAATGCAAAGGCACTAATTTCAGGGTATTTGGGGATGGTGTCAAAGGGTGTAACTGTTGTTAAATTTAAATGTATAAAGAGAATAGCTTATTGGCACAAAGGAAGTTTTGCCACTGAGTTGTCAGATAAAATGGACTTGTTGGAACCTCTTGTTCTATGATCTAAAAAAGACCACACTTACTAACCTCTGTCAGCACCAACTTGGTACCATAAGTTGAATAATTCTATACCATTATGTTAAATAAATAAACAAACTTACATAACACCCCCATACAACGGGCAGGTATTTCAAAGCTGAGCTGCTATATTACAATGGAGGAGCAGACGCTTAATTTCCAATTACTTTAGCTCCCATGATTCAAAGAGCTCATTTAATCTGAATAAAGGTGGTAAAATTCAAAATCAAGTTGTTCCAATGACCATAGAAATTTTTTCTGCTTCTTTCTACACCAAAGAGAAATCCTAAATTACTCAGTGGAAACCGGTCCTCCTTTTTTAGAGGTGAGAACAAAAGAGACCTTCCATGTCGCTCTTTTTTCCCTACTGATTGAATATTCTTGAATTAGTTGAAGGTGCGGAATTGCTACAATGCTAAAGGCAGTCAATACTTTTTATTCATTCTCGAATATCCAACATAAAGTATCTTTCTCCAATGATTAAATGGGGTTATTTTGTGCTAATTAGTCTGGCAATGAGCCAAACATCGGTTGTACCTTGTGTTAAGATATTGCACGACAAGAAGAAAATTTACAACCAAGACAGGAATGTCTCTCATTCACAAGAGCACACAAGATATAAGGAATTCTATTCACATTTTGTAATGTCAACTATGATACACGAAGGACACGAAGATGGATTCTCCCCCGAGAGAAATAGCTCGGTGTTGTATAAATCTGGAAGAATGGGCGAGGGTGGAAACCAGTTACGCCTGTTGGGAAAATATTCTATCGGTAAGTGCCAGACGTCGTCCAGCAAAGCTGGCATGTATGAATGCCTTGCCCGAATGAAGGTGAGGAAGAGGCTCCAACCATTTGTTTGCTCACAATCCTGACATAAGATGGTTTCCTTTTCCTATTTATCAAAGCTTCAAGGTCTAGTCCTGCAAGCGGAGTTGCATCTGATCGTGTTCTATTCTGATCATTAACAGTCAACCTAAAAGAACTGTAAGTTTTAAAAGACTTAGAAGCTCTGAATGATTTCACTGGTTTGAAGGAACCAGGTCTTTCTGAAACATGTTGGCCCAGAAGATCCAATGGTCGCTCTGGCCAGCAAAGACCAATTCTTTCTGTCCCACTAAGTGTTTTTGTCAAGTCATATGCTGCTCCTTTTTACATATTAGTACCTATTAAATAGTGAGACCTGCAGAAGTAAATTTTACTTTCAAAATCAAGAAATCCATGTCCAAGCTACACCAAAAATCAATCATGTTGAGTCTGTTGACTCTGTGCTATAACCCTTTCCATCATTCATTTGAGATGATAAATTATTTGAAGAGAATAAAACCTAAAGGAAATTCAAAAGTTCATTATCCATGGGCTTACTCATCTGAATTGAGGATGCCAAAGGGGAAGCTAAAAGAATGGAAGCTGGAGAATAGAAACAGTTGGGATAAGAGAAAGGAGGAAATTCGAAATTAGTTTTCAGTTTTGGGAAAGACTCAGGAATTGAGATTACTATCAGAGGATGAGTTACTTCAAAAATGTTATCTTTCAATGGAGTTTGAAGATATTGCAAAAAATGAAGAAATAGCTTGGAGGTGGAGGTCCAGAGTGCACTGGCTTAAACACAGAGACAAAAATACCAAGCATGTTCACAGGATGGCTATGGCCCATAAAAGACGATCTATCACTGTTGGTAAGTTGATGGCGGAAGGGGTTGCAGTAACAAATCCAGAAGTAACTAAAGGAACCACAATTTGTTACTACCAAAATCTATACAGAGAAACAGAGCAATGGAGGCCTGATATTAATCTACAGGGAGTGCGAAGCATTACACAGGAGGAAAATGAATGGTTGCAGAGACAATTTGAGGAAGATTAAATTTTGAATTGCATAAAATCATGTGCTAGTAATTAGGCCCTCAGACAAGATGGCTTCCAATGAGCTATTTCCAGAAGCGTTGGGAGATACTGAAGATAGACTTCATGCATGCAGCGAGACAAATTCATGAAAGACACGAAACAGAGAAGAGCCTCAACGCCACCTTGTGGCTCTAATCCCAAAGAAGGCAGGTGCTATGGAACTCCCATAAATCTCAGTAGTGGTTTTTACAAGGTCTTTCGTAAGCTATTAGCAGAGAGATTAAAGACAGTGATAAGCAAAGTAGTGAACAATCGTCAAATTGCTTTTGTTTAAGGTTAGGCAAATTGTAGATGCTGCGTTTTTAGCTAGTGAGTGTGTGGACTCTAGGGTTAAAGGAGAGATCCCAAGAATAATGTGCAAGCTTGATATAGAAAAGGCCTATGATCATATAAATTGGGAGTTTCTACTCAATATTCTAAAGCAGATGGGTTTGGAGACAAATGACTAAAATGGCGTAGTTTTTGAATTAAAACAGTCAGGTGCTCCATACTTATTAATGGAGAACCTGCTGGTTTTTTCCTTTGGAGTGAGGATTGAGACAAGGAGAGGAGATCCTCTCTCTCCTTTTCTATTTATTTTAGCTATGGAGGGTCTTAACAATATGATGAGAGTGGCCATATAGAACAATTGGATAAAGGGTTTCACCATTTGTTACCAGATAGGGTTTGATTTGCAGATAAGTCACATTCTATATGCTGATGACACAATAATATTTTGCGACGCAAAGGCGGAGCAACTTAGTTACATTAGATTTGTTTTAGTGATTTTTGAGGCTATTTCTGGGCTGGCTGTGAATTGGAGGAAAAACAACATCTTTCAACTCAAGGAAGTGGCAAAATATACAGATGTTGGCTCTATCTTGCAATGCAAGATAAAGCACTTCCCAACTACTTACCTGGGAATGCCTCTGGGGAATAATCACAAGGAGCTTGACACTTGGGATGGAATCATTGAAAAATCTAATTGGTTGAATACATAAAAAGTAAGAGGAGTTCTTTAATGATACGAAGTAACATTTTGCAAGAGCCATAAATCTCATGATGTGACCAGATAGCGGTTTCAGCAATATTTCTTTTCCTGAAATGTTGAATCACATCAAGCCCTTGTGCTACAAGCAAACTGACCTTAAGAGTCGGTAGAAGCTTATAGGAAACATGTTGTTTACGCACCTTGTCTTCCTCAGGATTCTCTGAATTGAAAACATTATTCTTCTCACGGATTAACCTGTTTATCTTAGTTTTCAGTTTTTCTTTGTGTTGTAATACCTGATGTCACAAACCCAAAAATTGTGTTAGATGGCATACAAAAATATTTAAAGAGAGTGAAAGCAATACATGCAAAAGATAAAGAGCGAAGGTAAAATAACACTATCCATTCCTAATAAGAGACCTAAGCAAATCTAAGTCCATCAGACACTCCTTAGTCCCGTGGAATGGCAATCGGTAGGACATGTATATCTATTACTATGAAATTCATAAATGAAGTAGTTAATGGTAGGGTTACCATTATCCTTTTTGTAGTGACGAATCTTGTGTGTGTTCCTAAGAGAAGGAATTTGTCCATTTTTCGGGGTCTCAAAGGGGCGTGGAAACGCATAAGAACTCTTGAATGGAAAAGAGATGTAACTCCAGTTCCTTCGGAATCGGTAGTCAATCCTATTTCCGATAGGGGCAGTTGACAATTGAATCAAAGAAATTCAACCCATTACAAAGAGAAGACATACACCCCAAAAAGTAACAACCCTTAAAGAATTCGTAGGCGGTGCGGAAAGTCCAAAGCAAAAAATTGAAGAACCAAGTAAGAAATATTGAATAAATAAGAAAGAAATACCTGGGAAATGCCAATTCCTAACTCTCAATCAAGCACGGAGAACCCAATCTGCCACAGAAAATGACGCGGTGCAGGCCAAACCAAACACATATATGAGAGGCTGAGAGTCGAATAACCGGTGGCCAAAACTGTAAACCAGTGGGCAATTGTGAAGAGATTTTTTAAGTACAAAATTAGCAACAACAGAAATTATACCAACAAAATTCATTGCAAAAAATTGAGGAAAAATTAAAACTAAGATAGACATATTATCAAAAAACTTACATGCACAATTCAATTGTAAAAATCCAACCCGAACGCAATTTCGAACTAACCGAAGTGTTAGTAACATGCATGCCAAAATCGTACCAAAGAAATTCAACCCATTACAAAGAGAAGACATACACCCCAAAAAGTAACAACCCTTGAATTCTTAGGCGGTGCAGAAAGTCCAAAGCAAAAAATAGAAGAACTAAGTAAGAAATATTGAAGAAATAAGAACGAAATACCTGTGAGCCACATTAGAAGAGACAAAAGAGTGGAAATGAAGCTTCAGCCCGTCTTTCTCATCTGCAGTCACATTATGCCATGCATCAAAACCTCTACCTGGTTGTAAAGTCATGATAATATTGGGGCTACCCATTGATCCCAAAGTAGGAGAGTAACCATTATGATGATTGAAGAGAGTACTACAGAATCATATAATGTCTCTGAGTATCTTTGACCAACAGTAACGTCATTGTCTTTACATTTTCCACCGATTAGTAAGCATTATCTCCTATTCAAAGCATGTATTTCTATTCTCTTTACAGGCTTTTTCTTTTCTAAATCAACCAAAAATTGAAGCTCACCTCTGTTGCTGACAAGTTCGGCCCACAATCCACCAGCGCCAGCATGATTGATTTCCTGAAACAAAGTACCAGAGATAAAGGTGTTATAAATTATTCAACTGAAAGTATCTAATCAAGGGGAAATGCATCCCAATTTTTTTGGATAAATGAAAGTGTTGTTACAAGATTAAACACTTATCAAATGTTCAATCTCATATCTATAGAAGTAGGTCGATGCAATGCACAGAACAAAATTTTTCCTGACGCACAAGTTCCTTAAATGGAATGTTATAATTCTACATATATCATTTATGCATCAACAATCAGCTGGTAACAAAGATGTATGTATAAGAAAGTAAAGAAAAAGACAGGAGGACACGTAGATGACTTAACTCACCTCAAAGAATATTCCAAATAGAGTATCCGGTATTTTCCTTGCTGATGCTTCAGATGCATTTACTAACAGTAGTGTTGTCTGATTTGCGTCATTCTCGCTTGCAGAACACTGGTATTGAATGGAGATCCCAAATAGAACTAAAAGGAGAATGTAACAAATGGAGTGGCTAGAATCCATATCCTTCTCACACTGTTCAATATTACCGAAACCTATTTAAGCTTTAACAGAGAAATGACAGAATCAAAACACACCCACATAAACAGCCCAAGAAGTAAAGAGAAGCTACAAAATCAGTGATTCAGGAACAGCTCAGATTGTCTAATAAAGAACAGTACCAAGTGAAATGCAAAATTCGAACATGCATGGGGAAATCGCAGTGGGGAAATAAAGGCCATTACAAATGTACTACGCACAACACAGAAAAGACAGAAGGAAAACACACCCACGCAAACAACCAAAGAAGCAAAGAGAACCTACAAAATCCATGATTCTCAGCTGCCAAGGACGAAGAGAGAACGGAATTTCTGGCAGCAGGAGAAGGGGAAAATGACGGGAGCAAAACACACCCACACAAACAACCACGTAAATTCTCCAACCACGTAAATTAACAGAAGAGACATTGACGGCCTGAAGTAAGAGCACCGGGAAAGAGTAAATCGCAACCCCCAAAAATAAGGTAATTTCGCCCAAAAAAAAGAAACCGAAAAGGTGACCTCCGCACGGCAAAATTCCAGCATGCAAGGCGAAATGGCGATGGGGAAACAAAGCTAGCTGCTAATTTTAGACCCCCAGCAGCCCAATTTCAACTACGGAGGAAGCTTTTGGGCAAAGGTAAAACAGAGGAACATGAAGAAAGAGCAAAAGCGCAGGAATACCTTTGTATTTCGAAGTATGGGCTACAATAACAAAGAGGAAAAACCAGACATACATACACAGGGAAGAAGCAGAGCAACATTTTATCCTAGCTGACTGGTTGAGCGAAGAATCAAACATGAATCAAATTGAGAAGCGGGTAAGAAAATCAAACCTCGACGAAGACTGATTCCTAGACGGAGAGCACAAGGTGAACCGTAAATTTGCAGCTGCAAGAAGTGAGAGCAGTGGATGCATATGGTTGTCCTTTTGGAAGAAAACAGACAAGACGAAAGACGTGTAAAATAGGACTAAGGCATTGGCTGCTGACGACGGTGGCGAAATGACCCTGGAATTCACGCTTATTACGGTAATGCCAGTGAACAAAAGGGCCCAAGGTAACGTTTTATTACGAGAATGCCCTTGGTCGTCCCTAAAAGCACCACTTATTAATTGTTCTAAATTTAAGAAGTCAGTTTTTTATAAGATTTTATTTATTTATTTATGGTGTCTAATATATATTATATATTCCCTTTTTATTTTTTTTCTCCTTAATTTATGATTCTTTTTATATATTTTTCTAATTTCTTTCTTTTGTAGTCTTCATAATCAATAGTCAATTTTTCTTTTTTAAAATTTGCTTTTTATTTTTACGGGTTAATATATGTAAAAAACAATATTTCTAGATTTTACTTAAAATTCTGATTGAAATAATTTTAATTAATATTGACTTAAAATAAATTTAGATTATTAAAATTTAAATAATCTTAAATCACGTAAAATACTTAAATTATTTAAATTAAGTGTAATATTAAATCACTTAAATCTATATCGACTTAAAATACAGTTTTTTAATGAATTTAAGTGATTTAAAATTATTATAGATTTTATTGATGTGATTGAAAATTCAAATTTAAAATTAACATAAAATCAATCTAGACCTAATAATGGTCGGTATATCTTACTTTGATTACCTTAAATGATCATATTAATTGCAACACGATTTTGTATTTTTAATTATAGTATAATCACTTTTTTACACCTTTTTAAAAAAAAATTTGTTACAACATCTTCATTGATTACATCCTTTTTTATTTCTTCCATGAAGTATTTCTTCAGTTTTTAGCATAATCCAAAAAAATAAATTAAGGAATAATCTATAAAAATATTAATTTATCATTAAATCTTAGCATAATTCTGGATTTCATTTTTAAATTAATTTATATTTTTTCAATTTTTAATCAGTTTTCAGGTTTTAGCATAATCCTTAAAAATTAATTTATAATTGTTCCTTTATTTACAATTCTTTTTATTTTATTTTATTTTTTTAACTTTTTTTGTAGTATCCATGATCAATGATTAGTTTTTATTTTTTTTAATTAATTTTATCATTTTCTATGGATTGTTCCTGTAAAAAGTTATTTTTATTCTGATTATAAATTATTTTTATACCTATACATTTTTTATTTTTGTTGTATTTGTTAAGAATATTTTGTGCTTTATTTAGGGTGTGTCAAGTTCTTGCCAGTAAATCGATTAAATATCACTTAAAATACCAATAATATGTATTTCATTATTTTTTTCACTTGTGCTGTAATTTTTAGGAATATTGTTGGTTTTATTAAGGGTATGCCAAATTCTTACCAATGAACCAAATATATATCACTTAAATACCCAAATATATATCTATAAATTACAAAAATAAAATTTATGTTTGTCATTCAAAAACAGATACAAATCAAACATATATTGATTTTACATAGTATCCAAATATATATCACTAAAATACCAAAAAATATATTAACAAATTATCAAAATCCACTAAGTTCTTGTCATAACCAAGAATCAAACAAAAATAAAATATAAACTCAAAATATTAGGCGAAAATAAAAATGTTATTTTCAAAAGGGCAGTCAACAAATCTTTACCACTAATTTTTCGAGGATCTCTAGTACATGTCCTTCTATTATTTTCCACTATATCGTATGCACCACATTTTGTCAATTTGTTGTGTTTATCTCAAGTTGGGCAGATAAGAACTTCAACCAACCTATTATGGAGAGTATTCGAACCATATAATACTCCATCCAAACTATAATCAACATAACTACCTGCTTGAATAGTTATGAAACAAAGTTAAATGCAAGAACACATAAATCACTTAAAAGAAATCTGCATATAAAACACTTAAAAGACTTACATAATACAAAAAAAATGGATCAATTATATACACATACAACACTACAATTTTTTTTTAAAAAAATCGTAAACAAAACATCTTTTCATCACTTACAACTTTATAAAAAGCCCACAAATAAAAAAATAGAACAAAAGTTGGCATCTAACATCGAACAAAAATTTACAAACTTGTAGAATCCCATTTGCCCTCATATTGAATCAATATAGAACAAAAGTTTGATTCGATGCTATTTTACATATAACACTGCAAAATTTTTCTCTTCTTCTTCTTCTTTTTTTTTTTTTTTTGAAAAAACCGTAAATAAAATATTTTTTCATCAGTTCCAGCTTAAAAAAAGTCACAACTAAAAAAAATAGAACAAAAACTGACATCTAACATAGAACAAAAATTTGTAAACCAGAAGAATCTCATTCGCCATCATGTCAAATCAAAATAGAACAAAATTTTGATCTCATATTATTTCAATCTTACACAAAATAGAAAGTTCAAAAAAAGGAAAATTAGGTCTTTAAAATTCAAAAATTAAAATGATAGGATCGCCCAGAAATCCGTTTCAAAAATGGAAGATTTTTTATCCGTTCAAATATGGAAGATTTCATTTATAAAAGAAATACAAAAGGACATAACTAATGTGGATGTTGTAACCAAAAATAGAAAAAATGTGTAATCAGTGATTGTGCTACAACCAAAAATAAAAATTTGTGTTACAATTAATATGATCATTTAATAGCTACCATTATTTAGGTATGGATTTTTTTTTTAAATTTTACTTTTGAATTTTATATATTTACACGGTTTTTTTCTTGTCTGTTAGTTTATGAAACATTTTGATTGCTATGACTTGAAAATTAGATTCTATTGTCATTATTATGAATAACCTACTTCTAAGTTGTCATTTATTAAATTTTCTCCAAATAAAACTAATAGTGTCATAAAATTAGTATATATATAAATTCTCCAATTCTTCTCTTATGTAGTTTATTTTTGTTATTTTTTTTATAGTTCTTGATGTTGCTGACTTTAATGAGAAATAACTTCCTCGTAGGGTCACCAAAGTAGGCTCCTATAGCCGCTTTGATTGTTAGAACTCATTTCACACCAACAAAATTGGAAAGAGCGCTTCACGAAAGAATCGTGGGATATGGTGAAAGGTTTCCCATTGGGTGAGGCATGTCTTTTGGAAATAAGTAGTGACGCAGGGAATGGAGTTTTAAGAATAGGAACATTGGACCTATGCCCTTTGGAGAACTGATCATCAAGGTTGCAAGACAAAAGGATGGTTCTTGCATGCAGGATAGCGTCGAAGACACACATTCGATTCCCGTATGGCTCAGTGATAAGAATATTTTGTGTGCCAACAATAAAACTCCCATTTATGCTTCTTCTTCAATCGAGCACTTATCGGATGATATTCCCATTGCTCGTCACAAAGGTACTTGAACAATTGCTAATAAAGCTCCCATGTATGTTAATTTAAGTTGTCATTGTCTACCACCTTCATATCATGCCTTCATTACTAGTTTATCAACGATCAAAGTTCCCAAGACTGTGGCAAAAGCATTTTTCCATCTAGGTTGGCATCAAGCTATGATTGAGATGACTACTTTGCATAATAATGGTACTTGGGAGCTTGTTCCTTTACCTAAAAGCAAAATTACAATTGGTTGTCATAGGGTATTCACAGTTAAGGTAGGTTCAGATGGAGTTATTGATCGTCTCAAAGCGAGATTGGTTGCTAAGGGATACACTCAGGTTTATGGCATTGATTATGTAGATGCTTTTTCACCAGTTGCCTTCGGGCCGTCTTCTCATCTTTATGGAAACAATGAATCATTGGCGCCTTTTTTAATTGGATGTCAAAAATGCATTCCTACATCGAGAACTTGCTGAAGAGTTATATATGGAGCAACCACTAGGGTTTGTAGCTCAAGGGGAGTCTAGATTAGTTTGTAAACTTCATTGATCTTTTTATGGTCTCAAGCAGTCTACCGAAGAATGGTTTGGTCGTTTTCGAGGAGTTGTTCAACAATTTGGAATGATCTGAACAAAAGTTGATCACTCTGTATTCTATAGGCATTCATCTCATGGCACACATATCTTTTTAATTGTTTATGTTGATGATATTGTTATCATTGGAGATGATCATAAAGGTATTGTTCAACTCAAACAACACCTCTCATGTCACTTTCAGACAAAGGATTTGGGCAAGCTGAAATACTTTCTAGGCATTGTAGTGGCACAGTCTGGCCATATTGCTATTACACAAAGGAAATATGCCTTAGACATTTTGGAAGATGCTGGTATGTAGGATTGCAAACATGTGGACAGTCCTATGGATTCAAATACTAAGCTTATTCCAATACAAGGGGAGCCTTTAAAAGATACTAGCAGATACCGAAGACTTGTTGGCAAACTCAACTATTTTATGATCACGTGACCAGATATCTCATTTATTGTTAGTCTAGTTAGCCAGTTTTTGCGATCACCGTATGATAGTCATTGGAATGCAGTGATTCGCATTCTGCGGTATATTAAAGGCTCTCTAAGACGAGCTTTATTGTATGAAGATAAGGGATACATCCACATTGTTGGATATTCTGATGCAGATTGGACAGGATCTCCTTTTGACAGGCAGTCTACTTCAGGATATTGTATCCTAATTGGAGGCAATCTAATTTCTTGGAAAAGTAAAAAGCGAATTGTCACAGCTAGATCAAGCGCAAAGACAGAGTATTAAGCTATGGCACTAACTACATGTGAGCTTACATGATTGAGATAACTTCTCCAAGAATTGACGATAGGAGGAGTTGAACGATGACTTTGATTTGTGACAACCACGCTACACTACATATCGCTCTAAAGTTGTGTCTCATGAAAGAACAAAGCACATTGAGATAGATTGTCACTTCATTGGGGAGATGATTGAGTCTGGATACATCATACCGAGTTTTGTCAACTCAAAATTCCTAATATCTCTTCTTCCTCTTCTTCTAATAATATATTGACACAACAAATCCAAGGTAAGGTATCATATTGTATGTTATTTGCAGATAGCATGGTTCTGATTAATGAGATTCAGGATGGAGTCAATGCTAAGCTGAAAATCTTGGAGTGCAAGTTTAGTGACAACATATATGGTTGGCATGGAAGTGAAACTTGTCTGTCACATCATCCAAGAGAAACTTTCAAGTATTTTGGAACTATTATTCAAGGTAGTGTGACGATTGATAATGATGTCACATTGTATTGGTACAGGGCAGATGAAATGGTGGCTTATATCTAGAGTCTTGTATGAAAAGAAAGTGTTAGCAAAACTTAAAGGCAAGTTCTATAGAGTCGTGGTTAGACCAATTATATTTTATTGGGCAAAGTGTTAGCTAGTCAACATCTCTCATGTTTAGAAAATTAAAGTTTCACAAACAAGAATATTGAGATGCATGTTTGGGCTTAGTAGGACAGAGATAAAAATGAAGATATCCTTGGCAAGATGGAGGATAAGATGCGGGAAGCAAAACTTAGATGCTTCAGACATGTGAAGAGATGCATGGATGCCCTAGTATGGAGGTGTGAGAAGTTAACTATGGGATGGTTTCTGAAGAAATAGAGGTAGGCCAAAGAAATGGTGGGAAGAGGTTATTAGATCAGATATGATGCACCTTCCGGTTATCGAGAACATGACCTTAGAAAGGAAGTTGTGGAAGACATAGATTAGGGTATAGGACAAGTAGATAGTTGAGTGTTGTCTCACTTATCTGTCATACTAGTAGTCATATTAGTTTCTTTAGTCTTCTATTTTTGTTACTATTTATTGTTTCTTCTGCTTTGAACTATAATATTATTTTATTGTAGTTATTGCTCTTTTGTTAGAATGCTTTGTCATGCTATGTTTTATATTTTGTCATCGCGTCTTTCTTTTGGTATTTCTTCTTCCGAACTACTTTTCAATGCTTTTCTTTGAACTGCGGTTTTTTGGAAACAACCTATATATCTTTCAAGGTAGGGCTAAGGTATGTAAACACACTATCCTCCGGAGACCCTACTTATGGATTACACTGGGTATGTTGTTATTTTTGGTGCACCCATAAGATTCCTATTTATACGGATGAATGTGTATCCATGGTAGGGTACCATCTACTTCTATAAGTTCTCTTTTTTGGTTTTTACTACTTTTATACGGAAACAACCTCTCTATCTCTGTGAGGTAGTTGTAAGGTCTGGCCGTACATTTTACCCTCCCTAGACTCCACTTGTGGGATTTCACTGAGTATGTTGTTGTTGTTGTTACTACTTTTGTATTAGAGTTTCCCTCTACATAAGAATTATTTTTATTCTGATTATAAATTAATTTTTGTAACAATACATATTTTTTTTTACGTATTCTGTATTTTTTAAGAATATTGTTAGTTTTATTAGGGGTATGTCAAGTTCTTGTCTATAAATCAAATATATATCACTTTAAATACCAAAAATATGCATCCCGCTATTTTTTCACATGTGCCGTATTTTTTTTAGGAATATTGTTGGTTTTATTAAGGGTATGTCAAGTTTTTACCAATAAACCAAATATATATCATATAAATATCAAAAATATATATCCACTATTTTTTACGTGTGCTGCATTTTTTAAGAATATTATTGATTTTTATTAAAGGTATGTTAAATTGTTAGCAATAACCATATATATATATATATATATATATATATATATATATATATATATATATATATATATATATATATATATATATATATATATATATATATATATATATATATCACTTAAATACCAAAAACATATATCCAACTATTAAATGAGAATATGTTGAAATTTCTAGTATATTATTGGTTTTATTTAAGATTTTTCAATGATATCATTTTTCATGTGTGTTTTATTTTTTAAGAATATTTCTTATTTCTTTCTGGGTATGTCAATTTCATACCAATAAATCAAATATAGAATACTTAAATACCAAAATATATATCCACTATAAAATGCAAAATATACTAAATTTTCAGTATATTGTTGGTTTTATTCAGCGCATGTCAAGTTCATACAAATAAATCAAATATAGATCACCTACATATTATATATATCACTTTATTTATGATTCTTTTTATAATATTTTAAAAAATATTTTTTTGTAGTCCATGATCAATAATCAATTTTTAATTTTTAAATTTGTTTTTGTTTTAAGTTAATTTTTACTATGTATTAGAATAATTATCTAGGACTCCTATTGGGACTTTACCTTTTTGATTATTTTTGAATTTTTATTAATTGAAATTTTTAAGGTGTCTTTTAATGTTATATTTAAGAAGTCAGTTTCTTATGAAATTTTTTTCATTTATTTATAGTGTCTAATATATATTATATATTCCTTTTTTATTTTTTTTCTCCTTAACTTGTGATTCTTTTTATATATTTTTATAATTTCTTTCTTCTGTAGTCTTCATAATCAATAATCAATTTTTCTTTTTTAAATTTTTATTTTATTTTTACGGGTTGCATATATGTAAAAACAAATTCTAGATTTTACAAATCTGTAAATTTAAGTCAATATTATTTTTTAAATCCGATTTTACATTAATTTAGACTTAAAATTCTTATTGAAATAATTTTAATTAATATTGACTTAAAATAAATTTAGATTATTAAAATTTAAATAATATTAAATCACATAAAATACTTAAATTATTTAAATTATGTGTAATTTTAAATCACTTAAATCTGTATCGACTTAAAATACATTATTTTAATATGATTTAAGTGATTTAAAATTAATATAGATTTAATTGATGTGATTGAAAATTCAAATTTAAAATTAACATAAAATCGATCTAGACTTAATAATGGCCGTTATATCTTACCTTGTGATGAGTCGTTGAAATACGACACTTATGACGCTTTGAGCGAAGGATTTTTGCACGTTCTCAAGCAAATATGTTGGTTTGATATGTGTGTTTTGGTACTTTGTAGGAAAATGATGAAGGCATGGAATGACGGAAAAATTGTGAGTAAAAGAATGAAAAATAGGTGAAATGGTGGCATACAGAGCCTCTCGCGGGCCTGTAACATCACACGGCCCGTGGGAGGGTGCGTAAAGGGGCCCAACGAAAGAAGCTGGAAATTGAGCCAAGTAAGAGACTACAGGGGTCTTCAGAGACCGTTTCACGGTACACAAGCCGTGCACCCTGCTGTGACCTTACACTTGGCGTGGAGCTAGAACGAAGACAAGGCAAAACTCAAGAAGAACTTACACGGACCATCGAAGATGAAATGGGCTGTGTCACGCGTCGTGAGGTTGACGTGAATTGGCAGGATCACCGTTGAAAATAATAAGAATCATGCAAGTGAAGGAAGACGGGGCCCGTCACGGACCGTGTGATCAACCACGGACCGTGGCATGGGCCGTGCCGATGGATGTCTAAACGTTGGTCAGAATGTGCACCAAGGAAAGTTTCACAGGCCGTTTAACAGTCCGTGAACTCCCACGTGGGCCATGTCTGTATCTGTAAGAAGCAAGAACAAGTGAAGACTCACGGACCGTGTGACGGTCCGTTTGGACCCACACAGCCCATGTGAAGACCCATACCCATGCCGAAGTCTATTTTCCTATTTTTAATTGGATTAGTTTTTCCTTGTATATATATATATATATATATATATATATATATATATATATATATATATATATATATATATATATATATTATTCCGTTTTAAGGGCTGTTAAACGCTGGAGTAAGAAAACAAGTAGAGAACACCATTATGCCATTATTTTACATTGAATTCTCGTGTTTTGATCATCACTTTGAAGATTGTAAGCCGCGGATTCATCTTTATATCAACAGTAAGTTAGTGATTATGGTTTCTTTACATTGTTGTGGGCAAGTTGTATTGAATATGCTAGGCTAAACCCACAACTAGGGTTGCGGGAACCATGACAATTCAATAAGATAACACAAATTAGGGTGAACTTGTGGGATTGATAATCGTAGGCATTGTAGCATTCTTCACTTTAACTTCTCTCTAATGAGTAGACACGTTAGGGTAAGCCCGTATTTGTTACATGCCCGAGAGGATGTAATAATTAGAAAAAGGATTCTACAATGGAAATTCGGGGTTTTTATCTAGTCTAAGTACATGAGACCGAAAGGTGAGAGTATTCTGAGATCGAGAACAAAGGTCGAGACTACATACACTCTGAGACCGAAAGGAGATGAGCGAAATATAGCTAGGAAGGACCGAAAGGTGAACTAGGTATTATCTAATTTGTTTGATCTTGTATGCGCAGTCACTAATGAGTTTACCGTGCCAGTTTAGTTATCGTATTAGATGTCATGGGGAACACAACCCTAGCTTCTCATTAATTGTTTGAAATCCAGTATCAACATCCTCATTAGTCACTTTACAATAGGAATTTAATTGAAACAACATAACCTCCTTATTTTGGGAATAGAATTTACATATGAAAGAGGGTGCTAATAGAATCATTCTCACGCGTTCCCTGTGAGATCGACCTCAACTCTGGTTGAGTTCTACATTTGACCAACGACCTCTTTACTCTTCCTTTTGGAGTGTAAATTTGGGCGTATCAAATTTTTGCACCGTTGCCAGGGACACGACGGGTTGGGTGAGGATGACCTTGCTGGTAATGTGGTACCACCAGCGGCACCACTTCGTCAGGTGCCACTTGTGCCACCACAGCAGCACCAACCCCCTGTGAGGCTTCAAGGGCCCCAGTATCCCCGAGCAGTGAATGATGATGATGAGGGTGTTGGGACCACTGGGATAATAGTGCTGCCACCTTTGCCTGCTGGTGTCAAGTTTACTATCACTAGCACTATGCTGCAAATGTTGCAGTTGAAGGGGTTATTCAGTGGAGCCGTCACTGAGGACGCAAATCAGCATCTGATGAATTTCTTGGTGACATGCCAGTCATCCGAGATCCCAGGATTCAGTCAACAGGCACTGAGGTTGAGATTATTCCCATTGTCTCTGTCATGTGAGATGATAAGGTGGCTAAATGATCTCCCCCACGATTCCATCTGTACTTGGAGAGAACTAAAAAAAGCTTTCTTGGAGAGGTTCTGCCCTGCTTCAAGGAAACTAAAGCTCAAAGACGAGATTGGATCTCACAAGCAACTTCCAAATGAAGCACTGTACCAATCTTAGGAGAGATTCAGACAGAAACTCAAGTAGTGTCCCAACCATCATCTCACAGATGAACACTTGAAGGCAGTCTTCTACAGGTCCTACAACTTTTGTTACCAAGCTAATCATTGATGCAGCTTGTGGAGGGTCGTACATGTCTAAAACATTCCCGGAAATTATGGTGATCTTGGATCAAGTAGCGAAGAACAACAGGGCATGGTACACCAGAGATGCAGACTACTCTGGGATAGTCTTTGAGATGAGTGCAGAACAACGAAAAAAGGAGAAAGAGCGGGATCAAGACATGGCCCATATGCGGACACAAATAAACTTGCTATCAAAGATGTTCCTTGGTAGAGGGACAGAGAAGGTGAAAGCGATGGACACACTCCCCAGGTATGATGACCAAGGCGGCAACTATGATGAAGAAGCTTACTTTTTGGGCAGTCAGGGGGGTTACCAGGATTTCAACTCCGGTAACCAAGGTCGGAACTATAGTTATGATAACTACTAAGGGAACTGGCAGAATAGAAATGGCTACAGAAATCGGGAACGCCAAAACGAGGGTGGCAGAAACTTAAGGCTAGAGGAGATGATGGCAAAGGTTCTTGACAAGGTGGAATCCACTGAGGCAGGGGTGCGAGATGTGAAAGGAAAAATATCCAATGTGCAGAAATTGGTAGACTTGCACTCCACCTCGATCAAGCAACTAGAGCAGCAATTGGGGCAACTTTCAGCTTCACTACATCAAAGGAAGGCTGAGTAACTTCCCAGTAATACTATGCAGAACCCGAAAAATGATGGCCACTGCATGGCGATCACCACGAGAAGCGGTAAGGTACTTTCTAACCCTGTTGTTGCTAGTGATGTAGGTTAGGATAAAGAAGATGGCAAGATATCTAGCCCCTTGGAGGTGCTTGTTGATGATGGGGATAATGAGATTGACTCAGGACTAGCGGAGCCAGAGGCTGCTAAAAAGGCAATAGATGTGGACACTCCCACTACTCCGAGCCTGCCATCCATCCGAAGCCACCACTGCCATTCCCTCAAAGGTTGAAAAAGAAGGCTGAGGATGGCAAGTTTCAAAAATTCTTGTCTATGTTGAAGGAGCTGTCCGTGAACATCCCTCTAGTGGAAGCACTTGAGCAGATGCCAGGCTATGCTAAGTTTATGAAAGACTTAGTCACCAAGAAGAGGACACCCACGATTGAGCCGGCTAACAATCTTCATCACTGTAGCGCCATTACTACAAGGTCTTTGGTCAAGAAGAAGGGTGATCCGGGGGCTTTCACCATCTTGTGCATTATTGGAGCCTATGATTTTGCATGGGCCCTCTGTGACCTGGGTGCCAGCATAAACTTAATGTTGTTAGTAGTGTATCAGCAGTTGGGCTTAGGAGCCCCCACACCCACTACCATGCGGCTCCTAGTGGCAGACAAATCAGTAAAGAAGCCCGTGGGTATTTTGTGCGATGTGTTTGTTCGAGTTGGCAGGTTCATCTTTCCTATGGATTTTGTCATCCTTGATTGTAAAGTGGATTTTGAGGTCCCCATCATCCTCGGAAGACCATTTTTGGTAACTGGCAGGGCACTAGTGGATGTAGAGCGTGGAGAACTCACCTTCCGATTGAACACTAAGGAGGTAAAATTCATTGTGTGTGCTGCCATGAAGAGGCCTAAGGAGTTTGTTGTGATTTCTATCATGGATGTAGAAGATGACAGTTTTCTCAGAGATCCCACTAGAGGAAAATATGATCGTGGACACGCTGGCTACAGGGCTGATGAACTTTCCAGAGATGGTGTCGATGGGTACAAAGACACTGTGTATGCATTACAGGGCATGGGAACCAGACCATTTGTTCCCTGGAAGCTGGACTTGGACTTGAAAAATAGGCCAGCACCACCGGCCAAACCATCTGTCGAGGAGCCTCCTGTTGTAGAGCTCTAGGAGTTGCCCCAGCACCTAAGGTATGCATTTTTGGGCGACAATAACACTCTTCTTGTGATTGTGGCCGCAGATCTTCAGGAGGATCAGGTGAAGGCATTGTTGGGGGTCCTCCAAAAGTTCAAGAGAGCTATTGGTTGGACCATTGCAGACATCATCGGAATCCCTCCAGAAATTTGCACTTACAAAATCAAGTTGGAGGATAACTGTGTGCCAAGTATCGAGCATCAGAGAAGGCTCAATCCACCCATGCAAGAGGTGGTAAAAAAGGAAATTATCAAGTGGCTAGAGCTGGGGTGGTGTACCCCATCTCGGATAGCAGATGGGTGAGCCTTGTACAATGTGTCCCAAAAAATGAGGGCATGACAGTGGTGGCTAATGACAGGAATGTGCTTGTCCCTTTGAGACTTGTCACAGGGTGGCGAGTGCGCATTGACTACCGAAAGCTGAATAGATAGACTTTGAAGGATCACTTCCCCATGCCCTTCATGGACCAGATGCTTGATAGGTTAGCAGGTAGAGAGTGGTATTGCTTCTTGGATAGGTATTCAGGTTACAACCAAATATCCATCGCCCCAGAGGATCAGGAGAAGACTACCTTCACTTGCCCCTATGGGACGTTTGCCTTCAGACGGATGCCATTTGGGCTCTATAATGCCCCAGCCACTATCCAACATTGTATGATGTCAATCTTTTCGAACATAGTCGAAGACACCCTCGAGGTATTTATGGATGACTTTTCTGGGGTGGGTGACTCCTTTGAGGGTTGTCTGTTGAATCTTAGCAGGGCACTACAACGCTGTGAAGAGGCTCAGTTGGTGTTAAACTGGGAAAAATGCCATTTCATGGTCAAGGAGGGGATAGTCGTTGGCCACAAGTTCTGAGATAAGGGCATCGAGGTTGATAGGGAAAAAATCAAGGTTATCGAGAAGTTTCCACCCCCCATATCAGTGAAGGGGGTCCGGAGTTTTCTTGGGCATGCGGGCTTCTACCGCAGGTTTATAAAGATTTCTCCAAGATTGCACATCCACTGTGCAAACTATTGGAGAAAGATGCTAAGTTTCAGTTTGATGATGTGTGTCGGCATGCCTTCGAGACTCTAAAGAAAAAGTTGATTTCTGTGCCGGTGGTGGTTGAACCAGAATGGGGTGCCCCGTTTGAGGTGATGTGTGACCCAAGCGGATTTGCTGTGGGTGTTGTGCTGGGGCAAAAGCGCAACAAGATCTTTCATCCTATCTATTATGCCAACAATACCTTGAATAACACTCAAAGGAATTATACTGTGACTGAGCAGGAGTTGCTGGCTGTGATGTTAGCATTTGACAAGTTTTGGGCCTACCTATTGGGCACAAAGGTAATTGTGCATACAGATCACGCAGCACTATGGTATCTAATGGCAAAGAAGGATGTTAACCTGAGGCTAATCCGGTGGTACTATTGCTACAAGAGTTCGACTTCGAGATGCACGACCGAAAAGGCATGAAAAACCAAGTGGCAGACCACCTATCAAGGTTGGAAGATAAGTCAAGAGCGAAAGATTAGTTGAGCATCGATGATTCGTTTCCCGATGAGCAAGTATTGGTAGCTTCTGTAGACTTAATTCTATGGTTTGTTGATTTTGCTAACTTTTTGGTGAGCGATATTATGCTTGAGGGCCTTAACCCTCACCAGAGAAAAAAGTTTCTTCATGATGTTCGCAGGTACTTTTGGGATGACCCATACTTGTTCAGAACATGCGCAGATGGGGTCATCAGGCGGTGCATACCAGAAACAGAGATGTTGAGCATCATGGAAGCCTACCACTCTTCCCCAGTAGGGGGCTATCATGGTGGTGCCAGGACAGCGAAAAAAATCTTGCAACGTAGATACTACTAGCCTACCATCTACAAAGATGCCCATGACAGTGCGCGGGTGTGATTAGTGTCAGCCAAGGCAACATCTCTAGGCGTCAAGAGCGCCAATGACCCCTATCCTTGAAATAGAACTGTTCGATGTATTGGGCATTGATTTTATGGGTCCATTTGTGAGCTCCTATGGAATAAAGTACATCTTAGTAGCGGTGGACTACGTCTCCAAATAGGTGGAGGCAATAGCATTGCCAAACAATGAGAGCAAGAGCGTGGTACAGTTCTGAGGCGGAATATCTTCGCCAGGTTTGGGACACCTAGAACTATTATTAGTGATGGGGCTTCCACTTCTGCGACAAATCCTTCCGAGCTGTACTAGCTAAGTACGGGGTGCGACAACACAAAGTCGCAACACCTTACCATCCGCAGACGAGTGGATAGGTTGAAGTGTCAAACAGGGAGATCAAGGAGATCCTGACCAAGTATGTGAATGCCACAAGAACGGATTGGGCTCGGAAACTAGACAATGCACTATGGGCCTACAAAACGACTTACAAGACGCCCATTGGTATGTCTCCATATCAATTGGTGTTTGGTAAGGCCTGTCATCTGCTGGTGGAATTGGAGCATAAGGCGCTCTAGGCTCTTAAGGCCCTGAACATGAAGTTGGATGAGGAAACCAATGTGAGGCTTGATCAGCTCAATGAACTGGATGAATTTTGCGTCTAGGCTTATGAGAGTGCAACACTGTACAAGGACAGGATAAAGTCCCATCATGACAAGCTTATTGCACAAAGAAGTTTCGATGTTAGTGACAAGGTTCTGTTGTACAACTCAAGGTTGAGGTTGTTTCCAAGTAAGCTGAAATCTAGGTGGTCTGGCCCGTACAAGATTTCTCAGGTATTCCCACATGGTGCAATTGAGTTGGAAACTAACAATGGGTATCATTTCAAAGTTAATGGGCAGCGAGTGAAGAAGTATTTGGGTGTTGTAGATGAAACCTCAATGATTGAGGTCTTACATCTTGATGAAGCCTGAGTAGTCAACACAATCGTGTCGAGCTGTGACATTAAACCAAGCGCTTAATGGGAGGCAACCCATAAAAAATGTAGAAAAAAATAAAAAAAATAAAGGCAAGTGTGTATTTTATATCATGCATTGCATTGTTTTTTATTTTTGGCTCCAGGGAGGAATGAACACTGTGGTGAGAAGCATGAGCATACGTGCGGGTGAATGGTGTAACACAAACGCACAACAATCAACTGGCAAATGAGAATCACACGGAGGCCTAAACGGCCCGTGTACCATCAGACGGATCGTTTCACGGCCCGTGTGGAGCGTGGCTCCAGTTAAGTGTTGCTACATTCTAAGGCTGGGCATACAGACCTCTCTGGCGGTTCGTGTTCTATTACACAGCCCGTCAAATTATCCATGGGGTGTGATGGTGCCAGGTATGATTTTTGAACACTAAGACCACGCACACGGTTGGCTTAACGGACCGTCTCACACGACAGGACCGTTGGCACAATCGTTTAAGTGCGGCGTCAGGTCGGGTATTTATATTCTCTTTCCCACTTTCACTTTTTATATTTTACTCTCACTCTATACCTCTCACGAAATGTTTCTCCTGCTCATCTCCCACAAAAATTCCATCTCTTCTTGCACGATTAGTGACACACTCTCACAATCCGTAGCACTTTCCTTGGGCGATTTTCCAGTTCTAACATCAAGTCTCTTTTATCAAGTAAGTTTTCTAGTTTTTCCTTGTTCTTTTAGTTTAAATTTTCTCTAATCTTTATTCCATGTCTGAATCTATGCTTCAATATGGTCCATTGTGTGATAGAAGACACTATTGTGTACGATTTATTTGGATTTTGTGTTGGGTTACGTTGAACCGCCATTGTTGCACCTTGTAGTCTTGACTATGGAAGATTTGTGACTTTAGGGTTTCTATAGTCAAATTAACGATGTCTAGTGTTGTGTAAGCGAGTATCATGGTCGATCTTGTGTTCTATAGGCCGATTTGCATGAATGAATGTGGATTTCTATGCTTTAGGGTTGAATGGAGGTGACGAGTGGTTTCACGGTGCATTACATGGACTGTGTCATCCTACACGGCTCGTGTAGTGGTCCGTGCCGAATTACTTATTGCCCCGATATGGAGTACCTCTCACGGACCCTCTTCATGAACCGTATTACTCTACACGGGCCGTGTGGTCGTCCATGTTAGGTTACTTCAAAAATCCAACCACAAGTCTGCTCACACGGGCCTTACCACGGACCGTGTAATGCTACACGGCCTGTGTAGGGCACTCCATCCAAGCTACCTTCGCACCTAATGCTGCACTGTATTGATCTTCGTTAGTTTCTATATATATCCTAATGCAAAATTCCCTATGATAGATAGGGCCACTCTTAAGGGTTTTTGTCACTTCTATAACACAGGGGAAGTCTGAGTACCCGTTAGTGTATCACCTTGCTTGTTCTTCCACAACTAACCGTTTGATTTTTTGTGGAATTTGCAGGCACAATGGGTCCCCACCTAAGGTCACGCCAACCTAGGGACGAGCATGAGTCACGTCTCCAAGATTCTGTCACTGATTCTACTAGTCAGCACCAGGGGAGTGACTCAGGTGATGACTCCTCAAAAGGGTCTGATGTACGGTTCACCGGCAATGTCTCCCCTCACTCCCCTTGCACTACAAGAGCTCATGCAGCGAGCCAACCTATAGCTCCCCAGTTTGAGGAGGGGGTTCCTAAGGTGGGAGTTGAGGGGGAAGATGAGGTCCCGGAGCAGGAGGATGAGGCAGGAACACCCGAAACAGCTAAGCACAATGCAGAGGATGCGGACAACATCCTGGCCCTCCGAGACAGTGACGATGAAGCCATACACCAGGCGGTTTCTCAGACAACAGACCCTGAAACTGCAAGGTGGCTTTTCGTGTTCTTGCATGGACGATGGACAGTCCCCGGTGCAAAGTAGATATATGTGAATAGCCTTACTAAAGGCTCTATGGATACCAACGGAGTGCCATCATCCCTGAGATGCGGGTCCTTATTGATCAACTGGATGGGGTTCTGGAGATAAAAGTTGTATTTGAGGCATACCAGTTTAGGTGGATGGCCCAACCACCCGGCTACTACGGGCCTGACCTGATTGCTGAGTTCTACTCAAGCTATGCTACCAGCCTACTAGGCTCTATCAATGGTAACCAGTCAAAGAGAGTGAATAGGCAGCTGTCCTATAAATTGTCCCCACGGGACTATGTCACGGTGCGTGGGGAACAGGTAGATATTTCAGCAACCACCACCAAAAGGTTCCTATTTGGGCCAGACTATTGAGCCCCACCAGATGGCTTATTCATCTCCAGACACCTGCAGATTATTGATGAGGCCCAAATGTCTGACCCCACTTCACGAGCCACTCGGCTAAAGTGGGTTGCAAAGCAGATTGTTGTACAAGGAGCTGAGGCAGCCTGGGTTTCAAACCCCAAAATTCCTATTACTAAGGCATCTCTCACCTTTGTCGCAAAGTTTTGGTGGTCGGTGGTGCAGGCCCGACTATGACCCACAACTAATGATAACACGCTCCAACCTTCCCATGCTTCGTTTGTAGCATGCTTGATTGCACAATATGGAATTAATGTGAGTCGGGTCATTGCCCTAGAGATGAGGGATCATGCCCTATCAGACAGGGCAGGCATGTCCTTTCCATGCCTGATCTGGGCGCTTTGCAAGCAGATACGTGTCCCTACCACTCATTCCCTAGATCGGAAGATGGCTCCGAACGGCATGGTCAACATTGCCATGATCAAACCTGTTTTTCCACAGTAGAGCACGCCGGCTTGGATTGCTTGCAACACTTCCTCGGGCAGCTCCCTTGTCTTTTGAGGAGCACACCACCGCCCCGCAGTCAGGTATGGCTTCTGAGCAGCCCGAGGGTAGTGGTGCAGCTCCTCCAATGCAACAAAGATATACATATGTCCCTTATGAGTCTTTAGACCGAGTGGTGAGCGACTAGCGCAAAACACGGGCAATTATTGACCAGATAGTGGCACGACTGCCTCAGGTGGTGCAGCCTTACGTCCAGCAGGCGGAGGATCGTCTCCGAATAGACTTACTGGGCCAGTCTATTTCAGCAACCACCACCAAAAGGTTCCTATTTGGGCCAGACTATTGAGCCCCACCAGATGGCTTATTCATCTCCAGACACCTGCAGATTATTGATGAGGCCCAAATGTCTGACCCCACTTCACGAGCCACTCGGCTAAAGTGGGTTGCAAAGCAGATTGTTGTACAAGGAGCTGAGGCAGCCTGGGTTTCAAACCCCAAAATTCCTATTACTAAGGCATCTCTCACCTTTGTCGCAAAGTTTTGGTGGTCGGTGGTGCAGGCCCGACTATGACCCACAACTAATGATAACACGCTCCAACCTTCCCATGCTTCGTTTGTAGCATGCTTGATTGCACAATATGGAATTAATGTGAGTCGGGTCATTGCCCTTGAGGGATCGTGCCCTATCAGACAGGGCAGGCATGTCCTTTCCATGCCTGATCTGGGCGCTTTGTAAGCAGATACGTGTCCCTACCACTCACTCCCTAGATCGGAAGATGGCTCCGAACGGCATGGTCAACATTGCCATGATCAAACCTGTTTTTCCACAGTAGAGCACGCCGGCTTGGATTGCTTGCAACACTTCCTCGGGCAGCTCCACAATATCCCTTGTCTTTTGAGGAGCACACCACCGCCCCGCAGTCAGGTATGGCTTCTGAGCAGCCCGAGGGTAGTGGTGCAGCTCCTCCAATGCAACAAAGATATACATATGTCCCTTATGAGTCTTTAGACCGAGTGGTGAGCGACTAGCGCAAAACACAGACAATTATTGACCAGATAGTGGCACGACTGCCTCAGGTGGTGCAGCCTTACGTCCAGCAGGCGGAGGATCGTCTCCGAATAGACTTACTGGGCCAAATCAACAGCTTACAAGATCATGTCAACACCTTGGAGAGATACTTCCATAGCATGTTTGGGAGAATGTCCAGCGATGAAATGTCCATATTGGTGCAGACTGTAAATGATATGGAGGCTAAAATTTGCCAGCTGACAACCCAGTATAACAACACGGTGTTGGCGCCAGCACCGACTTCATCTCTAGATTTTTTGATGTTACTTTTCAATACCCTGGTGAAGTCGAGTTTAGATATTATATGGGGCATTCCGCCCACGCCAACTGTTGTCCAGGTGCAACCAAAGGTAAGCACCACAGCCATCGCAGCAGCCCTCTAGAGGATTCGCAGCGAGAAGAAGAGTGGAGATTGCGCAAGGCCATGAGAGCCCAGCGTCGAGCAGCTGCAAAGCAAGAAGAGAAAGAGAGCGGCTAGCATACGAGGAAGCTAGACAGGAGCCTCTGGGAGCACCGTCGGACAGGGTGTGACTGTTGATGACATGGACCCAATCGGTGGGTCTGACCACGATGGCCCAACTGATGCCTAAGGCATCCTAGGTATGTTCTACTCCCATTCTGTGCTTTTAATTTTAATTATGGTGCAATGAGGGCATTGCACCATCTTTTGAAGGGGGTGGGGCATCCTGCCACTTGAGAGTTTTTCTTACCAGATTTCTTTTCTCTCAAGTGTATTATCTAGTAGAACTGGCATATTTAGGTCGTGATGTTTGATGTTTTTGTAAATACATGTGCTTACATTTGTCTAGGGTAACCCTTGTTCTGAGTTTAGCATTAAAAATGTTGTAAAAACTTATATGTGCATGCATCCCATCTTGACAAACTATTATGCATTTTGGAAAGCATGTTATGCATTGTATGGTTGGCTCATTGATGAATGAAGTGTGACTATGTTGATTTGCACTAATTAGTGTAAGGTATGTGTCGTGTGTGTGTGAGCGTGTTTGTTGAAAAATCTGGCGGCATACTTATACACTAGAACTTGCCTGGTTAGTCCCACTAAAACAATTGAATGATTGGATTAGGATAGGATCTTAGGCCATTTTTTTTGTGAAGTCACTTAGCCTGAAATCAGCCAACCAAATGAAATTGTTCCCGTTGAACCAAAAGTTGAGCCTTAATAGACCTTTTCTTTCTAATCACCCAACTCACCTTCCTAATCTATTTTCAGATCTTTACTTTAGCCCTAGTCTCTCTAAGGACATTGTGAACCTCAACCTAGGCCAAAAGCCTAAGTTGAGGGTGGCTTACACTGGCCCTGGTGCTTTAAAAAGACATTGTGAACCTTAACTCATGCCAAAAGCCTAAGTTGAGGGTCGCTATCGTAAGAAAAACTAGACAGAAAGTATGGGAAAAGCCAAGTGACGAGAGGTGAAGGAAAGTTTGGGGTGTGACCATGAATAAACAAAAAAAAAGCAGGGAAGTTACTCCTAACCGCAAAGAAAGTTGGAAAGATAGGGGCAATAAGAGTTTGGAGGCCGAAAGTAGAGTCTAAGTCAAAGCAGTGCCTTGGAAGGGAAAATTAGTCACTTTGATCCTAAATTTACCTCACCCTAGCTCGAGCCTGCATTAAAAACTGCAAAAGTCCTAAAGTGATCCTAAAAAGGTCATTCAAAAGTAAGCTGGTGAAAATAAGGGCAAGCATATGATCCATACTTGTGCGTCAGTGGAAAGTTCTTTTGAGTGCGAGTGTCTACGTTCCAGTCTCTGTATTGCACTTATACACTCTGTGTGAGACTTTTTTATAGTGAGGACACTATCTTTGCATTGGTTGGCTACTTACACAACTGATTCATCTTTGTTCATGATCATATGAAGGTTGGTCGTATATGCAGACTGCCTACCTTAATCTGTGTGGGTCGGTTTGGGGTATAAGCATATTCAAAGCGTGTTTTTTAGCATACATCATAAAATTAAAGGGTTACCCATAAGTTTAATGAGGCACTTGTATTTATGAGTTGTTTGTGTGAGTCATCATTGCTTGAGGACAAGCAAAGGTACTACGTTGAGGGTGTTGATGAGCCGTAGAAATACGACTCTTATGCGCTTTGAGCAAAGGATTTTTGCACGTTCTCAAGAAAATATGTTGGTTTAATGTGTGTGTTTTGGTACTTTGCAAAAAAATGACGAAGGCATGGAATGACGGAGAAATTGTGAGAAAGAGAATGAAAAATAGGTGAAGTGGTGACATACGGAGCCTCTCACGGGACGTGTAACATCACACAGACCGTGAAAAGGGGTGTAAAGGGGCCCAACAAAAGAAGCTAGAAATTGAGCCAAGTGAGGGACCACGGGGATCTTCACGGACCGTGTCAGAGTACACGGGCTGTGCACCCTGCCGTGACCTTACACTTGATGTGGAGATGGAATGAAGCCAAGGCAAAACTCAAGAGGAACTTACACGAACCGTCGAAGATGACACAGGCCGTGTCACGTGTCGTGAGGTTGACGTGAATTGCCAGGATCACCATAAAAAATAACAAGAATCATGCAAGTGAAGAAAGACGGGGCCCGCATGGACCGTGTACCGTGGCATGGGCCGTGCTGATGGATGTCTAGACGTTGGTCAGAATGTGCACCAAGGAAAGTTTCACGGGCTGTTTAACGGTCCGTAAACTCCCACACGGGCCGTGTCCGTATCCGTAAGAAGCAAGAACAAGTGAAGACTCAGGACCGTGTGATGGTCTGTCTGGACCCACACGGCCCATGTGAAGATCCATACCCATGCCAAAGTCTATTTTTCTATTTTTAATTGGATTAGTTTTTCCTTGTATATATATATATTTATTTTATTCTGTTTTAAGGGTTGTTAAACGATGGAGTAAGAAAACAAGTAGAGAATACCATTGTGCCATTATTTTACATTGAATTGTCATGTTTTGATCATCACTTTGAAGATTGTAAGCCGTGGATTCATCTTTATATCAACAGTAAGTCAGTGATTATGGTTTCTCTACATTGTTATGGGAAAGTTGTATTGAACATGCTAGGCTAAACCCACAACTAGGGTTGTGGGAACCATGACAATTCAAAAAGATAACACAAATTGGGGTGAACTCGTGGGATTGATCATCGTATGCATTGTAGCATTTTTCACTTTAACTTCTCCCTAATGAGTCGACGCGTTAGGGTAAGCCCATATTTGTTACATGTCCAGGAGGGATGTAATAATTAGGAAAAGGATTCTACAATGGAAATTCAGAGTTTTTAACCTAGTCTAAGTACTTGAGACCGAAAGGTGAGAATCTGAGATAGAGAACAAAGGTCGAGACTACATACACTCTGAGATCGAACGGAGATGAGTGAAATATAGCTAGGAAGGACCGAAAGGTGAACTAGGTATTACCAAATTTGTTTGATCTTGTATGCGCAGTCACGAATGAGTTTACCATGCCAGTTTAGTTATCGTATTAGACGTCATTGGGAACACAACCATAGCTTCTCATTAATTGTTTGAAATGTAGTATCAACATCCTCATTAGTCACTTTACAAGAGGAATTTAATTGAAACAACGTAACCCCCCATTTACTTTATGCAACTTTATTTTGGGAATAGAATTTACATCTGAAAGAGGGTGCTAATAAAATCATTCTCACGCGTTCCCTGTGGGATGACCTCAACTCTAGTTGTCACGACCCGGTGTCGGGGTCTAGGTGTGACACGGCGAATGGGACCCGTAAGCCCCCAAACAAGCCTCAAATTTTGCAGAAACTAAAGACAAGGTACAAGAGAACACTCTTAAAACCAAAATGGAGAATATATTCCATAGATAACAAAGTAAGGAGAGTTTATACAAGGTCCAACAAGTGCCTCTAATCAAGGGACCGGGGCCTGGACAGGTTTCGGGCTCACCCTCAGCAAAATACAATGTACATAAGGAATTCAAGAAAATAAGATTTGTCCTCGGAAGACGGGGCTCACCACAAAATAGCTGCAAGGAAAGGGGACTACTCGCCCTGCGGATAAGGCTCAAACTGCTCGGTCCCTGCATGGTAAAAGCATGCAGGCATAGAGTATGCCTTAGTACTTTTGAATGTACTAAGTATGAGGGTATGCAATGCGCGTGACTTACCGAACCTGCATAATCATGTTAAGTGGCAAGGGCATATAATATACAAGGAATATATAAACAATGGAAATTTAATATACAAGATGCCATGAAATGCGTGATGCGTGCAATGTGGTAGTGCTCTTATATAACGGGGATGGACTATAACCGACAAACCAAATCCATGCGAGCCATTACACGAATTGGATCGATTTGGACCTACCATCGGTAGGGAGAAGATTACTTGCAAAGGGTAATCTACATCACACCTTACGCTTTTCGGTGGATGGAAACCTTCCTTACGGCCCGCTTTTCGGAAGGATTTATAGAATCAAAACTATACAAATCATAATCATATACAGATAGACGAATTACATCCATCCCTATGTAGGCACATAGTTCATGGAAAGGGAGAGGACCCCCAATCCATTGGTGCTAAGTCTTACATATCCCATAAGAATATATATATATATATATATATATATATATATATATATATATATATATGCGCTTTCAAGAGAGTCAAGTGCAAGTTCATAACGTTCAAGACATAATTGGGCTTAACGCCAATTTACAAGATCATATTCAAGATGCCAATGCAAGGAATAGCTCATCTACAAGTACAAGATGGTGCAAGCACCCAAGATGCTCAAAGAGCCAAGATTATAGACATACCGGTGATCACCTTCTTGTCATATTCCATGTCTTACCAAAATTCATATCATAATTCTCCATTTAGGACAAAATTAGGCTTAACCCCACATTTTCGAAAATTTCCATGTAAAATGTCATGAATGTGATGCAATGCTTAGTGTAGGAATGACATGGGTAATGTAGAGTATATTAAAACAAGATATAATGTAAGACTAGGAAATTCAAATAAAATTCATAGAAATGGAAGTAAATATCACCCATGCATAATAACACATTTAAAGGGACATGCATGTTCATAATTCCATAGTCCAAATAGTTCATTTCCATAAAACTAACATAAATCATGATAAGGAGCCTAAACTAACACATGCATGGTTCAAAATACCAAGAACAAGTAGTAAAATTAACATTTTTAGGAGTCAAGTTCATAATTTAGTTTCAAAGGGAATTTGGGTCTTCTTGGTTGAAAGGAACCAAGAATCAAACCCCACATACCTGGTTGTAGACAACTTGAGAAGGAAATTGACTCACAACCTTGGCCCCTAGCTTGAATGATCTAGAGAGATGTTGGAGAGTTCTTGAGGGATGAATTTTAGAGAGAGAAGTGTGAGGGTGAAAATGGCTGAAAATGGTGAAGTCCCATTTATATAGGAAGCTCAGGAAGGGTGGGAAAAGACCATATTTTCGTTAGAATACACCAATATTACAAAATTACCATTAATGAAAAGGATCAGGAATTGGCCCGTCTGGGGCATACGGTCCGTTCCGTCTGGGCTCACACGGACCGTTTACTGGTCCGTGGCCCTTCCTTTAGAATTTTTCGGAGGCAACATTTTTTTGACTAAGTCAATCCACACTGTCCAGTAAACGGACCGTCTAGTGTCACACGGCCCGTTTACTGGACCATCTCACCAGACAGAATTTTTCAGAAAAATTTTCTTTCAGACCAAGTGTCACCAAACGGTCCGGTAAACAGACCGTTTAAGGTCACACGGACTGTGCAAGGGTCCGTATGAAGGTACAAAGGAAGTACACAGACTTAGAACAAAGTTTTGGCAAGAAATTCGTGGGTCAAAGCAGCCTCACGGACCGTTTGATGCCACACGGTCCGTGTGGCTGGCCGTGTGGATTTCCTGCACGAACAGTCTGAATAAAAACGAGCATAACTCCTTGGTCCGAGCTCGGAATTAGGTGAAACCAGGTGCGTTGGAAAGATAATTCAAAGAGCTTTAATTTGGTATATCATGAGCCACGCAGTTCACTTTGAGCTAAGAGATATGCTCACTCAAAATTGACCCTCTTATTGGTATTTGAAAAGAGTTTAGCCAAGGGAATTCCTTTGAGGTCGATAAACAAATTTCCGGGTCCTTACATCATCTCCCCCTTGGGAGCATTCGTCCTCGAATGTGCAGGAACAAGGCTTAGAAAGCTAGAGTCAAGACAAGGTTCATCCGAGACAGGACACAATGCACAATTCAATGTAAATAACAAGGTTGTACATAAAAGCTTTTTATCATAAATCAAATTATAGTTCAAAACCAATTTATGTCAAAATTGTATTCAACACATTTTCCAAGAAAAGAAAATCCTACGACCCTCAAGTTATGGGCCTAGAAAGTGCAGAAAAAGTTAAACTTGAAATGCTCAGGGTCAATCTACGAAACCAAGTCCACATCCCATGGTTTAGACCACGAGCGGTAGATGAAGCTTGTGGATAGGAGCCTCAGAAAATTGGAAAAATTTCTAAGTGTGAAGTTGTTCACGAAGCCATTATGACTTGTAAGACAGTTCACGACTCGTACAAAGAGTTGTATATATGAGTTCCAGATATGAAGGAAAATTTGAAGTTTCTGAAAGGAAGACCACGATTAATAGGATGAGCCATATTCCTTCCCATGACCCATAATTAGCCTTTATGGATGGGAGTCTAGAAAAGTGAAAATTTAGCCAAGTGTAGAATGACTCCACGAGGCCACCCATGACCCCTATATTGAAGGTGAACCCTGGATAGGGGTTTCATGGTTAGGGTTTAGCCACCAGTTTTTGAAGATTGGAAATAGAGAACGGGATGAAAAGGGCTATGTCACGCCGCAGGAGGGTACCCTTGGCGTGGCTGGCACTTGAAGAACCATTGTTGATTCCCCAAGAGAACCACCTGGCCTTATCGTCACATCGACTCAACAACGAAAGAAGTTACTCAAATAGAATAAAATAACATTAAGACAGGTATAGCTCTACTAATTTATAGTTTCCAATGAATAAGATAGGTATAGCTCTACTAATTTATAGTTTCCAATGAATAAGTTTGGAATTACAAAGTACTCAACAAATCCTCTACTCAGTGTCTATGAAGCCTCTACTAAACAGTCTAGATGGTGCTATGACAGGCCATGACACCCCAAATCAAAGAGAAAAATACTAGATCAACTTAAAAGATAAAAGAGCTCCTCCGAAAAGCAAGGAGGGCTCACCAACTCTGGGGAATGCACTGATATGAACCTCAACGATGCGCAGGCTGAAGTCCTCTATCACCTGTATTTGCATCATGAAATGATGCAGGTCCAAATGGACATCAGTATATGGAATATACTAGTATGTAAAATAGCTCAGGAAGATAAAACTCAATTCACTCACCTCGACTCAACAACTCATGCTCAATTTAGTTAATGCAAGTTTTAAAATAAATCATTCTTTTAAAGTAAACTCGGTAGAAGTAGACTCAGTTTAAAAGTATCATGATCAATTAGTGTTTCTTAGGAGTTTATCTTAACTGACATCCAATTTCATCACCTTTAGCTTGGTGATGTACAACGAAGGCGACGTCGTTGCCACGCCCATCCCTAACTTGCTATGGAAAAGGAGGATCAACTCTCTCATGGATCTATAGTAAATGCCCAGCTTTTGGGACATGAGTCGCCATAACATGTTGTATGACTATCATATGCCGGCAATGAAGTTCTGTGGGTTAGAATAGTTATTTACTCGCTCCCAGCTCGGTGCTTGATACTCCTCCCAAGACTAAAACATGCTCAGATCATCAATCAACCCAATCCTCAATGCTCAGTCAATCACATCAAACCTCAACCTTGTTAGGTTATCTCATCTCAACTCATCTCGGTTACTCATCAATTCAATCAACCAATGAAGACAATCAAATTGACTCAGACTCAAACGGTCATTAGACACTCAATGAGACTTATCATGTAATGCAAGAAAGATATATATACACATACACACACACACACATACACATACATATATAGTAGTATATGTGACTAAAAGCAACATGTTTTTCATACTCAATCATACTCAATTACTCAACTCAAATAATCAAACTCAACCTCAACCCAGTTCATGCATAGGATTTCATAAAGTCACTCAATTCAGGGTTCATGCTATTATGTATAAAGCTTTACCTCAATTTCATATCAGTAATTATGCAATGCAGTAAGTAACTCATACATCATCATAAGGATTCATAATAAATGCAGAAAATTCGATAATTAGATGATAGAAATACATAACTCAACTCTTATTCTCAAATTTTGACTCAAATCAGTGAAAGGGGCATGTGACGAACGTGGTTTCACATTTTAGTTAGCCTTACATACTTGGGATAGAAAAATCAGTCAAACCGTAGTCAATCTTCATGTTAAAATTGAAACCCTCGCTTTTCTCGCTCCTCTGATATTCTCAAGAAATCCCTAAGAGTGAAAAATGGTAAAAATACACTTATGGTTTTGTTTTAGGACTTTAATTAAGTCTAAAATGTCTAAGGGTTAACTTAAAAGGGGGTAGGAATAGATAAAGTTACCCCTCTTAAAAACTATCGCCTAGGTCAACGAGACCTCGTCCACGGGCCTTAGACCATTCTACGAGCCGTAGATGACCTCTCATAAACAAGGAGTCCTAAAATTTGAGTTACTAGAATTCAACACGAAACCTCCTCCATAAGTCGTAAAACCTTCTATGGTCATCTGCTAACTCGTAACTCAAGATACAGAAAACTTGATATTTGGACCTCCTATTCACGAAACCAACCTTTGAGCCGTGGAATACTTTATGGATCGTATGCTATCTCGTATATAGGCCTCAGACTTATTTATATTTTACCAAGTCAACTAGGGGTATACAAGACCTAATTTATGGGCCGTAGAAGCCCTTGTGGATTCTATTTTTAGCCATTTTTCTCAGTCTTTTCTCAGCATCTTCTGTGTATCTACTCCAGATTAGGTAGATAGAATTAGGGGTGTTACATTATCTCCCCTTTAGAATCATTCGTCCTCGAATGAAGGGAAATATTGGGATTAGGTCAAGGCACGAATTTCCCTATGGACTCTAACAATCAACAACTCTCATCTCACTTATGCAATCAATCAATCAAGAGCAGCTACCAATTGTGTGAGCATAGTAATAGCTCCTCTGAAGTCAACTAATAGGATGAAACCCAATCTCATGTCCACTCGATGCTAAGTCATCCCATGAAATTTTTAAAATATAACTTAGAATCATAAGTAGCAATCCTAGGAGTATCTCAAACTTTAAGAACCACCAAGTGAGAATTGTCCTTTTATCTTGGGGACCTTTCTTAAGCATATTTAGGGCGATTGTCAATCATGCTTATATCTTTGACAAATCATTACTTTAAAACTTAACTTTAATGCCCTAATCATCATTATAAATCATGCAAAGCTTTACTTCAAACTAGGTGGGCTAGGATTTTCAAATGGAACAATCATAAATTATATAAAACATAAGGAAATTTTTCTTTTTAAGGACCATCAAAAATGCCCACACTTCATCACCATCAAAACTCATTATTTGGGTAATCATCAATATCTCAAAAGATGCATATACTTAGAAAAATATCATAGGATATCATGAATAACATTTAATAACTTGAAACATCACGAAACTATCATAAGCATTCAAAATATCTTAAAGGAACTTACCGAAAAGGTAAAATACTTAAAAGAAACTTTATGGGTAGAAGGATACCCATAAATAAACTCACATACCTTAGGAGAACTTAGGACAATCAAACCTTCAACCTTTGAGAAGAACTAGGAAGCCTAGCACTGTCCTTGACCTATCATGAGAGGGTTTCGCCTTAGGGAAAATTTAGAGTGGAAGAATGAGGGGTTGAATGAGGTACCTAGGGCTTTAAGGATGGTTTAGGGTCCCTTTTTCGATCCTAGAACAACAGAGTTTAGGAATAGAAATGATTGAATTGATCGAATTGCCCCTCATTAAAACTACCAGATTCAACATGTGAAACCCTATTTACGGGCCATAGGTCAAGCCATAGGCCATAACTCCTATTCATATGGTAACATATCTGAAATCCCTACAACTGATTTTGCTGGAATCAAAATCATGAAACCTTATTATGGGTCATGTAACATCTTACGGGTCATGGTTGGACTCGTAGAGTCCTTCCACACTTAGTCATTTTCTTGGTCTTATTCCATAAATCACTCTATGAGTCGTACAATAATTCATAGGCTGTGTTGGTAACAAATAGGCCACCTTTTAACAAACTCCAAAATTCTTTCACTCTGATAGTTTCACTCATGACCCTATCTATGGATTGTAATATATCCTACGGGCCATCACTTGATTCGTGGGTTACCCCAAACTTGGAAATTCTTTTCCTTTCCTAAAGTTCATGTTTAAGGACCAAACCTAGGGACTGTATAACCACCTACGGTCCATAAGGCACCCCTATAAACTTGACTGCAAGTCATTTTTCAGGCCAAATTTCTGCAGTCTTAGGCTCTTGAACTGTGGGTCATTACAATATCTCCCCCTTGGAACATTCGTCCCTGAATGTACTTAAAGACATGCTCTAAGGAGTAAACTAGCAGCTAACAACCCGGTATGCATGCAAAAACACAAGTTTAAAATCATTTCACAAAATTTTCAAAACCGACTTTCAAAACATGTCTCAAAACACTCCATACGCATAGAAATGAATGCATGTATCATGAAAAACTATATGCGTGGAATTTGAGGTTTTAGGAAGAATTTCTTAATAGTTTAGGCTTGAGTGGAAAAAATGTGGGTAACACTTCATCATATCCGCTTCTGCTACCATGTAGCACCCTCAACTTGTAGGTGGGATGCAACTTCCTTGTCCTTAGCTTTTTCACTTTTCGGTCTAGAATTTCAGCGGTACCTCTTGATAACTCAAATCCTCTTCAATGTTTATATTATGCAAAAGAACTGTGGAATTTGGATCACTTATAAAAAGTTTCTCAACATCAACACATGAAAAATGTGATGGATCAAATGCATCTCATTGGGTAGTCCCAACTCATATGCCACCTTTCCCACTCTTCTCACCACTTTATAGGTCCCATATACCTAGGGCTCAATTTTTCTTTCTTATCAAACTGGATCACACCTTTCATCGGAAACACCTTGAAGTAGACCCGGTCACTAACTTGGAACTCAATATCCCTTCTTCTCACCATCATTGGGCATGCACAACCTCCTTTGATATCGACGTACCCCTATCTCCTCCTTGTGGAAAAACCTCTATCTTTCCTCCCTTTACCAAGGTTTTCAACTCAACCAATGCGGGATCAAGGTCATTCTTAGCCTTAACCTCTTTAATTAAAGAGGATTCGGACCCATGAAGCACCATTGCACCACCATTTTTGGACTCACTCAATTTTACTCCCAATCTAGCCAACTTGTGAACATCTTTAGCCAACTCCATTTTTGCCATCATCTTCAAGATGAGACACACTTCCCATGAAAACTCTACTAAGGGTGTTGGCCATCATTTTGGCCTTTCCAGGGTGATATTTCACACTCATGTTATAATCTTTTAGTAGCTCTAACCACCTCCATTTCCTCAAATTCAGATCCTTTCCGGTGAACACATATTGGAGGTTCTTGTGGTTGGTGAAGACATCCACATAACTCCATGCAAGTAATGTCGCCAAATCTTCAAGGAAAATACCACCACAGCAAGCTCAAGATCATGAGTTGGGTAATTCTTCTCATTCACTTTCAATTGCCTTGAAGCATAGACAATCACCTTACCATTTTGCATTAAACCAACCCAATCCTTGATGCATCACAATACATGACGAACCCATCATTCCCCTCTGGTAATGTCAATATTAGGGCCGAAGTTAATTGATCCTTTAAGGTTTGGAAACTTTTCTCACACTCATCCGTCCATACAAACTTAGCTTTATTTTTAGTCGACTTGGTAAGTAGGGATGAAATAGTGGAGAAATCTTACACAAATCTTCTATAGTAACCGGCTAGACCAAAGAAACTTCTTAAGTCAGTAGGAGTCAATGACCTTGGCCAATTTCTCATCACTTCAGTCTTCTTAGGATCATCTTTGATACCTTCACTAGATACCACATGCCCAAGGAATACAACCTCATCTAGCCAAAACTCGCATTTGTCAAACTTTGTATAAAGGTTTTGCTCCCTTAGGGTTTTTAATACAACCCTCAAGTGCTCCATGTGCTCTTGCTCACCTCGGGAGTAGATAAGGATGTTATTGATGAACACCATGAGGATACATGTCAAGGTAGGGACTGAACACCCCATTCATGAGGTCCATAAATATCACTAATTCATTGGTGAGACAAATGACATCACCACAAACTCAAATTGACCATACCTATTCTGAAAATCCGTCTTAGGAATGTCACTTTTTCTCACCCTCAATTGGTGATAATCGGATCTCAAGTAACTTTGGAGAAGTGTGTACCCCCTTATAATTGAATTGATCAAACAAATCACCTATTCTAGAAAGAAGATATTTATTCTTGATGATGACCTTATTATGTTGTCAATAGTCAATGCCCATGCAGAGCGACCCATCCTTCTTCCTTACAAATAAAACTAGGGCACCCCATGGAGACTAGCTAGATCTAATGAAACCTTTCTCCGAAAAATCCCCCAATTGCTCTTTTAACTCCTTCAACTTCGTAGGAGCCATTCTACGTGAAGGGATTAAGATAGGTTGAGTATCGGGTAAGAGGTATATACCAAACTCTATTTCCTTTTTGGGAAGAACACTTGGTAACTCATTCGAGAAAAACTCATTTACAATGGAAACCGACTCGAAAGAAGGAACCTTAGAACTAACATCTTGGACTCTTACTAAATGATGGATTCACCCCTTGAAAATCATTTTATGGGCCTTTAAGAGGGAAATGAGCTGACCCCTACTTGAAGAGTTACTATCCTCCCACTCCAGAATTGGAAATTGACCCTAGAGGTTCTACAATCAATGGAAATATTAGAAACATGCAACCAAACCATCCAAAGAATCATATCAAAGTCTACCATGGAAAGCTTAATTAAGTCACAAAAGACCACTATATGCAAGATAGAAATGGGACAACTCTTATAGACCCTTTGGGCTATAATGGACTTTCTTACGGGGTTACTTACCTCATAGGGCTCATGGAGGACTTTGGGACATGTATGAAACTTTTTAGCAAGGAATGGGACAACATCCGGGGCTTCTTTGACTTCTTGGCGATCATGAAAAGTATCGAACCGATTTGTTCTTTTATAACATCCCTCATGTCTATAGGTTTGGAAAATGGGGAGTTAAGATTTTTGTTGATAGGTTGATCTTACGAGCCACTCTACAGCCCGCAGATGCATCCACAAACCGTAGGTACACTCGTGGAAAGTGTCCAGTGAAATTGAAAAATTGAAAAAATCTTGGAAGTTAACTTACGATTTAGCAAACAGACCGTATAAAGAACCACAACCCGTCAATAAGTCTCTAGGTAGAGGCCCTGAGAAATAATTCTTTTTTCTAAGTCTAGGGTCTCACTACAAAGGGATTTGCATCCCATAATTTCATCCATGGGCGATGCTACATGTTCGTGGGGTTAGAAACTACAATTCCAATAGCTCAACTTTTGTGACACCTAGTTCCACGAGTCAATGTACGGATCATAGGTACTTCTATGGCGTGTAAGAGGGGTTTCATGGACGGTTTCATCAGTTTTAATGAAGGGTGTTTTTGACTTTTTTGATCCATCTAAGTCCTAAACTACGTTCTTTTGGATACTCTATCTACCCTAACCGACTTAACCTCTATAAAGTCCTATTCCTAACACATTCAAAGCTTTTAATTCCTAAATTTCGCTCAAGGGTTCACAAAATTTCTCTCTCTAAGTCAAGGGTCCCATTGAAGCTAAAACTTGAAGGTTTGACTAAGGATTTCTAGATTTTCTTCTTCTATTTTAAGGATTGTAGTAGGGCTTCATTTATGGATTAGTTTCTTCCATTAAGCCAATGCAATACTTTCCTTTTTATCAAAATTTCATAGTGATTTCTTATAGACCTTTAAGCTATGATTCCTAATGCATGGACTATGACTCTTATATGAAGATTATATCTAATTATGCATGAATTATGATAAAATTTCATGATGTATATGATTTTCAAGAAAAAAGTATGTGATTTCAAAGTATGCATGATTAGGGCTTAATCATTTGATGTGGGTTCCCTTGTTAATGATCTCATTCTATTTTAATTGCATGCTTTCTCTAAGAATCCTACTCAATTGTGTGGTTTTGACTCAAATTCTTATGAGCCCACACTTTGACCTAGTCTTCTATAATAAAGCTATATATTTCTATGCCTACGATCTCAAGTTTTAAAAACATGTTTTAAATAATGATATAATGACTATGATTATGTCATGAAAACTATGATGATGTTATGATAAAGAGGGTGATAAAAATCCTAATGTTTATGATGATGCTAAGGTGGGAATGTCTACACACATTATGATGATAGCAAGTAGATGGACTATTCTTATCACATGATATTTCACAAAATAATATGATAACTATTTTGAAAGCTATGAAAGTATAATTTTAAATAAAGTATGACTTATTTTGACAACTATGTATATGCATGATTTATGTATTCCGTTGGATATGACTTGGCACCAAAAGGGCTTCGGTAGATACCATGGTCCCATAACTATGTGTCACCATAGGAATGATGTTCATGTTTTATGCCTTAAAGGTGCACTATTGGATCCAATTAGCTTAATGATGGACACTCACCGTGCTAGGATATAACCTAAAGAGTGGGGTTCAAATGATGGTTCTCGTTGTGCTACGATAAAGCCTATAGGATAAGGATCGAGTTTACCTTAGCAAAGTAGACTCCTCTTAGCTCGATGTAGAGTGAACATCAGGATTCCATGTAATTCTCTGCATGGTCTTATGAATTTCAGTTATGGTCTTGTAACATATCTGAAATCCCTGAAACTAATTTTGCTGGACTCAAAACCATGAAACCTTATTATGGGATGTGCAACATCTTATGAGTCGTGGTTGGACTAGTAGAGTCTTTTAATACTTATCCATTTTTCTCATTTTCTTGGTCTCATTCCACGAATCACTCTACGGGTCCTACAATAATTCACAGTCCGTGTTGGTAACACATAGGTCACCTTTTAGGAAACTCCAAATTTCCTTCATGTCTGATAGTCTCACTCACGACCCTATCTATGGACTATAATATATCCTATAGACCGTCACTTGGTCAGTGAGTTACCCCAATACTTGGGAACCTCTTTTCCATTCCTGAATTTCATGTTTAAAGACCAAACCTATGGACCGTATGACCACCTACGGGCCGTAAGTCACCCCCGTAAACTAGACTGCAAGTTATTTTTCAAGCCAACCTTTTGCACTCTTAGGCTCCTAAACTGGGGGTCGTTACAATTACCATGCATGCTAATGATGATTTCATGATGTTTATGATACTACATGTTTTAAATGTTACCATTTGATATTCTACTAATTATCTTCATGTGTTTTAAGTTGATTATTATGACTCCAATGATGTGGGTTTGAATAGTGAAGTGTGAGCTATTTTGTATGTTTCGAATAAGCATATTTTCCCATGATTATGCAAGATTTCATGATTTACGAATATTTTACTCATGATTTATGAATGTTTTACATATGAACTAGCCCACTAAGTTTCAAGTCATGTCTTGCATGATATGTGATAAAGATAAGGGTATAAAAGAAATGTTTTAAAGTGGCGAATTTTCAAAGATATAAGCTTCTTGAAAATGCCCCCAAAAGATGTTTATGATAGTCCCCAAGATGAAAGGAGAATTCTCACTCGGTGGTACTTAAGTTCGAGCTACTCTTGAGATTACTACTTATGATTCTAAGCATCATAATTTCACTAAGCTTATGTTTTAAAGATTCTGTGGGATGGCTTAGCACCGAATGAGGCATTAAGGTGGGGTTCTGTAAGGAAATCCTAGAAACAATCCTTTTCCCTATTAACTATGTGCCACCATAGGAGCCCTTGTAGGCTAGACTAGTAGATCTACGTAGGCCAAATATGTTATATGATGATACATGTGAAGTGATAGAGCTCCACCCAGCAAGTGGTCTTCCCGTGATAACATAGGGGGTTATGTTGGATTCCATGGCACATGGTCTTATATGTCAATTATGGTCTATTCCCATAATGTCTATGATCTATGTCTTGGTTTCATACATATGTTCTCGTTTTTTATTATTCATGCTCATATTGAATGTTGTTCCTTCTGCATGCTTAATGTTATATTTATGTACCTTGCCGTCCTATATATATATATACACACACACACATACATCTTCACTTATGAATGATGACATTACAATTTCATGTTTGCATCACATACTTAGTACATTTCAAAAGTACTAAACATATTTTGCCTACATGATTTAACCATGTAGGGACATTTGCTCCACCAGCTTGTGGCTAGTTCTCCGACGTTCAAGACTAGTGTTTTGTGGTGAGTCTTTAGTTCAAGTCCCTACTAATTTTCATTTTTAGATATGTTTTTTTTTATATTGATATATATGTTGGCCGTTAGAGGCTTTTATATTCTATGTTGTTAATGTTTGGAGTCTTTCTATTTGACAGAAATCGACCAATACTGGTTCGGTCCATCCATGGTCTAGTTGCATGATTTTGGATATTATGTGTGTTCTTAATGTTGCTTCATTGTTTGATATTTTCCCATAGACCTACCCCATTTTATTCCACAAATGTATGAGTTTTTATGCCTATGAATGCTTGGTATACTAAGATGGCTTGGTGAGGTGTCTCATTCAAGGTATGACAACTAGGCCCTAGGTCGGGTCATTATAAACTTGGTATCAGAGCACGCAATTTTAAAATATCCCTTGGATGTCCAAACATATCACGTCAAGTAGAGTCTCATTCAAGGTTGTGAAGCATGTCACTATCTTGAATGAGAGGCTATGAAAGGTTTAGGAAAGGCTTTCCTTCTTTCTTATTCATTATGTACCTTTAGAGTATCTAAGATTCTCCTATAACTAACGATGATATCTTTGCTATTTCTAGATCATGTTGTCAAGAAGAGCTCAACAAAAAAGGAACAATCCCGAGCAACAAGCCTCTCCACTACAACTAGATGACAAAGTGTCTCATGCAGAGTTTAGAGCTGCATTCACTATGCTAGCTAAAGCCTTAGCTAACCAATAGGGAGATTTCCATTCCTCCCCTAAGTGCCTACTTCGGCTACATGAGTTAGAGACTTAATGAGGATGACTCCTTTGGGGTTCCACGATTTTAAGACAGAAGAGGACCCCGTCGACTTTATTAATGAGGCTTACTGGATTGCCACTGTCATGGGAGTTCCATCGGAAGAGAAAGCTGAGTTAGTAACCTACCAACTAAGATATGATATGAACAATGGGCGGATGATAAGGGACAAGGAGCGGTCCAATGGAGTGGGAAGAGTTTAAGTGTTCTTTCTTAGGCCGATTCTTTCTGACAGAGTTGAGGGAGGCCAAAGTGCAAGATTTTATCAACCTCAAGCAAGGACACATTAGCATGAGGGAGTATGCTCTCAAGTTCACCCAACTCTCCAAGATTTCCCCTTTCATGGTAGCGAATCCAAGAGACCACATGAGAAAATTCATCTTCGGTGTATCGAACTTGGTTTCAAAGGAGTGCAAGATGGTGATGCTTGTGAAGGAGATGGACATCTCCCGGTTGATGACCTATGCCGAGCAAATTGAAGAGGAAAAGCTACGCAAGAGAGCAAGGGACCATGAGCATGAGGAAGTGGATCTTTTTGGATATCTCATGCTACATACTTAACTTGAAAACTTATTATTGTATTTTGAATCATCCTTTTTGGGCCAACGCTTTCAAATTTCAATTCATCTTTTTTTATCATCACAATCACACAGTCGATTACATGATATGTTACGACACATAACAACTATTCACTGCATGCTACATTTTTACCAATAATAGTTTACTAGGCATCTGGAAGTCCATATATCAACTATAATATTGATACATAATTATTTAAATTGTGTTACTTCTCACTTTCAATTTTTTTGAACCTATTACATGTATCAAATCTTCTAATATTTACATTACCAACGAATACTATTTAAAGGTATTTGAGAACCTGATATAAAAAATGCAACCTAATTAGAATTTGATACATGATATAAATAGATAACCAACTTGGCATTTGGAATATGACACATGTTACCCAAAATTCCATGTATCAAATTTAATCTTGATACGTAGTTATCCATCATAAGTATTCAAAATTTTATACATCACAAGTATCCATCATAGAAAGTTTGCAACTTGATTCAAAAAAATTTTGGTAAAAAGAATCAAACTTGATACAAGAAAATTTGAAGTATAAAGTTGAATTTGATTCAAGAAAATCTGTAAGTTTGCAACTTGATACAATGAAATTTGATTCAAAATTTTTTTGATAAAAAGAATGTAACTTAGATACAAAAAATTAGAAGTATAAAGTTGAACTTGATACAAGAAAATCTGAAAGTTTTCAACTTGATACAATGAAAATTGACACAAAAAAAAAACTTAATATAATGAATCAAACTTGATACAAGGAAATTAGAAGTATAACGTTAAACTTGATACAAGCAAATTTTAAAAGTTTGCAACTTGATACAATGAAATTTAATTTAATTTTTTTTTGAAATGATGAATTAAACTTGATACAAGATAATTAGAAGTATAAAGTTGAATATGATACAATAAAATTCGAAAGTTTGCAACTCGATATAATGAAAATTGTTTACGAAAATTGATATAAAGAATCAAACTTGCATAAGGAAATTAGAAGTATAAAATTGAACTTGATATAGGAAATCTAAAAGTTTTCTAAAAGGAATCTGTTAACGTTTTTTTATGGGAAATTGGTTGATTGACATTAATTACCTTGATTTATGATTCAAATTTTGGAAATTATTTTTTGAATGAAACTGTTACTTTCTTTATGTAAAATAGGTTAATTGACATTAATTAGCTTAATTTATGGCGGGAATAACTGAAATTTTTATGTATCCCGAGTTGCTTTCGATGTATCTCGAAGTCACATCTTTTAAGGGATTTTTGGTAAATTTAGAAACGGTAGGGACAAATTGAAATTGGTTTTTTACACAGTGGGATTTGTGTAACTTACACAATAAAGAATTAAAGAAATTTGGGCCTTTTGGGCCTCAATTTGCTGCTTCCTGTAATGGGCTCTAAGCCCAATTTGGTAACCTGTAACATCAACTCTTGATTTGGGCTTTGGTCCCATCTTCCACCCATATCACGATAAGATATATTCACTATAACTCAGTGTATATATAATATTTCCACAGTGTATTAACCTGTAAATCGAATACTCCAATAACTTTGGACCATTCCTGCTAAAGATTTGGATTTTTTACCTATTCCCTTAAATCACGTCAGTGTAAACATGATGTATATCATTGTATACTGTGATGTTTTGGCCTGAAAAACCTGTGACGCAGCTTCTTTTCCAAATGAAGGGGTGCTCACTCAATCAGGAAATGAATCAACATGAAATGGTGGAGTTCAAATGTACTCGGATGATTGTTACATCTTAAAAAGAAGATAAAAACATGTAAGAATTCGTTTACTCAAAGCATAAAGACATACGATAAAATTTTAATGTATTACATCAAACAATGTCATTAATCAATGACTACATGCTCATAAACAACTCTTAACGGACGAGGATAAATATTAATAGCAAATATCAATTTTAAAAGGGCAAGAAATAGAGCATGAATGGTTCTTCCATTTTAGTAACTCAAACGGGAAAATGATAGCAGTAAAGGAATCATTAGAGGAAAAGAGACAGTAGCATATTAATCAAACTTAGGATTGGGACTTGGAAAAAAGTCTAAAGACACATCTAAAGTTGTACTGGAAAATAGAATACACGTTTTAACTATATTACACATTCGTAGTACTCATAAGTGAATTATTTTTCACCTTCCTACCCCTAAGCATAGCATGAAGGGATAGAGTGATGGTCACTCGCCCTCTACGGTTGCCACGTACTAAAAAAAGCCAGATTTGAACCGGTTCGTTTACCCAAAACACATTTTTTCACCTAGATCCAATTAACTTTGACCTACCCATTTAGCTCTTCCAAGAACACTAAACGGTATTCGAAGAAATTGCTATAGATTTCTTTGATTTATTATTTTTTTAGTCTCTTTGGAATAAATTTGGTGTTTCCATTCAACAAGTTCGTCGTTTGGAGCATTTGTTATGTGTTTGTCTTCATTGTTAAAAGATCAGTTCACTTTCTATATTACGTAACCTAGGATTTTTGAGTCTTATGCTGCAAAATGTGTTTTGTCTTCATTGTTAAAGGTTTTTTTACTTATTATTGTAGATAGTTTGTATTTTTTGTTGTATGTGTTTTCCATATCGAGTATAAAGTAAAGTTCTACAAAATTGTGTTTTGATTTGATTTGCATGTCATGTTTAATTTATTTTCAGGTTATTAAAAATGTCTTTTGATTTGATTACTCTGAGATTTTACCAAGGGGATTTTCTGAATATTGAAAAAAATATGGAAACTACTTATGATGGTGGATTGATTACTTAGTTTTTAGATGTTGATGTAGATAAAATCTCTTATTTTGAATTGAGAGATTATGTGAAAGAGTTAGGGTATGAACTTACATAATGCATACTGTATGTGAGACTGCCTAATACTACTATTTAGTTAGAAATTAAATTAGACGTGGATACTATTATAATTTCTGAATATCTAAGTGGTGGAGAAATTTTGAAAGCACTCATTTGTCACTTGGTTGCAAATGCTATTATGCTTCCCCTTACACTGAATATGTACAATGCCAAACTAGAGAGAGGACATCTCAAAATATTAGGCCTAATGGTCTTTTAGTACCGAGTTAGAACCAAACCATGAGGCCCAAGATAATGTTTCAAATCCTAACCCTACTACTCCAAATACTTCTTTATCTATCAATTCATCCAACTATTGACTCAGTCCATCCCTCTACTATTCCAACTGCCAATGTAGTTTTTGGCCTTGTCCATTCTTGTACTAATCTAGTTGTTGATTCAACGTTTGCACTTGTCCATTCTTGTACTAATACATTTTTTATTCAACTTCTACCATGTCCATCCTCCTGCTAATCCAATTTTTTATTCAACTTTTGCCCTGTCCATCCTCCTATTGATCAAGAGTTTGATGTAGAATCATTAAATGGAGGAATATTAGATGATGGGAGTGATGTATATGAAGAGGTAAGAAATTTAAGGGAAGAAAAGAGGCAAACATAAAGAAGGAATAAGGGAGAAAGAGGTCAATTACCTAATCATGTAAGGTTAGAAAATGAAAAAAGGACCAAATGCTAGATATGATGAATCAATAGATGGTAATAGAAACAATTTAGAAGGTAAGTAAGGTGGTGATGAACCTTAATATCCCTCAGATGAAATTGCCAACTTTGAAATAGATCCAGATTATTACAGTGATAATAAAAGAGTGGTTGAACAAAGAGTTAAACAAAGAAGGAGAAGAAAGGTAAAAAAGACTTTATTTGATTCTACCTCTCAAAAAGTAGATTGGGAATTGAGCCTTATATTTGAAAGTGTTAACACATTTAGAGCTACTGTTACCAAATGTGCTATTGATGAACATGTTGCTGTTGAAATGCATAGTAATGAATCTCCAAGGGTAAGGGTTAGATGTGTAGTTGGTTGTCCTTGGATTCTATTTGCTGGCTTTGATTCTAGGACAAATAATTTTATTGTCAAGATATATAATCCAGTCCATAAGTGTGACCCTACTAATAGGAGCAAGCTCTGTAATAGCAAGTTTTTGGCTAGTCAGTATAATGAGAGGACAGAAGAACAACCTCACATTAGGATTTTGGAATTTCAAGGGATTATTGAAAAAGAATTGGATTTAAAAGTTAGGATAATAGCGTGTAGGAGCGCAAGAAACAAAGTATTGCAAGAGTTAATGGGTGATTATAATCTTGAGTTTGGGAGGATTTTAGACTATAAAGATATATTGCTAAGAACTAATCTAGGTAGTACATGTGTAGTCAAGCTTCATGAGGAAATGTCTGAAGATGGTAGAAAACATTTTTAAGGATTCTACACATGTTTTGATGCAATGAAGAAGCCCTACTTATCTGGTTATAGAAAGTGCATTGGTTCAGATGGTTGTTTTCTAAAGGAAATTTTTATAGGTAGATACTAGTTGTTATTTGCAGAGATAACAACAATCAAATGCTGCCACTAGCTTGGGTAGTATTTGAGGTTGAAATCAGTATACTTGGAGTTGGTTTGTCAATCTTGTAAAGTGAGATCTTCAGTTGGGTAATGGAACAGACATCACAGTCATAAATAATATGCAAAAGGTTAGAATTAATTCATTTCTTCTAATATTCTTTATTTCTTATTTAGTTTTAGTCTCTTGAATATTATTTAGTTTATATTTATTTATCTAATATTTTTGGAGTTCTTAGAGGGTCTTGAAAATGCCATTAGTATCCATCTGCCTAATGTTAAGCATAAGATGTGTGCTAGACACATCCTTGCTAAACAGTCCAATAAATGGAAAGGCATTGAGAGAAAAAAATATTTTTGGAGGTGTGCAAGGTCTACTTTTGAGTAAGGATAACAATAGTTATATGGAAAGGTTGGGCAAGAATATAGTTGATGATTTGTTGTGTTACAATCCAGAATGATGGAGCAAGATTTACTTTAGTTTTACCACAAAATATGAAATTGTAGATAATAACATGGCTGAGAGTTTCAATGCATGGATATTAACAACAAAACACAAGACTATTATTACAATGCTTGAAGAAATTAGAGTTAAAATGATGAAAAGAATAGGGCAGACGAGAGACTTTTGCAGTGGTTGAATCTATGACTTTTTTCCAATGGCAATGAATGTTCTGTAAGATAACACAACCAAGTCTATGAAATGCAGCATTGAATGGAATTGTTCCAGAGAAACTAGAAAAAAATTCTTTAACCTTTGATCTATTCAGGTATGATTTGTTTAATAGACCATACAAACATATTGTGGATATTCAGAGACAGACTTGTAATTGTAGAGCATGGATGTTGAAAGGCATACCATGTCTTCATGCAATAGCTGCTCTTCACCATAGAAAATTAGATCCAATAACAACATGTCAGTAACACCCCATAACTCTATTCATAGGATTCGAAATTTTTCATCGTAAGTATAGAAACCCGAGAGTCCTCAAACAAGCCTTTAGTATCCAAATCCACATCATCAGTTCAGAAACACATTCAAATAGAGAACACATAGTTCTAAGGGATGGGAAAGTAGGACTCACACTATGGGGATATCGAAGGGAAAGGGATTTACATGGATTCACATAGCATATAACACATAAGAACTAACGGGCAGGTAAGTATAACTCACTCTATGGGGGCGATACGGGGCTTAGGATCTCCCACATTTCCACATCAAACATACATACATATCATAATTCCCATAATCAATCCGTGACATCCATATCCGACAAATAACCAAAATCATAAGTTTCAAATACAACACATAACATATAAAATCTACGAGAGTCTACAAGATTTCCAACAATGCCTCTAGTCAATAGATGGGACGGGGGCCAAGACATGTCTCGGGCTCACCCTCAATTAAGAAGATAAACAGAAAACAACATAGGTAGAAGGAGGGTGGTTTGTCCTTGGAAGATAAGACTCACCACAATATCAACTCTCTGAATTTGAGTTACCCGTCAAGCAGTGGATCGTAACACATGGTCCCTACATGGTAAAATCATATAGGCATAGAGTACGCATTAATATGTTTAAATGTACTAAGTATGCGTACATTCAACACATATGACTTATCAAACCAGCATTTCAATGTTAGATGATGAGGGCAAATAATATGAAAATAATCATATATCCAAAGAAGAGTAGTATACAATATGCCATGAAATTCATGATATATGAAATGTCATGATGCTCATATATAGTGGGGATGGATTATAATCAAATAAATAAACCTATGCGAGTTATTACACGAATTAGCCCGATAAAGACCTCCCATCGGTAGGAGAAGATTACTTGCCAAAGGTAATCTACATCGCACCTTATAGGACACACCATTTTGGAAGGATTTTCAAGATGACATCATGTCTAGAAATTGAATAACTATTCCGTACGACCCAGTCATTTAGGTAATGGCTACCGTACCTATGTTGGCACATAGTTCAAGGAAATGGAGGGAATTCCTAAATCCATCAGTGCTAAGTTAAAACATCCCATGAGGATACTTATACATATACGTGTTTTCGAGAGATACAAGGTTCATTTCAAATCCGTTCAATGCACGTTTGGGCTCAAAATCCAAACCATAAATCAAAATAATGATACTCATGCAAGGAATAACCCATTGACATATACAAGATGGTGCAAGCTCCCAAGATGTTCAAAAATCCATAACCATAGACATATAGTCGATCACATTCTTGTCATAACCCATAATCTTATCAAAATCATATCATAAAACACAATTGGGCTTAACCCACTTCATAATAAAATCCAATGTTCATGCATGCAAATGCAATGAATGATGTGAGAATAGCATGGATAATATCGACTCAATCTAAAATCAACAATATAATATGAAATTGAAGCAAATCCATAATTAAATTCATATTTAAATTATAATATAGATCACTCGTGCATAAAGCAAGCTTCAAAGGGGACATGCACATTCATAATTTCATAATCTCAATGCAAACTATAATATAAGGGCTTAAATTAACTTAAAATCATCAATAAAGCACAACCCATAAATTGAATTTATAAAATCATTAATCTCAAAAACCATATTTAAAGGCCACAAAGGACCAAGTTCACTGGACCAAAGGCCATTGGACCAACTTCCACCCCTGCTGCTGGACCAAGTTCTACACCTACTGGATCAAGTCCTACCCTTGTTATTGTATCAAGTTCTCCTATTGGAAGAGGAAGGGGTAGACCAAAGGGTTCAAAAAAGATGGTGATGTATTTTTACTTTACTTTTATTTTTATTATTAAGACAAATATGAACAAAGTTATTTATTTTCATTTGAGCAGCCTGCTTGACCAAATTCTAAATACTGGACCAACTTCCACCGCTGCTGCTGGACCAAGTTCTACACCTACTGGACCAACTTCCACCCCTGCTGCTGGACCTACTTTCAACCCTATTGATGGATCAACTTACACCCCTACAACTGGATCAAATGCCACACCTGCTGGATCAACTTTCACCCCTATTGCTGGATCAAATGCTCGAATAAGAAGAGGAAAGGGTAGACCAAAAAGTTCAACAAAATAGGTGATGTATTTTTACTTTTATAAATTATAATTTAATAGATCTAATATTTGTTACTTTCTTAGGAGTGTGTTGCAAGCAAACCAAGAATAGTTGGCATGGGGGTACTTCACACAGAAAGTGGAGTTACTATTATTAATGTAAGTATTTTTGTATACTTGCACATCATTTACAATCCTTATTAATACAAAAATTAACAAAAATATATTTATTCTTGTCTAAGTAGCCTGGAATGGCTAGTGAAAGATTTAGAAACGTGAAGTGAAGTCTTCTGCTTTTGTCACTGGGGATCTTAGGAGTAAACCAACAAAAGGTGTGAAGTAGAAGGAAAAACAAATTGTCAATCAAGATAACTTGAAGAAATGAGGAGGAAAAAATATATTGAGATAAGCTCTAAAGCTACACATTTGAATCAAGAGAACTCCAATTCTCCACTATCTTTTTAAAGATGTTTGGCAGTTGTGACTGCAGTTGAAATATTATATTTGTTGTAACTATATTTAATAGAATTCTTAGGAATCTATGATTCTATTGAAAATAATAGTTGTGACTACATTGTAATTCGGGATTTTAGGATTCCTTTTTGCTATGAATTAGCAGCCGTGACTGCAAATTAGATGTAGAACTTTGAGATTCTCTTTTGTTATGAATGTCAAGTAATGGATTTTCTCTTGTTTACCATGAGGGATCTATCTAACTATGTACTATTCTACTGTGTTATCTCTTGCCTCTATTTGTGATATTTTAGGAAATTAATGCACCCAACTAAATGTATAATTTATGCCCACTTCTTTATCAAAATTTCACTACACCAACATAAAATAAAGATAGATATAAAAAGTGACAAATTTTGATCAAGTCTAACATTTCATCACACCAAAAAAGATCATTACAACACCAAATCCTTACAATATTGCAGGTACAATTAAACCAAAAAAGGTTCATTACAACACTAATGATATCTTGGATCAACAAAATACATATTGTTGCCAAAAAAGGTTCATTACAACACTAATGATGTCTTGGATCAACCATGGTGGTTGATTCAATATAGTCATCCTTCCAAAGCAAAATATCGCATGATCCACCATTCTAAAGGGAATAGAAATAACAAAATACATTAACTTATTACTCTTGAAGATCAATTATAAAGGCATAAATTCAATTTATCATATAGTAAATAAAATATTTGATACACCTTTAGGTGTTAATTCCTTTAACTTAGCCTATAGTAAGGACACACCCAATATCTTCTACTAGGATTTCTTGACGTCAAAGAGGTTAATGATGGAGGAATAAATTCATAGGTTTGGATCACACCTTGTCCCCTTCTTGATCTTTGTCTTGCATACAGAGCCCAGCCAAGCTCATTCTACCCATTTTACCACTTCACTAACAAAAATCATTAGAATAATTCAATACGACAAATATTCAAAAAACCTACGAAAAGAGACAAAGAAGTTAGAATGAAAAATAATGAGATGAATCAAAATGAAAAGGAGAGGAATGAATCAAAATAAAAAATTACCTTTGATTCAAATGAATTGGGTGCGTTTGAACTTCAATTTGAGGATTTAGGGTTTTCATTTTTGTTTGTTAAGAATTAGGGCCGGGTGAGTGGGCTATACGAGGGTAATGGGTGATTTCAGATCATTGGATCATTTTAATAAGTAAAAAAAAAAATTAGAAAATTGAAATCTTGACGCACCTTCATAGACGTCTTGAAACGCACTTGAAGCTGGGGTTAGGAAGGGAAAAAATAATTTACTTATGAGTACTACGGGTGTGTAATAAGTCGTTCCCATAGTTAAAACGTGTATTCTACTTTTCAGTACAACTTTAGGTGTGACTCTCATTCTCGAGACCAAGGGAAAATCAAATTTTAAGCCACATAACATACCAATTTGAGAAAACCAATTGCCAAAACTTTTAGATTAGCAGTAATATCACTTGAAACATACCACCAGTTGTATTGAACATAAGCAACATCAAACGTTTTGAACAATAGATGATTCCAATTAAGCATGGAAAATTTTGATAGAATGAACAAAAAAAAAAGAGCAGAGAAATATATGAAACTTCAACTATATGAAAGACACACAACATTCATCAACAAGAATAACTAAACTTTCATCCACACCCAAATGCTCACGGAAATGGATTTTGCATCACATTAGGATTGGATACCGACATAATTCGACATTAGATGTGTGAGATACCAGTAAACAAAATACATTAAAAAACAAGCAACAGTTTTATTGTCACAAAACGAAAGCTTCGAAGGGCTGGACGCATTCAAGTTTTATACAACATAATCATATGGATGGATCCATATGAAATTATTGAACAAAACTTCATAAAGGTAGTTTGAAATAGACCCAAGTCGTTAACGTTTCACGAGAAACCCATAAAAACAGACCAACAACAGTAAGCTAAAACCAGTGCAAAGACGAAGATTTCGTGAAGGCAGAGAAGTATACCTCTTTTTGTGACCAACGACAGATGAAATTCTATACTATTGCGGCTATATCGAGCAAAACAATAGACACTAGCGTGTCTCAAATAAAATAGGGTCACGTGATTAGTTGTATATTATATGGTCTTTTGCTGATGAGATAAAAATAGGGAAGAATAATTTTCGGTCCAAAAATTGACTAATTAGATTTGAAAAATAAAAATTGAGAGTGGAAAAATAAAAATAGAAATTTAATCATTTTAAAATCACGATAAAGGCCAATTTAGGATCTAAAACACGACTTAATCGAATTAGTTGATTAGATTGGCCACGAGATGAATTAATATAAGTTAATTAAAGAGCTTCTTAAAATTAACGAAGTGAAATAACTAACTTAATTATCAACTAATTAGTTTCAAAAATAATTTATAGATTAACTAAAATAATTGACAAAAATAAAACCTTTTGAAATGATTTTTGAAAAATTATGAAAAAGTAAGAACTAAATACGTAACTATATATATATACATACATACATACATACATACATACACACATATACATGTATATGTGTGTGTGTATATATATACACACACATATATATGTATATATGTGTATACATGATTTGAAAGTTACATAAAAAAAATTAAAATGTGTATATAATATCTATATACATACACATATATACGTGTGTATATATATATATATACACAACTTTAGAAAGTTAAAATATTATCTTTAGTATGTAGTATAAGAGATTCCCAACATCTCATAGAAAAAAGTATGTAATGTAGATTTTGAAGAAGAGTATTTGACTTTCATTTATTTTGATTTAGTTTTTTTTAATTGGAGTAGTGTGACTATGTTACTATTGCCATATTTCACTGCCATATGACATATCAATAGTTTTCTGTTCGAAATAGAAAAAAAGTCAATTTTGTCTAAATACTAGACATAAGGAAGCGGGGGATAAATGTGGGGAAGAAGAAAAATTCTAGGAGGGATTATTTGTCTTCCTAGTCTTCGACACAAGAAAGGGGTTATACATTCCTCTTAGTCTCGACTCTAGGGATAATTTTTTTCGCTATCTTTTTTCGAGAACCGCCTAAGTTCCAGCTAAAAAGAACTAAGGAGATGAATATTTTTTTCATTATCTTAGTTGAAGTACTGAGCCTCCCGATTGGTACTTCAATTAGTCTCCATGTTCCTCGAATAGATCTTTTAGTTGTTGAGAAGGTTGCCCATAAGCGATATATAAGACGTACCCAGTAAAACATACAAGTACACCATATATAAAGATGGAGATAGGGTTGTTGTTTCCATTCTTATCATATTTATATAAATTCAAGAACCCAATGGATCTATGATAGGATCGTTATATATATATATGTTACATATATATACATACACACATATACACGTATACATAATTTGAAAGTTACATAAAAAATAATAAAAATATGTATACATACATACATATATATATATATATGTATGTATATATATATATATATATATATATATATATATATATATATATATATATCAAAGGATTGTCACTAGAAATGATTTAAAGAAATTTCGAATTTTCAAAAATAATTGTTTCAAATTATTGAAAAGTTGAAGAAGTTCGATAATTAACTTTCAATGGGGACAGTATAGATTAGGTGTCAGCAAGCATTCCTTTCTTTAAATAGGATCGACAGAAGAGATCGTGGATAACAAAAATTGACGAATTCAATTTTGACAGATCACATATTCATCTTTTTTAAAAAGTATTAGGTACGGACCATAGGAGATTATGGTCGGACCTCGATTTGGGTTTTCTACATATCCTTGGTTACATGAGAATTCAGGCCACTTATAGTTTAAGACGCTTGATTTTACGCACGACCTTGAAAGAATTCAAAAGCTATCCCAATATCTTATTGCAGAGAGATTAAAATGCTTGTGAATGCGATAATGAACAATAATTAGAATATCGTCAAGTTTTCGACGTTGAGCACGCCCACATATCCTTGGACTTAGGAATCAGGCTGTTTGTAATTTTTATCACGACCCAAGCTTAGGGCCTAAACATGATACGGTGAATGGGGAACCTGAAGGGACCCCAAACAAGACTTCTTAAGATGCATAGCACATCCATGGTTGCAGAAGCATAAATAAGTAATAAACACGTAACAAATAAAATTTAAGGGAAACGAGACTTAGGACTCACGCTATGGGGATATTGTAGGGAAGAGGATTAACATGAATCATAGAGCAAATAAAATCTAAGGGGCGGGTGAGTATGACTCACGCTATGGGGCAATAGGGGCTTAGGACTTTCATCACCTTTTCAACAAGCAACAACACGTAGAAGGAAGCATGCGACCAAGGGAATTCTTCCTTAATTACATAAACATAAAGAGTTCAGCTCATACATACATAGCATAGTCATATCCAACAACACCTAATCATGAATAAAAAGGGGGCCAAGACATCTCCCAGGTTCACCCTCAAAAGATAATATCCAAAAATAGACTAGTCTAAATAAAAGCATGAAAGTAAATGGATATTGTATCCGAAAGTGGAGGACTCACCAATAGCAAATCTTCACTCGAACTGTATAGCCACGTGGAGGAGAAGGATGAAAAGGCGCTCCGAATCCCACATGGTTAGACATGTAGGCAAAAGTATGCATCAGTACTTGAAATGTACTAAGTATGTAGGGGTGCAAATGCAATAAGGATCATATACCATAATTAAATAATGTGCATAATCATAAACAATGGATATAGGCTCAATATGTCATGAGTGGTGAATGCTTAATTCAACATGCATGAAGAATCATCAAATTACATGACATCATATACATAGTGGCAGGGACCATAACCGACATATAAGACCAAGCGAGCTACTACTTGGAATCTGGATGTTCACTCCAAACCAGACAATGAGTGACCTACTTTGCGAAGGTAGGCCAAATGTTGTCCTTACGGCATGGTCTTTTCTGAAAGGGCTACCACCTTATGATATAGCCTTTTCGATGGGTTTCACATGATACCCTTACCTTACTATATTACCTTTTTGATAGATTCAATAATTATCCTTACCTTACGATATTGACTTTTCGGTAGGTACAAACCCATATAGGGGACAATGTCATAACTGATGGTGGCACATAGCTTAGGGAAAATGGGAGACCACCAAGGTCCTCACGGTGCTAGGGCACTATCCCACAGAATACTTGGAACATAGTTATAGTCATAGCATGCATAGCCTCAAATTATCACAATATCATTCTTGGAGTAGCTTATAACATCAAACTAAGGGCTTTACATAATTCTTATCATTCATATAATGTTCATGAGCTCATATGAAATTTATCATCCCTCTTGTTAGTCTCCGCATGCTTAACTTACATATCTTGTCACAAGACATTCATGACTTAAGAATTTTACATGCATCTTTAAATCAATTCATGGTGGGTATATGTAAATAAAATTGAAATCGTGCAATTTATAAATGAATACAATAAGATGAGCATAATGAAGTCCTTAAATATTATTTCAAATAAACCACCAACAACATGAGAAAACTTAGTTAAGGCACCATCAAACCCTCACATAAAAATCATAGATTTCACATGATATTGCATGACATAATAATGTACAAGGATAACAAATATAAAATACTTTATATTATCATCATATGAATGAATTCATAACAATCATCATGTATTACCATAACTTGAGAAGTCACAAGGGAGAAGAGGAACAGTTGAGTTTATGGAGGAAAGGTTTCCACAATCAAAACTCACATACCTTAGGTTATTTGGAGATGAAAAATTCTTGTTGAAAAATGAGGAGAAATCTGAAACCCCAGCTATGGACTCTTCTTCTTGAGACCTTGTGAGTGTTTGGGAGAGTTTTAGACTAGGTCTTATGAGGAATGAATTTAAATGAAGGAGCGGAGGGTGCATTAGGCTGGAAATGGGGTTATTTTGTGGTTAAAACAACATAGTATAGGCATAAAATGCCGAAAAATGAAAAAACTATCCCTTATAAAATTATGCTGGATAGGACCATGAGACCTTGTTTACGGGCCGTGGTCCAACTTACGGGCCATAAGTAAGGGGTTCGTCTGATAACATTTTGGACCCTCAGGATCTTTTCTCTGATTCTCAACCTACAACGGGACATATGACTCGTAAGTTAATTTATGGGCCATTTGATAAATCATATGCCGAACTTTAGAAATTATCATTTTCACCAAGTCTAACCTTCAACCCACGGGCAGTAGTTACATTCCGTCGAACCACTTATGGCCCGTAAGCTCCCCCTTAACAAGTGACACTCAGAAAATTCCAAGCACTCATTTCTTGCACTTTTCATACTTCTCACAGTTGGGGCCTTACAATATCTCCCCCTTGGGAATATTTGTCCCGGAATATTGCTAAGGAAAGCTCTAAAGGACGAAATACATGCATCATATACAAAATGCAACATATGAACCATGGAAATCTTAAATCATGCTTTAAATAACAATTCACAATACAACCTCAAAATCACATAACCATGCAAAGATGACATGAAAAATGACATGCAAGGAAAGAAGGTTCTTAATTGGGATAAGTCATAGTACCTCAAAGATTGAATAGAATGGAGGAGATAGGGTATCACTTTTTCATACCTGCTTCGCCTAACCAAGTGGAACTTTCAACTTGTTAGTTCCTCCAAAGAACCTTGAAGGAGGGTACGTCTTTGTTCCTTAACCGCTTCACTTGCCTATCCAATATTTCTATTGGGAATTTTTTGTAAGCCAAATTCTCTTCAACATTCACCACTTCCAAGGGAACAATGGAATTAGGGTCTCCAATACACTTCCTCAACATGGAGACATGGAAAATCAAATAAACCATACTAATTTCCGTGAGCAATTCTAATTCATATGCAACTTTACCAACACATCTCAAGATCCGATAGAGCCCTGCATATCTAGGGCTTAATTTCCCTTTCTTACCAAAATGAACCACACCTTTCATTGGTGAAACCTTCAAGTACACCCAATCATCAACTTCAAACTCAAGGTCTCTCCTTCTAGTGTTGGCATAGGATTTTTACCGACTTTGAGCCGCTTTCAATCTCTCCATTATCATCCTTACCTTTTCTAAAGCTTCCATAACTAGATCCGGACCTAACAAAGCCATTTTCACCACTTCAAACCAACAAATCGGGGATCTACAATGTCTACCATAAAGAGCTTCGAAGGGAGACATGCCGATGCTAGAGTAATAACTATTGTTATAAGCAAACTCAATGAGTGGAAGATGTTCGTCCCAATTACCCTTAAACTCAAAGGCACAAGTCCTCAGCATATTCTCAAGATTTTGGATAGTTCTCTTAGCTTGACTATCCATTCGAGGGTGAAAGTCTGTACTAAGCTTAACTTTAGTGCCAAGGACTTTTTGGAAAGATCTCTAAAAGTGCAATGTGAATTGAGCACCACAAATCGCGATAATAGCCAATGGAACCCCATGCAGCCTTACCAACTCATAAATATATAACTTAGTATAGTCTTCAGCACCATAGGTTGTCTTAACCGGTAGAAAGTGAGACAATTTTGTCATTCAATCAACAATAATCCATATGGAGTCAAAATGCTTCCCAGTCTTTGGCAAACCAATCACAAAATCAATGTTGATCTCTTTCCTCTTCTAAGTAGGAATCTCAATGTCTTTTGCTAGGCCACTTGACCTTTGATATTTGGCCTTGATTTGTTGGCAATTATGGCAACCGGCTACAAATTTTGCAATAGCCCTCTTCATACCATCTCACCAATACACTTCCCATAAAATTTTATACATTTTAGTGGAATCGAGGTGAATAGAGTAAGAAGTGCCTCTTTCAAGATCAAATCTTTCAACTCATCAATATCGAGTACACATAACCTACCTTGGTACCTAAGAACACCATCTCCCCCTTAGGAGAATACTTCCACCTTTCCATCCTTCACCAATGACTTCAATTCCACCAAAGCAGAGTCAAGATCTTGGTTGGATTTGACTTCTTCAATCAAGGAGGGCTTGAAACCATCTACAACCACTGCACCACTATTTTTGGATTCATTCAATCTTAATCCCAACCTATGGACCTCCCTTGAATATTCTTTCTTTCTATCCTCAACATGAACCATACTCTCTATAGATACCTTACTTAGGGTATCAGCCACAACGTTAGCTTTGTCTAGATGGTAATGTACACCCATGCCGTAATCCTTAAGGAATTCCAACCATAATATTTACCTAAAATTAAGATCTCTTTGAGTGAACATATATTGGAGACTATTATGGTTGGTGAACACTTCTACATGAACCCTACATAAATAATGACGCCATATCTTCGAGGCAAATACCACAACCACTAATTCAAGATCATGGGTGGGGTAGTTTCGCTCATGCACCTTTAGTTGTAGAGAAGCATAGGTAATGCGTTTGGCATTTTTCATCAATACACACCTCAAGCCAACTCTCAAAGCATCACAATATACCAGAAACCCTTCTAACCCTTCTGGTAGAGCCAAAATAAGAGTAGATGTAAGCTTATCTTTCAAGGTTTGGAAACTTCTTTCACATTCATCGGTCCATATAAATTTAGCCTTATTTTGTGTCAACTTTTTCAAGGGAGAAGCAATTGATGAGAAACCATTCACAAATCTCTGATAATACCCCGCCAAACCCAAGACACTTCTAATATCGGTAGGAGTCAAGGGTCTAGGCGAATTTCTTATCACCTCCATCTTCTTTGGGTCCACTTTGATCCCTTCACCCAATACTACATGCCTTAGAAAGGTTAATTCAACAAAAATTCACACTTTTCAAACTTGGAAAATAATATTTCATCTCTCAATGTTTGCAACACTACCCTTAGATGCTTGGCATGCTCCTCTTTACTCAAAGAATAAATCAAAATATCGTCAATGAACACCAGGAAAAACATGTAAAGCTAGGGTTTAAAGACCCTATTCATGAGATCCACAAAAATTACTGGAGCAGTGGTTAGGATGAAGGAAATTATTATCTGGAAAGCCGTTTTAGGAATATCACACTCCTTTACCCTGAATTGATGGTACCCAGACCAAAGGTCAATTTTTGAGAAGTAGTTAGCCCCTTGTTTTTAACAAAATAGGTTATCTATCCTTGATAGGGGATAATTATTATTCATGGTGACCTTATTGAGTTGTCGGTAGTCGATGCACTTTCTAAGTGATCTATCTTTCTTCCTTACAAATAATACCGCCACACCCCAAGGTCACTTGCTAGGCTTTATGAAACCCTTTTCCAACAAATCTTTTAGTTGGTCCATCAATCCCTTCAACTTTGCTGGGGCCACACGGTAGAGAATAACAATGGGTTGTGTATCGTGCAGAAGGTTTATACCAAAATCTATTTCCCTTTTGGGAGGAATACCGAGAAGTTCATCCAGAAAGACATCAAGGAATTCATTGACCACTAGAACCGACTTAATAGAAGGGACCTTTGACTTGACCTTATAAACCCGAACAAGATGGTAAATGTGACCTTTGGAAATCAACTTTTGAGCCTTAAGACAAGAGATGAACCTACCCTTGACCACCGAATCATAACCTTTCCACTCAAGGACAAGTTTATTGAGGGAATTGAAATCTAACCTTGCGAGTTCTACAATCAATAGTAGCATGGTACACTTGTAACCAATCCATCCTAAGAATTATGTCAAAATCTATCAGTCTGTTTCAAAAAACTCGCAGGGAAAAACTTTATGCAATATAGACACGGGACAACCCTTATAGACTCTTTTAGAAAGAATAGACTCATTGATAGAGGTAGATACCTAAAAGGGTTCGCATAACGATCTGGGACACATATGAAGCCTATTAGCAACAAAGGGAGTAAAGAAGGAAAGAGTGGCACCCAGATCCAATAAAGCATACATATCAAAATCGTAACTCTTTAATATAGCAGCAACAACATCTAGCATCTTATCAATCCCCTGCCTCTCTTAAAGAGCATAAAACCGGTTATGGCATGGAGCACCTCCTTGTTAACCACCTTGTGCTCTTTTGTCTCCATGAGTACCTTATTCTTGAAGTTGGCCATATCTACCCTTTTTTGGACAATCTACGATCTTATGGCCCATTTACCTGAAGCAAGCACATATATTCCTCAAATATGCACCGCTATGATTCCTTCCATATTTTGGGCACCTTGGAAGAGTCATCCCACCGTTTCCACATCAAGCTCTTGGGTTGGGTACCCTATCATTCGCAAACCTTTGGCCTTGGGCATTGGAGGACCCCTGACTTTGAATTTGTGGCCTTGTCGGAAATGACCACCCTTAGTACCTTGAAAGCCTCCCTCAAGTTGAGCCCTTTTAGACTCCCCCATTATTTTCTTCCTAAGCTTCTCCCCCCTCAAGTAGTTCGGCATATGTCATAAGTTGAGAGATATCTATATCACTGATAAGCATGACGATACAAAACTCCTCATTTATCATCCTTGCCCTTGCATCGACGACTAAGTGAGGAGCATACTTTGAGAGGTCAATAAATTTAAGGGAATACTCCTTAACACTTATAGAACTGTAAGAACCTGGAACTTGTAAAGCCTTAACAATGCGTGGAAATTTTTTTTGAGGAAGTTTTTAACCAAGTTGTCACTATAAGATCACCTCCACGAGCCGTGGAGTAGTCCACAAGCCATGGGAGGGTGTCTTGAGTTGTCCCTTGTCCTTGCATGTAGTATGTTTTAGTTTACGGTGGAGTTCAAGACTAAGGCACCCTTCATTGAGCCCTTCATAATGGGACTCACCACTGGCCGTGAAGTGGCTTGTGGTAGGAGCCTTGGGCTTGAAAGCCACTTTTTGGCTAAGGCACTTCATACAAGAACCCTTAATACGGATTATGTAGCATCACACGGCTCGTGTGGGGTCCTGTGAGGGTGTTGGTGCAGAAATCTTCTAATGTAGAATCAGCATCTCGAAACATGGCCAGGACAAATTTTTCTAAGTGTTGTCTCATGGGCACCTATACGGACCGTGTGACTTCACACGACTTGTGTGCCTTCTTGAAGGGACCCCTGGAAACTTTTTGAAGCTTATTTCATCAATGGATTTCTTGTAATTTTAGTTATTTTTAAGGGTCGTTTATGACTTTATAACCTATCTTGAACCCCTGAAAAGACCTATACTCCTCTATTCCTATTCAAATTCATTTCATACACTTAAATTATTCGAACTTTCTCATCTAAAGACTCCTCTCAAGTAAGCCATTGGAGGATTAGCTTGGACCTTCAGGATGGGTCTTCTTCTTTAATCAGTTTCTTCTTAATTCTTCTTATTAGCTAAGGTATGTGGGATCGATTCATAGTCCCTTTCAACCATGAAAACCCGAAACTCTTTTACTTTTTGATTTAAAAGATTCAAGCTTACTTTGAATATGGGTCTTTTAAATTATTTTATTTGGTTCAATTGAGATATAGGTTGTATTTATTGATGTTTTTAAAGTGATTAATCTTCAATATGATGAATTGCATTGATATTATGAAGGTTTAAATATGCATGTCCCCTTTAAAAGTTGATTTAAGCATGAGTAATCTAAAGTATGATTTAAATATGAATTTACTCATGGATTTACTTGAATTTCTTATTATATTGTTAAATAAAATATGAATATCTAATGCCCATGTTATTCTCTCGTCATTCATGGCATTTGGATACATGAACATTTGTTTTTATGAAGATTGTGAAGTGGGTTAAGACCCAAGTATGTTTCTGAATATGAATTTAATAAAAGTATGGTCATCACAAGAATGTGATCACAAAAATGTCTATGATATGACTGTTTGAACAAACTTTGAATGTTTACACCAATATGATATACGTGAATGAGTTATTCTCACACATGAAAGTATGATATGAAGTATGATTTGGCTTTTTAGCCAAGTTTGCATGACTATGAGGAATGTTAGCTTTTAAGCCTAAGGATGCATTAACACAATTTGAAATAACTTATGCCTCTTTTGAAAGCACGTATATGTATATGTATTCTTGTGGGATGATGTCTTAGAACCAAGAAGACTTGTGGGAGGGGGGCTATCCTCAAGGGTCCAGTACCCAAGTCTCATAACTATGTGCTAGCATAGGTATATGTTATGCCCTTTTAAGGGATGGTAATGATATGATATGGAAATCCTTCCAAAATGACCGGGTCATAGAAAAGTGGCCATCACAATGAAATGATCGAGTCGTAAGGTGTGGTGTGGACTACCTTTGGCAAATAGTCTACTCTCACCCGATGGGAGGCTTTCATCAGAAAAATTTCATGTAATAGATCGCATGAGTTTGAGATGTCAGGTATGGTATCATCCCCTCTCAGTTGAAGTATTATGGCATTACATACATCATAGATTTCATGGAATATGTATATACTACTCTTCCTTGATTATATACTGCTTTCTATATATATGCCCTTGTCATTTAACATTCAATGCAGGCTTAATGAGTTCATATGCATTGCATGCCCACACTTAGTACATTCAAATGTACTACGCAAACTTTTTGCCTATATGATAATGTAGGGACCAGAGACTATCTTCATCCACCTCTTGACGATTAGCTCATATTGTGAAAGTTGTTGTGGTGAGTCCTATCATCCAAGAATAAGCCACCTTCCATCTACCTATTATGTTGCTTCTGCTTATATTTTATTTACTTTGAAGGTGAGCCCGGGAAATATCTTGGCCCCCATCCTATTCAATGGCTTAGAGGCATTGTTGGACCATGTGTAGACTCTTGTACGAATTTGGGTTATGTCATGATATTTGTTTATGGAGATTATGATTATGGCTATCTAATTATGTTGATGATGTAATGATAGGTTATGAGGATATAAGAAATTGTGGAAAGCCGTAAGTCTCATTCTATCCCCATAATGTAAGTCAGCTATTGAATCATTTTTCTTTTGTGGTGAGGTTGACCGGTTCGGTTTCCTTCTGACTATGCTTTCCGAGGCTTTTCATAGCTTTACCAAGAAAGAAGATGTGCCAAGAAGGAGTTGAAAGAATGGCTCCTGCTAAATCAGCCGAGAGTTCAAATTCCTCCCCCAAGAAGATGGGCGGTGTGTACAAGGCCCGGGAACGAATTCACCGCCGTATGGATAAGCGGTGATTACTAGTGATTCCAGCTTTATGCCGGTGAGTTGCATCCTGCAATTCGAATGAAGGCTCACTGAGTGCTTCTAGGTGAAAGGGAAGCACTAGACTCACTCCACGGGAACTCGCTTTTCAGTTTGCTTCAGGTTTGGCATTTATTTCCCCTCCCCTTCCTGGATTTCGCATTATTGTCTGATATGCTAGCCTATGATAGATGAAGGCCTTTCATTTTGGCTCTATGGGGCTACCCTATGGTATGGGATGTTATCTCAAAGGCCTGGTTAGGCTCTTCTTGTTGGAGTATCCTCGCTTAGAGGCTAAAATTCTCTCTTTTCTTTTGTTTGCTTTCACTTAGTTCTTATATGCTATGTGCTATGTGGATTATGCTAATACCTATCCTCATGACATCCCTATAGAGTGAGTCCTACTTTTTTGTCCCTTAGAACTATGTGTTTATTGCTTATTTAAATGCTTCTGAACTGATGATACATATATGGATGCTATGAGTCTTGTTTGGGGACTCTCGGGTTCCCATTCACCATGTCACTCCTAGGCCCTAGGTCCAGGTCGTGACAAGAACCTTGATTGAGCTTCATGAACTCCATCATCTTTGCTTCCTTAGTTCAATCAGGAAGAAGTAATCAAGAAAAGCAACTTTAGGTTCCTCCCAAGGGATGAGTTCATCATCTGTCCTCTCCATCTTCCATTGGTTGTACCATGTTTGAGCAAGTCCCTTGAGTTTGTAGGCCGCTAATTCCGCTTTCTCTTAAGAGATCACCCTCATAATAGCCAAGACTTTATACACTTCTTCGATGAAATCCTGGGAGTCTTCTTCCTCCTTTGAACATAGAACTCCGGGGGAGTCATCCTTGTGAAATCCCTCACTCTTGAAGCCAGGGTAGGAACATGAGGAGCTTGAACTCCTTGATTAGCCATGGCCCTTGCCAAAAGAATGATGACATTCCAATACTCGGCATGGGTTACTCCTTCTTCTTCCACTTGGGGAGCTTATGGGATGAGAGGAGCCGGTTCACCCTCGGGGGTGGGAGCTATATGTGACAGTCATCTTGGTAGCATGATCTAAAAGAGCAAAATACATCCCATTAGAGATAGGAAACCTTATTTCAAATTGAAAGCACAACATTGAGTATGAAGAAGTGAACCACTTCCTAAAATGCCTCATAGCCTCTCATTCATAGTTATAGCGCACCTCACTACCATGAACAAGACTCTACTTGATGCAGTGTTTTAGATTTTCGAGGACCATTTACAAACCTAGTGCTCTGATACTAGGCTTGTCACGATCTAAGCCTAGGTCTTATATGTGACACGGTGAATAGGGAATCCAAAGGGACCCCAAACAAGACTTCTTAAGCATGCATAGCACATCCTTGGTTGCGGAAGCATAAATAAGTAATAAACATGTGACAAATAAATTCTGAGGAAAATAGGACTTAGGACTCACGCTATGGGGATGTTGTAGGAAAGAGGATAAACATGAATAACATAGGAAATAAAGTCCAAGGGACGGGTCACACTATAGGGGAAATAGGGATTGAGGACTTCCATCACCTCTTTAACAAGCAACAACACATAGAAGGAAGCATGGGACTAAGGGAATTCTTCCACAATTACATAAACACAAAGAGTCAAGCTCATACGTACATAGCATAGTCATATCCAATAAACACCTCTAATCATGAATAAAATGGGGACCAAGACATCTCCGGGCCTCACCCTCAAAAGATAGTATCCAAAAAATAGATAAGTCTAAATAAAGGCAAATGGATATTATCCACGGAAGTAGAGGATTCACCAATAGAAAATTTGTACTTGAACTGTCTAGCCTGTGGATGAGGAAGAGGGAAAGGACCTCCAAGTCTTACATGGTTAGATCATGTAGTAAAAAGTATGCGTTACTAATTGGAATGTACTAAGTATGCAGAGTGCAAATGCAACATGAAACATATACAATAATTATACAATATGCATAATCATAAATAATGGATATATACTCAACATGTCATGAGTGGTGAATGCTTAGTTTAACATGCATGAAAAATCATCAAATTACATGACATCATATACATAGATGGAAGGGACCATAACCAACATATAAGACCAAGCAAATTACTACTTAGAATCCCGATGTTCACTCCACATCAGACAAGGTGCGACCGACTTTGCAAAGGTAGACCAAACACTGTCCTTACAGCATGGCCTTTTTGGAAAGAGATACCACCTTACAACAAGGCCTTTTCGGTGGGGTTTATATGATATCCTTACCTCATGATATTTCCTATTCGGTAAATTCAATAATTATCCTTACCTTATGGCATTGCCTTTTTGGTTGGTATAAGCCCATATAAGGGATCAATGTCATAACCTATGATGGCACATAGTTGAGGGATAATTGGAGACTATCAAGATCCTCTCGGTGCGAGGTCACAATCCATGGAATACTTCAAACATAATTATAGTCATAACATGCATAGCCTCGAATTATCATAATATCATTCTTGGAGTAGGTCATTAAACATAGCTTATAGCATCAAAGTTAGGGCTTTACATAGTACTTGTCATTCATATAATGCTCATGAGCTCATAAAATATTTATTATCCCTTTTATTAGTCTTTAAATGCTTAACATACATATCTTGCCGCAAGGCATTCATGACTCAAGAACTTGACATGCATCTTTAAATCAATTCATGGTGGGTACATATACGTAAGATTAAAATCATGCATTTCATAAATGAATGCTACAAGAGGAGTGTAAATAAGATCCTTAAACAATATTTCACATAACCCACCAACAACATGAGAAAACTTGGTTAGGGCACCATCAAACCCTCACAAAAAATCATAGGTTTCACACGATATTGCATGACATGATAATATAAAAGGATAACCATCATAAAATGCATCATATTATCATCATATGAATGAGTTGATAAAAATCATAATGTATTACCATAACTTGAGAAGTCACAAGGGATTAGAGGAACGATTGAGCTTGTAGAGGAAAAGTTTACGCAATCAAAACCTACATGCCTTGGTTGTGTGGTGATGGAAAATCTTGTTGAAAAATAAGGAGAAATCTGAAACCCTAGCTATGGACTCTTCTTCTTGAAACTAGGAAGAGTTGGCAGTGTTTGGGAGAGTTTTAGACTTAGGGATTTTGAGGAATGAATTGAAATGAAGGAGAGGAGGGTGTAAAAGGCTAGAAAGGGGTTATTTATGGGTTAATGTGACATAGTATAGGCATAAAATGCTAGGAAATGACAAAATTGCCCCTTATAAAATTCTATCAGACAGGACAACGAGACCCTGTTTATGAGCTGTGGTCTAACTTATAGGCCATAGGTAAGGGATTTGTCTAATAACATTTTGGACCCTCAAGAATATTTCTCTGATCCTCAACCTACGACTGGACATACATCTTGTAAGTCAATCTATGGGCCATCTGATAAATCGTATACCCAACTTTAGAAATCATCATTTTTACCAAGTTTGACCTTCAACCCATGAGTACTAGTTATGGCCCATGGAAACACTTATGGTATGTAAGAACCCCCCCCCCCCATAACAACTGACACTCTGAAAATTTCCAAAACTCTCTTGTACTTTTCATACTTCTCACAGGTGGGGCCTTACAGTTCAACTCAATCAGTTGAAAAGGAAATCTTTTAAGCTAATATAATTTTTGGTTCGAGAAGAGTGACAGATAGGTTGAATTTTGAAAAAGAGGCTTGCAACATCTTAACTGTGAATATAATAAGCTTCACACCCATAATTAAGAACTTACATAGAGATAATTTTAAAAGCTCTTGGTACACTGTCACTCGGATTCATAAGATTACTTCCGATGAGAGATGAGATCATCCAGATGTGAAACTAAAAGTAACGTACTTAGTTGTGGTTAGGTTGTTGTAGAAGTCACTCCTCAACTAGCATCCAAAGAGTTTGACATCTCTCTTTAGACTATGTCCCAATTCGCTACTAAGAAAAGGTTTCATATTATGTTGTGTCCTATTTGATGATGTCCACACCTGCAGTTTACTTGAGAATTCATCCTTTTAGATGCTCTCGATAAAGACTGAGGTAAACTCATTAGTATAAGTTGCAATTCAAATAGGGAGATGGTGTCTTTTACCCCCATCAACACATATTTTGTCCCTTCGGGCTTTAGATATCAGCTTTCTCAAGTTTTGATGTACTCAGTGATAAGGAGATATTATATATTATATTGATGACCCTTTTGGTAATAATATGACGGCGATAACTTTTTCGCTTCATTGTAGGTGCTACGTTTTTGTGAATCAATTATGAATGCAATATCTCTATTGACTATAATATAAATATAATGGCCCTCCCGACAATAAATATATGTAATGGCCCCCTCAATGATTTGAATATGAAATAATCCTCTCAAAAATCAAATATGAAATGACCCTCTCAACAATTGGGATTGAACATGACATGGCCCTCTCGACAATTGAAATTCAACATGACATGGCCTTCTTGGCAATTAGAGATAAAATGGCCCTCAAATTGGGATTGAACATGACATTTCCCTCTCAACAATTAAAATTAAACATGACATAGCCCTCTCGGAAATGGGAGATGAAATGGTTTTCTCGATAATTGGGGTTGAACATAACATGACTCTCTTGGCAATTGAAATTGAACATGACATGATCCTCTCGAAAATTGGATTTGAAATGTCCCTCTTGGTAATTGGGATTAAACATGACATGGTCTTCTCGGCAATTGAAATTGAACATGACATGACCCTCTCGACAATTGAAGATGAAATGGCCCTCTCAACAATTGGGGTTGAAGATGACATAGCCCTCTTGGAAATTGAAATTGAACATAACATGTCCCTTTCAGCAATTGAAATTGAACATGACATGGCCATCTCGACAATTGAAATTGAATATGATATGTCATCTCGACAATTGGAGATGAAATGGCCCTCTCAGAAGTTTTCACCTATCTATGCTCTAGAGAACTTGTATCATCATCACAACTTTCAACTTTCTGGGGATTTGATCGAGACAATGTTGTTCATATCCCAAATAATTTCTTTCGCATTAGAAATTCGCAAGACTTTTCCTGCATCCACAAAAAATTTATCAGTTTTAAGCGAATCGATTTGTGTTTATTCTCTTAGTTGCTTACTCCTTTTGTAATCCACGATTGATTTCTTCTTGTTGCATTAGCTTTGGTTGATTCCTCTGATCTCCCGCTTCTTGATAGACACAAGATAAAATTATGTTCTATGCAAATATTTTGGTACATATACAACTATTTTTTTAGGAAAATAAGTTTTGAAAGCAATTTTGAGTAAAATTACTTGCAAGTGTCATGTCACGTGAAGCTTAAATGAAAATCCTAATTCAAAACTTTAGCTCATTCAGTGGCCTTTTGGAAGGTTTGAAAACTCCTTTAAACTAGGGGGGATTTGACATAGCTTTCCCAAATCTTTCATGACCGGAATACTTCAGAGTTGACTATGAATTTCAATGGTGTAGGAGATATTGAGGTCCACTTTAAACTCTTCGTTATCTAGGGATCATTCAATGTAAGCTTCCAACTTCTAATCATGCGGGGATATTTGAAGTTGTATTAAAAAATCAGATAACACTTCATGAAATTTTTGAGGTCATCTAAAAAATTTATGTCTCAGTTAGATGCATTTATAAGTCTCAAACTTTTCGAAAGGAGACTTGCGAGATTCCTGGAACTTCTACAAATTCTTTCCAGTTGCGATTTTTGATATATCTTGCCTTGACTTGTTGGTGATGAATTTTCTTCTTGAGAATTTTTGAGTCCCTCTCAATAATTCTGTCCTAATTGTATATACTAATACAATCCCCAATATTGACTTTGCTGGGGATGGATTGTGTCGTGGAGAATTTTTGAGTTCCTCTTAAAAATTCTATCCTCATTTCCTTTATGGGAGTATGACCGAACCATTATGGCGCCTACATATTCCATTGAGAAAGGAATTAGGTCAAATGTAGTTTCCCTCTTGGGAGATGACAGAAAAATAAATAAGGGAATGACTAAAGCCAACATAGGCCGTCTACGTATCTCATTCTTCACAATTCAGGTCAAACATAGTTCAAGACAAAAGGGATATTCAAATGGGATAAGGGGATAATCGGAGCTAACATAGGTTGCCTACGTATCTCATTCTTAAGAACTCAAATCAAACTTATTTCATTGCAAAACAAACATAGGAACAAATACAAGTAAAATAATGTAGTTACAGGGAAAGAAATAAAGAAAATTCTGAATCTTTAGATATAGTATCTCTTGACAGCATCTGAGTTGATCGATTTTGGCCACTCTTAAGCATGCATTTCAGAGAAGACTAGGGCACCATCTGATAGAACTTTTCGTACCATGTACAGTCCTTGCCAATTTGGTGCAAATATTTTCTTATATTCATCTTGACTGGGAAAAGTGTGCTTGAGAACCAATTGACCAACCTTAAACATTTGAGGTATCACTCTCTTGTTGAAAGCACAAATCATTCTTTTGCAAACCATGTACAGTCCTTGGCAATTTTTTGCAAATTTTCCCTTATATTATCTTGACCGAAAAAAATGCACTTGAGAACTAATTGACCAACCTTAAACATCCAAGGTCTCACTCTCTTGTTGAAAGCATGGATCATTCTTTGTTGGTATAATTGACCATGGAAAACATCAGTTATACTCTTTTCGTCGATTACATAAGGACCTAGAATTCGTACGACCTCAATGAAGCATGGAAGTTTGGTTTTGGAAAAGTTTTGGACCAAGGTGGCGCTTTATAGGAGCCCTCACGGTCCGTGTGAGGTCACATGACATGTATGGAGCCTTCATAGAGTGGCCCTTGGCCTTTAGAGGATGTTTGGCACTTAAACGTAGTGTTTTAAACTAAGACACATCATACCTTGACCCGTCACGACCTCTCTGACACTTCACAGACAGTGTGGTAGGCCGTGTGGTGGCCTTGGCTTGAAATCCCACAGTTTTGGGACCAAGTATGGTTACACGGACAAAACGTATGGGGTGTCAAAGCCCGTGAGAAAATCTGTAAGGCTTTTAGAGTGAAATTATTCTAAGTATGGTATCACCGTCTCGTAACTTGATTTTGGAATGTTTTCTAAGGAGAGAGGTACGGGCAGTGTCACGGCCCGTATGACACTACACAGCCCGTGTAACCTCCCGTGAAGGTAACTTCATGAAAAATTCTAAGTATGGGATCTTCAAGATTAAACTAAGTTCACTTTCATGCCTTCAATTCAAGCTTATTTATGTTGTTTAAGGCCATCATGGATCTCCTACATCAAGTCAAGCTCAAAGGAATTTCATTGGATAAGTTTTTCACAAGTACCAATAGAAGAGTCAACTTTAAATGGGCAATCTCTTAGCACAAAACGAACTAGGTGGCCCATGACCTATCAAATTGAATCTTTGAATTATCTTTCAACACATCTGGTTTCACCTCATTCTGAGTTCGGAGCAAGAAGTTATGCCTTTTTTGTAGAATCTGTCTAGGCTAGACGGGGAGCCTTCACGGACTGTGAAGAGCTTCGCGACCTGAAGGCAACCGTGTCAAGTTTAAAATTCAAAGGGGCGTTTTATTGAGGTATTTCTGATATTTTACCCATCTCCAAGGTTTTTAAGACCTTTTTAACCCCGCTTTATATTCCTAAACTTCTCCTACACTAATTCTAAACCCGTATTCAAGACTAACACTTCGTTTCTAGAATTAGACTCTCAAAATTTTCTCCAAGTCTCATCTTCAAGATTCAATCAAAGAATCAATTGGGTTTCAAATTCAAGCTAAATTCTTCTCAAATTCATCTTTTTAGTTTACTTTAAATGTGTGTTTTCATTATTTGATCTTATTAATCCAACTAATGTATGGGCCGTACTTTATCTATGATTTTAATCTACTTTAATCCCTATTAGGATGATTTAGATTGAGTTATGATGAACATACATGTCCCCTTAAAAGTTGATTTATGCAAGGGTGATTTATATTATGATTTAGATGTTGATTTAATCATAGATTTACTTGATTTCATGTTATAATGTTGATTTTAGCTTGAATCTATATGACCCATTCCATTCTCACATCATGCATTGCATTTGCATTTATGAATATTTGGTATTTATAGAAATTATGAAGTGGGTTAAACCTAATTATGTTTTATGCAATGATTTTGATAAGATACTGGTTATGACAAGAATGTGATCACATATATGTTAATGATTACGGCTTATGAGCATTTTGGGTGCTTGCGCCATTCCGTATTTGTAATCGAGCTAGTCCTATGCTTGAATATTATAATTATGAGCTATGATTTGGCATTTTAGCCTAAATGTGCATTGATCGGATTTAAAATGACTATTGCTTTTATTTTAAAGTGTGTATATGCATACTATATGTATTCTCGTGGGATGTTGACTTAGCACCGATGGATTGGGGGCGTCAGGGCTAACCCCAAGGGTCCTCTCCCTTTCCTCGAATTATGAGCCTAACATATGTTATGAGAATCCTATCTGAAATGGGATATGTTTCCGTAAGGAAGGTTGCTTCATACGAAATGGGATATGTTCCCATAAGGTGAAGTATTATGATATGATATGAGAAATCCTTTTCAAAATGGGAAATATTCCTATAAGGGGGTTGCTTCATACGAAATGTGATATGTTCCCATAAGGGAGAGAATGGTTTATCTTTGGCAAGTAAACCACCTTTGTACCGGTGAGGTGAGAGGATTTCATTGGGATTCCAAGTACTAGCTCACTTGGTCTTACACATGTCGATTGAGGTCACATCCCCACTAAGTATGAACATCATTACATTCATGCATCACGAATTCCATGGAATATTGTATACTACTCTTCCTTAGATCTATAATTCTTTCTATATTATGTGCCCTTGTCATCTAACATTGAAATGCAGGTTTGATAAGCCATATGCATTACATGCCCACATACTTAGAAAATTCAAACATACTATCACATACTCTATGCCTACATGATTTTACTATGTAGGGACCATGTGTTACGATCATCCACCGCTTAATGGGTAGCTCGAATTCAGAGAGTTGATATTGTGGTGAGTCCTATCTTCCCAGGACAAACCACCTTCCTTCTACCTATGTTGTTTCTTGTCTATCTTCTTAATTGATGGTGAGTCTAGGACATGTCTTGGCCCACGACCCATCTTATGACTAGGGGCATTGTTCGACATCTTGTAGACTCTCATAGATTCTACATGTTATGTGTTGTATTTGAAGCTTATGATTTCAGTTATCTATTGGATATGGATATCATGGATTGATTATGGGAATTATGATATGTATGTATGTTTGATGTGGAAATGTTGAAGATCCTAAGCTCCATATTGCTCCCATAGAATGAGTCATACTTACTCGCCCCTTTGTTCTTGTGTGCTATGTGCTATGTGAATCTATATAAATCCCTTTCCCTTCGATATCTTCATAGCGTGAGTCCTAGTTTCCCATTCCTTAGAACAATGTGTTCACTATGTGAATGCGCTTTCGAACTGATGTTGTGAATTTGGATACTTTGATACTTGTTTGGGGACTCTCAGGTTCCTATTCACTATGTCACTTCTAGGACCTAGGCTCGGCTCGTGACAAAGATGATATCAGAGCATTAGGTTTATAAATGGTCCTCATAGTCCAACATGCCGCGTTACATAGAGTCTTATTCATGGGTGTGAAGAGTGCCACGTCTATGGGTAGGAGGCTACAAGGTGTTTTAGGAAATGTTTCACTTTTCATGATTCTAATCATGCCATGGTGCGTATCTTAAGATTTCTTATCTCTATCCCTCCCTATCGAATAGGGAGAGTTACTTTGAGCTCATAATGTAATCCATGGGAGGAAGATGTTGTAGCAATCTTATAGATGAGGTCAAAAGGGGAGTTGGTGAAGGATGTGCATTGTTTGACATGCTTGCTCCTTTGGATATTCAAAATTTTCTTGGGTTGGCTGGATATGATGGAAGGTTTGTTGAAGGTTTCTTATCTATTGTATCTCTGTTGATCAAGTTGACTAAAAAGAAGGCTACGTTGTATAGTCAGGTGAGTGTGAGGTGAGTTCTCAAACCTTGAAAGGTCAACTTACATCAGCTTTGGTTTGGGCATTACCGAATGGCTTAGATAGGTTGGTGGTGTATTGTGATGCTTCTCGGTTTGGGTTGGGGTTGTGTATTTATGAAACATGTTAGCTTATACATTAAGGCAATTGGAGGTACATAAGCGTAACTACCTGACTCATAATCTTGAGTTAGCGACAGTGGTGTTTGCCTTGAAGATTGGGAGATACTATTTGCATGGGGTGTATGTCGATGTCTTTACCGACCACAAGAGTTTGCAATATGTGTTCACTCAAAAGGATCTTAACTTGGGACTAAGAAGAGGGTTAGAACTCCTTAGGGGCTATGCCATGAGTGTACAATGTAATTTCAGCAAGGCAAATGTTCTAGCCAATTCTCTGAGTAGGCTATCTATGGGAATTGTGGCTCGTGTTGATGAAGGGGAGAAATATTCGACAAAAAATGTTCATCGTTTGGCTATATTGGTTGTTAGGTAGACCGACTCTAATAATGTTGGTGTTCATGTTTAGAATGGGGCTGAATCTTTTGTTGTTGTTGATGTTAAGGCTAAGGAAGATCTAGATCTGTCATTGGTTGGATTGAGAGGTTTGTTGCCAAAATAATAAGATAGAGGCTTCCTCCCAAGAGGGAGATGGTGCGTTTCGGTATCAAAGTCAGTTGTGTGTTCCGGATGTGGGTGATCTTAGCGAAAATGATCATGAGTGGAGCCTATAACTCTCATTATTTGATTCACTTGGAATCTACTAAGATGTGTTGGGATTTGAAGGAGGTGTATTGGTGGCATGGTATGAAAAAGGACATAACCAAGTTTGTACATGATTACTCGAGTTGTCGACGAGTGAAGGAGAGCACCAAAGGACCGTGGGGTGGCTCAAGACATTGAGATCCCTACTTGGAAGTGGGAGAATGTAAATATGGATTTTGTGGTTAGTTTGCCCAGGATCATAGGTAATTTGACTCTATTTGTGTTATCGTTGACCGGATGACTAAGTCGACTCATTTTCTACCACTCAAGACTACTTTTAGCGCCGAAGATAATGCAATGTTGTACATCCAAGAGTCAGTGCGGTTACATGGTATGTATAGGTCTATTATATCGGATTGCGTACCCAATTTACTTCTCACTTTTGGAGGTCGTTTCAAGGAGTGCTTGGTACTAAGGTAAAGTTGAGCACCGCCTTTTATCCTCAAACTGATGGAAAAACTGAGAGGATAATTCAAACTTTGGAGGACATGTTGAGGGCTTGTGTGTTGAAATTTAAAGGTTAATTGAGGGGAATCATCTACCACTTCTTGAGTTTGTTTACTACAATTTCCTTCATGCTAGCATTGGTATAACATTGTTTGGGGATTTACAGAGTAAAAGTGTAGACCTCTAGTGAAGTGGTTTGAGTTAAGATGAAATGACTTCTATATGTGTGTATTTGGTGTTGGAGGCTACAAAAAGGTGAAATTGATGAAGGAAAGGTCAAAGATGGTTCGAAGTCATCAAAAGTCTTATTTTGGTGTTAGAAAGAAGGATATTGAGTTTTGTAGTAATTATTGGGTGCTTATGAAGGTCTCACCTATGAAGGGTGTGGTGCATTTTAGGAAGGAGGGAAAGCTAAGCCCCCGGTATATAGGTCCTTATGAGATTGTTGAAGTGGATTGTGAACGTAGCTTATTGGTTGGATTTGCCTCCGGAATTGAGCTCTAGTCATTTGGTTTTGCATATATCTATGTTGAGGACGTTTGTTGGTAATACTAGTGTTATTTTGCCTTTAGAAGGTGTTGAGGTTGAGGAGACCTTTTCTTATGGAGGAAGCTTTGGTTGAGATTTTAGATAAGGAAAGTGAAGCGGCTTCACAACAAGGATGTGGCTTCGGTGAAGGTACTTTAGAGGAATCAACACGTATGAAATGCTACGTGGAGAGTAGAATCAAGTATGATGCGACAATACCTTTATCATTTCTAATCTACTCAAGCCTATGATATTAGGTTCTTCCTATTCTTAGTGGTCCTAATTCTTTCACTCTTGAGTTTCCTAACATGACATGCATACATGTGCGCGAAAATGATTTTTATGATGTTTTGAATGATTTGAATACATTTTAATATGGGTTTTAAAGGCTATATATTTTCAAATGATAAGCTATGCATTGTACCTTGTGTTCGGATGTTTCATGTTCTAAGTCAAGCCTTTCAAGCCTCATTCCACCAAATTCGAGGACGAATATTCCCATTGGAGAGATGATGTAAGGACTGGAATTTGTACAACCTCAATGAAGCATGGAAGTTTGGTTTCGAAAAAGTTTTGAACCAAGGTGACGCTTCATGGGAGCCCTCACGGTCCGTGTGAGGTCATACGGCCCGTGTGGAGCATCCATGGAGTGGCCCTTGGCCTTTGGAGGATGTTTGGCCCTTAAACATGGTGTTTTAAACTAAGGCACACCACACTTGGATCCCTCATGGTCCGTGTGACACTTCATGGACCGTGTGGTAGCCTTGGCTTGAAATCCCACAATGTTGGGACCAAGTATGGTTACACGGCCAAGTTCACGGCCCGTGTGGGGTATCACAGCCCGTGAGGCCTTCCGTAAGGCTTCTGGAGTTAAATTTTTCTAAGTATGGAATCATCATCTCGTAACTTGATCGTGGAATGTTTTCTAAGGATAGAGATACGAGCAGTGTCAAGGCCCTTGTGACACTACACGACCGGTGTAACTTCCCGTGAAGGTGACTTCGTTGAAAAATTCCAAGTATAAAAGCTCAAGATATGTTCACTTTCAAGACTTCAATTCAAGTTTATTTAAGTTGTTTAAAGCCATCATGGGTCTCCTACATCAAGTCAAGTTCAAAGGAATTTCATTAGCTAAGTTTTTCATAAGTATAGATAGAAGAGTCAAAGTTAAATGGGCATATCTCTTAGCACAAATAGAAATATGTGACCCACAACCTATCAAATTGAATCTCTTTAAATTAGCTTCCCAATGCATCCAGTTTCACCTCATTCCAAGTTCAGAGCAAGAAATTATGCCCTTTTTTGTAGAATCTGTCTGAGCTAGACGGAGAGCCTTCACGAACCATGAAGAGCTTCACGACCTGTGAAGCCAACCGTGTCAAGTTAAGTTTAAAAATTAAAGGGGCATTTTATTGAGGTATTTCTGATATTTTGACCCATCCCCAAGTCTTTTAAGACCTTTTTAACCCCCCTTTATATTCCTAAACTTCTCCTACACTAATTCTAAACTCTCATTCAAGACTAACACTTAGTTTCTAGGATTAGACTCTCAAAATTCTCTGTAAGTCTCATCTTCAAGATTCAAGCTAGTATTCAATTGGAATTTTAAAATTCAAGCTAAATTCTTCTCAAATTGATCTTCCTATTCAAGGTATTTGGGATTGATTCTTGGTTCCTTTCAACCAAGAAGACCCAAACTCTTTTAAATTGATTTTTATGAATTTTAGTTTACTTTAAATATGGATTTTCATCATTTGATATTATTAATCCAATTGATGTATGAGTTGTACCTTATCTATGATTTTAATTTAGTTTAATCCCTATTAGGATGATTTACATTGAGTTATGAAGCTATGAACATGCATCTCCCCTTAAAAGTTGATTTATGCATGGGTGATTAAAATTATGATTTAGATGTTGATTTGATTATGGATTACTCAATTTCATGTTATAATGCTGATTTTTGCTTGAACCTATATTACCCATGCTATTCGCACATCATGCATTTCATTTGCATTCATGAGCATTGGTCTTTATGGAAATTATGAAGTGGGTTAAAATCAATTATGTTTTATGCAATGATTTTGATAAGATATTTGTTATGACAAGAATGTGATCATATATATATGTCAATGATTATGGATTTTGAGAATTTTGGGTGCTTGTACCATTCTATATTTGTAATCAAACTCGTCCTATGCATGAATATTATAATAATGAGCTATGATTTGGCATTTGAGCCTAAATATGCATTGATCATATTTGAAATGACTATTGCTTTTTTTAAAGTGTGTATATACATATACTATATGTATTCTCATGGGATGTTAGCTTAGCACTGATGGACTCGGGGCATTAGGGCTAACCCTAAGGGTCCTCTCCCTTTCCTCAAACTATGTGCCTAGTATATGTTATGAGAATCCTATCCGAAATGGGATATGTTCCCGTGTAAGTAAGGTTGCTCCATACGAAATGGGATATATTCTCACAAGCTGAAGTATTATGATATGATATAACAAATCCTTTTCGAAATGGGATATGCTCCCGTAAGGGGGTTGCTTCATACGAAATGGGATAGGCTCCTGTAAGGTGAAATATGGTTTACCTTTGGCAAGTAAACCACCTCTATGCTGGTGAGGGGATTTCATCGGGATTCCAAGTACTAGCTCACTTGGTCTTACACATGTCGATTGAGGTCACATCCTCGCTAAGTATGAACATCATTGCATTCATGCATTACGAATTCCATGGAAAATTTTATAGTACTCTTCCTTGGATATATAATTCTTCCTATATTATTTGCCCTTGTCATCTAACATTGAAATGCAGGTTTGCTAAGTTATATGCATTGCATGCACGCATAATTAGTACATTCAAATGTAGTAACGCATACTCTATGCCTACATGATTTTACCATGTAAGGATCGTGTGTTATGATCATCCACCGCTTGACGGTAGCTTGGATTCAGAGAGTTGATATTGTGATGAGTCTTATCTTCCATAGACAAACCACCTTCCTTCTACCTATGTTGTTAGCGGTTTATCTTCTTAATTAAGTGTGAGCCCGGGATATGTCTTGGCCCCCGTCCCATCTTTTGAGGCATTGTTGGACATCTTGTAGACTCTTGTAGATTCTACATGTTATGTATTGTATTTGAAGCTTATGATTTCAGTTATCTATTGGATATGGCTATAATGGATTGATAATGGGAATTATGATATGTATGTATGTTTGATGTGGGAATGTGGAAGATCCTAAGCATCGTATTGCCCCCATAGAGAGTGTCATACTTACCCGCCCCTTTGTCTTATGTGTTATGTGAATTTATGTAAGTCCCTTTCGCTTCGATATCCCCAGAGCGTGATTCCTACTTTCCTATCCCTTAGAACTATCTGTTCACAATTTGAATGCGCTTCCAAACCGATGATGTGGATTTGGATACTTTGAGGCTTCTTGGACTCTGGGGTATCTATTCACTGTGTCACTTCTAGACCCTATGCCCGGGTCGTGAAAAATTAAAGCCAAATGTTTGATTTAATTAAGAGCCCAATCAACATTACTCAACTCAACTTCTTAAGTGATTCTCAATGATGGTATCTCAACCTCGGGAGGTATCCTGTTTCTGTTCGATATACTAACAAGTACAAAGTTGCTCCAATCGATGTTCTAACAATTGTACGATAACACAGTAAGACATATAGCAACATCTCATGCCACCCTCTGTGCATGTCAATGATCTTCCTGAAAATCCTCTTGATGTTCTTGTTGGCGGCTTCTAGGGCTCCATTCATTTTAGAGTGATATGTTGTTGTGTTTCTATGAGTAATCTTGAATTTCTCACATATTTCTTTCATCAAAATGACTATTAAGATTTGCCCCATTATCCGTAATAATAGAATTTGGCATCAAGAATCGGCATATTATGTTGTTGTGAAAAAAATTTAATACCATCGTCTTTGTTATGAATTTGTAAGAGCTTGCCTCCACCCACTTGGTAAAGTGATTAATCACAACGAGAATGAATCTATGTCCATTAGAGGCAACCGACTCTATTAGATCAATGACATTTATGCCCCAAAATATAGACGGTCAAGGGGAACATATAGCTTTGAGTTCTTTAGGAGGTACTCAGATCAAATCACCATGTATCTGGCAGTAATCACATTTTTGGATGAACAACAACAATCATGTTGCATAGACATCCAAAATTAACCAGCTCAAAGGATATTCTTTGCCAAGTTAAGTCCATTTATATAAGTACTGCAAACTCCACCATGCACATGTTCAATAAGTTTCATAGCTTTTGTGGTGTCGACACACCATAGGAGACCTAAATCCGGAATCGTCCTATAAAGGATTTTCCACTTGGAAAGAAGAAGTTAGTTATTTGGCATATGACCTTCTTTTAATTGGAAGTAGCACTTTCGGGATATGTTATGGTCTCCAAATATTTCTTTATGTGAAAATACCAAGGCTTTTCGTCTTGTTCTGCTTCAACATGCAATCAGTGGGCATGTTTGTCTTTTAAGTCTATCTCCATTGGATTATTATATGTCATATCTGGATGCTGGATCAACAAGGAAATGGTAGCAAGGACATCAGTGAACTCATTCTGCGACCTTGGAGTATGCTTCAATTTAATCTTTCGAAATCTCTTGCACAACCTTTGCACTAACTGTACATATGGTATGATCTTTATATTCTTTACATCCCATCCTCCTTGGAATTCATGAATCAGAAAATCTGAATCCCCAATAACTAACAACTCTTGGACATTCATGTCAATAGCCATCTCCATTCCAAGAATGCAAGCTTCGTATTTAGCCATGTCGGTGCAACGAAATAAAAGTTTTGCAGCCATAGGATAATATTGGCCAGATTCTAATACCAAGACCACTCCAATTCCACTACCTCGACAATTTACTGCTCCATCAAAGATCATTCGTCATCCAGGATGTCTCAAAGATGTCTTCTCCTACAAATGATATAAGCGGCTCTTATTCATCACTAACTAGATTCTCTACAAGATGGTCAACTATAACTTGTGCCTTGATTGCTTTCTAAGTCAAGTACATGATGTCAAACTCGCTCAACAACATTTTCCACTTCGCTAACCTTTTGGCTGGCATCGCCTTCTGAAAGATATACCTCAAATGATCAGTCTTCAAAATGAGGTATGTAGTGTATGAACATGAGTAGTGCCTCAATTTTTTAGCAACCCAAGTCAGAGCATAATAAGTCTTCTTTGAATAAGTATATCGAGCCTCATATGGAGTGAACTTATTGCTTAGGTAGTAGATAGACAAGTACAACAACAGGGAACTTTCTTTTCGTGGAGGGACTAGTACTAGTGCATTGGAGAAGTGACTTTTGAGAGTGTCAAAAGTAGTTTGGCATTCCTTGGTCCATTTCATCAATACAACTTTTTTTCAACAATTGAAGGATGGGCTTACAAATCACCATGGATTGAGCTATGAATCAACTGATGTAATTTAATTTTCCTAAGAAACTCATAACTTCTTTCTTCATCTTTAGAGGGGGGAAACTCCTAGATTGCTTTAATTTTACAAGGGTCAAGATCAATATCTCTTCTACTAACTATGAATCCCAACAATTTACTGGTGGGCATTCCAAAAGCACAACTAGCTGGATTTCGGTTCAGATTGTATCAACCTAGACAATTAAAGAACTTCTTTAAGTGAGTCAAAATATCCACACTCTCGCGGGACTTGATAATGACATATCTACATACACCTCGATCTCTTTGTTAATCATATTATGAAAAGGGTTATCATAGACCTCATATAAGTAGCTCCATCATTTTTAAGACTAAATGGCATCACCTGATCATGGTACACACCCCAGGGTGTGATAAAGGCTGTCTTTTCTCTATCTTCTTAATCCATTAAAACTTGGTGATAACCTGTGAAACAATCCACGAACAACTGTATCTCGTGCTTGGCACAATTGTCAATGAGAATATGGATGTTTGGTAATGGAAAATCATCTTTGGGGATGGCTTTATTAAGATCTCTAAAATCAACACAAATTCTAGTCATTCTATCCTTCTTGGGAACTAGGACTTGGCCAACCAAGTGGGATATCATGTCACTTGTACCACCTTGGATTTTATTTGCTTAGTAACCTCCTCCTTGATCTTTAGACTCAAATCCGGTTTGATTTTTCTAGCTTTTTGTTTCATTTGACTAAATTTTGGATTGATGTGTTGTCAAATACAACACATTTGATGCTTCAAAACTTTGAATTTTGTGTGTTCTCAAAGAGATGTTAGTAGATTTGATGTATTTTTATGTTTAATTTGCGATATTATAGGGTTGGCATAATATTTGGGCTGAGTGTGCAAAGTTTGCAGAAGTTAAGGTTTCATGAGACCCTTTATAGGCCGTGGAAAATTCTACGGTCCATAGAGTTGGTTTCGTACAAAATTCCAGTGAAGGGTTTTTAAGTTAAGTATATGAACATGCAGATGAGCCATAGAAAATTTTGTTAGTCATAGACTTGGTGTCGTGTTCTGAGGATCAGAAAATGAGGAGTTGCTGAAAAGTTAGTAGAGAAAACCCTTTACGGGCCATTGACTTTATATGACCCATAGATTGGCGTAGTAGAAGTCAACCCTAGAATTGAAGATGAACTCCATGAAGCCCCGACTACGGGCCGCAAAACATTATACGGCCCGTAGAAGTGCTCGTAGAACCTGCCGACCCAATTCTCTTATTTTGTTTTGGTTTGTATTTTAAATACTATAAATAGGTTTTTTAAGTTATTTTTCATAAGTAACATTACAGAATAGTGGAGAATAGTAGAGAGCTTGAGAAAAGAACTTGTGAAATAATATTTTCTGCTTTTAATTCAATCTTGTGATTCTTGGTGAAAAGCTTGGATTTATTATTCTTAGTTCTCTTGTGTAAGTGCTCAATTGTGTTATTCAAATTCATGATTCTTGCATCTACACTGATCATGAGTAGCTAAATCCACAGCTAGGGTTGTGGGAACCATGAAGAATTAACAAGGTAAAACTGGATAATTCATAATTTTTGAAAAGTGTGCATGCATGTATTAAGTAATTCTCTTTGGTTTGAATGCTTTTTAATAGTGGCCAACGTTAGAACTCGCTTAGTGTTACTAACTGGATCAAGGTAGTAATGAATAGGAAAAGAGATTAATTAATAGGATTCGATTGATATTTCTCGTCTAATCAACCAAACTGGGCCAAAGAGAGGTTGTATGGATCAACATGTAAGGATTAGTACTGTCACACTAAGGGTATGGATCAAATCACATAGTGAAATTTGCCTCTCGCCTAGATCAAAGGGATTGGTAAACTTACCTTACCGTTCAGCATATTACACACTGGAAAAGAATCTGATTATCTGGTAATACCAAGTTAGTGAATCATGGGGAACACAATACCCTAGTTACTCTTCATGCTGATTTCACACTTGTATTAGTTTAGAATTACTTTTCATAGCTTATAAAAATCACCCCCTTTGGGGAAATAAGTATGTTAATCCACCCGAATTGCTATAAATTCTTCTAAGTCTACTATATTCCCTGTGAGTTCGACCCTAACCTTGGTTAAATTATATATCTTGACAACGACCGCTTTAGCCTTCAAAAAGGAGGTGTAGCTTAGGTGACATCAAGATTTTGGCGGCGTTGCCGGGGAATACAGATATACTTGTTTAATTTGAGTAGTTCAGGAAATAATCCTTATTTCCCTCATTTTACGTTTTTTGTTATTTTTGTTCTTTTGCAAGGTGCAAGTGTAGTGTATGCCCAACACATGAAGTTGAGGCATTCCCATGACTCAGTTTGACCCAGAGATCCAGAGAAGGTTTAGAAGAATGACCCACGAAAATGCAAATAATAGGATGAATGCAGCTCCGAATCAGAACTAGAATGAGAATGAGAATGTCAACAACCCATCTCCTCTTGAGGACATTGATCCACAACCATAGGACTTCAATGTCGAAGCTTATCAGTGGAATCAATATCGGCTGAATCCAATGGCTATGGATGTGAGTGGAGCCAGTGTGTTACCACCAGATGGAACAAAGTTCATGGTTTCGAGTGGGTTTCTTCAGATATTGCAGAATTGTAGGTTATTCGCGGGCCTACCATAAGAGGATCCGCATAGTCATTTGCACAACATTTTGTTTGTCTAGGAAAGCATAATGGGAGCATAAAATCTATCTATGGATGCTATTGGACTGCGTGTCTTCCTATTATCTTTGATAAGCAATGCAGTTCTACGACTATCCAAGCTCCCACAGAGTTCGATCACTAGTAGGCTGAGTTATAGAACGCCTGTTTGGAGAGTTCTTCCCGGGATTAAAGAATCTCAAGTTGAAGGATCAGATCAATAACTTTAAGCAACTTCCTGGTGACTCGATCAGTACTACAAGGGAGCGGTTCACAAAATATCTGTGAAGTATGCCTGAACACATAATTGTTGATTATGCCTTAGTGGAGTTCTTCTACTATGCCCTAGACGAGAATAGCCAAGCATGTGTTGACACCATGATGGGGGGTATATTTTAAGATCAACCATTTGTAAGGGTTGCTGAGAAGCTGGAAAAGGTGGTCAAGACAAATCGTGCATGGGGCTGAGAGATAGGTCCTCTACCAAGAGCTTGTGTTCTTTTAGTGTTAGTTCGGAACAAGCTAAAATAAATAAGGAGATAATGCAAAAGCTTGCTTGGATTAGTACCGACATGGAGGTGATGATGAAGCAGAATCAGGAACAAGTTAATGAAGTTGTTCATCAGCCTTTGGGAGCACCCATGTACGAGGAGTTTTTTTATCAGGAGGACACTTGCTTCATTGTTGATTAGAAGGGGGGTTTCTGAACCAATGCTAAAGGGTCTAATCAGTACTACTGGCGCCAAGGTCAAGGAAACAAAGCTCAGAAATTTAACCGAGATGGAACTTTCAGAGAAAATTATGGAGGTTACTATGGTACGAATAAGGTCCAGGATAGTGATGCTGATTGGGGTCATAGAGATGTCTATAGAAATGGTCCTTACGTGCCACCACACAATCGTGATACTGGTGCTAGTAGTTCTAGAATTGAGATGATGTTTGACCGACCATTGAAGAAGGCTGACACACAGGATAAGACCTTGAGGGGGATAAAGTCTGACATCTCCAGTATAAATAGGAAGATCGAATCTCATTCTATTGCTATCAAACAGCTGAAGCAACAGTTTTATCAAGTATCCACTCAACTCAACCAGCGTCAAAGATTTATACTGCCTAGCAACATAGTACAAAATCCAAAAAAATGAAAGGGTAGTGTATGACGGTTACTACTCATGGTGGTAAGAGTACCATTGATCCCTCATGCCTGCGGATGATGATGATGTTCGAGAGGAGACAGTTGAGGTCAAAGATGCTGACACTAGAGATTATCGTGCCAAAGATGGGGTGAGTGATACTGCAGAGGTGCCACAGAAGCTGAAGCCCATTCCTAGACCTCCTCCTCCCTTCTCTCAAAGAATAAAAAAGGAGGACAAGGGTAAGTTTAAGCACTTTCTCTCCATGCTGAAATAACTCTCCATCAGCATTGCTCTTATTGAGGCATTGGAGAAGATGTCATGGTATGCGAAGTTTATGAAAGACTTGATTACAAAGAAGCAGATTGTGAGTCAGGAGCTCTCTCAAGAGCTTCAACATTGCACTGCAATTGCGACAAGGTCCTTGGTGCAAAAGTGCAAAGATCTTGCTTTGACCATACCCTGCACTATTGGAGATATGGAGTTTGCAAGAGCATTGTTTGATCTTGGTTCCAACATAAATCTAATGCCCCTTGCAGTCTTCCAAAGGCTAGGATCGAAAGCTCCTACTCTGACGAGCATGCAACTATTGATGGTTGTCCGCATGGTGAGGAAGCATGTGGGGATACTTTATGATGTCCTCATCAAAGTTGAGGAATTCATATTTCTTGTAGACTATGTGATTCTAGATAGTGAAATCGACTTCAAAGTCTCAATTATCTTGGGAAGGTCCTTCCTAGCCACTGATCGAGCACTGGTGAACATAGAAGCTGCCCAACTCAAATTTTGATTGAATGATGAAGAAGTTGTCTTCAACATCTGTCAGTCAATGAAGAAGCCAGAAAACATGAAGAAGGATGTTTGAGCTTTTGGTGAAGTCTAAATAACCAAGTTGTCCAAGTATTGCCGCAACAATACATCAAGCGAGGCAACCCAAGAGATTTGATGTAATTGTTGTAGTTTTGTTTTGTTTTTAGCTTTTGAACTTGTAGATAGTTTAATATTTTGTATTTTGGTTGTAATTTGTGGACATTGGACAAGTTGCATATAGGGAAACAATGTGCTTTGTGAAGAATGTGTAGGTTTATGACTAAGTCCTCCATGCTTGACTGAAAAGGCATCAAGAAGTGTTTCTATGACTGGTTCTACGGGGCATATGTAAAACTAGCACCCGCACATTGTCTCGTAGAACACTTCCATGGAGCAAAATGTTGTGCACTCCAGTCTATGAGCCAACTTTATGGCCTATAGATAAAACTACAGGCCGTGAATGGGGCTCATAGACCCCAGTAAGTTCTTCTATTTTTAGCTAAATATGGAGGTTTCTATGACCAACTCTATGAGTTGTATTCAATTCTATGGCCCGTAGACTGGTCCGTGAAACCCAGTCCCCAAAATTAAAGTTTGGGTATTCCACGAATCCAGGATCTAAGGGCCATAAAATTCCCTACAACCTGTAATGGGGTTTTGTAGAGCCCAGGCCCACTAATTTTGGCCAACCTATTCAAGCTATAAATAGAAAGGGTCAAATTAATTTGACCCCATTCTTTCGCAAAATTGCTCAAAAGAACTCGGCACCCCTACCCTTGTGTTTCTGACCACCGGCGACCTGCCACCACCCCTTTTCCGGTGAATTTTTTGATAGTTTCCGGCAACCCTAAGGTTCCCCTCCTCGGCTCCTCCTTCAAATTCTAGCATCTTTTTCACTCAAATTCCGTAAGATCTTTGTCTTAAACCCTTTTAAATACCAAATTGTTGAGATTAAGTTGAAATTAATTGTCGGACATGGTAATTGGACTAGTAGAGGTATGAACCCATGTTTGCCAATGTGTGTGCTTAAAATTGAATCATGATTAATAAGGTTATACTTGAATATGATTGAAAGCCAAAAAATTGTGTGTGTAGCCTTGTCTATGTGTTTAATGATGTATGTGACAATCATGTCGTTTAAATTGAATTGACTATGTGCTTGAAAAATTGATGTGTTATTGCATGTGTGTGTAATTTAATTCTAATTTGTTCAAAAGGGGTCGGTTGGCTTGGGAAAATGTGCAAAATGATATTCGATGGAGTTATATGAAAAGAATTACATGTGGGGTGTTAGGTGTTCGATTGAAATCATGTGGGGGTGTACCATAACTTGCTTCAATGCTGAATTTGTTGTGTGGGGTACGTTTTGATAGGCTTGGAAATTAGGTTCTAGGTTTGTCACTCTATGAGAGACTTCTACGGTCTGTGGAAACTTTCACGAGCCGTAATTGCCCTTCGAATGAAAGATCAAAAACATGAAGTTTCTGAGAACCTATTAGATGAGACCTTATACGAGCCATAAAACATTTTACGACTCATAGACAAGTCTCATAGATCCCTGCCTATTAAAATTGAAACACTGGAACACTTCTACAACTCAGTCTACGACTCGCACAACTTTTTATGTGTCATACCTGGTCTCGTAGATGCAATTCAAGTAACCAAAATTGTTGCACTCTATTTCTACGAGGGCCTTCTATGGCTCATAATTCATACTACAGCACATAGAATTGCCTTCGTTGACCTATCTGTGAACAAGTCTGAAATGTTTTTGCTTTTAGTTCCTTGACTTGTGGGGCTAACCATGTTTACTAAATGTGTATGTTTTAGGTATAATGGCCCCAAAGCCAAGACGTGATTAGATCCGAGCCTTGTAGTGGAGGCTAAGAGATGAGCCTTGAGGAATCAAGACAACCCCCAGGTGAGTGGTTAGATTAAGGATCTTAGCGTCAAACATGACTCGGATGTTGAGAATCCACAGACATAGATTGTCGCCAGACTTGGGCAGACCCAGACCCGGGCTATTGTTGTTCACTCTCCCTAGTCTAAAGAGGGAGGCAACAAAGATAGCAACTCCATTCAAATGCCTCTATTTAGAGAGGAGTCAGAGTAAGAGTCACCATCCAGCGACGAGTCAAAGACGGAGTCCTCTACTGCACCACCTCAGGCATCACCATCACCTCCGGAAGCTCTATCTAGCTGGTGGTGTGTCGAGGGTATGCGAGAGATCTACATAGAGGGAATGCAGTGGAATGAGCGAGGCAAACCAGCTCACTCTATTTTTGAGAAGTGCTGGATCATCACTTCTGGACTAAATAGTGTCCCCGGCTTTGGGGACACTATCAGGAAATACGAGCTCTAGTTCCTGGCCAAAGCTCCGAAGAAGTACTCCCCGACCATGGTTTGTGATACACCAAATTTACACTCCAAAAGGAATAATAAGTCAGTCATTGATCAAATATAGAACTCAATAAGAGTTGAGGTTGATCGCACAGGGAATGCATGGGAATAAATCTATTAGCACCCTTTTGAAGATATAAGTTCTATTCCCAAGATAAAGATGCATGAAGTAAATGGGGGGTTTGTGATGTTTCAACTTAATTCCTAATATAAAGTAGCTAATGCATACATGGACTACTAGATTTCAAATAGTTAATGAAAAGCTAAGTTTGTGTTTCCCATGACGTCTAATACGATAACCAAAATTGGTACGGAAAACCCATTCATGATTGCGTATACAAGATCAAACAAATTATATAACACCTAGTTTACCCTCCAGTCCTCCCTAGATGTATTTCACTCATTATCTTCCGGTCTCAGAATGTATACAATTTTAACCTTTGTTCTAGATCTCAGAATACTCTCACCTTTCAGTCCCAAGTACTTAGACTAGGTTAAAAACCCTGAATTTCTGTTGTAGGATTCTTTTCCTAATCGCTACATCCCTCTTAGGCATGTAACAAATACAGGTTTACCCTAACGCGTCGACTCATTAAGTAAGAAGTTAAACAAAAGAATGTTACAATGTATACAATGATCAATCCCAAGAGTTCACCCCCCAAATTTGTTATCTTATTGAATTGTCATGGTTCCCACAACCCTAATTATGGGTTTAGCCTAGCATATTCAAAATGATTTTCCTACAACAATACAAAGGAATCGTGGTAAATAACTTACTATTGATAGAATGATGAATCCACGTGTTACAATCTCTAAAGAGATGATCAAAATCCAAGAATTCAACGTAAATTAGCATACAATAGTGCTCTCTTTTTGTTCTCTTACTCCAGCCATTCAATAATAATGAAAATGGAATAAAACTAATATATACATACAAGGAAAAACCTAATCCAACTTAAAATAGGAAAATAGACATCAACATGGTTATGAGTATTTTTACGGACCATGAGGGTCTACACGGACCTTGAAAGGGTCCATTACCTGCCTTGCGTTCCCACGTGTATCGACACGGTCTGTGTAGAGGTTCACGGGTTGTGAAATGGCTCGTGACCCTTACCTTACCGAATTCCAAGCAACATTTTGATCCTCCATCTATACGACCTATGTCACGGTCTCGTAGTTGATCACACGACCTATGACGGGCCCTATCTCTCTCCACTTGCACAATTTTTGTTATTTTTATGGTGTTCCTTCCAATTTACGTCAATTCTATAGCCCGTGTCGATTTCTATGGCTCGTGAAAGGCCTCATGGGACATGCCTTAGTCTCCTTCATTCAAGCTCCTTCGGCACACTTCCAGGCTTCATTCTTCAAGCCAAGTGTGAGGCCATGACGGGACTCACGGTTTGTTGAGTGACACACGGGTCGTGAAGGCACCTGTGATCCTTCACTTGGTTCAATTTATTGCTTCATTCATCTGGGCCAGTCCATGTGCCCTCCCACTATCCGTTTGAGGCTACATGGGGCGTGAAGGCCTCCATATGCCCACACTTTAGCTCTTTTCACTCCTTTTCTCGCACTTTACCCATTGTTCCATGCCTTAACCATTTTCCTAAAAAATAGTAAAAATACATACATCAAACCAACAAATTCGCTTGAGAACATGCAAAAATTCTATGTTCAAAGCGTTACAAGAGTTGTATTTCCATGACTCATCAACACCCTCAACTTAGAACATTTGCTTGTTCTTAAGCAATGACGACTCAACCAAACAATGCATAAATACAATTGCCTCATTTTACTTATGGGTAACCTTTCGATTTCAACATATATGCTCAGAAAATGTGCTTAGAATGTGCTTACACTTTTACACCGATTTAGGTAAACATCCTGCATGTACGGTTAGCCCACATAAGATCGGGAACAAAGATGAACCAGTTGCATTAGCAACCAATCAGTGCAAGGATAGTGCCCTTACTACAAAAAAGTCTCACCCACACAACAAATCAATGTAGAATAGAGACTAGAATGTAGACACTCACTCTCGCAAATTATTTTCAGTGGACACACAAGTATCGACTATAAGCTTGCCCTTATTTTCACCACCTCAACTCTTGCACAACCCTTTTAGGATCACATTAGGACTTTTGTAGCTTGTAATATAGGCTCGGGTTAGGGTAGTGTACATTTAGGATCAAGTGATTAATCGTCCCTTCCAAGACACTACTTTGACTCGGCCAACTGCTCTCAGTTTGTAGTTCCTATTGCTCCCACTTTTCACTTTCTCTGCCATTTGGGAGTGATTTCCGTGATCATTTTCTTGTTGTTTTTTTTCTTTGACAATCACACCCCCATTTTTCTTTTCCACTTATCGATTGTCTCTTTTCCTCACTTATTTTTCTGCTTTTCCTACAGTAGCCACTCTAAAAAACTTAGGCTTTTGGCTTACGCTGAGGTTCACAATGTCTTTTTACAGGACCAGGGCCAGCATAAGCCACCCTCAACTTAGGCCTTTGGCCTAGGCTGAGGCTCACAATGTCCTTGGAGAGACCAGGGCCAACGTAAAACATTGTAGACAGATAGGGGAGGTGAGTTGGGTGATTACAAAGAAAAGGGTCTATTTAGGCTCAACTCTTTGGTTCAAAAAGGGTAACTTCATATGGTTGGTGAACTTTTAGGCTAAGTGACTAATCAACAAAAAGGGCATAAGATCATATCCTAGTTCAGTCATTCCATTGTTTTGGTGGGACTAACTAGGCAAGTTCTAGCTTACGAGTGTGCCGCCTGAAATTAAGTAAATACGCTCACACACACGCGACACATCTCCTACACTAATTAGCATAATCAACATAGTCATGCGTCATTCATTAATATACCAACCATAGAATGCATACGATGCTTTCCATAAATCATAACAATTAGTTAGGATGGGATGCATGCACATACAAGCTTTTGGAAACATCACAACTTAAACATGCCAATTCTACTGGATAATACACTTGAGAGAAAGAAATTTGGCAAGAAAAACTCTCAAGTGGCAGGATGCCCAACCCCTCCAAGAAGACGATGCGATGCCCTCATTGCTCCATAGCTATAAATAAAGCACAAAATGGGAATAGAACATACCTGGGACACCCTAGGTGTCAGTCAGAATGTCAAGATCAGAACCATCTGCAGGGCCCCTGTCATCGGAAGCCATACACGATCCGAAAGTGGTCCCGGAGTCTTCTATCCTTATTGCCTCTCATGCTAGCCACTACCTTTCTTCTCGCTCTGCAACTGCTCGATGTAAGGTTCTCATAGCCTTGCACAATTTCATCTCCACTGTGAGTTGCGGATCTTGCGGAGGGCTGTTGCATCCGCTGCATCTCTTGTCTTTGTCCTTTCTTCTGGATTCTTCAGTGGGTGGCATCGTTGCAGTAGCTGGAGCGGGAAGAACGCCCCATATATCGTCTGAAATCGGAGCCATAGGGGCATTGAAAAGTGACATCCAAGGCTCTAGAGGTACGGCCGGCACAGTGCGGTTGTACTAAGTCATCAGCTGGGCAATTTGGTCCTTCGTGTCACTCACTGTTTGCACAAGTTAGGCCAATTTATCTCCAGACATACACCCAAAAAAATCATGGAAGCACCCCTTCAACATGTTGACATGATTCTGCAAGCTGCTGATTTGACCCAGAAGTTCATCCCAGAAGCGATTCTCTGCCTGTTGGACATGAGACTGAACCACCTGTGGCATTCATGTGACTATTTGATCAACAATCACGTGTGTTTGTTATTGGTCGGTCACCACTCTTGCCAGGAACTCATATGGGACATACGCATACCCTTGTTGCACCGGAGGTGCTGCACCACTGCCCTTAGGCTGCTTAGAAGCCTCACCTGACTGTGCGGCGGTGGTGTAACCCTCAAACAACAAGGGCTGCTATGGAGCCACTTGTGGAAATATTGTCGGACCCCTCATCCTGCGTGATCTAGTGCGCATTAGAGGATTGTGAACATCCTTAATCAGGGCAATGTTAACCATGCCCTTGGGAGCTATCTTCCGGTCCAGAAAATATGTGTTAGGGACATGAGCCCATTTAAAAAGTACCCAGATCAAGCATGGGAAGGACATACAAGCTCTGTCTGATAAGGCTCGATCCCTCATTTCAATGGCAATGACTCGACCCACATTAATCCCATACATAGCAATCAAGCACGCCACCAATGAGGCATAGAAAGGTTGAAGTGTGTTGTCATTAGATGTGGGTTTTAGCCTGGCCCACACCACCGACCACCAAAATTTTGTAGCAAACGTGAGAGATTCCTTGGCAATAAAAATTATGGGGTTTGTAACCCAGTCTGCATCAACCCCCTGTATAGCAATCCGCTTAGCAATCCATTTTAGTAGTGTGGCTCGTGAAGTCAGATCCTACATTCGGTCCTTATCGGTAATCTTAACATATCTGTCAATAAATAATCCATCCGGAGGGGCACGATAATCTGGACCAAATAGAAACCTGTTGATGGTGGTCTCAAAAATGTCCACCCATTTCCCACGCACCATGACATACTCCCGTGGGGACAATTTAAAGGCTAGCTGCTTCTTCACTCTCTTGGATTGGCTTCCCTATATGGAATCTATAGGCTGGAAGCGTAGCTGGAATAAAATTCAGTAATCAGCTCGGGCCCATAATAGCTAGGTGGTTGTGCGATCCAACCAAACTGATATGATTCAATTAAATCCCTGATATCTGGGACCCCATCTAATTGATCTGTAATGACTCAAACCTTAGGGAGAATAGCCCGCCGCTCGTATCCCCCGGTGCCTTTAGTTAGGCTCTGCATATAAATCTCATTCGCGCTGGGGATAATCCATCTTCCGCGCAAAAACACAATAAGCCACTTGGCAATTTCAAGATCTGCGTCCGAGAAACCGCATAATGTGTGGCTTTATCATTACTATCTCGGAAGGTAATCTCAATATCCGCAACCTTGGTATGGTGCTGGTCCACCTCCAGGGTGCGTGCATGTTCTTCCTGTTCTAAGACATCATCCTCCCCCTCAAATCTCGCCTCAGGAACCCCCTCCTCAGACTAGGAGGGCTATAGTTTGGCCCGGTGCACGAGCTCTTGTAGTGCGAGGGGAGTGAGGAGAGACATTGCCAGTAAAGCACACCTCGGACCCTCCTGAGAAGTCATCGCCTAAGTCACTCCCCTGGTGATTACTATATGACACAGTAGGAGAATCGTGGAGGCATGACCCAAGCTCGTCCCTAAGTTGACCTGACCTTTGGCGTGGACCCATGGTACCTGCAATTGCCACAGATGAATAAAATGGTTAGACATGATGGAACAAGCAGGAGAAACACAAATGGGTACTCTGACTTCCCCTATTCTATTAAAGTGACAAAAATCATTAAGAGTGTCACGTCTATCATAGGGAAATTGCACTGAAAGACATGTGGAACCTAGGATAAAATTCATCAAGGAAACACAAACATCAAGAAGTAACAAAGGTGACATGGACGAAGGGTCCTACACGGGCCGTTTAGCATGACATGGTCCATGGCAGGGCCCGTGAGAGGTACTCAGTAGCTGAGAGGCTAAGTAGCTCAGCACGGGCCACTACACAGTCTGTGTATGGGTGCACGGGCCGTGTAACAATTTGTGAGAGGTATACAGGCATTTGGGTGAATAAGTGACTAGGCATGGTCCATTACATGGTCCGTGTAGGGGTACACGGCCCGTGCAATGAACTGTGAAAAGCCTTGTCACCACCATTTGGCCCAAAGCATAAAACATAATCACCCATTCATGCAAATCGACACTACTAAGTGTAGATCTACTAACATACTAACTTAAAGACCACAAGAACATCACTATTTCCATAATCACAAAATTTCCATGTTCAAGTTTACAAGATTCAATCATGGTGGTTAGTATAGCCCAACATAAATTTGACACCGTAGTGCCTTCTAAACAACGAAAGGAGCCATATTTAGGCATTGATTCACACATGTATACAAAAATCTACACTAAAAGAAGAGGCATGGGGGACTTACTTTAAGAGCAATAATGAAAATGATAATTTCCCTGGAACAATAGAAACCCACACTAGGATAATGTTACGGATTGTGAGAGCTACTCACAAATCGTGACAAAAGAGATAAACAAAGTTCTTTGGGTTATAGGAGAAAAAGAGGCGTGAGAGTGAAATAAAAAAACAAAGTGGGAGTAGGTTATAGAGGGTATAAATACCTTTATCCAGCAGTTCGCCTCCACAGTTTGGCACACGGTCCGTGTCACGTGGCACAATCCGTTTGGACCAACTATGTGCCTAGACTTGGGGAATTAAGAAATTGTACCTGGCATAAACACCCCCATGGACGGCCACATGGTTTGTGACACGTTTCACGGTCCATTTGGACTGTCTGTCTGCCCAGCTTTGGAATTTTAGATTAAAACTTACCTGGGCTCACGCATCACATGGTTACTGACATGGGTCGTCTAGATTTACACGATCCATGTAGACGCACATGTGGATCTCATTTGCCATGTTTTTTGCAACTTTTTTTTTATGTCACACCTCCAACCACGCATGCGCTCACGGCCCTAACCACAGTACTTATACCTCCCTAGAAACACAAATCAAAAATAATAAAATGCATGACATAAAATGAATGGTTTCTATTTTTTTTTAAAATGGGTTGCCTCCCATGAAGCGCTTGGTTTAACGTCATGGCACGACGCAGCTGTGTTGACTACTCAGACTTCTTCAAGGTATATGACCTCAATCATTGAGGTTTCATCAACAGCACCCAAATATTTCTTCACCCACTGCCCATTGACTTTGAAACGATGTCCTTTGTCAGTTTCTAACTTGACTAAACCATGCAGAAATACTTGGGCAATATTATACTGACCAGACCACCTAAACTTGAGCTTACCTGGAAACAACCTCAACCTAGAGTTATACAGCAGGACCTTGTCACCAACACTGAAACTTCTTGGTGCAATATACTTGTCGTGATGGGACTTCATTCTATGTTTGTAGAGTACTGCACTCTCATAAGCCTGGAGGCGAAATTCATCCAACTCATTGAGCTGCTCAAGCCTCACATTTGGCAACCTCATCCCACTTCATGTTAAGGGTCTTTAGAGCCCACAGTGCCTTGTGCTCCAATTCCATAGGTAGATGGCAGGTCTAACTAAACACCAATTGATATGGATACACACCAATGGAGGTCTTATAAGCTGTCCCAAGCCCACAGTGCATTTTTAAGTTTCCAGGCCCAATCAGTTCTTGTGACATTCACAGACTTAGTCAGGATCTCCTTGATCTCCCTGTTGATACTTCAACCTGCCCACTCGTTTGTAGATTATAAAGTGTTGTGAACTTGTGTTATCGTACACCATACTTAGCTAGCACAACACGGAAGGTTTTGTTACATAAATGGGAGCCCCCATGACTAATGATAGTTCTAGGTGTCCCAAACTTGGAGAAGATGTTTTGCCTTAGAAACTAGACCACACACTTGCTTTTGTCGTTTGGCAATGCGATCGCCTCCACCCATTTGGAGATGTAGTCCACCACCACGAAGATGTATGTCATGCTATAGGATCTTACAAACGGGCCCATGAAGTCAATGTCTCATACATCGAACAATTCTATTTCAAGGATAGGGGTCATGGGCAGCTCTTGGCACCTAAAGATGTTGGCTTGTCGCTGACACTGATTTCAACCTCGCACCATGTCATGGGCATCTTTGTAGATTGTGGACAAGTAGTATCCAAATTGTAAGATCTTTTTCGCTATCCTAGAACCACCATGATGGCCCCCATTGAGGAAGAGTGACGGGCTTCCAAGATGCTCATCATCTCTTCTTCCGATATGCATCGCCTAATGACCCCATCTACAAATATTTTGAACAAGTATGGGTCATCCCAAAAGTACCTACGAACATCATAAAGAAACTTTTTACTCTAGTGAGAGTTAAGGCCCTCAGGTATAATATCACTCACTAGAAAGTTAGCAAAATTAGCAAACCAAGGGATTAAGTCAACAGAAGCTGCCAATACCTGCTCATCAGGAAAGGAATCATCGATGTTCAACCAATCCTTAGCTTTTGACTCATCCTCTAACTTGGACAGGTAGTCTGCCACCTAGTTTTCCATTCCTTTTCGGTCATGAACCTCAGGTGCAACTACCATGGGTGTACAGGTCAACTTTTTCTTCAGAGTCTCAAAGGCATGCCGACAGGTGTAATCAAACTGAAACTTGGCATCTTTCTCCAATAGTTTGCTCATTGATTGTGCAATCTTGGAGAAATCTTTTATGAATCAGTGGTAGAAGCCCGCATGCCCAAGAAAACTCCAGGCCTCCTTCACCGATATGGGAGGTGGCAACTTATCAATAACCTCAATCTTCGCCTTATTCACCTTTATTCCCTTATCAGAAATCTTGTGGCTAAGGACTATCACCTCCTTGACCATAAAGTGGCATTTCTCTCAATTCAACACCAAGTTTGCTTCCTCGTGGCGTTGTAATGCCCTGCTAAGATTCAACAAACAATCGTCAAAGGAATCACCCACTATAGAGAAGTCATCCATAAATACCTCAAGGGTATCTTCGACCATGTCAGAAAAGGTCAACATCATACATCGTTGGAAAGTGGCTGCGGAATTACAGAGCCCGAATGGCATCCGCCTGAAAGCAAATGTCCCATAAGGGCAAGTGAAGGTAGTCTTCTCCTGATCCTCCGGGGCTATAGATATTTGATTATAGCCCAAATACCCGTCCAAGAAGCAATACCACCCTCTACCTGCCAACCTATCAAGCATCTGGTCCATGAGGGGCATGAGGAAGTGATCCTTCAAAGTCCATCTATTTAGCTTTCGGTAGTCCATGCACACTCACCACCCCGTGACAGGTCACAAAGGGACAAGTTTATTTTTCTCATTGGCCACCACTTTCATGTCCCCCTTTTTTGGAACTCATTACAGTGGACTCACCCATCTGTTGTTGGAGATGGGGTATACCACCCCAGCAGCCAGCCACTTGATGATCTACTTTTTAACCATCTCTTGTATGGGTGGATTAAGCCTTCACTGGTGCTCAATACTGGGCACACAATTATCTTCTAATTTGATCTTGTGCATGCATATCCCTAGAGGAATCCCTATAATGTCTGCAATGGTCCAACCAATAGCTCTCTTGATCTTTTGAAGAACCCCTAATAATGCGTTCACCTGGTCTTCCTAAAGATCTGGAGCCACAATCACAGGAAGAGTGTTATTAGTGCCCAAAAATGCATACCTTAATTATTGGGGTAGCTTCTTGAGCTCCACAATAGGAGGCTCCTCAATAGACGGTTTGGCTGGTGGTGTCAGCCTATTTTGTAGGTCGAAGTCTAGCTTCCTGGGGACAAATAGTCTGGTTTCCCTACCCTGTAAAGCATACACAAAGTCATTGTACCCATTGGCACCATCTTCTGAAAAGTTCATTAATATTGCCGCCAGTGTGTCCTCGCTCATCTTTTCCTCGAGTGGAATCTCAAAAAAACAGTCATCTTCCACATCCATGATAGACAACATGGCTACTTCCTTGGCTCTCTTCATTATAGCGGGCACACTGAATTTTACCTCCTCCGTGTTCAACCGAAAGGTAAGTTCTCCATGCTCCACATCTACTATGCTCTGTCGGTAGCAGAAATGGTCTCCCGAGGATGATGGGGACCTCAAAATCCACTTCACAATATAAAATGACAAATTCTGCAAGGAAGATGAACCTACCAACATAGACCAGCATATTGCACAAAATCCCCACGGGCCTCTTCACTGATCTGTCTGCCATAAGTAGTCGCATGGTAGTGGGTGTGGGGGCTCCTAAAACAAACTCCCCGTACACTGCCAGCGGTATTAAGTTGATGCTGGAACCTAGTTCACAAAGGTCCTGAGCAAAATCATAAGCCCCAATAGTGCACGAGATAGTGAAAGCTCATGAATCACCCTTCTTCTCGACCAAGGATCTTATAGCGATGGCGCTATAGTAATGAAGATTGTTTGTCGGCTCGATCGTGGATGTTCTCTTCTTAGTGACTAAGTCTTTCATAAATTTGGCGTAGCCTGGCATTTGCTTATGTGCTTCCACTAGAGGGATGTTTATGGACAGCTCTTTTAGCATGGACAAGAATTTCTGAAACTTGCCATCTTCAGCCTTCTTTCTCAACCTTTGTGGGAATGGCGGTGGTGGCTTTGGGATGACCGGCAGGCATGGAGAGTAGGTGGTCCAACTCTTTTGCCTTTTTAGCAACTTCAGGCCCCGTTATGGTTGCATCAATCTCATCACACTCGTCATTATTGGAGGTGTACAATAATGACGAGTGTGATGAGATTGATGCAACCATAACGGGGCCTGAAGTTGCTAAAAAGGCAAAAGAGTTGCCTTTTTGAACATTGGACAATGTTCAAAATGTCCAATGTTCAACGGGGCCTGAAGTTGCCTTTTTGAACATTGGACATTTTCACCTTTCACATCTCGCACCCCTACCTCGGTGGACTCCACCTTGTCAAGAACCTTTGCCATCATCTCCTCTAGTCTCGTGTTTCCGCCACACTCATTTTGGTGCTCACGATTTCTTTAGCCATCTCTATTTTGCAATTCCCTTGGTAGTTATCACAACCATAGTTCCGACCTTGGTTACCAGAGTTGAATGCCCGATAACCCCCTGACTGCCCAAGAAGTGAGCCTCTTCATCATAATTTTAGCCGTGATCATCATACTTGGGTAGTGTGTCCATATCATTTACTTTTTCTAGGCCTCCACCAAGTAACCTCTTCGGCAGCAAGTCGTTCTGGGTGTACATATGGGCCATGTCTTGATCTCGTTCTTTTTCTCTTTTTTCTGTTGTTCTGTAATCATCTCGAAGATCACCCCAAAGCAATCTCCATGTGTGGTGTACCATGCCCTGTTGTTCTTAGCTACTTGATCCAAGTTCACCACAATGTCTAGGAATGTTCTAGATATGTACGACCCTCCATATGCTGCATCAATAATAGGTTTAGTCACAAAGGTTCAGGACCTATAGAAGACTACTTTTAAGTGCTCATCTGTGAGATATTGGTTGGGGCATCTGAATCTCTCCCAAGAATGATATAATGCTTCATTTGGCAGTTGTTTGTAAGATCAATCGTCTTTGATCTTCAGTTGCCTCGATGCAGGGAAGAACCTCTCTAAGAAAGCTTCTTTTAACTCTCGCTAAGTATGAATAGAATCATGGGGAAGCTCATTCAACCACTTTGTCGCCTCACCTCAAAGAGACAATGGGAATAACCTCAACCTTAGTGCCTGTTGACTAAACCCTGGAATTTCATATGATTGGCATGTTGCTGAGAAATTTATAACATGTTGATTTGCGTCCTCAGTTAGAACTCTACTGAATGACCCTTTCAACTGCAACATTTGCAACATAGTGCTAGTGATAGTAAATTTGACACATGTAGGCAGTGGTGGCAGCACTATTGCCCCAGTGGTCCTAGCACCTTCATCATCGTCATTCGTTGCTTGGAGATACTGGGGTGCTTGAGGCCACAAAATAGGTTGTTGTTGCGGTGGTGGCACAAGTGGCACCTGTCCAAGTGGTGCCGCTGGTGGCACCCCATTACCGGCGAGGTTATCGTCACCCAAATTATCATTTCCCTTGTCTGCAGGATTCTTAGCTAACTCTCTTAGCCTTGTTGTTTCGCAGTCCTAGGCGTTCATTTTGTGAATCGACTTGGTGAGTTCGGGGTCGTAGAGAATAAGTGCTTCACCTTTGCTTCGGGTGTTTGGCATGCAACGCTGGTTCCCTACAATGAGCAAAAACAAGAAAGAGAAGTAAAATTAGGGACTAAAATTACAAACTAAAAGTGGCAACTAATAGACTATTACTTCGCTGCAGTCCCAGCAACGATGTCAAAATTTGATACGCCCAAATTTATACTCCAAAAGGAATAGTAAAGCGGTCGTTGATCAAGTATAAAAACTCAACAAGAGTTGAGGCCGATCCCACAGGAAATGTCTGAGAATAAATCTATTAGCACCCTTTTGCAGATGTAAGTTCTATTCCTAAGATAAAGATGCATGAAGTAAATAGGGGGTTTATGATGTTTCAACTAAATTCCTAATGTAAAGTAGCTAATGCGTACATTGACTACTGGATTTCAAACAGTTAATGAGAAGCTAGGGTTGTGTTTCCCATGACATCTAATACGATAACCAAAATTCGTACTGTAAACCCATTCCTCATTACGTATACAAGATCAAACAAATTATATAACACCTAGTTCACCATCTGGTCCTTTGTAGATGTATTTCACTCATCACTTTCTTGTCTTAGAATGTGTACAATTTTAACCTTTGTTCCAGATCTCAGAATACTCTCACCTTTTGATCTCAAGTACTTAGACTAGGTTAAAAACTCCAAATTTCTATTGTAGAATTCGTTTCCTAATCACTACATCCTTGTTGGGCATGTAATAATTACAGGCTTACCCCAACACACTGACTCATTAAGGAAAAAGTTAAACCAAAAAATGCTACAATGTATACGATGATCAAACCCAAGAGTTCACCCCCAAATTTATTATCTTATTGAATGTTCATGGTTCTCACAACCCTAGTTGTGGGTTTAGCCTAGAGTATTCAAAACAATTTGCCCATAACAATACAAAAGAATCATGGTAAATACTTATTATTTATAGAATGATGAATCCACGTGTTACAATCTCTAAAGAGATTATTGAAATCAAAGAATTCAATGTAATTAGCGCACAATAGATGTATGTGTGGGTATGAGTCTCTGTACAGACCGTGAAATGGTTCATGAGTCTTTCCTGCCTTGCGTTCCCACGTGTATCAGCACGGTCCGTGTAGGGATTCACAGACCGTGAAATGGCCCATGACCCTTTCCTTAGAGAATTCCAAGCAACATTTTGATCCTTTATCGTCACTGCTATGTCACTGTTTGTAGTTGATCACACGGCCCGAGATGGGCCCCATCTCTCTCCACTCACATGATTTTTGTTATTTTTGGCAGTGATCCTTCTAATTTACGTCAATTCGATGATTTGTGACATGAAACGTGTCAATTTCCACAGCCCGTGAAAGGCCTCGTGGACATGCCTTAGTCTCCTTTGTTCCAGCCCCTTCGGCACACTTCCAGCCTTTGTTCTTCAAGACAAGTATGACACCACGGTGGGCCTCACGGTTCGTTGAGTGATACATGGGTCGTGAAGGCACCCGTGGTCCTTATCTTGGTTCAATTTATTGCTTCATTGTCTAGGCCAGTCTATATGCCCTACCACGGTCCGCGTGAAGCTACATGGGCTGTGAAGGCCTCTATATGCCCACACTTCAGCTCTTTTTTACTCCTTTTCTCGCACGTGCAAAAATTCTATGTTTAAAGCGTTACAAGAGTCGTATTTCCATGACTCATCAGTTTGTGAGTTCTACGTTTCCTATGCCGCCACAGTTCTCAGCACTTCTCCCAAGGGGAAGAAGCCCCTCACTCAGCCCAGACTGACACATACTAGAGTGAGGGGCCGGTAGGTGGATATCTCCAAAATGACCATCCATCGTGTGTTGTTTGGGCCGGAGTTCCTAGTGCCCAGATCAATAGCAAAGTATGACCATAAATTAGGGCAACCCAAGGATAAGGCCCTAATGAGAGACCATAGCCGCAGGGCCAGCTTGATGAGATGGGTTGCTACATAGATTGCAGAGCAGGGCCCGGACCCTACATGGATAGCCACTTCTATTGAGCCCATTGTGAAGGTCTCTCTCAGCTTCCCTGCCAAATTCTAGTGGGCTGTTGTGAGATCATGGATCCAGGTGAGTCTTGTAGATAATACCTTGATGTCAGACTATGCTATTTTTGTTGCCAGCATCTTAGCTGGCTATGAGATTGACTGGGCTAGCCTAATCGAAGAGCATATACACGAAGCGTCCATGAAGAGGTCTACCTCCATCTCCATTCCTTGCTTGACCTACATACTCTATATAGAGTCAGGGGTGGAGATTCTACATCATCTGGACTCACTAATTAAGGTCCAACGTACTTTGGATGCCATCTTGATCAAGGCTGAGGATAACCCAGTGGCCCTCTAGCTAGCATCGTGCTAGCCCGCACAAATGCTAGAGATGTTCACGGCGGAGCCACCACCTGAGACTCTATCCACCACAATTGTCGTTGCTACTATTGAGAGAGGCCCCCATAGACTGAGACTGATGTTGAGAGGGGGCCCACTACTTCTACTTCTGCCCACAGGCCGTTCCTACACCGATAGCACCCGCTGGCATGGTCTATGTGTCAGCGATTTCCATTCAGGCCATGGTGCAGAGACTGGCCAACACTGAATCCCAGTTGACTTAGTTACTTCAGTAGATCAGAACATAATAGCAACTTTGGATGCATCGGTGGAATTCCCATAGCCTGAGCCTCTGGTGCCTGTGGTGAACTTGTTTGCTCCTTAGGAGCCATCACAGACTTTCACAGGAAGAGGCCCCGTATTAATGATGATCAAGACTTAGTGAGACTGTAGGCGGGGTTAACAGAGGAGCATGGACTTGAGCTTTCTAGGATGTGATCGAGACAAGATGAGCAGATGAGGCAAGCTCGAGAGCTAGAAATAGATGGGGGTGATGGCCCCTCCGATCATGCTTCCACCACTAAGGAGGCCATCAGGCAGGTTAAGAGAGGCTAAACTCAGTCAGACACCGGCACTTAGGTGCCTGGGTATGTTCTTTTTTGCCCTTGTGCTTTATATACCATTTTTGTGCATTAAGGACAATGCAACTCTTTTTCGATGGGTGTGGATAGTTATAGGCCTCAGTGAAGTTCGAGTAACCTTAGCCTATAACTATCTAAAATTTTAAATCATAGGGATTTTTTTTCTTGTGTTCTTTTTTCCCATGGATATTTAATTTCTGTTGAACTGGCATGTTTAGGATGTGTAGGTAGTATAAGTAGCTTATAGTACTAATATCTATGGCATATGTTGGGTTTTGTACTTTTGTGTGAAAAAATATACCCACAAATATTTTGTTAGTTAGTCTTGATAGCAACCATGCATGTTTGATTGTTGACAAGGTTTTTTCTGATAAGTAAGGATAAATTAAGATGAAAAGCATGATCTGAGAGTCTTTGTTGATAGTGTAATCAATGTCATATGAGTGTGATCTTTCTTTGCTAAATTCGTATATTGTGTTACGATTAAGAACTTGCCTTGTTACTCTAACTAAGACTGTAGGTTAGTTAGTTAGGAAAGAATCTTAGTCTGTTGTTCATAATAGTCCACTTAGCCTAAATATCCAACCAAATATGTAATGTATCCCTTGATCCAAATGTTTGAACTTTACATGTACCCTTTTCTTTGTAAAAACCTAAGTTACCTAGCCTTGTTCAATGTTAGGGGTGGTTAAGTTAACATAGGGGTGTTTTGGACATAGATGATAGGTGAGTTATTCAGGATGGGTTAGGTTTGGAGGAGGAAAGTGGAGGGGAGGCCTCCTGTTGTCTTGACTTGGAAGGTTAGCAACTATGGCCAAGTTCGTCAGTTCTTGGGTGCTTTGCATCTCGGTCCTCATTTCAACTATCTGCTGCATCAATTATGCAATTAGCTTCTTCTACTCGGTAATGATGGGATCTACCACAATAATCTCAGTGAAGCATGTATCCTCACTATTTTATCATTTCTTTTTGATGGATCTCGGTCGGGGAAGGAATCTTTGCGAACTTTTGATCGAGTGAAATATGAATGGTTGACCAGTTTATCAATCACAAATTAATCTAGTTAACTGATAAAAGAAAAACAACTCAAGAGGCAAGTATGTTAGTTTCCTTGAATTTACAAATAACAAGATGACACACATAGATCAATAAACACACAATTGCCGCTTTTTCAGGAGGTAATTATTGCTTCCGTAATATAAGCAAGTGTACATGGTCAACCAAGTAATATAGTGGACTTAAAATAGTCAAGATACCAAACCCCAATGACTTCAATGCACACTCAGTTATCAACAAAAGATGATTATACAATGCGTGTTATTTCAAGAAAAGTGATTATTAATTACTTCTACAAAAATATTTTGAAGCTAACTAAACCAAGATCAAATGATTGCTAGGTGTGTATAAATTTAAGAGAGATTTTGGGATTATAATGGTTTTGGCATATGCTCTAGCCTTAATGATTATGATTATTCCTAAGTTTTCTAATTACTAATTCACAGGGTTTAATTTATCAAGCAGGGTTGCACGCCTCTACCTAGCCTATTCTCATTGACAACCTAACTACATTATTGAGCGGGAATTGGCATGATCACTGAGAATGCATTCAAACTATTATCTTGTATTTGAACCAAGCGATATGGATGGGTAGGTATCAGATGTATCTCATACACGAATGATCTAGTCTCCTAGACAAACAAGCTCCCTATACCCTATTTTAATCCACTCCGACATCTCCCAAATCCTGAGTAGACAACAAATGTATTTCATGGTTGGCAAACTATGAAACATAGATAAAAGGAATATAGGAGTAATTATACGGGAAAATCCATTCCTAAACCATAAAATTAAAGTCTAGAACATAGTCTATGACTACAATCCCAGGATATGCAAAATTAGCCACTCATTGCCTATCTCAAACACAACAATTGTCTAAGAAACATTCAAGAATGGGTTAAGAAGAGAAAAAAGGTGAAAGAATGAACCCTAGATGAAGTTCTTCGTCACCCTCTCTAATTCCTAGCAATATCAGATAATAATAATAATGTCTAAAAACATATTTAAACCTAAAATCCCATTTTTTTGGTTTTGCCCTTGCGTTTTTAAAGTTTAGGACACAGACTTATCTTCCCGATATGCATTTTCATAAATCTTGCTTCACCGGACAATTTTATATGCTAAGTATTGTATTTGGGGATTATGCTTATGGATTTGGCTACCTATTGGTGATTGTTGTGAGGATTGGCAATGAGTATTATGATATGCTTATATGTTATGTACGTGAAAGATCTTAAGTCCCGAATTGCCCCCATAGAGTGAGCCATACTTACCCACCCTTTAGTATTTGTGTGCTTTATGTTATGTGGATCCACGTTACTCTCTTTTCGTATGACATCCCCATAGCGTGAGTCGTACTTACCCCTCATTTAGATCTATGTGTTTACTATTCGAATATGCTTCCGAACCAATGATGTGAATATAGATACTTTGAGGCTTGTTTGGGGACTCTCAGGTTCCCATTCGCGATATCACTCCTAGACCTTGGGTTCGGGTAGTGACAAATGGCTACCAAATCCTAATATACGATGGGAAGTTTCAATGCTTAGTAGAAATCAAACACCCCCTGCCTTGTCCACACGGATATTCAACCGCCCAACCACAATATCTATCAATGCCCCCCTCGTTGCCAAAATGGGCACCCCTGAAGAAAAGGAACTTCTAGATCTGGCTCAAAGTCAAGGATGACAAAGTCCACAAGGAATATAAGAGATCCACTTTGACCAAGGCATCCTCTATAATCTCATCCAGTCTTGCCATTGAATAATCTGCAAGCTAAAGTAAGATTAGGATCTCCAAGACCCAACTTTCTGAACATAGACCTGGGCATTAGATTGATGCTTGTTGATACACCCAAATTTACACTCCAAGAGGAACAGTAAAGCGATCGTTGATCAAATATAGAACTCAACAAGAGTTGAGGTCGATCCCATATGGAATGCATGAGAATATATCTGTTAGCACCTATTTTTAGATGTAATATCTACTTCCTAGAAACAAAAATAAATAAAGTAAATGGGGGTTTTGAGAGTAAAAATTTGTTAAGTTAAGTAAACTACTACTAAGCTTTGTTAATTGCTCGATTTCAATCAATTAATTATATGGTAGGAGTTTGTTCCACATGATGTTCAACTTGATAGCCAAATCAGATTAATATATTTGTTTATGATTATGCATACAAGAAAAAGCAAGTTTACTAACACCTAATTCACTTCCCGGTCCTTCTTAGATGCATTTCGTTCTTCACCTTTCGGTCTTAGAATGTGCATTCCTAACCCTTGCTCTGGATCCTAGAATACCATCATCTTTCGATCTCAAGTACTTAGACTAGGTTATTAACCTTGAATTTCTATTGTAAAGTTCTTTTCCTAATCACTACCTCCCTCCTGAGCAAGCAATGAATGCTGGTATACCCTCAATGCATTGACTCATTATGGAAGAAAGTAAAGTGAAGAACATTTTAATATATGCAATAACCAATCCCGAAATCAACTCTAATTTTTCTACTTTATTGAATTGTCATGGTTCTCACAATCCTAGTTGTGGGTTTAGCCTATCATATTCAATGCAAATAACCCATAACAAGATGAGAAAATCATGATTGAGAACTTACAATTGATAATAGAAGAAATCCACGGATTAAAATCTCAAGAAGAAGATCAAAACTCAATAATCTCAATGAAAATAATTGTGAAACAGTGTTCTCTATTGTTCTTAGTCTCCAATAGTCAATAATGATAAAAAAAATGGATTATAAAAATCTTATATATACATAGGAAAACCTAATCCAAATTAGAAGTAGAAAATAAAAGTTGGCCTGGACCATGGACATTTGAATGACTCATGAACCATTTCAAATGGTCCATGATCTTCCACTTAGGCTTCTTCACTGTGCTCCATTCCATGATAGGCCACATAGGTCATGGTGAGGGTCACGGTCCATGAGGATGGTCCGTGAACCTTATCTTGGAAAAATTCTCCGCTGCCAGCCACCTCTTCATCTCTATGACGCTCTTCATAGTCCGTGGTATGTTCCACGACCCATGGAGGGTCACATTGACTAATACTTGCATTAATTTCTTGATTTTCGATGGTGGTATCTGAGTTACGTAACTCTCTATGGTGATTTCCATGATCTGTGTGAGGTTCCATGGTCCGTCAAAGGCACCATTGAACCAACCTTGCTTCATGCCTTTCCACTTAGTTGAATCATGCCTAAGTGAGGAGTCATGATAAGGTCCCATGGTCCATGCAAATGTTCACAGGTCGTGTGGTCGCTCGTGGACCCTCACTTGGATTATTTTGCTCCACTTTTGTTCATAGCCCATACTATGATGGCCACCACGGTCCGTGTAATGTTGCATGGGCCGTGGATGTAGTCGTCCAACCTTGTTAGCCTCTTTCTTTCTCATTTTCTCGAATTTCATCTAGCTTTCCATACTTTATTCATTTTTTTGCAAATCCATACAAAACAAAAAATGAACCAACAAAATTGCTTGAAAACTTACAAAAATCCTATGTTTAAAGCATCAAAAGAGTCATATTTTCGGAATTCATCAACACCCTCAACTTAGAATTATTGCTTGTCCTCAAGCAATGACTAGCGTAAACCAAACGACGCGCAAATATAAGTATCAAATAGGAATCATATACTAACCCATCAATCATAACACATAGGCCCAGAAAGTAATCTCACAATTTGATTGCAACCAAACAGACCCACATAGATCAAGCTAAGCATTATAACATATACAATTGGCCCAAATAAGCTCAAGAACAAAGATGGCATAGTCATGTTAGCAACCAAACAGTGCAAGGATAGTGCCCTCACTAAAAATAAAGTTTCACACATAGTATATAAATGCAAAATAGAGACTGGAATGTAGATACTCACACTCCAACAGATTTTCACCTAACAGACAAGTAAAGACCACATGCTAGCCCTTATTTTCACCACCTTGACTCTTGAATGATCTTTTTAGGGTCCTTTTAGGACTTTTGTGGTTTGTAACATAGGCTCGGGCTAGGGTGAGGTATATTTAGGATTGAAGTGACTAAATTGCCCCTTCAAGACACTACTTTGTCTTAGACATCCACTTTCATCCCCGAAAATCTTATTGCCCCAATATTTCCCACTCTCTTTACCATTGGGAGTGATTTTTGTTTTCATTCATGCTCTTTTTTCACTCTTTTGCTTTGCTCACAATCATATCCCAAACTTTTCTTCTCCTCTCATCACTTGACTCTTTTCTACACTTATGATTTCTACTTCTTCTACTATAGCCACCCTCAACTTAGGCTTTTGGCTTGGATTGAGGTTCACAATGTCTTTTTAAAGGAACAGAGCCAGTATAAGCCACCCTCAACTTAGGCATTTGGCTTAGGTTGAGGTTCACAATGTTGTTGGAGAGACTATGGCCAAAATAATGTTCTGTAGAGAGATAAGGAAGGTGACTTGGGTGATTACAAAAAAAAAGGTCTATTCAGGTTCAACTTTTTGTTCAAAGGGAATAATTTAATTTGGTTGGTCAATTTTAGGATGAGTGACTTCACAAAAAATATGGCCTAAGATCCTATCCTAATCTAATCATTCAATTGTCTTAGTGGGACTACCTGGGCAAGTTCTAGCATACGAGTGCATTAATCGAATCAAGCAAATAAGCTCACATGCACATGGCACATATCCTACACTATTTAGTACTTAACCAACACGTCATACTTTATTCATCAAGATGTCAACTAGACAATGTATACTCTGCTTTGCAAGGCTCACACAAGTTACTCTAGAGTGCATGCACATACAAGCTTTGGAAAAAAGTTAAAATTTGAGGAATTTTCTACACAGATTAGGGGTTTACTATAAAATCCTACCAACACTTATATTTACACAAATAAATGACCTAAACATGTCAGTTCCACTAGATAATACACTTGGGAGAAAAGAAGCATGTCAAGAAAAACTCCCACGTGTTAGGATGCCCCACCCCCTACAAAAAGATAGTGCAGTGCACTCACTGTACTGAAGTTAGAAAACAAAGTACGATAAGGGAGTAGAACATACTCGGGATGCCCTAGGTGTTAGTCGATCCATCGGGATTGGACTATCTAATAGGGTCCCTATCATCAAAAGTCAAGCTAGGTCTAGAAGTGCTCCCAGAGGTTCCATCCTTTGCAACCTCCCATGCAAGTTCTCCCTCTCTTCCTAATCAATGGCTGCTAGCCACTAGGCCCTCATGGCCTTACGCAATTACTTTTTCTCAACCACATTTTTATCTGACGATGGGCTAACTCATTGAGATCGCCTTTTGTTTTTGTACTTTTTCTTTGGCTCAGCAGCGGGTGGCACCAGTAGGGAAGGTGGGTCACCCCATGACTCACACAGAGATGGTGCCATAGTTGGAGTATTAAGTGCATCAATGATTCTGGTGGTGCAGGTGTTGCAAAGTAATTGTACCAGGCAGTCAACTACACTATTTGCTCTTCATTTCTACAATTGTTGTCACAACAAAATTCTCCTCCAAGCCTAACTAACTTTTGAACCTGTTGTTAAAGTACCACTGTAAATTATTGACCTGTTTTTGGAGAGTAGCAATCTTGCCTCTAAGTGCAGCCCGAAGACGCTCTTTAGCTTGTTATATATGATCATCTTCGTATTTTGAGTAAGATCCCTAGTTAATCAATTGCACTTCTCTTTTGACCATGATCTCGTTATTCTAGTTGCGATTTATCCCAGCCAAAACGTTGGTGTATTTCTTTACATTCCCAAAAAAGCATGAATGAGATACTTGATGTTACAGGTTATTGTATATAGTTTTCATCCCTTTTGCCTTCAGTTTCTTGAAGCTTGATCCACTTTATCCCTAATATTTGTTCTCACTCTAATATGTGCATTTAATCAAGTATCTGGTCATCTTTTGGAACTGTCGAAATTATTTAGTCGGAACCATGGTTAAATATGCTCATATTAGCATGAGTTTTGATCATTGTTTTTGTTTTTCATTATATGAACATTTCTACCTCAAGTGCTTCAAACATTTGCATTCTTAGCTTCTTTTAAGTTACAACTTCTCTTTAAATTTTATGTGGCTAATTCCAACATTGTAGCTTTCCAGTATGCATATATGTTACTTTGCATTTTGTCATTATTGCTTAGATCCGCCTGTAATTTTTTTAGGATTCAGGTTTGTTGTGAAAGTGTGGGTATTTCAAAAGAATGTAGGTATTTCACATAGTCATGTGAATTTGTTTAATTTAAATGACTTGGTTGTCCTTGTAGATTGTATCTTTTGAAGACTTTAGTAATTCGATGTCATTATTTCTGTAGTGATAAGTTTACTGCTCTATTTTATAGCGATCTTTTTTTTCTTCTATCTTTTATTGGGCTGCTTTGTGTGTTACTAATCCATACCCCTTTTATGTACATGTACCTCCTCCTTCGAGTCCATTTCGGACTTTACCTTTGCATATCCTTGAGTCTTGGGTCAGTCCTTGTTGGGTTTTGATATTGGTGAATGGGAAATGATGGGATGGAAAGTGAAAGGAATATAAAAGGTCTTTTTGCTTTGGGAATGTTCTTTTTGCTTTGGTTAAAGCATTTGTCCCACATAGAAAAAAGAGAGGAAAAGAAAGGTATATTTATTATATTACACTTTATCTAGTTGCTAAAAGGGTTGAGGGGGCAGGGACCCCTCGCGCCATTGTTGTCGCTCGGCTCGACTTCGGCTTCGGCTTCGGCTTCGGCTTTGGCTTTGGATTTGGATTTGGATTTGGCAAAGATCGATTGATTGATTATCTTTTTGGACAGACTTTTCTTTGATTATTTAATTAATCAATTAATTATTTAATTAAATAGAAAATCCAACGGATCGATCCTGACCCGCACGTGACCCGCATGACCGACCCGGTCCGTTTTCTATTTCCCCGATTTTTTCTTTTTCGAATGTCCCTCCAAAATTGGTAACTGATTCGAATGGTTGCAAACATTCAGAATCAGTACCTCCAACAACTGGTGACTGATTTGAATGGTTGCAAACATTCAGAATCAGTACCTCCAACTCTATAAATTCCAGTTTGTTTTCAGAATTCAACATGAATTTTTTCTGCAATCAAACTTCCTCTCAAAATTCTCTCTTTCTTTATTCAGTGTGATATACAATTGTTGAGTGGTTCGCCGCTACCAGAATTTGGAGTACTACTATTCTGGTAAGATAATCGTTCTATCCTGGGAGGGAATATTCCATCAACCTCGTGTACTGTGAGGGGAATAATTTCCTTAAGGATACACTTTGAACTAAGTGAGCTCGATTATATTCTGAAAGTTTTCTTCTTGTCAACTTTATATTTTGATTTTCTTTACAGATTTTGTTTTCATTACTAGTTTTAGTTTCTAGTTTTGAAAACATGTTATGATCTTTGTGATTATTGTTTTCACAAAGTTTTTTTCTACAAAAAATTTTGTTTTACAAAAATTTTTTTTACAAAAGTTTTGTTAACTTCAAAAGTTTTGTTCAACAAAAGTTTTTGTTCTAAGTATTTTAGTATTCATGTTCAACAACAATCTTAAGGAAATTAAATATATATTATTATAATCTGTATTCTGTTTTGGAGACTAAAGCCTGTGTAGTTTTCTACTCCGTATGAAATTTTGTCTTCTGACTTGAAGATATAAAAACTTCGTTGGAATATTAAAGTTCATACTTTTACAACAATTTGAAGAATATAAAAACTTCATCGTTGTTGTTGGAAAGTTTTCTTTTTATGATTATTAAGACAGTTTGTCAATTTTTGACAGTGAAAAGAAATGACAATTGACTCTGCTACTCCTTCTGCGACTGCAACTCCTTCTGTGAATGTTGCATCAGCGGTTACTCCTACAACCCGTACCGCTGTGCCACCGGCGGAGAAACCTGCTAAGTTAACCGGTATCAACTTTAAGGGATGGCAGCAAATAATGTTCTTTTGGCTTACTACCCTTGACATGCAGAAGTTCATCAACGAAGACCCTCCTGTGCCTGCTGCTGATATGCCGACCATTGAAAAATTTATGGTTGCTGAGGCATGGAAACAGGCTGATTTTTTGTGCAAAGGCTATATTTTGAGTGCCTTAGAAGATGACTTGTACAACGTCTACAGTGCAGTAGAGACCTCCAAAGAACTATGAAGTGCACTTGAAAAGAAGTACAAAACAGAAGATGCTTGCTTGAAGAAGTTTGTGGTTTCCAAATTTCTAGACTACAAAATGGTGGATGGAAAAATTGGTGGAACCCAAGTTCAAGAGCTTCAACTTATCTTCCATGATCTTATTGCTGAAGGTATGGTGGTTAATGAAGCATTCAAAGTGGTTGCAATGATTGAAAAGTTGCCACCCTCATGGAAAGATTTCAAGAATTATCTTAAGCACAAGAGAAAGGAAATGAAGTTGGAAGATCTTGTGATTCGTCTCAAGATCGAGGAAGATAACAAAATTGCTGAGAAGAAGTACCGTAAGAGTTCACCGATTGAAGGGGCAAACGTCATTGAGTATGTTGCTCCGAACAAGAACAAGAAAAGGAATAGGTCTTCTGCAAAGGAGAAGAATCCTAACAAGAAGAAATTCAAGGGCAACTGTTATAATTGTGGTAAAGCAGGCCATAAAGCTCCCGACTGTCGTGCCCCCAAGAAGAAAAAAGAGAAAAACAAGGGCCAGACAAACATGGTGGAAGATGTTGATGACCTGTGTGCAATGTTGTCTTAGTGTAACCTGGTTGGTAACCCAAAGAAGTGGTGGCTTGATTCTGGCTGCACTCGACATGTATGTGCCTCAAAGGAAGCATTTGCAACCTACACTCCCGCTGGACCCGAAGAGGAGCTATACATGGGAAATACTGCAATAGCCAAAGTTGAAGGATATGGAAAAGTTCTGTTAAAGATGATATCTGGAAAAGTGCTGACTCTCAAAAGCGTCATGCACATTCCAACAATTAGGAAGAATCTAGTTTCAGCCGCACTACTAGTGAAAAATGGATTTAAGTGCGTGCTAGTTAGTGATAAATTTGTACTCAGTAAGAATGATATATTTGTAGGAAAGAGCTACCTCACCGAGGGCCTTTTCAAACTTAATGTAATGGTTGTTGACAGTATTAATGGAAAATCTGCTTCTTCTTACTTATTGGAGTCAAATATTTTGTGGCATGCTCGTTTAGGACATGTTAATTACAAAACCTTGTGAAAAATGGTTAACCTTGAAATATTGCCTAAATTTGAGTGTAATATATTTAAATGTCAAATATCTGTTGAATCAAAGTTTGTTAAGCAATCGTATAAGTCTATTCAAAAGAATTCGAATCCTTTAGACTTAATCCACACTGACATTTGTGATATGAAGTCAATACCATCTCGTGGTGAAAAAAAGTATTTCATAACTTTTATTGATGATTGCACTCGATATTGCTATGTTTATTTGCTAAATAATAAAGATGAAGCAATAGAAACATTTAAGCAATATAAGAATGAAGTCGAAAATCAATTGAATAAAAGGATTAAAATGATTAGAAGTGATAGGGGTGGAGCATATGAATCTCTTTTTACAGAAATATGTTTAGAATATGGAATCATCCATCAAACCACTGCCCCCTACACACCACAATCCAATGGAGTTGCGAAAAGGAAAAATCGGACATTGAAAGAAATGATGAATGCTTTACTAATCGATTCCGGTTTACCGCAGAACTGTGGGGGGAAGCTATCCTTACAGCTAACCGAATACTCAACAGAGTACCCCATAGCAAAACACACTCTATTTCTTATGAAAAATGGAAAGGAAGAAAACCCAACTTGAAATATTTTGAAGTGTGGGGGTGTCTAGCAAAGGTACAAGTTCCTTTACCCAAAAGGGTGAAAATAGGATAAAAATCGTGGACTGTGTTTTCATTGAATATGCAACAAACAGTAAAGCATGTAGATTTTTGGTTTATGATTCTGACAATCCCGAAATTCATAATAATACGGTAATTGAATCTGATAATGCTGAATTCTTTGAAAACATCTATCCGTACAAAATTGAATGTGAGTCGTCGAATGTAAGATTTAAACGACCACGGGAAGAACCAAAGGAGAATGCCCCTAGCGAAGGAGATCCACGATGTAGCAAACGTCAAAGGACGTCTACTTCCTTCGGTCCAGATTTTGTGACATTCTTGCTTGAAGACGAGCCTCAAACTTTCAAGGCCGCTATGTTATCTCCTGATTCAACATTTTGGAAGGAGGCAGTCAATAGTGAGATTCAATCAATCTTAGATAACCACACATGGGAAGTGGTTGATCTTCCTCCTGGAAACAAGCCTTTAGGTTCTAAATGGATTTTTAAAAGGAAAATGAAAGCTGATGGCACCGTTGACAAATATAAGGCAAGGCTTGTGGTCAAAGGTTATAGACAAAAGGAAGGTCTTGATTATTTTTACACATACTCGCCTGTGACAAGAATAACGTCTATTCGGGTGTTGGTGGCTCTGGCACCCCTGTATGGTCTTGAAATTCACCAAATGGATGTTAAAACAGCTTTCTTAAATGGTGATTTGGAGGAAGAAAATTACATGGAACAACCCGAGGGATTTGTTGTTCCTGGTAAAGAAAAGAAAGTGCGCAAACTTGTAAAGTCACTTTATGGACTTAAACAAGCACCTAAACATTGACATGCTAAATTTGACCAAACCATGTTAGCAAATGGATTTAAAAACAATGAGTGTGACAAATGTGTTAACATTAAAAACACTCTAGGCCACGAAGTCATTGTTTGTTTATATGTTGATGACATGCTGATAATGAGCAAAGATATGGCAGATATAAATGCTACAAAGTGCATGCTGGCAAGCAAATTTGACATGAAAGACTTAGGAGTCGCTGATGTAATCTTAGGAATCAGAATTCATAGAACTCCACAAGGTTTAGCATTATCACAGTCTTACTACATGCAGAAAATACTTGACAAGTTCAAGTACTTGGATTTCAAAATTGTCAGAACTCCAATTAATGTGAGTTACGCACTTCAAAAGAATAAAGGTGAAAGTAAATCACAAAGGGACTATGCGACAATGTTGGGAAGTCTAATGTATATCATGAATTGTACACGACCAGATATAGCATGTGCTATTAGCAAACTGAGTCGGTTTACAAGTAATCCCGACCACACGCATTGGATGGCAATGAAACGAGTTTTGGGATATCTGAAACATACTCAAGACTATGCTTTGCACTATAATAAATATCCCGAAGTCATTGAGGGATATAGTGATGCAAATTGAATCACTGGATCGTCTGAAGTAAAATCCACAAGTGGATATGTTTTCACAATTGGAAGTGGAGCAGTGTCTTGGAAATCATCCAAACAGACTTGCATAGCCCGTTCCACTATGGAATCTGAATTTATAGCTTTAGATAAGGCCTGTGAAGAAGCATAATGGCTCCGGAATTTTCTAGAAAATATTCCATTCTGGCCTAAACCTTTGGCTCCTATTTGTATACATTGTGACAATCAAGCAACAATAGGTAGGGCAGGGAGCGTAATGTATAACGGAAAATCTCGTCACATACGACGGAGACACAATACCGTTAGACAACACCTCTCTAGTGGCGTTATCACGATTGTCTATGTAAAGTCAAGAGATAACGTAGCAGATCCGCTTACAAAAGGCTTAACTAGAGAAGGAGTTAGTAGATCATCAATCAGAATGGGGTTAAGGCCGAGGACAAGTCATCATGGCGGTAACTCTACCTAGTAGACTGGAGATCCCAAGAGCTAGGTTCAAAAAGATCAAATAAAGTTGTGACTGACGGTTCAACATTGTCAAATAAATTAACTCATTCTCGGATGAAGACAATGTTCAGAAATAAGGATAAAACTTTATGGATCAACAAAGCATTAAAGTTTTTAATGATTATCTAAATCTGGCAGTGGATGACCAGATAATGTGGCTAAAGAACCACATGTTTAGAAATCACCTATGTGAGGGTTAAGTGTAAGCCGCTTTTAAGAGGAATGACAGTGAAGGTCCATTCTCGATGCTCTCATGAAACCAGGCAGTGTTCATGGCTAAAACGAACACAACCGTGAGAACCATAAACAATTGAGGGTTGATTGTGTGACTTATGTTGTCTAGATATACAACAAAGTTCAACGGTTCAAAGATATCAAATCTACCGATTGATCGAGTATATCCGATATAAGTTCACTACGAAAGTTTAAAGGGAAACCTACTTATCCAAATGCAGTCAATCTTCGCCAGTATATCACACTCGTCCGTGCATCCATTTATTTATTTTTTTTAGCCATTCCCCATTCATGTGGGGGATTGTCAGGTTTTGATATTGGTGAATGGGAAATGATGGGATGGAAAGTGAAAGGAATATACTTTTGCTTTGGGAATGTTCCTTTTGCTTTGGTTAAAGCATTTGTCCCACATAGGAAAAAGAGAGGAAAAGAAAGGTGTATTTATTACATTACACCTTATCTAGTTGCTAAAGGGGTTGAGGGGGCAGGGACCCCTCGCGCCGTCGTCGTCGCTTGCTCGGCTTTGGCTTTGGATTTGGATTTTGATTTGGATTTGGATTTGAATTTGGCAAAGATTGATTGATTATCTTTTTGGACAAACTTTTCTTTGATTATTTAATTAATTAATTAATTATTTAATTAAATAGAAAATCCAACGGATCGATCCTGACCCGCGCGTGACCCGCATGACCGTCCCGGTCCATTTTCTGTTTTCCGAATTTTTTCTTTTTCGAATTTCCCTCCAAAATTGGTGACTGATCTGAATGGTTGCAAACATTCAGAATCAGTACCTCCAACAACTGGTGACTGATCTGAATGGTTGTAAACATTCAGAATCAGTACCTCCAACTCTGTAAATTTCAATTTGTTTCCAGAATTCAACACGAATTTTTTCTGCAATCAAACTTCCTTTCAAAATTCTCTCTTTCTTTATTCTGTGTGATATACATTCGTTGAGTGGTTCGCCGCTACCAGAATTTGGAGTACTACTATTCTGGTAAGATAATCGTTCTATCCTGGGAGGGGATATTCCATCAACCTCGTGTACTGTGAGGGAAATAATTTCCTTAAGGATATACTTTGAACTAAGTGGGCTCGATTATATTCTGAAAGTTTTCTTCTTGTCAACTTTATATTTTGATTTTCTTTACAGATTTTATTTTCATTACTAGTTTTAGTTTCTGATTTTGAAAACATGTTATAATCTTTGTGATTATTGTTTTCACAAAGTTTTGTTCTACAAAAAGTTTTGTTTTACAAAAAAAAAATTCCTACAAAAGTTTTGTTAACTTCAAAAGTTTTGTTCAACAAAAGTTTTTGTTCTAAGTATTTTAGTAATACATGTTCAACAATAGTCCCATCATTACGAGTCTGGAGGAAGTTGTTACACAGGTCCTGGGAAACAAGAATTGTCTGTATACACTGATATACAACTCAAGTATTCGGGTTGAAAATGGGGCCAAAAGCCCAAGTCTTGACAGCAGTAAAAATTGCAGTTTGGGCCTAAGAAATGAAGTTGGGCAAGGCCCAAAGACTTCTTTCTTTATTCTCTTTGTTTATGTCATGTATTTAGTTGTTATTTGCCAACTGTAACTCTAACATTTATTTGCTTAATTAACTTAATTAAATCATCAAAGATGGTCCATTTATGTTAACTTGCCCTTTTAATTATTTTGCCCTAGTCATCCTAATAAATTGTTGAAGATTTTCAAAGCATTAATTTTTCGAAGAATATTTCATCACTTCAAGTTTCCTTTAAGTTGACTCGATAAAATTAAAGTTTAAATTTCCTAATTTGGAAATTCTCTTTACTAAGTCAATCTTTTGATAAATTTTACTTTCTTTTAAATGACTTAGTTAGAATTTTTGAAGTTTAACTTTTTTTTTTTGGGTCAAATTATGCTAAGTTATATAATTTAAATTCCTTTAAATTAATTTAATAGATTTCTTACTTGAGTAGTTTTTAAATTTTATTTGTCTTAAATTATTCTTAAAAGTTAGTCAAATAATTTTTAAATCGTTGGATAATCACGTGTTAGCGGCTATTTTGAGTGCTAATACCTTCTTAAAATAGTAATAGGAACTTTTACCCATTTTCTCTAGAATTTTAGGACTTTTCTGTTAGAGTCTTAATTTTTTTTTTTAAGTTTTCTTAATTTCTTTAAAAATTTAAGTGGCGACTCTGTTTTTTTTCTTTTTCCAAAGAATTGGTTTTTATTTAAATTAATCAAGTTTAAATTGATTTTTTTCTTCCTAAAAAATCATTTTTACGATTAACAGAAATGACAACTTTGCTGAGGATTTAATTAGGTACTAACTATTAGATTCGACTTATTTGACTAACTATTTGAAATTTTATTATTTGTTTAAATTCAAATATTTAATTGTCATTGCATTTTATAGCATTTTTCAGTATTATTTTGTGTATTTAAAAGTATGGTTTTACGAACCCATAGCCAGACTTGTAAATACTTTAACCCTTTTCGGAAAAAGTGGCAATTTATTGGTTCGTGATGTGTCTAATGGTTGTCATAATTTCCAACTTAGGTTGTCCTCTTGGTCCCCTGTCATCTCAAACCAACTCTTAGTCAACCTAGAGTAGAGCGAAATCAAAACAATGTAGAAGCATTGACCTAAGACGACCCAATACGTAAGGCGCGTTGGGCTCCACTATAAAGACCACCTTGAGTCCAAAGTGGCTTTCAGCCCAAATGGATGATCATATCTATGTGTTTAAAATTTAAAGATTGTGTACGCTATTTGACGAACTATTGTCCCTTGGTGTTCGGAATTTATTTTAGTAGCTTAGTTTAGTCAAAGTTGGGTCTTCACGAGGTATAACTTCACCAAAAAGTGTTCGGAAATTCCAAGAAGTTCAAGAAGAAAGATTTATTTGAAGGCTTTTAGTATTGTACCCCTATGTGGGATTGGATTATTTATATCCTTTTTCCCTATTATGTATCCCTATTTAATTTATTTATAAAAGTTGTAATATTTTAGGAGCAATGGAACGTTTCAAATGGTGTGATATATCCTTCAAATCGTTAGGCCTACCCTTGGCATAAAGGGTCACATATACATTAGGACGCATTATATTTATTTATGTGCTAAATGCTACAATTTGCTTCATTCATATTGGTCGTCTTATGTGTTAAATACATATATTTTGCCTCAAACATGATTGGTCCATTATTTTTTTCCAAAGTCTTAAAACATATTAGGTGTATAAACTCAAATTTTGGGTCTTCTTAAAATTTTTTTGAGTCCATTGTTCAAAAAACTTAAAATTACTCCTCATGTTCAATAAGGTCATCACTTGAATTTCATGTTGACTTTGTTATTTTTGAAAAATAATTTCTATCTCAAAATAGCCAGAATTATCAAATATTCCACCAGTTTCAAATTGAATTTTAGAACGTCGTTATTCTCAGTTGATCTTTCTAGAAAGTCAGTTTGTGAACATGTTATTCAAATCACGTAATTTAATCATTTCAATCCATTAAATGATCAAATTTCGTCTATTTGGTCATTCTTTTTAAAATCTCCCATTTTTGAATCTTGGATTAAATTGTTTAGGCAAAACAAATGTTATTTGTTATTTTGATCAATTATTATGATTAAGGACTAACTCTTTCATCTTTTAAGTTTTTCTTTCCTTTACGAAGGAGAGATTAATTTGTGCTGGTTATCAAACTTGCTCACTTCATCAAAGAAAAGCTTTTTTGAGTATCCGCTAGCAGAATATTCATATTTTATATGGTCTAAGGCCAAGAAAATCACTACAAAGTCATCATCTCTTACTTGGACTACTAAGAAAATTCGTTCAAAAATGGTGACACAATCTGAATTCCCTACTTCATCTGTCGCTGCTAATTCTAGTATAGGAACAGAATCACACCTGGAGGTCATCACTCGTCTAGAGCAACGAGTTACTGTATTAAGTCTCATGGTGACACAATACCAAGTTGCTTTTCAGAATCTACCTCCAAATTCTTGCCAAAGAGGTCCTATGATACCTTCATTTCCGACCTCAAATGAGTTTGATCAAGGAAATCCTTTTGGCACTTCTCAACAAATTCAAAATGCTTCATTCACTTGTTCGACTCAAGATGCTCCCCTTCTGTACACCTTGGCTCCTTCAAAGGCTCCAACCGTGACACATTATGCTCCACCAGTGTACACTTATACTACTGCTCCACCTGTTGCCAAGGTTCTAGGATTTTACCATCATGATGTTCTTCACTATGTTGAAATTGAAAATGATGCAAAGGTTGTTGATGTTGAAACAATGAACAGGAAGATGAAAATCTTAGAGGATGTTGTGAGAGACCTTCGCGAACTCGATGGTAATCAAAGTGTGAGATATGAAGAGTTGTGCATGTGTCTTGATGTCGAGCTACCAAATGGTTACAAGATTCCAAAGTTTGAAAAGTTTTATGGATCATGAAATCCTTTCTTTCATTTGAAGGTTTCTTGTGAAAAGTTGATTGGTGTTGGAAGTAATAAAGGAATAACTATCAAATTATTCAATCAAATTCTGACCGGAAGAGCTTTGGAATTATACTCCAAGCAAGATTTGACTAAATGACGAACTTGGGATGATTTAGGCAATGCTTTTGTGAATCACTACAAGTTTTATGTTGAGATTGCTTCTGATAGAATCTCCATTACAAAGATAAAATAAAAGTCAACAGAATGCTTTTGAGAGTATGGCATACGTTGAAGAGAAGAGGCATTTATGGTACATCCACCCATGGAAGAAACAGAGATGATCACCTATTCATTCAAGCTCAAGACTCAGAATACTATGACCGAATGGTGACAATGGGTGGAAACATATTTGCTAAAGTTATCAAAGATGGAGAAATGATTGAGGATGGTTATTAAGACGAGGAGAATTACAAGTTTGACATCATCTCAATTCAATAACAAAGCTTCTCAAACTGGTTCATTTGAAAATGGAAAAAAGAAGAAGAAAGAAGTTATGGCATTAATGACTTGAGGATATACCTCATATAATCGTTATCCACCTCCAAGCTATCCTATTTCACAATACCCCATTTACAACACGCAAGCAACATATGGTGCTCCACGACCTATGCAAAACAATGCACCTCATCTTAACTTCGAGAGAGAACCTCCTCGAGTCTTCACTCCTGGTGGAATCATTGACTACTCTTTTTAAAGGGTTGAAAGTAGTAGGAATACTCCACCTAATAGAAGCTAAGGTTGTGAATACTTTAGCTGATTGGTATGATCCAAGTAAGCATTGCACTTATCACTCAGGAGTTGTTGGACACGATACTAAGAAGTGTATCACCCTTAAATACAAGATTTAAGATCTGATTGATAATAAGATAGTTACACTTGCAGAAGCTCTAGCGAATGTGAACAACAACCCACTTCCCAAACACCCAGAGTAGTCATTGGCATAACCAGTCACAAGAAGAATGATGTTTTTTAGAAATCACTCTTTTGGTATCTTTTAGTCTTACATTTGAAGTTTGGTGTTTTATTTCCCTGTAATCGCATTTTATTGCTTTCTATCCTTTGTAATGGAACGTCATAGTTTGAATTTCCTTTGTAAACACCTCATTTTTTATGTGAAATACATCCGACCTGATTTCCCTAGTGGAATACGTAGGCGGCCTTCAACGGAATTGATCACGTTGTTTAAAAAATCTCAATTCTCTTTTATGCTTGGAACTACGTTTGATTTGTGATCACATGTCATGTCATAACTGTACTTGCATTGAAATCATAGTCATAATCTTAATTGGGTGAAAACCCACATTAGAAATCTCATGAAAATCCTTGTTCATGCATGCTTATGCCATGAGGAATAAGATAATAGCATGGGTACTTGACATTCATAATCAAAATATCATAATAAGGTGAAATCATATTCAATCCATGAAGAAATCAATAATTGATATATACTTGAAATAAACCGTGCATAAATTCATAAATTAAAGGGACATACATTCTTCGATTCTCATAAAATCCATGTAAATCAACATAATAAGATTTAAATCGCAAGGAAATCATCAATTGAAATCAAGCCAAAACTTAGTTTCATAAATTTGAAGCTAAATCACAAAAACCACTTGTAAATCATACTTAATAATCATGAAATTGAAGAAATAGATTTTGGGGCTTCATGATTGAAAGGTAATCATGAATGAAACCGCACATACCTTGAAGAATTTAGGAAGATCAAGATGGATTAACTTGATCAGGGTATCTAACACAAATCCCTAGCTTGAATCCCTTGAATGAGTTCTTGGAGAGAAATTCTTAGGAGTCAATGAACTAATAGAAGTGTAAAGCTTGAATGAGGCATTAAAATTACTTTAGGAGTTGTTTATGAGTGTAAAAGGGAGCATAAAGGTCTTAAAAATTGTTGGGGATAGGCTAAATTACCAACAAGACCTTAATAAATTGAGCCTTAAAAGTAGCACTAGAAAGCACTAGGATAGCTTCCCCGGTTATGAACCTCTTCACGGTCCATGAAGCCTCCCGTGAAAGTGTACCTGTACTGATAGGTTTTACAAAAAAAAGCATAACTTCTTGCTCTAAACTCAAACGTAGGTAAAAATATGGAAAGCTAAAATCAAATAGATTTGATTTGGTAGGTCATGGGACACCTAATTATATTTGTGCAAGGAGATATAACCATTTGAAGTTGACCCTTATACACATCATGCGAAAAACATAGCCAATCGAATTCATTTGGACTTGGCTTGAAGTAAGAGCTCCATAATGACCATAAACCAAATACCTAAGCTTGGATTGAATTCTTGAAAGTGAATTTAGTTTGAGGTTGAAAGTTCTACGGAGATCTTTTCACTAGAGCTTGAAAGGAGGATTCAGAAAGAGTTGTGAGTGAGTGAATGAAAGGCTCAGTGTTATGGAGTGATATGAATAGCTTAGAACTTATTTGAGAGGTTAAATTAATAGACCTACTTCAACGTCCATTGAAAGGTCACCTGGGTACCTTCACGAGGCACTTCACAAGTTGTGAAGTGCATCACGATGCATCGTGCCCTTCATAGAGTGAAATGGCAACTAATTCAAGGAAATGGGCTCACCATAGAAGCCCTTAACATGGCATGGTGTGCACCACGACCCATGAAGTGCCTCATGGTGTGCACCCTCAATTGGACAACCCCCTTTTCATGTCGAGGAAACATCCACAAGCCCTTTCATGATCAGTGGTGCCTTCCACTGCTCGTGAAGGGCTCTTTGGAAGGTACCCTTGACCAAAATCCTTGGAAAAACCATGTCTAACCTTGTTCCATTCTTATGAAGTCCGAATACTTGCAAAATTTCTTTTAGAAATGAAATTTCTAGCATTTATCCGATTATATGGTTTACAGGGTATTGCATAGGACAACTCTTATAAACTCTTCTAGCAATAATTGACTCACCAATGGGGTTTGACACCAAGAAGGTTTCACATAATAATATGGGACACATATCAAGCCTATTTAGCAACAAATGAGGTAATGAAAGATATAGTGGCACCCGAATTCAATAAAGCATACATATCATAATAACAAACCTTTAACATCCCATTGACAACATCGAGTGCACTCCCTTGAGAAGCATAGAATCGGTTGTGACGTGGAGCACCCCTTGTTGACCACCTTGTGCCCTTTGATCTCCATGAGCACCATGTCCTTGAGGACAACCATATGTTTTGAGCATGAGGACAATCAACAATTTTATGGCCCATCTTGCTACACCAAAAGCAAACACCTATGTTCCTCCAATAAGCCACTATGATTCCTTCCATATTTTAGGCACTTAGGAATAGTAGTACCACCACCCTCAGCACCACTAACTTGAAACTTAGGGGTGGACACCATATCTTTAGCCAACCTTTGGGGAGCAACTCGAGACAGTTCTTGGCCTTGTTGAAAATGGCAACTACTATCGAGCTTAGCATGTGGAAGTCTACCTTCAAATCTACCCCTTTTCTCCCTTCCTCGGAGGCCATGGGACAAGCCCTCATCTTATGCCCAATAACATCGCACTTGAAACAACCATCAGTGCTGGTCAAACACTTTCATTGATGCTTCTTGCCACACTTCACAAATTGCAAAAGGGTGCCTTTCCTTTTTGTACTTGGGCACCGGAACACCAATAGAAGATGAAGAACCATCAAATCGAGCCTTCTTACCCTACCTCTTCCTCTTCTTGTCTCTTGTAGTCCTAGGGGTGGTCATTTGCTGACTTAGTTGAGTGATCACGGCTTGAGCCAATAGCCAAATAGCATATCAAAACTTAGCATTAGAAACTTTGACGCTGGGGGATTGATCAACTAGCGGGAAATGGTTACCATCTTGTCCACCATTTTGATTGGCCTGAGACATATTGAAAAATGCATGAAACCAAGATTAGGATGAAAATTTATGGGATTTAGATCTAGAGCATGACATGGATAATGAAAGAAGTGAAGATTTTTCCTAAATGCCTCATAGCCTCCTATTTACAGTTGTGGCGTGCTTCACAATCATGAACAAGACTTTACTCGATGTGGCGTATTGGATTTTATGGACTATAAACAACCTAGTGCTCTGATATCAAGCTTGTCATGACCCGAGCCTAGGGCCTAGCTACTACATGGAGAATAGGAAACCCAAAAGTATCCCAAACAAGCCTCATAGCATAACTTAAGCACATTCTTGGTTGTGGAATATAAAACAAGCATAAAAAATTCAATCTATGGGAAATTGGTGCTTTAAACTCAAGCTATGGGGGAAAAGTGAAAAAACATTTCCATCATCTAATCATAACAAAGGACTAAGGGGAAGAGGGATCATATGACTCAAGCTATAGGGAAAAAGGGGCTTAGGAAGATCATCACTTGCCATCAACATCAACAACATCAAATAATATCATATAGGGGATAAAGACTAAAGGATAAGTCTTCATAGAAGCTTAGACATCACATAGTGCACACATAGTATAGGTATCTAACAACACCTCTAATCATGAGTAGGATGGGGGCCAAGACATGTTCTGGACTCACCCTCAAAATAAGAAGTAAAGTAATAATATATCAACATAAAAATCTAGATAGAAAACGAGTATTTCCATCTAAATAGAGGCTCACCAAAATAAAATGTCTTAAAAGAAAACAAGCCATAAGTAGGTGGATGAGGAAGTGCTCCAGTCCCTACATTGTTATATCATGTATGCAAAAAGTATGCATCAGTACTTTGAATGTACTAGTATGTGGGATGCAATGCAACAATAGGCCATAAGCTACATAGGCAAGATACATAATCATATACAATAGAAATAAGCTTAATATGGCATGCATGAGTGATGCTCTAGTCAAACATCATGGATAATAAAGCATAACTTCAAAGACATAACACATATATGTGGGACAAGATCATAATTGATATATAAGACCATGCGAGCTACTATATTGAATCCAACATAACCGCTACGTTGGCATGAGAGTCCACTTGTCGAGTGGAATTCCGTCAACTTGCACATGCACTTTGGTGAATATAAAATGGCCTACGTAGATACACTAGCTTGGCCTATAAGGGCTCCTAAAGTGGCACATATTTAATGAGACATGAGGATGTTACTAGGATTCCTTTACCAAATCCCACCACTATGCCCCATTCAGTGCTTAGTCATTCCCATGGAATACATTTGAAAACATATGCATAATCATATTTTTTCATAAACTTGTAAACAAAGCATAATCATATAAGGAGTAGCTCATTAAAACATAAGATCCGTCACATGAGAATTGTCCTCATCACAAGAGGATCTATCCTTTGGTGAGAATTGTCCTTATTACCATCTTTAACATTCATAAGAGGGATTCATAGGTACTTTATAAATTTCATAAACTTTCATAGCATATAGTTGAACCCGCATCATTTGGAAATCTTCATTAGAAAACTTGATATGAAATTTGGTGGGTTAATGTATGTAAGCTTTAAATTATGGAACTCAAGAGGACCGTGCATGAATGTAGTAAAAATCATCAATTGGAAACATTCTCAAGCAACCCACCACATAATATCATTGAAACATAGGTTTCAAAACATGAAATTCATCTTATAAAATTATCAACTTCATAGTATCTCATGGCAACATAACATCCATAACTTAAATATCACAAAATATCTCATAATAATAGACCATTGAAATCAATTTATGCTATTTTATTCAATAGATGAAGATTCTCAACATAAATGTTGCTTAATAGGAGTAATAGATAGTACCCTTAAGAAATCAATATTGGATTTCAAAGAATTTAATGAAAATAGTTTTGAAATCCATGGGTGGAAGAACCTATGGATGAAGGAATCACATACCTTAAGGTATTGAAACTTGATGAAGAAAACTTGAAGAAGCTTGAGCAATCACTTTGAGCCTTGGCCTTTAATAGGAGAACTTTAAACCCTAAGAACTTGGAAGATTTTTGTAAGAGTAATAATGAGAGATCTTGAGAGGATTTAGAGAAGTTTGAGAGAAATTTCGGGCTAAAATGGTGGAATTTTCAGGAATTCACACATATAAGGGTATTAGGATATGTCCTATTTCCCTCACTTAATTCTAGATATTTTCAAAAGAATTTGTACACAGATGGAAACATGTCCGCAATGCGGACTTGGTCCCGCTAAGGTCATTTTTGCACGAAGTTTAATTTTTCTCTATTTTAGCCTAGAATGGGTTTAGGCCACTTTGTATAATCCTGAAACCTCTCCGCGGTGCGATTTCATCGCATACTTTTCTGGTTAAGGAAAAATTAACGAACAAATTATATTTTGATATGGTTGACCTAAAACTCAAGGGAGACCCTTTTCCAATACAATTTTTCCTCCTAACAAAGAATCAAACTTGAATTTGCTAAAAGAACATATAAAAATTTTGGTATTCAAGAAATACACCATAAGGACATTCCGAGTTTCTTGGGAGGTGTTATAAAAAATATATAAGTCCATTTAATCGGGTTTAACATTTACCGTTATCTTTAGACTTTACTTTGAACATACCTATCACTTTGCTTCCTAATTTTGATTTACTTGTTTTATGTATGCTTGATATGCTAAGATGGCTTGGTTGGAATTTCTTCAAGAATTATAATCATAATGGCATACCTAAGCTCTAGTTTGGGTCATGACAAGCATAGTATAGAAGCATAAGGTTCAAGTATCCTAGGAGTCTAGCATGCCATGTTAAGTAGAGTCTTATTCGTCGATGCAATGTATGTAACATCTATGAGTAGGAGGCTATGAGGTATTTTAGAAAATATTTTACTTTTTTCATGAATGCGAGAGAGTTGTTCCTTAAGGTTCCTTCTCTTGATGGATGTTCTTTGCAATTTTAGAAAGATGCCTCCAAAAAGAGACCCGTCACAAAAAGAAGTCAACACCAATGAGGGACAACAACCTCAAGTCACTAATAAAACCTTGACCGAGTAAGTGACTTATGGTGAATTTTGAATGGCTATCTCAATGCTGGCCTAAGTTGTGATAGGAAAATCCAATCAAGGAGAGGTAGTTTAAAATGTGAATTTGGTAGCCACAAGGGTTGGGGATTTCACAAGGATTAACTCATCAGACTTTCATGGCTCTAAGGTGGATGGGGATCCTAAGACTTTATTGATGAGAGGTATATAAGATTGTTGATATTACGAAAGTGTCATTGGAGGACATAGTGAAATTTGTGGCATACCATGGTGCTTAAGGAATTTGCTCAAGTATGGTACAATCAATAGGAAGAAAGAGAGAGTTGATGAGGGTTCCATAGGTTAAGAGATCATCTAGGTTGCCTTTCTTGACCTTTTCTCCCACTTGAATTGAGGAAGGCAAAGATGATGGAGTCAATCAACCTCAAGGAATGGTGTATGTGTATGAGTGAGTATGCTCTCAAATTTATGAAGTTGTCCAAGTATGCTCATTCTTTGGTAGTCAACTGCAACACCCCAAATTTAAGGTATAACTTGAGCCATTTTTGGTACTTGTATAGGCTTGATCTTGATAATTTCTATGTGTGAATATGTATTAGGATCCATTCCTAAGTATTTAAAGTATATTAGATGTGGTTTAGGGTCATAGAGGATATCTTACATCAAATTAAGTCCAAAGAATTCCTATTAGCTAAGTTTTTCTTTGAGTACGTATAAGGATAAACATCATAATGATCATATATCCTAAAACATAAATAATTAGGTAGCCCATGAATTATAAAATTAAAGGTATTTGAATTATCTTTTCAACACATGATTTTGCCTAATTCAAATTTAGAGTAAGAAGTTATGCCTATTGTAGTGAAGCCCTATGAAACAATCTCCCCTTCATGACCCTCATCACGGACCTTGGTGTGCATCATGGGCCGTGGTGAGCACCCATCAAGGGAGAGTTTTTTGAATGCTCTACATGAACCCTTGTACATCCCGTAGTTCCATTTATCATACCCATCATAGGCCATAGAGCACAAAATGGTCCATAGTGGGCTCCGTCCTGGGGTCCATCCGAGTTATCTTTTTCTATTTTAATAAGGTATATTTGAGTCATCACCCTATTTAATATTCAATGTATTTAGATGATTTTCAGACCTAAATACAAGCCTACTAACAACCCTTGTCCCTCAAAAGTCTCTCATTCACATCAAACTCTCAAAATTCAAAAACCCTTTCTTTAAAAACACTCTCAAAGCCTCCTTCTTTTCAAAACAAGGATTTCTCATATGATCAAGCAAAATTCTCAATGATTCAAGGCAAAACTCCCCAAAATTCTATTCAACTTACCAACAAGATATGCGAGCATTGATTCATGGGTACCTTTCATCCATGAGCCCAAAGATCCTCCACTTTTCAATTGAATTCAAGCATGAAATTTATGGCTTCATCCGGTTCTCTTCAATTGCATAAAATTATGTCTTTATCAATGTTTTTCTACTCAACCAAGTATAAATTATTATTGAATTACATGATATCGAGGGTTTTAAATGAATTTCTTACAAGGTTATCTAGTATTCATGAATTACATAGTGGGTTCTTTTAAATATATTTTTAAAGGATGTGATTTAATATTATTATGCATGATTTCCTTAGATTAGTGTATAGATTCACGAATTTCCCCATTTCTAAATATGAACTTATGAGCTTATTTAATAAGTCATCTTCGTTATGATTTAATTAACTTCATCCTACATAATTATGCATGATCTCAATGCAATAATTTAACTCAAGATTATTTCCCTATAGTGCTATGCATCATGCTATAAATTTTCAATAATAAGCTATATGAATTGTGATCATGGGTTCATAGGCTTCCACGCCAGTTACATGAACATCACAAAAAGAGCTTTTATGATGAAATGGAAGCCGAGCATGATTGATTATTTGTTCTCTCACCTAAGCATGAATGTATAATAATGAAAATCCTATACTCACATTACATAAGATAAGATTAAGGAGCTATTCTATATTCATAATTTTCTATGAAATAGATGGGTTACCTCCTATGACATGATATGACTAATAAGCTTATGACTTACGATTTCTATTTTGTTTAGAGGTTACTTAGCAATGAGAGGATGTAAGGACCTTGACTTTGTAAGGCCTTAATGGTGCATGGAAATTTTGTTCCGAAAAGTTTTTGACCAAAGTGATACCACATGTGCACCTCCACGGGTTGTGTGACTTATCACTGGCCGTGTGGAGGGGCCTTGGGGTGGCCCTTGGTTTTGTGTGTAAAGTGTTGGCCTTAAGTTGGAGTTCAAGACCAAGGCATTAATAAAATGAATCCTACACGGCTCGTGACACGATCATGGCTCGTGAGAGGAGCCTTGTCCTTGAAAACTATATTTTGGCCAAGGGACTTTACACATGAACATCACATGAATCATGTTACCACTACACGAGTCGTGAGGTGGCCCCTAAGGGTGTTTGTGTGAAAATCGTCTAAGTATGAAATCACAGTCTCGAAACTTCATCAGTGGAGAACTTGTCTAACTGAAGCCTCACCAATAGCCACATGGTCCGTGTGACCCCTACATAGTCCGTATGACTCTTTACGGGACCCCTAACACTTTTTGACATCTGTTTCATTAATGGATTCTTGTAATTTTGGCTATTCCTAAGGGTTGTTTATGACCTTCTAACCTATCCTAAGCCTGTCAAAAGACCTATACTTTTTTATTCTCATTTAAATTTAATTCATTCACTTAGGTTATTCAACACTATTATCTAAAGACTCCTCTCAAGTTAACCATTGGAGACTAGCTTGGAGCTTAATGAAGGGTCTTCTTCTTCACTAAATTTATTCTTGGTTATCTAAGGTATGTAAGATTGCTTCATGGCTGCTTTCAACCATGAAGACCCCAAACTCTTTTACTCTAGGATTTTATGAAATTAAGCTTATTTTGAAAATGGGTCTTTTGAATTATTGTTTATTTGATTCAATTGAGATATGGGTTATGTTCAATTGTTGTTTTTAAAGTGATTTAAGCCCTAATATGTTAAATGACATAAATATTATGAAGATTTGAATACGAATTATCCCTTCAAAGTTGTATTTAAGCATGGGTAATCTAAATTATGATTAAAATGTGGATTTTTCTTATGGATTTATATGAATTTCATATTGTATTGTTGTTTTAAATTTGAATCTCTATTTCCCATGTTATTCTCATATCATTCATGGCATGTGCATATTCGAGCATTGGTTTTTAGGAATATTATGATGTGGGCTATGACCCAAGTATGTTTGTGAATATGATTTTGATGAGAATATGGTTATGAGAAGATTGTGATCACATAAATGTCTATGATATGTCTCGTTGAGCAACTCCGGGTGTTTACACCACCTTGATATATGTGAACGGGATATTCATATACATGAAGGTGTGATCTGAAGTATGATTTGGCTTTTTAGCCAAGTATGAATGACTATGATGAATATTCGGATTTTAAGCCCAAGTATGTATTGAAATAATTTGAAATAACTTGTGCCTCTATTGAAAGCATGTTTACGTATGTGTATTCTTATGGGATGATGACTTAGCACCAAGTGGATTTGTGAGAGGGGGAACTATCTCCAAGGGTTCAGTACCCAAGTCCCATAACTATGTCCCACCATAGGTATTTGTTTATGGTAACCCTTACTAAAATAAAAGGCTCATAAGGTACGGTTACTACTTTGATTTGATTTGATTGAAAATCCTAACCGAAATGGGAGGCCCATAAGGAATGTTACTTCTTCGAAATGTGAGGCCCGTAAGGAGAAGTATGGTCTACCTTTGGCAAGTAAATCACCTCTTATCTGGTGTAGGGAAGACATCAGAATTCCAAGTAATAGTTTGCTTGGTCTTATATATCGGTTGAGGTCTCATCCCCTCTATGTTAAAGTATTATGGCATTGCGTGCATAATAGATTTATGACATATGGATATATTACTCTTATTTGCTTATATACTTCTTTATATGTATGTGCTCTTGTCATCTAACATTGAATGTAGGTTTGATGAGTTCATATGCATTCCATGCCCGCACACTTAGTACATCCAAAATTACTAATGTGTAATTTTTACCTACATAAATTAACAATATAGGTACCAAAGACTATACATCTACCTTTTGATGGCTAGTTTGGATTCGTGAAAGTTGTTGTCATGAGTCCTATCATCTAAGGATAAGCTATCGTCCATCTACCTATTATGTTGATTCTATTTATGTTATATTTACTTTGAGGGTGAGCCAAGGACATTTATTGGCCCCCATCCTATTCTATGACTTAAGAGGCATTGTCGGGCAACATGTAAACTCTTGTACAGATATATGTTATGTTTTGCTATAAAGAAGATTATAGTTATGCCTATCTATGGGATATTCATACTTTGAAGATTTGTTTATGATATGAAGTGGAAAGTCCTAAGTCTAATTCTATCCCCATCAAGTGAGTTATACTTACCAGCCCCTTTGTTTTGTGTATCCATGCAAATCCCTATCCCTATGATATCCCCATAGAGTGAGTCATACGTTCCTATCCCTTAGAACTACATGTTTACTACTTCATTATGGGCTTTCGAATTGATGATGTTAATTTGGATACTTTGAGGCTTGTTTGGGGACTCTCGGGTTCCCATTCACCATGTCACTTTTAGACCCTAGGTCCGAGTTGTGACAAGATTGGTATCAGAGTACTAGCTTTAAAAATGATCCTTAGAGTCCAACATGCAGCATCGAGTAGGTTCCTATTCATGGGTATGAAGTAAACCATACCTATGAGTGGGAGGCTATGATGGAATTCTAGGAAATATCTCACTTCTTCATATCTTATATCGTGCTTTAGACCATACATTAAGGTTCTCTAACTGTAATGATGTACGTCCTTACTACATTACAGAAGATACCTCCACGAAGAGCTCTTCTACCAAGACAGGCCCCGGTTAATGAGGACCAAGCTCCTCAAGAGCCTATGGGAGAGCCGGTCACTAATGGTGAATTCTGTTCTGCTATTGCCATGCTTGCTCAAGTGGTTACCACCTAGGCAAGACAAGCTAATCTTCCTCTTCATGCTCCTATTCTAGCTGCTAGAGTGAGAGATTTTACTCGAATGAATTCTCCGTAAGGATCAAAGGCTCATGAAGATGCTCAAGACTTCATTGATGAACTCTCTAAGGTGTTAACTGTTATGGGAGTGACATCATAGGAGAAAGCTGAGCTAGCTGCTTATCAATTGAAGGATGTGGCTGAAGTGTGGTGTATCCAATGGTTGATGGAGAGGGTCTGTGGTGATGGTGTTAACAAGGACGAGTTAAAATTTTCTTTTCTTGATCATTTATTCCCTCTTGAGCTTAGAGAGGCTAAGATGACAAAATTTATCAACCTCAAACAGGGTGGTATAAGTGTGAGGGACTATGCCCTGAAATTTACTAAGCTTTCCAAGTATGCTTCTATGCTAGTAAAGGGACGGGAACGACGTCCTGACTAAACAAGAGTTTATTCAATTGTTGATGGAATTCAACTTGTCAACAGAAAAGAGAAAATGGAACAACTAGTTGACTGGCCCATCAAGGTTCATTCACCATATTTCCTCTGAAACGATTGCAGATTTGGCCCCAACCAGAAAGACATTATCTCAGCAGAGTTGCTTTTCCTTGCTCCAGAGGAGATTGGTATTGGTAGAGTCGCATTCAACCCCGTCTTTTTGCATGCACAAGTTTATTTTTGGGATCTCTGATTTGGTTGTGAAAGAATATCGTACGACTATGCTTATTCGAGATACGAACATCTCTAGGCTCTGACATATGCTGAACAGATTAAGGGGAAAAGCTCAAGAAGAAGAGGGTGAATGATTCTAAAAGGGCCCATTATGATGGTGGATTCTCTAACTCCAATGGTAGTGGTTATGGTTGCTTCCAATAGGGCCAAGGTTCTAATGCAAGGGTTGCTAATGCTAGAGTGCCTCCTCCCAAGGCATAGGTTGGAGGTTGGACAATGCCCCCTCTGTGTACTACTTTGTGGAAAGAATCACTCGGCTGCGTGTTTTAAGAGCTTAGATGCTTTTTTTAAGTGGTTATAAGAACCACAAGATTGTTGATTGTCTTAAAACTCCGCAGAGGGATCATGGTCAAGTGGAACAAGGTGATCAAGGATAGAAAAGAGTTCCACAAGGTGGTGCCTCCAGACACAATAGGTTCTATGATTTTTCATGCTCGTTAAGAAGTAGAGGAGACTTCAGATGTTGTGACTGGTATGTTAAAAGTCTTTAATTTTGATGCTTATACTTTGCCTGATCTGGGTGCAAATTCATCTTTCTGACTCTTCTTTTGACTGTAAGTTTGGTTTTAGCCCTGAAATCTTAAGGGAACCCCTTTCGATTTATACTCACATGGGTAAGTCTATGGTTTCCCAAAGAGTCTATATTGGGGTTGTCCTATCTCCATTTTGCATAGAGTCCTTCCGTGTGTTCTTGTGGAACTTGAGATGTTTGATTTTGATATTGTTCTCGAGATGGATTGGTTGCATGCTTCATATGCCTCTATAGATTGTAGAACTCGGAAAGTCAAATTTCAATTTTCAGATGCACCTGTTCTTGAATGGACGGATAGTGACTACGCTATTTAAGGTTGGCTTATTTCTTACCTAAAGGACTGAAAGATGATTTCTGAGCGGTGTATCTATCATATTGTAAGGGTCAAAGCTATAGAGTCCGAGTCACCTACTCTTGAATTGATTCTGGTGGTTAATGAGTTTCCAAGGATTTTCCCAGTATTCCTCCCGGAGAGAAGTAGACTTTGGCATAGATCTCCTCCTAGATACTTAACCTATATGTATTCCTCCTTATCGTATGGCACCGGCTGAGTTGGAGGAGCTGAAAGATCAATTGAAGGAATTATAGGAGAAAGACTTCATTAGGCCATGTATATCACCATAGGGTGCTCCGGTATTATTTGTGAAAAAGAAAGATGGGTCTCCTCGAATGAGCATTGATTATAGGTAACTAAATAAGGTAACTATCAAGAATAAATACTTGTTGCCAAGGATCGAAGACTTGTTTGATCAACTTCATAGAGTCGTCCATTTCTCAAAGAATGACCTTCGTTCTAGTTGTCATCAATTGAAGGTTAGGGAGTGATATGGGCACTTTTGAATTTGTGGTGATGTTATTTGGTTTGACTAATGCTTCAGCTGTATTTATGGAACTTATGAACCGAGTGTTTAATTCATTTCTTGATAGTTTTGTGGTGTTCTTCATTGATGATATCTTTATTTATTCTCGAAGTGAGTGGGAGCATATGGATTATTCGAGATTGGTTCTTCATACTTTAAGGGAGAAGTAATTGTATGCTAAATTCAAAAAAATGTGAGTTTTATTGGGTGAGGTAGCTTTTGTTGGACATGTGGTATCCAGTGATGGTGTTAAGGTTAACCTAAAGAAGATCAAGGCAGTAAAGAATCGACCTAGACCATTGACTCCCTCGTATATTCAAAGTTTTTTTTTGGTTGGCTGGTTATTATAGGAGATTTGTTGAAGGTTTCTCATCCACTACATCTCTATTGACCAAGTTGACTCAAAAAAAGGCCAAGCTTGTATAGTCAAATGAATGAAAGAAGAGTTTTCAGACTTTGAAAGATCGGCTTATATCGGCTCCTGTTCTGACTCTATCAGATGGCTTAGATAGATTTGTGGTGTATTGTGATGCTTCTCAGATTAGGTTGGGTTGTGTGCTTATACAACATTGTAAGGTTAATGGCTTATGCATCAAGACAATTGAAGGTGCATGAGCATAATTACCCGACTCGTGAGCTTGAGCTAGCGATTGTGGTGTTTGCTTTGAATATTTGGAGACACTACTTGTAAGGGGTTCATGTCAATGTCTTCACTGATCACAAGAGCTTACAATATGTGTTCACCCAAAGGGATCTTAACTTGAGGCAAAGAAGGTGGTTGGAACTCCTTAAGGATTATGACATAAATGTTCAATATCAGCTCGGCATGAAAACTATTGTAGTCGACACTCTTAGCAGACTATTTATGGGGAGTGTGGCTTATGTTGATGAAGGAAAGAAGGATTTGGTAAAAGATGTTCACCCTTTGCCTAGGTTGGGTGTTAGGTTGGCTAACTCTAATGAGGGTGGTATTCATATTTTGAATGAGGCAGAATCTTTTGTGGTTGTTGATGTCAAGGCTAAGCAAGATTTAGTCCCATCCTTGGTTGGGTTGAAGAGGTTGGTTACCAAATATAAGGATAGAGGTTTTCTCCTGAGGGGTAGATGGTGGCTTCGGTATCAAGATCATTCTTATGTTCGGATGTTGATGGTATCAATGAGGTGATCATGAGTGAAGCCCACAACTCTCACCATTCTATTCATTAAGGATCTACCAAAATGTATCGAGATTTGCGGGAAGTGTATTTATGGCATGGTATTAAGAAAGACATAGCCAAGTTTGTATCCAAACGCCCTAGTTGCTAACAAGTGATGGTAGAGCATCAAAGTCTCAGTGGTTTGACCCCAGACATTGAGATTCCCACTTGAAGGTGGGAAGATGTGAACATGGATTATGTGGTTTGTTTTCCCCGAATCCGAAAGTAATTTTATTCAATTTGGGTTATTATTTATCAGATGACTGAATCGGCTCATTTCCTATTGATCAAGACAACCTTCAATGCTGAAGATTATGCAAGGTTGTATATCAAAAGTTGGCGAGGTTGGATGGTATGCCTAGATCTATCATATTGGATCATGGCACCCAATTTACTTCTCACTTTTGGAAATCGTTGCGAAGGGGACTTGGTACTAGGGTTAACTTAAGTACCGTTTTCCAACTTCAAACCGATGGACAAGCCGAAAGGACAAGTCAAACCTTGGAGGACATGTTGAGGGCTTGTATGTTAAATGTCAAAGGTAATTGAGATGATCATCTACCACTTATCATGTTTTCTTATAACAATAACTTTCATGCTAGCATTGGTATGGCACTGCTTGAGGCTTTGTATGGTAAAAGATGTAGATCTCTTATGGGGTGGTTTGAGTTAGGAGAGATGGCCTTGATTGGCCTAGAATTGGTGTTGGAGGCCATGGAGAAGGTGCAACTGATTAGGGCGGGGTTGAAAATGGCTCAAAGTCACCAAAAGTCTTATTCGGATATTAGGAAGAGGGATCTTAAGTTTCATATTGGTGATTAGGTGCATGTGAAAGTCTCACCCATGAATGGTGTAATGTGTTTTGGTAAGGAGGGCAAACTAAGTCTCCGGTACATAGGTCTTTATGACGTTGGTGAGTGGATTGAAAATGTGGCTTATAGATTGGATTTACGTCCGGCTTTAAGTTTTATTCACCCAGTTTTCCATGTGTCTATGTTGAGGAAATTGATTGGTGATCCTAGTGTAATTGTGCCTTCGGAAGGTGTTGCGGCCGAGGAGAACTTGTCTTATAAGAACGTCTTGGTTGAGATCTTGGATAGACAAGTTAAAAGGCTTTGCAACAAGGATGTGGCTTTAGTTAAGGTTCTTTAGAGAAATCAACATATGGAGAGTGTTACATGGGATACAGAGTCGGACATGATGAAATGGTATCCCCACCTTTTCCAATCTACTCAAGCCTGAGGTATTAGATTCTTCCTATTCCAAATGGCCCTAATTCTTTCACTCTTGAGTTTCATGACATGACATGCTTACATGTGCATGAAAATGATTTACAGATGTTTTGTATGATTTAAAGATGTTTTGATATGAGTTTTAGTGACTTTATGATTTTCAAAGTGATGAAATATGCATTGTGTCTTTATGTTTCCATGTTTCTTGTTCAATCAAGCTTTTTGAGCCTTGTTCTAGCACTTTCGGGGAGGAATGTTCCCAAGGAGGAGATTATCTAAGGACCTGGACTTTGTAAGGCCTTAATGGTGCATGGAAATTTGGTTTCGGAAAGTTTTTGACAAAGTTGACACTGCGTGGGCACCTCAACGGGTCGTGTGACTCATCACTGGCCGTGTGGAGGGGCCTTGAAATGTCCCTTGGCCTTGTGTGTACAGTGTTGGCCTTAAGTTGGAGTTCAAGACCAAGGCATTCATCACATGAACCCCACATAGCTTGTGTAAGACTTCTTTGTTCGTGTGGTGGCTCATGAGAGGAGTGTTGGCCTTGAAAACCACATTTTGGCCAATGCACTTCACACACGGATCGTGTGACCCCTACACGGATTGTGAGTTGGCCCATAAGCGTGTTGGTGTGAAAATTTTCAAAGTATGGAATCACTGTCTCGAAACTTTATCAGTAGAGAATTTTCCTAAGTGAAGCCTCATGGATGGCTACACGGTTTGTGTGACACCTACACGGTTCGTATGGCTCCATTACGGGACCCCTATCACTTTTTGACATCCATCTCATGAATGACTTTCTTGTAATTTTGGCTATTCCTAAGGGTTGTTTATGACCTTCTAACCTAACCTAAGCCTCTCAAAAGACCTATACTCTTCTATTCTCATTCAAATTCAATTTATACACTTAGAATTATTCAACACTCTCATATAAAGACTCCTATCAAGTGAACCATTGGAGACTAGCTTGAAGCTTAAGGAAGGGTCTTCTTCTTCACTCAATTTCTTCTTGGTTATCTAACATATGTGAGATTTATTCATGATCCCTTTCAACCATGAAGACCCCCAACTTTTTTCATCTTGGATTTTATGAAATTAAGCTTATTTTGAAAATGGGTCTTTTGAATCATTGTTATTTGATTCAATTGAGATATGGATTTAATTATTGTTTCTAAAGTGATTCAAGCCCTAATATGTTGAATTGTATAAATATTATGAAGATTTGAATATGCGTTGTCCCTTCAATGTTTGATATAAGCATGGGTAATCTAAGTTGTGATTTAAATGTGGATTTACTTATGGATTTACTTGAATTTCATATTTTTATTATTGATTTAAGTTTGAATCTTTATTACCCATGCTATTCTCACATCATTCATTAAATATGGATATACTAGCATTGGTTTTTATAAAGATTATAAAGTGGGCTATGATCCAAGTATGTTTTATGAATATAATTTTGATGAGAATATAGTTATGACAAGAATGTGATCACATAAATATCTATGATATGGCTCTTTGAGAAACTCTAGATTTTTACACCACTTAGATATATGTGAATGGGCTATTCCTATGCATGAAGGTTTGATTTTGAGTATGATTTGTTTTTTTATCCCAAGTATGAATAGTATGAAGAATGTTTGGCTTTTAAGCCTAAGTATGCATTGAAATGATTTGAAATAACTTGTGCCCCTTTTGAAATCATATGTGTATATGTATTCTTGTAGGATTATAACTTAGCACCGAGCAGACTTGTGGGAGGGGTGCTATCTCCAAGGGTCTTGTACCCAAGTTCCATAACTATGTTCCACTAGAAGTACTTGTTTATGGTAACCCTTACCAAAATGGGAGGCCCATAAGGTACGTTTACAACTTTTATTTAGTTTAATATTAAAATCCTATCCGAAATGGGAGGCCCGTACGGAGAAGTATGGTCTACCTTTGGCAAGAAGATCACCTCTTATCCGGTATGGGGAAGACATTAAAATTCCAAGTAATAGCTCGCTTGGTCTTATTTGTCGGTTGAGGTCTCAACCCCTCTATCTTAAAGTATTATGGCATTGCATGTATCATGAATTTCATGGCATATTGATATATTACTCTTCTTTGCTTAAATACTTTTTTCGATTTTTGTGCCCTTGTCATCTAACATTGATTTCAGGTTTAATGAGTTCAATATGTATTGCATGCCTGCATACTTAGTACATTGAAACATACTACTGCATACTGTTTGCCTACATGATCTAACCATGTATGGACCGTAGACTACATCCATCCACCTTTTGACGGCTAGTTCAGATTTATGAAAGTTGTTGTGGTGAGTCCTATCATCCAAGGATAAGCCGTCATCATCTACCTATTATGATGCTTGTTATATTTCTTATGAGGGTGAGCCCGAGACATGTCTTGGCCCCCGTCCTATTCTATGACTTAGAGGCATTGTTGGACTACATGTAAACTCTTATATGAATATATGTTATGTTTTGCTATTTGGAGATTATGGTTATGGATATGTATTGGATATTGATACTTTCATGATTTATTTATGATATGATGTGAAAATATAGAAAGTCCTATGTCCTATTTTATCCCCATATAGTGAGTTATACTTACTCGCCCCTTAGTTTGTACGTGTTATGTATTATATGTAATCATGCAAATCCCTATCCCTATGATATCCCCATAGCATGGGTCTTACTTTCCCATCCCTTAGAACTACATATTTACTATTTCATTATGTACTTCCAAACCAATGATATGAATTTAGATACTTTGAGGCTTGTTTGGGGACTCTCGTGTTCCCATTCGCCAGGTCACTCCTAGACCCTAGGTCTGGGTCGTGATAGAGGACCTTTGGATTGAGGCTTACCTGCTACTTGAGTCATGATCCGTTAGTAGAGAATCTCAATATACCATAACTATAGGCCACTGTAAAATAGAGGTCTCTCATTTGTAGAGTCTTGATTCCTTAGAAGGGCCACCTTTAGTAGAGGCATGATTATTTATGTAGCTTAGTGGATCCACTTAGGCATAATAGAATCTACCTTGCCAAGTAGTCTGCCCCTTCACTAGTGTAGGGGTAACATCATGACTCCATATTGTTGATCACTTGATTTATGTCGATTAATACTAGCTCTTACATATATTCATGATCTCTCACAATGTTAAATGATGTCCTCCCAAAGGTTCATCATATATTTTCTATGACTCATTACTTTTATTATGATAATGATTTCCATTATGATTTATGATATTTTATGAGGCATATGATTTCTCACAAAGACTCATGACTATCATTATAGTGTTCATGTTCTTCCATATGTCATTATGACTCTTAAAATGCTTGACCATGTTCATGATTTAATATTACACTTCAATGACTTACCTAGCATGTTTTCTAATGTAGTCATTTGCACATCATGATGTCATTCATTGCATTGATCATATACTCAGTACATTCTAACGTTCTAACTCATATTTTGTATACATTATTAAAAACTCAGGTCAGATGCTCCTCTCACTCCTTATGAATAGTTGGCTTTGTAGCATATCACTTGATTGGTTAGCCCGTATGCTTTTGGGGTTGCCATCGAGCCTGTGATCTTATATTTACTTTACTTTTGTTGAGGGTGTGCTAGGAACATATCTATAGTCCCCACCTATGTTAGTATAGAAGAGGCATGTCTAGACAAAGAAAGGTGTAAGTCTAGTTAATCAGGTCTAAGCTCTACCTATGTCTTTTAACTTTATTTTGAGACTTACCTATCTTTTTCTTTCTATTGTTGATTTACTTACCTTATGTATGTTTGATATGTTAGATATCTTGGTTGGGGTTTATTCGAGTATCTTAATTTTTGTATCACACCTAGGGCCCAGCTTGGATTGTGACAAGCTTGGTATTAGAGCAGACAGTTTAAGTGTCCGAGGAAGTCTAGCATGCAACATCAAGTAGAGTATTATTAATCTGTGTGAAGTATGCCACATCTATTGGTAAGAGGCTATGAGGTATTTTAGGAAATATTTCACTTTTTTGATGATCTATGTTGTGCGATAGAGTTTTGCCCCATGATTTCTTTTCCCTGGCGGTTGTTCTTTGTTATTTCAGATTGATTTCAAGAAGAGCATTGGCCCAAGAAAGAGTACTTTAAGTCTCCAATGACCCTTTGGCTGAATATGTGACGAATGGTAAATTTCAAACTGCTATTGCTATGTTGGCTTATGTATGGCCAATCGAGCCAACCATGGTGTTATAGCTCTTCCTAATATGCCTACCCTAGCTTCTAGAGTGAGGGACTTTTCAAGAATGAACCCTATAGAATTCTATGACTCAAAAGTAAGAGAAGATCCACAAGAGTTTCTTGATGAGGTGTATAAGGTTGTAGCCATAATGGGGTTATCCTCAGAAGAAAAAGTCGAATAAGTGGCTTATCAACTCAAGGGAGTAGCCCAAGTATGGTATACTCAATGGATGTCTGAAAATGTTGATTAAGTCCCTAGTGCTTAGGAGGTGTTCAAAGCCACATTTTTTATCGTTTCTTCCCACTTAAGTTACGGGAAGCAACGATGATAGAGTTTATCAAACTCATGTAAAGAGGTATGAGTATGAGAGAGTATGCCTTCAATTTCACCAAATTGTTTGAGTATGCTTCATCTTTGGTAGCTAATCCTCATGCTCACATGAGCAAATTTATTTCGGGTGTGTCTGACTTGGTTGTGAAGGAATGTTGAAATATCATGTTAGTGAAAGAGATGAATATATCTCAGCTTATGACCTATGTAAAATAAACTGAAGAAGAAAATCTAATGGAGGGTCCTAGGGTGGCTAATAGGGCTCGAATTGAGGATGGTATAAATTTGGAGATATTAGCCACACGAGAAAAGATTGTCTAGTGGCACTAGAAGAGGAAGGGAGAGAGCTCGGGTTTCTTCATTCGGTATGTATGAATTTCCTTGTGTTTTTGTAATCATTGGTAGGGGTTGATTTTGCCTTTAATGTACCATGATTGATGTTGAATCCAAGTGGGTGGTTTTTCTTATTGATTCGAGTTTAGTTTCTCATACCCATCCATATGCATCTCTACGTTCCAGCTTTATTATGACATTTAACATGCATTCATACTCATGAGACTAAATTTGAATGATATTTCTTGCACAAGTCTAACCTTTTCATGAAAATGGTGTTCAAGTTGCATTATTGTATTCATTTTGGGTTTTTGATATCTATTCTACTCTACTCGAGCTAGTTTTCATATCATTCGAGGAGAAATGTTCCAAAGGGAGAGATGACGTAACTCTCAAAATTTAAGCTAAGACTCAAGCCATTCTTTATATTTTTATAGCCCCAAGCTTGATAACTTCTATTAATACATATGTGGTAGGATCAACTACAAAGTATTTAAAGTGTATTAGAAGTAGTTTAGGATTATAAAGGACCTCTTACATCATACCAAGTCTGAATAACTCCTATAGGCTATGTTTTCGTATGAGTATGTATAAGGATCAACTTCAAATGACCATAACTCCTAGAACAAAATAAGTTAGGTGTCCCATGAATAATAAAATTAAAGGTTTTTGAATTGTTTTTTCAACGCATCTTATTTTGCTTTATTATGAGTATGGAGTAAGAAATTATGCCTATTTTAGTGAAACTTCTGTCATGCAGTCTCCCGTTCACAACCCTTACCACAGACTGTGGTGTGCATCACGGGCCATGCTAGGGTACTTTTACAATACTCTCCACAGACCCTTGTACACCCCATGGTGCCTTTCACCACACCCATCACGGGCCATGGAGCACAAAATGAGCTCCGTCCTGGCCACCATCCAAGTGATCTTTTCCTAGTTCAATGAGGGGTATTTGGGTCATTACCCTATTTGAGACCCTTGGCCTCCTCATTCACATCAAACTCTAAAAATTCATAAACCTTTTCTTTAAAAACACTCTGAAGCCTTTTTTCTCCAAACAATGTTTTCTTGGAAGATCAAGCAAAATACTCAACAACTCAAGAAAAAAATCTCCCAAATTCTATTGCACTCATCAACAAGGTATGTTGGCCTAGATTCATTGGGACCTTTCACCCATGGAGCCCAATGATCCTCCACTTCTCAAATGAATTCAAGCATGAATTTTATGGTTTTGGCAAATTCTCTTCTATTGCATGAAATTATGTTTTTATCAATGTGTTTCTACTTAACTAAGTATAAATCTTCATCGCATTGCATGATATTATGGGTTTTCAAGAGAATTTCTAGTAAGGATATCTAGGGCTCATGAATTACGTAGTGAGTTCTCGTAAATATGTTTTTGATTGATATGATTTATTGTTATTATGGAAATTTCCTTAGATTATTACATAGATTCACAAATTTTGCCATTTCCAAATATGAACTTATGAGCTTTTTTAGTGGGTCCTCTTAGTTATGATTTAATTGACTTTATCCTACTACATGATTATGTGTGATCTCCATCCAATGGTGAAAGGCCAATACTCACATTACATAAGACAAGATTAAGGAGTTATTACACATTCACGATATGCTATGAAATGGACAGAATAGTAGATATTGCCTCTTCCATGACATGATGTGACTAACTTATGACTTATTATTTCTATTTCATTGAGAGTTTACTTATCATTAGAAGAACTTGGGATTAAGTCTCACCCACTAATTGAGGAATGACCTATTAGTAGTGAATCCCATTATCCTGTAACTATGTTCCGCCGTAGGATAGAGGATCACCAACTAGTAGAGGCATGATTACTTAGAAGGGCCACTATTAGTAGAGGTTTGGTTATTTATGTAGCTTAGCGGATCCACTTAGGTATGATAGTATCTACCTTGGCAAGTTATCTCCCCTTTCTCTAGTCTGGGGCTACGTTGGTACTCCATGTTATAGCTCGCATGGATTATGTTGGTTAATGATATTTCTCACACATGTTCGTGATCTCTCATAAGACTAAAGGTTTCCGCACAATGGTTTATGGTATACTTTCTATGACTCGTTACTCTGAATATGATTATGATTTCCATTACAACTTATGATATTTTACAAGGCATATGATTTCTTACAATGCCTCATGACTATCATTATAGTGTTCATGTTCTCCCATGACTTTATCATGACTCTTAAAATTCTTGACCATGTTCATGGTTTATGATATATAACACTTTAAACATTTATGTAGCATGATCCCTGATGTGGTCATTTGCATATCATGTTGTCATGCATTGCATTGATAACATACTTACAACATTCCAACGTACTAACAGATCATTTGCCTACATTATTAAAAATGTGTTGGATGCTCCTCTCACTCTTCATGGCTAGTTGCCTTTGTAGCACCATACTTGATTAGTAAGCCCTCATTCTTCATGGGTTGCCCATCAAGCCTATAATCTCATTTTTAGCTTGGTTTCACTTGAGATATTTACTTTACTTTCATCGAGGATAAGCTAGGAACATGTCCATAGCCACTGATTATTTTAGTATAGTAGAGATATATCCACACAAAGAAAGGTGTAAGTCCATCTATTCGGGCCTAAGCTCTAGCTATATCCTGCAACTTTATTTTGAGACTTGTCATTTGCTACATTTTGATTCACTTACATTATGCATTTTTGGTATGCTAAGACGCCTTGGTTAGGATTGTTAGAGAATTCTAATTACCATGTCACACCTAGGACCTAATTTAGGTCATGACATCGACTTCCATGCTTACATCAACAAATTTTATTTCTGTAGTATCAAATCTTATGGTGAAAGCATGCAAGAAAACTATGCTTTTTAAGAAAATGGACATGTTTAGGCTCTTGATATACACTAAGCAACTTGAAGGGGTAAAGCTTAAGGAGGGGTCTAGTATTGTCAAGAAGGCTCGAGTTGAGTATAGTTTGCCTTTTGCTAATGCTTCGGTACCTAGGTATGATAAGGAAGGATATTCCATTCCCCATTATGAAAAGTGTAGTATAAATCACCAAAGTGGAGTACATAGCCAGTATAGAGGGTTGTTACAAGTGTGGTGATATGGGACATAAAATGACGAATTTTTTGGTGGCTACTAGAAGACAAAGGAAGATGGCCTCGGGCCGCTTATGTTATAAGTTCTTTTGTCATGGTAATGGTTGGTGTACATTGGGATACGATTCATGGTGTCATGATTGAAGTGATAACTTTAGTGGTTGAGTTAGGGTATTGATATAAATGTTGGCTTTCTATGGCCATCCTCACATATCTTTACGTTCTAATTTTTCCATGTTATATCACATGCATGCATGATCATGAAACCTATTTTAAGCCATGTTATATAAAAATTTTTGGAAACATCATGATTTTAGCATTTGAAATGCATTATTGCATTCATGCTGGGTTTGTAGGTGCCCTTTTTACTCTATTCGTGCTAGCTTAATTCACATTGGTAGACGAATGTTCCCAAGGGAGGTAGTAAAATATCCTTAGTGTTTGAAAGCTAGAATATGATATAGTAAGGTGAGATGTTAAGAAATAGCCCCAAAGGATTTTTAGGTCAAGCGTATTGTGAAATATATTTTTTCAAATTTCACATTCCAAAAGGGCTTGCGCGACAGGTCTACGTTACGGACATGTTCCAAGAATTGCTCAAATAATTTTTCCTAGCCAAAATTGCACAAATCTGCTATTTGTACAAAACTTACCTGTGATGGAGCACCTCTATGTCACAAATCTACTTCACGACAAGTCAAATTCTTCCTTACAATTTTAATTGTAAAAGGGGATACTTTGGACTTTCCCCTACCTATTTGTAAATGAATCTGAACGTTTGTTGGGACTAAAATCCTATTCTATAACGACTCGAAGCCCTCCAAAAATTCTCTCATTCTCACGTAATTTTCAATTTAAAAATCTTCTCTCTAGAAAAAACTCTCAAGGCTTTTTTCTTTTTTAAGCAGGGCTCATGAAACACAAAATGCAGAATCGAAAGGACAAAAAATTAAAGATCAATAGATAGACACACAAAGAGGAAATCAAGAGAAACCAAAAGGGATATTAAACCTTAAGACTTCACTTGATTAATCCTATGATAGCACTTACCTCTGGCGATGACCTCCAAGAAATTGAATTCACCTCACAACTAACATTTCTAAGCAAAGATCAACAAAAGCTTGTAGCAAGCTCTTAACACTCAAACAAGCATTTCAATGTCAATATTCAAAGTAGTCTACCTACAAATGAGCAAAATGAGTTATTTATAATATAAGTTAAATTTATTACAAAAATGGGCAAAAGTAGCCGAACGATGGTCAAAGTGACAGTCACCTTCTTCATTTGGTGGCTCACTAAATTGACACCTTATCGCCAATCTTGACGCCTCTTGAAGCTCGAATATTCTAGAACATTTGATGATCTAGTACACCATCACCTAAATCAATCGGCAGATTGCCGATTGCTTTCTCCATTGCCGAAGTGGATAGAGTGTCTTCACCTTTCCAAGCTATCTTCCATACATAGAACGCCTCCTTTGGTCTCATCACAAGCTCAAAGACCTTTGACTTTATGAATAACCCTTGCACCTTTTGAAGTTCTCAAGCGCTACTCCTAGTTAATGGCCTTGATACGACCTGACTTGCATCATTCTCTCTATCATGACCCAGACCTAGGGTCTAGGAGTGACACAGCAATAGGAACCTAAGAGTCCTCAAACAAGCCTCAAAGTATTCATTTTCACATCATCGGTTCAGAAGTGCATAAAACAGTTAACATATAGTTCTAAGGGACAAGAAAGTAGGACACACGCTATGGGGATGTCATAGGGATAGGGATTAACATAGATTCCCATAACACATAGCACAAAAGGACTAAGGGGCGGGTAAGTATGACTCAATCTATGGGGCAATACGGGACTTAGGGTCTTTCACATTTCCACATCGTAACATAATTCATATAACACTCACAAATAAATCATAATAACCATATCCAATAGTTATCCATAATCATAATCTCTAAAGATCAACCACATAACATATATCCGTACGAGAGCGTACAAGATGTCCAACAATGCCTCTAGTCATAGAATAGGACAGGGGCCAAGACATGTCCTGGCTTACCCTCAAAGTAAATAACATAAATAGAAGCAACATAGGTAGAGGAATGGTCGCTTGTTCTTGGAAGATAGGACTCACCACAACAATGTCTCAAATCTGATCTAGCCATCAAACAGTGGATAAAGGTAGTCTCTAGTCCCTACATGGTTAGATCATGTGGGCAAAAGTATGTGTTAGTGCGTTTGAATGTACTAAGTATGTGTGCATTCAATGCATATGAACTTGTTAAACATGCATTCAATGTTAGATGATAAGGGCATATAATATAGAAAGAGATATATAGCAAAGAAACTAATATAACAATATGCTGTGAAATCCATGATGCATGAAATGTCATAATGCTTATATAAAAAGGAGATGCTACTTGCCATGGGTAGGTCTTACTCCTCCTTATGGGAACACCACCCATTCTAGAGAAGCAAGCTCACCTTACGGGAACACTACCTATTTTAGAAAGGATTTTCATATCATTTAATCACCGTACGAGAACAACACCCATTTCAAAAAGGATTTTGATGCTCATTCACTCACCTTATAGGAACAACACCCATTTCGGGGAGTACCTTACCTTATGGGAACAATACCCATTTCGGAAAGGATTTTCATAATATTCACTCACCTTACGGGAACAACACCTATTTAAAGAAGTACCTTACCTTACGGGAACAACACCCATTTGGAAAGAATTTCCATAACATTCACTCACCTTACAGGAATAACACCCATTTTGAAGAGTACCTTACTTTATGGGAACAACACCGATTTCGGAGAGGATTTTCCATAATATTCATAACCATCCACGAAGGGCACTAACATTTGAAGTTATGTCATCATCCCAAAGGAAAACATATACATATAAATGCTTTCAAAGAGGCATAAGTCATTTCGAATCATTTCATGTATACTTAGGCTTAAAAGTCAAATCATAATTCAATTCATACTTTCATGCATAGGAGTAACTCATTCATAACCATACTTTCATCAAAATCGTATACATAAACATAATGTGACTTAATCCACTTCATAATCATCATAAAATTCAATGCTCATGAATGCATATCCCATGAATGATGAGAGAATAGTATGGGAAACAGAGATTCAATCTTAAATAAATAAATCAATACGAAATTCAAGTAAATCCATAAGTAAAATCCACATTCAAATCACAATTTAGATTGCCCATGCTTAAATCAAACTTTAAAGGGACAATGCATATTCAAATCTTCATAATAATCATTTGTGTCAACATATTAGGGCTTAAATCAACTTAAAATTAATAATAAAGCATAGCCCATACTTCAATTGAATTTAATAAATAATAATCTTTAAAATCCGTAATTAAAGTATGCTTAAATTCCATGAATCAAGTGTAAAATAGTTTGGGTTTTTTTTGTTAAAAGAGACCAAGAATCAATCCCAAATATCTTGCTTAGGAAGATGAATTTGAGAATAATTTATCTTGAAGTTGAAACCCCAATTGAATCCTAGCTTGAATCTTGAATATGAGATTTGGAGAGAATTTTGAGAGTTGATTCTAGAAACTAAGTGTTAGTCTTGAATGAGGGGTTAGAATTAGTGTAGGAGAGGTTTTAAGAATGTAAAGGGAGGTCTAAAAAGTCTTAGGGATGGACCAAAATATCAAAAAACTCATGCCATGGTAAATGGAATGTTAGCATCGTGGGAGGAACATTTTTCACTAGTCAAATTTTCTTACGATCCCATTTTCCACTAGTCAAATTTTCTTACGATCGCGTTATTCATAGGACTATTTGTATGTATTCATTTGAGTTTGTATATGGCTTTAATCCCCTAACCCCCTTGGATTTAACTTTGTCTTTCCCAAGATCTTGTTTTGAAGTTAGATGGAAAAGAAGTGCTAAATATATGAAGAAGATCAATGAGAAGGTTCGACTTCACCTTGAAAAGAAGAATCAATACATGGCAAAGAAGGGGACCAAGGGTAGAAAAGGGTTGTGCTTAAACCGGTTGATTGGGTATGGGTGCATTTTCACAAAGAGAGATTTCACAATTAAAGGAAAACTAAGTTGATGCCAAAAGTTGATGGTCCATTTGAAGTGCTTGAGAGACGTAATGACAATGCGTACAAGGTTGACGTTCCCTCAGAATATCAAGTCCACGACACTTTCAATTTATGTGATTTGTCACTGTTTCCTACTTTTGAGGATGAGGAAGCACTGAATTTGAAGACAAATTCTTTTCAAAAAGAAGAGGATGATCGTGACACCCCATAACATTATGCTCACATGTACCTATGCTTCAAGACTCATTCTCACATATGGTAAGTGGATTAGGGTCACAAGGGACCTCTAGTACTTAGCCGAGTTCAAAACTTTTCTATAAATTGAGTTTCTAGTATTAGATTATACAAGGGTCATCTTTAAATGACTATAACTCTTAGCACACAAAGAATTAGGGAGCTCATGGCCTACCAAATGAAAGCTCTTTGAATTATCTTTCCAACGCAGTTGATTTTACCTTATTTGGAGTTCAAAGTCAAATATTATGGTTGTTTTACTGAAAACTGTCAGGTAGAGTTGTTTCTACGAAACCTAATACAGGTTGTGGAAAAAAGTATGGCCCGTCTGCTAAATCATGGAAAACATCCTAAAAATCCACTCTTTTGATCCCAGATTCTATGGACCAATCTATGGGTCGTAGAATCTTGTACGAGCCATAAATTAGGCTTGTGAAAGTGATCCAGAGACCCAAAATTTGCCCAAATATTTACAGAATGGGCCCGTAGACGACCTTTGATAGGTTTTTAAGAAAGGTCATTTTGGTGTTTTTCCACCCTTTAAATGCCAAAACCTTACTTTTTTACACCTAAATAAAACCCCAAATATGCCAGTTCAACCTTTTTATGCTAAATCACTCTCTCAAACTTAGAGCAAGGGTTCGAAGGAGAAAATGGCTAGGGCTTCAAGCAAAAACTTGAGAATTCTTGTAAGGACCCAAGTTTTCAAACGACTTTATTGGATCTCATAACGTTGGCCCAGGAGAAAATTTGATCAGGTGCCGCTCTATGGGAGGCCCACACGGCCAGTGTGAAGCCATACGGACCGTGTGGCCTTTAGTGGAAAGGTACTTGGCCATAATTTCTATTACAGGAATTTGATAAAGAGTTTCGAACTAAGGGAACACGGCCACCCACACGGTCCGTGTGGCTCGCCGTATAGCTCGCAACGTGAAAATTTTCTAAGTACAAAATTACTGTCTCGTAACTTTTTCGTGCAAAATTTTTCTAAGTGTCATCACACAGCTCTTGACACGACCCGTGTAGTGTCACACGAGTCGTGTAACCATCCGTATGGCACACTTTTTCTTCAAAAAAATTCTAAGTGTCGAGCATTGTGAAATTTGCTTAAGTGTCACCTCACAGGCACTGCTCACGGGCCGTGAAGTAACTCACATACCATGTAGGTGCCAATGAAGCCGTGACGGTTCATTTTCCATCCGTTTCATTAATGGCTTTTACCTAATTATGACTTATTTTAATTGTGTTTTATGACCTTTTTGCCTAACCTAGACCCATAAATCAGCTATACCCTTCTATTCTAATTCATTCTCATTGAAAATACTCTCACACTAAAATCAATTCCCATAATACTCTCTAAGTCTTTCTCTCAAGACTCAAGCTAGGGTTCAATTAGGGGATTCAACTGATGGCTCAAAGTTGCTAAAAGTGGTAATTTGATATTAGAAGAAAGGACCTTGAGCTTAATGTTGATGATTGGGTCTATCTAAAGGTTTCACCCATGAAGGTTTTGGTTTGGTCTTACAAGAAAGAAAAATCAAGCCCCAGGTGTATAGGGCCCTTTAAAATTCTCAAAAGTGTTGGTAAGGTCGCTTATGAATTGGAGTTGCCATTGCAGATGAGTATGGTTTATCTAATGTTCCATGTGTTGATGTTGAGGAAGTTTGTGGGTGATATAAATTCCATAGTTCCTTTGGAAGATGTAAGTGTGGAAGAAAATTTAACCTATGAAGAGGTCTTAGTTAAGATCCTAGACTGGCAATTGAAGAAGTTAAGGAACAAGTTAAGGAACAAAGAAGTTACATCTGCCAAAGTCATTTGGAGGAATCAACAAGTTGAAAATGCAATATGAAAGGGAACTTGGTACAAAAGTAAAGTTGAGTACTGCTTTCCATCCTTAAATGGATGGGCATGTCAAGAGGACAATTCAAATGCTTGAAGACATGTTGAGGGCTTGTGTGTTGGAGTTCAATAGAATAGGGATGACCATCTACTATTTATTGAGTTTTCCTACAACAATAGCTATAACTCTAACATAGAGATGGCATTGTTTGAGGCCTTGTATGGGAAGCGACGTTCATCTTTGGTAGGCTGGTTTGAAATTGGTGAAATAGCCTTGATAGGACCCAACTTAATTATAGATGCTATGGAGAAGGTGAGAATCATAAGGGAGAAGTTGCCTTCTCAAATTCATCTTCCCAATCAAGGTATGTGAGATTGATTCTTGGTCCCTTTCAACCAAGAAGACCCAAACTCATTTAAATTGATTTTCATGAAATTTAGCTTACTTTAAATGTGGGTTTTCATTATTTGATCTTGTTAAATCCAATTTATGTATGGGTTATATTTTATCTATGATTTTAAATTACTTTAATCCCTCTTATGATTATTTATATTGAAGTTATGAAGTTAGAACATGCATGTCCCCTTTAAAGCTTGATTTATGCATGGGTAATTTATATTATGATTTAGATGTTGATTTAATTATGAATTTGCTCTAATTTCATATTATAAATGTTGATTTTAGCTTGAATCTAAATTATCAATTCTATTCTCACATCATGCATTGCCTTTGCATTCATGAATATTGGTCTTTAAGGAAAGTATGAAGTGGGTTAATCTCAATTATGTTTTATGAAATGATTTTGATATGACTTTGATAAGGTTTTGGTTATGACAAGAATGTGATCATATATATGTCAACGATTATGGTTTTTGAGCATTTTGGGTGCTTGTACCACTCCGTATATGTAATCGAGCTAGTCCTATGAATGAATATTATAACTATGAGCTATGATTTGGCATTTAAACCTAAATATGCATTGATTGGATTTGAAATGACTAAGCTTTATCGCACGATTCAAAATCTGAAAGAAGGGAAACTTTTCCTAATGTCCTATAGCCTCCCTATTATGGATGTGGCGTGCTTCACACTAGTAATAAGGACTCTACTAGACATGACTTGACAGACTCCCTAGTCACTCAGAGACTATTGCTAGTCCCCGAGCGAACCACTTGGCCTCATCATCACCTCATACTCAACAGCAAAAGGAATATTCTCAAGGAAAAGACTATAATGTAATTAAAATAATCAAGTCTTTATATAAACAGTTAATTTCCAATAAACAAGAGTTGGAAAAGAAACAATACTCAACATCCTCTACTCAATGTCCATGAAGCCTCTACCTCTAACATCTAGATAGTACCACGACAGGCCATGGTTACCCTAACTCAAGAAAAATAAAGTACTCACTCAAGATAGATAATAATAATATAGAAATCCTTCCAAAAAAAAGGAGGTCTCACCGATCAACTGAATGTGAATAGATCATCAACGACACACCTGTTGATGATCTCTAATACCTGCCTCTGCATCATAAAATGATGCAGTCCAAAAAGGGACATCAGTACGTGGAATGTGCTAGTATATAAAATAGCTGAATGAAACAAAAACTGGTAGAATAATATAGGATTAACATCAACTCAACATCATACTACATCAGAATGTCAATTGTCTATCTAAAGCAAGAATAAATAGTAGACAAATAACCCATCAACATCTCATCAATACATCAGACTCATCTCAAGGAAACTCGACTCAACTCAACTCAACTCAACTTGAAGGACTCATGCCCATCTAGGACAAGGATAAAGGGTAGATAATAAAACATCGACATCCATCAAGACTCATACCATCACATCAACATCAGAGTTCTATCAGTATGGAACCTAGCTGGGAGTTTCTCTAATATAACCATCACCTATGAGCCAATGATGATATAACGAAGCGATGTCGTTGTCACATCCATCCAGTACCCTACCCAGGGTAAAAGACATAACCATCAGTAGATCCACAAGAAATAACATTAGTCCTCTTTTGGGACAAAGAAAACATCTGTATTACGATTCGATCCTCTCTCTTAAGCGGTCCACGTAGTTAATGAGTTCGAGTGGGACTCACTCTCACCCATTTCGGTGTTCAATACTCCTCTCAGAACTCGACATGCTCATAAAATATCATCGTCATCGAGATTTCTCATCATCGGTCCCATAGGGACATAGTACATCAGCATCAACATCAACTCATCTCATCAACATCATGGAATCAAAATTTTTTTTAGAATTTAGTTTCAAGTTTTAAGACACATGAACATCATTCTCATCAACATCATCATCAACACTCTCAATAATTTGGACCACAATCACAATATCACAAACATCATCATCATTAAGGCTTTAGACTCATCCCCTAAGTTCATTCTTGCATTCTTTAGTAAAATAGTCATAGGATTTTATAAAATCATTCATGGAAACAATTTATGGAGTAAATCAAGTTTATGATGATCATCAATTTAAGGAAAATACATTAATTAATAAGAATCTTAGTAGAATACTCAAGGATTTTCACATATAACTCATCATCTTCAATCCTAGACTCAGTTTACTCAAAGAGGGCACATGGAAGAACAATCTCATGCTTTAGGTTAGCCTTACATACTTGGAAAGTTGATATTACAATCGAAATTTGATGAATACTCCTTTTCTGGAAGGAAATCCTCGATCTCGCTAGTTCTAGAGTTCTTGATGAAGAACCCTAATTCGTGAAAACAAGAATCAAGAAATCCTTCCTTATGATTCTTGAATTCGTTTTCTTGAAACTCTATGTTATGATTTAAGATTCTATTAGGGATTCATGAATAGGTAATGAAATTTAGGTTGGGTACCTTAAAATTTATGAAGAATAACTCACATTGATGATGAATCTTGAAAGTTAATCCTAACTTGATGACTTTCTTTATGATTCAAGAGCGTTTATGTTTAGGTGTGAAGGAAAGGGTTTTAATTATGAAAACTGATGTTTTATGCGTTTTGGAACATTAAATAGACCCCCAAAGGTTTTAGGATAAAAATACCCTTAAAATAAAATAAAAGGACATCATTTAGCTTATCTAGAAGGGGTTCGCGATAGGTCTGCGATGCGGAGTATTTGCGGATTTTAAGACAGCTCTATAGGTCTTCAGTAAAATGATCATAACTTTCTACTCTGAGCTTTGATTAAGGCGAAATAAGATGCATTGGAAAGCTAATTAAAAGATCTTTAATTTGATAGATTATGGGTCACCTAACTCATTATAGTTGAGGAGATATGTCATTTGAATATGATCCATCTATCAACTCATACGAAAACTTTGTCGGTAGAAATTCTTTGGACTTGACTTGATGTAAAAGATCCTTTATGACTCTAAATCAAATCTAATATACTTAAAATATTTAGGAATTGGACCTAGAATGTATATACAATCTAAAAGTCACTGGTCCATCTAACCTTTATAAAATCTTACATTAGAACTGCGACCTTTTATCATCTCCAATTCTTTTCGGACACTAAGAAATTAATTTTAACACTATGTCAATTAAGAATTATCAATTAAAATCATATATCATATGAAGGATGGCTCAATCTTAGTAAAACAATTGGGGTATTACACTTACAATTTCTAAATTTTTACGAGGGGCATTTTGGTCGATTCCCAACCCCTTCTAAACTCTATATACGATCTAATAAGGTTGTTTTGACATAAAAAGGGTCTAAACCCCCCTCCCCCCCATTCTAAGTCTTATTCCATAATCTAACAAGGCTAGGGCTTGAGAAAAGAAGAGAAGAGCTTGAGTTTGAGAGATTTGAGAAAAGATCCTTGACATGATTGACTAATAATTTCATCCCATGTATGTAAGGCTAAACTACAAGCATGGGATTGTTCTCTCATGTGCCCCATAGATGGTCATAGATGAGTTGATGGTTCAAGAGTCTACATACATGAACCCTTGATGGTTTTTCTTAAGATCATATTTGAAATTTCATGTTTTTCTATGTTGATGATCATCATACTAATTGTTTTCTTAAATTGAACATTTTCATGAGAATTTGCATAACCCTATATGATTAATTTAAAAAGCATGTATAATGAACTTGAGAATTGAGTTTAGAGCCTTGAGTTGAGATTGTTGATTGTGATGAGAGAATGGTGATGAGTTGATAGAATTTGACTACCTTACAAGTCTTTATAAATGAACTCTACTGATATGTTTATTCGATTGTTTCCTAATTATTGTTCTAAATCTTGAATCATTGATGAGATTGATTGATAAAAGGGTTAGAGTCCCTTTGAGTTGATTGATGAAAGGGTTAGTGTCCCTATGAGCTTGATTTATGAAAGGGTTAGAGTCACTACAAGCTTTATTGATGATAGGGTTAGAGTCCCTATCAGATATCGATCAATGACGGGATTCAAGTTCCTATGAGATTGGTTGAGATGGAGGATTTATGAGTATTGAGTCATGGGAGGAGTATCGCGCACCAAAAGAGTGAGAGTTAGTCCGACTTGAACTCGTCAAACTACGTCGCCAAGCATAGGTGAGGTTTAGCACCATCACATATATATTATGGTTCCTCGTGAGTAACAGTCCTTGAAAGCAATAGCGGACTTGTTGAGTACCGACTCCATATTAGGTGAGTCGATATGGCTTCGATTGCTCCCTATCTTGTAAGTTTGGAACGACTGTGGCAACATCTGTGAGATTGTTGTACATTCACTGGCTCATAAGTGATTGTTTTCGGATAAGAAACTCCCATAAATTTCTTACCTTGAGTATTCTGAGTTGAGATGAGAGGAGGTGAGCTATTTTGAGATGTGTTGAGAGGAGGTGAGCTCCTTTGAGATGAGTATGAGATGATTGAGGAGTCTGAGTTATTGATAGGTCACTTGTCTACTCTTTATTCTTGCATAGATAGACATTTGACGATATGATGTTATTTGATGATTATTTTGAGTTGATGTTGGTTCCATATTATTCTACTTGTTTCTGTTTCACTCAGCTATTTTATATACTAGTACATTCCAAGTACTGATGTCCTTTTTAGACTTCATTATTTTATGATGCAGAGGCAGGTACTAGAGGTCGTTGGCAGGCGCTCTGTTGAAGATTCGAGATTCATAGCTAATTGGTGAGCCTCTCCTACTCCCAAGGATCCACTTCTTTTGTTTCATCATGCTTTAGAGTCAGATTAGACTATTTCCTATTTTGATTTGGGTAGCCATGGGTCTGTTATTGGCACCACATGATTAGTGATAGAAGCTTCAAAGACGATGGTTGAACATTAATGTTGAGATTGTGAGCTAGTTCTTTCTACTAACCTTTATTATTGTCTATATCATTTTAAGACACTAGATGAGTGTGCCCATCTACTTATTTTTAATTCCGCTATTCAGTAGAGTTATATGATTGAATGAATGTGATGAGGCTAAGTGGACTGCTTGGGGACTAGCAATAGTCTCTAGGTGCCGGCCACGCCAAGGGTACCCTCCCGAGGCGTGACAAACTTGGTATTAGAGCACAAAGTTCAAATGTCTTAGGGAGTCTATGCAGCCGTATCTAGTAGAGTCTTGTTTATGGGTGTGTTATCGACCATATTTCATAAGCAGGAGGCTATAGGACATTAGGAATTGTTACACTTTTTTCTTATTCCAATTCGTGCGATAGAGTTAAGCTCTATGAAAGCTCTCTCCTAATTCGTGTTTTACGCTTTACATAATTGATATCATGCCTCTCAGAAGAGCTATCAGAGGAAGGGGACATCCTTCCAGACAAGATGCTAACACACCTGAGCCTCAAGTACATGAGGATCCAGTGGACTAAGCTGTCCCTGTTGAGCAACCCCTTCAAGATGAGCGGACTATTCAAGCTATAGCCCAGGCTATCGCAACACCTTCGCGAGACAAGGAGCAGGTAGACAAGATGCTCATGACACCTCTAGAGTCCAAGAATTTCTGAGGATGAATCCGCCCGAGTTCACGGGGTCTGCATCCACCGAAGATCCTGAAAGCTATGTGGAGGAGCTTGAGAAGGTGTTCCAATTGATGCACGTGGCTGATGCTGATAGGGTTGAACTGGCTGCTTACCAACTCAAGGGTGTGGCCAGACTGTGGTTTGACTAATGGAAGAAAGGAAGAGGGACTGATGCTCCATGTTTGACTTGGGTAGTGCTCGAGGAAGCCTTCTTGGGACGTTTCTTCCTAAAAGAGAGAAGATAAGCTAAGGTAAGAGAATTCTTGAATCCGAAACAGGGCTCTATGACTATGCAAGAGTATGGGTTGAAGTTCACGCAACCGTCTCTCTATGCTCCAAACATGGTTGCTGACATGAGAGGAAGGATGGGGATGTATGTTGATTGGTTGAATAGAGGACCTAAAAGAGATGGTAGGAGAGTAATACTTGTGAGTGATATGGATATTGGGAGATTGATGACATTTGTGCAATAAGCTGATGTCATGACAAGGAAGAGTTCAGACATAAGAAAGCTAAGACATCCAACCAGGAGGTTGGAAAGAGAGGCATGATAACCAATTTCCAACACCATCATCTGCTAGTACACCTGCACGTAAAGACAGGTATGATCAGAGATCTCAGAATGTGGGAAATCATAGACCTCAGTCACAAGCTAGTGTGACTCAAGGTTCGCAAGGTAAGCCACCGTGTGATAAGTGTGGCAAAATGCACTTGGCGAGATGTGGTGATGGGAATGATGTATGCTATAAATGTGGCCAAGCGGGCCACTACCAGAGAGATCGTCCAAAGCGGGCTGACAAGGCTCAGTCTACTATAGCCCCGCTAGTTAGAGAAAACCAGAGGGGCACTATGTCAGGCACAGGTGGAGTAGCAAACCACTTGTATTCCATGCGTAGTCGCTAAGATTAGGAGAACTCCCCAGATGTTCTGACGGGTATGATTTGAGTCTTTACTTTTGATTGTTATGTTTTGATGGATTTGGGTGCCACATTGTCATTTGTAACTCCTTATATGGCCAGTAGATTTGATAGAACCCCTGAGAGTATTCTTGAACCCTTTGATGTTTCTACTCCGGTGGGTGAGTCTATTCGAGTTCAGAGAATCTATAGAGCTTGTGTAGTGTCCATCCATCATCGGGATACTCTTGTTGATCTAGTTGAGTTGGAGATGGTTGATTTTGATTTGATTCTTGGCATGGATTGGCTTCACGCCTATTATGCCTACGTTGATTGTAGATCCCAAACCGTTAAGTTCCAATTTCCTAATGAACCGGTTCTTGAGTGGAAGGGTGATTCTGTTGCACCTAGAGGAAAGTTTATCTCATATCTTAAAGCCAAAAAGTTGATTTCCAGAGGTTGTATCTATCACCTCGTGTGAGTGAAATCTGATGATGTTGAGTCCCCAACTCTTGAGTCAGTTTCGATTGTTAATGAGTTTCTGAAAGTATTTCCTGATGATCTGCCTGGAGTCCCCCCGATAAGGAGATCGACTGTGGGATTAACGTTCTTCCAGATACCCAGCCTATTTCGATTCCACCTTATAGGATGGGCCCCGTTGAGTTGAAAGAGCAATTGAAAGATTTGCTAAAGAAAGGCTTTGTTAGGCCAAGTGTTTCACCTAGGGGTGCTCTTATCCTATTCGTGCAAAAGAAAGATAGGTCCCTTAAAATGTGTATTAACTATAGGCAACTGAAAAAGGTCACGATAACGAATAAATATCCTCTCCCAAGGACTGATGATTTGTTTGACCAACTTCAGGGCACCTCTTCTTTCTCAAAGATAAACCTTAGATCTGGCTACCATCAGTTGAAGGTAAGGGAATGTGACATTCCAAAGACAACCTTTAAGATTAGATATGGACATTTTGAGTTCTTGGTCATGTCCTTTGGGTTGATGAACACTCCTGCAACCTTTATGGACTTGATGAATAGAGTATTCAGACAACAACTTAATATGTTTGTGATTGTTTTCGTCGATGACATTTTGGTGTATTCGAGAAGTGAGGAGGAGCATGCTAATCATCTTAGAGTTGTCCTCCAAACTCTTAAGGACTACGAGTTGTATGTAAAATTCTCAAAGTGTGAGTTCTGGCTTAAGTCAGTGGTCTTCCTAGGCCATGTTGTTTTCGGCGATAGTGTTCCAGTGGATGCCCAAAAGATTGAAGCGGTTAAGAACTGGCCCAAACCAACCACTCCGACTGACATAAGATGTTTCTTGGGGTTGACAGGCTACTATCGCTGGTTTGTTGAGGGATTTTCTTCCCTATCCACACCATTGACTAAATTGACTCAAAAAAAGGTCAAGTTTCAGTGGTCCGATGAATGTGAGAAGAGTTTGCAAGAGTTGAAGATAAGGTTGACTACTACAGCGGTCCTTACCTTACCCAATGGGACAGAGGACTTTGTAATTTATTGTGATGCCTCGAGGATTGGATTGGGTTGTGTACTGATGCAAAGAGGGAAGGTGATAACTTATGCTTCCGGGCAACTCAGGGTTCATGAGAGGAACTATCCAACCTATGATCTCGAGTTGGCAACAGTGATGTTTGCACTTAAAATTTGGCGTCACTACTTGTATAGAGTGCATGTGGATGTGTTCACTGACCACAAGAGCTTGTAATATGTTTTCAGTTAGAAAGAGCTCAACCTGCGACAGGGAAGATGGTTAGAGTTGCTCAAGGATTATGACATGAGCATTCGCTACCACCCAGGTAAAGCTAATGTTGTTGCTGACGCTCTTAGCAGGTTGTCAATGGGTAGCATAACCCATATAAAGGAAGGAAAGAAGGAGTTAGCCAAGGAAGTGCATCGATTGGCTTGATTGGGAGTTCAACTTGAGGAGAATAATGAGGGAGAAGTTAATGTTCAGAATGGGTCTGCTTCATCCTTAGTTGCCAAGTTGAAGGAGAAGCAAGACCAAGATTCTGTCATACTCCAATTGATGAAGGTTGTCCACAAACAGAAAGTGATGGTTTTCTCCAAAGGGGGAGATGGAGTGTTGAGATACCATAGTAGATTGTGTGTCCCAGATGTTGATAATATTTAAGACAGAATCATGGCTGAAGCCCATAACACTAGATACTATATTCATCCTGGCTCTACTAAGATGTACCACGACTTGAGAGAAGTCTATTGGTAGAGTGGAGTGAAGAGGGATATTGCTGGGTTAGTTTCAAAGTGCCCGAATTGCCAGCAAGCGAAAGTTGAGCATCAACGGCCATGTGGATTGGCTCAGAAGTTTAAACTTTTAGAACGGGGAGATGATCAATATAGATGTCATTACTGGTCTACCAAGGTCTCGAAAGCAACATGATTCGATATGGATGATTGTTAATAGGATGACTAAATCGGCTCACTTCTTGGCAGTTAATACAACCAACATTGCGGAGGAGTACACCAAGTTGTACATCCAAGAGATTGTGAGGTTGCATGGAGTTCCCTTGTCAATCATCTCAGACAAAGGAGCTCAATTTACCTCTCAATTTTTGAGATCGTTCCAGAAAGGATCGGGTACTAAAGTGAACTTGAGCACAACCTTTCATCCACAGATAGATGGTTAGGCAGAGCGTATAAATCAAACATTAGAGGATATGTTGAGAGCTTGTATTCTTGATTTCAAGGGGAATTGGGATGATCACCTACCATTGATTGAAATTGCATATAACAATAGTTATCATGCAAGCATTCAAATGGCTCCCTACAAGCCTTGTATAGGAAGAGATGTAGATCACCGATTGGGTGGTTTGAGGTAGGAGAAGCGGAGTTGATTGGGCTTGATCTTGTCTACCAATCGATGGAGAAGGTCAAGGTCATTAGAGAGAGATTGAAGACCGCCAGAGTCGCCAGAAATCTTATACCGATGTGAGAAGAAGAGACTTACCGTTCGAGGTAGATGATTGGGTGTATTTGAAAGTGTCACCTATGAAGGGTGTCATAAGATTTGGGAAGAAGGGGAAGTTGAGTCCACGCTATGATGGCCTATATCAGATTGTAAAGAGGATTGGGAAGGTTACTTATGAGTTAGAGTTGCCTTCCAAGTTAGATGGAGTCCATCCAGTATTCCATGTGTCATTGTTGAAGAAATGCATGGGAGATCCTGCCTTGGTGATCCTTGTCGATAGCATTGGAATGAAAGATAGCCTATCTTACCTAAAGGTTTCGGTTCAAATCCTTGATCGTCATATTCATAAGTTGAGGAACAAAGAGATAGGCTCAATCAAAGTCCTATGGAAGAATCAATTCATTGAGGAAGACACATGGGAAGCTGAGGAAAAGATGAAGGCCAAATATCTGCACCTATTCATGCCAAATGATGAGAGTGTTGAAGGTAAATTTCTTACCCTTCACTAAATTGATTCATCTATTCTTGATGTGACTTTCTATTGGAGTCTGAGTAGTATTGATTGAGGTCAAGGAAGAGTCTAGAGTTTGATTGATTAAGTTGAGTATTGAGATGAGTTTTGAGTCTATTCATGTCTTGATATCCACGTACACTCATCATTCGAGGACAAAAGGTACCAAGGGAGAGATGATGTAACTCCCGGTGAAATTATCAAAATTTCCCTAGAGGGAAGGTATGCACGTTATGCATCTTCCAATGCTTGTATGGCAAATCCGAGGCCGGATTTGTGATTAGCACAAAAAATTGAGTGGGAAAGTGGTTTTGATCGATTTTTAGAGCGACTGGATCAAAAGATAATTTTTTTTCGATCCGAAGCGCAAAACAATGTTGGTGCACGACTGGAGCGCGTCACGCCTCCATCGCGGACCAACACTTATATTTTTTTTGAAAATTTTCAACGAAATTGAGAAAACTCGTTCAAAAACTTTTTCTAAAAATACACTGTGCGAAACAGGAGCGCGTCACGCCTTCATCGCGGACTAGCACTTATTATTTTTTTTGAATATTTTTGACAGGATTGAGAAAACTCATTCAAATTTTTTTAAAAAAAATACATGGTGCGCGACTAGTCCGCGTCGTAGACTAGGTCTTTTCTGAGCTGAAAATTTTTAAATTTTTACGAGGGACATTCCGGTTAATTCACAACCCCTCCTAAACTCTATACACGATCTAATAAAGTCATTTTGACGTAAAAGGGTCTAAAATTCTCATTCTAAGTCCTATTCCATAATCTAACAAGGCTAGAGCTTGAGGAAAGAGGAGAAGAGCTTGAGTTTGAGAGATTTGGGAAGAGATCCTTGACGTAATTGATTGATAGTTTCACCCCAGGTATGTAAGGTTAAACTACAAGCATGAGATTGTTCTCTCATGTGCCCCATAGATGGTCCTAGATAAGTTGATGGTTCAAGAGTCTTCATACATGAATCCTTGATAGTTTTTCTTAAGATCGTATTTGAAATTACATGTTTTTCTATGTTGATGATCATCATACTAATTATTTTCTTAAATTGAACATTTTCACGAGAATTTGCATAACCCTTCATGATTAATTTGAAAAGCATGCATAATAAACTTGAGAATTTAGTCTAGAGCCTTGAGTTGAGATTGTCGATTGTGATGAGAGAATGATGATGGGTTAATACAATTTGACTACCTTACAAGTCTCTATAAATGAAGTCTACCAATGTGTTTATTCAATTGTTTTCTAATGATTGTTCTAAATTTTGAGTCATTGATGAGATTGATTGATGAAAGGATTAGAATCCCTTTGAGTTGATTGATAAAAGGGTTAGAGTCCCTATGAACTTGATTTATGAAAGGGTTAAAGTCCTTATGAGCTTGATTGATGATAGGGTTAGAGTCTCTATTAGATACCGATCAATGACGGGGTTCGAGTCCCTATGAGATTGGCTGAAGTGGAGGTTTTATGAGCATTGAGTCATGGGATGAGTATCGTGCACCGAAAGAATGAGAGTTAGTCCGATTTGAACTCGTCAAACTACATTGCCAAAGGCAGGTGAGGTTTAAAACTATCACATATATATTATGGTTCCCTCGTGAGTAACAGTCCCTAAAAGCAATAAAGGACCTGTTAAGTACTGACTCCATATTAGGTGAGCCGATATGGTTTCGATCGTTCCCTACCTGGCAAGTTTGGAACGACTGTGGCAACATCAGCGAGATTATTGTACATTCACTAGCTCATAAGTGATTGTTGTCGGATAATAGAAACTCCCATAAATTTCCTACCTTGAGTACTCTGAGTTGAGAGGAGGTGAGCTCTTTTGAGATGTGATGAGATGAGAGGAGGTGAGCTCCTTTGAGATAAGTCTGAGATGATTAAGGAGTCTAAGTTGTTGACGGGTCACTTGTCTACTCTTTATTCTTGCATAGATAGACATTTGAATATATGATGTTATTTGATGATTATTTTGAGTTGATGTTGTTTTCAAATTATTCTACTTGTTTCTGTTCACTTAGCTATTTTACATACCAATACATTCCAAGTACTGATGTCCCTTTTGGACTGCATCGTTTTATGATGCAGAGGTAGGTATTAGAGATCGTCAACAGATGTTCCGTTGAAGATCCGAGATTTACAGTTAATTGGTGAGTCTCCCTTATTCCCGAGGATCCACTACTTTATTTCATCATACTTTAGAGTCAGATTTGACTATTTCTTTTATTTTGATTTGGGTAACCATGAGTCTGTTATTGACACTCATGATTAGTGGTAGAGGCTTCATAGACGATGGTTGAACGTTGAATTGTGAGCTAGTTCTTTCTACTAGCCTTTATTATTATCTATATCATTTTGAGACATTAGATGAGATGTGCCCCTTTACTTATTTTTAATTCCGATATTCAGTAGAGTTATATGATTGAATGAATGTGATGAGGTTAAGTGGTTCGCTTGGAGACTAACAATAGTCTCTAGGTGCCGGCCACGCTATTGGTACCCTCTCGAGGCGTGACTGAATCACACAAAGTAAAGACCGACAATAAAAAGAAAATGAAAAGCAAATAATACAAATAAAATATATTTTTTAAAAAAATATCAAAATGATAAAAATAAAAAGAATTTAAAATAATTATAAATAAAAAAATTAATTAAAAAACAAATAGAAATAATTATAATTACACCATAGGGCCCTTAATTTTCTCAAGAACAAGAATGTAGAAGGAAAATGTGGCAAAAGGGCAAAGAGCAGGTGTCAATTAAGCAGGCTCCCGAAAAAGCGGAACGACTCGTCCACAGTCCATACCTCACCGCCTTACGCCACTCTACGACCTTCCCTTCTCTCTGCCGTAATAGAGTGTCAGTATTTGCAGGAGAAAAATGTTCAAGAAGGCAGTGGACGCCAAGTCTCACCAGCGGCTTTCTGGCGCCGACCGGAAGAAGCTCCGTCGCGCTATCAGAGACCGTTTCTCTAATGCCTCTGATGCCATTCTCGACCTTCTACTTCCTCCCAAAGTACCCCTTTTTCTTCAGTTGTTTCTCTACATCATCCCTCAATTTGAACTGTTACTTTGATTGAACTACTTATTGTACTCTGTGGAGTTATTTAGCTTTATCCTTGTGTATTGATGGTATCATGCAGGCGGAGTTAGCTGTATCGAAATACCCAAATCGGGTACTCGTTTATAGTTTGGAGGGCGATTGTCCCATGTTCTTTGACATAGATGGGCGAGGTCGTGATATTTTCCCTACAGGTGCCATATCTTACTTATTCCCAACTTTTTTTGGTTTGCTTGATAACCTTATCACTCAGTTACAACCAACTCTCAACCTTTAGTCCCTATGCCATGGCCTACTTGTTTAGGCATGAGAACTCCTACTGGGTTTTTATTACTGTATTTTTTTGTTGTATTTTCATTACCCCTGTCTAGTGGTAAGGTCTGCGCGCGCTCCACTCTTTCCAGAAAAGACTGCAGTGCGTAAATTACAGTTATCTACTGCCCCATTTGCCCCAATTTATGTCACACTTCTTTCTAGGTTGTTCAAATATTAGGTTGTTCAAACAAATGTCGCTATTGAAGTGATAATAGAAAGTTAGTTAATGAGGAGTTGGTTAGTCATGTGTTGCAACTGATTGCTTATCAGTTTGTTAGGTGTGAATTAGAAGTGATTAGCTGGCATTAGATATTTTTAGATTTTACTCCTCTATATAAATAGAGGAAATGATATACAGAGATAGAAGAAAACATTTTCTACTACACAAAACTTCAGTTTCTTCCCAATTCTCAAATCTATTAATGGAGTTCTTCAACTTGTTAGCTTACTTTTAACATGGTATCAGAGAAGTCAAAGTTGACTGAGTTAGAATTGCAAGTAGAAGATCTGTTTCGTTTTTAGATTGCTAAAAATCTACATATGGTGATGACAAAGATCGATCACAATCATCCGCTGTTCATTGGGCCTTTAGACACATCGGGATCTGTGTTAATTCTTATTAAGCTTATTGGTTCTGAGAATTATGGGATGTGGAGTAGATCCATGAGGATTGCACTGCTAGGTAAAAGGAAGTATGGATTTGTGACAGGTGCTTGCACAAAGGAACTATATAGAGAGGAATGGCACGAACAGTGGGAGGCATGCAATGCCATTGTTTTATCATGGTTGATGAATATGGTTGCTGAAGAGCTTCTTGAAGGGATTGTCTATGCTACAAATGCGCAAAAAATATGGGAGGATCTGAAAGAGCAATTTGATAAGGTCAATTATGTAAGGATTTACAAATTACATAAAGAGATTACAACTCTCTCTTAAGGTACTGACTCATCTCTGCTTACTTCAGCAAATTGAAAAGCTTTAGAATGAGTATGATGCTGTAGTGCCATCACTAAATTGTGAGTGTCCTAGATCCAAGGATTATGTAGATCATCTTCATCAGATAAGGTTAATACAATTTTTAAGTGGCTTAAATGATTCATATGATCAAGCTCGAAGGCAAATTTTATTAAAAAGTACATCTCCAACCATAAATTAGGCTTATGCGATGATAATTGAAGATGAGATTCAACACTCAGCCTGTCTAACCACTGTTACTGTGAAAACTGATCCAGTGATCATGCAACTAGTCAAAACCAAGATAATTAGAGAAATTGGAATTTTAGAGGAAGAAGGTCCTTAAAGTGTGACTATTGTCATTTCACTGTACATACTAAGGAGAGATGTTACAAATTGATTGGGTATCCTAGTGACTGGAAACATAAGAAGAAAAATGAATATGGTAATATAAATTTTAGAGGAAGAAGGGCATCAAATTATAACAATAATGGAGGACATGCAGGGCAAGATATCAATACTTAACAATCCTTTTCTTTAGCAAGTAATGTATCAGGAAAACATAGTGATCAGGGTCAGATTGCCTCCGCCAGCCATGAAGACGACAATGCAGTTGTGGCAAAGGGACATGGTTTCACTAAGGATGAATACAAACAGATATTGGGATTACTGAATAAGGATACACAAGAAACTCATAGCAACATAAAAAGCATGTCTACATGCTTAATGTCTAATCTGTTCTCATAAGAGTGGATAGTGGACTCTGGTGCTATGCATCATATAACAACAAGTAAAACCCTATTGAGAGAGGGCTATAGTAATGCAACAAAAAGAGACAAGGTGAATTTACCCACAGGAGATGTAGTTGACATTTCACATATTGGAGATGTTCCTGTATTTGCGAATGAAGTGGTGAAGAATGTGTTGTTTGCACTAGATTTCAAGTTTGACCTCTTATCAGTGTCCAAGATTACTAGAGAATTATCTTGATTTGTTTCCTTCCACCCTTATTTTTGTCTTTCGGGACCTTTACAGTGGTAAGGTGAGGGGGATTGGTAAGGAGAATAGAGGCTTGAACATCTTTAGAAATGATAATGGAGTACCTAAGAAGAATGCACCACAAAATACATCAAGACTAGCAACGACTACATCTATTTAGGACTACAATATATGGCATAAAAGGCTTGGACACCCTTCTTATCAAGTCACGAAGAATTTGAATCTACTATAAAATAAACAAGATGAAGAGATGCTGAATAATTTTACAGTTTGTCCTTTAGCTAAGCAAATTAGATTGTCTTTTCCAACTAGTGTTTCCAGGGCTAATTCATTTTCTGATATTGTTCATATGGACCTGGGGGGCCCCTTAAAAAGTTCTTGCTTTTGATAAGAAATAATACTTTCTGGCAACGGTAAAAGATGATTGGATTCATTTGTTATAACTCAAGTCTGAAACAATTGTAGCAATTAAGAACTTTCTAGCAATGATAAAGAATCAGTTTGATACACATTTTAAGGTGATTAGATCAGACAATGGGGCGGAACTTTTCAATTCTCAATGCACAGTTTTGTTCAAGCAACTAGGGATAATACATCAAAGTAGCTGTACACACACCACAACAAAATGGAATAGTAGAAAGGAACAAAAGGCATATATTCAATGTGGCTAGAGCAATCAGATTTGAATCTAGTATGCCAATCAGGTATTGGAGGCAAATGTGTTACTGCAGCGGTTTATTTGTTGAACAAGTTGCCATCTTCAGCTATCAAAGGCAAGACTCCATATGAGATACTTGGAAAGACTTCATCATCACATTTGAGGATAATTGGTGGTCTATGTTATGCTTCATCTATACCTAAAGGTGACAAGTTTGCAAAAAGAGCTAAGTTAGCAGTCTTAATGGGTTATTCTGAGACACAGAAGGGCTATGTACGGATGTATCTCAATACCAAAATATTCTTTGTTAGTAGAGATGTAGTGTTTAAAGAGCATGTATTTCCTTCTGCTACCTCACAGAAGACAATTCAGCACAATAATCTAGCCCTGCATGATTCTGATATATTTGAAGAATGTGTGGATAGTCCTAACAATACAAAATCACCAAGTGACTGTCCCACTGATGCATCATCTAGTTCACAAACTACTATAGACTCTCCTGGGAGTGATCCACCTTCACCAAATGTTGAACTTTTTGTTGAACCTCCCAAACTTGGACACACCACTAGATGTATTAAGCAGCCAATCTGGATGAAGGATTATGTAGTTCCTACTAGAAAGCAACCTAGTAAATATCTTATAACCAATAATCTTTCCTATGCCAACACAACCAATGCCTATCAGAGCTATTTGTTTAAATTTTCCAACTTAGTAGAGCCTAGAAGTTTTAAGGAAGCAACTAAGGATGACAACTAGATTCAAGCCATGAAACAAGAGATTCAAGCCCTTGAAGATAATCATACCTGGGATGTTATTAAATATAAAACAAATGATGAGTTGGAAAGATTTCAGGCCAGATTAGTGGCCAAAGGTTATAGTCAATTGGAGCGACTTGACTATCATGGGACCTTCTCTCCAATTGCTAAGATGGTGACTTTTAGAAGTGTCATTACTTTGGCTGTTTCCAAGGATTGGTTCTTATACCAGAATGATGGTGGTGATCTATGTTAGGAAGTAGACATGAAGATGCCTGAATGCTTTGAGAAGCAAGGGGAAAAATGAGTACGTAGATGTTGAAGTCCTTTTATGGCCTCAAGCAAGCTTCCGGGCGGTGGAACATTAAGCTCACCACTACCTTATTAAGAGCAGGTTTTTCTCAAAGTGTACATGACTACTCATTATTCACCCTGAAAAGAAAGGAAGGGATGGTTGTTATTTTAGTTTATGTAGATGATCTCCTCATTACTATAAACAATGAACATATGATGAGTGAAATCAAGCAAGTGTTGCACAAACAATTCAGATTGAAGGACTTGTGAGAATTAAAATTCTTCTTAGGAATTGAAGTGTTGAGAATTAAATCTGGAGTCACTGGGAATCAAAGAAAGTATCTCTTGTAGTTGATTTTTGAGATGGGGTTTGTTGGTGCCAAACCAATGACTACCCCTTTGGAGTCCAACTTAAGAGTATGATCAGTCCATTGGCCTTACTAATGACACATTCCTCAATGATGCTGGTTCCAATTAGAGACTCGTAGGCAAACTCATGTATGCTACCATTACTAGATTTGATATTAGTTTTGCAGTCCAAACCCTCAGTTAGTTTATGCAATCACCAAAATAATCTCATTGGGAAGTTGCTACTAGGGTAGTCAGGCATCTTAAAGGAACTATAGGACAAGGTATTTGGCTTCAGGCTAAGGACACTACTGAGTTAACATGCTGGTGTGATTCTAATTGGGCAGCATGCCCTAATACAAGAAGGTCCGTTACATGTTTTGTAATAAAGTTTGGGGATTCCTTAATTTCCTGGAAATCAAAGAGGCAGCACATTGTTTCAAGAAGTTATGTTGAGGCCGAGTACAGGAGCATAACTTTTGCTGTGGCTGAAGTTACTTGGCTGCTTGGTTTGTTCAAAGACTTGGTAGTACCCATCAAGTTGCTTGTTCTTGTTTTGAGTGATAGTAGGTCTACTATGCAAATCACAACCAATCCTATTTTTCCATGAACGTACTAAACACATAGAATGCCACTCTATCTGCGACAAGATTAAATCAGGCATGATCCATATTGTATATGTCCCTATTCAACACCAAGTTGCTAACCTGCTGACTAAAAGCTTGGGACATGCTTAACATCCGCATCTTCTAGGCAAGCTGGGGGTGCTCAACATTTTGCACCCTCCAGCTTGAGGGGGTGTTTTGAAATGATAATAGAAAGTTAGTTAATGAGAAATTGGTTGGTCACGTGTTGCAACTAACTGCTTATTAGTTTGTTAGGTGTGAATTAGAAGTTTGTTAGAAGTGATTAGTTGGCAGATAGAAGAAAACACCAATACACAAAACTTTAGTTTCTTCCCAATTCTCAAATTCTCTCTGCCCAGCCACTCCATTAATGGATTCTTCAACTTGTTAGCTTACTTTTAACAATCACCTCTTTTATAGGACATAATTTAACTTCAAATTTTGATTTTCCCTTGAGGGTCGTTTGGTAGGATGCATTTGAGAATCTATACATATAGTAGTCACGGTATTCTGAAATCCTTTGTTCGGTGGGATTTATAAATACAAGTATTAGTGTTAGTTATACACCTCACCCTATTCAATATTATAGGGTGCATAATTATTATTATTATATTATATAACAAATCATGGTATTAGTAATTCTACAATCTAAGGGCTATTAATACATGGATAAGCATAGTTAAAGATAAAAGATAAAACTTTCCTTAATATACCAATCAAACAATGGATAAGAAATAATCATAGCATAACTAATCCAACCAATACATCATATTTAGTACTGTTCTTACACACTTTCCCAAGTGACCCCTTAATGAGATGATCTATGGTTTTAGACCACTGGTTTCAAAAGTATTTCTTTTGTAAACTTCGTCCCTGAGTGAGCAACACAATATAATGATGCAAATGATTTATACAAGTGATTTGGCGACTAGCTGTGATCAATTGTTGTTACACTTGAACTCACTTTGGTGTCCGTAGAGAGTCATTTTGGTTTATTAGAAACTTTTTAGTGTTAGTATATTTTTTGTCAGTGTTGTGTGAAAATCAATACAACCATTGGGTCCCCCACTCTCCGGCGACCACATCACAGTTAGACCCAGCGAAAACAGCCTTACATGTGCCCACATGTGCCATCCAAAGCTGCAGGTTTTTCAACGAGATCTGACCACGTGCCGGCGAGTGAGGTCAGTTCCGGCCACTTCTAACAACCAATTTTTTTCCAACTGGGTTGCCTCTCCATTCCCAGGCTACCCATACAATTTTTTCCTAATTCTGACCCCCGAAGTTAGGGTTTTGGCGATAATAGCCCTTTTCGGCAACTGTTTTAGCCTTTCCAGCCAGTTTTTTTCCTCAGTGAGGTCGCCTCTGCATTTCAAGGCTGACTACATTTTTTTTTTATTTTATTTACCATTTTTTGACTACAAATATTTTTGATTTTAAAAAATGTCTTTTGGGTTTGATATGTTTGGCTCCAAAAGTATAGGAATCGGAAGTTCAAATCTTATGATTACTGCAGAACCATTAATAGGCAGTTCCAACTATTTGGCATGGGCTTCCTCGGTTGAATTATGCTGCAAAGGTCAAGGTTTCCACGATCACTTGACGACCAATGCTGGTATGGTAGATGAAAGGAGAAAGGCTGCGGAGGAATCTACAACAACCAAAGGACAATGGGAGAAGGTTGATGCTCAATTGTGTAATCTCCTATAGCGATATATTGTTTCCAAGTTGATGCCCTTGTTTCGCCCATTCCAGACATGTCATTTAGTTTGGGAAAAGGCTCGTGCTTTATATACTAATGACATATCTCGATTTTATGATGTGGTATCTTGAATGACCAACTTAAAGAAACAAGATATGTCTTCATACTTGGGACAAGTGCAGGTAGTCATGGAAGAATTTGAAACGATGCAGTCACCGCGAACGTGAAAACACAACACGAGCACAGACAAACATTGTTTTTAGTCCTTACACTTGCTGGACTTCCTACTGATCATGACTTTGTATGTGGTCAGATCTTAGCTAGTCCTACCATTCTTACAATGGATGAATTATTCTCTCGTTCATTTCATCTTGCTGCGCCTCCTAGTCATAAAGTAGTCTCATCACCTACCATTGACTCCTCTATTCTTGCATCTTAAACTCTTGATAAACGACCATCTACTATGGAGAACCGACAAGGAGGAAGTCGTTTTGGAAGATCTCGCTCTAAGTTTAGTTATTGCCACAAGTCTGGACACACTCGTGACATATGTTATACTTTACATGGTCCGCTGCCCAGTTGTTATCCTATTGTTATGAAGGAATATAACGAATCCTTTCGAAATCGAGCAACTAAGCAAACATCCCTACAAGTAGCACCTGTTGCTCCACCTGATCGATCATCCAATAATGCTCATATTGCTCAGGTCGAATATGATGAGTTCCTTCGGTATCGAGCAAGTAAGCAACTGTCTCCACAAGCAACATCGGTTCGTGTTGCAGGTAATCCTTTTGCTTGTGTTTCACAATCTAGTACTCTTGGATCATGGGTTATGGACTCAGGCACTTCAGATCATATTTCTGCTAACAAATCACTTGTCTGATATTTTTTACTCACAATCTCTTCCTGCTGTTACTTTAGCCAATGAGATCCAAACAAAATCAAAAGGGATTGAAAAGCCCAACCCTTACCTTCTGGCACCTTAGATTCTGTTCTTTATGTTCCTGGTTCGCCTTTTAATTTGGCATCTGTTAGTCGTTTGACACGGGACTTACATTTGGCATTTATTTTTTTATGATTTTTTTCTTATGCAAAACTGCATTACGGGACAGATGATTGGCACAAGACATGAATCACAAGGCCTTTACTATCTTACCTCTTCAAATTCCTTCACAGCATGCTCCGTCACAGATCTTCCAAACCTAATTCACAAACGTTTGGGACATCGTAGTCTATCTAAACTGCAAAAGATGGTACGTAGTTTGTCTAGTTTATCCTCGTTAGATTGTGAGTCATGACAACTTGGGAAACACACTCATGCTACATTTTCACGTAGTACCGAGGGTCGTTTTGAGTCTATTTTTCTTTAGTTCATTATGATATTTGGGGTCCTAGTCGAGTTAGTTCAACTTTAGGATTTCATTATTTTGTTAGTTTCATTGTTGATTATTCAAGATATACGTGGGTTTTCTTAAGGAAAGATCGTTTGGAGTTATTTTCTATATTTAAAAGTGTTTTTTGCTGAAATACAAAACCAGTTTGGTGTTTCCATTCATATTCTTCGTAGTGATAATGCGTTAGAATACATGTTCTCTCAAATTCAGGAGTTTGTGACTCACCTAGGAATTATTCACCGGACATCTTGTTTGTACACCCCTCAGCAGAATGGTGTAGCAGAACGATAGAATAGGCATCTTATTGTAAGTGCTCACACTCTTCTCATTGAGTCCCATGTTCCGTTGTGTATTTGGGGCGATGCTGTCCTTGCATCTTGTTATTTAATTAACAGAATGGCCTTATCTTCTATTTAAAATGAGGTTCCACATTCCGTATTCTAACCTTTGTCACATCTCCATTCTATACCCCCTCGTGTCTTTGGGAGCACATGCTTTGTTCATAACATAGCTCCAGGAAAAGATAAATTAGCCCCTCGTGCTCTCAAATGTGTCTTTCTTGGTTACTCTTGAGTTTAAAAAGGGTATCGTTGTTATTTCCTTGACCTTAATCGATATCTTATGTCCGCTGATGTCATATTTTTTGAATTTCATCATTACTATACATCATCTGATCGTCCTAATATTTCTGAGGTCTTACCTCTACCTCAGGTCCTACCTGTACCGACTTTTGAGGAATCTCCAATTGTAGTGCCACCTCTGACAAAATCCAACAAACCTCCACCTCTCTTAACTTATCATCTTCGTCCACGTCCAGCACTAGTTCCAGATGATTCATGTCATGCGGCAGACGCTGCTACTACTGCAGACTTGCTTGCTCCTAGCCAACCAAGTGCACTTCAAAATGGTATACGGTCCACTCGAAATGCTAACCAACATTATACTTTCTTGAGTTATCATTGTCTCACATCATCCTATTATGCTTTTGTATTGTCTTTGCCCTCTATTTCCGTTCCTAAGACTATAGGTGAAGCACTTTCTCATTCGGGATGGAGGTAGGTTATGATTGATGAGATGTCTACTTTATATATGAGCATGGGAACTTGTTCCCCTTTCTACAGGTAAATTCATTGTTGGTTGCCCTTGTGTTTATGCAGTAAAAGTTGGTCAAGGTGGTCGAGTTGATCAACTTAAGGCTCGCCTTGTTGCCAAAGGATATACTCAAATATGTGGGCTAGATTTTACTGATACGTTTACTCCGGCGTCTAAAATGACATCTGTCCGTATTCTTTTATCTATGGCCGCCATTCGTCATTGGTCTTTTCATCAGTTGGACGTTAAGAATGCTTTTTTACATGGTGATCTTGTGGAAGAAGTCTATATGGAGCAACCACCTGGTTTTGTTGCTCACGGGGCGTCTAGTAGACTTGTATGCCGATTGCGCAAGTCACTCTATGGTCTAAAACAGTCTCCTCGAGCCTGGTTTGGAAAGTTCAGCACTGTAATTCAGGAGTTCGGCATAGCTTGTAGCGAGCTGATCACTTTGTATTTTATCGGCATTTTGCACCAAATTTATGTATTTATTTGGTTGTTTATGTCGATGATATTGATGGGCACTTTGTCAGAGAAAAGATACTCTCAAGAGGTATTATTACAAAGTTTGTGAAGTCATGTGATTAGCTTGCAGATATCTTCACCAAATCAGGTGAAGTCCCTCATTGATCCTCGTATTAATTATATCTGTAACAAGCTAGGTGCTTATGATTTGTATGCACCAGCATGAGCGGGAGTGTTAGAATAGGAATAAGAATAGGCATAGGAAAATATAGTCCTATTTAGAACTGGAATAGGAATAGTATGTTGTTTCCTAGTTGGACTTGGATTAGATTGTAGTATCTATAAATAGGGTCATTATGTAATAATGTAGATACACAAGTCAATAATATTTTTCTTCATTATTTCTCAACTAACAATATGGAAGGCCCTAACCAGTTTGGTTTGAGTTGTAGTTTATTTTAATTAATAAATTGATGCTTAAAAGTTGCTCAATTGTGTTTGTCTTTTTGGATGAGGGAGAGTGCTTTTGATTTTTACATTTGGGTTTTATTTTATAAAGCAGTGATTTTGTACTCTCCCTTTTGCAGTATATTGTCTGTTTATAGCTTGCTGGTGATTTGACATTTTCAAAAATCTTAAGTAGAAAGGACCTTTTAGGCATGTTTCTACGGAGTAGCTATGTGATTGATTGCTTCTTTGACAAGACAGAATTTTGTAAAATTTCCTCCTCAATTAGATGTGATTTTCATTTTTGTTTTCTTCTCCCTTTATGTGTGATGAGTACAGTTTATGCTCTGTGGAGAGTCCCAGAACTTTTGCCTGCTTTTGTGCTGAAAGGGGGTGAAGTTTCTCGTTTTATGCTTGGAGGGGCAGATTTAATGTTCCCTGGCATCAGCATACCTTTTGAAGGGTTTCCCTCATTTTCTTCTGGGGAGCCATGGGCAGTGAAAGTTCCTGGAAACCCTGCCGCAATAGCTGTAAGCTTATGGGACCTCAAGGATTATCTCTTAATTTAGATGACTAATGAATTTGAACTACGCTGATTTTTTTTTCTTCAGGTGGGGACAACTACCACGAGTAGTTCAGAAGCTTTAAAAGCTAGTCTACGTGGAAAGGCCTTAAAAATATGTCATTACTATCGAGACACCCTTTGGTAGGAACCAAGGAGCCCTTTGGACATAAATTTTTATTTCAGAACATTTGTTTGTTATGAAATGTAATGAGTTTTTGAAAATGAGCTTTTCAAAACTTGAGTAACTTTTTCAACTGAAATGCATCCCCAAATTCAACATCAACTTTATAAATTTTATCTTTTCAAATTTTAACTAATTCCATGTCCAAAGGCCTGCAAAGAAAGTTAATGTTGTTAGTTTTAATCTGTACAACTTCTAGATGTCATCTTTTTCTGGATTTGTGGTCAGGGAATCTGCTGAAAATTGTCATGTACCTAATGCTGGTTTTCTGGAAGACGTCGTGTTTGAAGACCCTGCTCTTTCGTTGAGTAGCAGGGCATCTGATTCTAGTGAAGTTGGTCCTTCAGTTGACCCAGGAAATGTGACTAGCAATGAAGACATGGGAGAAATGGTTGATGTTGAGGCAGCTTCATTAGGTGTTGGTCATCCTTCTACCCCACAGAGTGATGGAGCAGATGAAATTACTGCACAGCTTACTAATGATCTAAGCGAGTTGAAGGTTGCAGAAACTTCTGTAGATGAATCAAATACTGAGGGGCAACATCCCTTGTCTGTTGAAGAGGTAGATGCACTCTTGAACAAGTGCCTTCTACAAGCATTACATACGACACTTAAGGAGAAAGACCTGCCCATCCCTGGAAGTACATTTTGGTATGGTAGCAAACTCTTATTAAAATCTACTTATCTGATACTAAAATAATTTGGTGTCATATTATAATTAAAAAAAAACAACAGAGAATTGATCTTTTTCTTATAGTAAACTAAGAGTGATGCACTTCATTCTTCACAGTCGGTGCTAAAGGTATTCGGTATATTCACTTTGTGGATTTTTGAGCGTGCTTAAATTCAAAGGGTCTTTCTAATATTTCTAGTACTCTTTTTTGAATAGAAAAGCTTACAGTCTCATGTTTGAAGCATATTCTTTTTTTTCAATCACTACAATAAATGATTATTTTTCTAGGTTTGTTAAACTAAATCATTGGACAGTATGCTAGATGTTTCATTAAAGTGAGCTTGTGCAAAAAAAACGGAGATAGCACTATTAGAATTTGTCAATGGTATTTTAAAAAATAAGGCTTCCATGGAGTACTCCCTTAGTTCTATTTTATGTGACACTTTTTTCATTTTAGTATGTTCCCGAAAAATTGCACTTTTCTATATGTTGAAACAATAACTTTACACTTCCAATTTTAGTCATATTTTAGCCTTATGACATGTTTTATAGCCTCAAGACGTCCTAGCATGTCTAAGACTTCAAGTTTCAAAAGTCTTCTTTCTTTCTTGAACTCCATGCATAGTTAAATAGTGCATGATAAAATGAAACGAAAGAAGTACTGATGCCGAAAAAGCATAGAGAGCACCACTAGGATTTCCAAGTCAGCTATGCAATCAAAATCTAGAAATATTCTGTATAAATATCTTGATCTTGAGAGCATGCAAGTCAAATAAAAGCTACCATTGCATCCACTAGGTGATGTTCATTCTTCATGTCTGTTGTCGTGAAGAAGCCTGAAGGTGGCCTAATAACTTAATACCTCCTATTCTTGAGTTTCATTCTTGAGATTCTCTTTATGCTCCATGCAATTATCTTTGACTTGTTCTATTCTTTACTTAGACACCAATGGCTTCATTTTGTTGGTGTAGGTCAAGTCACGTGCTACCTTGCAGGCCTCCAGGGATAACACTCGACATAAAGAAGTCATCTCACAAGAAATTGTCCAAGTGGCTACAGGCTAAATCCTCTTGTGGATTGGTAGCTTTCTACAATTTACATGGAAGACGGAATTCTGTTTTTTTCCCCAAAACTGTTGATTGAAAAGTTGCAATTGCATTACATGGATGATTTGGTTGAAGTTTGTTAGAATAGGAATAGGAACAAGAATAATATCTACAATCCTACTTAGAATAGGAATAGGAATAGTATATAGTATATAGTATATAATATTCTACTTGGAAAAGGATTGTTTTATAGTATTCTAGTTGGAAAAGGAGTCTAAGATAGTGTCTATAAATACGGTCTCAATGTAATATTGTAGAGACAACAATTCAATATATTTCTCACGTGGTATCAGAGCTTCTACGGTCCTAGTGGAAAATCAAAGAGCTTCCGTTGTTGGCGGACGGCTATAACCCATATAAGACGCCTGTCTAGCCAATGATTGTGTTAGCAAAAGTTGGATAACTGAGTATCTTTCTGGTGACTATTTTCTGATATCTAATTTGCATAGCACCGTGCATCTTTCCGGTGACTACTTTCTTATATCCGATTTGTGTAGAACCGTGCCATTTTTCCGGTGACTGCTTTTTTCATATTCAATTTGCGTAGCTTCGTGCCATCTTTCCAGTGGGTACTTTTTTATTTGTGTTCGGTCATGCCATCATTTTGACCCTATCCATGCAATCTCTTTTTCCAGTAGGGTCGTGCCATTATTTCGACCCTACCCATATAATTCTCTTTCCAAGTGGGGTCGTGCCATCATTCCGACCCTACCCATATAATTCTCTTTTTCAGTAGGGTCTTGTCATCATTCCGACCCTACCCATATAATTTTATTTCACAATTTGTGATCACTTTCAGCCATCAAATCTAATAATGCGCATGAGCAAGTTATGACCAGTTTTAAAGCGACTTTCTTGGAGCAATTTTGAAATGATCCATGTTGTCATTTTTCCATTGACCTTTTATTCAGTTGAACATTAAGAATGCTTTTCTCCGTGATGATCTCGAGGAAGAAATCTATATAGCCCAATTATCTGATTTTGTTGCTCAGGGGAGTCTTGTAGCCATGTGTATTGATTGTGTAAGTCATCCTATGGTATGAAATAGTCTTTTAAGCTTGGTTTGGGAAGTTTAACATTGCAATTCAGGAATTTAATACTTTGTGTTTTATCGACATTATGTATCAAATTTAGTATTTCATGAGAAGACCAAGTACATTGAGATTGACTGGCATTATGCATCAGATTCTGTATTTCATGAAAAGACTAAACATTTTGAGATTGATTGTCAATTTTGTAAAGTCGAGTGACCAACTTGTAGATATCTTACAAAGCTTGTCATCGATCGTCGTATTAATTGTAACAAGCTAGGTACATATGATTTGTATGCACCCACTTGATGGGGAGTGTTAGAATAGGAATAGGAACAATAATAATGTCTAGAGTCCTAATAAGAATAGGAATAGTATATAGAATTCTACCTGGAAAAGAATTTTGTATTATAGTATCCTAGTTGGAAAAGAAGTCTAATATAGTATTCCTAAATAGGGTCTCAATATAATAACATAGAGACAACAATTCAATAATATTTTTCTTCTATATTTCTCACAAATCCTTTATATAATTACATCTACACATCATAAGAGATGCAGAAAGTTTTTTTTCCCTGTGTAGCCATATATTTGGGTGCACACAGTTGTTTATATTGTGCTCTTCTTGCTTAGATAAGGATGACACTGATACTGTCACTTTCCATGACATTGATGACTGTTGTAGTAGCACTCTTCATGTTTAGCTGCACTTCTGCTTAACTTCTCATCAAAAGCAGACTTCTATTAGTTGGTAGACTGTTCTTTTGCTGAAACTGACAAGTATCTGCAGAAACTTACATCCTCTTCTTTTCCCGCTTAAGTTGGGAGTGTGTGAAGAAAGATGTTTGCTAGAACTTTCAGCTTCTCTTTGATGGTGGCAGGTGCAACATATTAAAGATAGTCCTACAGCAATAGGGAGTGGGCAAGAGATTTTTGAAAATTTCTATGGGAAAAAAATGTCACTACCGTTGCCAGAATATGGAATGTTGTTCTGTCCTAGTACTGTATTTTGCATCGCCTTTACACCTTTCTTGTTGATGCTACTTCTATATATTGCTTTTTGATATGACATCTGTCTTGTGAAGGTTTGCTTGCAAAGTAAGCCACATGTCAGGGTCTTAATATTCTCATTATTTTCAACCCAAAAGGTAGTTCTTAGGCTTAAGTTCTCCTTGTTGATAAGTGTGAGAATTCATGACTTGATGGCATTATGTGTCCCCATTTCTTGCTTTGATGCTTCTTGCATCCATATGTTTCTGATTTTATCTTCACATGGTGTTTCGTATTATCTAATTGTTTTACCAAACCCTATCATTTGCATGTGCAGATTTCAGTGAAAGAAGATAAACATACAAAAGAGGTGATTCTGTTCTCTATTAATCGAAATCATCCAGACTATGCATCGTTCAAGCCAGAAAAGAAAAGTGTGGACAAGACCAAGCCTTCAACAAATAATGCTTCTTATGAAGAACGGCTGCAGAAGACACTGGAAGTTTCTGAAATTTATAAGCCAAGTGTGCATGTAAATCCTATTTTTGCTGCTGTTGGTGCTGAAACTAGTAGACTTTACACTGCATCTGAAGCCTCTGAAGTAGTGTTCCAGTACGTTGAGAAAGAGAATCTTGTCAAGCCATCAAATAAGTCCACTGTGACGTTAGATGCGACTCTATGTGATGCTTTATTTAAGGGAGCTATAAAAAAGGGATCAATTTATCCAACTGAAATTCATAAGAAGGATTTGGGGCAAACTTTTATTGGTAGGATGCAAGCACATCATTGTGTGACTAGAGGAAACGATACAGTTGTTCGCAAAGGAGCCTTGAAACCAATCCAGATAATGACAGAACGGAGGCAAGGAAACAAGAAAGTGACTAAACTTTCTGGAATGGAGTCATTTCTGTTGGATGCAGGGGCTTTGGCTTCAGAGTTGCAGAAGAAGTTTGCCTGTAGCACTACTGTGGCAGAACTTCCAGGTGTGTTATGAGCTTTAACTGCTGTGTATGATCCTCTTTTTAGATGATTTAGTAGTAATTATATGGCAGCTCCCAAAATGTGTTTTATGATGTCTTCTTTGACTTTGTTGGTTTATATTTTCTAGCCAGTGACGATCTATCTTCATAAGTCTTCTACTTATCTCATGGTGTGGCTTGCATTGCTTATTTCTGCCCATCTGTTCAGATTTAGCCTTGAACCTGTGGGAATCTGCCCTTGCTTAGAGTGACTTTTTGAAATCTATGAAAGCTGCATCCGGTCACTTTTTTGATTTCTGACACCGAGCCATTACAACATTCTATGCTTTAGTATTCTCTCAAGTGCTATTTTTCAATTTTTCGCTACATGTATGTTCTCATAGTGGAAGGAGATGGTACTACTGTCTCATTTAAGACAATAGGAGGATGATATCTTTTAGCAGGGATAGGGGATGATATCTGGTAGTTGAGGACTGTTACAGTTATTTGCAGTTGGGCACTTCTAGCGTTACTTGAAAAAAAGAAGGATAACACTTGGGGCCTGTTTAAAAAGCCACAATGCAATTGAGATTTGATTTGGTGTAGTTGGTTGTAATTACACTCGTTGACCTGTTTGGTAGACCAAGTAATTACTTGGCAAGGTAGGAATTGGATGTAATTGAAGGGGGGACATACCCCTTCAACTCCCAAGGGAGAGTAAAGAATTGGTGTAATTACACTATGTACTTTACGTAAAAATTTTAAAATTCTTTCTTTTATTTTTTTATTTTTTTGTTTTGATTTACTTTTTATTTGTATTATTTTTTATTTTTTATTTTTCGTATTCTAGTATTTTCTAAAAGTATTATTTATTATTTATATTTTATTTTCTTCACATTTTCAACATTTATTTCTTTATTTGATTTCATGCTATTTTTCATAGTATCTGTTTTTTTATTTACTCTATTTTATTTTTCATTAGCATAGTTTTGTTAGTGTTCTAATTTTTAAATTAAAGTAGAATTCATTATTGAATAAAGTTATGGTTTCATATTTTCCTTTTCTTTAATATTAATATTAACATTTTTGTCTAACATGCATTTCATGATATTCATCGAAATTTGTACTTTTAATTTTTATGATTAATTTAATTAAAAATATACTAATTTAAAAAATATAAATTAGTTATATTTTATAACTAGTATTTAAGAACATATGTTTATTCATTAATATATTTTTAAAAGATAATATATATCTTAATTATTTAATTTAATATCATTTATGAAGGTCCTTATTTGTTTTTAATATTAGATAATTAATTTTTATTTTTAAAATTTAATGTAACCTTGTAATTGCACTTGTCCCACTAAACAATACAATTACATTATGGTAAACAAGTAGGTCATGGTAATTACTATGATATGTAATTATTAGGCTGGTAATTACTATACTAGCAATTCCACTAATTCCAATTACTACTTGGCTTTCCAAACTGACCCTTAGTTTTTTGTTTCAACATGTGAGTGTAGTTTTTTAGTTTCAATATGCGTGTGTGTAAACGAAGTGCTGTAGTCTTTGCCTAATTAATTATTAGACTATTTCCATGGTAAACTCATGGGAATAGTTTTTCTGAAGTAGTTTTGGGGCTTGATAATGCAGTAAAATATTTTATTTTTTATGATGTGAAATTGAATAACTAAGCACGGGTAAAAGTGGAAAGAGACATGCTGAACAGCTGAAGCAATTTCTGTCAAACGCTCCACTGGGTGTTGCTAGGAATACGTATGAGATAATAGTTGATTCAAACTATGTGAAATGTTCGTATGCTTTGGTGTTTGTATTTTTCCGGTTTTTAATACAAATGTTTGCATATGAACTTGGCTGTCTTCACTTTTAAGGGGAGATATAGATTGTTAGTATGTAACTTTTTAATTTTTAGGTAAGAAAGGTCAAGAAGTTTTGGTTCAAGGAGGAGTTATTGATGACCTTGCAAGATATCTTGTTGAGCACTATGGTGTCCCAAAAAGATATATCGAAGTGCTTGATAAAACAAAGCGGTGAGTGTCAAGGTTAAGTTTCATGTTCCAGTTAACCTTGTCAAAAACAAAGATTTAAGTTTCATGTTCCTATTTAGTGTTCAATGTGACCTCTGTTTACCTTTTACTTGTACTAGAGAGGAAACTGAGTTTGATTGAGATGACTTTGCGAAGACAGATCTAGTACATAAACTTGTTTTATTGGTATCTTTTTAGGTAAGCGAAGCGATAAATTTGCACGGCTGTAATGAAGTTTGATCATGTGCTAGTGTAAACCATGCAAATGAGAAGTTGAAACGAAAATAAAGTTATTTGTTTTATCGGGCTTTCAGATACAATTGAGGGTATGGAAAGATCTATGGTTTTATTTATTAATTTTTTTTGGCTAAGAGGATAATTATATTATTTATCTATATTAAAAGCATGAAGACTTTTAGAAATGTTAGCTTGAATCTTTATAGTCATTTACTCTTTTCCTCCAAGTGTTATTAATATAAAAAGAACTGGTAAAAGCAATAACTTTTCTTATTGGATTTTTGGTTGCCTTCTGCGCGCACATGATGTGTGGAGAGCTCTTCTGGATTTCAACCACACTTGCAATTTCAATCAAGTCATTTATAGTTTTTGTCTAATTAGTTTTTATAATATTTAGAACTTTGAAATCAATTAAAGTATTTTTTTTCTCATTTAAACTATGTAGGAAGTTCAAAACAAAGATATTTCAAATTATTGTCATTTAATTAATTGTAATCCTAATGTTTGTGAATTTGAAGTCAGGTAAATTTTACTTCTTGAATTTTTTCTTAGTTGTAATGGACAAAAGCTCCTAATATTTTGCTACTAGTAGGCTTAATCCAAAAAAGTTTTCATTTTGGAAATAACTTATAATTTTCTTTTTTTCTCAAATATCATAACTTTCCTAAACTAATATACTGAAAAAATGAAGACTATTTCCTTAAGAGGGGTCACGTCGACATTAATTCATTTTCCGCCATCCCAGGTATGGCTGTTCACCAAAAGCTTAGTGCTTTTTATTGGTTCTTGTGGTGGTGCTTTCCACACACTACTCTATTTATATTTATTTTTAACTCATTAATAAGTGACACTTGCTCTGGACGACCAATGGCATTATGGTAATTTCTCCGACTTCCCAGGGCTTTATTCAAAGCATTAACAGCGGTGGCAATGCTGTAATTACTTCCGCTGTCGAGGGCATTACCACGGGTGGCATTTTCGTGATAACTACGTCTTTGAAGGTTATTTGAAGAGGCTCCCCACTTGTGTTGCCTGTTTTACCTGCCCTATAAATAAGACCATGTATGGGGGCTGACGCCTGCCCAGTGCCGAAGGTCAAGGAAGTTGGTGACTTGATGACAGGGGAGTCGGCGATCGAAGCCCCGGTGAACGGCGGTCGTAACTATAACGGTCTTAAGGTAGCGAAATTTCTTGTCGGGTAAGTTCCGACCCACACGAAAGGTGTAATAATCTGGGCACTATCTCGGAGAGAGGCTCGGTGAAATAGACATGTCTGTGAAGATGCGGACTACCTGCACCTGGACAGAAAGACCCTATGAAGCTTCACTGTTCCCTGGGATTGGCTTTAGGCCTTTCCTGCGCAACTTAGGCGGAAGGCGAAGAAGGCCTCCTTTCGGGGGTGTGGGGAGTAGGGGGGCGGGCGAGCCATCAGTGAGATACCACTCTGGAAGGGCTAGAATTCTAACCTTGTGTCAGGACCTACGGGCCAAGGGACAGTCTCAGGTAGACATTTTCTATGGGGCGTAGGCCTCCCAAAAGGTAACGGAGTCGTGCAAATGTTTCCTCGGGCCGACGAAGATTGGCCCTCGAGTGCAAAGGTAGAAGGGAGCTTGACTGCAAGACCCACCCGTCGAGCAGGGACGAAAGTCGGCCTAAGTGATTTAACGATGCCGAGTGGAAGGGTCGTCTCTCAACGGATAAAAGTTACTCTAGGGATAACAGGTTGATCTTCCCCAAGAGCTCACATCGACGGGAAGGTTTGGCACCTCGATGTCGGGTCTTCGCCACCTGGGGCTGTAGTATGTTCCAAGGGTTGGGCTGTTCGCCCATTAAATGGTATGTGAGCTGGGTTCAGAATGTCGTGAGACAGTTCGGTCCATATCTGGTGTGGGCATTAGAGCATTGAGAGGCTCTTTCCCTAGTACGAGAGGACCGGGAAGGACACACCTCTGGTGTACCAGTTATCGTGCCTACGATAAACGCTGGGTAGCCAAGTGCGGAGCGGATAACTGCTGAAAGCATCTAAGTGGTAAGCCCACCCCAAGATGAGTGCTCTCCTATTCCGACTTCCCCAGAGCTTCCGGTAGCACAGCCTAGACAACGACGGGTTCTCTGCCCCTGCGGGGATGGAGCGACAGAAGTTTTTTTGAGAATTCAAGAGAAGGTCACAACGAGACGAGCCGTTTATCATTAAGATAGGTGTCAAGTGGAGTGCAGTAATGTATGCAGCTGAGGCATCCTAACAGACCGATAGACTTGAACCTTGTTCCTACATGACCTGATCAATTCGATTAGGCATCGGCATCTATTTTTATTGTTTAAATCTTTGACAACACGAAAAAATCATTGTTCAACTCTTTGACAACATGAAAAAACCAAAAGCTCTGCCCTCCCTCTCTATCTATTCAAGGGATGGAAGGGCAAAGGCCTTTGGTGTCCCCTCCAGTCAAGAATTAGGGTCTCACAATTACTAGCCAATATGCTTTTCTCTCATGCCTTTCTTCGTTCATGGTTCGATATTCTGGTGTCCTAGGCGTAGAGGAACCACACTAATCTATCCCGAACTTGGTGGTAAAACTCTACTGCAGTGACGATACTGTATGGGAGGTCCTACGAAAAAATAGCTCGACGCCAGGATGATAAAAAGCTTAACACCTCTCATTCTTATTTCTTTTTCAATATGAAAACGAAAAAAAAATCAAAAGGTCGTTTTATTCAAAACCCCAATTGTGACATCCCTTCTCTCCCACTTCACACCTCGGAACACACCCTTCTTATAGACTTATAGAGATAAACGTGCTTTCACGAGTACATCCTATACACGTATCATAAATCTTTACTGAATGTGACATTGGGTCTATACGTTTTTTAATGTTCTGAATTTTTGATCTAGTAAACTTAGAAACAAATTATATATTTAGATACCAGATGAATCAATGAGTTATCATAATTTTCTAATCAACTCCTTTTTGGATTGGTTTATGAGCCAATATGTTTTTCTCTCATGCCTTTCTTCGTTCATGATTCGATATTCAGGTGTCCTAGGCGTAGAGGAACCACACCAATCCATCCCGAACTTGGTGGTTAAACTATACTGCGGTGACAATACTGTAGGGGCGGTCCTGCAGAAAATAGCTCTATGCCAGGATGATAAAAAGCTTAACACCTCTCATTCTTATTACTTTTTAAATATGAAAACGAAAAAAAACAAAAAAAATGAAAAATCAAAAGGTTGTTTTATTCAAAACCCCAATTTTGACATCCCTTCTCTCCCACTTCACACCTCGGAACGCACCCTTCTTATAGACTTATAGAGATAAACGTGCTTTCACATTTTCTTAACCCGAAATGGCTGGGGAGAGGAAAGGTTCCTGTTTTTCAGGGTACTCCCGGGAACAGATCCAGTGGAGACAGGGTGGGGCCTGTAGCTCAGAGGATTAGAGCACATGGCTATGAACCACGGTGTCGGGGGTTCGAATCCCTCCTCGCCCACAATCGGCCCAAAAGGGAAGTACCTTTCCCTCTGGGGGTAGGCAAATCATGATCGGGATAGCGAACCAAAAGCTATGGAACTTGGGTGTGGGTCTTTTGTCGAAATGGAATGCCTTTTCTTTTTATCTTTTTATTTATCATGAATCGGGGAATCATTACACATAGTATGCTCGATCGGCGTAATTTTTTTGTTTTACGCCCCGTAACTCTTTCTCAGCCAGGCTTGGGCAGAATAGCAGAACAAGTATTAGTAGCATAACAAAAAAGCCTTCCTCGTCATTAATATCTTTGCTCGCGGCAATTGTGACCTCTCAGGAGAATCAATGACTGAGAAATCATCAGATTAGTAACATGCATGTATAAACCGTTGTTTTAGATTACTAAACATACACCGAAACATCTGCGAGGCAAAATTCAGGGAATACGGCGTGCCCAAACAACGTTTTCGAATGATTTGCCCGGAGATGAAGCACAACGGCATGTAGGAAAAAGCAACGAAGAAGATGGAACGGGTAATTACCTGGAAATGGCGGAAGCTGAAAGAACTAAGCTGCTGAAGGTGGTGTTGGGCGGCGGAACAAACCAGCGGAGAAAGAGGTAAAACGCACGATGGGGTTATTTATAGGGCAGGTAAAACAGACAGCACAAGTGGGGAGCCTCTTCAAATAACCTTCAAAGACGCAATTATCACGGAAATGCCACCCGTGGTAATGCCCTGGACGACGGAAGTAATTACAACATTGCCACTGCAGTTAATGCTTTGAATAAAACCCTGGAAAGTCGGAGAAATTACCATAATGCCACTAGTCGTCCGGAGCAAGTGTCACTTATTAATGCTTTGAACTATTTTAAAATTAATTAAAATTTTACTTCTCAAATCTTTTATTATTTGAATTATATTATAAGTCTTATATTACTTAGGAGAATTAATATTAAAAATACAACACTACTCTACCTCCGACCATTAACCAAAAACTCATAGAACTCCATCCTCCATCGATAATGGGTATTCTTTCCATAGTCTTTCTAATTGGTGAGATATTTCTTTCTCTAGAAATTCAATTTTCTAGAACATGGCCTTGTCCTCATCAATTCATCGGATTGACGTACGACACAGTCTTTCAAAGGGGCACTCATAAACAAAAATTCAGAACTAAACAATGACTACACAATGCATATAGAGGTAGATATGGAGGAGGGGCCTAAACGGCCCAAGACCTCATTATACTAACAGAGGATGACAAAAGAAGAATCTACTAGCGATGGAGTCTATCAAGCCATTATGAAGCTCTTCGATAAAAAGCTATCCCACCCCTATCTGAAAATGAAATTGACAGACACTTACTAATCTCAATCGACTTACGAAGAGACTATTTTGTAGCAAAATTTTGCAAAGTGGAAAACCTGCATAAAGCACTCAACAATTAGACCCCGGAGACAATTTGTAATTTGTAACTTGTTTTTGCAAATAGATTCCGTGCATGTCCCGAAGTCCTTCACGGGCCTTATGAAGTATGTACCTCCATAGCTCGTCCATTGTTGCATGAAGAGTTCAAAGAAATTGTCCCATTTGTATCTTGCATAAAGTTGTCCCCTGTGACTTAGTAGCACTTTCCATGGTTGATTTTGATGTTATACTTGGGATGGATTGGTTACATACTTCACATGTATCCATCGATAGTAGGACTTGTAGAGGGAAGTTCAAATTCTCAAATAAGTCACATTCTTTAGTGAGAGGGTAGAAATTCTTCATGTAGAGATCAGTTTGTTTCCTTCTAAAAAGCCCAGAAAATGATCTCAAAGGGGGTGCATATACCATCAAGTAAGAGTCAAAGATGTTGCTTCCAAAATTAGTTCTCTTGAGTCAGTCCCCATTGTTAATGAACTTCTCGATGTCTTTCTGAATGAGTTACCAGATGTTCCTCCCAAAAGGGAAATAGACTTCAGCATATACCTCCTACTCGACACTCAACCTATCTCAATCCCTCCATATAGAATGGGCCTTGCGGAGTTGAAAGAATTAAAGGAGCAATTAAAGGATTTGTTGAAAAATGATTTTATTAAATCTAGTAGGTCTCCATGGGGTGCTCCGGCTTTTCTTGCAAGGAAGAAGGGTGGGTCACTCCGTATGTTCATAAATTACCAAAAACTTAACAAGATCACTATTAATAACAAATACCCACTCCCAAGAATAGATGATTTGTTTGACCAGCTGTAAGGGGCTATACATTTCTCCAAAATTGATTTGAGGTCCAGATATCACCAACTAAGTGTGGGGGAGAGTGATATTCCTAAGATAACATTTCGGACTAGGTATGGTCACTTTGAATGTGTAGTGATGTATTTTGGTCTCACTAAGGCACCGACTCTATTCATGGACCTTATGAATAGGGTATTCAAGCCTTACCTTGACATAGTACTGGTGTTCATTGATGATGTTCTAATCTACTTCTAAAGCAAGGAAGAACATATGGAACACTTAAGGATGGTGTTACAAACCTTGAGAGAGAAAAAGTTTTTCGCAAAATTTGACAAGTGTGAATTTTGGCTAAGTGAGGTTTCCTTTCTTGGAATGTGGTATTGCATGATGGTATTAAGGTTGACCCTAAGAAGATTGAAGTGGTGTGAAATTTGCCAAGGCCACTAACTCCTACAGACATTAGGAGTTTCTTAGGTCTAGCTGGGTACTATAGAAGGTTCGTGGAAGGTTTCTCTTCCATCCTATCACCACTAACAGAGTTGAATTAAAAGAAGGCAAAGTTTGTGTTGATGGATGAGTGTGAGAAGAGTTTCAAAATCTTGAATATCGACTAACTTCGGCTCCAATCTTGACCTTACCAGAGGAAAATGATGGATTTGTTGTCTATTGTTACGTTAGGGTGTGTGCTGATGCAAAATGGTATGCCTATGCCTCAAGGCAATTGATGCAAAATGGTATGCCTATGCCTCAAGGCAATTGAAGGTAAATGAGAAGAACTACCCAACTCATGATCTTGATCTTGCGGGCGTAGTGTTTGCGTTGAAAATTCGGCATCACTACTTGTATGGTGTTCATGTAGATGTCTTCACCAATCATAAGAGCCTTCAATATGTGTTCATCCAAAAGAATCTCAATTTAAGATAACAAAGGTAGTTAGAGTTTCTCAAGGACTATGACATGAGTGTGGAATATCACCCTAGCAAAGCCAATATGGTAGCTGACACCCTTAGTATAATCTCCATGGGCAGTGTGTCTCACATAGAAGATGATGGAAAAAAAGTTGGCCAAAGAATCCCATAGGTTAGCTAGGTTAGGAGTAAAGTTGAATGAATTCGGAAGTGGTGGTATGATGGTGCTACATGGATCCGAATCTTCCTTGATTGAGGATGTTAAGTCTAAGTAAGACCTAGATCCGACTTTAGTTTAATGGAAGGCCTTAGTGAAAAAAAGGAAAGATAGAAGTTTTCTCGCAAGGTTAAGATGATGTACTTCGATGTCAAGGGAGATTGTGTTTGCCCAATGATAGTGTGTTGAGGAAGTTGATATTGCAAGAAACTCATAACTCTTCTTATTCTATTTATCCTGATTCTACAAAAATATATAGAGATTCGAGGGAGATCTATTGGTGGAATGGAATAAAGAAGGACATTGTCAAATTTGTGTCTAAGTGTCCCAACTGTCCACACGTCAAAGTTGAACATCAAAGGCCGGGTGACTTAGCCCAGGATATTGATATTCCTACTTGGAAGTGGGAAGAAGTCGATATGAACTTTGTAGTGGGGTTGTCAAAGACCAAGAAGCACTTTGATTCCATATGGGTGATAGTGGATCGGATGACAAAGTCGGCTCGCTTCTTACTGGTTAAAATGACATTTAGTGTCGAAGATTATGCTCACTTGTTTATCCAAGAATTGGTGTGACAACCCTCGTGGGAGGATGCCGCTTTTGTACGATCTGGGCTTACATAATACTTGCTAAAATATTAAGAGTTTAATACGCAACATTTAAATCTTAATTTAATAATGAATCCAAAATAGTTATAGGTGCGGGATTTTGTCCTAGAGGTAGTTCAGTTGATTTCAAGTTCCAGTTTATAGCGTAAGCAACTTTCAAAATAATTTAAACCAATATCTTGCGAGAATTTTATACATTACTCATACTGTTGTAGTACACGCTGAAAATTATTACCAATGTTAAAATACAAAGATATAAAACTGTTACGACCCGGGCCTAACGTCTAGGAGTGACACGGTGAATAGGAACCCGAGAGTCCCTAAACAAAACTCAAAGTATCCAAATCCAAATCATCAGTTCGGAAGTGCATTCAAATAGTAAACACATAGTTCTAAGGGATGGGAAGGTAGGACTCATGCTATGGGGATATCGAAGGGAAAGAAATTTATATGGATTCACGTAGCACATAGCACATAAGAACTAAGGGGCGGGTAAGTATAACTCACTCTATGGAGGCAATACAGGGTTTAGGATCTTTCACATTTTCACATCAAACAAACATACATATTATAATTCCCATAATTACTCCATGATAGCCATATTCAATAAATAATCGAAATCATAAGCTTCAAATACAACACATAACATATAGAGTCTATAAAAGTCTACAAGATGTCCAACAATGCCTCTAGACATGAGATGGGACGGGGCTAAGACATGTCCCGGGCTCACCCTCAAAGTAAATGACACAACAAGCTTCATAGGTGGAAGATAGGTGGCTTGTCCTTGGAAGATAGGACTCACCACAACAAGCAAATTGGGGATCCGAACTAGATGTCATGCGGTGGATAGATGTGCTCCTCGGTCCCAACATTGTGAGATCATGTAGGCAAAAGTATGCGTTAGTATGTTTGAATGTACTAAGTATGCGGACATGCAATGCATATGACTTATCAAACCTGCACTTTAATGTTAGATGACAAGGACACATGATATAGAAGAAGCATATATTCAGAGAAGAATAGTATAACATATGCCATGACATTTATGATGCACGAAATGCAACAATGCTCATATATAATGGGGATGTGACCTCAACCGACAATAGTAAGACCAAGCGAGCTATTACTTGGGATCTCGATGGAATCCCCTCATCGGTAAAGAAATGGTCTACTTGCCAAAGGTAAATCATACTTCACCTTACGGGTATCCCCATTTCGTATGAAGCAACCTTACGGGCATCCCAATTTCAGATAGGATTTTTATATATAACATACGATATCATACTTCACCTTATGGGCATCCCCATTTCGTATGAAGTAACCTTCCGTGCGGGCATCCCCATTTCGTATGAAGCAACCTTTCCTGCGGGCATCCCCATTTCAGATCACATAACCTATGCTAGGTACATAGTTCAAGAAGAGAGAGAACCTTCAATCCATCGGTGCTAAGTTGGCATCCCACAAGAATACATATACGTGTATATATATACATGTTTTCAAAGAGGCAATAGTCATTTCAAATCCGTTCAATGCACATTTAGGTTCAAATGCCAAACCATAATTCATAATCATGATACTCATGCATAAGAATAACTCATTCAATATATAAGATGGTGCAAGCACCCAAAATGCTCAAAGAGCCAGAACCATAGACATATATGTGATCACATTTTTGTCATAATCAATACCTTATCAAAATCATATCATAAATAATTGGGCTTAACTTACTTTGTAATTCTATAAAAACCAATGTTCAAGAATGCATATGCCATGAATGTTGTGGGAAAATAGCATGGGTAATTGAGATTCAATCTAAAATCAATAATATAATATGAAATTAAAGTAAATCCATAATTAAATCCACGTTTAAAACATAATATAAATCACCCATGCATAAATCAAGCTTTAAAGGGGATATGCATGTTCATAACTTCATAACTTCAATATAAATCATCATAATAGGGCTTAAAGTAGCGTAAAATCATAGATAAAGTATAACCCATATATTAATTGAATTCAATAAATCATAGAACGAAAACCCCACATTTAAAGTAAGCTTAATTTCATGAAAATCAATTGAAAAGAGTTTGGTTCTTCTTGGTTGAAAAGGACCAAGAATCAATCCCACATACCTTGATTAGGAAGATGAATTTGAGAAGAATTTTGCTTGAAGTTGAAACCCTAATTGAATCCTAGCTTGAGTCTTGAGAGAAAGACTTAGAGAGGATCTTTAGGAATTGATTTTAGAGTGAGAGTGTTTCTAATGAGTATGAATTGAAAAGAAGTAATATCAACGGATTTAGATGCTTAGGATAGGTGAAAAAGTCATAAAGCACTTCTAAAATAAACCATAGTTACATAAAAGCCATTAATGAAATGGATAAAAATTGAGTCATCATGGCTTCACTGGCACTTACACGGCCTGTGAAGCACTTCACTGGCCATGAACAGTTCCCAAGAGATGACACTTAGACAAATTTTCGCAATGCTTAACACTTAGAATTTTTGACGGGAAGAAACGTCACACGGATGGCCACACGACCCGTGTAGAGTTACACGAGTTGTGTAAGTGGCCATCAAGTAACACTTAGGAAAAATTTTGCATGAAAATTTATGAGACAATGATTCCATACTTAGAGAAAATTTACGTCGGAAGCCATATGGTGGACCACACGACCTGTGAGCTTTCACACGGACTATGAAGGTGGCCGTGTGACCTCACTTAGCCTTAGTTGTTGGCGTCCCAAACTCAAGGCCACCACACGACTCTCCAAACGGTCCATGAAGTTTCATATGGACCATGTAATCTCCCTTAAGACAACACTTGATCCAATTCTTGCCCAAAACAACATTTTCAAGTTCCGATGGAGTCGTACAAAGTCTGGGTTATTACAAAAATTTACTAGTTTCCATTTCATACAATCACCTCAAAAAAACTGATAATTTAATATAAAAACAAGCTCGTCGGCTCCAATTTAACTAAACAAGTCAAAATTTTAAGCTGCAAACCATAGTCATAATTTGCACTAGCCTTTCAAATTTACACGTACATATGCAACAGGAGAATCATGTATATGTCACAAAGCTACTATAGTATATATGTCTAGATGCAAATGTGATCTTCTGCATTTCTCCCAAAATTCATCTTCAATGGCCATCCTCAAACATCATCTCCGGTATTCCCTATGATAGAAACAACTATCGCTAAGCATGAAGCTTAGTAGTGTAAAAGCTACAAGCTAAAACCCTTAGATTCCTCAATTTACCTTTCTTAAATCAAGGAAACACAAATGCAATGTAATAAGTAGACCAAGTGAATAAATAGATCAATAGTATCAAGTATGATATTTAAAGGCCTACGTGTCAAGAGTTCTAGAAGCATTTTTTTATAAGACAGTCACATAACAAGTTCACCCAATATGTATATCATGCCTTTGCACCAAACATAATCAAGTATCAAGAAGGGTCGAGGCCCTGTATCATGAAGGCCTAAAACCCAATAATCAGGAGAACCAAGAACTATATTAAGAGTGGCTTTCTAATTCATGCTTAAAATAGACCGCTTTCATACTTAGGAAGAACAAAAAATCCACAATTAAGATGACAATTGATCCGAACAAGAGGCATGCCAATCCGCTTTCATACTTAGGAAGAACCAAAAATCCACAATCAAGATGACAATTGATCCGAACAAGAGGCATGCCAATAGTGACAAAGTCACAGTCACAAGAAGGACAAAGTCCACAAGGACGTCAAGTCATCAAGCGATCCGTACAAATGGGCAAATTAAGAAAGTGTCTTGCAAGTCTCAAAAGATATCAACACAACAAGATAAAATGACAAGAACATAGCCGAGATACAAAGATAACATTCAAATATACCAGCAGATAACAAGAGCAGGTTTTTTTTTACACGAACTTGAACCTTTTAGCATGCAACCGACCATACCAAGTCCAAGTCATGGATCAATATGACATTAGTTTCTTCAATCAATTTCCAAAAGATAGGGGATTTCTTGATTTTTGCTCAATGAAACTGATTTCTTTCATGATGTTTTTGTCAAATATGAATTCATGAGAGATTATATAAGGTATCTCTAAGTTTTGAAACCGACTTACCATAGGGGGGAAGATATATTATATTAAAAGCAAATTAAAAGGGTTGCCCAATAAAATGGTGGTTGCCAAATTTCTTTCTTTCATTTTCTTTTTTTAATCACACTTAACACCTTAATCTATATTATTAAGTCTTGTATAATATATACAATTTCATAAAAGTAACCCAAATTACACTAAGACAAACCCCTCCCTATTTCTTTTTTTTTATTCACAAAAATCAATTCTAGTAACGACGTAAGTTAGAGTCAAAGAGTTATGAAGTAGGGGTTGATTTTATCTCAAGGGAGTACCATGTTGAAAGTGAATACATTATTTAATAATTGGGACATTACAACTCTCTCCCCCCTTAAGAAATTGCATCTCAAAGTTTACCTTACGCTAGTCTTGGAATAAGTATGGATACTGGGTCCTCATATCTTCTTCTCTCTCATGTGGCTTCTTATCAAGAATGATTTCTCCAAAGTACCTTTACTAAGGGAATTTTCTTGTTTCTGAGTTGTTTTATTTCCCTAGCTTGAATATGGATAGGTTCCTTGTCATACATCAAGTCTCGATTAACCTCAATAGATTCAACTGGTAGGACATGTAAGGGGTCAGAACAGTATATTCTGAGCATTGACATGTGGAAGACACTGTGGATCTTGTCCATTTCAGGTGGTAATGCTAATTTATATGCGACTGGTCCCGCTCTTTCAAGTACCTCATAGGGTCCGATAAATGGGATACTAAGTTTTCCCTTTCGACCAAATCTCATAATCTTCTTCCATGGAGATACTTTTAAGAATACCTTATCAACAGCTTCATACTTAATATCACGCCTTTTAAGATCAGCATATGATTTTTTCTTATCCAAAGCGATCTTCAGACGGTCCTTGATCACTTTTACCTTATCTCCTGTTTGTTGTACAATTTCGGGACCAGTAAGTTTCTTTCACCAACTTCACTCCAACAAAGAGAAAGTTTGACATTTTCTTCCACATAAGGCTTCATAAGGAGGCATTCCAATACTCAATTGGTAGCTATTATTGTAAGAAAATTTTACTAAAGCCAAATGTTTGTCCCAAATGCCCTCAAACTCCATGATGCTTGCTTGAAGCATATCCTCCAAAACTTGTATCATTCTTTCTGATTGACTGTTTGTCTGAGGATGAAATGAGGTGTTAAAATTCAACTTGTTACCCAATGCCTCTTTCAAGTTAGACCAAAATCTAGATGTAAACCTTGGGTATCTATCAGAGACACTAGAGATAAGGATTTTGTGTAGCCTTACAATCTCATTAATGTATAATTCTGCTAACCTCTTAAGTGAATAATCTATCCTGATTGCTAAGAAGTGAGCACTCTTTGTTAATCTATACACTATCACCCATATTGCATCATGATTCTTTTGAGTGCGAGGAAGTCCAGAAACAAAGTCCATTGTTATTCTCTTCCATTTCCATTCTAGCATCGACAAGGGTTGGAGTAGACCAACTGGGACTTGATGTTCTGCTTTTACTTGTTGACAAACCAAACATTTTGAAATGTACTCCGCAATGTCTTTCTTCATACCAATCCACCAATAATGTTCGTTAAGGGTCCAGTATATTTTTGTACCTCCAAGATGCATGTTATATGATGAAGTGTGTGCTTCATGCAAGATTTTTCTTTTCAATCTTTCATCATTAGGGACACACAACCTATTTTGAAGAGATAAGACACCATCCTTTGTTAATGAAAAATCATGTTTTTCTCCATCTTGAATTTTTTTGGTCAGCTTCATGAGTTTTTTTATCTAACTTTTATGCCTCTTTAACCTGTTCAACCAATATGGGTTTGACTTGCAGTTGGGAAATAATTGGGCCATATGAATCAAGTGCAATATGAACATTCATGGCTTTTAACTCAAGAAGCAAAGGCAATTGACTAAGGATAGGCTTGCAAAGGATTTGTGACTTAAGGCATCTGCAACCACATTAGCTTTTCCTGTATGATAATCAATCGTGCAATCATAATCCTTAATAAGCTCAGGCCATCTATATTGCCTTAGGTTCAACTCTTTTTGTGCAGCTAAGTATTTTAAGATTTTTCTCCATATAGATAATATTTCAATATCTTTAAGGCAAATACTGTAGCAGCAAGTTCCAGTTCATGAGTAAGATAATTCAATTCATATGGTTTTAATTTTAGAGAGGCATAAGAAATAACTTTCCCTTCTTGCATCAGAACACACCCTAGACCACGATAAGATACACCACTATATGTCAAATACTCCTTCCCCTTCATTGGTAGAGTAATTACAGGAGCTTGTGTCAACAAGGATTTGTGAGTTTCAAAGCTCTCTTGGCATTTGTCGTCCAAAGTAAACTTTTCCTCCTTCTTCAAGAGTTTGGTCAAAGGGGAGGCTATAATAGAGAAGCCTTTCACGAACCTCCTGTAGTACCTGCCAAGCCCAGGAAGTTTCTTACTTCGCGTGGATTTTTGGGAGGTTTCCATTCAATAATTTCTTGGATTTTACTAGGATCCATCTTTACACCTTCGACTAATACAACATGTCCCAAAAAGGCCACTTCGTTTAGCCGAAATTCACACTTGGAAAGCTTAGCATAGAGTTCCTTCTCTTTCAAAATTCACTAAACAATTCATAGGTGTTTATCATGATCTTCACCACCCTTGGAATACGCTAAAATATCATCTATAAAAACTACCACAAATTGATTTAGATATGGCTTGAATATTTAATCCATTAGATCCATGAATAGTGTGGGAGCATTAGTCAATCCGAATGGCATCACCAAAAATGCATAATGACCCTACCGAGTTCTAAAAGCAGTTTTAGGAATATCTTTCTCTCTAACGCACAGGTAATGAACACCATACCTCAAATCGATCATTGAGAATAAATTAGCATCCCTCAACTGATCAAATAAATCATTAATCCTTGGCAATGGATATCTATTCTTGATTGTTATTTTGTTCAGTTGTCTATAGTCAATACATAACCTAAGAGTTCCATCCTTCTTCTTTACAAATACAATAGGGGATCCCCAAGGAGAAACACTAGGATGGATGAAATCCTTCTCGAGAAGTCCTTGTAACTAAGTTTTCAACTCCTTTAGTTATGCTGGAGCTATCCTATAAAGAGTAGTAGAAATAGGAGTAGATCGGGAATAAGCTCGATTAGAAATTCAACTTCCCTTTCCAGGGGTAACCTTGGAAGGTTTTCTAGGAGAAATTCTGGAAAACCACACATAGTAGGTATATCTTTAAGACTAGGGCTCTCTAAGCGTGTATCAACTATGTGGGCAAGATATGCATCACAACCCTGCCAAATCATCTTTCTTGCCAAGGCCGCAGAAATAATACTAGACGTCAGTGATCTTTCACCTTGCACAATGATATGAGAAAACACAGGGTCCTTAAAAGTCACATGCTTTGATCTACAATCCACTGTTGCATGATATTTATAAAGCCAGTCCATCCTAATAATAACATCAAAATCTTGGAAAGGCATTTCAATAAAATCAGTCGAAAAGACTAGGTCATCGATCATGAAGGGGCAAACTTAGTAAATTTGATTATAAACAACTCGGTAGACCAAGGGATCTTCAACTAGCACAATATAGTCAAGCCTCACAAATTCCACATTTTAGGAAGAACGAGTAATGAACAAATATAAGAATGTGTAGAACCAGGATCAAATCATGTAAACACACACAAGCCAAATAAGTAAAATTTATCAATAACCACATCTTGGACATCTTGATCATCCCTCTATTTCATAGCATAAGCTCTTGGAGTAGCCCTTGGACCTTTAGGTCGATTTACTCCACTTGCTCTTGCCGCTTGGATGATTTTTAGTCTTGCACCCCTATTGGTTTGAGGGGGAGTAGTAGAAGGCTTCTGAACTGAGCTTTTAGTGCGTAAGGAAGGAACCTGTTTAGGATAGTCCTTCACTTTATGATCAAAGCTGCTGCAATTAAAACACGCACCAGAAGCTCTCCTGCAAACACCATAATGATTCTTCTCACATTGTTCACACGTTGGAACATGAGTCCTTCCTTGGACATTATTTGGAGTGCTACCTGTAGAAAAATCTATCCTGCTTTGCTTAGGATGAGATGACCTATTAATACCACTGGCACTAGAATCATCAAACCTTCCCCTTTTGTATGGACCTCCGAAATCTGATCTGGGCTTTTAGAGTTTATTTTCATGTCTACTAGTTTCTTCCTTATCAAGTCCTTCCGAGGTAAAAGCAATAGAAACTAATTTAAAAAAGCTCTCATGTTGCAAAATTTCCACATTCTTCTTGGTGAAATCATTTTGACGGTCTTCAGATCTCCTACACTTATCTTTCTCCTCTTTAATAATATCTCTAGTGTAACGAGAAAACTTTAGGAACGTTTGTTGCTATTCAGAAATAGACATGCCCCATTGCCTCAGACTTAAAAACTCCTTTTTCTTAGCATCACAATAGGTAGGTGGAATATACTTCATGCGAAACTCCTTAACAAAATCATCCCAAGTAAGAACTGGAGGTTTGACCTTGGCATTTAGAACACTTACCCACCAATCATACACATCCTTTTGAAATAGTGAGACAACATACTTAAATTTGACAACATCTAAACACTCCAATTGCTCAAACACCCTCTCCATACGTTCCGGCCATTGCTCAACATCAACGGGATCAGCAATACCTTCAAATTCTACTCCACTCATTTTCATCATTTTCTCGAAGTTTATCCCATTAGGATCGTGCATCACTTTAGCCATGTGGTGGAAGAATTCAGCCATCTGTTGAAAAGCAGAATTCATAACCTGAGTATTATAGCTCATATGAGGATATGGGATAGGTCTAACACCCTGTTGGTTTCCCACTTCAGACCCACTAGTGTGGGGGACATATGGATCCGAGAGATGTTCGCCAACCCCTTCTAGTGCACGAGGTTAGGAATAAGAGTTATCTAATCCTTCTTGTGTTGCTTCCATAGGTCTATTAGAGGAAAAGGTCATAACTTAATTCCTTCAAAAGGGAAGATCACATTGCATTAGGGACATGCATATGATGCATTATGCACTTTACAGGCCATAAAATAGTATTAATCATTTAAATGCATAGATAACTGCTTGGACCTTTTACAAAATAAATAAGTATACAAGTAATTCATATCAAAAGTCCGAGAATCATAAGCCTAGACTCTGATACCAACACTTGTGACAACCTTCTTGGGAGAATGCCAATTCTGTACGATCTGGGCTTAAATAATACTTGCTAAAATATTAAGACTTTAATACGCAACATCTTAATCGTAATTTAATAATGAATCCAAAATAGTTATAGGTGCAAGATTTTGTCCTAGAGGTAATTCAGTTGATTTCTGGTTCTAGTTTATAGCGTAAGCAACTTTCAAAATAATTTAAACTAATATCTTGTGAGATTTTTATATATTGCTCATGCTATTGTAGTACACGCTGAAAATTATTACCAATGTTAAAATACAAAGATATAAAACTTACTAGTTTCCATTTCATACAATCACCTCAAAATAACTGGTAATTTAATATAAAAACAAGCTCGCCGGCTACATTTTAACTAAACAAGCCAAAACTTTAAGTTGCAACCCATGGTCATAATTTACACTAGCCTTTCAAATTTTCACATACATATGCAACAAGAGAATCATGTACACGTCCCAAAACTACTACAACTTAAATGTCTACATGCAAATGTGATCTTCTACATAGCTCCAAAAATTTATCTTTAACGGTCATCCTCAAGCATCATCTCGGGTATTACCTATGATAGAAACAACCATCGCTGAGCATGAAGCTTAATGGTGTAAAAGCTACAGGCTGAAACCTTTAGATTCCTCAATTTACCTTTCTTAAATCAAGGCAACAGAAATGCAATATAATAAGTAGACCAAGTGAATAAATTGATCAATAGTATCAAGTATAATATTTAAAGGTCTACGTGTCAAGAGTCCTGGAAGCATTTTTTATAAGAGATTCACATAAAAAGTTCACCCAATATGTATATCATGCATTCACATCAAACATACTCAAGTATCAAGAAGGGTCGAGGCTCTGTATCATGAAGGCCTAAAACCCAATAGTCGGGAGAACCAAGAACTATATTAAGAGTGACTTTCTAATTTGTGCTTAAAATGGACCGCTTTCATACTTAGGACGAACCAAAAATCCAGAGTCAAGATGGTAATTGATCCGAACAAGAGACATGCCAATAATGACAAAGTCACAGCCATAAGAAGGACAAAGTCCACAAGGATGTCAAGTGATCATGCAATCCATACAAATGGGCGAATTAAGCAAGTGTCTTGCAAGTCTCAAAAGATACCAACACAACAAGATAAAATGACAATAACATAGCTGAGATACCAAGATAAAATTCAAATATACAAGCAGGTAAAAAGAGCACAAGAAAAAGTATTTTTACACGAACCTGAACCTTTTACACGCAACCAATCCTACCGATTTCAAGTCATGCATCAATACGACATCAGTTTCTTCAATAAATTTCCAAAGGGTAAGGGATTTCTTGATTTTTGCTCAAAGGAACTAATTTCTTTCATGATTTTTTTGTCAAAAGAAAGTCATGAGAGAGTTTATAAGGTGTCTCTAAGTCTTGAAACTGACTTACCTTAGGGGGAAAGATATATTATTTTACAAGAAAATTAAAAGGGTTGCCCAAAAAAAAGGTGGTTGCCCAAATTTCTTTCTTTCATTTTCTTTTTTTTAATCGCACCTTAACACCTTAATCTATATTATTAAGGCTGGTATAATATATACAATTTCATAAAAGTAACCCAAATTATACTAAGACAAATCCCTCCCTATTTCTTTTTTTTTTTATTTGTGAAAATCAATTCCAGTAACGACATAAGTTCGAGTCAAAGAGTTATGAAGTATGGGTTGATTTTATCTCAAGGGAGTACCTTTTTAAAAGTGGATATATTATTTAATTAAAAGGACATTACAATTGGTGAGGTTGCATGGGATTCCATTATCCATGATATTGAATCATGATGTCCAATTTACCACTCATTTTTGGAAATCTTTCTAAAGGGGACCTGTTACTAAGGTGAAACTAAATACCAATTTCAATCCCTAAACCAACGGGCAAGCCGAGAGGTTTATTTGAAGATTGGAATACATGTTGAGAGCTTGTGCATTAGAGTTTCATGGAATTTGGGATGAGCATTTGCCTCTTATTGAATTTGCCTACAATAATAGCTTCCATGCAAGCATTGAGACGACACCACTTGAGGCATTGGATGGTAGATGGTATAGATCACTTATAGGGTGGTTTGAAGTTGGTGAGATGGAATTGCTAGGGCTGGACTTAGTCACAATAGAAAAGTTACAAACAACTGAAAGTCAGCAAAATACCTACTCTGATGTTAGGAGGAAGAATTTTAAGTTCCAAATTAGTTATTGGGTCTATTTGAAAGTGTCTCCTATGAAAGGTTGATTCAATTTGGTAAAAAAGGGAAGTTAAGCCCCAGGTAAGTAGGTCCTTACAAAGTAGTGAGAAGAGTAGGCAAAGTGGCATACAAGTTGGACCTACCTAACAAAATACATTTGATTCATTCGATTTTTCATGTGTCAATGTTGAGGAAGTTCTTAGGTAATACAACCTCTATAGTTCCTTTGGAAGATGTGAACATTGGAGAGAATTTGAGTTATGAAGAGGTACTGGTTGCAACTCTTAATCGGCAAATGAATAAGCCGAGGAACAAGGAAGTTGTATCCATCAAAAAACTTTGGAAGAATCATCAAGTTGAGGGTGCCACATGTGAAGCGGAAGCGAACATGATGAAGAATTATCCATATTTATTTCACTCTACTCAAGCCTAAGGTATTAAGTTATTCTTGCCTAAAACCTTCAATTCCTTACATTTTAATTTTGCATGATACGTGCACTCATTTCTATGTTTATGGATTGTTTGAGAAGTATGTTAAGTATGGATTTTGAAAATTTCATGAAAAGATGTTTAAATTGCATTTTTTCATGCATATTGGGTTGTTAGTTGGTGTTTAACTCCTTAAATCCCACCTTTAAGTACATTCGGGGATGAATATTCCCGAAGGGGAGATATTGTAATGACCCTCAAGTTAGGAGCGTGGAAAGTGCAAAAAAAGTTAGATTGAATATGCTCAGGGTCAATACATAAAACCAAGTCGTTTAGACCACGAGCTTATATCAGGCTCGTGGATAGGAGCCTCAGAAATTTTAGAACATTTCTAAGTGTGAAGTAGTTCATGAAGTCATTACCAACCCGTAGGATAGTTAATGGCTCGTAAAAGCAGTCGTAGGTGTAAGTTCCAAACATGAAGGAAATTTAGAGTTTCTAGAAGGAAGACCACGATTAACATGACAGATAGTATTCCTTCCCACGACTCATAGTTAGCCTTCGTGGATGGGAGTCCAGATAAGTGAGAACTTAGCTAAGTATGGAAGGACTCCACGAGACCATCCACGACCTATGGATTGAAGGGAGGCCTGCATATCGTGGTTAGGATTTGGCAACCATGTCACGACCTAAGCCTAGGGCCTAAACAGGACATGGCGAATGAGGAACCCGAAGGAACCCCAAACAAGCCTCTCGAACTTGTCATCACACTTCATCGGTTGCGGAAGTACAATCAACATTAAATAAAGGGAATTAGGGACTAAGGGCAACCCATTTCAAAATAATACCATAGATTAAGAGTCAAGCTCATTTGCAAAATACTTGTCCAACGTACACCTCTACATATATCGATAGAATGAGGGCCATGACATACTACCGGCTCCCCTCATAGTCAAATACAAATACAAGCTAAGATCTCAAAACATAGGAGTAGGAAACATAACATAGTGCTTGAATCATTGAGGACTCACCAACAATCCCGGATAAGCACCGCACTAGCCACGTGGATGGAGAGAGGGATCAAGAGTAGCTCCGGTCCCTACATGGTAACATCATGTAGGCAAAATATGCGTTAGTACTTCAGAATGTACTAAGTATGTGGGGTGCAATACAAGAATAGATAAGATACATAATCGAAATGCAAGAGATGGGTCATTAGACATAGTATATAATGAAGATGCATTTGCATGATCAATGTATAGTCAAATATGTTTAAGTAAATCCATCTTCATAATAGGTACCATATTTGAAGCTGAGCCAAGCAAATTGATGACGCATAAACCCCCTCATCTAGGTGAAATAAGTATTATCCTTTATTTCTGGATAGTGGCAATCCCACCTTGCCATACTAGGTGGATATGAGTACTTATCCCCCATATCATGGATAGTGACAATCCCACCTTGCCACCCTAGCTGAATATGAGTACTTATCCCCCATATCATGGATAGTGACAATCCCACCTTGCCACCCTAGCTGAATATGAGTATTTATCCCCCATATCATGGATATCCGGTTCTTTTTCCCCGGACCGAGCATGGTTGTGCAACACTTTATATAGGAATTTACAATAGGCTCTAGTGAAATTCTCATGTTGAAATGAATATATACACAAGTTTAATTTATCATCAAAATGTCATTGTAACCTCATTCATATCTTATCTCAAGCTTTAAAACATCAATTCCTCATTATTCCATAATTGGACATTTTGTCAAATACCTTGGGGGCATGCAGTGGGGATCAAAGAATGTGTAAAATGGAGTAGGACTCATGCAGTAAATCAGTGAACCAACCATCAATGGACACTTTGACATACTCCCAATACAACATGTAAATCCCCACATCAATTCCAAGTTTCGATTCAAGTTCTAGAGTGAAAACATGTTCAAGACATTCACTTTCCCATGCTAGAATTTCCCTGTGCAGAAAATTTATGCAATGAACAAGACCAATGTTTAAATCTTCACTTAAAATCATGAAATAATGAGTAAGTTAGAGTTTAGGCACTATGGGTGGAAGGACCCATGAATTCAACACCACATACCTTGAGTTCTTATGAAGGCCTTGGAAGTGTCTTGGCACTATGGGTGGAAGGACCCATGAGTTCAACACCACATACGTTGAGTTCTTATGAAGGCCTTGGAAGTGTCTTGAAACTTGGAGCAAGGGCCTCTTCAATCTTGATGATGGTTTTGGAGGGTTTTGGACTGAGTTCTTGAGAGAAATATTTCTAAGTGTGGGAAATGTCTTTTAGGAAATGTTTTAAGGAATGGGAACTGATTAAGTGCTATATAGGAAATAAAATTCGTCTTTGGAAAAACAGTTCCAACACTTAGAAAAAATAATGGGGAGGGTGAACAGTAAATTTGCTCACTGGAATTTGCATTCTCTGCCCAGGCGGAGGTTACGAAAATGGGCATAATTTCTTCGTCCGAACTCAAAACGAGGTGAAACGAAGTGCGTTGGATAACTAACTTATAGGGCTTTCCATGGATATATTATGGGTCACGCAATTCTTTGTGTGCTAAAAGATATGACCCTCCAAAGTAGACCCTCCAAAAAGGCTTCACTTGGAAATTTCGAATTTTGATACGGTTGCTCTAAAATTCGGGTTAGACCTATTTCCCACTCCATTTGACCCCCTAAACAAGAATATGAAGTCGTATTTTCAAAATAACAAACGGATTTTAAGATATAGCTAAAACAAGTTTTCGGTGACTTTCGAAACACTTTTGGGTCGTTTCAATATCTCCCCCTTGGGAACATTCGTCCCCGAATGTGGAAGAGGCATACAAGACAAGACTTATCAAGAACATATCAGCCCCAACGTGAATGCAAGATTTCATTTAGAACATCACTTCAAAATTTCAAAACTTAGTGCGAAACACCCATAACTCATCATTTTAAACATATATGCATATGAATGATTTAGGGGCTGAAACATAAGACTCAATGGAGTACAAAGGACTTAATTTAATACCTTAGGCTTGAGTGGAGTTGAATAGATAAGGATAACGTCTTTGCATGTCCACTTCAGCCTCCCAAGTTGCACTCTCCACTTGTTGATTCCTCTAAAGCACCTTAATGGACGCCACTTCTTTGCTCCTCAACTTCTTTACTTGTCTATCCAAGATCTGAACCGGGACCTCTTCATATGTCAAATTATCTTCCACGACACCCACAACTTTAAGAGGTACATTAGTGTTAGGATCACCAACATATTTCCTCAACATCGAGACATGGAACACCGGATGAACTAATTCCATTTCCTTTGGTAACCCCAATTCATAGGCTACTTTACCAATCCTCCTTATTACCTCATAAGGACCAACATACCTAGGGCTCAACTTTCCCTTCTTGACAAAACGAACCACACCTTTCATTGGAGAAACTTTCAAATAAACCCAATCACCCACTTTGAATTCAAGATCTCTTCTCCTCACATCGGCATAAGACTTTTGACGACTTTGGGCTATTTTCAACCTTTCCCTAATCATCCTTACCTTCTCAAGAGCATCCATGACCAGATCCGGACCCAACAAGGCCACCTCTCCAACTTCGAACCACCCAACCGATGACCTACACCGTCTACCATAAAGAGCTTCGAAAGGAGCCATACCGATACTAGAATGATAACTATTGTTGTATGCAAATTCAATCAAAGGAAGATGATCATCCCAATTACCCTTCAACTCCAAGACACAAGCTCTAAGTATATCCTCCAAGGTTTGAATTGTTCTTTTGGCTTGGCCATCCGTTTGAGGGTGGAAGGCCGTGCTAAGCTTTATCTTTGTACCAAGACCTCTTTGAAAAGATTTCCAAAAGTGAGAAGTAAATTGAGTACCACGATCCGAGATGATAGACAAAGGAATTCCATGTAACCTTACCAATTCATGAATGTACAACTTGGCATACTTTTCAGCTCCAAAAGTAGCTTTAACCGGTAAGAAATGAGCCGACTTTGTCATCCGATCAACCACTACCCAAATCGAATCAAAACCTTTTCTAGTCTTGGGCAAACCCACTACAAAATCCATGTTGATTTCCTCCCATTTCCAAGTAGGTATCTCAATGTCTTGAGTAAGGCCACTCGGCCTTTGATGTTCGGCCTTGACTTGTTGGCAACTATGGCAACCCGAAACGAACTTTGCACTATCCTTCTTCATGCCACCGCACCAATACACATCCCTCAAGTCTCTATAAATCTTTGTTGACCCCGAATAAATAGAATAAGAAGAATTGTGAGTCTCATCAAGGATTCTTTCCCTCACATCATCAACACAAGGAACACATAATCTACCTTGGTACCTAAGGGCACCATCTCCCCCTTGGGAGAAAACCTCAACCTTACTACTACTCACCAAAGCCTTCAATTCCACCAAAGAAGGATCAAGATCTTGCTTGGCCATCACCTCATCAACCAAGGAAGACGTTGAACCATCAACAACAACCACTCCTCCACCATCCACCTCATCCAACCTAACTCCCAACATAGCCAACCGATGAACCTCCCTAGCTAACTCCTTACTACCTTCCTTCACATGAGCCAAACTACCCATGGACACCCTACTCAATGCATCCGCCACCACATTAGCTTTTCCCGGATGGTAGTTTATACTTATATCATAATCCTTAAGGAACTCTAACCACCTCCTTTGCCTCAAATTAAGATCTTTTTGTGTGAACACATATTGGAGACTCTTATGATCGGTGAAGATATCGACATGCACCCCATACAAATAGTGACGCCAAATCTTTAAAGCAAAAACCACGGCGGCTAATTCAAGATCATGGGTGGGGTAATTATTTTCATGAACCTTAAGTTGCCTAGAAGCATAGGCTATAACCTTACCACTTTGCATCAACACACAACCCAAACCAATACGGGAAGCATCACAATAAACCACAAAACCTTCTAGCCCATCCCGAAGAGACAAAATAGGAGCGGACACAAGTCTTTCTTTCAAAGTTTGGAAACTTCTCTCACAATCATCCGACCACACAAATTTAGCCTTCTTTTGAGTTAACTTAGTCATAGGGGAGGCAAGAGAGGAAAACCCTTCCACAAATCTTTTATAATAACCCGCTAAACCCAAGAAACTCCTTATGTCCGACGGGGTCAAGGTCTAGGCCAATTCCTAATAACGTCGGTCTTCTTAGGATCTACCTTAATACCATCCTCCGACACCACATGGCCTAAGAAGGCGACTTCCTTCAACCAAAACTCACACTTTTCATATTTAGCATACAACTTCTCTTCCCTCAATCTTTGGAGTACAACCCTTAAGTGGCTTATATGCTCTTCCTCACCCCGGGAATAGATCAAGATGTCATCTACAAACACCACCACAAAAGAATCAAGTTACGGTTTGAAGACCTTATTCATCAAATCCATAAAGATAGCCGGAGCATTAGTTAATCCAAAAGACATCACCACAAACTCATAGTGCCCATACCTAGTCCGAAAAGCCGTCTTGGGAATATCACACTCCCTCACCTTCACTTGATGATACCCAGACCGAAGATCAATCTTAGAGAAGTGACTAGCCTAATGCAATTGGTCAAATAAATCATCAATCCTTGGAAGAGGATACCTATTCTTGACGGTGACCTTATTGAGTTGCCGGTAATCAATACATATTCTTAGAGACCTGTCTTTCTTTTTCACAAACAAAACCGGAGCACCCTATGGAGAATGACTAGGTCTAATGAACCCCTAATCTAACAAGTCTTTCAATTGCTCTTTTCACTCTTTCAACTCCGCCGGGGCCATACGGTAAGGGGAAATAGAAACAGGTTGAGTATTGGGAAGGAGGTCTATACCAAAATCTATCTCCCTTTTGGAAGGGACATCGGGAAGGTCTTTTGGGAAGACATCTAGAAACTCACCAACAACCGAAATTGACTCAATAGGAGGGACTTTGGACTCCACATTATTGACCCTCACAAGATGGTACAAACACCCTTTAGAAACCAACTTATGGGCTTTAATACAAGAAATGAATTTCCCTTTTACCACAACATCCCGACTCTCCCACTCAAGGACGGGCTCATTAGGAAATTGAAACTTGACTCTACGAGTTCTACAATCAATAGAAGCATAATATGCATGCAACCAATCCATCCCAAGAATAACATCAAAATCCACTATGTCCAACTCAACAAGATCACAAGGCAACACTTTATTCAATATGCAAACCGGACAATTTCTATACACTTTTCTAGCAAAAATAGAGACACCAATAGGAGTAGACACTTCATATGACTCATGAAACAACTCCGACTCAACATGAAATTTTCTAGCAATAAAGGGGGCAACAAAGGAAAGGGTGGCACCCGAATCAATCAAAGTATAAACATCAAGATAAAAAATTTGCAACATACTGGTCACAACATCGGGGGTCTCCTCAACACTTTGTCTACCGTGAAAAGCATAAAATCGATTGTGCCTTGGGGCACCACTTTGAGAAGCACCTCTACCCAAAGGAGTAGTATTAGCATTCCAAACCTTGCCACGAATCTTGGGACAATCCATCTTCTTGTGACTAATTTCCCCACATTCGTAGCATGCACCCACACCCTCATACAAGAACCCCAATGCTTCCTCCCGCAATTAGAACATGGTGCATTCGGAGCACCCACACCCACTCCTTGGGGCCTAGGAAAGTTTTTCACAAACCCCCTACTAGCAACATGAGAGGACCCTTGGCCTTGGAAAGGCCGACCTCCTCTAGAAGGCCCACCACCAAATCGAGCCCTCTTAGCCTCATGTCCCCTCCTCTTCCTCAATTTCTCCTCCATTTGCTCGGCATAAGTCATCAACTGGGACAAATCCATATCACCAATGAGCATCGCAGAACTGCACTCCTCACTAACCAAATCGGAGACACCCATCACAAATTTATTCATCCTCGACCTAGAGTCGGCCACCAAGTGAGATGCATACTTAGAGAGTTGGGTAAATTTAAGGGCATACTCCCTCACACTCATAGCCCCTTGTTTCAAGTTCATAAATTCCACCAATTTTGCCTCCCTAAGCTCCAGAGAGAAGAACCTATTAAGAAAAGCAAGCTTAAATTCCTCCCACAACACCACATAGCCACTTCCCTTTTCACCCTTCCATTGATCAAACTAAATTTTTGCAACACCCTTGAGTTGGTAAGCCGCCAACTCCGCCTTCTCAATAGCCCCAACACCCATAATGGTCAAGATTTTGCATACCTTGTCAATAAATTCTTGTGGATCCTCATCTACCTTTGAACCATGAAAAATCGGAGGGTTCATCCTAATAAAATCTCTCACCCTTGCCCCCGGGGTGGTAGCTTGGGGAGCTTGGGCTCCTTGTTGCACTTGGTTGGCTACCACTTGTGCAAGCATGGTGAGTGCATCGCGGAGCTCACTATTGGTGGGTGGTTCCTCCAGTGATCGGGCTCGTCTTCCTCTCCTATTTGGCATAACGATCTAGCATTTCAAAGAACAAGCGTTAAGGAGGAATCACTTATTACACTCTAAGCACGACATAGAACGAGAAGAAGGGAAACCTTTCCTACAAACGTTTCATAGCCTCCCACACATAGTCGTGGTGCGCTTCACAACCATGAATAGGACTCTACTCAACGCGGTGTGTTGGACTCCGAGGATCAAACAACCTAGTGCTCTGATACCAGGCTTGTTACGACCCAAGCCTAGGGCCTAAAAGTGACATGGCGAATGAGGAACCTGAAGGAACCCCAAACAAGCCTCTCGAACTTGTCATCACACTTCATCGGTCCCGAAAGTACAATCAACATTAAATAAAGGGAATTAGGGACTAAGGGCAACCCATTTCAAAATAATATCATAAATTAAAAGTCAAGCTCATTTGCAAAATACTTGTCCAACATACACCTCTACATATATCGATAGAACAGAGGGTATGACATACTACCGGCTCCCCTCATAGTCAAATACAAATACAAGCTAAGATATCAAAACATAGGAGTAGGAAACATAACATAGTCCTCGAATCATTGAGGACTCACCAACAATCCCAGATAAGTACCGCACTAGCCATGTGGATGGAGAGAAGGATCAAGAGTAGCTCCGATCCCTACATGGTAATATCATGTAGGCAAAATATGCGTTAGTACTTTGGAATGTACTAAGTATGTGGGGTGCAATACAAGAATAGATAAGATACATAATCGAAATGCAAGAGATGGGTCATTAGACATAGTATATAATCAAGATGCAATGCATGATCAATGTATAGTCAAATATGTTTAAGTAAATCCATCTTCATAATAGGTACCATATCTGAAGCTGAGCCAAGCAAATTGATGACGCATAAACCCCCTCATCTGGGTGAAATAAGTATTATCCTTTATTTCTGGATAGTGGCAATCCCACCTTGCCACACTTGGTGGATATGAGTACTTATCCCCCATATCATGGATAGTGACAATCCCACCTTGCCACCCTAAGTGAAATGAGTACTTATCCCCCATATCATGGATAGTGACAATCCCACCTTGCCACCCTAGCTGAATATGAGTATTTATCCCCCATATCATGGATATCCGGTTCTTTTCCCCCGGACCGGGCATGGTTATGCAACACTTTATATAGGAATTTACAGTAGGCTCTAATGAAATTCTCATGTTGAAATGAATATATACACGAGTTTAGTTTATCATCAAAATGTCATTGTAACCTCATTCATATCTTATCTCAAGCTTTAAAACATCAATTCCTCATAATTCCATAATTGGACATTTTGTCAAATACCTTGGGGGCATGCAGTGGGGATCAAAGAATGTGTAAAATGGAGTAGGAATCATGCAGTAAATCAGTGAACCAACCATCAATGGACATTTTGACATACTCCCAAGACAACATGTAAAGCCCCACATCAATTCCAAGTTTAGATTCAAGTTCTAGAGTGACAACATGTTCAAGACATTCACTTTCCCATGCTAGAATTTCACTGTGCAGAAAATTTATACAATGAACAAGACCAATGTGTAAATCTTCACTTAAAATCATGAAATAATGAGTAAGTTAGAGTTTAGGCACTATGGGTGGAAGGACCCATGAGTTCAACACCACATACCTTGAGTTCTTATGAAGGCCTTAGAAGTGTCTTCAAAGGAGGCTTGAAACTTGGAGCAAGGACCTCTTCAATCTTGATGAAGGTTTTGGAGGGTTTTGGCTTGAGTTCTTGAGAGAGATATTTCTAAGTGTGGGAAATGTCTTTTAGGAAATGTTTTAAGGAATGGGAACTGATTTAGTGCTATATAGGAAATTAAATTCATCTTTGGAAAAATGGTTCCAACACTTAGAAAAAATAATGGGGTAGGTGAACAGTAAATTTGCTCACTGGAATTTGCATTCTCTGCCCGGGCGGAGATTACAAAAATGGGCATAATTTCTTCGTCCGATCTCCAAATGAGAGAAAACGAAGTGCGTTGGATAGCTAACTCACAGGGATTTCCATGGATATATTATGGGTCACCCAATTCTTTGTGTGATAAAAGATATGACCCTCCAAAATTGACCCTTCAAGAAGGCTTCACTTGGAAATTTCGAATTTTGATACGGTTGCTCTAAAATTCAGGTTATACCTATTTCCCACTCCATTTGACCCCCTAAACAAGGATATGAAGTCGTATTTTCAAAATAACAAATGGATTTTTAGATATAGCTAAAACAAGTTTCCGATGACTTCCGAAACACTTTTGGGTCATTTCAAACCAGTTGTTGAATAATGGAACTAGAGAATAGGACGACAAGGAACATGACCCATGGTTCCATCCATGGCCCATAATTAGAGTCTCATAGTTCATGTCTGCCAGTTTTAATAATGGGCATTTTCATCCTTTTTGCCAATCCTAATCCTAAATTATGTCAATTTTGGGACTCCTAGGGCCCTTAATTAGACCTTAAACCCTAAGGATTCCCCCATTCCTTTTATTCTTCCGCTTTTAAAATTTCCTAAGACAAAATATTCTCTCTAGGAGGCAAGAACAAGCTAAGGTGGCTAGGGTTTCAAAAGGGTTTCTTCTGTAATAGTATGTTCCTTCGTTCTAGGCTTTACCCAGGGTATGTGAGTTGATATGTGGGTCTCCTTTCACCCACAAATTCCTACATGATATTTTTACCTTTTCTGTAAGTTCCGTCAATATTACCATGCATGCTAATGACGATTTCATGATGTTTATGATACTACATGCTTCTAATGTTACCATATGATGTTTTACTAATTATCTTCATGTGTTTTTAGTTGATGATATGACCCCAAAGATGTGTTTTTGGATGGTGACGTGTGGGTTGTGTTGCATGCTTTGAATAATTATATTTTCCCATGATTATGCATGAGTTCATGATTTATGAATGTTTTACTCAAGAACTAGCCCACTAAGTTGTCACACCCCCGGAGGGTACCCAAGACGTGACCGGAACCTAGGGAATATTTCTAGTCTCCAAGTGAACCACTGGCCTCATCACATTCATTCATACAATAATTCAAGGGAATCAACAGAAGACAAAGGAAAGTAATGGGCACATCTCATCTAGTTCTTAAAATAACAATATATTTAATGTAAAGGCTTGTAGAAAGAGCTAGCACAACAATCTCAACATCAACGTTCGACTATCGTCTATGAAGCCTCTATCACTAATCAAGTGGTGCCAATGATTGACCCAGGGCTAGCTCAATCAAAATAAAGCTAAATCAAGTCTAACTTTAAAGCAAGATAAAATAAATAATGGGAGATCCTCCGGAGTAGGGGAGGCTCACCAATAAGCTGAACTACTCAGATCCTCAATGTTGCGCCTGTTTGATGACCTCTAATCCCTATATCTACATCACAAAATGATGCAGCATCGAGTGGAATCAGTACGTGAAATGTACGGTATGTAAAATAGCTGAATGAATAGAAACAAGTGGAATAATATGGAAATAATATCAACTCAGAATAATAACCAAATCAAAATGTCACATCTCTATCTAAAGAAAGAGTAAAGATCAGATAAGTGGCCCATCAACTAATCAACCTCATCAGTCAACTCATCTCAACTCAACTCAACTCAGAGTACTCAAGGTAGAAACTTTTGGGGAGTTTCTCTTATCTGACAACAATCACTTATGAGCCAGTGAATGTACAACAGTCAAGATGATGTTGCCACAGCCGTTCCAACATTGCCAGGTTGGGAACGAATCGAATCCACTAAGGGAAATAGCAATCGACTAAGTCCTCTATTGCTTTCAAGGTGTGAAACCCCGTGTTCCTCGTCTTCCATATATATATAGGGTGTCGTGTCATATAAGACGCATATGACTTTGGATAGAACCTAAGGATAATAAGGCTGCTAATAAGTGGTAAGTCAAGGATCTAAAGTTTTAAGCCAAAGGAATACCCTAAATACACATTCGGGATTAAAGAAATGACCCAGTGGAACCTCGCCCTTTTCAGAAGGTTTAAATTAGATTTCACTTTTCGGATGGGACTACAAGTTTATAATTTGCTAATAATGAATTTTTTTAAAGGTCATTGTACTAGCACAAAGGTCATACATTAAGTTTTGGAATAAAGAAAGTTGCAGGATAAAGGTTGCCAAGGTTAGCGTAAGTTTCTTTAAGAAATCCTTCTTAAATTTGGGTCAAATATAACAGGCATATCTCCCAAAATATAACGAGTTAGACGGTCCATGACTTACCAGATTGAAGATATATGAGTCTAGTTTGCAATGCACAAAATCGTGCATCAAACCGACCTCAAAATAACAAGTAATGACAGTTTTACCAAGACCGCCCAAGCAGGAAATCGGGTCATGGGTTGCGTCGGGTCGACCCACTTTAATGTCGGCTAATTTGAGCTTTTTAAAGCACAAATCAGTGCCATTTCATCCCCAAACAGATTATAAAACTGAAGGAAAAGTTCCCTCAAGGTGCCAAAGGGATTTGAGTAAGTTTTTTGCATTTTTACCGTTAAAATTTGTCCGTGTGCCTAGAAATGTGTGCCTTACACTATTCCAACAAATAATACAAAAGAAGGAGGTTTTTCAATGCGAGATCTAAGAACATATCTCTCTGTGGCACCAGTACTAAGTACGCTATGGTTCGGGGCTTTAGCAGGTCTATTGGTAGAGATTAATCGTTGTTTCCGGGATACGTCGACATTCCCCTTTTTTTCATTCTAGTTATTGTCATGGTAAGGAATGAAGAATGCAATTGTTTTTATACTCGTATTAGCTGTGTTTGCGGCTATTTTTGGGCTGTAAAAAAAGTGGTGTTCTTGATAGTATTGTTGGTTTGCAGTTGGTATGTTCAGGTAATAATTTTGGGGCTCTTTTACGGTCATTTTTATGAAGTTTTATGGACATTTTCTTGTGTAAATGCTCCTTGCCGAATCTGGTCATTGATGCTAGTTTCTTTACTGTTTATAGGTTTCTTTAAGTTGTATATATATAGTCGTTGCAAAGCTTAGGACATAAGGAACAACTTTCATGAAGAAATTTTTGGCACTTGGACGTTCGTTGGAGAGGTATGTTAAGGCTAAGCTCCATCTCTCCTTTTAGCACGAAATTCGGGAAGTTTCCCAAAATGTCAAATGCGATATCTTATTATTTTGTTGCTAGAAAGACCTTCTGTGAAAGGAATCGGGATTGCAGCTGAGTTACTTTCATGATGATGTTAGGTTGAAATTTCTTTCGTTCGCTTAAACTGGACATTCAATATCTATATATCATTTTGTCAATTTTCTCGGCTACCTATTTATATGTTCGAGGTGTTTCTCATCTTTGTGTAGTGCCACTGAAATAAATGTGGAATGCGAAAGGAATGTAGTATTCATAATCAGTCCTTATTCCACACAAAAATATAATTGAAGCATTTAACAAGTAATGCATTGATTTCCAATAATGTCTAACATAATGCCCCTATTTAAACGACTAGAGCACTTGATCCTGTTAAAATACTTTCTTTTACTAATTGACATGGGACCAAGTATAAGCATTATGTAAATTACCTTTATAAACATTTTCAAAGTCAAGGCTTCACTCTAAATGTTGAGTTAAGTTCCCAAACTTATTAAAAAGACATATAAGATCCCACGAGACATGTGTATATGCTATGACAACGATTATGATGTTATGAGAATAAGTGTATGAATGAGCCAAGATTGGCTAAGTGATAATGATTATAATGTTATGAGAATAAGTGTAACAATGAGTCAAGATTAGCTAAGTTCTTGCTATGGCCTACTATGTACATTCAACATTTCTATCATACATTGCACGCTATGCATGGACTTTGAGCTATATATATATATATATATATGGTAAAGATAGCCACAAGTTGGCATATATGATGCCAGTTAGCTATCGGAATGGACCACCATTGCTAGCATTTGGTTGGGAATATCATGCATTTGCATCTATATATATGTATTCACGACATGCGATACTCGAGCATACCATGCATATTTGATTACTAGGAGCTTGCTTATTGGCCATTAGGGCTACTTGAGTTTTGGTTACAGGTTGTATTTCTATTGACCTTTTTACTACTGATATCTATGATTTTACTTTATGCCTTACATACCAGTACATGTTCATTCGTACTAACCTCCCTTTTCCTGGGGATGCTGCATTTTATTTCGTGCGTGCAGGTTCAGGTAGGGGTTCTGATTTACCCCTCCACTAGGATCCCCATTCAGCTATGAGTTGGTAAGCTCCACCTCTTCCGGGAGCTTTCACAGAATGCTTACTTTTTGTAGTACAGTTAGGTATAGTCGGGGCCCTGTCCTAGAGGCTGTGGACATGTTATTGTGGGTTGGTTCTTTTGTGCCTTTCAATCTCCAGTTATTAGATTGGCATGTATATATAGTGTGTGCCTATACCTCTATTATTGCAGCCTTGTCGGCTAACTAATACCCTATCATTTTGCTTTACCTATCTTGATGTATATGATTTACTGTTGACCAGGTAATGACCTAAAATGTCTAGGCTTAGTCTTTCAGACGCCATGCTTCCCGATTTTCTTCTGGTCCCCAGTTTAGTTAACTAGCACGTTTAGTGGCTTACCTGGCCAATAACGGTATCGGGTGCCAGTCGCACCTACCCTCTCTTTAGGGCTTGACAAACATGGTATCAGAGTAGGTCGTGTCCCAGGGAGCCCACAATGTCGTGTCTAGTAGAGTCTTCCTTATGGGCGTGTTGTGCACTACACTTATAATTAGGAGGCTACGAGACATTTAGACACTTAATAGATCGTGCTATAGAGAAAGCTATACGAACATATGAAATCTATACAGTGTTATGTTTTCCTTATTTAATGAGTTGCCTACACTCCAGAGATGGCACAACATGAGATAAGTATGGACCTGAGAGAAGGTACCAATCGTGTCTTGCCTGGTGAGGCAGATTTATTTCCCATTGAGGCACATAGGGAGTCTCCAATGCCCACAGTACCAGATTCACCAGCACCTGTTGGGGCCCAAGGAGATCTAGTACCCCAAGCCTCATTAGAGACTGGGAAGAAGGGATGAAGGAGGCCGCTCAGCCACTACCTAGGGTGGTTTCTATTCATGAGAGACAACTAGAGGCGAGAGCAGACACTAGAAGGGATCAAACAGATATCTCAAAGGTACGAGAGTTTCTTCACTTCACCCTTCCAATATTCACAGGGTTCAATCCTACTAAGGATCCACAGGACTTTATAGACCATAGGTATAGAGTATTGAGGGTGATGCATGCCTTTGTCACCGAGGCAGTGGAGTTGGCTTCTTTCGACTATGTGATGTCGCCATCTTATGGTACGAGGCATGGGAGAGATCTAGAGGGCCTAATGCTTTGCCAGCAAAATGGGAGCATTTCTCTGAGGTACTTCTAGCCCACCGGAGGTTCGGGATGCCCGTCTTGACCAGTTTATTGATTGAGGGGGGGGGGGGGATATGAGTGTAAGAGAGTATGGTCTTAGGTTTAATTCTTTGACTAGGTATACACCAGATATTGTACGTACCATGGGTGCTAAAGTTCATCGCTATGTGGATGGTTTGGGGGATTATTTGATCAGAGACTGCAGGATAGCCTCTTTACAAGATGGTGTAGATATTTCTCATATTCAGGCTTTTGTTCAGACTAAAGAGGACTTTTCTCGTCGAATTTGGGATACACGTAGAGATAAGGATAAGAATAAGAGCACTCGTACAACGAGTTCTTATAGGGATCCACAAGGTGATTTTAGGCCCCCATTTCACTGATATCCAGCTCCGTCAGTAGGTAGTTTCCCACAACAGATGCAGGGCCAACGATTTGATTGTTATATTCAAACAGGGCTGGGGTAGAGTTTAGGCCAGCTTGATAGCCATCGACAGAATCGTTTTGCACAAATGCGACAACCTACTCCCCCATGTACACAATGCAGTAAGCTTCATACTTGGTAATTTAGAAAGAGGTTCAAGTGTGTGTTACCATTATGAGAAAAGATATTTTATTAGCAACTGGCCCTTTAGTCAGTCCCTACTATGAACGAATTCATGATAATATTCCCCGATAAGCTTCCAAGGATCCCTTAGAAAGGAACATCAATTTCGCTATAGATTCTTCTTACTTACATGCAACCTATACCCATTCCTCCATATAAAGTGGCTCCTGTAGAGCTAAGAGACTTGAAGGAACAACTGAAGGGCTTTCTTGATAAAGACTTTATTAGGCCAAGCACATCTCCGTGGGGTGCTCCAGTGCTCTTTGCTTGAAAGAAAGATGGCTCCTTACAAATGTATATTGATTATAGACAGCTAAATAAAGTCACTATCAAGAATAAGTATCCTTTTCTATAGATTGATGGTTTTTCAAAGATCGATTTGTGACCTAGGTACTAGTAGCTACGGGTCAGGGATGTTGATATTACAAAGGCAATGTTTAGGATGAGTCAGAAGCTGAGCACGCAAACCACTTACGAGTTATATTACAAACTCTTCACGACAATAAGTTATATATTGAATCCTCCAAATGTTAATTTTGGTTAACTCCTATAGCTTTTCGTTGCCATGTTATTATTGGCGATAGTATCAAGGTCGATGGCCAGAAAACTAAAGCAGTAATGGTCTGGCCGAGACCCTTGAATCCGATAAGGATCATAGCTTTTTGGGCTTGGCAGGATATTATAGGAAGTTTGTTGAGGGATTCTCCACTACCTCTACACCACTAACGAGGCTGACGCATAAAACAACTATGGTTCAGTAGACTGAATCATGTAAACAGAGTTTTCAAGAGCTAAAGAAAAGGCTTATCACCACACCTACTCTGGCTCTTCCAAATGGAACCAAAGGTTGCATTGTATATTATAATGCCTCGAGAATCGGCCTAGGTTATGTTCTTATGCAGCATGGTAGAGTTATTGCATATGCTTCCAGAAAGTTACTAAAACATGAACAAAATTATCCTACCTATGATGTTGATTTTGCCTCGGGTTTTTTTTCCCTAAAGATTTGGTGGCATTACCTATATGAAGTTAATATTGATGTTTTTACCGACTACCGGAGCAATATTTATTCAAACAGAAGGAGTTGAACTTATGACAAAAAAAAAGGCTAGAATTACTAAAAGATTATGATATTGACATTTTATACCATCCCGGTAAAGCTAATGTTGTTGCTGATGCACTTAGCCGAAAGTCCATGGGAAGTCTAAGTCATGTTGAAGCTGATAAAGTTTGAAATGAAAAAAGATTTACCTCAGCTAACTAGTTTGCAGGTGTGATTAGCAGATGCGAAAGGTGTAGGTGTGATTGTTCAAAATATAGCAAAATCTTCCATTGTGACTGAAGTAAAAGAGCGACAGCGTGAGGATCCTGAGCTTAGAACACTGAGGGAGAGAATTTCACAACAAAAACATCCTTCATTTGAGTTAACTGGAGATGGAGTCCGTAGGTACCAAGGCCGTTTATGTGTGCCAGATATCAGAGGACTCCGTGCCAAGATTCTTTCCAAGGCCCATTATTCTAGATATTCAACCCACACTGGAGCAATGGAAATGTATTGAGACCTTTGACCAATCTATTAGTGGAATGGAATGAAAAAGGATATTGCAGGGATGGTAGCCCAATGTTCGAATTTCCAACAAGTTAAAGCAGAACATCATGGAGGCCTAGCTCAGTATATTGAGCTTCTGCTATGGAAATGGACATGATAAATATAGATTCATCATTGGTTTGCCTCGTACTCCACGTAAGTATGATTCTATTTGGGTAATCATTGATAGGTTGACAAAATCTGCTCAGTTCTTGCCAGTAAGAATGACATATTCAGCGGAGGATTACGCTAAGCTTTACATTCAAGAGATTGTTCGCCTTCATGGAGTTCCATTGTCTATTATATCTGATCGAGGGGCTCAATTTACTGCACATTTTTGGAAGTCTTTTCAGAAGGGTCTGGACACCTAGGTGAATCTCAGCACCGCTTTTCATCCACAAACTAATGCGCAAGCAAAGCATACCATCCAGACCGTTGAGGATATGTTACGTGCCTATATGCTGGACTTTAAAGGAAACTAGGATGATCATCTACCTCTTATTGAGTTTGCTTATAATAATAGCTTCTATACTAGTATTCAAATGGATCCTTAGGGAGCACTATACGGGTGAAGATGTAGGTCACCGATTGATTAGTTTTTAGTTTGGGAGGAAAAGTTGCTAGACCCTAATCTAGTTCAACAAGCAACGGAAAAAAATGAAACTTATTAGAGACTTACCGCAAACGGCCTAGAATCAGCAGAAGTGTTATGCAGATGTTTAACGATGAGACTTAGAGTTTGATGTAGAATATTGGGCCTTCTTAAAGGTATCACCTATGAAGGGAATCATGCAGTTTGGAAAGACAAGAAAGCCCAGTCCTAGATATATTGGACCATATAAGATTATTAGAGAAATTAGCAAGTAACATACTGGCTTAATTTTCCTTTAGAATTGAGAGCAGTTCATCCAGTGTCTCATGTATCTATCTTGCGGAAGTACATTAGAGATCCTTTGTGTATTACTCCCATTAAGGATACCCCCATTGCTGAAGACTTAACTTATGATGAGGTACTAGTGGCTATTTTAGATCAATAAATAAGAAAGCTTCGAAATGAAAAGTGGCTTTTGTGAAAGTGTTGTGGCAGAACAAAAATATTGAGGAAATAACTTGGGAAGCCAAAGAAGAGATGATGAGGAATAACCCCCAAATATTTATAACTTAAGGTGAGTTATATTTTAAAAGTTGGCAGTCATCATTCGATAGTAGCTTAAATTTTAAATGAGTTGAGAGCATACTTTATATGGATCGTCATGAGATAGCTATACAAAGCTTATAATTAGAATTTTTTTTAAAGTTAATTTATGGATTGGAGGAATAAAAAGGTATATCCTTAAAAGTCACATTTCAAGAGTTAGTAGTGCAATCAAGACACTGTATAGATACTTTCATAGACGAATGTTCTTAAGGGGGGGAGACTGTGAAACCCCGTGTTCCTCGTCTTCTATATATATACATATATATATGGTGGAGTGTCATATAAGACATATATGACTTTGGATAGAACCTAAGGATAATAAGGCTGCCAACAAGTGGTAATGTCAAGGACCTAAAGTTTAAGCCAAAGGAATACCCTAAATACACATTCGGGATTAAAGAAATGACTCGAGTGACACGTCACCCTTTTCGGAAAGTTTAAATTAGGTTTCACTTTTCAGATGGGACTAAAAGTTTATAATTTGCTAATAATGGAATTTTTTAAAGGTCATTTTAATAGCACAAAGGTCATGCATTAAGTTTTGGAATCAAGAAAGTTGCAAGATAAAGGTTGCTAAGGTTAGCATAAGTTTCTTTAAGAAATACTTTTTAAATTTGGGTCAAATATAACAGGCTATATCTCCCAAATTATAAGGCGTTAGAAGGTCCATGACCTACCAAATTGAAGATCCATGAGTCTAGTTTGCAATGCATAAAATCGCGTATCAAACCGACCTCAGAATAACAAGTTATGACAGTCTTACCAAGACTGCATGAGCAGAAAATCGGGTCATGGGCCAGGTCGGGTCAACCCACTTTAATGTCGACTAATTTGATCTTTTTAAAGTGCAAATCAGTGCCATTTGGTCCCCAAATAGATTATAAACTGAAGGAAAAGTTCCCTCAAGGTGCCAAAGGGATTTGAGTAAGTTTTTTGCATTGTTACCATTAAAATTTGTCCGAGTGCCTAGAAATATGTGCCTTACGCTTTGCAATTGTTTTCATACTTGTATTAGCTATGTTTGGGGTTGTTTTTGGGCTATAGAAAAGTGGTGTTCTTGATGCTATTGTTGGTTTGTAGCTGGTATGTTCAGGTAATAATTTTGGGGCTCTTTTACGGTCATTTTTACGAAGTTTTACGGACATTTCCACGCGTAAATGCTCCTTGCCGAATATGGTCATTGATGCTAATTTTTTGGCTATTTATAGGTGTCTTTAAGCTGCATATATATAGTTTTTGCATAGCTTAGGACGTAAGGAACAACTTTCATGAAGAAACTTTTGGCAGTTTGACATTCGTTGGAGAGGTATGTTAAGGCTAAGCTCCTACCCTCCTTTTAGCATGAAATTCGGGAAGTTTCCCAAAATGTCAAATGCGATATCTTACTATTCTATTACTAGAAAGACCTTCTGTGAAAAGCATTGGGATTGCAACTGAGTTATTTTCATGATGGTATTAGGTTGAAATTTCGTTTGTTCGTTTAAATCAGACTTTTAATATTTATATATCATTTTGTTGATTTTCTCGGTTGCCTATTCATATGTTCGAGGTGTTTCTTTTCTTGGTGTAGTGTCATTAAAATAAATGTAGAATGTGAAAGGAATGTAGTATTCATAATCAGTCCTTCTTCCACACAAAAATATAATCGAAGCATTTAAAAAGTAATGCATTGATTTCCAATAATGCTTAACGTAATGCCCCTATTCAAACGACTAGAGCACTTGATCCCGTTAAAATACTTTCTTTTACTAAATGACATGGGATCAAGTATAAGCATTATGTAAAGCACCTTTATGAACATTTTCAAAGTCAAGGCTTCACTCTAAATGTTGAGTTAAGTTCCCAAACTTGTTAAAAAGACATATAAGATCCCACGAGACATATGTATATGCTATGACAACGATTATGATGTTATGAGAATAAGTGTACGAATGAGCCAAGATTGGCTAAGTGACAATGATTATGATGTTATTAGAATAAGTGTAACAATGAGCCAAGATTGGCCAAGTTTTTGCTATGGCCTACTATATGCATTCAACATCTATATCATATATTGCACGCTATGCATGGACTTCGAGCTATAATCGAAGGTATGGGGCCTATTTGCCCAAATGATTATAGATATATGTATATGGTAAAGATTGCCACAAGTTGGCATATATGATACTTGTTAGCTACTGGAAAGGATCACCATTGCTAGCATTTAGTTGGGTATGTCATGCATTTGCATATATATATATATATATATATATATATATATGTATGTATGTATGTATGTATTCACGACATGTGATACTCGAGCATACCATGTATATTTGATTACTAGGAGGCTGCTTATTGGCCGGTAAGGCTACTTGAGTTTTGGTTACTGGTGGTATTTCTATTAACCTTTTTACTATGGTTATCTATGATTTTACTTCCTGCCTTACATACCAGTACATGTTCATTCGTACTAATGTCCCGTTACCTGGGGACGCTGCATTTTATTTCGTGCGTGTAGGTTCAGGTAGGGGTTCTGATTTACCCCTCCACTAGGAGCCTCGTTCAGTTGTGAGTTGTTAAGCTCTATCTCTTCCTGGAGCTTTCATAGGATGCTTACTTTTTGTTGTACAATTGGGTATAGTCGGGGCCCTGTCCTGGCAGTGTTAGTGATTCTCTTAGAGGCTATTGTGGACATGTTATTATGGGTTGGTTCTATTGTGCCTTTCAGTCTCTAGTCATTAGATTGACATGTATATTTAGTGTGTGCCTGTACCTTTATTGTTGCAGCCTTGTTGGCTAACTAGTATTCTATCATTTTGGTTTACCAATCTTGATGTACATGATTTACTGTTGACCAGGTATTGACCTAAAATGTCTAGGCTTAGTCTTTTAGACGTCATGCTTCCCGATTTTCTTCTGGTCCCTAGTTTAGTTAACTAGCATGTTTAGTGGCTTACTCAGCCAATAACGGTATCGGGTGCCAGTTGCGCCTCCCCTCTCTTTAGGGCGTGACACAGGGACTTCTAATTAAGAGTGAACCACAATATAATATGATGGTTCTATGCCTCACCTACGTTTGCAACGTAGTTTGACGAGTGCAAGTCGAACTGAATCTTATTCTTTCGGTGCTCGATACTTCTCCCATGAGTCAATGCTCATAAGACAATCAATCTAATCAAACCAATCAAATCATAGGGACTTTTAACGCTATCATCAATCAATCTCATAGGAGCTCTAACCCACCCATCAAGGAACATTTCAATCAACGACTCAAGATTAAGAACAATCGTAAGGGAATAATCGAATAGACAAATCAGTGAAGTTCATTATGGAGACTCATAGGTTTATCAAGTTCTACCAACTCATCATTATTCTCTTATCACAATCATAATCACAATTGACATTCTTGCATCAAGGCTCTAGACTCAATCCTTAGGTTCAATCATGCATGCTTTCAAAAATAATCATGTAGGGTTATACAATATCTTATGAAAATATTCAATTTAAGAAACTAAGTTTATGATGATCATCAACATAGGAAAATACATGGAATTAATATAGTTTATAAGAAAAAACATCAAGAATTTTGCATGTAGACTCCTTAGACTTTCAACTCATCTACGACCATCTATGGGGCACATGAGAGAACAATCTCATACTTTTAGTTTAGCCTTACATACTGGGATAAAGTCATCAACAATCACCTTCAAGAATTCTGCGTTGGATCCTTCAATCGTTCATTCTCCTCCTCTTCTCTCAAGCCCTAGTCTTATTCAATTGTTTAGGAAGGGCTTAGAATGGGGTTTTAGACCCTTTTTACATTTAAACGGCCTAATTTGATCTTGTATAGAGTTTAGAAGGGGTTGGGACTTGACTAGCATGCCCCTCACAAAATTTAGAAAATTTTCAACTTTGGGATAGCCCAGTCTGCGACGTAGACTGGTCGCGCACATTATATTTTCTCCAAAAAGTTTCTGAATGAGTTTTCCCAATACCGTCGAAAAACTTTGGAAAAACATAAGTGTGACTCCGCTACAGAGGCACGACACGCGTCTGTCACACACCTTCACTATTTTTCGTTTTTGGGTCAAACAAATATTCTTGATTTGGTCGCTCTAAACATCGACCGAGACCATTTTCCCACTTAATATTTTATGTTGATCACTAATCTGGCCTCGAATTTTCCATATATGCATTGGAAGATGTGTTATGCTCACTTCTCTCTCCTAGGGGTATTTTGATAATTTTATCGAGTGTTACATTATCTCCCCCTTGGAATCATTCGTCCTCGAATGATGAGTAAAGGTAGATATCAAGGCACGAATAGATTCAAGAGCCATCTCAATACTCACGTCCATCAATCATACTCTCGACTCCTCATCAATCTCAATCAACTCTATTCAGACTCAAGAATGGACATATTAACTCAAGGATGGAAACATCAACTAAATCAAAGGTAAGAATATTACCTTCAACATTCACATCATCAAGCACGAATAGAAGATTGAAACTTAATAAATTCAAATCGTTGCAACACTTTGTCAATTAGTTGTTGGAACTCAAGAAGAAAGTCATCAATTCTAATTGAGAAAGGGGACCATCAAAATATACAAGACTCTATGGACATTCTCAAGCTCCACTCTCCACCTCAATTGTGCTTCCTTTCATGGAACTCTACCCCATTAAGTTAAACTTATAGCTCCTATTCAACTCCCTACCTATCTATATCCTCTTATCTCATTCAAGCCTACTTCTGGGCCTCACGGTACTATTGTTAAGATGATCACATCCGTACAAGGCTAACCCTAAATACTCAATCCCTAGACTCTCACAGGGACTTTCCCTAAAAGATCACTAGTCCTTTACACTACCTCACTATCCTTACTTGAAACCCTCATCACGAAGTCTTCAACCGTCTATCATCAATACTCGCATAATAACAACCATGCATTCAAGCCTATCAATCTAACCACTTCAATAGTATCTAAGAAATTTCAAGCCTACTATGCACTTCTAGCTTCGTCATTCAATAGGCTCTCACTCAAAGATACACCAACATATTCTTATCTAGAGACACTCTAATTTACTCTTACCTATCTATTGTATATCATAATGTCTCATCTCTCCCCTCCTTTCTCTATCCCTACATGACACAAGTACTAACACCAATGTCATAATAAGGACACTTCACTCCTCCTCATCTACCCTCATTTTCTATCTACATTGCTACTTGGGCCTAGACGGACTCGTCATCTCCCCCCTTGGGGAAACCTCAACTACTACCCCCTCATGCCAAATAAGCACAATTCTACATCTAAAACTTGATACTCTACATCCTACCATTAATAATAGCATAACGTACCGAAGGTCGGGCATGCGTAAGACGACATCAGAATAAATAACCCTTACTCTCTCTCATCAACCCCCACTCCTCTATTCTTGTTGCTTCCCTAGCACACGTAAGTGTACGTGGTCTAAACAAGTAATATAGTGGCCTAGAGAAAGGGGTCACGATATCGAACCCAAAGGATTTAAAGGAAAGTGGCAAACAATCCAAGTTATTATGCTTAGAGGGTGTTGAGGAGGAATAGTAAAGAAGTTTATGAAAAGTAATAAAACCACTAACTTAATTTACTATCCTGAGCTAGTTTGTTGTTGACTATCAATTTAAGAGCGATTATGGGATCGTAACCTTATTGACGCCATTGTAGTCTCAACATTCGAACATATGTCTAGGTTCCTAACCACTAATTCATAGGGTTAAAACTACCTAAATAGGGTTGCACACCTCTGCCGTCCTACCGTTATTGACTACCGAACTATATCGTTGAGCGGAGATAGACAGACCAATAAAACTGCTTTAATGTTATTTTCTTGCATTATGAACCAAACGAGGTATAAGGGTAGTTGTCACGGGTTTTCCTTACATAAATCAATCTAGTTTCCTAGTCGAACAAGCTCCCTATATTACTGTGTTGTATCTACTCCAACATATCTCGAATTAAGAATAAACAACAAGTTTATACCCTAGTTGGCCAGACTATGGGGTATAGATTTAAGCAATATAGGAGTAGTCTGCAAGCCCAATCATATGTATTGAAAATCAAGAGCTAAAACATTATCTATGGCTACAACCCCAGAATATGGGAGAATTAGCCATTCATAATGACTTCATACATCAAGAATAAACAAACAATCATTAACAACCAAGAAGACAAAGATGAATACTAACTAAAATTGCCCTAGAAAGAGTTCTCGTCGTTTCTCTCTATTTTTCGCCTTCTAATAATGGTAATAACCTAAAGCTTAAAATAAAACATGACTTAAAATCTCGTAACTTGATTTTTCCCATGCATATTTGAAGTCCGCGATGCGAACTAGCATAATTTGAGCAGGATTTCGCTTATTTGCTGACTAGACCAATTTGCACTATGTTTCGCACTAGTTCGTGACGTGGACTATGCAATATTTCCTGTTTCGCGCCTTTTTCTTCTCCTTTTGAGCTCACACAACTTTTCCCCAGGTCTGCGATACACACTTGAGTACTTTTAATGAGTTAACTGATTTTTCTCCTTCAATTCTGGGTTGTGTTCTTCCTCCTGATCCGGGTCTAACTCCTAACTAGTGAAATCTGCAAAAACACAACCAAACAGTGCTCTTGACCCTAGATTAGCAAAATACACAAAATCACACTACAAATACCTGGACTCTATAGGTTTACCCTCTAAGTCAACTCTATTTATGGGTATATTTGGCTAGTTTGACATATAAATATGCCTAAGATCACCACCCCACACTTGAAGCTTTGTCCGTCCTCGGGAAAATCAAGACACATGCATGAGACTCACTAGGCAGTATGTACACAGGGCATCATATGACCGAGTCATCTGAACCAAGACAAATATTTTCCAGGACCCTAGCAGTATCAACTTTCATCTAACCTTCATACCTCACTGCAGAATCATGTAAATTTCAGTTAACAGCATCATTTAGGTTCCAACCTTAGACGATTATGTGCCCTCACAAAAAGAATTACCCATGCACACCACTAAGAACCTAGAACACGAATAAGAATGGGTACTCCATGAACTCTATCTCTCCCAATAGATGTCTTGTGTTGCTTCTAGTTTCTATAAGCTTGCCCTTAATATATAACTGTAACCTAGTAACAATCTAACTCAAAGGATCTCCGAGCTCTTTATTAGGTTGTAATATGGGGTGCAGGCTGGTGGGACACATTTATGGCTATAGTTGACAAGCTCGATTCCCAAGCACTCATAGCTTATATCCAATTCTTTGACTCCCTTACTTTTAGTCCTCCCTGCCTTAACACTTTATGTCACTATAGTGTATACATACTTTAGCGCACTATCAAATATGTGTATTTATGAATGTATACAACTCTCTCTTTTTCTTTTCTCTTTTTCTTAGATAGTAGCTCTCTGCGATGGGTCCACGATGCACACTAGTCGCAGACCGTCACTAGTTTGGGCCAGCAATTTTCTACTTTTTCTTTTACTCACTACACTACCACTTATCATTTGGGTGTCCATTCAAGCTCCCTTCCCTTTTAATTATCATGCCAAAGCGCTTAGGAATCAGGATCAAACACGGTTTAAACTCGAAAGAATGGGTTTGGCTTGAAATGTGGCTTATGAAAGGAAAACGCTAAAGCTCAAGGGGCTAACTAAGGGTTGTCTATATTAGGGGGATTAAAAGGCTGCAAAATTACTGGGGGCTACCAAAGAAACGCCTAGATCCTTTCCTCCAAGTTCGATTCCTACCAATTCTAATCCACATAACGGGCAAGTTCTAGCAACTATTGTAATACAAACTCAAAAATAATCTCATCCCTCTTCGCACACTCTCATCATATGGTTAACACTAGACTTATTGTCACCTCACTCTCATGAATCCATGATTACACAAATCCATTCCCAAAGTCCTAGACTTAGGTATTAACTTCCTAGGATTCCAAGTGATTAAGTTACCTTGATCCACATACTCGACATACAATGCTTGATCATAAAACTATTGACACTCTAAATGAGACTCGATAACCATAAGTAACTCCAACTAAAATGATATATAAACTAAATCATTCACATGTGTACTTAACAATTACAGACCTAATGAAGAATAACCATGAAAATAATGTCTAACAGCAAACCAGAAACATCATGTATTATTACAGGTTGAATTAACAAAATAAAGCACTAATAAAAAGATATCCACCCTACACTTAAACGTAGCATTGCCCTTAGCGCTAACCATACATAACCTGTGGTAGGGGAGCTTGGGGGTCACTCCTCCTGGCCTAGCAAGATGGGCTCACCCCCCAAAAGCAACAGGCACCTCCTCGTCGACCTCGTCCTCCTCTGTGTCGGAACCAATCCGTGCCTCATCAGGGTCAATGGGAATGTCATCCTCAATGGGCTTGACAAACAAAGGTACAATGTCCAATACTGTATTGGTATGGGCAGAGGGGGTAACGGGCTTCTACCTCTTCAAGCTCCTACTGTGTGGACGGGCAGCCACATGTCCTATGTTACAGCATCTCGAGCCTATACATGCATGCCATGATCAGCTCATCTCTGTGTCCTCTCTCTGCTGTAGTGAGCACCATACCAGTCGATTCCTCAAGCCTCTTAATGTTCGTGACATTATATGGAGGGGCCTCAATGCATGGGCAGTAGTCCAGATCCTCCATAAGGACACCTACACGATGATAAAGCACAGTGATAAGGCCACCAGATGCATACCTACGCCCCTTGTGCACCCGTGCCTTCCTCATAGTGTATTTCAAGATTGCTCCAAAGTTGAGCTCTTTCCCAGTCATTAGTGCATAAACTAGACACATCCTATCCCCCGTGATAGCCGTGAAGTGCTACCCCGGGAAGAATGAGTGGGTCACAATTTCACCCAAACATGGGCCTCCCTATTTATATGGGCGAACAGAAAGCACTGATGGTAGCCCCTGCTAGCATGGCAAATCCACTTAGCTATGGAGTTCACCCTGACGAAAGTGTGACGGATGGCTTGGTACGGAGGCCGAATCTGAAGCTCTGTGAATGCACCAGTGGGAACATCAAAAGTGCCTAGTATCCCATTAATGGCTATAGGAGCGATGTTCACTTCCACTCCCCAAACTATCACCACCTGAGTGTGAGGTTCTTTCTTCATGTTAGCATAGTACTCCCGGAAAACACCGAGGTTGCAGTGTAGCTGCTCCTCAAAGAGAAAAGTCAGGCGGTAGTCCATGCAACATTGGTATATGTAAGGGAAGTCCCTTGCCAAAGAGTCAGCATCAATGGGGACATCCGGGAAGTACTTGGTCTCATTGTGTGCTCAATACCATCGTTGCCCATCCCTGTCAACAGCTCATAGCCCATAGGGGGGTCTTTGGCCCCGCTGCTTTGGGTACAATAGGGACGTTGCTAGTCTGTGATCTGTTGCTTGAGGTAACTACCCCACTAGTTTGGCCAGCTTTGCATGCAGGGGATGCCATAATAAACTGCAAAAAGAAATACATTACCTCAACTCAAGTACCATAAATAGGGCCCCACTCCATTTCTCACGTTCGCCCGACCCCACACTTAGACAAACACCATGGGGTGAAGAGGTACTTAGACTTCCCAACTCCATACGAGTTATTCCCTAAAATTTAGGTAAAATTATGAAAATCCCAACCTTTTTTATCCAAATATCAAATTTTCCCAACTTTTTATAAAAATTACGTAAATCCCATCTTTTAAATTTTTTCAACTTATTTTTGATACTTAAAGAATATATTCTTTTATTATGAGTTATAATTGGAAATTTTATTAGGTGTAGATGTCTAATTAATGTTAATCACTTTTCAAATTAAACATTTTTCTTTTTTAAAGCAGCTTTTTTATTTTTTATTTTTAAAATCATTTTCTCTCATTTTTTTAGATTTTAATTTTTCCATTTTTAAGCCCTTTTTGAATTTTTTCTTAAAAAATATTTTCTCTCTCTTGCAGTTTCCATTAGAAGATTTAAATTTCCTTTTTCAGTTTTCATTCTTCTTCTCTCTTTTTTTTCAGTTTTCAATCCCATTATCTCCATTCTCACCCCCATTATTAGAAAATTCTTTAGATTTTCTTTCAATCAACAATGGAATCCATACCTTTGTTTAGTCTTGGCCTTACACAAGAAGTGTTCGAAGGTGGTGAAGAAGTCGACACTGCCAATGTTGACCACCACAACGGTTCCGGCAATGAGGCCGACGAAATCTCAACTGCAATTGATTAAATTTTATACGTAAGTAATTGATTTCTTGAGATGTACTCTGTTTGGATTGTCAAATTGATACCCAATTTTTGCGGTTCTGAAAGTGGATGTGGATACCTAACAAGTTTAGTAAGATTGATACTTAAGTAATTTATTTCTTGATATTTACACTGGTTAGTTTGTCAAATTGATACCTATTTGACTTGGGGATTTTGAAAGTTGATGTGGATACCTAACAAATTAAGTAAGATTGATACTTAAGTAACTTATTTCTTGATATTTACACTGGTTGGTTTGTCAAATTGATACCTATTTTTTTTGAGGGTTTTGAAAGATGATGTGGATACCTAAAAAATTAAGTAAATCTGATACCCAATACCGATGCAATTGCAGCTCTAAGATTAACAAAAGACGTATTCTCACCTACGACAATTCCATCAGTTTTATAACCATTGTAAACTACATCAGATTCCCATGTTCCACTGTGACGTATCAAAATCAAAATATTCATGATTTGACGACCTACATTTTTTTCCCAGCGCAGAATTATTAATTGCCAATTTGCATTTTTTTTCTTGTTGGTTGAATCATCCGTTTAATTTTGAAATTCAAATCACAATGTCTATAACGTTTTTTATGGATTAATTGATTAATTTGTAACCTAAAACCGTCAATCAAGGGATTGACATAGTTGGCAGTAAATTTTTTTCCTAATTAAGCGCAGGAGCATTAAATTTCAGTTACACTAACGTAAGTATCAACACTGCCTCTGCAGGTATCAAAAATATACAAAAAGTCGGTATTTTTAGTAATTAGTGAAAGATTCGGGATTTTTAGAGATTTTAAAAATCAGAATGGGATTTGTGTAAGTTATACTAAAATTTAACATCATAACCCCACACCTTAGTTCTCAATACATCCCCCACGCTTCAATTTCACCTATTTCTCAAACACAAACATTCACAATGTAATCATAATCATTCATACCAACAAGGAAGGTCAAGCACACTACAACCCATATGGCACAAATTGAAACCTCATGCTTGAACACACTACCCCACACTTTGAATTATTGCAAAACCCAACAATAATTCATCACATCATGAATACTTTAACTACAAGAATACAAAATTCCCTAATTTTTCTCAACTTCCCTAAACTTTTCAGCCTAGGGTTTTCGCCTAGCAAGATCATGCACAAAAAAGACTTCTAATCAAGAAATCATGCCTAAAATCTCAACACCCAACAACAAACAACTAACAATAATCAATAAAAACAAGTAAACACACTTGATTTCACCCCAAGACACAAAAATATGCAAACTCAAACAAAAAACAAGAAAAATTAGTGAAGAACACTTACTTGACTTGAAGAGATGTAAGAGTGGATGATGAACTTGGTTGTGCATCGAGATGTGTCTGAAATTTAATGAATTTGGAAGAGAAACAGAACACAAATATTAGGGGGAAGAATTATCGAGGTCGCGTGATTGAAAAAAAGACTTAAAAAGAACTAAAAAATTAGAGTGGGGGTTTAAATAGGGCTGGGGTTGCATGAAACTCGAGGCATAAAATACACATCTTTGCGGCGCAAGCGCGACGTAGAGATGTCGCGGAGGATGAATTAAATCTATACTTACCTAGGCCAAGAAGTAAAGGCTGGTCCGCGACGCAGGGACATTGCGGACATCCAGTGTTTTGGGGCCCAAAAATTTTAAATTTTTAGCTATGGACCTCGAAAAAATTCCCCGAACACTTAACTATGCTTCAAAACACCAAAACAAGTTAGTTCAACCAAAGAAGCAACAAAAATAACCAAAGGATTTAACGAAGTTGATGATACAATTTTGCACTCCAAAATGCCTAAACTGAAGGCTAGTTCGCAACACGTCCGCAACGAGGATAGGTCACGGACAATCACTGTTTTGCGGCCCAAAATATTTTAAATTTTGAGCTACAGGCCCCAAAAAATTTCTCGAATACTTGAATGTGCTAAAAAAACATAGAAACAAGTTAATCCAGCCAAAGAAACTTCAAAAATAACCAAGGGATTGACAAAAATTGACGGTGAACTTTTCTGCCCCAAAATGGGCATTGTAGGCGACACATTCACGGCGTGGAGATGTCGTGGTCTGCCACTTTGTACAAATTGTTACGAAGGATTCTTATTTATATATATATTATTTTTATAAAAATAACTCGTGTTACCTCACTACGAGTTGCCTCCCGTGCAGCGCCTGATTTACCATCGCGGCATGACTCAGAACTAACTATTCTTCATTGATCAAGCTAATGAACTCTTCTTCTTTGTTCGTGTCTTCACCATAGTAGTGCTTGACATGTTGGCCATTCACCAAAAATGTTTAGTTTATGGCCTCATCTTTCAACTCCACAACTCCATGCGTTGTCACGAAAACCACCACGTGCGGCCCACTCCACTTAGGCCTAAATTTGCTTGGAAACAGTTTCAAACATGAATAAAAAAGGAGTACCTGTTGTCCCAGCTCAATGTTTCATTGAATGATGTGCCAGTCATGCCACTTCTTGGTTTTCTCCTTGTATAACTTTGCATTCTCATATGCGTGGAGTAGGAATTCATCCAGCTCCACCAACTATTCTATCCTTTTTTTCCTACTAAATCTGGGTCAAGATTGAGCCTTTTTATCGCCCAAAATGCTTGGTGTTCGAGCTCCACAAAAAGGTGACTTGCTTTCCTATATACCAGCCGGTAAGGAGATGTGCCAACAGGTGTCTTATATGCCATCATGTGTGCCCACAAGGCCTTATCCAGCTTGATAGACCAATTCTTTTGTGTAGCATTGACAGTTTTTTGTAGTATCTGCTTGACCTTTCGATTTGACACTTCCACCTGACCGCTTGTCTATGGGTGGTATGCAATGTCTACCTTGTATTGTACTCCATATTTAGGCAGTAGATTCTTCACATTTTGGTTAATGAAATGTGTACCTCTATCACTGATGATGGCTCTCGGGGTTCCAGACCTTTTGAAGATCTGCTTCTTCAGAAACTTGCTCACCATCTTGGAATCATTTGTTGGTAAAGCTACCACTTCCACCCATTTAGAAACGTAATCAACTGCCACCAAGATGGAGTGATTTCCAAAAGAGGGTGGAAATGGACCCATGAAGTCCATCCAACCTTTAAGATATTATTCAGAGGCATCTCATGCCTTTTGGAGATCGTACCATTCTTTTGGCATGCATCACAGGATCTAACAAAATGTACAGCATCGTGAAACCAAGTGGGCCAGAAGAAACCTGATTGCAGCACCTTGTGAGTTGTGTGCTCACCTCAATAATGATCGCCATACGGAGAAGCATGACATCTCTCTAAAATTTTTTGCATTTGTGCCTCATGCACACATCTCCTTACCATTTGGTCAGCGCCCTGCTTGAAAAGGTATGGTTTATCCTAAATGTACGCTTTTGCATCATATGCTATCCGCTCTCTATGTTGATAGCTAGCATCAGGAGAGAACCCCCCACTCACCAGGTAGCTTACTATGTCTGCATACTAGGGTAGTTCCTCTACTTCTAATGCCAACAGCTTCTAATCTGGAACTCTTCTCTTATCAGCATTTGTTCATTTACATGAGCATCATTCTCTAGATGAGACAGGTGCTCAGCAATTTGATTTTTCCAACCCTTGCGATCTTTAATCTCAATGTCGACCTCTTGGAGCAGCAGGATCCATCTGATCAATCTTGGCTTTACATCCTTCTTGTTGAACAAGTACTTCATTGCAGCATTGTCGGTGAATACTATGACCTTGGTGCCTACTAAATATGACCTGAACTTATCGAATGCATATACTAGTGCCAGCATCTCTTTTCAGTCACTGTGTAGTTGCTTTATGCTGCATCTAGAGTTTTACTGGCATAGTAAATAGAGTGGAAGACCTTTTCTCTATGCTCCCCCAACACTACACCCACCGCATTATCACTAGCATCACACATGAGCTCGAACAGGAGCTCCCAATCAGGTGTTGTCAATATTTGGGCCTCAACCAGCTTCTTCTTTAATAACTCAAAGGCCTACAGATAAGAAGCATAAAAGTTAAAGGGTACCTCTTTCTCCAAAAGGGTAGACGACGGCTTTGCAATTTTAGAAAAATCTTTAATGAATCTTTGGTAGAAACCTGCATGACCAAGAAAGCTCTAGACTCCCTTTATTGACACTAGAGGTGGCAACCTCTCTATCACCTCTATTTTCTCCTTTTCCACCTCCAAGCCACATTTTGACACTTTCTGCCCTAAGACTATCCCTTCTTTAATCAAAAAGTGATATTTTTCCCAATTGAGAACCAGGTTTGTCTCTTCACAGCACACTAGCACCCTCTCCAGATTGTGAAAACATGTTTCAAAAGACTCCCCAAAGACTGAGAAATCATCCATGAATACCTCTACAATGTCTTCCACCATGTCATGGAATATTACAATCCTACACCTTTGGAAAGTGGCTAGTGCGTTGCACAGTCCAAAGGGCATGCGTTTAAAAGTATAGGTCCCATATGGACAGGTGAAAGTGGTCTTTCTTGGTCTTCAGGTGCAACGGTGATTTGGTTGTACCCTGAGTATCCATCCAAGAAGCAGTAATACTCTTGTTCAGCAAGACTATCCAACATCTGATCAATGAAGGGCACATGGTAGTGGTCCTTCTGGGTGGCTTCATTTAATTTCTTGTAGTCCATGCAGATACGCCACCCGGTCACCATTCTGCTTTGAATAAGTTCATTTTTATCATTGGTAACCACTGTTAGTCCCCCTTTCTTGGGTACATATTGCACCGGACTTACCCACTTGCTATCATATATGGGGAAGATAATCCCCGCATCCAACCACTTGATCAGTTCTTTCTTTACTACCTCCTTCATGATTGGATTCAATCTCCTCTATGGTTGGGCTACTGGCTTATGACCCTCCTCCATGAAAATACTATGCATACACAGTGATGGGCTAATGCCATGGATGTCTGACATTTACCAACCCATTGCTCTCTTCCTTCTCTTTAGCACTGCTACGGCTGTTTCCACCTGAGCTGCAGTCAATGACACAAATAGGATCACAGGTAAAATTTCATTTTCACTGAGAAATACATACCTGAGATGTGAAGGCAATGAATTCAGTTTAAGCTGAGGTGCTTCTTCAACTGAGGGTTTAAGTGGAGGTCCCAACACTCTATTTAGTGACTCGACTCCTTTCTTAAGCATGCTGACATTGTGGGTGTTCAAGACACTTTCTATTTCCCTTACTTCTGTGTCATCCACTAACCCTTGATTCATCAACACCCTCATCAGTGGGTCTTTGGTCTCTACCTAGCTCACTACAACTGTTATATCTAATAGGGCGATGGCTATCAAGTTCTCATTTACTGTAGGTAGATTTATAGTTTAATAGATGTCAAAAACCTCCACCTTATCATGGGGTCTCATGGTGAGACTTCCTGCTACTACATCAATTAATGCCCCACCTGTAGCTAAGAATAGATAGCCAAGAATGAATGGGACCTCTGGGTTCGGTTCAAAATCTAAGATGACAAAGTCCACTAGGAAGATAAGAGATCCCACTTAGATAAAACATCCTCAATCACACCATCTGATATCGCCACAGAACGATCAGTCAACTGTATGACGATGGTGGTTGGCTTTGGGTTTCCCAGCCCCAACTTCAAGAACATGGAACTAGGCATGAGATTATTTCTTGCACCCAGATCACATAAGCCCCTTGCATTTAAGAAAATGACTCCCAATAGTTACTTGCACAGTGAAACTCCCCGAATCTTTCAACTTAGTAAGCAATTGGGACCTATTGAGGATCCTGGAGCTACATGTCTCCATGAGTGCTACAGTTTCATATTCTGCCAACTCGCTCTTACTGGCCACAATGTCCTTCACGTATATGGCATACTTTGGGATACCCTGCAAAACGTCAATAAGGGGTAAGTTAATATGTACCTGTTTTAGAAGCCCGAAGAACTTTTGGAAACGCTCATCCTTCTTCTTTTTCTTCAACGTCTGTGGGAATGGAGGAGGTAGTTAAGGAACTGGGGTAGTCTTTTGCGGGGCTGGGCTAGGAGTACCAGCCTTATTACTCGGTGCAGTGCCTCATTCAGCCCCCATCTCTCCTCTTTGAGATTGCCTCAATCAAGGGTCTTCCGCTCCCCGTGTTGACTGCATTAACTTGCTTTGGGTTGGGGTCAGTGTTACTTGGCAAGCCTCCTTGAGGTCTAGAGTTCACGATCCCTGCCAACTGCCCCAACTGTCTCTCCAAGTTTTGAAGACCTTGCTTGTTCCTTTGAATCTCTTCCTCTTGCCTATTTTGATTTGCCAGAATTTGTCTAAATACCTCAGTGTCTGTCATATTGTTTGGGTTAGCCTGCTTTGCAGGCTGCTAGATCTGCTGATTATAGGTAGCATTGGCCCCCTGTGGTCTCTGCTGAAGTGAACCCTGGCTTTGCTGTTTTCCACCCTACGAGAAGTCGAGGTGATTCCTCCAATTTGGGTTATATGAGTTCCCAAATCCTTGATAGCCCCCTCTGTTAGCACTTCCCACAACGTTCAATGCTTTTGGATTAGCTCTACAGGACTCATCAGTGTGATCTCCTCCACCACACACATCACACTAGCCAGGTTGTTGTTGTTGTACCGTATTCACCGGGGCTGACTCTTGACCTACAACCACCGGCGCTTGTTGTTGTTGTCCTAACGCTAGGTTGTTGAAGTGAGTAGTCATCATATTTTGCATGGCTGACATTTGAGCTTGCAAGGTAGTTATCTCATCAATCTCCAACATACCAGCTTGCTTTTGGACTACCGGTCAGCTTGATCCTCCATTCCACTCAGGATTTCCTTGTGCGATCCGATTGAGAAGCGCATACAACTCATCGTATGTCTTCTCCAATGCCTGTCCAACTGTAGCAGAATCAAGAAAAATCTTTGTGTTGGGTTCCAAACCTTCTATGAAGGTATGTACCAACACCTCATTAGCCTGACAATGATGGGGCAATTAATAAGGAGAGTTTTAAACCTATCCCAAGCTTGATATAAATTTTCCCCAAGCTTTTGCTTGAAGCTTAGAATTTCACTCCCGAGTTTGGTTGTCTTGCCAGATGAGAAGAATCGAGTGAAAAACTTGCGAGCAAGATCATCCCATGAAGTGATGGAGTTAGGTTGCTCAATCTGCAGCCACCTTCGGGCTCCCCACAACAATGAGAAGGGACACAAAGTCATCCTCACATAATCTCTGTTCACCCCTTTGGGAATGAAAGTATTAGCAATCTCCAAGAAGTTCTGAAGATGGACCTGTGGGTCTTCGTGTGGTAGCCCTGTGAATTGCCCAGTAGAGAATAGCAACAGGACCATATTTTGTTTCAGCTCCCACCGACCTTCAGGCTCTGGTTTCAGAAAGCAACTGGTGACATTGGTGGTTCGCGGGATTGCCACATCCTGCATTGTCCTGGGTGTCACGATATCGAACCCAAAGGATTTAAAGGAAAGTGGAAAAAAACCCAAGCTATTATGCTTAGAGGGTGTTGAGGAGGAATAGTGAAGAAGTTTATGAAAAATAATAAAACCGCTAACTTAATTTACTAACCTGAGCTAGTGTGTTGTTAACCATCAATTCAAGAGAAATTCTGGGATTGTAACCTTATCGACGCCATTTTAGTCTCAACGTTCACACATATGTCTGGGTTCCTAACTTCTAATTCACAGGGTTAAAATTACCTAAACAGAGTTCCACGCCGCTGCCAGCCTACCGTTATTGACTGCCTAACTACATCGTTGAGCGGGGATAGACAGACCAATAAAAGCACTTTAATGTTATCTTCCGGCTTTATGAACCAAACAAGGTGTAAGGGTAGTTGTCACGAGTCTCCCTTACACGAATCAATCTAGTTTCCTAGTCGAACAAGCTCCCTATATTATTGTGTTTTATCTATTCCAACATCTCTTGAATTCAGAATAAACAACGAGTTTACCCCCTAGCTGGCCAGACTATGGGGTATAGATTTAAGCAATATAGGAGTAGTCTGCAAGCCCAATCATATGTATCAAAAATCAAGAGCTAAAACATTGTCTATGTCTACAACCCCAGAATATGGGAGAATTAGCAACTCATAGTAAGTTTATACGTCAAAAATAAACTAACAATCATTAACCAAGTAGACAAAGATGAATACTAACCAAACTTGCCCTAGAAAGAGTTCTTGTCATTCCTCTCTATTTTTCGCCTCCTAATAATGATAATAACCTAAAGCTTTAAACAAAACATGACTTCAAATTCCCGTAACTCAATTTTTCCCACGCATCTTCGAAGTCTGCGACGCGGACTAGCATAATTTAAGCAGGATTTTGCTTATTTGCTGACTGGACCAGTTTGCATTATGTTTCGCACTAGTTCACGATGTGGACTGTAAAATATTTCCTATTTCGCACCTTTTTCTTCTCCTTTTAAGCTCACAAAACTTTTCCCCAAGTCTGCGACGCACACTTGAGTACTTCTGCTGAGTTAACTGATTTGTCTCCTTCAATTCTGGGTTGTGTTCTTCCTCCTGATCTGGGTCTGACTTCGAAATGGCATAATCTGATCAAAACCTGCAAAAACACAACCAAACGGTGCACTTAACCCTAGATTACCAAAATACACAAAATCACACTACAAATACCTAGACTCTACAGGTTTACCCTCTAACTCAGCTCTATTTAAGGGTATATTTGGCTAGTTTGGCTTATAAATACACCTAAGATCAATTCTCATTCACATTTCCATCAAGACTGAGAAGACAGGATCACTCAATGAACTTAGAACGAAAATCATTAGCATGATTCAATCGAGAAATCTTACTTGAGTACGTTCATAAAGAAATACAACCTCCCTCATCTATCGAGACTCATGAGACAGAAATATATGTAGTGTAGAACTCCGATCACATCTCACGCAACATAGGTTTAGGAACTCTTAGATCCATGGGGTAAGATCAAAATTAATGAATGGATTCATCGCTTTCAGCCTCACAGCTCGACATGAATGACAATCAACAAGTGGTACATCGGAATAGGCAATAGGCATGACAGTTGTACACCAGACGGTAATAGGGCATCACCTCAACGCAAGAAAAAGGCACGTACGATATGGGAAGAAACTGATGTCTCATATGGATCAACCTATCTCTATCGAAACCTCAATATTTTTACTTAGGTCTATCATCTCATCATCTCCCCCTTAGCTCAAGGGTCATCTCTCAAGTTTTGCGAAACAATTTCCCCTACTAGGCTACACACATATACCTCCACACGGTTGAGGAATCACTATCCATGAGAATAGGCATCTCAAACTTCTTCTATCATACTATAGTCGCATATATAGAATAGCCACTAAGACTCTCTCCAAAGATACCACTCTTAGCTAACTCCTGTCGCTAGGGAAATCTCTATATATTTGCTGCTCTAATGGAGTACATAACTACTTCCCCCAACTTTTACAATCTAACCTCTTCTATCAAATGTTTTGCCCTTAATTCTTTCTTTCCATCTAACGATACTTATACCATACTCATAACATCACACTCCTTGTAGGCCAACACCTTAATCTCAAAGACATACTATAGTGAACCTTTTAGGGCGAATCTCCAACTAAACTATCACTCTCACGATGTTGTCTCCTCTTTACCACTACTTCTCAACGTTCAAGCTTAGAGTCTAGTTCTAACACGTGCATCTATCACACACCTCTCCAACATCACACTAATCTTACAATTACTAGGAAATTTTTAGAGCATAAGCCTACTAAAATCTCATAGCAGGTATTCACAAAACACATCTCCACTTCGCAACTCAAGTACCATTCCTCCACTAAATATACCCCTTACCTGGCTAAACTCATAACTATATAAATCTCGTAGGGCTCTTTCTTCAGAAGTATAAGCCTAGTGTAGATCTATCACATCGAAAGCACTCTGTCCCTCTATTCAATAGCTATGTCTCACCCTTACAGTACAAATATTGGGATATGTTGACATATAACTCTTTCTGGTTTTGAGCATGCTCTAACACATTCTAACACTAACTCCTTCTCTATACCTCATCATGACAATCATAAGGTATTCACCACTCTTTCATCAAACTTATGGAAATCGACTCTTTATCTCATTACTTACCTAATTGGTATATAACTCTAATTACAAGCCCTAATCGATTATCACCTTCACTATCTCGTCCTTTCCTTTTTATCTTCATCATTCTAGCTCTGGAATAACAGCTCTACTCAGGGTGGTATGAGACCTCACATCTTACTCTTAGGTGGTAACATAAAACTCTTTAGGGACATAAGTTTCTCTCTCATGGATAACATCAAAGCAAGTAAAGGCCCGAATCATACCTGTCACAACATCTAGGGTGACATTTGGAGAACTTTCCCGATCTTCTCTAACTGTGGGTGCTGGGGTAGAAGCTTGGGCTCTTTTAGCCCGTTTAGGACAAGTCCTTTGGAAATGAACCTCTTGGCCACATTTGTAACATCCATCACTCCCTTCACGATATTTTCCCAAGTGAAACTTGCCACACATGTCATAAGGTGGCTTGCCTCTAGGAGCTCGAACCACACTAGCCTATGACTTAGATTTTTGAGCTCTAAAGATATGAGGCTTTGCTTGAAAGTGACTCCTGTTCCTATTCCCTCTCGGCCTCTTAAACCCAGACGGATTCATCCTGAAGGACTCACAGACTCTGGATGTATTTGGGACACCCTGCCTACCTACTCCCTGTCTAGCAACAACTTTTGTCACAACCTGGGCCAAAGTCTAGATAGCCTGGCAAAGCTTAGCATTGATGATGTCAACCTGGGGTGGATGCGCGGCAGGGAAGGCTGGGCCTATGGGTCCATCCTGATTCTGGGACTCAGGTTGGTTAGCATTATATCTAGCTGGGCTCTCATTCACTTCATCGGCTCTTCTTGGAAACATGGTCACAGTTCTGAAAACGCGAAACACACGAATCAGAGAGAGCTTTCTTAAGTTTAACTCCATCACACGAATATGGAATAAGAAAGAAGTGTAATAATTCCTAATGTTCTATACCCTCCTGCTTATGAAGTGTGGTCGACAACACACCCATAAACAAGACTCTACTAGACACGGCTTCATAGACTCCCTAGGACACGTGAACTCGTGCTTTGATACCAAGTTTGTCATGCCCCAAGAGGGTATCCAAGACGTGGCCGGCACCTAGAGAGTATTTCTAGTCTCCAAGTGAACCATCTGGCCTCATTACATTCATTCATGCATTCAATAATTCAAGCCAATCAGCGGAAGAGAAAGGAAAGTAATGGATGCATCTTATCTAGTTCTCAAAACAACTATATGTTTAATGTAAAGGCTTGTAGAAAGAGCTAGCACAACAATCTCAACATCAACTTTGACTATCGTCTATGAAGACTCTATCACTAATCAAATGGTGCCAATGACAGACCCGTGGCACCTCGATCAAAATATAGCTAAATTAAGTCTAACTTTAAAGCAAGATAAAATAAATAACGGGGGATCCTCCGGAGTAGGGGAGCCTCACCAATAAACTGAACTGCTCAGATCCTCAATGATGTGTCGGTTGATGACCTCTAATCCATGTATCTGCATCATGAAACGATGCAGCACCGAGTGGCGTCAATACGTGGAATTTACGATATGTAAAATAGCTGAATGAAACAGAAACAGGTAGAATAATATGGAAATAACATCAACTCAGAATAATAACCAAATTAAAATGTCACATGTCTATCTAAAGAAAGAGTAAGAATTAGACAAGTGGCCCATCTACCAATCAACCTCATCAGTCAACTCAACTCGACTCAGAGTACTCAAGATAGGAACTTTTTGGGAGTTTCTCTTATCCGACAACAATCACTTATGAGCCAATGAATGTACAACAATCAAGTTAATGTTGCCATAGTCGTTCCAAACTTCCTAGGTAGGGAACAAATCGAATCCACTAAGGAAAACAACAATCAACTCAGTTCTCTATTGCTTTCAGGGACTTCTAATCAAGAGGGAACTACAATACAATATGATGGTTTTATGCCTCACCTACGTTACGTCTGGCAACGTAGTTTGATGAGTGCAAGTTGGATTAACTCTTACTCTGTTGGTGTTTGATACGTCTCCCATGACTCAATGCTCATAATACAATTAATCTAATCAAACCAATCAAATCATAGGGACTTTTAACTCTATCATCAATCAATCTGATAGGGGCTCTAACCCTCACATCAAGGAAATTTCAATCAATGACTCAAGATTTAGAACAATCATAAGGGAACAATCGAATATACAAATCAGTGGAGTTCATTTATGGAGACTCCTAGGATTTTCAAGTTCTATCAACTCATCATCATTATCTCATCACAATCACAATCGACATTCTCACATCAAGGCTCTAGACTCAATCCTGAGGTTCAATCATGCATGCTTTCAAAAATAATCACGTAAGGTTATACAATATCTCATGAAAATATTCAGTTCAAGAAAATAAGTTTATGATGATCATCAACATAGGAAAATACATGGAATTAATATAGTTTATAAGAAAAAACATCCAGAATTTTGCATGTAGACTCCTTAGACTTTCAACTCATCTACGACCATCTATGGGGCACATGAGAGAACAATCTCATGCTTTTAGTTTAGCCTTACATACCTGGGATAAAGCTATCAACAATCTTCAAGAATTCCCCATTGTACTCTTTAATCTTTCGTTTTCCTCCTCTTCTCTCTAGCCTTAGTCTTGTTCAATTGTTTAGGAAGGGCTTAGAATGGGATTTTAGACCCTTTTTACATTTAAATAACCTAATTCGATCGTGTATAGAGTTTAGAAGGGGTTGGGAATTAATCGGAATCTCTCTCACAAAATTTAGTGCTGATCACACATCCGGCCTCGGATTTCCATACAAGCATTGAAAGATGCGTTATGTTCACTTCTCTCTCCTAGGAGTATTTTGGTAATTTTGTCGGGTGTTACATAAGTTTTAAGTCAAGTCTTGCATGATATATAATAAAGATTAGGGCATAAAATACAGGTTTTAAAGTGATGATTTTTCAAAAATATAAGCAAGTTGACAATTCCCTAAAAGATGTTTATGATAGTCCCCAAGACAAAAGGACAATTCTCACTCGGTGGTAAAAAAGTTTGATGTACTCTTGAGATTACTACTTATGATTTTAAGTGTCATAATTTGACTAAGCTTATATTTCAAATATTTCGTGGGATGATTTAGCACTGAATGAGGCATTGAGGAGGGGTTCAGTAAGAGAACCCTAGAAGTAATCCTTTGCCCCATTAACTATGTGCCACCATGGGAACCCTTGTAGGCTAGGTTAGTGGATCCATATAGGCCAAATATGTTATATGATGATGCATGCGAAGTGATGGAATTTCACCCAGCAAGTGGTCTCCCTGTGCTAACGGGGGTTATGTTGAATTCCATATAGTAGCTCACATGGTCTTATATGTCAGTTATGGACCATTCCCATAATGACTATGATCTATGTCTTAGTTCCATCACATGTGTTCCATTTATGCATTATTAATGCACATATTGAACGTTATTCCTTGTGTATGATGTAAGATTATGTTTATGTACCTTATCGTCCTATATATGTATATATACATATTTACTTATGAATGATGGCATTACAATTTCATGTTTGCATTGCATCTCACATACTTAGTACATTTCAAAAGTACTAATACATATTTTGCCTATATGATTTAACCATGTAGGGACAGGTGCTCCTCCACCGGCTCGTGGTTAGTTCTCCGACGTTCAAGACTAGTGTTTTGTGGTAAGCCTTTAGTTCGGTCTCTACCAATTTCCATTCTATCTATGTATTTTGAGATTGTTGTATATGTTGGGTTTTAGAGGATCTTACATTCTATGTTGTTAATGTTTGGAGTCTTTTCTATTTGATAGAAACCGACTAATACCAATTTTATCCATTCATGGTCTAGTTGGTATGATTTTTGAAGGTATGTATGTTTTTAGTGTTGCTTGATTGTCTATGTTTCCCTATAGACCCTACCCCCATTTTATTCAGCAAATGTATGAGTTTTTATATCTATGAATGCTTGGTATGCTAACATGGCTTGAATGAGGTGCCTACGGGTGTCTCATTCGCCGTGTGACGATTAGGCCCTAGGTCGGGTCGTTAAAATTATCTAAAAAATTATTTATGAGAGTTGTTTTATTTTCTTATATAGTTTAGAAAATAATTATATAATATAAAAGATATGATAATGTTATACACATATTTGATTTATAGTGAATGTCTATTATGTAGATCCCCTTAAGAGTTAGAAATCCTACTTGGAGACCAAGTCAGTTTCCTACTTCGACAATAAATCAGTTTTTTCCTTATAAATATAAGGGTTTTCCTTCATTGTAATACAACTGAATATTCTTCAAGAGCAATAAGAAATCTTCTCTCTTCTCCCCTACTTTATTCTTTGTATTATTTTATACTTTCATAACACGTTATCGACATGAGACTTTACCATCTTAAAGAGTGAAGGTTAAGTTTCAAGATTATGGTATAATTTATTTATTTTATCTTTATTGATATGACTAACGTTGAGAAACTTGAGTTCGTTTCCCCTCATAGTTTGGGCAAGAACTACCCTTTATAGGTGTTGGATGCTATGGGTCTTGAAGACATCATTAAGATGAAAATAAAGCATCAAAACAAAACTGTGTTAAAGTTATGAAAGGTGAATATGGGCCCATTCACCATCACGTGATATGTGAAATAGATGCATTAATAAGATAATCACATGTGTGTTTTATTGTCAACTTGAAGTTTGACATTCACAAAATTATTTGTGCAAGAAAATTGAGTTAAGAGCACATATCCAAGTTAATTGACACTAAAATGGTCAATCATTGCTTATGAGAACAAATCTTCATGGTCTAAAATATGACAAGTTATAGACAAAGATATGCATCAATCTAATACATCATTATGATCAATTTCCTCTTGAGTTGGTATATGGTCAAGGACCATATAATTTCTATCTAATAATTTTGATATGTGATATATAATTAATAAATATATCATGATGCATAAAAGATGGATTCTCCAAAATATATTAGAATATATGTTAGTTTGTCTAACAAAAGGGAGAGATAATAAGAAACTAAGAGTTGAAATGCCTTTATTGAATGTCGCTGAAGGATATAGTTTATGGCATGCATGAAACATGCAATTGATCCCAAATAAGATAATTCTTGAAAGGAAAGGAGCAAATTGATCAAAATGGTCATAATTAATAGACAATGTGCTCTTGAAGAGCTTACGACATAACACTTCATAAAACCTCATGAGAGGGGTAGCTACTTGAAAATAATGAAGTGATGAGATCTCAATGAGTTATGTCGCATTGCGAAATCGACAAAAAATAATATTTTGTCGAAGATATCTTTGATACAATATAACGCAACATTGTAAAAGATTATGAGGATCTAAATTCTATAGTATATTAAAGCATGCTCGAATTATCAAGTGAAATGATGCATCTTGATAAGCGCAAAGCTTATTTGACTTGCAATCTAGACACTAGAAAATGTCATACATCTAATATTAAATACTATCACTGGATAAAATTGATATAAAAGTATTTGAAGGATTTAAACTGCATGAAGCATATACAAGTTCTTGAAAAACTTGTTTATAATCCTCATATAGATTAAACTTAATCAAGAATCTTTCATATTGTTACGCAAGTTGATAACTTGAATTGAAACTCTTGAAGAGTTTTCAAAAAGCAATAGATTGTTTGCTTAAAGAAGTTGACGTGAGGAACTTGTAAAACTCAGGATCCTAAAAAGAGGATTCATAAAAGGAGATAGAACAAAACACATTTCATCAAAAATTTTCTACATACATGATCTCCAAAATAATGATGATATAAATATGTAACAAATTCGTTCAAGTGCAATGTGGCTGATTTGTTCACCAAGTCTCTACCAACTACAACTTTTACAAAGATGGTACACAAGATTGAGATGTGAAGATTCAAGTCTTTGTATTGATGTTTGATTAAGGAGGAGTTAATACGCGATGTACTATTTTTTCCTCACAAGGTTTTGTCCCATTGGGTTTTCCTTGGAAGGTTTTTAATGAGGCATCCAATAATGCGTATTATGAGATATGTGTATTATTTTTCCATCACTAATGTTTTAACGAGGCACATAATCTAGCAAATAGACATTCAAGGGGAGTGTTATAAACATCTTTGATTTATAGCGAATGTCTATCATATAGATTCCTTTAAGAGTTAGGAATCCTACTTGAAGACCAAGTTAGTTTTTTCTACGCTTTTAATTTACACCCCGAAGCGTTTCTAGTGTACCCTGTCCTGAGACTCGCCCTGAAAACATTTTTGAAAACACTGCTACGTACTTAAATAGTATGAATTACTTGGACCAACAAAAGGAAAATAAAAAATACTCATTTATAATAGCAAGATCGATGTTAGGCAAATTAAAAGACCTTACCTGAAATCCAATATAATATAATCTAGTCATGTGTTAATTTGATCACTTTTCCATCCTAGTAACCTAACTAGCAACATCATTCAGAAGAATAACATTTTTAGACTTAATGTGGAAAAATCACCCTAGGCTTAAAACACTAGGTAAAGAAATCTAGAAGGATCAAAGTAATTTACTCTGAAGCTATTAGAAATTTTACCCAAAAAAAAGAAGAAGCAAAAATCTAGAATAATGAGATATTTAGTAACATTTTTAAAAATGGTGGCTAAAAATTTCACTGGATATCACACCAAGCCAATACCCTATAGATCTCAAATCAAAGCTTATTAACAATCACGATAAGATGACCAAAGACGTGAATGAATCGTACATTTGATAAAAAATAATAATTGGGCTATTTTGAGTAAGGACCATGTCGCGCCCCATTTTTATCCTCGCGGAGAAATAGGGAACCTAGACGACGTCGTGGCAACGACTCTTTTGGGATTTGCATTTGAAGAGTCGCCACCTAATGAATTAAGGTGCATCAGGACACCATTCTAAGCCTAAGGTCCAAAGGTCAACCAGAGAAGAGGGTTCGGGCTCAAGTTACCTCGAAGGGAAGGTGTTAAGCACCCTTCGAGGTCCGCAAAGGCGGGTCCCGACCGTGTCTCGTATTTATGTGGGGTTTACAAATAGGGTCTCTGTTTATAAAATATCCTAAATAAACCTAAGTGATAAAAATTAAACAGATAAATTAATTAAACAATAAATGAACAAGAAAAATTAAAATTAAACCAAGTGAATTAATTATTTACTCGGATCAGTTACTCGGCTTTTATTTCGGAGATCACATGGCTTAATTAAGCCAAATGACAAAACCAGAGTTTGTCCTATTTAGCACGAGTTTAACTCATCATTTCCGAGTCCTAACTACCCCTACCCCCTCCTAAGTTTGTTTTTAATATTAACTTATAAGCGAACTAGGAATAAAGAATGTAAAATACTAATCGTATCTTAGAATGCTTATCGTCCCATCCTATAGTCCGTGAGGGTTCGGACTTCTATTTTGGTGAGGTTCTAGACTCAAATGAAACTTAGGTTACCTATAGGACTCGCGTTACAAAAGGAACATTTAAAACGACAATTAACACATAAAGTCTCACATAGCCTCAACAATGAAAGCATGCTTGAAACCAAATGATGACATGCTAAAAATGTTTTAAATGGAAACTCTAATCTCTACAACATTAATTTTCAAACATAAATTTCAAGGAAGATGATTAAGTAAGGAAGTTAAGTTAAATCATGTAGGCATGATTCTAATAATGTGTAAGAATATTTTAAGGTCATATAGGCATGTTTTAAATGATGCCAAAGAGAAAAGACATTAAAAAATCTAAAGGCATATTTGCTAATAATGCATAAATATTTAAAAGTCCTAAAGGCATGTTTTCTAGGCAAGAAAATATTATAGAGATATTTTGGTAAATCCTGCGAGCATAATTTTCGATAATGTAAAAAGAATATAAAAACTCCTTTTTGTTAAAATTCTATGGGCGTAATTTCCTAATAGCGTACAAAAAGAGGACGATATTTTATTTAAGGTCCTATATGCATGATATCTAGTGAGTCTTATAGACATGACATCTAATAAAATTAAAAAGAAAAACGATTTAAATCCTAAAGGCATAGTATCTAATGAAATTAAAAAGAAAGCATTTTAATTCTTAAATACATAATTTCTAATTTTAATTTTTTATAGACATAATATTAAAAAGAGCATTATAAACATGAAAAAGCATTTTAAACTTAAAAGCATTGTATGAAAAGAACGTTTTAAATTTGAACGCTTCCTATGTTATAATTGCCTAAGCATAAGTTTAACATTATATTTTATCGAATCCTAAGTAAAGTTTGCCTACGCGGGTTATGCAAATAAAAGAAAGCAAGTAGCAAATAAATCCCCTCCCCCCTCTAACTAAACCCCCATTTTCACTGTACTTCTTATTACATCATTTTGCTAAAAATAAAATACATCAAGTGAAACTTCACGATCCATTCTCTTCCCGTCCCAAGCGACGTTTCGCGTCAAGATTAAGAGAGTAGCACCTGCAATACAACGAAGAGACGACTAGCAGTACCCAAATAAAATAAAAGTAATACGAGGAAAATATCCGAACAAGAAAAGCGAACGTACTTACCGAGTGAGTCCAACTGTGGGATTCCGGAAAGATTGCAAAGAAGGCCACAATCTAAGAAGAATTATTTCTCGTTTTTGAAACAGTAAAAAGCCAAATCAGTTTTTCTTTTTTTTTGTTCTCTCCTCTCTTTTTCTCTTCTCTGTGGAATGGCAGAAACCATCCCCTTTTATAGTAAAAAAAAAGAGCTATGGAAGGAAAGGAATAAAAGGCAAATAATTTAATTGACTGATTGGAATTAACAAAAAAAAAATGGGATCAGCTGATTTGATTCAGTCACAAACTTTCCCATAAATAATGAATCTGTTGCCTAAAAAAAAAAAAAAAATTTGCCATAATAAATCAGTAACCAAAAATAAACAGATTCTAAAGAAAAAGAAAAAAAAAAGGCAAGAACATCAATCCATATTTTACCAAAACCAGAACTTGCAATGAATCTTAAAATATCCTAATTACATCTTTATCAATTATGGGAGGAGAATAATCCTTAAAGGAATATTAAAAATTCAAAACCAAGCAATCAACTGCTTACGGCAAATAATATACTAAATCAAAGGGATCTGCGGAGGATCAACTTGAATATTGGACCAACTTATAACTCTAATAAATTTAAAAAAAAAGGAACAATTAATCAGTAATAAACCAATTATGAGACTGATTCAACAAGGAAACTATCAAACAATTAAAGGCACAACCTCAACAATTAGAGTTATAACATCACAATCAGTAAGATAACACACAAAGATAAACAATAATAATAAAATGAATCAAACCGAACTTGACTTGATTTTGACTGAAAAATGTTGTTGCCTGTGGATTTTCCAGTAGTGCTTGGGGGTGTAGACGCGGTGTGTGTGTGAAAGAGAGGGTCGCGGCGGTGGTTGACAGTTCTCAGGCGGCTGCTGCCGCCATTGGAGGGTCGCAGGCGTCGCTGGTTTTGCTGTTTCCGGCGAGATTTCGCCGGGCCTTGGAGAGGACAGGGGCTGCATGGGTTTTTCGGCGAGTTTCGGGGTCGTTGCAGGTGGTTTGCCGTCCGGTTTTGGGGCTGTTTTATCGGGATTTTGAGGTTGTTGGTTGGTTGTTGACAACGGGGGGAAGACGGAGAGGGAGAGGGAGAAAAGGGGTTGCGCCGGCGGGGTTGAGGTGCGGCTATGGATGGAGGCAGCGGGAGAGGGCTGCGGCAGTGGTGGCTGAGGGGAGAGAGGGAGAAGAGGAGAGGAGAGGGAGAGGTGGCGGTAGCCGGCGCCGGTGGAGGGAAAGGGGAGGAAAGAGAGAGGCGGCTGGGTGTGGGGAGAGGGAAAGTGAAAAATATTTTTAGGGTTTTGGGGGGTTAAAGTTAAGAGTGGGTTTGGGTCGGATCCGGGTCGGAAATGGGTGACCCGGATTTAAGAGTTAGCCATTAAATTGTTGGAATTTAAAATTAAGTCATAAATTAGTAATTCAAAATTTAAATACTAGCTCAAGATTTGAAATTGAGTCGTAAATTAATTTAATTTGGGTTAAAAATGCAAAAAATTACAAATAAGTGACTAGAATTGAAATAAAAATTGCAATGACTCGATTAGAATTAAGATGAATTCGATTAAAAGGTTACGAATTGAATGAATTGGAATACACACTTTAAAATATATAACACTTTGAATAGTAATCTTTGTGTAATAAAAATACGTAATTTATGCCAAAATTATTATGTAAAAACGTTGAACGCGTTTAAATTATCATTTTTCATAAAACGATTTTAAAGATGTCACTAAAAATAGCACAAAGAGTATATAAAAAGATAGTGAAAGCAATAATAATAATAATAAGTAATAAGAAAAAATTAAAATATTACTAACACTATTATTCACTAGAATAACGATTCTTTCTTCTTCTTTTTTTAGTAAATAATAATAATATTAAAATGACAATATAAAGAACACATTTTGGAAGCAAAAAAAAAATGTTAAATACGTAATGGTTGGATAAATTGAGAGAAAAAAAAATAAACTTATTTGTTTTGCAAAGTTTTTTTTTTTTCATTATTATTATTTATTTTTAAAATACCTATATTAATCAAATGGCAATGTAAAAATATGTTGTGGGTCGGTCAAAATTGGGTGTCAACAGCTGCCCCTTCTTTGCTCGGGAATGAAGGATGAATTATTGAGCAAAGAAAGTTGACGGAGTAGCCAATTTTTTGTCCGACCGATGAAATATTATCGGAGGGACCAAAAAGGGGTCGTGAAAATATTAAGGCCGAGGCTTCGGTTTAAAGCCGCCTACATATCTCTGGTCATACGAGAATCAGGCCATGTGTAGTTCTAGATTTAGGAATGAACGAAATTCCTAAAGATGGAAATAACGTTATCCAATTTAAATTGCTTGAATTGGGGAGGACTAGGTATAAGGCGGTATAAGTGGCAAATGGAAGTGCGAGAATAGCTTGTGTCACAGTAATTATGTAGGCTTAAATATATATATATATATATATATATATATATATATATATATATATATATATATATATATATATATATGAGAAGTCTTAGATCCCTGCAACTTCAGATATGACTAAATAAAATGGTTAGTTCATAAATATAAAAGTTGTGAACGAATGTGATTAATGCTATAAAGGAAATGACAAAATAGATGAAAAACCGTATCTGCTTTTGAGAAAAAAAATAATCCTTAGCCTTTATAAATATTTGGCTTTTCCTGAAAGGATTGTACTGATCCAACTGACTTTCAAAAGACAAAGCTTTACCTTGAATAGATTCGTTAGCAAACATAAATATGATAATATAAAAGCACATGATAACAAATAAATTAACAATTTAAATATCTTATTGTAAGGCAGATAAACCTAAATGTCCTATTGTAAGGTGGACGAACATAGATGTCCTATTGTAAGGCGGACGAGCCTAAAAATGTCCTATTGTAAGGCGGACGAGCCTGAATGTCCTATTGTAAGGCGGACTCACCTAGATGTCCTATTATAAGGCGGACGAGCCTAAACATCCTATTATAAGGCGGACGAGCCTAAATGTCCTATTGTAAGGCCGACGAGCCTAAATGTCCTATTGTAAGGCGGACGAGCCTAAACGTCCTATTGTAAGGTGGACAAGCCTAAACGTCCTATTGTAAGGCGGACAAGCCTAAACGTCCTATTATAAGGCGGACGAGCCTTAATGCAATAACATGATTGATAGTAGGCCCAAATGATAACAGAATTTGACTAATTAAAATGATTACTTGATTTGCAGTAGGCCCAAATAGTAATTTGATCCAGATAGTAACTCTTTCAGGCGAATCTAACAGTAGGCCCAGGTATTGTCGGTTCCTGCATTTAAAGAAAAGTTGTGAGTTGTGAAAGACAAGGGGGAATCATACCTTTGTTGTCTTTGATTTTATGGGGCCTAAAGTCGCACTCCACCGTAATGAAATTTTTGAGGATCCTCAAAAATTTCTGCCCCAGTTTAAAATATTTTTGCTCATGTGCTGATATGTTATGTACTCATGAATTTTGAGGGATCCGAAAAATTCTGCCCCAGTTTGACATGTAGGATTTTTATGTTCCTGAATCACTCAAAGAAGCTTGTCAATAAAAAGGAAGTGATTGTCTTATATTTAAACGTTAAGGCTTGATTTTGAATCTGCATGTCATTAATGTCTAGAAGTTGGATCTACTAGCTCTGCATTCGATTTGAAGGATTTGATTGAATTGAGGAATGAAAGGAATATTTTATTGATTGAGACCGGACCCAATAATGGGCTGCCTACGTATCCCATAAGGAAATCAGGTCAAACGTAGTTCAGGAATACAAGAAAAAGAAACGGGATGAATGGAAACTCTTGGTAGAAAGTAAAGGCATTTAGCTCATGATAGACCTCTCCTCGTCAATTTCTTTGGTGTGATTTGCGCTTCTTTGATACATGGCTAGAAGGGTTACCTTGAACAATAATAGCATTAATCATAGATGAGTTGTGGTTGTTGTTTAGTAGCCCTTGTTGCACTATCACCTTTCCTTTTTCAATCAAATTTTGAATCTTGTTCCTCAATGCCTGACATTCCTCAATATCATGACCTTGAATATTTGAGTGATACATACATTTCTTAGATAAATCAAGAGTTGAAGAGGAGTGTGCAGGAATCCACCCTCTCCTTGGTTTTAGAAGCCCTTGAGCCGATAACCTTTGGAAAATACTCATCAGTGTCTCACTTAAAGGAGTAAAAGTACGAGGCTTCCTTATCTTATGTTGACAAGACTCAGATTGTGTTTGATGAACTCTTGAGAGACTTTCGTGAGAGTTAAACTGGGTAAGATTGACTTGTGGGTGGAGAGGCTTGGGGTGCATATCAAAAATAGCATGAACCTGTTCGGTATTTTGATTGCATTGTTTTTTAGGTGCGGTGGTTGAAGCAATCTTGTTCTTATCATTTGATGCTCGAGCATGAATTTGTTCGTCAGTGATTCTTCCCGTCTGTATGCCATACTCTAGCTCTTTTCCAATTCGAATTAGACTGTTAAAATTTTGAATACTGGTGAAGTATAAGGTTTTGTAGTATATGCCATCAAGTGATCTGATGAAAGTTTGGACTAACTCTTCTTCGTGAGGTAAATGACGTATCTTAGAAGCCTCGAATCTCCACCGCGTAACATATTCTTCAAAAGATTCATGGGACATTCTTTTGACTTCGAGCAAATCCAATATGGTAGGGTCATTTTTTATGTTGAATTTGTATTGCTCTACAAAATCTCGGGCCATATCTTCCCACCCAAACCACTTATCAAAATCTTGTTTAACATACCAAGCAAAAGCCACCCCAGATAAACTCTGAATGAATAATCTCATCAAAAGAGCTTCGTTATTTTCAATACCCACTAATCTGCTACAATAATCCTTAAGATGTGCAATTGGATCTCCATGCCCGTCGAACATGTTGAATTTTGGGACTTTGAACCCTAATGGTAATTCAACTCCTGGATGCAAGCATAGCTTCTCGTACCTCAAGTCATGAACATTTTTGGAGAGTAATTTCTCATTCACCTCCTTTTCTAAGTAATGAAATCTCTGTCGTAGATCATTCAAGTCAGATCTTTCTGTTTCATCGTGTACTTCTACATATGGCAAAGCATCAAAATGAATATCTGTTGGAGGCATTGAACGAGGAAGTGTGCGAGCAAGCATGGAGTGAGGAGAGAGAGTTGAAAAGGTGCTTTGAATTGGACGGGAAGAAGGACGAGTGATATTTTTACGGATATTGAGCATGTTTGACATGTTGCAGTTTCTCAATCAAGCCGACGTTCAAATATTAGACAACCTTAAACAAAAGGACATAAATTACATACAAAAGTTAGTATATTACATGAATAAATAAAACGTCAATTACAACTATAAAATTACGTCCGAATAAATTTAATGCTATGATAATAAATCTGAGCCCGTGTAAATGAATGGAAATGATAACAAATTTAATAAAAGATATGATGCGAATAAATCAAGAAGAGTGAAATAAAAATTTTCAACTAAATAAACGAATAAGAATTCTAAATGCGCATGGCCTCGTTAAAGCAAAGGTAGGCCTAAAGCGACAAAAAGTGACCACGATGATAAATCCAAGCCGTGTTCATATTATTTGGAGTTTAGAGTTAAATAAAAAAAATAACGGATAGTTTAAAGACTTATTTTATTAATAATGATTGTAACTTGTACAATTTTAAATGACATAAATGGGACGTAAAAGAGGACTGGGATAATTATAATTTTGAATTTCCCCGAGAGCATTGATTGAAAAAAAAACAAAGGATTTTCTAAACTCTAGATAATATAACTTGGGCTTGGATTAAATTATTGTGGTCACGTAGATATGCAATATTTCGTCTTGGAGGGTGATTGGACCCTCTAGACTTAACAAGGTGGCTACTATTATGTAGATTGACCCCCTTAGGGTCAAACTACCTAAGGCTTATGCATGCATGATCTTATTTTTTGGGGTGGATAGCTCTATCCTAAGTTTTCTAAAGAGTGGGTTTAGACACGGACTGGGTATTCTTATGCGAGAAGCACGTGGTCCAACGGTAGTAAGACTATCCGTCATTCACCACGCAAGCGCTTACTCTCTAAATTTTGGTTTGAAAAGAGTAGGGAGAAGTGCAAAGGCACGACATCACCTTAAAGAGAAATTAAGAGGGTCCCAAGTGGGGGAGTTTTATGAACGGAATGCCAGTTTAGATGTAAACAATTAGCAAATAGCAGTGTTAAATGAATTGAAGCAGCAAATAAATAAGTAAGAAAAAGGGGAAGGGAAAGGGACTAAAGGAAAAGGGGAAGGGAGTTAAGGGGAAATAAGGGATGGAAGTTAGATGGGATTAAGAGAAAGAAAAAGAACAATAAGTTAGTAAGAGAGATAGTAAATAGCAAATAAGGCAGGTAAGACAATTTAAAGAAAACATATAACCCACATAACATAGACATGTAATGGTTAGAGCCTAATATCCCCAGCAGAGTCGTCATTCTGTCGCGCCCCATTTTTATCCTCGCGGAGAAATAGGGAACCTGGACGACGTCGTGGCAACGACTCTTTTGGGATTTGCATTTGAAGAGTCGCCACCTAATGAATTAAGGTGCATCAGGACACCATTCTAAGCCTAAGGTCCAAAGGTCAACCAGAGAAGAGGGTTCGGGCTCAAGTTACCTCGAAGGGAAGGTGTTAAGCACCCTTCGAGGTCCGCAAAGGCGGGTCCCGACCGTGTCTCGTATTTATGTGGGGTTTACAAATAGGGTCTCTGTTTATAAAATATCCTAAATAAACCTAAGTGATAAAAATTAAACAGATAAATTAATTAAACAATAAATGAACAAGGAAAATTAAAATTAAACCAAGTGAATTAATTATTTACTCGGATCAGTTACTCGGCTTTTATTTCGGAGATCACATGGCTTAATTAAGCCAAATGACAAAACCAGAGTTTGTCCTATTTAGCACGAGTTTAACTCATCATTTCCGAGTCCTAACTACCCCTACCCCCTCCTAAGTTTGTTTTTAATATTAACTTATAAGCGAACTAGGAATAAAGAATGTAAAATACTAATCGTGTCTTAGAATGCTTATCGTCCCATCCTATAGTCCGTGAGGCTTCGGACTTCTATTTTGGTGAGGTTCTAGACTCAAATGAAACTTAGGTTACCTATAGGACTCGCGTTACAAAAGGAACATTTAAAACGACAATTAACACATAAAGTCTCACATAGCCTCAACAATGAAAGCATGCTTGAAACCAAATGATGACATGCTAAAAATGTTTTAAATGGAAACTCTAATCTCTACAACATTAATTTTCAAACATAAATTTCAAGGAAGATGATTAAGTAAGGAAGTTAAGTTAAATCATGTAGGCATGATTCTAATAATGTGTAAGAATATTTTAAGGTCATATAGGCATGTTTTAAATGATGCCAAAGAGAAAAGACATTAAAAAATCTAAAGGCATATTTGCTAATAATGCATAAATATTTAAAAGTCCTAAAGGCATGTTTTCTAGGCAAGAAAATATTATAGAGATATTTTGGTAAATCCTGCGAGCATAATTTTCGATAATGTAAAAAGAATATAAAAACTCCTTTTTGTTAAAATTCTATGGGCGTAATTTCCTAATAGCGTACAAAAAGAGGACGATATTTTATTTAAGGTCCTATATGCATGATATCTAGTGAGTCTTATAGACATGACATCTAATAAAATTAAAAAGAAAAACGATTTAAATCCTAAAGGCATAGTATCTAATGAAATTAAAAAGAAAGCATTTTAATTCTTAAATACATAATTTCTAATTTTAATTTTTTATAGACATAATATTAAAAAGAGCATTATAAACATGAAAAAGCATTTTAAACTTAAAAGCATTGTATGAAAAGAACGTTTTAAATTTGAACGCTTCCTATGTTATGATTGCCTAAGCATAAGTTTAACATTATATTTTATCGAATCCTAAGTAAAGTTTGCCTACGCGGATTATGCAAATAAAAGAAAGCAAGTAGCAAATAAATCCCCTCCCCCCTCTAACTAAACCCCCATTTTCACTGTACTTCTTATTACATCATTTTGCTAAAAATAAAATACATCAAGTGAAACTTCACGATCCATTCTCTTCCCGTCCCAAGCGACGTTTCGCGTCAAGATTAAGAGAGTAGCACCTGCAATACTACGAAGAGACGACTAGCAGTACCCAAATAAAATAAAAGTAATACGAGGAAAATATCCGAACAAGAAAAGCGAACGTACTTACCGAGTGAGTCCAACTGTGGGATTCCGGAAAGATTGCAAAGAAGGCCACAATCTAAGAAGAATTATTTCTCGTTTTTGAAACAGTAAAAAGCCAAATAAGTTTTTCTTTTTTTTTTGTTCTCTCCTCTCTTTTTCTCTTCTCTGTGGAATGGCAGAAACCATCCCCTTTTATAGTAAAAAAAAAGAGCTATGGAAGGAAAGGAATAAAAGGCAAATAATTTAATTGACTGATTGGAATTAACAAAAATAAAATGGGATCAGCTGATTTGATTCAGTCACAAACTTTCCCATAAATAATGAATCTGTTGCCTAAAAAAAAAAAATTTGCCATAATAAATCAGTAACCAAAAATAAACAGATTCTAAAGGAAAAAAAAAAAAAAAAGGCAAGAACATCAATCCATATTTTACCAAAACCAGAACTTGCAATGAATCTTAAAATATCCTAATTACATCTTTATCAATTATGGGAGGAGAATAATCCTTAAAGGAATATTAAAAATTCAAAACCAAGCAATCAACTGCTTACGGCAAATAATATACTAAATCAAAGGGATCTGCGGAGGATCAACTTGAATATTGGACCAACTTATAACTCTAATAAATTTAAAAAAAAAGGAACAATTAATCAGTAATAAACCAATTATGAGACTGATTCAACAAGGAAACTATCAAACAATTAAAGGCACAACCTCAACAATTAGAGTTATAACATCACAATCAGTAAGATAACACACAAAGATAAACAATAATAATAAAATGAATCAAACCGAACTTGACTTGATTTTGACTGAAAAATGTTGTTGCCTGTGGATTTTCCAGTAGTGCTTGGGGGTGTAGACGCGGTGTGTGTGTGAAAGAGAGGGTCGCGGCGGTGGTTGACAGTTCTCAGGCGGCTGCTGCCGCCATTGGTGGGTCGCAGGCGTCGCTGGTTTTGCTGTTTCCGGCGAGATTTCGCCGGGCCTTGGAGAGGACAGGGGCTGCATGGGTTTTTCGGCGAGTTTCGGGGTCGTTGCAGGTGGTTTGCTGTCCGGTTTTGGGGCTGTTTTATCGGGATTTTGAGGTTGTTGGTTGGTTGTTGACAGCGGGGGGAAGACGGAGAGGGAGAGGGAGAAAAGGGGTTGCGCCGGCGGGGTTGAGGTGCGGCTATGGATGGAGGCAGCGGGAGAGGGCTGCGGCAGTGGTGGCTGAGGGGAGAGAGGGAGAAGAGGAGAGGAGAGGGAGAGGCGGCGGTAGCCGGCGCCGGTGGAGGGAAAGGGGAGGAAAGAGAGAGGCGGCTGGGTGTGGGGAGAGGGAAAGTGAAAAATATTTTTAGGGTTTTGGGGGGTTAAAGTTAAGAGTGGGTTTGGGTCGGATCCGGGTCGGAAATGGGTGACCCGGATTTAAGAGTTAGCCATTAAATTGTTGGAATTTAAAATTAAGTCATAAATTAGTAATTCAAAATTTAAATACTAGCTCAAGATTTGAAATTGAGTCGTAAATTAATTTAATTTGGGTTAAAAATGCAAAAAATTACAAATAAGTGACTAGAATTGAAATAAAAATTGCAATGACTCGATTAGAATTAAGATGAATTCGATTAAAAAGTTACGAATTGAATGAATTGGAATACACACTTTAAAATATATAACACTTTGAATAGTAATCTTTGTGTAATAAAAATACGTAATTTATGCCAAAATTATTATGTAAAAACGTTGAACGCGTTTAAATTATCATTTTTCATAAAACGATTTTAAAGATGTCACTAAAAATAGCACAAAGAGTATATAAAAAGATAGTGAAAGCAATAATAATAATAATAAGTAATAAGAAAAAATTAAAATATTACTAACACTATTATTCACTAGAATAACGATTCTTTCTTCTTTTTTTTTTTTAGTAAATAATAATAATATTAAAATGACAATATAAAGAACACATTTTGGAAGCAAAAAAAAAAATGTTAAATACGTAATGGTTGGATAAATTGAGAGAAAAAAAAATAAACTTATTTGTTTTGCAAAGTTTTTTTTTTTTTCATTATTATTATTTATTTTTAAAATACCTATATTAATCAAATGGCAATGTAAAAATATGTTGTGGGTCGGTCAAAATTGGGTGTCAACAGACCAGAATGACCTTTCTATTCTTTGCCGGTAACCTGGGGTATTAATGGTTGATACTCCATCATAGGCAACTTAAATAATTTGTGTTTAATTTTGACAAGTCAGCACAGTTACAAGTTGCTTATCAACGAATCAAGCTAACACTAAACAGAAAATGTCTGAAGAATAGTACTACTTCCAATTCATTATAGAGGATGGAAAACAATTTTTTTCGCTCAATAGTATCTACACTGTGAGGCAAAGGTATTACTAATAACATTGATCAAATACAAAGGAACTTGCACTTACTAGGGATTATAAGAAATGACATCTCATATCAATGGTAAAGAAAGTACATAGTGTAGGCATCTATAATACAAGTTGGAAAAACTAATCATCTTTGAGGGTGTCAAAATGAGCCCAAATGTAGGTAAATTCGTCCAACATTTTATGGGTTGGACTCAAGATAATTTTAATTGGGTTCAATCCCAACACATTCAGGTCTTAACTCATATCAAAAGAATCCTCAATTGAGTCCAATTTAATTTTCAATTTCAACCCGTTCTAAAATTCTTTACTTGCATTGATGTAAATATGCTTTCTATCTATTATATATTTTCTATCATTTATCTATCAATTTGTAACTTTTATTTTATTTTTTGAGTTCAAATTCAAATTGTGATTATAAAAAATAAATAATAATATGTTAGTATTATTGAATTTGAGCCCAAAGTAAGTTTAGACGGGTCATAACCTAACCCAATTTTTATTTAAAGCCATTTAACATTCTCAATTTCAACCCAATCAGCCCATTTGACACCTCTGGAGACGTTATCAAGACAATAACTCCTTTGCAATTAGAAATGTAACTGAATCATAGGTGAAGGAATAAAGGAGCACACATATTTGGGATAAAAGAATGGAGAAGAAAAAATAAGTGGATCACCAAAACTAAGAGAAGTAATATTCATAACAAGAAGAATCTCTGAAGCTAACACACACCATGGAGAATGAAAGGATTTAATTAAATCCTTTGATGTCCCTTGTAATATTACAACAAAGATGCGACTCAACATATCCATCCTTGATTTGATAAAGTTGGGCTTCTCGTAACAATGGGAAGTTTACTACTCCCTCCCTCCTAATTATTGTGATCTGGCATGAAGCAAGACTATGAAACTTGTCAGCTAAACAAGTATATGGGCTATAAATAATCTTGTTAAATAAAGACGTTACAGAATATAAAATGAATCATCCACGAAAGTGTTTATTATATGATTGCTTTAAACAATAGAAGAATGCACAACAAAATGACTAGCATTGATTCTCCATCTACATTTCAAATGCATTTGAAAAAATCAATTTTTTAACAGGTTGTCCACTACACAGCTCCTAAGAAAGAGGTATTATCAACAACACCATATGCCATGCCTGTGGTCAAGAACCTAAAAATATACAACACATAGTGGTTAACTGCAGGGTAGCCATGGAAGTTCGGTAAAAAAATTAATATGTAGCTTCACATTTTGATCAAAGTCTTAACAAAATAGTCAGTCAGACGAGGATAAAACAGGAATATGATTTGAAGCTATCTGACCATAGCTTGTAGTGACGGGAACAACTCTTTCCATCCGCATAGCTTGTAGGGATGGGAACAACTCTTTCCATCCGCAATCTGGCATCTGTGGATTAAAGGGAACAATACTCTCTCTAGAAAAGGAGGTTGACACTGCTTACCGTTGCCAATTTTTGTAGTGAAGCTATTCAAAATAGTCTACTAACAAACAAACAATAGAAAGGAAAAAATAATGTACTCAAAGTTGCAACAGAAAATGGAAACCACTGGATGAATTTACTTATAAACTCAAGAATAGAGAAACGTGTAGAAGCAAGCCAAGTCCAAGAGGGATCGACAGAGTAATCAGAGACAAACACAGAAATTGGATTATGGGGTTCAGCAAGAACATTCCATACACAACAAACACCTATGTTGAAATCATGGCTTTAAAAACAGGTTTGGTAATCCCAATAGAAGTTGAAATGGATTGTAGAGAAATCATCATGTTACCTAACACTAATAATCTTTATACAAACATAATTGAACGTGGAAGCTAGCTGATAATTAAAGCAGGATACCCACAAATAAACCATACCTTAACAACGTGGCAGACATCTAGCCAAACATGGACGCAACCTGGATGTTTTTGAGAACTTGATATTACACAATGTACCCCCTGGCTTTGCTATGTCTTTGTTTGAAATGATTGTCCAGGTACAAGATATCCTAGACAAATCAAGCTTATCTAATGAACTGTTCTAGTATTAATAAAAATAGCCCTTTTTCGATCCTGGGGGAAATAGGTAAGTTCAATAAAGGAGATGCACATAATAGCAGACGACAATAAGGTTTTGCAAAATAAAAGCCTTTTTGGGTTCTGTCTTGCTTTCCAGGTTCCATGCTCCCTTGTGTAATATGCTAAGTCAATACTGATGGCACATCATGGAGGGGATGGCCCTTACTGTTTCTTTCCATTATCCTTCGAGCAAGAGAAACTTGCTTCCCAACAGCAAATATGAATGCCTTTCCTTTTCCTCCAGCACCCCTGGCAGTTCTGCCAACACGACGTACATATTCACTAGGATCTCGAGGATAATCAAAGAGGACTACATGGTCTACACCTTCAAAGTCAATACCTCGGGATGCTCTGCAACATTGAGAGAACATCAGTTCAGATTTCTTGTCCCTTCTTCTAGCGAGGAAAACAACTGAAGTGCATCATCTAACTGACACACATAACTATCTAAAAAAATCTAGAAAGGACTTTGCTACAGCATACCTATCAGTGCACACCAAGAACAAAGAAATGTTCTCCACCTTTGAGCTACGGAACTCCTTCATGTTCGCAAGTCTGCTTTCTTGATCCAGTGCAGCATGGAATGGTAAAATTTTTATGGAGTATCCTTTCCTATCAAAGCGCTTCAATGCATTCTCAACTTTTCGGCAGCTATCAATCTGCATATGCATGCAGGATATAATTTGGAATGAGAATTGTCCAAAGTGAACCCAAGAGCAATAAACATACTTGCAGGAGGAGCTCAATTTTATTGACCTTGTTACAGAAGACAATTGTTTTTGGAACTGGGCTATCCTCCGCCAGTTGAAGTAGGGCATTCTTTTTGTTGAGAAAAGCTGTGTCCGGACTTTTTTCAGCTGTTTCATCTCCACTGCAATCTATAAGGACCTGGTAGTGCAAAAAACAGACAGCATCAGTCCCATAGTTATGAGGACAAGACATGACTCTATGCCCATATCAGTGTTTTTATGAGTATTGATGGAGAAGCCTCTCACTTCCAAATAGAAGGTAGTGTGGCTAATTTCATAAAACGATAAAAGTGTTGAGGATCTATAATGGAAGAAGGATAAGATAAAATAAAGACTTAAAGTAGTTCGTTAGATGAGTTTGACAACTAAAAGATGTCTACCAAAGAGAGACAGGCACTGACTGGATTGCAAAGCCTTGACAGGATGGAAGGAAGCATATTAATAAATCTTATTTAGCGACGGAGAAAGGAGACAAGAGACTATCACTAACCATCATACTAAAGAACTTCCCTGCAAACAAAGACTTCTAGAACAAGTCCTGTACATTCACGCTATCACATAATACGTCATTAAGCATACAGTAGAAACAGCTAAAATCTACTTGTAATATTTTGATTGTCCAAATGGTAAATAGTGCTTTAGCACAAAATAAACAAAAGGAAATCCTCCAGGTGTTGGCAGTTAGACTAGTTCTCTTCAAGAAAAGCTACCAACTTTTTCAGGTAGCTGTCTATTATTTACAGTGCTGAGAGCTGTTCTCTAATTTCTGTCGTTTTCTGGTTTCCATTTGAACTTTTTGTATTATAACATCCAAAATTTACTATCAAACAGTTTATCCATTTTCACTTGTACGCTTCCGTATTGATATTCTTTTTCTCCCAGCATGGAACAAAATTATGAAAATTCAATATTACTAGGATATAGACTGAGAAACAATCACCTCCATAGAACTTAGGTTGCAAAATAATATTGTTACCATAGTGTGAACAAAGAAAATGATATAGTTTAATTGCCGAAACATGAATATCAGAAGGTAAATTAAAGACGAAGATAAGTATATGGGAGGAGTGATGATCAATCCAACATATTAAAAGCAACAGGTATTAGAACTTAAAATTTCTAATGCTTGAACATCATGAACTGCACAATCAACTCTTATGCAAATCCAGGTAGGGAGGAGACGTGTTGGTACTAGATATCTATTGGATTTCCCTAGATTGCCAATGTTGGTTTACAATAAAGTATTTCAAGAAATGCAACATATCCACTCAATAACTTAGATAATGAAACTAAGCGCAAATTATTCTTTTTCATCCACAACGAAGATAATTGTTTTGCACTCTTTTTCATCTGCAAAGAAGATAATTGTGAGAAATACGTAACAACCAAAAAATCATCCAACATCACTCATATTTAATTTATCTCTTTTTCCTTCTTTTTATTGGTATCGGCATAGGGTGCTGGAAAACAAACCACCTAAATTTTCATTTCCAAATAGTTACTTCCATCTGTTCACTGATGGGATCCTACACCACTTTGTCTCAGTTGTATGAAACTCCACTACACCCAGTCCCTAAAGTATTATATTAAAGAAGGGCTCTTTGGGTCAAACTTTCTTCCTATCATACAGGAAAAAACGAAAAACAAAAAACATAGAAATGGAGAGTTCTTTCATTCTACTGATTGAAATCTAATTAGAAAAAGATTCTATCAATTTCTTTGAGAGGAGAATCTTTGGTATATCATTCAACTGTGCTAACAATGATGAAATGTTGATAAAATGATCGATCACATCAAACAACTCTTACTTGTCTCTTTTTCATAGACAGGAATAACAAGCTAGTGCACTCTGCTAGCATATGAGCTTAATCATTTATATGGAAATCAAGTTCTCATTTCAGTAAGAAGAGGAAATCCTAGATGTACGCATATTAACAATAATTTACTTTGACCAAGGCAGTCAAACCAGAAATTACAATTAGACATATCCTACAGCTGAAATAAGAACATTCAATTCAACTTTTCCTAGGAATCTGGAGGATTTAAATTTATAGCTGTAAAAATAACCCTTTTAAAGGTATTCTTATAAGAAAGCTTATACAAAAATATGACGGCGCCAGCTTTGACAAGAGAATATGGCTACAACTAGAAACTGATTTGCCGTTCAGTAAATTTGTAACGTTTTATAGGAGTAAAATAAGTAATACCTCTTCCAAGCCAGGGCTTGTACGGTGCATACCAGGACCAGTCACTAGTTCGCAATCAGGAAAACTTTCTATTAACTTGTTGTATATGTCCATGGGCAAAGTTGCAGTCACAAATAGATATTGTGTGATGATGGGTGATGAATTAATCAAGCATTGAAATGCAGTCTCAAAATCCTCATCATTAAAAAGGATGTCAACCTCATCCAGCACAGCACTGAACAAAGATAAAGATGAAGTGTTAAAACTGTATAAGTAACTGATATATCAGTTTCTGCTAAAGAAGTATATCAATTTAGAAAAAGGACATTTAAAAGCACCTATTTGTGTTGCTTAACAGTTAATGAAGCTAGATTGAACCAGAAGAGACCAGGATGCAAATCCCATTAAAGGAAAAACACTGGGTGATTTCCATCTGTCTAAGTTTGGATAGACAAAGTTACCGACTATTATTCAAAAAACACATGAAGATTAAGAAAGAGGAGCTGTGCAATTTTTTGGGGGTACAAGTAAAGTTGGTAAACTAAAGGGCGTCTGCAGCTATTAAATATCATGTAGCAACCGTACGGATGGCAGCTTCTCCTTATCAACAAAAAAGATAAAGAAAAAAGACACAGTGCTGACTTCTTTAACCTCATTGTTCTTTTTTTGCCATTACTTTTCTAGATAAAGGAACTTTTCACATCCCTATTTTTTTTTTTTGGGGGGGGGGGGGGGGGGGGGCAGCTTGCACGCACCTTGACTAGTTCCAGGGAATACCTGTCACCTCCTACTCTGACCTGATATCAGGTAATTCTATCAACCAAGGATAGGAGCGATGAGAAAAAAAATCACCTAGTGATTCTGTCTCTGTTGAAATTTGAACATGAGACCTCATGTTTCTCAATCCACTTCATCAACCACTAGGCCACACCCTTGGGTGCTTCTTTATTGATAAAGGTAACAGTTCTATTAATATCAACAGGTATATTATACCAAAACTATGTAGTCCCCCTCAAAAGAAGGTCAGTTACAAATTGGAGTTTTGTCTACTAAGATACTTACAAACTGTCTACAACAACAACATACCCAGTGGAATCCCACAAGTGGGGTCTGGGGAGGGTAGAATGTACGTAGACCTTACCACTACCTTGTAGAGGTAGAGAGGCTGTTTCCTGAGGACCCTCGTAACAAAAGCCCATAAGCTAAATAAATTAGATATGCAAAACAGGAAAGCGAGAAAAAAGGAAACAGAAAGAACGACTAATAACGAAAAGCACATGCTAATATGTAAATACGAGACAATTAACATATATAAGATAGATAATGACAACACCGGATAAAAACACGACAAATCTCCCTACCTTGCTATACCCCACGACAAGACATCAACCTAACCCTGCTCTAACCTATTAGCCTGTTACTCTAATTCGTGACCTCCACTCCTTACTATCTAAAGTCATGTCCTCGTTGAGATCAAGTTTCATCATATCTTGTCTGAGCACCTCCCCCCAATATTTCTACGGTACCTCTACTCCTCCGTGTAACTCCTAAATCCAACCTCTTACACCTCCTAACAGGAGCATCAGTACTCCTTCTCTGCATGTGTCCAAACCATCGTAGATTAGCTTCTCTCATCTTATCGGCAACAGGGGCCACCTCGGGCTTCTCCCAAATGGTCTCATTCCTAATCTTATCACTCCTGGTATGTCCGCACATTCATCTCAACATCCTCATCTCTGCGATCTGCATCTTCTGAACATGTGAGTTTTTTATTGGCCAACACTCCACCCCATACAGCAAAGACAGTCTAACCACCATCATGTAAAACTTACCTTTTACGTTTAGGTGGTATCTTCTTACAAACTGTCTAAAACATCAAATATATTTTTAGTTTGTACTATCAATTCCTATTTACACCAAAAATATTAGAGAGCTAAGCAATTCATCTTGAACTTCTGAATATTACATTGCTTGCCCTCAAAACATCTCTGATGCCGTTCTGTCCAAACAGACCACCAGATGCATGCAAGGACAATATTCCATCTTTCTTCTCTGTAAGCTGCATTTCCATCTCTATTCCAGCAGCTCAAAACATCCTTTATTCTACCTGGCATGACCCACTTGATTTTCCTTAGATTAGTGAAGAACTTCTGTGACTGATTTGTCCATTTAAAGATGGCTAAGTGTCACTGCCTGTCATTACAAAGGTAGCATCAGAGCATAACTGAATCCTTCTTCCTTCAAACTTTCATGAGTCGGAACTTTTTCTTAGGCTAAGATCCATGTAAAACAAGCTACCTTTTCAGGTATTTTCACCTTCCAGATCATCTTCCATGGCCAACCCCACCTGATTGTTGGAGGAATTAAGATCTCTGTAAGCAGAATTAACAGTGAATTTTCCTTTACCATCACACTACCAAACCAAACTGTCTTCCACTTCTCTCAAACCATTGAACTGGCCTACGGTGTTATAGAAATCAGCAATCCTGTCGATTTCCCAGTCATTCAGATATCTTCTAAGATTGAGATTCCATCCTTGTCCTATCCATACTTCAGCCGCTATTGCTTGTTGTTGCTCACGTTAAGTTTATATCTCTGGAGATATATGCTTTGGTATGTCCTTCCCTATCCATTTGTCATTCCAAAAGGATATTTTCATCCAATTCCACACCTTGAAGTCTCCCCTTGATTGGAAGATTGCCATACATTTTTGATGGATCTCCTGATACTGCAACCATATGGAGTTGTAAACAGTCACCACCTGTGTTATCTAGTTGCAGAAACCGCCTGATTCCTGTTCCGGAGCCCATAAATCACTCCCAGGCATTGTCCAGAGCCACTGGGCCTACTAGGACTCTTGGCGGGCTCGTTGCTGATGGGTTCCTCTTCTTCATACCTAGCTTATATAACCTTCTTTCAGAGCTGGTTATTTTCTGTTATTGTACCTCCATAACCATTTCATCGTTAGGCTTCTATTGTGAACCTTCATGTTCCTGACTTTGATTCCTCCATCTATCTTGGTTTTTGTCAGAATTCCCCACTTGACTAAGTGAATTTTTTTCTTATTTTCATCTTCATAGCCCTGCTAGAAGAAATTCCTCCTTAAAGTATCTATCTTTTGTATTACGTTATCAGGAGAAGAGAAAATAGACATCATATATGTAGGTAATCCGTCAAGCACACCGTTGATCAAGGTCAATCTTCCTCCCCCGGAGAAGAATTGACTCTTCCAGTTGGTCAACCTCTTTTCAGACTTCTCTGTTATCGCATTCCAATACCCCTCTTGATTTGCTCTTTGCTCCAATTGCCATGCCCAGATAGTTAGTAAGAAGAGCTCCCATTCTTCCATCCAGAGTATCAGCAAGTATTTGGAAGTATACAAGAAGTACACAAAAAGTAAAGAACCTATAAAGTGATATGGTTCTCTACAAAAGACACTCAATCCTCTATACATCCCGAAACAACAGCGATGCACCAAAAAATAAATGAGGGGATCGGAAGCTTCTCCCCAACCCAAAAATAAGTTCCTACCCCTTCAAAAGCCCTCCTATTTCTCTCTCCAGATGATCCTCATCAACACCACAGGACAACATTCCATGCCCTGCTCTTCCTCCTGCTTCTTCCAGCTTTCCAACAAAACAACAGTTCCTTCACAAATCTAGGCATCACTCAAGATATATCAAAACAGCTAAACATATCCCACCATGTCTCGTGGTCAAGCTGCAATATAGTAAAAGATGATCTATATCCTCATCCACCACCTTGCATAAGTAACACCAACTGATGCACACAATCTTTCTTTTCCTAAGATTTTTCAGCCATCAAACACCCCTCTAGCAACTAGCCATGTGAAATAACACCTTCCTCAGCCGTCAAGATCTCCATTGCAATACAAAACTTCCACAACAGTTATCGAATTAACTGAAGGATAAATGACTACTATTACAAAAGCAACAACACTCAAATATGCTAGACATTGGTGAAAGGTGATTGTACAATTTTATTTGATTTAAGACAAGTACTTGTAAGCCAAAGCCCATCAGACCTTACACAATACTCCCTCTGTTTCAATTTGTTCACCTTACTTTCTTGTTTAGTCCGTTTCAAAAGAATGTTTCTCCCTTTTCGCTCCACTTAGCCTTATCCCCCCTCTAGGGGTATTTTAGTGGTGGGTTCTTTTTATGGTAACTGTTTAATTCTAACTTTCCACGTGGCATGTTTAGCACCACAAGATCACAGGGTATTTTGATACATTCCCTACATATCTTTAATTTAAGAGCACAAGATTCAAAAGTCTTCTTTACTTTCTTAAACTCCGTGCTAAGTCAAAACCAGACAAACAAATTAAAATAGAGGGAGTAAAAACAAGACAGTTAAATATATCCACGAATAAACATCTCTCCCTCCAGCCCCAGCCCCCAAGTAAAAGTGAGAATTCAACAATTGCAGTAAAGACCCTAAAATGCAAGAAACTGAAAAATGGCTTTAACTACTCAAGAAAATGTAATACTACTGAGGCTAGTTAAACAGTTCTGACTATTCAAGGAAAATGTTAATACCACTTGAGGTTAGTTAATTGCAAGTAACCCTCCTTGATAAGAAACATAAACCGACCAGGAGTTGCAATAAGAATGTCTAACTCCTGTTTTAGGTTCTCCAGTTGAGTTCTCTGGCGAAAACCACCAGTAACCACCATAGAACGGAATAGAACACCAGATTTGGAAAATGAGCGGCAAGTATGTAAAACCTGGAAAAGTTGCAAGAGCACAGTAAGTTTGTTTTGTCATTTTGATAAGTAAAATACAGCTAAGCAATGAAAGTTCTTATGTATTAAAAAAAACACAATTCGAATTTCAGCATAGTCGATGCAATAGATTGTATGATGAGGCTTTGAATTAGGAAATCTGATTTAACTAAGAATGGAAAGTGGAAGAAAGTCTGTGAAACAAGCACTTCACCCTTGGAGCTTGGAAGAGAGATTCAAAGAAACCAAAAAAAAAAACTTTCGAAGCACAAACAGAAGATCCTTTCATCATGCAAAATATCAGGAAGTGCTAAGCCCAACAGTGTATTAGCTGATTGAGACAAAACATCCTCTAAAATTCCTAGTTACAGAATTTGGAAAAAGAGGGCCTCTGATGTCAAAATCATCAATTCTTGGTCAAAACGTAAAATTCTGACTGTATATACTATATAGAGAGCAATTTTAACTGGTGGGAGAAATTAATTGGGGTGATAAAGCATGATGAATACTATAACCTTTTGCAATTTTTGATAATCTCATATGCTTTATCCACACATTAGACTTACAATCAATACATACTCTAATTTACAAACATCTCAATCAAGAACTACTATTATAACCCAGTAAGTGGAGTCGGACGAGCTAAAGATTGAACTATTAAAAGAATGAGAAGGAAAAAAAAGGAGGGGAAGAAAAAGGTGAACAAATGACCCTGGATTTTCCTATAGAAAAGCTAAAAGCACCAAGCTGAATCATAACTGTTAGAATAGGAATAGGATTACATAGTCCTATTTAGAATTGGAATAGGAATAGTATTTATTTCCTAGTTGGATTTGATTAGGTTGTAGTATCTATAAATAGGGTCTTTATTTAGTAATGCAAATACACAATTCAATAATATATTTTTCTCCATATTTCTCACATGGTATTAGAGCATTGTTGAGAAGAAAACCAGTCAGTTCTGGTAACCGTCAGCTGGTGTGCATCGTTTTCTTTGTTTTGTGAGTGTTGTGCAAAACCAACACCACCACGAGGTGTGGTATACTCAGGCGAGCAAACCCCAGCAAGCTCCTCTGAGTTTTACTTGTTCACGCACCCTCACGCGCCGCCAGCAGTTTCAGATCTGCGTCTCCACGTGCCTTATGCGCCAGCGCGTGTACCTGTTTCCAGCAAGAATTTTTTTCGATTCTTTTTCAGCAGTGTCGCCTCTCCATTCTGAGGTTATCTGTGCAATTTTTTCCCAGATCCGATTGCGGGAATTAGGGTTCTGGCAACTTCAAGCAATTATCGTGATTGTTCAGTGTTTCCAGGCAGTTTTCCGGCCAATTTTTTTTTCAATTTTTTGACCAGTTTTCTTTTGGCTACAAAAGTTTGATTCTAAAGATGTACTTTGGATCGATATGTTTGACTTCAAAAGTACAAGAATAGGAAGTTCTAATCCTATGATTACTTCAGAACCATTAATGGCTATCTCCAACTACTTAACATGGGCTTCCTCGGTTGAATTATGGTGCAAATGTCAAGGTGTTCACCACCACTTAACAACCAATGCTTATGTGGTAGATGAAAAGAAAAAGGCTACTAAGGAATCTACAATAGCCAAAGCACAATGGGAGAGGGTTGATGCTCAATTGTGTAGTGTATGTCGATTGCGCAAGACACTCTATGGTCTGAAACAGTCTCCTCGAGCCTGGTTTGGAAAGTTCAACACAGTAATTCAAGAGTTCGGCATGACTCGTAGTTAAGTTGATCACTCTGTATTTATCAGCATTTTGCAGCAAATTTATGTATTTATTTGGTTGTTTATGTCGATGATATTGTTATCACTGGCAGTAATGAAGATGGTATCACTAGTTTGAAGCAACATCTCTTTAAGCATTTCCAAACTAAAGACCTTGGCATATTAAAGTATTTTCTAGGTATTGAGGTTGCTCAGTTTGGATCAGGTATTGTTATTTCTCAATGCAAGTATGCCTTAGACATCTTGAGGAGACAGGGATGATGGGATGTAGACCCGTTGACACTCCTATGGATTCGAATATTAAACTGCTTCCGGGACAGGGGGAGCCACTCAGTAATCCTGAAAGGTATAGACGAGTAGTGGGAAAGTTAAATTATCTCACAATGACTAGACCTGACATTTCGTTCCCCGTGAGTGTTGTAAGCCAGTTTATGACTTCCCTTTGTGATAGTCATTGGGATGCAATTATTCGTATTTTGCGATATATAAAGTCAGCACCCGAAAAAGGACTACTCTTTGAAGATCGAGGATATGAGCATATCATGGGATATACAGATGCTAATTGGGTAGGATCGCCCTCTGATAGAGAGTCTACATCTGGATATTGTGCATTAGTAGGAGGTAATTTGGTGTCGTGAAAGAGCAAGAAACAAAGTGTGGTTGCTCGGTCGAGTGCAAAGTCAGAATACCGAGCAATGGCTACAGCAACTTGCGAGCTTATCTGGGTCATGCAGTTATTGAGGGAGCTAAAATTTGGCGAAGTTGATCAGATGAAACTTGTGTGTGATAATCAAGCAGCCCTTCATATTGCATCAAATCTAGTGTTCCATGAAAGGACCAAGCACATTGAGATTGATTGTCACTTTGTCAGAGAAAAAGTACTCTCAAAAGATATTGTTACAAAGTTTGTGAAGTCAAGTGATCAGCTTGAAGATATCTTCACCAAGTCCCTCACTGGTCCTCGTATTAATTATATTTGTAACAAGCTAGGTGCTTATGATTTGTATGCACCAGCTTGAGGGGGAGTGTTAGAATAGGAATAGGATTACATAGTCCTATTTAGAATTGGAATAGGTATAGTATGTTATTTCCTAGTTGGATTTGGATTAGGTTGTAGTATCTATAAATAAGGTCTTTATGTAGTAATGTAAATACACAATTCAATAATATATTTTTCCCCATATTTCTCACAATAACAATGGTCTATTTGAAACTAAGGAAGGAATAGCACCTGTTTAGGTTTTTTTACCCTATGGTTTTCATACATTTTGAGATTCAGCTGCTAATAAAAATTAGTTAGCCAATGCGTTATTACAAATCCGTGATGGAAAGTGTACTCCCCCTGTACATATGGTAGAAAAGGTGCAAATGTTTTATATTGAAGATACACCATGAAAATTATAAAAATATAGCATGGAACCTTTGGCTATGAAATCAGTGCAAAATATTCTATTAGCAGTTCTCATACATCTTTGAGATGATTTAGGTGAAGTTGGAAAATATCACACCCGTAAAGGTATCTGCTGGTAATTAACTATGCTTCTTTTTCTCTCTTTTTTTATTTTTCTCGTTGTAGTTGGTGGAGGGTTGGGGAATAAGTGGCAAATGTTCCATTAGTGAAAGAGGAAATTTGACAAACCTGAGAAGCCAATTCAGCAGTTGGTGCCAATATTATAATACGAGGACTTTGAGATGACGGTTTGCTAAGTCCTTGAAGTTCTTCTTGCCTAAGACGTTGAATAAGTGGTAGTAGATAAGCCAAAGTCTTTCCAGATCCACTTTGATCAGATATTATGCAGCTCTTTCCGGCCATGATGGGTCCAAATGTCATAGACTGCAAGAAGTCTATAATTTAATCCTTGTATGAAGCATCAATAGAGACTTCTCAAAATAAAACATGGGAGGAGCCACTAAAAACAGATGACAGATTGAGACATGAAAAAATAATAAAAGCAGGAATTACTGGACCGTATTTGACGGAAATGAAGTACCACAGGAATCATTATATGAAATAAAGAATAACTTGAAAACATGCAGTTGAAATATTTTGAAAGCAGCCTATTCAATGGCCACGTACTAGTTCATTGAAGCAGAGGTAAAGAACCAAGATAGATATATTGATGAGGCAGTAACCTGTAAGCCTCGGTAGTATTTTCTTGTTGCTTTTGTTCATCTATAGTACCTTACCACTATCAAAATATATTGATGATGTAGTTCATACTATCATATACACGAGATTGTTGGCATGCTAACCTCCCTTATGCATTAGAACAGCAGCAAAGCAATCAGATAGCCTGGAACATTGACCATTCAATGCTGGAAATTTACGTTGCTCGGACTCTTCAAAATTGTTGTTGTGCACTACTTTTGGAACATCTGATACGCACGCAACAACATTTTTGACGAGTCTGAGCAATATAGCTGGAAATAAAGTAAATTATCTACCTGAATATGTGAAGGGCGCACAAAATGCTGATTCCTTAATGCTTCTATCATATAGTCACAGCATCCCATATCCCGAAAGGATTTTCTACTAAAGAAATTGTTCCTGTCATCCAAGTTTTGCCTTCCTCTGGAAATTTCTTCCCCCTTAGGTCTGTGATGAATTGATCTTCCACTACCCCATCCACGCAAGGAAGAAGCAGAAGCTTTTGCTCTTGCAGATTCTGCATCAAAATTACTGCTATAGCCTTCATCTTCCATTCTGATTACTTTTTGGGATTTTTTTCTGGATTCTAGATGTTGAATTTTGGCAAGAGCTTGAGGAACACTGAGAATTTGTTGCTCTTTTAACAGATCAGGTTCGCTATATGAATTTATTGGTGATTGAGAAGAGGCATCTCTAACATTGTGTTCATCATGATCAATAACATTATGTTCTTTGTTTTTTGTGTAGCTTTTTCTGACTAGATCTCTCATTCTTCGGAATTTCAGTCTGCCAAAGTTCCCTGTCGATCCCCTACAAGGAGCTGCAGAACCGTAACACAGAACTTCTCAGGGAAAACGATAGGAAAAAATTGCCAAGAACATTTGCAGATTTATTAGAGAGATACTCCGATGATGTCCCCCGGGAAAAAGTAGCTGAAAGCCACTTGACCTATATCCGATTATTCTTTTGACTTAGAAACAGAAAGTAATACATACCCAGAACGTTATGGCAGTTCTAATCCTTCAATACTCAGGTTATAAGCAGTTGGTGTATGTAAACTATCTGACAACTTGGCTTGGCAAGTGCCTAATAAATTAAATTGCATATCTTTTCTTTTTAATTGATAATGTAAACATGATAAATCTTAAGAAAAATGAACTTGGTACTTGGCCCTATTAGGAGGATAGGTAATTGGAGTGAAACAAACAACCAAGAAGATTGTTGCATATACTCTGTAAACAGCACCACACATTCCTTTCCTCTATACATTTTGGAACCGATAAGCTAAAAAACAGGTGTAAGCTTCATTAGTAGAAAACAGAGTGAAACAAATAAAAGAAGCCAGTATCTATTTTCCCGGATAGCTCATCTTGGCCAGATACAAATCATTTCCGAAGGAAAAAAGTACCCAATTAGCAACAAAAAACTCTCGATTGCGAGAGACCCTAAAGTCCAAGCTTGTGCTTTAATTAACAGTTAATACTGTATTTAAAAAGAAAAAAACGAAAGATATTGAAAATTACCTTGATTGACAGTGGTGTGGTTGTTTTTGGGAGAAGGGAGAGGTTTCCAAGAGAGAACTTCGTTGGAAGGGATAGGAGAGTTAGAAATGTCATCTTCAGAACCTCCCCAAACAATAAATTTTTCTCCAGTGTCTTCATCTATGAGCTGGTAAGCCCCAGGAGTGTTCATAGGCATACGAGTGTACGTAGCTTTGGTTGCAAACACAACCCTTTTGCACTTCCTACTTCCAACATTAACATTCCCAGATGGCTTTTGGAATTTGAAACATCCAACTGTCAAAGCTGGGGGTCTTGGTGCAGCAAGCATTGTGCCTTATTTTCGGAAAAGCCAGCAATTCACAAAACAAATGCAATGCATATGTATAGGATGAATGTTTGTTGTGGATAATTGCAATTTAAACCTTGCGGCTCCTTTGGTACAAAAATAAATAACTTAAAATTAGTAATGTTGGGATCAGTAATACAAAAAATATTTTTTATCAATTATTTGTGTCATTATTTCCATCTAATGTTGTATTTTTAAAACTCTACAAAAAGCTTATTTTCAATTATACCCTTGAATTATTATAAGATTTTCTATTTCATGTAATTAGATCAAAGTAAAAAAAAATTGTGGCTTCCAACTAATTAGAAACAATAATTTTATCATCATATTTGTTATTTTCTCACTTAAATTATTTGAGAATAAATAGTTGTGACCTTAATAAATTCATCACTATTAAAACGTCAATTTTTAGTTTAATAAAGATAGATCATCTATTATTAAAATTGAAAAGATGGTAAATAATTGTAAAATAAACAATCTATATTTACACATACAAATTTGGAAGTTGCAATTTTAATATAGTGTTTATATTTTATAAGGTCACTCAACTTTGAGAATATATCTAACATCATTGAACTTTGTTTTGTATCAATAAAATCACTCAACTAAATTAATTATAAAAAAAATGACATGACAAAATATTTTTGTCTATTATATAAATATGAAACCACAAATAAATAAAATTTGTAAGCTAATTTATTTAAATAAATTTACTAGTACAAAACTACAAAATAAAAAATAAAAAATCTAGAAAATAAAAAGAAAAGTGTAAAAGAATATGAGGGATATTTTTGTCTTTATATATTTAATCACATGGTATTAAATTCAAGGTATTAGTTAATACCACCAAATGGGAGGTATTAGTTAATACCATGTATGGGGTATTAACTAATACATGGATTAGTTGTACATACCAAACATAATATTAACTAATACCATATATAATACATGGATTAATTTTTCTAATACATCCTACCAAACGACGCCTTAGCGTTAAAAATAATAAATAAATTGCATGAAATGATTTTTACATGTAGGGTGTGTTTGGTATGGAGGAAAACATTCCTTGTGAAAATATATAGTTTGTGATACTTCATTCGTATATTGATACCGTATCGGTATTGTATAGGATTGAAGCTTAATTATGTGTGATAGTCCATTGATATATTGATATCGTATCGGTATCATGTGGTTTTGAACTCTTTTTATAAGAAATCAAACGATTAAGATCACAAAAATTATTTATTAAACTCTAAATTTAGTAGAAAATATTCCGTCGGTATATAGATACACTATCGGTATTATATAATATTGAACTCTCTTTTCTTAATAAATAAAATAATTGAGAGAATTATTAAAGTAACAAACTTATTTATTAAATTCTAAATTAATAGAAAACATATTTTTTATGATACTTTGTCGGTATATTGTTATCATATCATATAGGACTAAGTTTAATCCTCTGTGATACCTTGTTGTATATGTATACCCCATTGTTATATCATACAAAGTGAGTGTTGACGTCAGTATGATATCAATGCACGAATTTAATAGTAAGGGATATAAATGTAAAGGGGCATATGGATATAAATAGTTTGCTTTAAAGGGGCATATATTTAGTTTTCCCTTTTTCTTTTTTCATTTTCTCACAAATTTTACAAACTACTTTATTAATGTCTCACAAATTTTCTCAATTCTCAATATCTCTTGTTGATTATAAATTTTATTTTTGCGCTATTGGATAATTTGAAGTATTTTGCAAGCTTCAATTGGTATATCTCAATTTTGACTTTTGGTTATACATCTACTTTTATGCAGACATTCAATATATTCGTTTCAATTTGAATCTCTTTATTTATTAAATTACTATATTTATTATTATATTTATCTTGCTTGTTTTATTATATTTTAGTTATTTCAAACTTTAAATATGGATTCACAAAAAAATAGTGGAAAAATTAGTGTTCGCAAAAAAAAAAATCTACTAGTAAGGTGGAAGTAGTTCTAAACAATTGTCACTTAAATTGTAAGGACCTGGACTTTGTACAACCCTAATGGATCTTGGAAATTTGGTTCCAGAAAGTTTTGGACCAAGGTGATGCTTCAGGTAAGCCTTCACGGTCCGTGTGAAGGTATACGGACCCCGTGTAGGCTCCTTGAAGAGGCCCTTGGCTTTGTGTGGGGTGTATTGGATTTGATGTGGAGTTTGGAACAAAGGCTTACCTCATATGGATCCCACATGGTCCATGTGACGCATCACGGTTCGTGTGGTGGACCGTATAGGTAGCCTCGGCCATGAAAATCCACATTTTGGCCAAGGCATTTCACCAATGGACCCTCTTACGGACCGTATAGTCCTTCACGGTCCATGAGGCCCTCCATATGGGCACTGGAGTGAAAATTTTCTAAGTATTGGATCACCGACATGAAACTTTGTCAACAAGAATTTTCTAATTGAAGCTTCACAGAGGAGTATACGGTCTGTATACCTTGGTACAGACAATGGAACCATCTGTACGTATGGGTGCCAACGTTCAATTTTCTAAGTATGGAATTACCGTCTCGGACCTTCTTCAGGATAAATTTTTCTAAGTGTTGGATCACGGAGCAAGTACACAGTCTGTATACCCTTACAGGAACCATATACCCTCCCTTGAGACTCCTGGCAACATTTTTCTACTCGTTTTATTAATGGCATTTTCGTAAATATGGTTTATCCTTAAGGTTCTTTTGTGACTTTCTATGCTACCTAAAGACATTCAAATGACCTATATTCTATTTTTCTCATTCAAATTCATTCATACACTTAGAATAATATTGAACTCTCTTAAGAACTCCTCCCAAAGGCTCTAGTAGAGAATTAGCTTGGGATTCAAGGAAGGACTTCAATCTTCATCAAATTCTTCCTACTTCTTCTTGGTGAACTTAGGTATGTGGGATTGATTCTTGCTCCCTTTCGACCAAGAAGATCCGAATTCTTTTACACTTAATTTTATGAAATTTAGCTTACTTTAATTATGGGTTTTGAAGATTATTATTTATTAAATTCAATTGAGGTATGAGCTATGCTTTATTGTTGATTTTAAATTGATTCAAGCCCTAATATGTTGAATTGCCTAATTATTATGAAGATTTGAATATGCATTATCCCTTTAAATTTTGATTTGAGCATGGGTAATCTAAATTGTGATTTAAATGTGAATTTTACTTATGAATTTACTTGAATTTCATATTATATTGTTGATTTTAGATTGAATCTATATTTCTCATGTCAATCTCACATCATTCATGACATATGCATTCATGAGTATTAAATTTTATGAAGGTTATGAAGTGGGTTAAGCCCAATTATGTTTTATGAATATGATTTGGATGAAAGTTTGGTTATGACAAGAATGTGATCACATATATATCTACGATATGGCTCTTTGAGCAACTCCGGGTGTTTATACCATTTTGATATATGCGAATGAGCTATTCCTATGCATAAATGTTTGATTTGAAGTATGATTTGGCTTTTTAGCCCTAGTATGTATGATTATGAAGGATGTTTGGCTTTTAACCCTAAGTATGCATTTGAAATGATTCGATAAGGCTTGCATCTCTTTTGAAAGCCAGAGGACTTAGAACCGAGAGGACCTTGAGATTGGAGGCTTATCCCATTAGTTGAGGCATGACCCACTAGAAGTGAATCTCATTGTTCCATAACTATGTGCCAACCATAGGTATGTGTTTATGAAAATCCTATCTGAAATGGGGGTGCCCATAAGGAAGGTTAACTCTCCGAAATGGGGGTTCCCGTAAGGAGAAGTATGATATGATATTAAAATCCTATCCGAAATGGGGGTGCCAATAAGGAAGGTTGCTTCTTCGAAATGGGGGTGCTGTAATGGGAAGTATGGTTTACCTTTGGCAAATAAACCACCTCTTTACCGGTGTGGGAATTACATCGAGATTCTAAGTAATAGCTCGCTTGGTCTTATATATGTCGGTTGAGGTCACATCCCCTCTATATATGAGCATTATTGCATTTCATGCATTATGAATTTCATGGCATATTGTTATATCACGTTCCTTTGCTATATATCTCCTTCTATATTATGTTTTCTTGTTATCTAACTTTGAATGTAGGTATGGTAATTCATATGCATTGCATGCCCGCATACTTAGTACATTCAAATGTACTAAATCATACTTTTTTCCTACATAATCTAACCATGTAGGGACTGGAGATTACCTTCATCCATCGTACGACGGCTAGATTGGATCTTGAGATAGTTGTTGTGGTGAGTCATCTTCCAAGGACAAGCCACCATTCCTCTAGCTATGGTGCTTTTGTTTATGTTATTTACTTTGAGAGTGAGCCCGGGACATGTCTTTGCCTCCGTTCAATCTTATGATTAAAAGCATTGTTGGACATCTTGTAGCCTCTTGTATAGATATATGTTATGTGTTGTATTCAGAGATTATATTTTTGGTTATGGCTATCTATTCAAATATGATTAGTATGAATCGCTTAAGAGTATTATGATATGGATTTATGATGTGGAAGTGTGGCAGATCCTAAGTCCCGTTTTGCCCCCATAGAGTGAGTCATACTTACCTTGCCCCTTAGTCCTTATATGTTATATGTTATGTGAATCAATATTAATCTCTATCCTTATGACATCCCCATAGCGTGAGTCTTACCTTCCCATCCCTTAGAACTATGTGTGTACTATTTACATACGCTTCCGAGCCGATGATGTGATTATGGATACTTTGAGGCTTATTTGGGGACTCTCGGGTTCCCATTCCCCGTGTCACTCCTAGACCCTAAGTTCGGATCATGAAAAGCTTGATATTAGAGCACTACATTTGTAAATGATCCTCAAAGTCCAACATGTTGCGTTGAGTAGAGTTCTATTCATAGGTGTGAAGTGCATCATGCCTATGAGTAGGAGGCTATGATGGCGTTCTAGGAATTGTCTTACTTCTTCATGTCTTATGTCATGCTTTGGACCGTATATTAAGGTTTCCTAATCTTGGTGATGTCTTTGCTACATTACGAAAGATGCCTCCATGAAGAGCTCCCCTACAAAGACTGGCCCCGGCTAATGAGGACCAAGTTCCTCAAGGGCCAATGGAAGAGCCTATCGATAATGGTAAATATGGTACAACTTTTTCTATGCTTGCACAAGTGGTGAATTCTTAGACTAGGCAGGCTAGCCTTCCTCCTCATGATCCCACTCTGGCTTCTAGGGTGAGAGATTTCACCCAGATGAATCCTCTAGTGTTCTATGGTTGAAGGCTGATAAGGATGCTCAAAAGTTTATTGATGAGCTCCCTAAGGTGTTGACTGTTATGGGGGTAACTTCTGAGGAGAAGAATGAGTTCGCCGCATATAAGTTGAGGGATGTGGCTCAAGTGTGGTACACTTAATAGTTGATGGAGAGGGCTTGTGGTAATGCTGTTAATTGAAGAGTTCAAGTTTGCATTTATAGATTGTTTATTCCGTCTTGAACTTAGTAAAGCTAAGATGACAGAATTTATCAACCTCAAACATGGTAGTATGAGTGTGATGGACTATGCCCTCAAGTTCACGAAGCTCTCAAAATATGCTCCCAAGCTTGTGGCTGACCCCATGCAGGAATGCACAAGTTTATTTCTAGGATCTCTGACTTGGTTATGAAAGAATGTTATATGACTATGCTTATTTAGGATATGGACATCTCTAGGCTCATGACATATGCTGAACAGATTGAGGGAGAAAACTCAAGAATAATAGGGTGCATGATTCTAAAAGGGCCTGTTATGATGGTGGGTTCTCCATCTCCAAGGGTGGTTGTTATAGTCTCTTTCAACAGGTCTAAGGTTCTAATTCAAGTGTTGCCAATTCTAGAGTGCCTCCTCCCAAACATAGGTTGGAGGTTGGCCAATGCCTCCTCAGTATACCACATGTGAGAAAAATTACTCGGGTGCATGATATAAGAACTTAGGTGTTTGTTTCGGGTGGTGATATGAGCCACAAGATTGCTCACTGTCCTAAAGCTTCCTAGAAGGGTTAGGGTCACGTGGCTCAAGGAGATCAAGGCCGGTAGAGAGCTCTGTAAGGTGGTGCCCCAAGAAACAACTGGTTTTATGCTTTGCATGCTTGTTAGGAAGTTGAGGAGACTCTAGATGTTGTGACTGGTAAATTAAAAGTCTTTGATTTTGATGCTTATGCTTTGCTTGATCTGAGTGCAAATTTATCTTTTGTGACTCCTCTTTTGGATATTATGTTTGGTTTGAGTCCTGAAATCTTGAGGGAGCCTTTTCAGTCTATACTCCCATGGGTGAATCTATGTTTGCTTGCAGATTATCGGGGTTGTCCTATTTCTATTTTGCATAAGGTATTCTCGTGTGATCTTGTAGAACTTGAGATGTTTGATTTTGATGTTATTCTCGGGATGAATTGCTTGCATGTTTCATACGTCTCTATAGATTGTAGAACCTAGAAAGTCAAGTTCCAATTTTCGGATAAGCCTATTCTTGAATGGAAGGGTAGCGACTCCGCTTTTAAAGGTCAGTTTATTTCCTACCTTAAGGCCCAAAAGATGATTTTTGAGGGGTGTATTTATCATATTGTGAGGGTTGAGGATGTGGAGTCCGAGTCACCTACTCTTGAATTATTTCTAGTGGTGAATGAGTTTTCAGATGTGTTTCTTGAAGATTTTCCTGGTATTCCTCCCGAAAGGGAAGTAGACTTTGGCATACATCTTCTCTCGGATACTCAACCTATCTCTATTCCTTTCGGATCTCTATTCCTCCTTATCATATGGCACCGACTGAGTTGAAAGATCAGTGGAAGGACTTGCTGAAGAAAGGGTATATTAGGACAAGTATATCTCCATCGGGTGCCCTGGTGTTATTTGTAAGAAAGTAAGATGGGTCTCTTCGGATGTGCATTAATTATAGGTAACTGAATAAGGTGACCATCAAGAATAAATATCCATTACCTAGGATCGACGACTTGTTTGATCAACTTCAAGGGGCCACCCATTTCTCAATGATTGACCTCCATTCCAGTTATCATCAATTAAAGGTTAGGGAGTGTGATATTCCCAAGATGGCTTTTCAGACTAGGTATGGGCATTTTGAATTTGTGGTGATGTTGTTTGGTTTGATAAAGCTTCGGTCATGTGTATGGACCTTATGAATCAGGTGTTTAAGCCATTCCTTGATAGTTTTGTGGTTGTCTTCATCGATGATATCCTTATTTATTCTTGGAGTGAGCAGGAGCATATGAATCATTTAAGATTTGTTCTTCAGACTTTGAGGGAGAAGAAATTATATGCTAAGATAAGCAAATGTGAGTTTTGGTTGGGTAAAGTTACTTTTCTTGGTCATGTGGTATCCGGTGATGGTATTTAGGTTGACCCAAAGAAGACTGAGGTCGTGAAAAATTGGCCTAGACCATGATCCCTTCAGATATTCGAAATTTTCTTGGGTTAGCTGGTTATTGTAGAAGGTTTGTTGAAGGTTTCTCATCTATTGCATATCCATTGACCAAGTTAACTCAAAAAAAGGCCAAGTTTGTATGGTCGGATAAATGTGAGAAGAGCTTTCAAACTTTAAAGGATCGGCATACATCAACTCCTGTCTTGACTTTACCGGATGGCTTAGATAGGTTTGTAATACATTGTGATGCTTTTCGAATTGGGCTGGGTTGTGTGCTTATACAACATGGTAAGGTGATAACTTATGTATCAAGGCAATTGAAGGTGTATGAGCGTAATTACCCAACTCATGATCTTGAGTTGGCGGCGGTGGTGTTTGCCTTGAAGATTTGGAGACACTATTTGTATGGGGTGCATGTTGATTTTTTTATCGATCACAAGAGATTACAATAAGTATTCACTCAAAGGGATAACTTGAGGCAAAGGACATGGTTGGAACTCCTTAAGGACTCTGACACGAGTGTACAATATCATCTTGACAAGGCAAATGTTGTAGTTGATGCTCTTAGTAGGCTATCTATGGGAAGTGTGGCTCATGTTAATGAAGGGAAGAAGGAGTTCACAAAGGATGTCTACCATTTGGCTAGGTCGGGTGTTAGGTTGGCTGACTCTAATGATGGTGGTATTCATGTTTAGAATGGGGCCAAATCTTCCATAGTTGTTGATGTCAATGCTAAGCAAGATTGAGAACCATCATTGGTTGAGTTGAAGAAGTTGGTCGCTGAAAAAAGGATAGAGGTTATCTCCCAAGGGTGAGATGGTGTCCTTCGGTATCAAGATCCGTTGTGCATTCCAGATGTGGATGATCGTAGGAGGGTGATCATGAGTGAAGCCTATTACTCTCATTACTCTATTCACCTAGGATCTACCAAGATGGTATGAAGAATGATATAGCCAAGTTTGTATCTGAATGTCCTAATTATCAACACGTGAAGGTAGAGCACCAAAGACCTGGTGGTTTGGTTCAATATATTGAGATTCTTACTTGGAAGTGGGAAGATGTGAACATGGATTTTGTGGTTGTTTTGCCTCGGACCCGAAGGCAATTCTCTGACTTTGGGTTATTGTTGACCGGATGACTAAGTTGATCATTTCCTACCAGTCAAGACTACCTTTAGTGCTGAAGATTATGCAAGGTTGTACATCGAAGAGTTGATGAGGTTGCTTGGTGTGCCTAGTTCTATCATATCAAATCGTGGCACCCAATTTACTTTACACTTTTGGAGGTCGTTTCAAAGAGGATTTGGTACTAAGGTGAAGTTGAGTACCGTTTTTCATCTTCAAATCAATGGATAAGCCGAGAGGAAAATTCAAACTTTGGAGGACATGTTGAGGGCTTGTGTGTTGGAATTCAAGGGTAATTAGGATGATCATCTACCATTCATTGAGTTTGCTTATAATAATAGCTTTTATGCTTGCATTGGTATAGAACAGTTTGAGGCTTTATATGGTAAAAGATGTAGATCTTTAGGGGAGTGGTTTGAGTTGGGAGAGATGGCTTTGATTAGCCTGGATTTGGTGTTGGAAGCTATGGAGAAGCTGAAGTTTATTAGGGATATGTTGAAGAAGGCCCAAAGTCGCCAAAAGTCCTATTCGAATGTTAGAAAGAGGGATCTTGAATTTCATGTTGGTGATTGGGTGTCTGTGAAGGTCTCACTCATGAAGGGTGTGATGCATTTCGGTAATAAAGGCAAGCTAATTCCCCGGTATATAGGTCCTTCTGAGATTGTTGAGCGGTTTGGGAATGTGGCTTATAGGTTGGACTTACCTTTGGATTTGAGCTCTACAGACCTGGTTTTCCATGTGTCTATGTTGAGGAAGTTGGTTGGTGATCCTAGTACCATTGTGACTTTGGAAGGTGTTTAGGTTGAGGAGAACTTTTCTTATGAGGAAGTTCCGGTTGTGATTTTGGATAGGCAAGTGAAGCGGATACGTAACAAGGATGTGGCTTTGCTTAAGGTGCTTTGGAGAAATCAACATGTGGAGAGTGCCACATGGGAGGCAGATTTGGATATGATGAAGCGATATCCCTATCTTTTCCAATCTACTCAAGCCCAAGGTATTAGGTTCTTTCTGTTCCAAGTGGTCCTAACTCTTCTACTCTTGAGTTTCATGACATGACATGCATACATGTGCACAAAAATGACTTTCTAATGTTTGAATGATTTGAATACACATTTTGATATGAGTTTTAATGACTTTATGCTATTCAAATGATGAAATATGCATTGTATCTTGTGATTGGATGTTTTATTTTCTAAATAAAGCCTTTCATGCCGTGTTTTAGTACATTCGAGGACAAATGTTCCCAAGGGGGAGATGATCCCAGACTTTGTACAATCCTAATGGTGTTTGGAAATTTTGTTTCGATTTTAGACCAAGGTGACGCTTCAGGGAAGCCTTCATAATCCATATGTGGGTGTACAGACCATGTGGAGGCTCTTTGAAGTGGCCCTTGGCCTTGTGTGGGGTGTGTTGGCTTTTATGTGGAGTTTGAGACCAAGGCATACCACACATGGACCCCACACGGTCCGCGTGTGGACCATATGTGTAGCCTTGGCCTTGAAAATCCATATTTTGGGCAAGGCATTTTACACATGGACCCTCTTACAAACCATATAGTCGTTCACGGTCCGTAAGGCCCGCTGTAGGGGCATCAGAGTGAAAACTTTCTAAGTATTGCATCATCGTCTTGGCACTTTGTCAACAAGAATTTTCTAAGTGAAGCTTTATGGAGGAGTATACCGTCCATATACCTTGGTATGGACCGTGGAACCATCCTTATGTGAGCCAACATTCATTTTCTAAGAATGGAATTACCGTCTCGGTCCTTTGTCGGGATGAATTTTCCTAGTGTTGGATCACGGAGCAAGTATATGGTCTGTATACCTTTACATAGGTCGTATACCCTCCACTGAGACCCCTAGTAATATTTTTCTACTCGTTTCATTAATGGTGTTATCATAATTATGATTAATCCTAAGGTCTTTTATGACTTTTTATGCTACCTAATGACACTCAAATGACCTATACTCTATTTACCTCATTCAAATTCATTCATATACTTAGAATTATATTGAACTCTCTTAAGAACTCCTCTTAAAGGTGCTAGTGGAGAATTAGCTTGGGATTCAAGGAAGGGCTTCCATTTTCATCAAATTCTTCCTACTTCTTCTTGGTGAACTTAGGTATGTGGGATTGATTCTTGGTCCCTTTCAACTAAGAAGACCTGAAGTCTTTTACACTTGATTTTATGAAATTTAGCTTACTGTAATCATGGGTTTAAAGATTAATGTTTTTTTAAATTCAATTGAGGTATGAGCTATGCTTTATTGTTGATTTCAAATCGATTCAAGCCCTGATATGTTGAATTGCCTAATTATTATGAAGATTTGAATATGCATTGTCCCTCTAAAGTTTGATTTGAGCATGGGTAATCTAAATTGTGATTTGAATGTGAATTTTGCTTATGGATTTACTTGTCTTTCATATTGTATTATTGATTTTAGATTTAATCTATATTGGCCATGCTAATCTCACAACATTAATGGACCTATGAATTCATGAACATTGGATTTTATGAAGGTTATTAAGTGGGTTAAACCCAATTATGTTTTATGAATATGATTTTGATGAAAGTTTGGTTATGACAAGAATGTGATCACATAAATGTCTACGATATGATGCTTTGAGCGACACTAGGTGTTTACACCACTTTGATATATGTAAATGAGCTATTCCTATGCATGAAAGTTTGATTTTTAAGTATGATTTGGCTTTTTAGCCCAAGTGTGTATGATTATGAAGAATGTTTGGCTTTTAAGCCTAAGTATGCGTTTGAAATGATTTGATAAGGCTTGCATCTCTTTTGAAAGCATGTATATGTATATGTATATGTATTCTTGTGGGATGACGACTTAGAACCGAGAGGGCCTTGAGATTGGAGGCTCATCCCGTTAGTTGAGGCATGACCCGCTAGAAGTGAATCTCATTATCCCATAACTATGTGTCAATCATAGGTATATGTTTATGAAAATCCTATCCGAAATGGAGGTGCCTGTGAGGAAGGTTAACTCTTCGAAATAGGGGTGCCTGTACGGAGAAGTATGATATGATATGACAATCCTCTCTGAAATGGGGGTGCCCATAAGAAAGGTTTCTTCTGGGAAATGGGGGTGCCCGTAAGGGGAAGTATGGTTTACTTTTGGCTAGTAGACCACCTCTTTATCAGTGTGGGGATTGCATCAGGATTCCAAGTAATAGCTCGCTTGGTCAGTTGAGGTCATATCCCCACTATAAATGAGCATTATTGCATTTCATGCATCACGAATTTCATGGCATATTGTTATATTACTTTCCTTTGCTATATCTCTCCTTCTATATTATGTGATCTTGTCATCTAACATTAAATGCAAGTTTGGTAATTCTTATGCATTGCATGCCCGTATACTTAGTACATTCAAACATACTAACACATACTTTTTGGTTACATGATCTAACCATGTAGGGATCGCAGATTACCTTCATTTACCATACGACGACTTTATTGGATCTTGAGATACTTATTGTGGTGAGTTCTATTTTCTAAGGACAAGCCACCATTACCTATGGTGCTTTTGTTTATGTTATTTACTTTGAGGGTGAGCCTGGGACATGTCTTAGCCCCCGTTCTATCTTATAATTAGAGGTATTATTGGACATCTTATGGACTCTTGTACGTATATATGTTTATGTTTTGTATTTGCAGATTATATTTATGGTTATGGCTCTCTATCAAATATGCTTAGCATGAATTGTGTGAAACCCCGTGTTCCTCGTCTTCCATATATTTATTGGGTGGCATGTCATAAAAGACGTAAATGAATTTGGATAGAACCTAAGGATAATATGGCTGCCAATAAGTGGTAACGTCAAGGACCTAAGGTTTTAAGCCAAAGGAATACCCTAAATGCACATTCGGGATTAAAGAAATGACCCTAGTGGCACCTTGCCCTTTCCAGAGGGATTAAATTAGGTTTCACTTTTCGGATGGGACTAAAAGTTTATAATTTGCTAATAGTTAAGTTATTTTAATAGCACAAAGGCCATACATTAAGTTTTGGAATCAAGAAAGTTGCAAGATAAAGGTTGGCCAAAGTTACCATAAGTTTCTTTATGGAATCCTTCTTAAATTTGGGTCAAATGTAACAGGCCATATCTCCCAAAATATAAGGAGTTAGAAGGTCTATGACCCATCAAATTGAAGATCTATGAATCCTGTTTTCAACATACAAAATCGCGCATCAAACCGACCTCAGAATAACATGTTATGATAGTTACCAAGACTGCCTGAGCAGGAAATTGGGTCGTGGGTCGAGTCGGGTTGACCGAACTTAATGTCGGCTAATTTGAGCTTTTTAAAGCTCAAATCAGTGCCATTTCGTCCCCCAACAGCTTATAATTGAAGGAAAAGTTCCCTCAAGGTGTCAAAGAGATTTGAGTAAGTTTTTCGCATTTTTACTATTAACATTTGTCCGTGTGCCTAGAAATGCGTGCTTACAATTTGCAATTATTTTCCCTTCGTATTAGCTGTGTTTGGGACTATAACAAAAGTGGTGTTCTTTCTGGTATTGTTGATTTGCAGCTGGCATGTTTAGGTAGCAATTTTGGAGCTCTTTTACAGTCATTTTTACGAAGTTTTATGGACATTTCCTCGCGTAAATGTTCCTTGCCGAATCTGGTCATTAATGCTAAATTTTTTACTATTTATAGGTGTCTTTAAGCTGCATATATATAGTCGTTGTGAAGCGTAGGGCGTAAGGAACAACTTTCGTGAAGAAACTTTTGGCAATTGGACATTCGTTGGAGAGGTATGTTAAGGCTAAGCTCCGTCCCTCCTTTTAGCACGAAATCTGGGAAGTTTCCCAAAACGTCAAATGCAATGTCTTACTATTCTGTTGCTAGAAAGACCTTCTATGAAAGACATTGAGATTACAACTGAGTTATTCTCATGATTGTATTAGGTTGAAATTCCATTCGTTCGCTTAGACTAGACATTTTATATCTATATATCATTTATTTTGTTTTCCCGCCTACCTATTCATATGTTTGAGGTGTTTCTTTTTTTAGTTTAGTGCTATCAAAATAAATGTAGACTATGAAGGGAATGTAGTATTCATAATTAGTTCTTCTGCCATACAAAAAATACGGTTGAGCTACTTAACAAGTAACGCATTGACTTCCAATAATCTCTAGTGTAATGCTCCTATTTAAACTACTAAGGCACTTAATTCTTTTTAAATACTTTCCTTTACTAATTGACATGGGACCAAGTATAAGCATTATGTAAAGCAACCTTTATAAACATTTTCAAAGTCAAGGCTTCACTCTAAATGTTGGGTTAATTTTCCAAACTTATTAAAAAGACATATAAGATCCCACGATTCATGTGTATATGCTATGACAACAATTATGATGTTATGAGTATAAGTGTACCAATGAGCCAAGATTGGCTAAATGATAATGATTATGATGTTATGAGAATAGGTGTATCGATGAGCTAAGATTGGCTAAGTTCTTGCTATGGCCTACAATGTGCATTTAATATTCAAATCATACATTGCACGTCATGCATGGACTTCGAGCTATAATCAAAGGTATGGGGCCTATGGTACAAATGGCCACAGGTTGGCAAATATGATGCCGGTTAGCTACCGAAAAGGATCACCATTGCTAGCATTTGGTTGGGTATGTCATACATTTGCATCTATATATATATATATATTCACGACATGCGATACTCGAGCATACCCTGCATATTTGATTACTAAGAGGTTGATTATTGGCCATTAAGGTTACTTAAGTTTTGGTTACAAGTGGTATTTCTATTACTCTTTTTACTACTGTTATCTATGGTTTCACATTCTGCCTTACATATCGGTACATGTATATTTGTACTAATGTCCCGTTGCCTGGGGACACTACATTTTATTTTGTGCGTGCAGGTTTAGGTAGGGACTCTGATCGACCCCTCCACTAGGATCCCAGTTCAACTGTGAGTTGGTAAACTCCATCTCTTCTTGGAGCTTTCACATGATGCTTAGTTTTTGTTATATAGTTTGGTATAGTCGGGGCCCTATCCCGACAGTATTAGTGGTTTTCTTAGAGGCTATTGTGGACATGTTATTGTGGGTTGGTCCTTTTGTGCCTTTCAGTCTCTAGTCATAAGATTGGCATGTATATATAGTGTGTGCGATTACCTCTATTGTGGCAGCCTTGTCGGCTAGCTAGTATTTTATCATTTTGGTTTATTTATCTTAATGTACACGATTTGCTGTTGACCAGGTCATGACCTAAACGGTCCCGGTTTAGTTTGTTTACTAAACATTATGCTGCCTGATTTTCTTTTGGTCCCTAGTTTAGTTAACTAGCATATTTAGTGGCTTACTCGACCAATAATGGTATAGGGTGTCAGTCGCGCCTCCCCTCTCTTTAGGGCGTGACAAACATGGTATCAGAGTAAGTCGTGTCCTAGGGAGTCCACAATGTCGTGTTCGAGTAGTGTCATGCTTATGGGTGTGTTCTGCACCACACTTATAATCAGGAGGCTATGAGGCATTTAGATTAGTTACCTTTCTTTCACTTAATAGATTGTGTTATAGAGAAAAGTTATAGGGACATATGAAATCTTAATCATGCTTTGTGATTTGTTTTATTTGTCAGGTTGTCTACATTCGGGGGATGGCACAATGTGGGGTAGATATGGATTTGAGAGAAGGTACCAGTTGTTCTTTACCGGGTCAGGCACATACACTCCCTGTTGAAGCACACAGAGAGCCTCCAGTATCTAAGTACCAGATTTACCAGCACCTGTTGAGGGCCAAGGAGGTCCAGTACCCACAATCCTACCAGAGATCAGGGAGCAGGGTATGAGAGAAGCTGTTCAGCTACTGACTAGGATGGTTTCTATTCATGAGAGACAACTAGAAGCGAGAGCAAACATCAGAAGGGATCAGACAGAAAGCTCAAAGGTATGAGAGTTTCTTCACTTGGCCCCTCTAGTATTCACAGGGTCTAGTCCCACTAAGGATGTATAGGACTTTATAGACCATATGTATAGAGTATTAAGGGTGATGCATGACTTTGACACCGAGGCAGTGAAGTTGGCTTCTTTTGGACTACGTGATGTTGCCATCTTGTGGTACGAAGCGTGGGAGAGATCCAGAGGGCCTGATGCTCCGCCAGCAGAGTGGGAGGACTTCTTTGAGGCATTTTTTGCCCATTACTTACCATGGGAGGTACGGGAGGCTCGTCTTGACCAGTTTATCAGTTTGAGGCAAGGGGATATGAGTGTAAGGGAGTATAGCCTAAGGTTTAATTCTTTTGTTAGGTATGCACCAGATATTGTACATACCACGAGTGCTAGAGTTCATTGCTATGTGGATGGTTTGGGGGATCATTTGATCAGAGACTACAAGGTAGCCTCTTTACAGGATGATGTAGATATTTCCCGTATTCAGTCTTTTGCTCAGACTTCAAAGGATCTTTCTCGTCGGATTCGAGATACCCGTGGAGATAGGGAGAAGAATAAGAGGGCTCGTACTAGGGGTCTTATAGGGAGCCACAGGTTGATTTTAGGCCTTCTTTTCATCGATATCCACCTCTGTTAGTGGGTAATTCCCCACCACAGATACAGGGCCCGCAATTTGATCGTTATATTTATTCAGGTCTGGGGCAGAGTTCACGCCAGCTTGAGAGCCGTCAATAGGAACTCTTTGCACCAATGTGACAACCTACTCCTCCATGTGCAAAATGTGGAAAGCTTCATAGTGGGTAGTGTAGAAAGGGTTCAGGTGCATGTTACTATTATGGGCGGACAAGACATTATATTAGCCAGTGCTTGGGGTTAGGTAGAGGTACAACAATAACACCTCACCCTTCAAGATCTACTGCAGCCTCTTCATCCCAGTACGTGCTCCCCCACCAGATCCACAACCTACTTAGGATCATGGTAGGGAGAGAGGTAGAGGAGACAGTTCAGGTTCTACTAGTGGACAGAATCACTTTTATGCACTCACAGGCTGATAGGATTCAAAGGCATCTCTAGATGTGATCACAGGTATATTAATGGTACATTCTCATGTTGTTTATGCACTGATAGATCCTAGCTCTACATTTTCATATATTACTCCATTCATTGCTGGTAAGCTTGATATGAGACCTGAATTATTGCCGGGGTCAGTTAGGGTATCTACGCCAGTTGGTGACTCAATAATAGATAGTCATGTCTATCGATGTTGTACAGTGTTAATTAATGAGCATCCAACCTCTGCTGATTTAATTGAATTGTTTATGCTAGATTTTAATGTTGTTATGGGTATGCATTGGTTAGCAGCTTGTTATTCTAATATTAATTGTCGAGCAAAGCTAGTCCACTTCCATTTTCCAGGTGAGCGGTCATCGAATGGAAAGGCAATGTTGCCTCGCCCAAAGGTAAGTTTATTTCATACCATAGGGCTCGAAAGCTGATCACTGAAGGTTGTACATACCATTTCATTCATACTAAGGATACTGATAAGGAGTCGATGACCCTTTAGTCAGTCCCTATTGTGAATGAATTCCCGATGGTATTCCCTGATGAGCTTTCAGGGATTCCCCCCGAAAGGGAAATTGATTTTACTATAGATTTGCTCTCGAACACGTAACGTATATCCATTCCTTCCTACAAAATGACTCTTACAGAGCTAAGAAATTGAAGGAACAACTAAAGGACTTACTTGATAAAGGCTTTATTAGGCCAAGTAAATCTCCATGGGGTGCTCCAGTGCTCTTTGTTCGAAAAAAAGATGGATCCTTATGGATGTGTATTGATTATAGACAGCTAAATAAAGTCACTATCAAGAATAAGTATCCTCTTTCGCGGATTGATGACTTATTCAACCAGTTGTAGGGTGCCAAATGCTTTTCAAAGATTGACTTGAGATTCAAGTACCGCTAGTTGCAAGTCTGGGATGTTAATATTCCAAAGACATCATTTAGGATGAGGTATGGACGTTTTGAGTTCCTTGTCATATTTTTTGGGCTTACAAATGCCCCATCAGCTTTTATGGACCTGATGAATCGAGTCTTTAAACCATTCTTGGATGAATTTGTGATCGTGTTTATTGACAACATCTTGATGTATTCATGGTTAGAAGCTGAGCATGCAGATCACTTGCGAACTATATTACAAACTCTCCAGGACAATAGGTTATATGCTAAATTCTCTAAATGTGAGTTTTGGTTAACTTTTGTAGCTTTTCTTGGCCATGTTATTACAGGCGATGGTATCAAGGTCGATGGCCAGAAGATTGAAGCAGTAATGGCCTGGTTGAGACCATTGAATTCAACCGAGGTCTATAGCTTTTTAGGCTTGATAGGATATTATAGGAGGTTTGTTGAGGGATTCTCCTCTATCTCTGCACCTCTAACGAGATTATCACATAAAGCAGCTAAGTTTTAATGGACTGAAGCATGTGAGCAGAGTTTTCAAGAGTTAAATAAAAGGCTTACCACCGTACCTATCTTGGCTCTTCCAGATGGAACCGAAGGCTATGTTGTATATTGTGATGCCTCGAGAATTGGGATAGTTGTGTTATTATGCAGCATAGTATAGTCATTGCATATGCTTCTAGATAGTTGCGAAATCATGAAAAAAATTATCCTACCCATGATCTTGAGCTTGTTGCGGTTGTATTTGCCCTAAAGATTTTGGCGACATTATCTATACGGAGTTCATGTTGATATTTTTACCGACCACCAGAGCCTTCAATAATTATTTAAGCAGAAGGAGTTGAACCTACAACAAAGGAGGTGGCTAGAATTACTAAAAGATTATGATGTTGACATTTTGTAGCATCCCGGTAAAGCTAATGTTGTTGCTGATGCACTTAGCCAAAAGTCCATAGGAAGTCTAAGACATGTTGAAGCTGATAAGGTTGAAATGACAAAAGACCTATGCCAGCTATCTAGTTTGCAGGTGCGATTGGTAGATACAAAGGATGGAGGTGTAATTGTTCAAAATAGAGTAGAATATTCCATTGTTAATGAAGTAAAAGAGGGATAGCGCGAGGATCCTGAGCTTAGGACACTGAGGGAGAGCATTTCACAACAACAACATCCTTCATTTGAGCTGACTGGAGAAGGAGTCCTTAGGTACTAAGGCTGCTTATGTTTGCCAGATATCGGAGGACTCCATGCCAGGATTCTTTTGGGGGCCATTATTCTAGATATTCAACCCACCCTGGAGCAACAATAATGTATCGGGACCTCAACAAATCTATTGGTGGAATGGCATGAAAAAGGATATTGTGGAGATGGTAGCCTAATGTCCCAATTGTCAACAAGTTAAAGCAGAACATCAGAGATCTAGAGGCCTAGCTCAGTATATTGAGCTTCCGCTATGGAAATGGGACATGATAAATATGGACTTCATCACTGGTTCGCCTCGTACTCCACGTAAGTATGATTCTATTTGGGTAATCATTGATAGGTTGACAAAATCTGCTCATTTCTTGCTAGTAAGAATGACATATTCAGCGGAGGATTGTGCTAGGCTTTACATTCAAGAGAGATTGTTCGCCTTCAAGGAGTTCCATTGTCTATTATATCTGATCGGGGGGCTCAATTTACCACACAATTTTGGAAGTCTTTTCAGAAGGGTCTGGGCACTCAGGTGAATCTTAGCACCGCATTTCATCCACAAACTGATGGGAAAGCAGAGCGTACCATCCAGACCGTTAAGGATATGTTACGTGCTTGTGTGCTAGACTTTTAAAGGAAGCTAAGATGATCATCTACCTCTTATTTAGTTTGCTTATAATAATAGCTTCCAAGCTAGTATTCAAATGGCGCCTTATGAAGCACTATACGGGCGATGATGTAGGTCGCCGATCAGTTGGTTTGAGGTTGGGGAGGAAAAATTGCTAGGTCCTAATCTAGTTCAGCTAGCGATGGACAAAGAGACTTATTAGAGACCGATTGCAAACATCCCAAAGTCGGCAAAAGTTTTATACAGATGTTCGACGACGAGACATAGAATTTGATGTAGAAGATTAGGTCTTCTTGAAGGTGTCACCTATGAGGGGAATCATGCGGTTTGGAAAGACAGAAAAGCTCAGTCCTAGATATGTTGGACCAGATAAGATTATTCAAAAGATTGGCAAGGCCACATACGAGCTTGATTTGCCTTCAAAATTGGGGGCAGTCCATCCTGGGTTTCATGTATTGATATTGCGAAAGTGCATTGGAGATCCTTCATGTATTACCCACATTGAAGATATCCACATTGATGAAGACTTGTCTTATGATGAGGTGATAGTGTCTATTTTAGATCGACAAGTGAGGAAGCTTCAGAATAAAGAAGTGGCCTCCGTGAAAGTATTGTGGTGGAACAAGAATATTGAGGAAATGACTTGGGAAGCAGAAGAGGAAATGAAGAAGAAACACCCCCAGCTATTTACAAATTAAGGTGAGTCATATTTTAAAAGTTGGCAGTCATCTTTCTACAGTAACTTAAATTTTAAATGAGTTGGACGCATACTTTATATGGATTATCAGGAAATAGCTATACAAAGCTTATAATTAGAATTTTTTTTCAAAGTTGATTTATGGATTGGAGGAATAAAAGGTATATCCTCAAAAGTCACATTTCAAGAGTTAGTAGTGCAACCGAGAAGCTGTCTAGATACATTTGCGGACGAATGTTCTTAAGGGGGGAGACTGTGAAACCTCGTGTTCCTCATCTTCCATATATATAGGGTGGCGTGTCTTATAAGACATATATGAATTTGGATAGAACCTAAGGATAATAAGGTTGCCAATAAGTGGTAACGTCAAGGACCTAAGGTTTTAAGCCAAAGGAATACCCTAAATGCACAGTCAGGATTAAAAAAATGACCCGAGTGACACCTCACCCTTTTTCAGAAAATTAAAATTAGGTTTCACTTTTTGGATGGGACTAAGAGTTTATAATTTGATAATAATGGATTTTTTAAGTTAGTTTAATATCACAAAGGTCATACATTAAGTTTTGGAATCAAGAAAATTGCAAGATAAAGGTTGGCCAAAGTTTCTATAAGTTTCTTTAAGAAATCTTCTTAAATTTTGGGTCAAATGTAAAAGGCTATATCTCCTAAAATATAAGGAGTTAGAAGGTCCATGACCTATCAAATTGAATGTCTACAAGTCTAGTTTTCAATGCACAAAACCGCGCATCATACCGTCCTCAGAATAACAAGTTATGACAGTTTTACCGAGATTGCCTGAACAGAATATCGGGTCGTGGGTCAGGTCAGGTCGACCAAACTTAATGTCAGCTAATTTGAGCTTTCTAAAGCTCAAATCAGTGCCATTTCATCCCCAAATAGCTTATAATCTGAAGGAAAAGTTCCCTCAAGGTGTCAAAGGGATTTGATTAAGTTTTTCGCATTTTTACCGTTAAAATTTGTCCGTGTACCTAGAAATGCGTACCTTACACTTTGCAATTGTTTTCCTCTCGTATTAGCTGTGTTTTGGGCTATAAGAAAAGTGGTGTTCTTGCTGGTATTGTTGGTTTGCAGCTGGTGTATTCAGATAATAATTTTGGGGCTCTTTTATGGACATTTCCTCGCGTAAATGCTCCTTGCCGAATCTGGTCATTAATGCTAATTTTTTTTACTGTTTGTAGGTGTCTTTAAGCTGCGCATATATAGTCAGTGTGAAGCTTAGGACGTAAGGAACAACTTTTGTGAAGAAACTTTTGGAAATTAGACGTTCGTTGGAGAGGTATGTTAAGGCTAAGCTCCATCTCTCCTTTTAGCACGAAATTCTGTAAGTTTCCCAGAACATCAAATGCGATGTCTTACTATTCTGTTGCGAGAAATACCTTCCATGAAAGGCATTGGGATTGCAGCTGAGTTATTTTCATGATGGTATTAGGTTGAAATTCCATTCGTTCACTTAAACTGGACATTCAATATCTATATATCATTTTGTCTATTATCCCACCTATATATTCATATGTTCGAGGTGTTTCTCTTTTTAGTTTAGTGCTATCAAAATAAATGTAGACTATGAATGGAATGTAGTATTCATAATCAGTCCTTCTTCCATACAAAAAATATGATTGAGCCATTTAACAAGTAACATGTTGACTTCTAATAATCTCTAGCGTAATGCTCCTATTTAAACTACTAAGGCACTTAATTCTGTTTAAATACTTTCCTTTACTAATTGACATGGGACCAAGTATAAGCATTAAGTATAACACCTTTATGAATATTTTCAAAGTTAAGGCTTCACTTTAAATGTTGGGTTAAGTTCCCAAACTTGTTAAAAAGAGATATAAGATCCCACGAGTCATGTGTATATGCTATGACAACGATTATGATGTTATGAGTATAAGTGTACCAACGAGCCAAGATTGGCTAAATGATAATGATTATGATGTTATGAGAATAGATGTACCAATGAGCCAAGATTGGCTAAGTTCTTGCTATGGCCCACAATGTGCATTTAATATTCATATCATACATTACATGTTATGCATGGACTTCGAGCTATAATAGAAGGTATGGGGCCTATTTGCCCAAATGATTTTAAATACATGTATATGGTACAGATGGCCACAGGTTGGCAAATATGATGCTGGTTAGCTACTGGAAAGGACCACCATTGCTAGCATTTGGTTGGGTATGTCATGCATTTGTATCTATATATATGTATTCACGACATGCGATACTTGAGCATACCATGCATATTTGATTACTAGGAGGTTGATTATTGGCCATTAAGGTTACTTAAGTTTTGGTTACAAGTGGTATTTCTATTACCTTTTTTACTACTGTTATCTATGGTTTCACATTCTTACTTATATACCTAAACATGTTTATTTGTACTAACATCCCGTTGCCTGAGGACACTGCATTTTATTTCGTGTGTGCAGGTTCAGGTAGGGACTCTGATCAACCCCTCTACTAGGAGTCCAGTTCAGTTTGTGAGTTGCTAAGCTCCACATTTTCCTGGAGCTTTCACAGGATGCTTACTTTTTGTTGTAGAGTTGTGTATAGTCGGGGCCCTGTCTCGACAATATAAGTAGTTCTCTTAGAGTCTATTGTGGACATATTATTGCAGGTTGGTCCTTTTATTCCTTGCCAATAATGTTATCGGGTGCCAGTCGCGCCTCCCCTCTCTTTGGGACGTGACAAATTGCTTATGAGTATTATGATATGGATTTATGATGTGGAAGTGTGGAAGATCCTAAGTCCCGTTTTGCGCCATAGAATGAGTCATACTTACATGCCCCTTAGTCCTTATGTGCTATGTGTTATATGAATCCATTTTAATCCCTATCCTTATGACATTCCTATAGCATGAGTCCTACTTACCCATTCCTTAGAACTATGTGTTTACTATTTATACACGCTTCCGAACTGATGATGTGATTATGGATACTTTGAGGCTTGTTTTGGGCTCGGGTTCCCATTAGTCATGTCATTCCTAGACCCTAGGTCTGGGTCATGACATAAATTTAGAATGAATATTGATGATTTACTCATATTGATGAAACTTTTTTATTTCACATCCAAATATTATATAGTTTAATTTCAAAAATAAAATAGACAATGAGACATTAAGTATTTATTTTACTAATTTTGAAGAAGAGTTAGGGGAGCAGATAGAAAAAAAAATCAAGAACAAGATGATACCTCTACTGATTCAGTTATGAATTTACCGCAATAAAATGATCCTCCACCCTTATCTAAGTTTTCTAAGATTGAACGTCTTAAAAGATCATTAATTTCGTAATCTTTATACAAAATACAAGAAAAATACCTTACAATGCTATTGAGTCCATATTTGGACTCATATAGAAATTAAAAGACTGAGAAATATTGTCCTCAATGTAATTTTATTCCTTATATGCTAAATAATTTGTCTTTGATGCCAAGAATGAGGATACAGGTGCATGGAAAGGAAATACTCAATAACATAAGACAAGTGCAAAAAGCAGTGTCACCGACTCATTCGGTGATCGGCAGTTGGCAATACCAACCGCCTAATATTGCAACATTCAATTCTTTATGAGCGGCGCAGAAAGGCTATGTTGGTACAGATTCGGCGGATCGCCAAACATGATCGGCGATGCATAAGAGTGTCGCCTAAAGTTGCAGAGACCAAGGCTTTTAGAGGATGCATTAAAAGGCGATCAAGTGTACATTCGGCGGACTGCCGAAGTGCTTAGCTTTGGCCGACCTTGACCGTCGAATGGTGAAAATGTGCTTAAAGTCACGAATATGTGCATGAGTATAAATAGATTCTGGAAAGCCCACAATACATCATCTTACACCATCATGTACAATTTGATACACATTCATATGGAGAGACAATACAGAGAACCTTCCTTGAAGAGAAAGTACATTACATTTTTGGAAGAAGGGTTTTGAAATTGATGCTTGAGAAAAGGATTCTAAGAATTAGTAGATGAAATTCTTGCTTATTTCTTTGTAATTTGTCTTATCCACATCTATGACTACAAACAATGGTATTAATTTCTTACTTTAAATTATGTCTAGCTAAAACCCCAATTGTTGGGCGTGTGTTATGGACATGGATATTTGATTTATATTATGGGTCTCTTGTTAGAATGTTTTGTTGTTAATCCTAGTGATTTTATACTTTTTGCTAGGTTTAACTTATAATCTTGAGGCTGCAAACTCTAGATTATCTTTAATCTTTGGTACGCCCAAATAACACTCCAAATAGAAGAGTAAAGCGGTCGTTGGTCAAATATAGAACTCAACCAGAGTTGAGGTCGATCCCACAGGGAACACGTAAGAATTATTCTATTAGTATCGGCTTTCAGTTGTAAATGCTATTCCCAATATAAACGTACATAAAGTAAATGGGGGTTGCGTTAATTAATGTAACTAATTTTCATAAAGTAACTAAGAAAGACGTTTCGACTTTTAGACAGATAGAAAGAGGCTAGGGTTGTGTTCCCCATGACATACAATTACGACAACTAAATTGGATTTGTAAATTCGTTCTTAATGATGCATGCAAAATCTACAACTTAACTAATATCTAGGTCACCTTTCGGTCCTTCCTAGGTATATCTCACTCCTCTCCTTTCGGTCTCCGAGTGTATGCGATTCTAACCGTTTTTTCTGATCTCAGAATACCCTCACCTTTCGGTCTCAGGCACTTAGACTAGATCATTGACCCCGAATCTCTGTTGTTAGACTCTTTTCCCAATCACTACATCCCTCTCGGGCATGTAACGAATACAGGCTTACCCTAATGCGTCGACTCATTAAGGAGAAGTTAAAATGAAGAATTTAACAATACATGCGCTGTTTATTTGAACGAATTACCCCCAGTTTGCGTTATCTTAATTGGGTCGTCATGGTTCCCATAACCCTAGTTGTGGGTTTAGCCTAGCATACTATTGATAATTTGCCCACAACGAGTAGAAGAAAACATAAAGATGGACTTACAATTGAAGAACAAGAATCCGTGTTACAAGCTTTGAACAATAATCACAAACGTGATTCTCTCGAATTACAAAAGCCAAACTAATGTTCTTCTCCTTGTTCTCTCTAGTTTCTGTCGTCAGAAACGAAGTAGTCTAATAAAATAAAATCATATCCTATTTATACAAAGTAAAACTAAGTCGATATAAGTTAGGAAAAATAATTTCGGCACGGGACACGGTCCGTTACACGGACCGTCTGGCGTGAGATGGTCCGTGCGAACGGACCGTCTGGAGGCTGCCTGCGCCAACACGGTCCGTGACGTGCCGTGTGGCGTGAGATGGGCCGTGTGGCTCTTCCGTGTGGCTCCACTTGCACGAATTCTGATATTTTCGACGAAGGCCCTCCGAGCTATGTCAGTTACACGGCCCGTGACACGGTCCGTGTGTAGTGAGACGGGCCGTGTGGCTTTTCCGAGTGAATCTCCTTGCACGATTTCTTTAATTTTCGACGGGTTGCCTTCCGAGCTACGTCAGTTACACGGTCCCTCACACGGTCCGTCTGGCGTCAGACGGGCCGTGTGGCCTGTCCGTGTGACTGACGTAACACGTCGTGTCATGCCACGGTTGGTCACACGGACCGTCTGGCGTGAGACGGCCCGTGTGGGCCTTCCGTGGTCCGACACTTGGCTTCGTTTTTCACCCGTTCCTTGTACTTTCCGCCATTTCCAATGCCTTAGTCATTTTCCTGCACAATATCAAAACATACCTATTAAACCAATAACACCGCTCGAGAACACCCACTAATTCTATGTTTTAAGCGTCATAAAAGTCGTATTTTCATGACTCATCAACACCCTCAACTTAGAACCATTGCTTGTCCTCAAGTGATTACCAAAAACACATTACGACACACAAAAGATAAGTACGTAAAAAGAAGTAAATAGCAACCCCTTTGTTCATTAAACTCATGCTCAACACGTATACTTGTAATGTGCTCGTATCCCAACAGACTCTGATTAGATCGACCTAAACACGCTACTATATCTCGTTGGCTCCTATTAAGTTCTTGAATAAAGATAAACCAGTTATGTATAGCACCCAAATAGTGCGGTGATAGTGCCCCTTACTACAAAGAAGTCTCACACACCATGTAATAATGTAGCACAAAGAGACTGGAATGTAGACACTCACGCTCAGAAAGAATTTTCAACCGACACACGAGTATAGACCATATGCTTGCCTTTATTTTCACCACCTTGACTCTTGAATGACCTTTTCAGGATCACTTTAGGACTTCTAAGGCTTGTAACGTAGGCTCGGGCTTGGGTGAGATATATTTAGGATCAAAGTGACTAGCGTTTTGTTCCAAGACCCTGCTTTGACTCAGCCACTACTTTTGGCCTCCCAAAATCTTTGTTTTCCCTATTTTACCACTTTGCTCTGCAGAGGGGCGTGGTTACGTTCCTCGTTTTTTTTTTAATTTTATTCACGCCCCAAATTTTTTTCAACTTTTCTTCTCACCATTTGGATCCTTTCCATCCCTATTCTTCTGCTTCTCTTACAATAGCCATCCTCAACTTAGGGTTTTAGCCCGAGTTGAGGTGCACAATGTCTTTTCAAGGACCAGGGCCAATATAAGCCACCCTCAACTTAGGCCTTTGGCCTGGGTTGAGGTTCACGATGTCCTTAAAGAGACCAGGGCCTGAGTATGGTCTACAGATAGATTGGAAACATGGATTGGGTAATAAGAAAGAAAAGGTCTATTAAGGCTCAATTATTTGGTTCAAAGGGATAAACTTCATTTGGTTAATTCATTTTAGGCTTAGTGACTTCTCAATCAACAATGGCCTAAGATCCTTTCCTAATCCACTCATTCAATCGTTTTAGGGGGACCAACCAGGCAAGTTCTAGCTTACAAGTGTGTCAATTAAATTCAAGCAAATACACTCCCACACACATGGCACAAACCCTCCACTATTCAGTACTACACAACACAGTCAAACTCAATCGTTAAGATGCCAACTAAACAATGTACATTGTGTTTTCAGAGGATCACAGAATCAGTCCGTATGGGATACACCTACAAGTTTCGTGGAGTTTCATTTTTCAAATTGGTGAGGTTACTATAAACTCTTATAACCACTTGTCTTTACCACACAAAACAAACATAATAAACCTAAACATGCCAGTTCTACTAGATAATACACCTTCAGAGAAAAGAAACATGGAAAGAAAAACTCGTCAGGGTAAAGATAAGATGCCCCACCCCCAACAAAATACAGCGCAATGTCCTCATTGCACCAGAATAAACATCAAAGCAAAAATGGGAGCGGGACATACCTGGGATGCCTTAGGCGTCAGGTGGGTCATCATGGCCCGAACCAACTGGCGGGTCCAGGCAGGCAACATCATCAGCTGGCGCCATAGTACTGCCGGATGCTCCTGTCCGGGCAGCCTCATATGCGAGGCGCGCCTGCTCTTCCCGTGCAACAGCCTCACGCCTCTGGGCCCTCAAAGCTTTTCGTAACCTCCGTGCCTCCTCACGCTGCGGGTCCTCCGGTGGGCTAGTGCGCTGACTGCACCGCTTACCTTTATCCGTATGACCCGACGCTGCTGGAATGGGTGCCTGGGCAGCAGGAGGTATGATCGGTACCCCCCAGCCCTCAGTCTGGCTCGGCTCCACCGGGGCACTAAACAATGATACAAACGAATCGGGTGGTGGAGCCGGAGCGGGCCCTGTGCTGTTGTACCGTGCATACAGATCGTCAATTTTGTCCTTCATGACCTGCATCGCCTGCACCATCTGAGTCACTTCATCACCGGACATGCTGCCAAACGTGCGGTGGAGGTAGGCCTCCCAGGTGTTAAACTGCTCCTGCAAACTCTGGATTTGGCCAAGTAGTTCAGCGCAAAGGCGATCCTCAGCCAACTGCACATGAGTCTGTACCACCTGAGGCACCCTGACCACCATCTTGTCAACAATCGCCCGCGTCTGCCTCTGCTCTGTAACCATGCGGGCGAGAAGGTCGTAGGGGACATAAGTATAGCCCGGATGCGCCTGAGGTACCGCGCCACTGCCCCCGGGCTGCTCAGTATATATACCCGTCCGGGGGGCTGTGGGGGGCTCCTCAAATGCCAAAGGCTGCTGTGGGGGAGCCCGAGGGAGCTGTGTCAGAATCCCAAGCCGTCGGGACCTACTGTGATACAATAGGTTGTCGATATCCTTAATCATTGCAATGTTAACGACACCCTTCGGAGCTATCTTCCTGTCCAGGAAGTGTGTGGTGGGAACACGGGCCTGCCTGCAAAGTGCCCGAATCAGGCATGGAGGCAAGTAGGCTGGCGGCATAGCTAGAATAAAATTCTGCGATCATGTCTGGGCCATAGTATCCAGGAGGGCTGGCCATCCATCCAAACTGATATGCTTCAAAGGTGTTGCGTATCTCCGGAATGGAGTCCAACTTGTCCACTAGGACCCGCATTTCTGGGATAACTGGCCTCCCCTGATAGCCTCCAGTACCTTTGGTGATGCCATTTACGTATATCTCCTTAGCCCCGGGGACTGACCATCTCCTCCGTAAAAAGATTAGGAGCCACTTGGCGGTTTCCGGGTCAGAAGTCCGGGCAACTGCCTGCTGGGTGGCCTCATCATCACTGTCGCGGAGGAGAAAAATATCCTCCTCACCTCCAACATCGTGCTCGGCAGTGACCGGAGTGCCAGCCTCATCCTCCTGCTCTGGAGCCGCAGCTTCCCCTTCCACCCCCGCCGCAGGAGCTTCCTCCTCAGAATCTGAAGCGATGTAGCGTCTCACTGGACGGGACCGGGCAGTGCGAGGGGGTGGGGAAGGCACAGCTGACCCGCCGTCGGAGTCATTGCCTGAGTCGCTCCCCGGATTGTGACTAGAGGATTCGATGATCGAATCCCAGAGACGTGACTCATGCTCGTCCCGTCGTGGGCGAGGTCGTACACGTGGGGCCATAATAATCCTGCAAACAACACAAAGAATAAAGAAAATATTAGTAATGCCAGGTTGTTTGGGACAACACACTAACGGGTACTCAGACTTCCCCTGTGGAAATGAAGTGACAAAAACCCTTAAGAGTGGCGTCACCCGGTCTATCATAGGGAATTACGCACTAAAAAGGGAGATGATACTCGAGGAAAGTAAATACAATGACGTCTAAAAAAAAAATAAGGGGGCATAGTACGGGGGCCCTACACGGGCCGTATAAAGGAGAACGGGCCGTGTAGAGGCCCGTGTGAGGGCCTAAGAGTGCGCAGGCGTCCAAGTGACACGGGACGGGCCGCCACACGGACCGTGTAGGGTCAGACGGTCCGTGCGAACGGACCGTGTGGCGTGCCTTGGCGTACATCGGGGGAGTGCGACACGGACGGTCCGTGACACGGCCCGTGTGATGTCACACGGACCGTGTAACGTACCGTGACATGGTCATCGTCCCCAATCAGCCCCATAATGGATTTTGAAGTTCACACGCGCAATAAGTCATCAAAAACGCCGGATCGGGTACTCAAACTAAGCAAGACCACGTTCTACAACACAAACCCAATTTTTAAACAACCAAAAATAACAAATATCCTATGTTTCAAGAGTTCAAGACAGCAACAATGGTGGCTAAGACTACCCATTAACAAAGCTTCAAAGCATCATGCCCCTAGAGAGTTATAGACGTCAAGAACAACAAAAATATACCTAGATCCATACTAAGAAAAAAAACTACATGCAAAAATTCAAGAAACATTTGAACAAAAACAAACAATCCACAAGAGACAAAAATAGAACACAAAACTTACTTGAAAACGAAAAGTAGACTTGAGACACGGAAATTTGCTTAAGGAAAGTATGACGGATCGTGAATAGAGTGCACCAACCGTGTGAGAAGAGATGAAGGGTATGGTTTTGTGAGGAAGAGAGTGAGGCATGTGGGGGGTTTTTAGAGAGAGAAAGTGATTGTGAGGGGAAGAAAAAAAACTGAAAAGAGGGTATAAATACCCAAAATTTCGTGACCCAAGACGTGTGGGAAAACGGGCCGTGCCACGTGGCACGATTCGTATCGCGTGCCGTGGGCGGCGGACGCATGGTCCCGAGGTGCACGCCCAAACGGTCCGTTAGATGGACCGTTTCAAGTGGGACGACCCGTGTTGTGGGCCGTGCGGCGACACGCGTGGCGTCTAACGCCGCATGCTCCCACAAGGCTTGCCGCACGGTCCGTTCAAGCTCACACGGACCGTGTGATCGGGCCGTGTGAGTTGCCTTGGCGAAATTTCACTTACCTGGAGGGGGACGCCTCAACGGGCCGTTACACGGTCCGTTTGGGGTCAGACGGTCTGTGTAAACGGTCCGTGCGATACCCCTTTGGGGAATTTTGTCCTTCCTTTTGCCCGTACGCCTAAGTGGCCTTCCTTGTCACCATGTACATCCTTCTTTGAGACAAAATATAAACCAAGAAAAAGCATAAGTCAGTTGTATATAATTTTTTTTTTGATTGAGGGGTTGCCTCCCATTTAGCGCTTGGTTTAACGTCACGGCTCGACGTGGAGGTCTTGACTACTCAGACTTCGTCAAGATGGAGAACCTCTATCACCGAGGTTTCCTCTGCAGCGCCCAAGTACTTTTTCACGCGCTGCTCATTAACCTTGAAGCGGTGCCCGTCATCCGTCTCTAACTCAACTGCTCCATTAGTTAGCACTAGTCTGATCTTGTACGGGCCAGACCACCTTGATTTCAGCTTCCTTGGAAATAGCCTCAATCTGGAGTTGTAGAGCAGCACTCTGTCACCCACATCAAAGCTTCGTGGGGCAATGAGCTTATCATGGTAAGCCTTCATCTTATTCTTATACAGAGCAGCACTCTCATAAGCCTGTAGACGAAACTCATCCAGCTCATTCAACTGGTCCATCCTCATGTTGGCTGCCTCCTTCCAATTCATATTCAGGGCCTTGAGAGCCCATAGTGCCTTGTGCTCCAACTCAACTGGCAGATGGCAGGCCTTACCAAACACCAACTGATATGGAGACATACTAATGGGTGTCTTATAAGCTGTCCTATAGGCCCACAATGCATCATCTAATTTCCTAGCCCAGTCCGTTCTTGTGGCATTCACAGACTTGGTCAGGATCTCCTTGATTTCCCTGTTGGATACCTCGACCTGCCCACTTGTCTGCGAATGATAGGGCGTGGCCACCTTATGTTGGCGTACACCATATTTCGCCAGTACAGCCCGAAAGGACGTGTTGCAGAAGTGGGAGCCCCCATCACTAATGATAGTTCGGGGTGTCCCAAATCTAGCAAAGATGTTCCGCCTCAGGAACTGTACCACACTCTTACTCTCGTTGTTAGGTAGCGCTGTTGCCTCCACCCATTTGGAGACGTAGTCCACAGCCACCAAGACATACTTCATCCCATAAGAGCTCACGAACGGGCCCATGAAGTCAATGCCCCACACATCAAACAGCTCCACCTCCAAAATGGGGGTCATAGGTAACTCTTGACGCCTTGAAATGTTCCCTTGGCGCTGGCACGGGTTGCACCCCTGCACCAAGTCATGGGCATCTTTATAGATGGTGGGCCAGTAGTACCCACACTGCAGGATCTTCTTGGCAGTTCTGGCACCACCATGATGCCCCCCCACTGGAGAGGAGTGGCAGGCTTCCAGGATGCTCAACATTTCTGCCTTTGGGACACATCGTCGGATGACCCCATCTGCGCATGTTCTGAATAGATATGGATCATCCCAAAAGTACCTGCGCACATCATGAAATTTTTTTTTTCTCTGGTGAGGGTTAAGGCCGTCCGGCATAATATCGCTCACCAGGAAGTTAGCAAAATCAGCATACCAAGGGACTAGGTCCGCAGAAGCGGCTAATACCTGCTCATCGGGAAACGAGTCATCGATGTCCAACCACTCATTGGCTCGGGCTGCGTCCTCTAACCTGGATAGATGGTCGGCCACTTGGTTCTCCGTGCCTTTACGATCCTGGACCTCGAAGTCGAACTCCTGCAGCAAGAGCACCCATCTGATTAAGCGAGGCTTAGCGTCCTTCTTGGACATGAGGTAACGGAGTGCGGCATGGTCAGTGTGGACGATCACCCTCGTGCCCAGTAAATATGCTCGAAACTTGTCAAAGGCATACACCACGGCTAGCAACTCCTGCTCTGTGACAGTGTAATTCCTTTGAGCCTTATTCAGCGTCTTGCTGGCATAGTAGATAGGATGGAAGATTTTGTTCCGCTTCTGCCCCAACACAACACCCACAGCCATTCCGCTTGCGTCACACATAACCTCAAACGGAGCGTCCCAATCCGGTGCAACCACGACAGGCGCTGAGTTGAGCTTCAGTTTTAAGGTCTCAAACGCTTGCCGACACGTATCGTCAAAGTGGAACTTGACATCCTTCTCCAACAGTTTGCACAATGGGTGTGCAATCTTGGAGAAGTCTTTGATAAATCGGCGATAGAATCCAGCATGCCCCAGGAAACTCCGGACCCCTTTGACCGAGATAGGAGGTGGAAATCTCTCAATGACCTCTATCTTTGCCTTGTCCACCTCTATCCCCTTTTCTGACACCTTATGGCCAAGGACTATGCCCTCCTTGACCATGAAATGACACTTCTCCCAATTTAGGACCAACTGGGCCTCTTCACAGCGCTGCAGTGCCTTGCTTAGATTCTGCAAACAATCATCAAAAGAATCACCCACTACTGAAAAATCGTCCATAAATACCTCAAGGGTGTCTTCGACCATGTCTGCAAAGATAGACATCATGCAGCGCTGAAAAGTGGCTGGGGCATTGCAAAGCCCAAACGGCATTCTTCTGAAAGCAAATGTCCCATACGGACACGTGAAGGTGGTCTTCTCCTGATCTTCTGGGAATATTGAGATCTGGTTGTATCCTGAGTATCCGTCGAGGAAGCAATACCATTCTCGCCCTGCTAGCCTGTCTAGCATCTGATCCATGAACGACATGGGGAAGTGGTCCTTTAGAGTCCATTTATTCAACTTCCTGTAGTCCATGCACACTCGCCATCCGGTGACAGGTCTCAGTGGGACAAGCTCGTTCTTATCATTGGCGACCACCGTCATGCCCCCCTTTTTGGGGACGCACTGTACTGGGCTCACCCACTTGCTGTCCGAGATTGGATATACCACCCCAGCATCCAGCCACTTAATGATCTCCTTCTTAGGGCTAGGCACGTTGTCATCGACTTTCACCTGACCTGCATTGGGAACAACAACTGGGTTAGCAAGTACCTGACCACTTCTCGTGGTGATCGCCATACAGTGGCCATCGTTCTTCGGGTTCTGCACTGTGTCACTCGGGAGTGACCCAGCTTTTCTCTGATTAAATGCCGCCGAAAGCTGCCCCATCTGCTGCTCTAACTGCTTAATTGAGGTGGAGTGCGAATCTACCAGCTGCCTAACATTAGAGATTTCGCTCTTGACATCTCGCACCCCCGCCTCAGTGGCCTCCACTTTGCTTAGGACTTTTGTCATCATATCCTCTAGCTTGGAATTGATGCCACCCTCGTTCTGGCGATCACGGTTTCTGTAGCCATCCCTATTCTGCCAGTTCCCTTGGTAATTCTCCCGATTGAAGTTCCGACCTTGGTTACCGGAGTTGAAACCTCGGTAACCCCCCTGACTACCAAGAAACTGTGCTTCCTCATCATAGTTGCTGCCTTGATCGTCATACCTGGGTAGTGCTTCCATTGCTTTGACTTTCTTAGTGCCCCCACCAAGGAACTTCTTCGACAACGAATCAATTTGTGTCCGCATATGGGCCATGTCCTGGTCCCGTTCTTCCTCCTTCTTGCGCTGCTCCTCACTCATCTCAAATACCATCCCTGAGCAGTCTGCCTCTCTAGTGTACCATGCCCTGTTGTTCTTTGCCACTTGGTCTAAGATGACCACGATGTCCGGGAAAGTCTTGGACATATATGACCCTCCACAAGCTGCATCAATGATAGGCTTGGTAACAAAGTTGCAGGATCTGTAGAAGACTGCCTTCAAGTGTTCATCAGTGAGATGATGATTTGGGCACTGTTTGAGCTTTTGCCTGAATCTCTCCCAAGACTGATACAACGCTTCATTCGGCATTTGTTTATGGGATCCGATCTCATCTTTGAGTTTCAATTGCCGTGAAGCAGGGAAGAATCGTTCCAGAAAGGCCTCCTTTAGTTCTCCCCATGTGCGGATGCAATCGTGGGGGAGCTCGTTTAGCCACCTTATTGCCTCCCTAGACAGAGACAATGGAAATAACCTCAGCCTCAACGCTTGCTGGCTAACTCCTGGAATTTTGGAGGACTGACAGGTAGCTAAGAAATTAATCAAGTGTTGATTTGCATCCTCTGTGGCCGCTCCAGTGAACATCCCCTTCAACTGTAACATCTGCAGCATGGTGCTGGTGATCGTGAATTTGATCCCAGCAGGCAGTGGTGGGAGTACTATTGCCCCAGTAGACCCGGCATCATCATCATCATCTTGCACAGCTGGCGGGTACTGAGGGCCTTGAGGTCTCACCGGGGGTTGGTGTTGCTGTGGTGGTACAAGCGGTACCTGGCGAAGTGGCGCTGCTGGTGGTACCACATTACTAGCCAGATCATCCATACCCAACCCATCCTGACCTCCATCTGTAGGATTCACTGCCAACTCCCTCTGCCTTGCTGCTTCACGATCTTGGGCATTCATTCTGCAAATTGACTTGGTAAGCTCCGGATCGTAGGGAATAAGTGTTGCACCCTTGCTTCGGGTACTTGGCATACAATGCTGAACCCCTACGAGGACAAAAACAAGAAACAAAGTAAAATCAGGGACTAGACTTACAAGCTAAAAGTAGCAACTAATAGACTAGTTCCTTACCGCGTTCCCCGGCAACGGCGCCAAAATTTGATACGCCCAAATTACACTCCAAATAGAAGAGTAAAGTGGTCGTTGGTCATATATAGAACTCAACCAGAGTTGAGGTCGATCCCATAGGGAACACGTAAGAATTATTCTATTAGTATCGACTTTCAGTTGTAAATGCTATTCCCAAGATAAACGTACATAAAGTAAATGGGGGTTGCGTTAATTAATGTAACTAATTTCGTAAAGTAACTAAGAAAGACATTCCGACTTTTAGACAGATAGAAAGAGGCTAGGGTTGTGTTCCCCATGACATACAATTACGACAACTAAACTGGATTTGTAAATTCGTTCTTAATGATGCATGCAAAATCTACAACTTAACTAATATCTAGGTCACCTTTCAGTCCTTCCTAGGTATATCTCACTCCTCTCCTTTCGGTCTCCGAGTGTATGCGATTCTAAACATTTTTTCTGATCTCAGAATACCCTCACCTTTCGGTCTCAGGCACTTAGACTAGGTTCATGACCCCGAATCTCTGTTGTATAAAAAAAGACTCTTTTCCCAATCACTACATCCCTCTCGGGCATGTAATGAATACAGGCTTACCCTAATGCATCGACTCATTAAGGAGAAGTTAAAACGAAGAATTTAACAATACATGCGCTGTTTATTTGAACGAATTACCCCCAGTTTGCGTTATCTTAATTGGGTCGTCATGGTTCCCACAACCCTAGTTGTGGGTTTAGCCTAGCATACTATTGATAATTTGCCCACAGCGAGTAGAAGAAAACATAAAGATGGACTTACAATTGAAGAACAATAATCCGTGTTACAAGGTTTGAACAATAATCACAAACGTGATTCTCTCGAATTACAAAAGCCAAACTAATGTTCTTCTCCTTGTTCTCTCTAGTTTCTGTCGTCAAAAACGAAGTAGTCTAATAAAATAAAATCATATCCTATTTATACAAAGTAAAACTAAGTCGATATAAGTTAGGAAAAATAATTTCGGCACGGGACACGGTCCGTTACACGGACCGTCTGGCGTGAGATGGTTCGTGCGAACGGACCGTCTGGAGGCTGCCTGCGCCAACACGGTCCGTGACACGGCCCGTGTGGCGTGAGACGGGCCGTGTGGCTCTTCCGTGTGGCTCCACTTGTACGAATTCTGATATTTTTGACGAAGGCCCTCCGAGCTACGTTAGTTACACGGCCCGTGACACGGTCCGTGTGGAGTGAGACGGGCCGTGTGGCTTTTCCGTGTGAATCTCCTTGCACGATTTCTTTAATTTTCGACGGGTTGCCTTCCGAGCTACGTCAGTTACACGGTCCGTCACACGGTCCATCTGGCATCAGACGGGCCGCGTGGCCTGACCGTGTGACTGACGTAACACGTCGTGTCGTGCCACGGTCGGTCACACGGACTGTCTGGCGTGAGACGGCCCGTGTGGGCCTTCCGTGGTCCGACACTTGGCTTCGTTTTTACCCGTTCCTTGTACTTTCCGCCATTTCCCATGCCTTAGTCATTTTCCTGCACAATATCAAAACATACCTATTAAACCAATAATACCGCTCGAGAAAACCCAATAATTCTATGTTTTAAGTGTCGTAAAAGTCATATTTTCATGACTCATCAATCTTCAGTTATTGCATTAATTTGAGTAATTGGAGTGGGCATTGAGTATGATAGCTTAAAATCTTTTAGGGTTTTGATTAATGCCTTAATTTGGGTAATGGCTAAAGTATTAGATGCTTTGTTGATAAATTGCTTAGGCCAAGCATATCCTATAGTGATTTTGCATGTGAGGCTATAAATAGTTCATCTGAAACACCGCTATTGTTGACCAAAAGTAGTAGTTACAAGTAATCTAGCTTATTCACATCTAATTAACTCATTCATTCAATAATCGAGACCCATGTATTTAGATCTTGTCCCATGCTGACAATCCCCTGACAATCTCTCTCAATTGATTGTTTGGTTCGAATCGTATAATCATTTGGTAGTTAAATATTAGTTACAAACCCCCTTTTATGCTATAATTGCCTAGTTCAACTTAATACTTCATTACTTGTACAATCATTCCCCAAGGTTCGACCCCGACACAATTGTTGGGTAAAATATGCGATGACGATTGTAGTGCCTATTTATTAATTCTAAGTTGCGTTGAGGTGAGACATCAAAATGGCGCTGTTGCTGGGGAATGCTGTATGTTCTTGTTAGAAGTGTTTGCTTGAACTTAACTTTTATGGTTTGAATTTTCTTACTTGCTTTTCGTTTCTTTGGTTTTGTTTAGGTGTGATTCTATAGGTGAAGATATGAGTGATGATGGAAATATAAATGGGGATGATGTGGGGAATCTCAATGATCTCCTTGATCTTGATTAGGACCAAATTGACAGCACCAGAGAAATTAGATTTCCCCTACCAAGGGGAACACTGTGTTTGATGTTACCAGTACAATACTTCAGCTACTCCAATTGAAAGGACTGTTCAGTGGTCTAGCTCATGAAGACCCACATGAGCACATCCATAACTTCGTGGATGTTTGCTCACCTTTCAGCTTCAGAGGAGTGACACAAGAGGTTATCTGGTTAAGACTATTTCCATTTTCCTTATTCAGAGAGGCCATGAGATAGCCAGTGAAATTACCGCGTGGCTCTATCACATCTTGGGAGGAATTGGAAGATGCATTTATGGAAAAATTCTTTCCTACCTTGAAAATGGTGAAACTTAGAAGGAGTATTGAGAATTTTAAGAGGATTGAAGGTGAACCGCTTCATGAAACATGGTTAATATTCCCAAAACTCTTGCTACAATGTCCAAACCATGCGGTTCTAGACTATCTTCTCCTTACATACTTCTATGTGAGCTTGGATGCAGTTAATAAAGATATAGTTGATCAATTGGTGAGAGGCATCATAATGAAACAAATCTTTGCTGCTGCTTTAGAGTTGTAAGATGACATGACAAAGATAAACGAAGCTTGGTACACCCGTGTGACCTCGTTTCCTCTACTCAAAGGGCACCATCCAAGGAGAAATTGGCCGAGGATCAAGAAAGAGATGAGAATATGGCCAAGATGATGACTGAACTTTATAGCTTGACAAAGCATGTGATGGGTGGTGGTCGAAAAAGTGTGAATGTTATTGGTAGTGCTAGTGATTTGCCTTTTGATGATGTGCCTTATGATAGAGGTTATAGTGAGGAGGTGCACTATATGGGAAATCTAATCATGGGTTCTCAACAGGCCTTTCCACGACCACCTGGGAATGAAGGTTGGAACAATGGCAATAGTTGGAGAGATATAGAGTGGAAAGATCGATCAGGAGGTTGGACAGTTTGGGAAGGTGAGAGAAATTGCTATATTCCATCTTATGATAAGGTAAAGACCACAAAGTTGGTTGTGAATCCGGAAAGCTTTCAAACCAAAGATATGCTCACAAGAACTCTTAACAAAGTTGAGGCTTCAGATAAGATGTTGAAAGAGATGAAGTCAAATGTTTCATAATTGAGCCAAACCGTTCACATTTGGCATCTATCAAGCTTTTGGAAACATTACTCGGTGCAATCTCAACCAATGTCTAAAAAGAGGCTTACCTAGTGACACGATGGCCAACCCGAAAAGTTATAACTAGTAGTGCATGGCATTACAACACATAGTGGTAAGATTTTTGAAGGAACTGTACCTCCATCAGATGTTGAGCTAGGAAAGGGAGTCAATGTTTCTTTATAGGAGGTGGAAGATGGTGATGTGATTGTGAATGAGAAAGGTAACACTCTTGGTAATCCCGAGAGTGATAGCATTGAGAAAGTAGGGAATGATAAGGCTCAAAGTGTGACCCCCAAAAATTTTGCCTCTTCCTCAAAGTGGAAAGCTCCACAAGTAAAGATTGATCCTCCATTTCCCCAGAGGCTGAAGAAGAAAGAGGAAGATACCAAGTTCTAGAAGTTCTATCTATGTTCAACTCTATCTTTATCAATATCTCCTTTTTAGGAGCCCTTGTGGCGATGCTGGGGTATGCAAAGTTCATGAAGGAATTGATGAACAAGAAGAGAACCTTGGAATGTGAAACAATTGAAGTATCGCATAATTATAGTGTGATTATAACCAATTACCTTGTAGTAAAGAAGGATGACCCCTCCAAATTTACCATTTCATGTAGTATTGGGACTTGCAAGTTTGGCAAGGCATTGTGCGACCTCGGTGATAGCATAAATCTATGCTCTTGGCCATTTTTGAAGAATTGAGATTGGATACTCCTTCGCCAACCACTATGAGATTGCTTATGGCTAATGGGTCCATCAAAGACCAATTAGGATCTTGCATGATATGTTAGTGAAGGTGGATAAGTTTATCTTACAACTGGTTTTGTTATTCTTGATTGCGAGGTAGACGTGGATGTGCCCATCCTCCTCAGTGGAGCATTCTTGGTTATCAGGAGGGCATCGGTTGATGTTGACAGGGGAGATTTAAAGTTCAAAGTTAATGATGAGGAGGTGGTGTTCAATCTTTATAAGCTAATGAATCAATAAAAGGACCTCTAAGTGGTATCAATGGCTGATGGCTTGTGGAACTTTGAATTGAGAAGGACTCCATCATGCCATGATGTTAAATATGGCGCTGCTTGGAGGGCAACCCAAGAATGGTAAGTTTTTAAATAATGGTGTTACTTGTATAGGTTTGTGAAATGGAGAATTTGAGGTGGATGAAAAAGGACGATGCAATATGCCATATCAGCGGATCGCCGAGTTGAAACTACGACTACTAATTTGGCCGCCTTTTGAGTCAGTCAATAACTCCTTAGGTGCTGTCAACTTCGGAGGTCAAAGTTACAATTCGATGGATTATCGAATTGGTTGGGCGATGAAAAATTTCACCGCTTTTTGGTGCTGAAGATAAGGTTTGATCACTGTAAGAAAAGGCAGTCAGGAATGCATTTGGCGCATCACTGAATGTGTTCGATGGAGTAAGTCAACATCATTGAATCTCACGCCTTACCAACCTCTATGAATGCTTTTCAAATTCTTCACCTCTTCACTCTTCATCTTCCCTCCTTTTCACTTCCTAAGCAACTAAGAACCCTTGTAGCTCTTAAGTTTGCATTTTCTTTTGGGATTGTGTAGATTTCATCAAAATATTTCACTTGTTTCATCTCATTGTCAGTACATCATCATCAAGATTTGTTTTTGGCCCTTAGTTTTTACTTAGGTGTTGTTCTTAAGTTGTAAAGGTTTGAATATGGATTTGGCTATGATCGTTGAAGCATGTGAATCATTATATATGTTGGACATTTGTTGGAAATCATGTGTTCTATGTGTTTTGATATTTGTTGAATCCTATGTTCCTAGTGTGCTTGTTTTGAATAGGTTCTTGATTCTATTGATGATTAATGAAATTGATTAGGTATATGCTATGGGTTTAGGTTATATTTGATGCATGTGATGCCTAATCATTGAATGAAATGATATTTTATCCCAATTTGATCACGTGATTAGTTGAGAACCTTTTGCTGGGATATTGAACATGAATGTTGGGTGTTCTAATTACAAATACATGCTTGTTGGATTTGTTTGCCTTGTGGGTTGTGGGTGAAGTCTGAGTAACCCATGAATTTGATTGAATGACTTGAACTTGCCTGATGATAGATTGGGCGACGTCTTTCTTAAGGGTAAAGTTACCGTTTGATCAAATTCGTAGCCATGGTGAGAATGTTTGGATATAATGGGCCTATGAGCATGTTTGATGTTGAATTGGTGGGGTAGTATGTGAATTTTCCCTCATGTTTATGTAATGTGATTGAATTTTGATCTTTGGGAAAATTGGCCTTGCCAGTCATTTTCGGTGATGGTCATTTCTACCACCAAAATTGACTCGGCGATGCATCGAGTGTCACACACACCACATTTATTAATTGATTCTTGATGCTGAGTTCTATCACTTTCGACGATGGTTATTTTCATAACTGATTTAATTTAGCGGATCACCAATGTGACAGTAATTTGAAGTTGGAAAACTGTAAAGAAAAGTGACGTCAATTCGACCACCGAATTAGTTCGGTGATCCATCGAACATGTTCGGTAGGCAAACTGACTTGTCTGCACAACTTGTTTCCCTAAAGCTTATTGTTGATTCCTTCTTTCATACCATTGATTCTCACATATGTTTAACATACACACAAAAGGATGTTGTTACTCATTGAGGATCTCGACTACTCGGTGAGTCATCATAGCCCCCGACTGGGCCTAGTAAAGTGCATGAAGACACCGTAGAAAAAAATAAGGCAAGGGAAGAATGGGGCAAGGGAAAGAAGAAGGTGGTAGAGCAAAGGGATCCTTAGAGTGATGATGAGGGGTCCCTCAGCTTAAGTTGGACCAATTTAGACAATGATCAAGTCGGGTTCGAAACCACTACACATGAGCCTCTATCCTCGAACCTGAGTCATAAACAACGATGAATTGCGCAAGGTCTGAAGCTTTCCATGACCCTCTTCTCCAGACCGGACAGATTATCTAGAAGACCATAGTCCCTAGAAGCTTAAATAGGCGAAACATAGTGAGGCTCTGAACTATATTAGAGGAGAGATGACTTTTTACAGATGAGTCATTGATAGGTACCCCAAGTTATAGGATACTCTGAAGTTTCATCAATTCCAATGCTTCACCAGACCTCGGGATCTTTACATACCAAGATATGTGTAGGAGTTTTATGAAGTATAAGCCAAGGTGATCCCACAGAGCAGGGGCAGGAATAAAATTACTCTAAAGCCTATCAATGTTGTAGAAGTGAGAGGTGTGCTCGTCCCATGTGCGAGACAAATATAAATGACTTCTTTGAGTGCACCTTCAGAATCTGCCATGACTTGGCCAACATGGTTGAAAAAAGACCATGGATATTTGAAGGCTTAGTTAGCCTCGATGATCGTCATACTAGTTCCTTCGTGGTTGGAGGAAAGAGCTATCACTGAAAAGAAAGAGATGAATATTCCAATGCAATTCTAGTTCGGGTTTATTAATAGCAACCTTATGCCTTCCCCAAAATGAGTCGATTCTGGACACTCAAAAGCGGCATTGGTTAGATGCAATATGGACTACCAAAAACTTAATCTTGGTTCGATAATTGCCTTAGAAATCCTCACAAGAGCAAAGCAGCTCCATACTTCACTTCCATTTCCTGGCCTCATTACCGCACTGTCGAAGAGCGGGAGTTCCATTTGAAAGAAAAACTGAAATTGATATTACTCCATCAGCCTCCACTAATATCTAACATATTAAGGAGTTATTTCAATGGGATGAAGAGGATAGGGCCAGGAAAATGCCGGTGGACTTTATACCAATTGTTGATGTTTGGACTCTTGAGTCTGGCTGCAGAGCCGGCTCCCGAGGTATGTATACGTTCTTCCTCTTCCTTATTGCCTTCTGATGAGTCATGAAAATACGACTTTTACAATGCTTAAGACATAAAATTATTGGGCGTTCTTGAGCGGTGTTATTGGTTTAATAGGTATGTTTTGATATTGTGCAGGAAAATAGCAAAGGCATGGGAAATTGAGTTGAAGCACAAGGAACGAGTGAAAAACGAGGCCAAGTGTTGGACCACGGAAGGGCCACACGGGCCGTCTCACGCCAGACGGTCCGTGTGACCGACCATGGCACGACACTTGGCGCGATCGCGCTAAGCCGTGTCACACAGTCAGTCCACACGGCCCGTCTGATGCCAGACGGACCGTGTCACGGACCGTGTAGCCGACGTAGCTCGGAAGGTGTCTCGTCGAAAAATAAAGAAATCGTGCAAGGAGATCCACACGGTTGGTTTACACGGCCCGTCTGATGCCAGACGGACCGTGTCACGGGCCGTGTAACTGACATAGCTCGGAGGACCTTCGTCAAAAATAACGGAATTCGCACAAGTGTAATCACACGGAGGAGCACACGGCCCGTTACACGCCACACGGGCCGTGTCACGGGCCGTCCCGACGTAGAAGACGTTCCAGACGGTCCGTTTGCACGGACCATCTCACCTCAGACGGACCGTGTCCCATGCCGACTTATTTTTCCTAAATTTTATCAACTTAGTTTTATTTTAGTATAAATAGTACATTATGTTATTTTATTAAGGGTTCGTTTTTACGGCAGAAACTAGAGAGAACAAGGAGAAAAACATTAGTTTGGCTTTTGTAATTCGAGAGAATCGCGTTTGTGATTATTGTTCAAAGCTTGTAACACGGATATTTGTTCTTCAATTGTAAGTCAATCTTTATGTTTTCTTCTACTTGTTGTGGGCAAATTATCAATAGTATGCTAGGCTAAACCCACAACTAGGGTTGTGGGAACCATGATGACCCAATTAAGATAACGCAAACTGGGGGTAATTCGTTCAAATAAACAGCGCATTTGTTGTTAAATTCTTTGCTTTAACTTCTCCTTAATGAGTCGACGCATTAGGGTAAGCCTGTATTCGTTACATGCCCGAGAGGGATGTAGTGATTGGGAAAAGAGTCTAACAACAGAGATTCGGGGTCATGAACCTAGTCTAAGTGCCTGAGACCGAAAGGTGAGGGTATTCTGAGATCAGAAACAACGGTTAGAATTGCATACACTCGGAGACCGAAAGGAGAGGAGTGAGATATACCTAGGAAGGACCGAAAGGTGACCTAGATATTTGTTAAGTTGTAGATTTTGCATGCATCAGTAAGAACGAATTTACAAATCCAGTTTAGTTGTCGTAATTGTATGTCATGGGGAACACAACCCTAGCCTCTTTCTATCTTTCTAAAAATCGGAACAACGTCTTTATTAATTACTTTACAAAATTAGTTAAATTACATAACGCAACCCCCATTTACCTTATGTACGTTTATCTTGGGAATAGCATTTACAACTGAAAGCCAATACTAATAGAATAATTCTTACGTGTTCCCTGTGGGATCGACCTCAACTCTGGTTGAGTTCTATATTTGACCAACGACCGCTTTACTCTTCGATTTGGAGTATAATTTGGGCGTATCAAATTTTGGCGCCGTTGCCGGGGAACGCGGCAAGGAACTAGTCTATTAGTTGCAACTTTCAGCTTGTAAGTCTAGTCCCTGATTTTACTTTGTTTCTTGTTTTTGTCCTCGTAGGGGTTTAGCATTGTATGCCAAGTACCCGAAGCAAGGGTGCAACACTTATTCCCTACGATCCGGAGCTTACCAAGTCAATTCGCAGAATTAACGCCCAAGATCGTGAAGCAGCAAGGCAGAGGGAGTTGGCAGTGAATCCTGCAGATGGAGGTCAGGATGGGTTGGGTATGGATGATCTTGCTGGTAATGTGGTACCACCAGCGGTGCTACTTCGCCAGGTACCACTTGTACCACCACAGCAACACCAACCCCCGGTGAGACCTCAAGGCCCTCAGTACCCGCCAGCTGTGCAAGATGATGATGATGGTGCCGGGACTACTGGGGCAATAGTACTCCCACCACTGCCTGCTGGGATCAAATTCATGATCACCAGCACCATGCTGCAGATGTTGCAGTTGAAGGGGTTGTTCGCTGGAGTGGCCACAGAGTATGCAAATCAACACTTGCTGAATTTCTTAGCTACCTGTCAGTCCTCCGAAATTCCAGGAGTTAGCCAGCAAGCGTTGAGGCTGAGGTTATTTCCGTTGTCTCTGTCTGGGGAGGCAATAAGGTGGCTAAATGAGCTCCCCCACGATTCCATCCGAACATGGGGAGAACTAAAGGAGGCCTTTCTGGAACAATTCTTCCCTGCTTCACGGCAACTGAAACTCAAAGATGAGATCGGATCCCATAAACAAATGCCGAATGAAACGCTGTATCAGTCTTGGGAGAGATTCAGGCAAAAGCTCAAACAGTGCCTAAATCATCATCTCACTGATGAACACTTGAAGGCAGTCTTCTACAGGTCCTGCAACTTCGTTACCAAGCCTATCATTGATGCAGCTTGTGGAGGGTCATATATGTCCAGGACTTTCCCAAACATAGTGGTCATCTTAGACCAAGTGGCAAAGAACAACAGGGCATGGTATACTAGAGAGGCAGACTGCTCAGGGATGGTATTTGAGATGAGGAGCAGCGCAAGAAGGAGGAAGAACGGGACCAGGACATGGCCCATATGCGGACACAAATTGATTTGCTGTCGAAGAGGCTCCTTGGTGGGGGCACTGAGAAAGTCAAAGCAATGGAAGCACTACCCAGGTATGACGATCAAGGCAGCGACTATGATGAGGAAGCACAGTTTCTTGGTAGTCAGGGGGGTTACCGAGGTTTCAACTTCGGTAACCAAGGTCGGAATTTCAATCGGGAGAATTACCAAGGGAACTGGCAGAATAAGGATGGCTACAGAAACCGTGATCGCCAGAACGAAGGTGGCAGCAACTCCAAGCTAGAGGATATGATGACAAAAGTCCTAAGCAAAGTGGAGGCCACTGAGGAAGGGGTGCGAGATGTCAAGAGCGAAATCTCTAATGTCAGGCAGCTAGTAATTAAATTCGCACTCCACCTCAATCAAGCAGTTGGAGCAGCAGATGGGGCAGCTTTCGGCGGCATTTAATCAGAGGAAAGCTGGGTCACTCCCGAGTGACACAGTGCAAAACCCGAAGAACGATGGCCACTGCATGGCGTCACCACGAGAAGTGGTCAGGTACTTGCTAACCCAGTTGTTGCTACTAATGCAGGTCAGGTGAAAGTCGATGACAACATGCCTAGCCCTATGGAGGGTCAGGTTGACATTGGGAGTGATGAACTTGAGGCGGTGACAGCAGAGCCTGAGTCGACCAAGAAGGCAGTAGTGACAAACACCTCCAGTGGCCCAATTCTGCCAGCCATCCCAAAACCGAGGCCGCCATTTCCACAAAGGCTACAAAAGAAGGCGGAGGATGGCAAATTCTAGAAGTTCCTGTCCATGTTGAAAGAGCTGTCTGTGAACATACCTCTGGTGGAAGCACTTGAATAAATGCCTGGCTATGCTAAGTTCATGAAGGACTTAGTTACTGAGAAGAGGACAGCCACGATTGAGCCAGTCGATAATTTACACTACTGTAGCGGCATCACTACGAGATCTTTGGTAGAAAAGAAGGGAGATCCAGGGGCTTTCACCATCCCATGCACCATCGGTGCATATGACTTTGCACGGGCTCTTTGTAACCTTGGTGCCAGCATTAATTTGATGCCATTGGCAGTTTACCAACAGTTGGGCTTGGGAGCCCCCACACCCACGACCATGCGGCTATTGATGGCAGATAGATCAGTAAAGAGGCCCGTGGGAATCCTATATGATGTTCTTGTTCGAGTTGGAAGGTTCATCTTCCCTGCCGACTTTGTCATCCTTGACTGTAAAGTGGACTTCGAGGTACCAATCATCCTTGGAAGGCCATTTTTGGCAACCGGCAGAGCACTGGTGGACGTCGAGCGAGGTGAACTCACATTCCGGTTAAACACCGAAGAGGCGAAATTCAGTGTGTGTGCTGCCATGAAAAGGCCTAAGGAGTTAGTTGTGATGTCCATCATGGATATTGATGACGACAACGTTTCTGAGGCCTCGTTGGAGGAAAAGATGACTGTCGACACACTTGCAGCAGTGCTGATGAACTTCCCAAAAGATGGTGTTGAGGGGTACGACGACACCATCTATGCCTTGCAGGGCATGGGGACTAGACCGTTCGTGCCAAGGAAGTTGGACTTGGATTTGAAAAATAGGCCAACACCTCCGGCAAAACCCTCTATCGAGGAACCGCCTGTTCTGGAGCTCAAGGAGTTGCCGCAACACCTCAGGTATGCATTTTTAGGTACTAACAACACTCTTCCTGTGATTGTGGCTGCACATCTTCAGGAACATCAGGTGGAGGCATTATTGGGGGTCCTACAAAAGTTCAAACGAGCCATTGGATGGACCATTGCTGATATAATTGGCATCCCTCTAGGCATCTGCACTCATAAAATCAAGCTTGAGGATGACTGTGTGCCCAGCATTGAGCATCAACGAAGGCTTAACCCACCCATGTAGGAGGTGGTGAAGAAGGAGATCATTAAGTGGCTGGATGCTAGGGTGGTGTATCCAATCTCGGACATCAAGTGGGTGAGCCCAGTGCAGTGCATCCCGAAAAAGGGGGGCATGACGGTGGTCGCCAATGATAAGGACGAGCTTGTCCCACTGAGACCTGTCACCGGATGGCGAGTGTGCATGGACTACCGGAAGTTGAATAAATGGACTCTGAAGGACCACTTCCCCATGCCGTTCATGGATCAGATGCTAGACAGGCTAGCAGGGCGAGGATGGTATTGCTTCCTCGACGGATACTCGAGATACAACCAGATCTCAATAGCCCCAGAAGATCAGGAGAAGACCACCTTCACGTGTCCGTATGGGACATTTGCTTTCAGAAGGATGCCGTTTGGGCTTTGCAATGCCTCAGCCACTTTTCAGCGCTGCATGATGTCTATCTTTTCAGACATGGTCGAAGACACCCTTGAGGTATTTATGGACGATTTTTCAGTAGTGGGTGACTCTTTTGATGATTGTTTGCAGAATCTAAGCAAGGCACTGCAGCGCTGTGAAGAGGCCCAGTTGGTCCTAAATTGGGAGAAGTGTCATTTCATGGTCAAGGAGGGCATAGTCCTTGGCCATAAGGTGTCAGAAAAGGGGATAGAGGTGGACAAGGCAAAGATCGAGGTCATTGAGAGATTGCCACTTCCTATCTCGGTTAAAGGGGTCTGGAGTTTCCTTGGGCATGCTGGATTCTATTGCCAATTTATCCAAGACTTCTCCAAGATTGCACACCCATTGTGCAAACTGTTGGAGAAGGATGTCGAGTTTCACTTTGATGATGCGTGTCGGCAAGCGTTTGAGACCTTAAAACTGAAGCTAATATCAGCGCCTGTCGTGGTTGCACCTGATTGGGACGCTCCGTTTGAGGTTATGTGTGATGCAAGCGGAGTTGCCGTGGGTGTTGTGCTGGGGCAGAAGCGGAACAAAATCTTCCATCCTATCTACCACGCCAGCAAGACGCTAAATGAGGCTCAAAGGAATTACACTATCACAGAGCAGGAGTTACTAGCTGTGGTGTACGCCTTCGACAAGTTTCGAGCATATTTACTGGGCACGAGGGTGATCGTACACACTGACCACGCCGCACTCCGGTACCTCATGTCCAAGAAAGACGCTAAGCCTCGCTTAATCAGATGGGTAGTCTTGCTACAGGAGTTCAACTTCGAGGTCCAGGATCGTAAAGGCATGGAGAACCAAGTGGCTGACCATCTATCCAGGTTAGAGGACGCAGCCCGGGCAAATGAATGGTTGGACATTGTTGATTCGTTTCCCGATGAGCAGGTATTAGCCGCTTCTGCGGACTTAGTCGCTTTGTATGCTGATTTTGCTAATTTCCTGGTGAGCGATATTATGCCGGAAGGCCTTAACCCTCACCAGAGAAAAAAGTTTTTTCATGATGTGCGCAGGTACTTTTGGGATGATCCATATCTATTCAGAACATGCGCAGATGGGGTCATCCGAAGATGTGTCCCAGAGGCAGAGATGTTGAGCATCCTGGAAGCCTGCCACTCCTCTCCAGTGGGGGGGCATCATGGTGGCGCCAGAACTGCCAAGAAGATCCTGCAGTGTGGGTACTACTGGCCCACCATCTATAAAGATGCCCATGACTTGGTGCAGGGGTGTGACCAGTGCCAGCGCCAAGGGAACATTTCAAGGCGCCAAGAGTTACCTATGACCCCAATTTGGAGGTTGAGCTGTTTGATATGTGGGGCATTGACTTCATGGGCCCATTCGTGAGCTCTTATAGGATGAAGTATATCTTGGTGGTCGTGGACTACGTCTCCAAATGGGTGGAGGCAACAGCGCTACCTAACAACGAGAGTAAGAGCGTGGTACAGTTCCTGAGGCGGAACATCTTTGCTAGATTTGGGACACCCCGATCTATCATTAGTGATGGGGGCTCCCACTTCTGCAACAAGTCCTTTTGGGCTGCACCGGCGAAATATGGGGTACGCCAACAGAAGGTGGCCACGCCCTATCATCCGCAGACAAGTGGGCAGGTCGAGGTATCCAACAGGGAAATCAAGGAAATCCTGACCAAGTCTGTGAATGCCACAAGAACAGACTGGGCTAGGAAATTAGATGATGCATTGTGGGCCTATAGGACAGCTTATAAGACACCCATTGGTATGTCTCCATATCAGTTGGTGTTTGGTAAGGCCTGCCATCTGCCAATTGAATTGGAGCACAAGGCACTATGGGCTCTCAAGGCCCTGAATATGAATTGGAAGAAGGCACCCAACATGAGGATGGACCAGTTGAATGAGCTGGATGAGTTTCGTCTACAGGCTTACGAGAGTGCTGCTCTGTACAAGAATAAGATGAAGGCTTATCATGATAATCTCATTGCACCACGAAGCTTTGAGGTTGGTGACAGAGTGCTGCTCTACAACTCCAGATTGAGGCTATTTCCAGGGAAGCTGAAATCAAGGTGGTCTGGCCCGTACAAGATCACACAAGTGTTGACTAATGGAGCAGTTGAGTTAGAGACGGATGACGGGCACCGCTTCAAGGTTAATGGGCAGCGCGTGAAAAAAGTACTTGGGCGCTGCAGAGGAAACCTCGGTGATAGAGGTTCTCCATCTTGACGAAGTCTGAGTAGTCAAGACCTCCACGTCGAGCCGTGACGTTAAACCAAGCGCTAAATGGGAGGCAACCCATCAATCAAAAAAAATAAATTGAAACTGACTTATGCTTTCTTTTGGTTTATATTTTGTCTCAGGAAAGAATGCACATGGTGATAGGAAGGCCAATCAGGCGTGCGGGCAAGGGAAAGGACAAAATTTAACAAAGGGGCATCACACGGACCGTTCACACGGCCCGTCTGAAGCTAGATGGACCGTGTAACGGTCCATTGAGGTGTGCCCCAGGTGAGCGCGCAAAGGCTAACAACACGGTCCGTTTACACGGCTCGTGTGAAACCAAACGGTCCGTGCGACGGACCGTTTCATGGGCATACCCAGGTAAGTTTTCTCGGCACTAAGTCACGGCACACGGTCCATTTACACGTTCCGTTTTGAGTTCGCCTTGGGAAGGCACACGCCGCACGGTACGCCACACGGGGCGTTCCACATGTAACGGTCCGTGTAACGGACCGTTTGGGCGTGCGCCTCGGGAATGTGCTGCTGCCGCCCACGGCACGCGACACGGAACGTGCCACGTGGCACGGCTCGTTTCCCCACTCATCTTGGGCCTCACATTTTTGGGTATTTATACCCTCTTTTCAGATTTTTTCTTTCCCTCACAATCACTCTCTCTCTCTCTAAAATCCCCCACATGCCTCACTCTCTTCCTCACAACACCACACCCTTCATCTCTTCTCACACGGTTTGTGCACTCTATTCACGACCCGTCACACTTTCCTTAGGCAAATTTCCGTGTTTCAAGTCTACTTCTCTTTTTCAAGTAAGTTTTTTGTTCTATTTTTTTCTCTTGTGGATTAGTTGTTTCTTTCAATATGCTTCTTGAATTTTTGCTTGTAGTTTTGTTCCTTAGTATGAGTTTAGGTATATTTTTGTTGATCTTGACGTCTATAACTCTCTAGGGGCATGATTCTTTGAAGATTTGTTAATGGGTAGTCTTAGCCACCATTGTTGCTTTCTTAAACTCTTGAAACATAGGGTATTTGTGATTTTCGGTTGGTTAAAATTGGGTTTGTGTTGTAGAACATGGTCTCGCTTAGTTTAAGTACCCGATCTAGCGTTTTTGATGACTTCTTGTGCGTGTGACCTTCAAGTTTCCATTATTGGGCAGATTGGGCATGATGACCGTGTCACGGTACATTACACGGTCCGTGTGACATCACACGGGCCGTGTCACGGACCGTCCGGCTCGCGCTCCCCCGATGTAAGCCAAGGCACGCCACATGGTCCGTTCGCACGGACCGTCTGACCCTACACGGGCCTTGTGGCGGCCCGTCCCGCGACACTTGGATGCCTGCACCCTCTTAGGCCCTCACACGGGCCTCTACACGGCCGTGCACCCTTACACGGCCCGTGTAGGGCCCCCGTATTATGCCCCCTTATTTTTTTTAGATGTCATTGTATTTACTTTCCTCGCATCTCATCTGCATTTTTAGTGCGAAATCCCCTATGATAAACCGGCTGACGCCACTCTTAAGGGTTTTTGTCACTTCATTTCCACAGGGGAAGTCTGAGTACCCGTTAGTGTGTCGTCCCAAACATCCTGGCATAACTAATATTTTCTTTATTCTTTGTGATGTTTGCAGGATTACTATGGCCCCACGTCTACGACCTCGCCCACGCCGAGACGAGCATGAGTCACGTCTCCGGGATTCGATCACCGAATCCTCCAGTCAAAATCCGGGGGGTGACTCCGGCAATGACTCCGACGGCGGGTCAGCTGTGCCTTCCCCACCCCCTCGCACTGCCCGTTCCCGTCCAGTGAGACGCTACATCGCTTCAGATTCTGAGGAGGAAGCTCTTGCGGCGTGGGTGGAAGGGGAAGCTGCAGCCCCAGAGCAGGAGGATGAGGCTGGCACTCCAGTCACTGCCGAGCACGATGTTGGAGGTGAGGAGGATATTTTGCTCCTCCGCGATAGTGATGATGAGGCCACTCAGCAGGCGGTTGCCCGGACTTCTGACCCGGAAACCGCCAAGTGGCTTCTGATCTTCTTACGGAGGAGATGGTCAGTCCCCGGGGCTAAGGAGATATATGTAAATGGCATCACCAAAGGTACCGGAGGCTATCAAGGGAGGCCAATTATCCCGGAGATGCGGGTCCTAGTGGACAAGTTGGACTCCATTCCGGAGATCAGAAACACCTTTGAAGCATATCAGTTTGGATGGATGGCCAGCCCTCCTGGATATTATGGCCCGGACATGATCGCAGAGTTTTATTCTAGCTATGCCGCTAGCCTACTTGCCTCCATAGAAGGCAACCTGCCCAGACGTTCGAAGAAGTGGCTTGCTGCCAAATTATCCCACCGGGATTATGTCACCATCCGGGAGACTCAGGTAGACATCTCGGCAGAAACGATCAACCGCTTTTTATTTGGCCTAGACTACCGTGCCCCACCGGATGGGATCTTCATTTCACACTATGTGAATGTCACTGATGAGGTTTGTATCTCGGACCCGTCTACCCGGGCCAGGGAGTTACAGTGGATAGCGGAGCAGATTGCACTCCAGGGGGCGGAGGCACCTTGGGTGACCAACCCCAAGATTCCCATTACAAAGGCCTCCCTTACATTTGTCGCCAAGTTCTGGTGGTCGGTGGTGCGGGCCTGACTTCGACCCACAGTAAACGACAACACGCTCCAACTTTCTCATGCTGCGTTGGTAGCGAGTTTGGTGGCCCGCCTTGGTATTAATGTGGGTCGCGTGATTGCTATGGAGATAAAGGATCGTGCCCTCTCATAACGCGCAGGTATGTCCTTTCCATGCCTGATTCGGGCACATTGCAGGCAGGCCCGTGTCCCCACCACCCACTTCTTGGACAGGAAGATAGCTCCGAAGGGTGTCGTCAACATTGCAATGATCAAGGATATCGACAACCCATTGTATCACAGTAGATCCCGGCGGCTTGGGATTCCGACACAGCTTCCTCGGGCTCCCCCACAGCAGCCCTTGTCATTTGAGGAGCCCCCCACGGCCCCCCAGACGGGTACGGATACTGAGCAGCCCGGGGGCAGTGGAGCAGCACCTCAGGCGCATCCGGGCTACACTTATGTCCCTTACGACCTTCTCGCCCGCATGTTCACCGAACAGCGCCAGATACGGGCACTTGTTGACCAAATGGTGGTCAGGGTGCCTCAGGTGGTGCAGACTCATGTGCAGTTGGCTGAGGATCGTCTTCGCGCTGAACTACTTGGCCAGATCCAGAGTTTGCAGGAGCAGTTTAACACGTGGGAGGGCTACCTCCGCCGCATGTTTGGCAGCATGTCCGGTGATGAATTGACACAGATGGTGCAGGCGATGCAGGACATGAAGGACAAAATTGCCGACTTGTGTGCACGGTACAACAGCACAGTGCCCGCTCCGGCTCCACCACCCGATTCGTTGATATCATTGTTTAGTGCCCCGGTGGAGCCGAGCCTGACTAAGGGCTGGGGGTACCGATCATACCTCCTGCTGCCTAGGCACCTATTCCAGCGGCGTCAGGTCATACGGATAAAGGTAAGCGCCGCAGTCAGCGCACTAGCCCACCGGAGGACCCGCAGCGTGAGGAGGCAAGGAGGCTGCGAAAAGCTTTGAGGGCCTAAAGGCGTGAGGCTACTGCACGGGAAGAGCAGGCGCGCCTCGCATATGAGGCTGCCCGGACAGGAGCATCCGGAAGTACTATGGGGCCAGCTGATGATGTTGCCTGCCCGGACCCACCAATTGGTTCGGGCCATGATTACCCGCCTGACGCCTAAGGCGTCCCAGGTATGTCCCGCTCCCATTTTTGCTTTGATGTTTATTCTGGTGCAATGGGGGCATTGCACTGTATTTTGTTGGGGGTGGGGCATCTTATCTTTACCCTGACGAGTTTTTCTTGCCATGTTTCTTTTCTCTGAAGGTGTATTATCTAGTAGAACTGGCATGTTTAGGTTTATTATGTTTGTTTTGTGTGGTAAAGACAAGTGGTTATAAGAGTTTATAGTAACCCCACCAATTTGAAAAATGAAAATCCACGAAACTTGTGTGTGTACCCCATACGGACTGATTCTGTGATCCTCTGAAAGCACAATGTACATTGTTTAGTTGGCATCTTAATGATTGAAGTTTGACTGTGTTGTGTAGTGCTGAATAGTGGGGGATATGTGCCATGTGTGTGGGAGTGTATTTGCCTGAATTTAATTGAAACACGTGTAAGCTAGAACTTGCCTGGTTGGTCCCCCTAAAACGATTGAATGAGTGGATTAGGAAAGGATCTTAGGCCATTGTTGTTGAGAAGTCACTAAGCCTAAAATGAATTAACCAAATGAAGTTTATCCCTTTGAACCAAATAATTGAGCCTTAATAGACCTTTTCGTTCTTATTACCCAACCCATGTTTCCAATCTATCTGTAGACCATACTCAGGCCCTGGTCCCTTTAAGGACATTGTGAACCTCAACCCAGGCCAAAGGCCTAAGTTGAGGGTGGCTTATATTGGCCCTGGTCCTTGAAAAGACATTGTGCACCTCAACTCGGGCTAAAATCCTAAGTTGAGGTTGGCTATTGTAAGAGAAGCAGAAAAAAGGGATGGAAAGGATCCGAGTGGTGAGAAGAAAAGTTGGACTAAAAAAATTTGGGGCGTGAATAAAAGATTAAAAAAAAGAGAGAAAACGAGGAACGTAACCACGCCCCTCTGCAGAGCAAAGTGGTAAAATAGGGAAAAACAAAGATTTTGGGAGGCCGAAAGTAGTGGCTGAGTCAGAGCAGGGTCTTGGAACAAAACGCTAGTCACTTTGATCCTAAATATATCTCACCCAAGCCCGAGCCTAAGTTACAAGCCTTAAAAGTCCTAAAGTGATCCTGAAAAGGTCATTCGAGAGTCAAGGTGGGGAAAATAAAGGCAAGCATATGGTCTATACTCGTGTGTCGGTTGAAAATTCTTTCTGAGCGTGAGTGTCTACATTCCAGTCTCTGTGTGCTACAGTATTACATGGTGTGTGAGACTTCTTTGTAGTGAGGGGCACTACCACCGCACTATTTGGGTGCTATACATAACTGGTTTATCTTTATTCTCGAACTTAATAGGAGCCAACGGGATATAGTATCGTGTTTAGGTCGATCTAATCAGAGTCTGTTGGGATATGAACACATTACAAGTATGCGTGTTGAGCATGAGTTTAATGATCAAAGGGGTTGCTATTTACTTCTTTTTAAGTACTTGTCTTTTGTGTGTCGTAATGTGTTTTTGGTCATCGCTTGAGGACAAGCAATGGTTCTAAGTTGAGGGTGTTGATGAGTCATGAAAATACGACTTTTACGACGCTTAAGACATAGAATTATTGGGCGTTCTTGAGCGGTGTTATTGGTTCAATTGGTATGTTTAGATATTGTGCAGGAAAATAGCAAAGGCATGGGAAATTGAGTTGAAGCACAAGGAACGAGTGAAAAACGAGGCCAAGTGTTGGACCACGGAAGGGCCACACGGGCCGTCTCACGCCAGATGGTCCGTGTGACCGACCGTGGCACGACACTTGGCACGATCGCGCTAAGCCGTGTCACACGGTCAGTCCACACGGCCCGTCTGACGCCAGACGGACCGTGTCACGGACCGTGTAACCGACGTAGCTCGGAAGGCGTCTCGTCGAAAAATAAGGAAATCATGCAAGGAGATCCACACGGTCGGTTTACACGGCCCGTCTAATGCCAGACAGACCGTGTCACGGGCCGTGTAACTGACGTAGCTCGGAGGACCTTCGTCGAAAATAATGGAATTCGCACAAGTGTAATCACACGGAGGAGCACACGGCCCGTTACACGCCACACGGGCCGTGTCACGGGCCGTCCTGACACAGAAGACGTTCCAAACGGTCTGTTTGCACGGACCATCTCACCTCAGACGGTCCGTGTAACGGACCGTGTCCCATGCCGACTTATTTTTCCTAAATTTTATCAACTTAGTTTTATTTTAGTATAAATAGTACATTATGTTATTTTATTAAGGGTTCGTTTTTACGGCAGAAACTAGAGAGAACAAGGAGAAAAACATTAGTTTGGCTTTTGTAATTCGAGAGAATCGCGTTTGTGATTATTGTTCAAAGCTTGTAACACGGATTCTTGTTCTTCAATTGTAAGTCAATCTTTATGTTTTCTTCTACTTGTTATGGGCAAATTATCAATAGTATGCTAGGCTAAACCCACAACTAGGGTTGTGGGAACCATGATGACCCAATTAAGATAACGCAAACTGAGGGTAATTCGTTCAAATAAACAACGCATGTATTGTTAAATTCTTCGCTTTAACTTCTCCTTAATGAGTCGACGCATTAGGGTAATCCTGTATTCGTTACATGCCTGAGAAGGATGTAGTGATTGGGAAAAGAGTCTAACAACAGAGATTCGGGGTCATGAACCTAGTCTAAGTGCCTGAGACCGAAAGGTGAGGGTATTCTGAGATCAGAAACAACGGTTAGAATTGCATACACTCGGAGACCGAAAGGAGAGGAGTGAGATATACCTAGAAAGGACCGAAAGGTGACCTAGATATTAGTAAGTTGTAGATTTTGCATGCATCAGTAAGAACGAATTTACAAATCCAGTTTAGTTATCGTAATTGTATGTCATGGGGAACACAACCCTAGCCTCTTTCTATCTGTCTAAAAATCGGAACAACGTCTTTATTAATTACTTTACGAAATTAGTTAAATTGCATAATGCAACCCCCATTTACTTTATGTACATTTATCTTGGGAATAGCATTTACAACTGAAAGCCGATACTAATAGAATAATTCTTACATGTTCCCTGTGGGATCGACCTCAACTCTGGTTGAGTTCTATATTTGACCAACGACCGCTTTACTCTTCTATTTAAAGTGTAATTTGGGCGTATGACCTTCCTCTTCTACTCTATTTTCTTCCATTACTACACAGATTGAGCCTCAGACATGGAGGGCCAACTCAATCATAAGGGCTACCATTTTTAGTGTTGGCCAGTTACCCAAAGCGGCTGACATCTCACTCAGGTTGAGTCTTCCCTGCCTAAGATGATTGAGAGGGCCATAGACACTGCATTGATTCCATGGATAGAGTTTGAAAGAAATAAATGGAGTTGTTGGAGTCCAAAAGTTGAGGATGGATAGGCTGGAGGTTGTTTTGGAAGATTACGGGGGGAAAATTGAATAATTTGACTGAACGAGTGATTGATGTGGAGAAAAAGGGTGGTACTAGTGTCAAAACGATGACCATTAAGGCCAACATTGATGTGTTGAAGAAAGAAGTGGTAGCTTTAAAGTCCATGGATATAATTTAAGTATGTGATTCATTAGACATGCCATCTGGGATTGAAAAAATGTAGCTTTCAAGGGTACCACAAGAGTTGATGCTCCGGGTAGAGAAGGGACTAAAGGAGATGATATACAACCTTCCCGGGAGACCGACGAGGATGCCTTAGGAGATGAGCCACGCCCATCGGAGCTTGATGAGTTGAGGATGATAGAAGAGGACATTGTTTTCACGGTGACCAGAAAGTCCCTCCAGGACACTTCCATGATTGGGATGAGTGGCATGTCTGATGCAAATGATCTAGAGCCCATGAGGCTGCAGATTGACTTAGAGTCGAAGCATGCCACTCCGACACTTACTTTAGAGACTATACCACAGGACTCAGGCATATTCACCCATGACCTCTTCTTCTACTCCACCACCACCACCGCCACCACCACTACAACAGAATTGATGTGATTAGGGGGATTCTAATTCTCAATCCTTATTTTTTTAGCATGATTGGTATTGTTCTTATATATTGAGAATAATGTTTATTTTTTAGGAGGAGGTGAGCAATTAGAGTCCCATTCTCTATTGATGTTGATGATTGACTTTTTTTAATTTTTAATTGGGTTATGATATGTTTGGGACGAGACAATGATTTGGATGTTTTTAGTTTTTTGTTGATGATAATTTGAGATAATCCTTTACTTTTTTGGTTCGTAAATATTTTATTTTAGGTTGTAATACATAATAATTTCAGTTTATTTTATTTTATTTTTATTTTTGGTTTTTAATGAATGATTGTGAATAATGTGTGTTAATGATGTCTTTGGATTTTTTGGCAAACCCTATGCATGTATGAAAAGCCATTCAAAATTATTTTATAGCGTCTCTAGTCCCTAGCAATCCTAGTAACGATAATCCATATCTTTGAATCAGATAGTGTCATGGATGTAAATCACTTACTAACTCACCAATTAGTCTATCCCTTGTGAAATAAATCCATGAATGGGTTTGATGCTTCTCGAGTTGACTATGTGAGTATCGATCTTAAATATGCGATGATCGTGAATTATGAGTGTATTGCCTAGTCATTGTTTAGATTCAGATCTATTTTCATTATGAGTTGAGGAAATTGTTGAAAGATATGTGTGTGATACCTAGAACTTGCCTAGTTTGTTTTAAGGTGTAGCTTGGTTGATTCCAGATTAGGAAGATGACCTTAGGACTTTTTTGATTTCTTTTGAGTCCACTTTTACCGTATAAGCCTCCATTAAAATTTATTATATCCCTAGTGAACCCCTTTTGAGCCTTAAACCCTTCTTTTGTAACCATATACCCTTTACCTTTGTTTGGAAAGATAATCCCTTCTTGTTCTTCACCATTCCTTCTTTGAGCTTTAAGTAGCGAAAGTAGTGGCCAAAGGCCAACTTTGGGAGTGTTAGTAGAAGAGGGCTATCTCCCATTTAAAAGTTGAAGAAAGGAAAAAAGAAAGAAGAAAGAAGGGACGAATCTCTTGCATGATAAGAAAAATAAAAAGAGGAAAAATGCTTGAAAAATGATGAAAGAAAAAGAATTTGCTTGAAAAAGAGGACCCTCTAAAATTATTGAAGAATAGTTGCATAGGGGACACCAAGGATTGAGATCTAAAGTGAAAAGATGTCATGTGGGAAAGAAAAAGGGATGAGGATAAAAGGAAATCATGAGAGTAATGAGTGTGTGTAGAGTTCAAGGATGAATGAGCCACTATACCAATATGCTATCGTATCTGTCTTGAAGCCTGGATTACAACCCTTGCAAAGTTCTTCGTGATCCTAATCTAGATGAAATTGAGTTAACACCAATTGAGAATAAAGAGAAGCCTATGGGTAGATGCATACATGCCATTTCTCATTTGTGAGTACGAGTATTGATTAGATCATTGTAATTAATATCCTAATTTTGTGTGTATCAGATTTTCTTTGTTGTGAGGAGAAAATGGTGATATTTTTGGATAGTGATAAGTCAATGATATTGGCAATTGAGAGCATGACCTTGTCTTAAGCACTCTTTAGTCATCTTTTGAGGCTTCAAAATCATGTAAGTGGTTTGTGGAAGCTTTGAAGATGGATAATAAAGAGGGGATTGTATGTGTTGCTCCTTATGTCCCTATTTGCAAGCATTGTGTTTTACAATGATTGGTATTAGAATTGCTTGAGGGCAAGCAAAAGTTCATGTTGGGAGTGTTGATGAGTCCATATTTTAGACTCATATAGAGCTCAAAAGAGTGAGATATATTATCCTCAATGTACTATTATGCCTCATATGTTGAATAATCTATGTGTTTAATACCAGGATTGAGGATAAAAAGTTCATGGAAAGGTAATACTCAACAACACAAGACACAAGTGCAAAAAGTTCCTAATGTGCGGTCAAAAGTGATGTCCCCGACTCATTGGGTGAAATACTGATTGGCGACACCTACCGCCTAGTGTTACCGTGTTCCATCCCTCATGAGCGGAGTAGAAAAATGATGTTGGTACAAGTTCAGTGGATCCCCAAACATGATTGGCGATGCACATGAGTGTCACCTAAAGTTGCAACATCCAAGGCTTTCAAAGGATGCATTAAAAGGTGGTCAGGTGCATATTCAACATACCATCAAAGTGCTCAACAATGGTCGACCTTGACCATCAAATAGTGAAGATGTGCTTAAAGTCAAGAATATGTGCACAAGTATAAATAGATTTTGGAAAGTCCATAATATATCATCTTAAACCATCTTTTACAATCTGATACACATTCATATAGATAGAGTATAGAGAACCTTCATTGGAGAGAAAGTACATTACATTTTTGGAAGAATGGTTTTGAAATTGAAGCTTGGGAAGAGGATTGCAAGGATTAGGAGAAGAAATACTTACTTATTTCTTTATAATTTCTCTTAACCACATCTATGGCTACAAACATTGGCATTAATTTCATACTTTTAATTATGTCTAGCTAAAACCCCGATAGTTGGGGTGTTATATGGACACGGGTATTTGATTTATATTATGGGTCTCTTATAATTTGAATATTTTGCTATTAATTTGTGTGAGCACATATTCTTTTCCATGTTTAACTCATAATCTTGAGGTTGTAAACTCTGATTTATTTTTAGATCTTCAGTTATTGCATTAATTTGAGTGATTAGAGTTGGCATTGAGTGTGATGACCTAAAATCTTTCAGGGTTTTGATTGAATGTCTTAATTTGGGTTCAATGGCTAAAGTATTAGAAGGTTTGCTGATACAATGATTAGGCGAAATGTGCCCTATAGTGATTTTGCATATGAAGCTGTAAATAATCCATGTGAAACACTGCTATTATTTGACCCGAAGTAGTGGTTACAAGCAATTCTAGCTTACTCACATCTAGTTAACTCATTCATTCAAATATCGAAACCCATGTATTAGATCTTATCCATGTTGACACACCCTTGACAATGTCTCTCAATTGATTATTTAGTTCAAATCTTATAATTGTTTGGTATTTGAATGTTAGTTACAAACCCCCATTTTTATGTTGCAATAGCTTAGTTCAACTTAATACTTCATGACTCTAACAACTATTCCCTGTGGTTCATACCCGACTCAATTGTTAGGTAAAATATGCGATGATGACCGCAATGCCTACTTATTAATTCTAAGGTGCATTGAGGTGAGACATCAGATATATAAAGTAAACAATTATGAAATATTTGATTATGGGAATGCATGAAGTGACAAGTAGCTCCGTAAGCATTTGTAACTGTGTAATGACCTCAATAGCCTTTTATGGAGATTCTTGAAAAATTTTCTTTTTATCCTCTCAATTTATGGCCCCAGGACTTATATTGTTCATGTGTGTGATTGGTTTTGGCATTTCATTAAAAATTTGAAAGATGTGGAAGTGTTTGAATTTTAAAGGCTTATGCTCAAAGAAGTGAATTTTGGTGTCATTTGGATTTTTGAGTCTCCTAATGAAATTCTGCTAGTCCTATCAATTTTGGAATGTGGAAATTAGTTTATTGAGGTCAAAAGTTGGAAGTTTAGTTGAAATTCAGTGAAGGTTTAACTTTGGTCAATATTTTGAGTTTGGATGCTTGAATAGAATTTCTGATGACTCCATTGGGTTTAGGAGGTAACTTTAGGTGTAGGAGAGGCATCATCATATTTTTCGAAAGTCTCGAGTGCATTTTTTATCTTTTTGAACCTGAGAGTTATTTTAGTTGCGACTTATCAGATTTCGGGTCAAAGAGACCTTAGATTCGATTTCCGATAGTTTCATTGACTCTGGAACATCGAATTTTATAGTATTACATATTTGCTTTATGTTTACAGGGTTCCGAATAAATCCTGCGGATTGATTCTGTGAATGTATTGTGAGTTGAAAATTTTGGCTGATATTTGATGCGAGAGCCTTGGTCGCTTAAGCGAAGAGTAGTTTTGGGGGGGGGGTCTAAAATAGTGTATAATCGGAAAATCCTCATTTGTTTTTGAATTTTGGAGCATGAAGGGGTGACTTCTTGAAGAAAATTTTGAGGAACTTCATTGGATAGGTGATTTTCAACATAAATCCTTTATTTTTCACCAATTATTTTGTGATTTCAACTTGACATTCTTGGTGTTGAACTCAGTTTTAAGGGGTTTAATGTTGGAGTCAAATTATAATTTTGCGCTCAATTTTTGCTAAATGTTTATGAGATGACCATGAACTCTTTATTACTTGTATAAACTAATTTTGTAATAAATTCCAGATTCAGTGTTTTCAAATTAAAATTATGACCATTTTGCCCCTGGCTCTGAAACCTTATAATATAAGTGTTGTTGGATTCTTGTGTACTTTTCACTCTTGATAGTAGGTGATCGATTTGGAGATGATAATTTAGAATTCTCCAGTATAGAAGTGTTCAGGTGTAGTATCGACTATTGGGGTAGGTTTGGCTAACCTTCTTAAGACTAGGGTTAGAAAATTGATTATCCTTATATGGTAAACTATGGAATAGGATCATATGATGATTGTATAGTTGAATATTGTGATGTCGTCTAGCCAATTTTACTTGTTATTGTGTTTGATCTTATTTGTGCTAAATTGATGAATTGTGCCACACTTGAGACACTTGTGAAATGAAATGTGCTGAGGCATGAAATGGAATGAGAAATGATACATCATGAAAGCATTTATGGCTATGATATAAAAATTGGTATAATTGTGATATATTGTAGTCACACCCTAAAAGAAGGAGAGGCATGACTGACACTCGATACCATCATTGGATGAGTACGCCACTGGACATGTTAGCTAACTAGACTAGGGGCCAAAAGATTGGGCAACATAACATTTGAAAAACTAAGCCTAAACTATTTAGGTAATCACCTGGCCAACATACACCAAGGTAGATAAACCAAAATGATAAAGTACTAGGAAGCCGATGAGGCTGCAAGTACAGAGGTATATGCGCACTCACTCACACACACACAAACACACACACATATACATACATATATATACACACATATACATGCCAAGCCTATTGCTGGAGACTAAAAGTTGCAAAAGAACCAACAAAAATTACCATATCCACAATAGCCTCTAAATGTGTCACTAGCACAATCGGAACAGGGCTCCGACTACACCTAACTGTACAACAAAAAGTATAAACTCTATGAAAGCTCTAGGAAGAGGTGGAGCTAACAAACCTCACGGCTGAACTGTAATCTTAGAAAAGGGATTGATCAGAATCCCTACCTGAACCCGCATGCATGAAACAAAATGTAGCATCCCCAGGTAATGGGATGTAGTATGAGGTCAGGATTCACGGAATCTCTCACAACCTGTTAACCACTTCATGGACCCGTTGAGGTAACCATGGTCCTTCCCTTTGAAAGTAGAACTGGAGATAAATCAAAGGGAGGTTTACAGGCCGTGGAACCCTCCACGGTTCGTGCACCTGCTCGTAAAAAAGTTACGTAAGTTAGGATTCCTCATGGAAAATTAGCAAAATGTTGCAAGGAAAATTTTATAGGACCCTCCACGGCTGTGAAACACACCACAGACCGTTGGAGATGGTCGTGGCGATGGAGACAAGCAACTGGCATTAAAGATTCGCAAAGCCAAGTTTCATGGACCTTTCATGGGTCGTGAACCTTACCACAGATCATGGATGCAATCATAGAAGGAGGGCCAGTCCAGAATCATCAAAGGTCAAGTATCATAGACCGTGTCACGATTTGTGAAACTCATCATGGGCCGTGAAATTATCCGTATTCCATGTCGAGCTAAGGTTTCCTATTTTAATTAGAATTAGGTTTTGCCTATGTATAAATGGGATTTTATTATTCTATTTTTAATTATTATTGACTGTTGGAGACTTGGAGAACATGAGAGAACACCTAGAGTGACAAGAAACATTGAAATTATTGGTTTTGATCTTAATCTTGAGATTGTGAACCGATGATTTCTTCCATTATCAATTGTAAGTTATTCAATTATGATTCTCTCATCTTTTTTTGGGTTATTTACTTTGAATATGCTTAGCTAAACTGATAATTAGAGTTGTAGGAACCATGACAACTCAATAAAGTAGGTGAATTCTAAATTGAATTTTGGGATTGACTATTTCATAAATTGTAATTTTCTTCATCTAAAATTTCTTCTTAATGACTCGATGCGTTAAGATCATGCTCGTATTCATTGCTTTCCCAGGAGAAAGGTAATAATTAGGAAAATAATTTTACAATAGAAATTCAAAGATGAAAACTTTGTCTAAGTACTTGAGATCGGGAGGTGATAGTACTCTGGATACATTCTGAGACCAGAAGGTGATCAATGAAATACATCTAAGAAGGATCGAGAAGTGAATTAGATGTTAAATGACTTGCTTGGTCTTGTTTGCATAACAATGAAACAAATCATAAATCTAAATTGCCTATTAAGTTGAATGTCATAGGGAACACAATCCTAGTCTCATACTTAAATTGATTTTAAACTCGGGAGTCAATAAATTGTTCTATGTCATTACATAATCTCATTCTAAAACCCCCCATTAACTTTGTGCACTTTTATTTTTTGGAAATAGAAATTACGGTTGAAAAGTGGTGCTAATAGATATATTCACACTGCATTCATTGTGGGAATGACTTTCAATTTAGGTTGAGTTCTATATTTGATCAACGATCTCTTTATTCTTCCTTTTAGAGTGTAAATTTGGGCATATTAGAACTTCATAAAAACAATTATAAAAGAGTCCAAAGATTATTACTTGAAAAAAAGGTTATAAAGCTAGAATAACCATCAAGAACACCAATTTTCTACCTTCTTAAAATAGCTCCAAACATAGGTAATAGGAGGGGAAAATAATTTCAAAATGTAAAGCACACATCTCGAAGCATGAGGGCGAACTTTAATAGTAGAAATTTCTTAAAACATACCTAAATCGCTCAAGAACCTCATGAAAACCCTCTCTTCAGTTCCTTCACTATTTGGGAGCAGAATTAAAATGTTTGGGGCCTTAAAATGTCAAATTCGATGACTTATAATTTTCCTTGACCTGACCCAGGTCCCTGCTCAAATAGTCCATAGTAAAATAGTTATAACTTTTTACTCTGAAATCAGTTTGATGTGCGGTTTTTTTCATTGCAAAATAAAATAATAAACCTTCAATTTGATAGGACATAGTCCCTTTAAATAATTATATATTGGGAGATATTCTTTGAGACATTTGACCCAAAGTTAAAAAAGATTTCTTAGAGAACCTTACGGTAACTTTGGTCAACCTTTGTCTCGTAACGTTCTTGAGTCCAAAACTTAACATATGACCATTAGGATATTAAAATACCTCTTAACACTTCATTATTAGAAAATTATACACTCTTAGTCCCATCCAAAAGGTGAAACTTAATTTAAACCTTTTGCAAGGGTGGGGTGCTACTCTGGCCATTTCTTTAACCTCGAATATGTGTTGAAGGGAATCTTTTGACCTAAAACTCTAAGTACTTGATATCACCACTCATTTGTAGTCTTAGTATACTTAGGTGATATATAAAATTATATACACCTTATATAATATCCTACACTATGTATATCATAGAAGACAAGAAACATGGAGTCTCACAATTGTTGTGGTTTAAAAGAGGCTTCTTCCAATTGTTTATAATAGGGTGATATTGTATAATCTGGGTTGAGCATCGTATTATTTTTTAGGATTGAATTGTGTGAATTTCCCCCGTGTATATATTGTCATACGCTCATTATGTAGGAAGTAAAAGTATGAAACTACTGATTTTATAAGAAAATATGTGTAGGGAACCACAAGCTAGGAAGTCAGAAAGTGCAAAAAAAGTGGAATTGGAAATATTGCGGGTCAAAGTATGAGCCTCATTAATGACTTGTGGTTCAAACCATGGGACACAAACATGGCTCATCGAAGGGGCCAACTTAGGTGAAAATTTGACTAATTGCAGAAGGAATGTATGAGGGATCTTTACGATCCGTAAATGAAACTACATACCGTAGAATATGTTCGTGGATTGAGGTCTTGAATTGATGGAAAATTGGACTTCTTAAATTGGAAGTACAAATAAACAGAACGAGTTGTAGTTACTTTTTAACATGACCCCGACCTAGGTCCTAGCCATGACACGGCGAATAGGACATCCGAAACCATCCCATTCAAGCCTCATGTTCATATCATAAGCATTCATAAGGTAATATAAGTATACACAAGAGAATAAGAAAGATGAAGTTTATCAAATTAAAAACCATAATATCCATAGGGAATATACATCAATCCATTAAGGTCCAGCTCATGCCTCTACATCATAAATCTTGGTGGGAACTTGTATATAACTTACTAACTCACCCTAAAGACATACATCAAAAGAATGAAAATGATAAAGTCTCTACATGAAGGAAAAATATCACAGGGCTTGTTATAGGGAGCATGGGAACTCACCAACAAGTCTTTTAGCTCAAGATCTGAATTTAGCAACGAAATGGAATAGTCGCCTCATTGTTCATCCCTACATGGTTAGATCTTGTAGGCAAAAAGTATGCGTTAGCACATATAATGTACTAAATATGTAGGTATATCATGAATCAAAGGGCATCAAAATAATATCAACATGCATAATCATAATCAACAAGATAAGGATACAATGTGTATGAGCAGGCAAGTTTAAAATCATGAGAAAAAGCATCACCAAGTCCATTCATAACCTTAACATTACATATGTGGGTATACGAACATAACCGACATATAAGACCATGTAGATTATTACATGGAATCTTGATGTTGCCACTACACCGAGTACAAGAGTTGCCTACTTTTCCAGGGTAGACTATACCTTACCTTATTTGAGCCTTCCCATGTCAACAAGTACTTTAACATGAAACCTTACGGGAACCTTTCTATTTTGACATATACTTTACTTATGTAGATCCACTAACATAATACCATATAGGCACATAATCATATCCCTATAGTGGCATGTAGTTATGAGAGAGGTAGGCTTTACATTAAGGGCCCCGTAGATCGAGTCTCCACCTCTAATCTCATTTGGTGCTGTGTCATATCCTACGAAATACATAAATCATGCATATATATATATACAACTTTAAACAAAGTTCATACATCATTAGAGTCATACTTTCACAATTTGTAAATAGTCGTCATAACTTTCATGAAAACATCATGTCATAAGAATAGTCCATATACTTTGATTTCATCATAGAGTGGGTAGACATCCCCACCTTAACATCATATAAACACTAGGGTGTTCATCATCCTCTTTATCATAACATCATCATTGTCTTAAAATATGCTTATACATACTTGAGATCATAATCATGAAAATCCATAAATTTATCATAAGAGACTAGGGCTAAGTGTAGGTCCATGAACAATTTAGTTAAAATCGTGCAATTGAATAGGATTCAAGAGAAAACATGTAATTAAGATCACATTAGATCATTAATAAAGGAACACACATCAATTTATTAAGCCCTAATCATGCATATTTTTAAACCACCTACGTTTGCTTGAAAATCATATAGAATATGTATTTCATCATAATTAATGTATGATTAGTCATAATCATCATATAAGAATCATAATCCATGCATAAGTGATCATTGCTTAAAAACCCATAAGAATTCATCATGAAATTTGATAAAAATAGAATGTTTTGGATTGCGTTTCATCGATGAAACTAATCCATGAATGAAGCTCTACATACCTCAAGTAGAATTCTTAGAATTGAAGAAGAAAATCTGAAAATCCTTAATCAAATCCCCCAAGATTTAGCTTATTGAACCCTTGACTTAGAGAGAGAAATATTCAGAACTTTTGAGAGAAATTTGGGAATTAAAAGGTTTAAATGATTTAGGAATAGGATTTTATAGCCAAGCATTTTCTTAGCATGGAAGCATGAAACATCGGATGAACCATAGCTAAATCCATAGGCAAACCTAATTCATAGGCTACCTTCTCAATTCTCTTTACTATATCATAAGGTCACATATATCTAGGTCTCAATTTGCCTTTCTTACTAAAATGCGACACTCCTTTCATTGCGAAAACCTTTAAATACACCCAATCACCTTCATTAAACTCTAGTTCCCTTCCCTAAACATCGTCAAATGACTTTTGATGACTTTGAACAACCTTCAACCTTTCCCTTATAACTTTCACCTTCTCCATAGTATCAACCAGCAAATTTGGTCCAACAAAGGACATTTCTCCAACTTCTAACCATCCCACAGGTTATCTACACTGCCTATCATATAATTCTTCAAATGGAGCCATACCAATACTTGAATGAAAACTGTTGTTATAAGCAAATTCAATAAGAGGTAAGTGGTTATCCCAACTTCCTTTGAAATCAAGCACACAAACCCTTAACATGCCCTCCAACGTTTGTATTATACTTTTGGCTTTTCCATCTATTTGAGGATGAAATATGATACTTAACTTCACCATTGTGACAAGGCCCTTTTGGAATGACTTCCAAAAATGAAAAGTAAATTGAGCACCTCTATCTGATATAATGGACAATGGTATCCCATGAAACTTTACAAACTCTTAAATAGAAACCTTGGCATACTCCTCGACACCATAATAAGTCTTTACCAGTAAAAAGTAGGTCGTTTTCGTAATTCTATCCACAACCACCCATATTGAGTCAAATTGCCTTCTAGTCTTTAGAAAACCCATGATGAAATCCATATTCACTATCTCCCATATCCAAGTTGGTATCTCAAATGTCTTGAGTCAAACGACTGGGTCTTTGATGTTCTACCTTCACTTGTTGACAATTTGCACATTCAATCACACACCTTGCTATGTCATTCTTAATGCCATTCCACCAATATACTTCCCTCAAATCTCTATACATTTTGGTGGATCCCGGATGAATAGAATGCTGAACTTCATCAAGTATCGTCTCCCTTAATCCATACATATTAGGTACACATAATTGCCGTTGGTAATGCAACACACCATCTCCTCCTTGTGAAAAGACTTTCTACCCTTTTATCAACCACCAAATTCTTCAATTCAACCAAAGTAGGATCCATATCTTATATTGCCTTAAATTTTTCCATCAAAGATGATTCTGCCCTATTAGGTACTGACACACCACCATCACTCAATATACTTAGATTTACCCCCAAATAAGCCAAACGATGCAATTTAGTGATCAACTCATTATTTCCACTCTCAATTTATGCCTTGCTACCCATAGACACTCCACTCAGTGCATCGGCCACAACTTTAGCCTTACCAGACTGATACATCACACTCATGTCATAATCCTTCAAAAGTTCCAACCACTTTCTTTGTCTTAAATTCAAATCTCTTTGGCTAAACATATATTGCAAAGTCTTGTGGTCGGTGAATATGTCAACATGAACCCTATAAAGGTAGTGTCGCCAAATCTTTAATGCGAACACAATAACTAACAACTCAATATCATGCACCAAATAGTTCTTTTTATGCACTTTCAATTGCCTCGAAGCATAGGCAATGACCTTTTCATGTTGTATCAACACACAATCCAAGCCTATATGTCAGGCATCATAATACACAACAAAACCATCTGGATCATCAAGCAATGTCAGAATAGGAGCCGAAGTAAGATGATCCTTCAACAATTGGAATTTCACCTTCTTTTGAGTCAACCATGTCAATGGGGAAGCAATATAGGAAAAGCCCTCAACAAAACTTCTATAATAGCTGGCCAAACACATAAATCTTCTAATATCGGATGGAAATAACATTCTAGGCCAATTCTTTGCAGCGTCAATCTTTTTTGGATCAACTCTAATACCATCACCCGAAATAACGTGACCAAGAAAATCCACCTCTCTTAGCCAAAATTCGCACTTGCTAAACTTAGCAAAGAGTTGTCTATCCCTCATTGTTTGCAATCTCAATCCTAAAAAGGTCTTCACGCTCTTTTACATCCCATCAGTACACCAATATATCATCTATGAAAACCACCACAAACATCCAAGTACGACTTGAAAATCCTATTCATCAAATCTATAAAATCGGTAGGAGAATTTGTTAGGCCAAATGACATTACAAAAAATTCAAAATGACCATATCTAGTTTTGAATATTGTCTTTAGGATATCATCTTCCTTCACCCTCAATTGGTGATATCCAGATCAGAGGTCAATGTTAGAAAAGTAGCTTGGACCTTGTAGTTAATCAAAGAGGTGATCGATCCTTGGGAGTGGATACTTGTTTTTGATGGTTACTATTTTAATTTCCTATAATCCACACACATCCAAATTGAACCTTCCTTCTTCCTTACAAAAGTAAGAGAGCACCCCATGGTGACACTCTAGGCCTTATGAACCCTTTATCAATCAAATTCTTTAATTGTTCCTTCAATTCTTTCCGTTCCACCAGGGCCATTCGATATGGAGGTATAGAAATAGGTTGGGTGTTAGGAAAAATGTCAATACCATCCTGTATAGAAATAGGTTGGGTGTCAGGCAAGAGGTCAGTACCAAAGTCAATTTCCCTTATAGGAGGAATACTGAGTAAGTCAACGGGGAACTTATTAACTATTGGGACTAAATCAAGAGTAGGAACATGAGACTCGACATCCATGACTCGGACAACATGATATAGATAACCTTTGGAAATTATTTTCATAGCTTTCATATAAGAGACAAACTTCCCTTTGAACATAGAATTGGTTCCTTCCATTCAAGGATAGGCTCATTAAAGACTTGGAATGTAACCTTATGGGTCCTGAAATCAATAGAAGCATAGGATGTATGCAACTAATCCATACCAACAATATCATCAAAATAGGTCATATCAAGCTCAATTAGATCACATAGGAAGACTTAATGTAAGACTTACACGAAACAATTTCTATAGGCTTTCTTTGCTAAGATTGACTCGCCAATAGGAGTTTACATTGAGTAAGGTTCTAACAAAACTTTCGAAGACACAACAAACATTATGGAAACATAAGGTGTAACAAAAGACATATTGGCACCGGGGTCAAGTAAAGCATATACATTATGGTCAAAGACTTTCAACATACTGGTAACCACATCTGGAGCCTAATCAACTTCTTGCCTAGCATGAAAGAGTATAAAATCAATTATCACGTGGACCACCAACTTAAGGTTGGGCACCTTGTTGCACTTGCCATCTTTGAGATAATTGACCTTGTAGATGCCCTTACTTATCCTTATTAGCAATATTAGGACATTCGACAATCTTATATCCCATCTTTCCATAAACAAAGCAACTATTTTTTCCCCTCAAACATTCTCCTGCATAATTCTTTCCATACCTAGGGCTCTTAGGTGGAATAGAACCACCTTTCTCAACATCACCATGTGTCTTAGGATTGTCCCCTTTCTCTTTGTCAAACCTTCGAGGAGAACCTTTAAAAGACCCAAGGCCTTGTTGAAATTGGCCACCACCAAACTTACTATAGAAGAACTCACCATCATAACGAGCCCTCATGGACTCCCTTGTCCTCATCTTTTGAAGTTACTTGTTCGACATATGTCATGAGTCTAGAAATATCCATTTCTTTAATGAGCATGACATCCTTGCATTCCATCTTTACCAAGTTTGATACACCCAAAGTGAACTTGTTCATGCAGGACCTAGACTCAGCCACCAAGGAAGGAACAAATTTGGATAACTTAATAAACTTGAGGGCATACTCCCTCACACTCATACCACCTTGATTTCATGCATTCCATCACCTTAGCTTCCCTTAGATCAGGTGGGAAGAAACAATCAAGAAAAGCGGCCTTAAACATCTCCTGATCAGTAACACCTTTCTCAACTCTCTTGGACTTCCATTGAGTGAACTAAACTTGAGCCACTCCCTTAAGTGATCAGTCGCTAACTCGGCCTTCTCTTCGAAGAAACCCCTAATAATCTCCACCACCTTATAAACCTTATCAATGAACTCTTATGGGTCTTCATCCACTTTCGAACCATCAAACTCCGAGGGATTCATCCTAGAAAAATCTCTTATCCTTGATGCCGGAGTAGGAGTCTTTAGAGAAGCAACAACTTGAGACAACATGGTGATTGTGGCCCTAAACTCATCATTAGAAAGTTGGTTTGCTTGAGGGACTTGAGGAACTTGGGGAGCTAGAGGATCTTGGTTCACATTAACATCATTTCCCCTTGGCAGTGGAGCACGTCATGGAACTATTTCTGAAAACATCAAGGGAAAATCATTAGACTACAAAAGATTTGAAGGCACGATATAGAATAAAAAAGAAGTGAAGTTTTCCTAAAACATCTCATAGCTTCTTATTCATCGATGTGGTGCATTTTAGATCAATGAACAAAACTCTACTCGATACGGCATATTGGACTCCCTAGGATGCTTGCAAACCTTGTGCTCTGATTCTACTTTTGTCATGATCTAGACCTAGGGCCTAGCCATGACACGATGAATAGGACACCTAAAAGTATCCTATCTAAGCTTCATATTCATATCATACGCATTCATAAGGTAATATAAGCATACAATAGAAAATAAGTAAGCAAAAGTTTATCACAGTAAAAACCATAATTCCCATAAGGAATATACATCAATCCATTAAGGTCCAACTCATGCCTTTACGTTATAGGTCTTGGCGGAGACTAGCACATGGCTCACTAGCTTACCCTCAAGATATACATCAAAAGAATGAAAATGATAAAGTCCTAACATAAACAAAAAACATCATAGGCCTTGTTCCTGAAGCGTGGAAACTCACCAAAAAGTCCTCAAGCTCAAGATCTGAATTTAGCCACGACAGGGAATAGTGGTATCATCTTTTATCCCTACATAGTTAGATCATGTAGGCAAAAAATATGCGTTAGGATATGGAATATACTAAGCATGTAGGTATGCCATAAATCAAAGGACATCACAATTATATCATTACACATAATCATAATCAAGAGGATAAGGACACAATATGTATGAGCATGCAAGTTTAAAATCATGAGAAGAAGCATCATCAAATACTTTCATAACCTTCACATTATATATGTTAGAATAAGATCATAACTGACATATAAGACCATATGAACTATTACATGAAATTTTGATGTTGCCTCTATGCCGAGTAAAAGAGTAGACTACTTTTCTAGGGTAGACTATACCTTACCTTACGGGAGCCTTCCCATTTTTGCAAGTACTTTAACATAAAACCTTATAGGATCCTTTCCATTTCAGTATATGCATTACTTATGTGGATCTACTAATATAATACCATATAGGCACATAATAATCATTGCTACAGTAACACGTAGTTATGATAGGTAGGTTTTACATTAAAGACCCATTAGGTCGAGTCCCACCCCCAATCTCATTCAGTACTAAGTCATATCCCATGGAATATATAAATCATGCATATACATAGTTTTCAATGTAATTTATACTTCATTAAATTCATTCTTTAATAATTCAGGAATAGTCATTATAACTTTCATGAAACAACATGTCATAAGAATAGTCAATCTACTTTTCTTTCATCATATAGAGGGTAGACATTCCCAACCACAACATCATCATAAAAATTAGGGTGTTCATCACCCTCTTTATCATATCATCATCAAAGCTTTCATAACATCATCATTGTAATAAAACATGCTTGTACATACTTGAGATCATAATCATGAAAATCCATGATTTTATCAAAAGAGACTAGGGCTATGTGTGGGTCCAGGAATAATTTAGTGAAAATCACGCAATTGAATAGGATTCATAGAGAAAACATTTAGTCTAGATCACATTAAATCATTAATAAAGGAACCCATATCAAATGATTAAGCCCTAGCCATGCATATTTTAAAACTACATACTTTTTCTTGAAAATCATATAGATCATGTATTACATCAGAATTCATGCATCATTGGTCATAATCATCATATAGGAATCAAAATCCATGCATAAGAGATCATAGCTTAAAAGCCCATAAGAATTCATCATGAAATTTTGATTTTAAAAAAGGTTTCGGATTGCGCGTCATGGATGAAACTAATCTATATGAAGCCTTACATACCTCAAGAAGAATTCTTAGAATTAAAGAAGAAAATCTAGAAATCCTTGATCAAATCCTCCGAGTTTAAGCTTCAATAGAACCCTTGACTTAGAGAGAAATATTTAGAACCCTTGAGACCACCTATGACCCGTGGTTGCTTCTATGGGCCGTAAACTGGTTCGTAGGGTCAAACTATCAAAAAAATCCTCAACTTTCAGTTTTTTAGGCCTAAAAACATGAGAGGTGTTACACTTTTACAATCCATAGTTTGGTCTCATAAATGGGACCCTGAGTTTGAATCATTTCCTAAGTGTTAGGGTATTTTATGGAAGATGTCTACGACCCGTAGACCATTTATAAGTTGTAGTTTGGTCTTGTAGATTGACTTTAGAGGCTAAATTTTAGAAGATTAAAAAATGAACAGGATGAAACCCCATAGTACTTTCTGTAGACTAGACTACAACCTGTAATCGGGGTCATGGTATGGAATCCAATAATTTAAATGAAGGATATTTTTCTCCTTTCTTGTGCCCTAAGCTTGAAACTGCATCGTTTGGGGATTATTTCCTCCAAGATCAGACTAAACCTTCATATTCACTCTCACTTACTCCATTCCCAAAATTCTCTAAGGCATAACACTCTCAAGGCAATGGTAAGGACTAGGGTTTCTTCCGAGAGCTTTCTTCTTCAACTTCATTTAAGCCTTTCCTTAAGGTCATTATTAGGTATGTGAGCTTGATTTTTGTGTTCCTTTTACCCATAAAGACCAAACATGATTTCTTTTATTTTTTTTTTCAAGTTCTTGAAAGTTTATAGTTTTATGAGCATGATTTTAATGGTGTTTAAATGATATATTTTCAATTATTATGATTCTAATGATGCAATATAATGATGTACTGTGGTATTCAAGTTGAATATTATGATTTCATAGCATAGGGTTTTCCATAAATGATTTGGGTTGTTTAAATATGGTTTTAACTTGATGAATTGCATCATGACCTTGCATTATACTCTTGAATCACATGATTTTAAAGTCACTGCATAATATCACTAAGTTTACAGTGAGTTTTTTTACATGATATTAAATATAAGGGCTAAAAGTATGTTATGGAAGTTGTGAATGTTCTCAAAGATGTAAGCATGTTATAAATACTTAATGATGCTTAAGATACCCTCAATGTAGATAGACAATCCTTACTTGAGTGGCTTCTGAGTTGATGAGCTACTCCTATATGATGCTAGTTATGATTCTAGATATGATTGCATTATTATGTTGAATGTTCTAAAGAATTTCGTGGGATTGACTTAGCACCGAATGAGACATTAATGTAGGATTCATAAGAGAACCTTAGAAGAAACCTCTTGTCCCATTAACTATGTGCCACCATAGGATCCCTTGTAGGATAAGGTTAGTGGATCAACAATATCCAGGTTAGAGTTAAGATATACTTGCATAAGTTGACGTAGTTCCACTTGGCAAGTAGACTCCCTATGCCAACATAATGGGCTATGCTGAATTCTATGTAGCAGCTCACATAGTCTTAAATATCGGTTATAGTCTTCTCCTATAAAGTTATGCATTTGATGTCATTGTTCCTTAAAATATGTTCCTATGTGATACATTGATCTTTATTTCATATTGAGCTTTATTCTTGAGCATGGTTTTGCATATTTTGAATGATGACATTACAATTCTATGCATGATGACTTTTCAATATCATGAACACTGGTATTACAATTTCATGCTTGCATTGCATCTCACATACTTAGTACATTCCAATGTACTAACAAATATTTTTCCTACATGATGTCAACATATAAGGACCAGCGCTCCTCCTCCATCGTCATATGGATAGCTTTGACGTTAAAGACTAGTAGTTGATTTTGTGAGACCTTAGATTTGAGACTTCACCTTTTTATTCATAGTTTATATCTCTTAGACATTTATGTAGTTTGAGTTGTTTATGGAGACTTTTACTTTCTATGTTATTTTCTTGAAATTTCTATACTTGAGAGGAGCTTTTTATGTCTTAACTCCCCCTATGTCTTTATGCAGAATGGTATGTTTGGATGAAATGTTTTGAGTTGGCTTCTTTTTACGTTTCAAATGATTGAACATTTCCCTTGGTCTTATTCACCACTTGTAAATTCCACCTTTATCTTGACTAAATACCTATGAATGCAAAGAGGCTTGGGTGAGGTGCCTACGGTCCTTATTCGCCGTGTTACAACTAGTCCCTAGACTTTGGTCACGAAAAACTTGGTATTATAACATGAGATTTTGAAATATTCCACGGATATCCAACATACCGCATCTAATAGAGTATTGTTCATGGTTGTAAAGCATGCCACAATCATGAATGGGAGGCTATGAGGCATTTAGGAAACTTCCCCTTCTTCATGATTCATGTCATGTCTTTAGAGTTGTCCCTTGTCTAATGATGTTCCCTTTGATATTTCTAGATCATGCCACTGAGAAGAGCTTCTTAACTAAGGGAAGTGAATGAAGATCAAGTCCATCCCATGCCACGAAAGGAGGGAGTCACACATGAAGAGTTTTGAGTAGCCTTCACTATGTTAACCCAAGCCTTGACCAACCAAGCTAACTAAGAGGTTGCTCTTCCTCCCTAAACACCTGCATTGGCAGCACGGGTCCATTATTTTATGAGAATGAACCCATTGGAATATCATGGTTCTAAAGTTGAAGAGGACTCCGTGGAATTCTTTGATAAAGCGTGTAGGATCGTGACCATTTTGGGGGTGCTGTCGGAAAGAAGACCGAGATTGTGGTCTACCAACTCAAAGACCTATAAGGTTTGATAAGATGAATGGATTGAGGAAAGAGGTGAGGGAGCGAGATAAGTTGAATAGGAAGAGTTCAAAGGCGCATTTTTGGATCAACTTTCTCATTAGAGCTAAGGGAAGGAAATACAAGAGTCTATCAATTTGAAGCAAGGCCACATGAATGAGAGGGAATACTCCCTCAAATTCTTGAATGTGACACCCTATATGGTGAAAGGTTTGGAAAATGGGAAGTTGTAGAAAATCTTCAACTGACTGGTGTTACGAGCTACTCTACGGCTTATGGATCAGACCACAGATTGTAGGAAGGTCTTGTGGTTGAGGTATAAAACTTGGTAAAAGTTTTTGGTTACCAAAAGTCAAAGTACGAGGGAGTTTATGAGCTATACTCCATAATACTGATCATAAACTGGATTGTGAAAGGAACCCTATTGGATGAAATTTTTTCTAAGTTTGGGGAGGTTCTATGAAGGGATTTACAATCTGTTAAGAACCACACTGTTGGTTCGTGCTTCTCAAGTAAAATTTCCAGTAGCTCAATTTTTTGTCCCATGCAATGCATGAGCAAAAGTATGATCCATACTCTAGTGTCCAACCAAAAAAATGGTCTCGTAGACAGCTCCATTACTTTTTCAAATAATGGGCTTTTTAGTAATTTCTATCCGTTTAACTCCTAAACTATGTCGTTTTGACCCTCCTAACTAAATTAGCTAACCCAAATCCTGTAAAACCTATTCCAAATTCATTTTATCTCATTAACTCTCAAAATCTCTTCCAAATTTTCAAAATTTCTCTCTTTAAGCAAGGGACTCCATTGAAGCTAGGATTTTCAATTTATGCTAAGGATCTCCAAGTCTTTCACCCCCAATTTCTAAGGTTCTTCACTTGAGATATATAAGGACCCAACCTAGGGGCCCATTCATCACACGGTGAATGAGATACCTGAAGGCACCTCACCTAAGCCATCTCAAGCATCTTAAGCATTAAGTAAAACTTTAGTAGAAGAAAATAAGGGAAAGGGGTATAAGAGTCAAGTTTGGCAATGAAACAACATTAAACAATGGAATAACTACAATCACTTCATTTTTCCCTATGCATACCAACTACATCATAAACGATAGGACTGATATCGCTCGATCTCCATCAAATAGAAAAGAATCTATAAATAGGGAACACAGAAAGTAAAAGCCTCAAAAGGGATACAAATACATTGTCTTACAAAAAAGCAAATATACAAAATAGAAGAAAAGTGGAGGAATCCTGAACTAAGGGCTCACTACAATAAGCTATAGTCTTGATGCCGAAAACTAGCCTCGAGCCAGTAAGGAGTGCCTGTCCCTACATGGTTAAATCATACAGGCAAAATATGCGTTAGTATGTTTAAATGTACTATGGATGTGAGATGCAATTCATGGATGAAGTTGTAACGCCATTATTTTTAAATGCAACATATAAGGATATATAGAGTAAAGGATATATAAGCAAGCTTGAACATGCACAAGGAATACGTCTCAAGATCAATATGAGACAATGCATAAGAAAATACATATAATGAAAACATAACATGAGATTATAAGCTTGTGGGAATAGATCATAACCGATAGTAAGACCATGTGAGCTACTACATGAAATCCAATGAACTCCTTCCATTGGGAAAAAAAGGCCGATGCACTCCTTCTATTGGAAAAAAGGGAATCTACTTACCAAGGTAGATATCCAAAACTAAGTAACTTTTCAATTGCATCTTTCGTAATGTCTGGGCCTATGTGGATCCACTAGCCCAGCCTACAAGGGCTCCTATGGTGGCACAGAGTTAAGAACATTGAGATTTAGCTTCAAGGGATCATGCCTCAAATAATAGGATGAGTCCCAATTGCTTGTCCTCTCGGTGCTATGTCATCCTACAGAAATCTTTTTAAGCACATACTCTTAGAATCATAAGTAGCAATCATAAGAGTAAATCTAACTTAAGAACCTTTCTTAAACATCTTTTAGGGCAATGATCACCATACATATATCTTTGATATACTTTAACTTTGAAGCCTCCATAAATTCCCTAATTATAGTCAGAATTCACAGGACATTTTTATTGAAAACAAGGCGGACTTAGCTTTTAGCATGTAACAATCATAAATCATATAAATCTTAGGAAATCTCTTTTAATAAGGAACATCAAAATCACCTAACCTTGACCATATTGAAACGCATCATGGAATCAACATCATATTTTAAATATGCATAAATTTACTTAGCAAAATAGTTGCTAAACTTCATAGGTATCATATGATAATATAAAGATCATGAAATCATCATAAGCATGCACGTTAAGTTGAGGAACTTAAAGGAAAGGTAAAATAATTAAGAGGGAACTTTATGGATTAAAAGATGCCCATAAATCAACTCACATACCTGGAGAACGAAGGAGAAATGGAATTGAAGCCTTTGTGGAAAAATCCTTGGAAACCCTAGCCTTGTTCTTGAGAGCCTCATACCTTAGAATTTTTGTAATTAGAAGAATGAGAGAATGAATGGAGAAATTAGGGCTTAAGGGCTGTTATAGGGTCCCGTTCCCGTCCCCCAAATGATGTAGTACAAGAATATAATTTTTAAAAATGACCAAGTTATCCCTTATTAAAAACTATTGAATGTGACTTATGGAACCCCAATTACGAGCTGTAGGTCTACTTATGAGCCTTAAGTATCTTCTTCTGATGACACATTTGAAAATTTTGAAAACTGACTTTGCTGAATTGAAAACCATGAACAACAATATGGGCCGTCAAACATTCTACGGGCAGTGGTTGGACCCGTAATGTCCTTTCACACTTAATAATTTTTTCTCACTTGGCCTTACCCATGAAAGATAATACGAGTCATAACCCGTTCGATGGGCCCTCTGATAACTTGTAAGTCACCTTCCTAAAATCTCAAAATTTTCTTCATGCTCGGGGGCCCACTTTCAAAACCATCTAAGGGCCGTCACTTGGTCCGTGGGTTATCCCACACTTAGAAACTTTTCCCCTTCCTGGAGTTCTATGTTTAAGAACTAAACCTATAAGCTGTATGTCAACTTACGAGAGGTAAGTGGTCCCTTAAACCTGACTCTAGGTTATTTTTAGGCCAACGTTTTTTGAAACGAGGGCTCTTAAACTAGGTGTCGTTACAAGGTATGTAGGGCTTTATCCATAGATTAGATTCATCCATGAAGAAGAACTCAATCCTTTCTTTTTCTCAAAGTTTGAGCATGCATTTTTATGGGATTTTATGATGACATTCCAAATGGTTAGATTATGATTATTACATGGTTATTATACTTATTTAGGCATAAATTATGAAAAATTACATGATTTCTATGATTCTCAAGTGAGTTAAGTGATTTCATGTATATGATGATTAGGGCTTGTTGAATTGATGGGTTCCTTTACTAGTTATACAAATTGATTTCAATTGTATATTCCTATTTAATTTTCATCTAATTGCATAATTTTAGCTCAATTTCTCATGAACTCATATATGGACCTAATTTCCCATGACAATTATGATTTTTATGAATATAATTCTAAGTATGAAAGTATATTTTGATGATGATGATGTTGATATGATGCAAAGGGTGACTTAAGACCTAATGTTGATGAGATGATGATAAAATGGGGAGTATACCCACACTAAATGCAAAGTTATGGACTATCTGTCACGCCCTAAGTCCCATTAAGGCGGACTAGCAACCGTTGCCAAAAAAAGGCTCGGGAGAACAAACATATAACCATACACTTTCTAGGAACATTATAAGAGGTTTCCATACTCAACATGCTTTAAAAAAACAATATTAACAAGTCAAAAGGAAATGCATAAGACTAGGCCGTTATAGCCACGATGTCTTAAGTACAATACTTGACCATACTTTACTTTATATAGTCTACAAAGCCTCTAGGTAAGGAACAATATCTATATGGGTCGGGACAGGCCCTGCCTCATGACCAACTATACAATACAAAATATAAGTACAGACATACAAAGCCCCGAAACAACCTGGAGCTCAATCACAATAGCTGGAAGTCCTGTACTCCTACTGGGGAGACCTAATAGCTCTTGTACCTGTAGCATGAAATGCAGGTCCCCCGTAAGGGACTTCAGTACGAGATAATGTACTGAATATGTAAGGCAGGAAATACTATATATGAAATAAGAACTCAAATGAAATCACACGCTGGTGTGTAAGGATAAAAAGACCACCTTTAGTCATATTGTGGAATCATGTACTTTATGTCTCTTTATTACTTTACCTTTCTTTACTGTATAATCTATGCACAATATATCATTTAAATGACCAGTTGATCAGTGGTAAATCAATATCGGGATCGACCCATGCTAGGCTTTCCTTTCACCCATGGGATACCCCCCGTAATATGGGATCGACCCATGCTAGGTGATTCTTCCACCCTGAGATACCACCCATCAATAAGAAACTTCAATTAATCTTTTATTTACTTTTGAGATGATTCTTTTGGTGGTCATAAAATTTAGAGCTATAGAACATAGACATGACACGTGACATATAAACAACTATACAAGATAATACCATAATGAAAAGAGAGTTACACAACTAATGAAACGTGTAGGAGATTAAACAACACATGGACTTTATTTGGTAAAAAAGAACTCGTTTATCTTTGGTATCCAAGTACGTATGTAGATTTGACCATGGATATGTATGGGAACATATGAACATGGTAAAGAGTGCAGACATATTTATTAGTTATGCCGGAGTTTGTAAGTGCCTTTATGTACCAAGGAAGAACCTAGATTTCATGCCAAGTAATAGGAAATCAAGTAGCCTTACATACCTCATTGTACGACCTCGTTATTACCTCGGAGTAGTATTCTTTTCCTCCAAAAAATTATCTACAATATAGTAGGTGATAAAACTAGTATTAGCAGCTAATAAACACATCTTGGTAGTCCAATTTCACCCAAGAATAATACCCGGGCAGCAAGCTCGTAATTAGCAACCAAAGCGTATTCTTTCAACCTTTCAACTCCTAATCGTATTTCCTAATACACATTCTCCTATACATGTCATATATAGCTTGTCTTAGTCCCATAACAGTGTTACAAAAGCTCATAAAGTACAATATACAACAACTCTACACAACACGCAAGTAGGCAACGTAACATTACGTCCTTTCGCTACATTTCGGCGTCAACCATTCCAATCTGTTTCAACCTCAACCAAACTGTCCCCAACATATTTACACACAAAAACAGTCTCAAAGAAGTCCAAAAACATTCCCCAAGTAGATGGAAAAAATGAGACAACAATTCCCAATATTCAGTCCACAAATTCTTACAAAGAGCGCAATTAAATTATCATATAAGAACTCATTTTTGCGGAACATAAAAATGGTGAAGCGGCCATATTTCATCACTACATAACCAATACTAGTTAAAAAACATAAATATTACTTCATAATCCAACCAACCAACAAGAGAAAGGCCTCTTAATAAACAAGGAAAGTAGACAACAATATTTGGAACACATGCTGTCTCAAATTCCTGCACAAGTACAACCAGCATACTCTTCATGTTTTTCATGGAAACATTATACCAAGTTATAGGTATTTTTACTTACCTTAGCCCTCAAGGATTAGGTGCTCTTCAAGAACCCTAAATATGTGCGTTGGATGCTTTATAAAGTAAAGAGAGAGCAAGGAGAAACTTGCAAAGAAATCTGATTTTTGGCTTTGTGCAAATGACTTGAAATTGCTGGCTTTTAGTCCCTTTTATAAGGCCACTTTTGGCTGACTTATTTTGAATTCCAAGCCTTATTTTATTAAGGTGGTGATGCATCAACTTGGCCTTTTCCCTTGGGCCTTATTGGGCTTCAATTGGATGGGCTTTGCTGCAAATTTACACCCACTTAGTTTGGGCCCTATTTGTGAATTGGGTTGTGAATGTAATTTGGTCCTTTTCCTATTCATCTTGTGTTGAAATATGATTCCTAACCATTGGCCCAAATGAAATCCTTAACTCGGGGTTTATTCTTTATCGGACTTGAACAAATTTGGTGTTGGGCCTCGTCTCCGTCTACCTAGCCTATTTAAGCTAAGCATGTAGGTGACCCACCTGTTAGCTTCCTAAGTCTCACAAGCACTGCACTTCCTTTCACTTTGTTTAAGGTTGCGCTCTCCTCAATGTGACTTAAAACTTATATACACGCGGTCATCTTAAGCGTTAGACGTATATATAACCCTCTAATCTAAAATTCAAGCACTATTAAAATATGTGCTGGTTTGACCCCGCCATATCATGTTTCATGTGCATTGGACTAGTACATGTAAGATGTGGGGTATTACACTATCCCTATGATGTAAGATGTTTTTATGAGGTTGTGACGCGCAATCTTAGAAAGTATGATTTTGATAAAATATGAATTATATTGAAAACTACGTATGCGCATGATTATGTATTTTGTGGGATATGACTTAGTACATAATGAATCTGTGTGAGGGGGATTATCCCCAAGGGTCATTACATAAATTCTCAAGTCTTATAACTATGCACTACTATAAGTTTATGATTTATGTGACTGTACGTCTGGCTAATAGATGCATAACATAGCCTGTAATTGATGTGCTGTCAAAGAACAACACTTTTGATGCTTAAAACTTTGAATTTTGTGGGTTTTCAATGCGATTTTAGTAGGTTTTATGTGTTTTTATGTTTGTTTTTGCAGGACTTCAGGGTTGGCTTTAATTTTTGGCAAAATAGGCAGAAATTGCTTATTTTGAGGATCCATGAGACTCTTTATGGGCCGTAGAGTATTCTACGGTGTGTGAAGAAGGTTTTGTGTGAAATTCCAGAGAGGGGTGGATTTCTGAAGTTTGGTCTATGAACATGCAGACGAGTTGTGGAACACTTTACGAGTCATAGATCAAGTCTTGTACCTTGAGGATCAGAGAAGGAGGACTTTCTGAAGTTTCATCAGACGAATCCCCTTATGGGCCGTAGAGGAGTATCATAAAGTCAAGTATAGAATTGAAGCAAGAAAATACGAAAACTCGATTACGGGCTGTAAATCACAATATGGCCCTACTGCACCTCTTGAAACGTGCCAACCTAATTATGCTATTTTGTTTTGGATTTGTTTTTAAACATTATAAATATGTTTTTAGGTTATTGTTCTTGGAGAGAGTGGTGTGAGATAGAGAGTTAGCATGAAAAATAGCAAGAGTTAGTAGAGAAAACATTGTAGACTTTTGAGAAACACTTGTAAACTTTAATTTCATCTTTTAATCTTGTGATTCTCATTAAAGCTTTGGATTTTATTATGCTTAATTTAATTGTGTAAGTGCTATATTATATTATTTAAATTCATAAGTCTTGCTTCTACATATCATGAGTAGCTAAATCCACAACTAGGGATGTGGGAACCATGAAAAATTAACAAGGTAAAATTGAATAATTCATAATTCTTGAAAAACGTGCATGCATGTATTAATTAATTCTCTTCATTTGCATGTTTTCGAGTGGTGGCCAACATTAGAACCTACCTAACATTACAGACTGGACCAAAGTATTAATGAATAGGAAAAATGATTAATTAACAGGATTCAATCGATGTTTCTCATCTGATCAACCAAACTGGGCCAAGGGGATGTTGTACTGGGATAATAGGTAAGGGTTAGTAAGGTCATACTGTGGGGATGGACCAAGTCACGTAGTGAAATTTGCCTCTCACCTGAGCCAAATGATTCGGTGAACTTAACTTACCATTCTGCATGATACACATTAAAAAAGAATCCAGTTATTTGGTGATACTACATTAGGGAATCATGGTGAACAAAATGCCCCAGTTTCTCTCCATATGGTTACACACTTGATTTAGTTTAGCATTACTTTTATTAGCTATTATTAAACCTCCTCCCTCCCCTTTGGGAAATAAGTTGGTTAATAATCCAAATTGCAACATTGAATTCTTCAAGTCTACAATATTCTCTTGGATTCAACTTTAACCTTGGTTAGGTTCTATTTCTTCACAACGACCACTTTAGCATAAAAAAGGAGGTGTAGCTTGGATGACATCAAGATTTTGGCGCCGTGCTGGGGAATACGGCTACACTTGTCTAATTCAAGTAATTTGGGAAATTATTTCCCTCATTTTACGTTAATTGTTGTTTTTGTTTTCTTACTGGGTGTAAGTGTAGTGTATACTGAACATGCAAGTCGAGGTATACCCTTGACTCCATTTGACCTAGAGATCCAGAGAAGATTGAGAAGAATAAACCAAGATATACCAACAACGCAACAAATGCAGCTCTGAACAAGAATGAGAATGAGAATGCCAATAATGATAACCCACCTCCTCTTGAGGACATTGCTCCATTGCTACAGAACTTCCATGCTTAAGCTTTTCAGTGGAACCAATATTAGTTGAACCTTATAGATATGGAGGTGACTAGAGCTATTGTGTTGCCACCACTACCGGCTAACACAAAGTTTGTGCTTTCAAGTGGGTTGCTTTAGATGCTGCAAAACCATAGGTTGTTCATGGGTCTACCATCAGAGGATCCTCATAGCCATTTACACAACGTTGCATTTGTTTACAAGAGTGTAATGGGAACACAAAATCCGTCTATGGATATTGTGGGACTTCACGTCCTTCTATTATCTCTAACATGAAATGCAACATTATAGGTATCTAAGCTCCTGTAGAGTTCAATCACTAGTTGGCTGAGTTGCAGAAGGCCTTTTCGGAGAGGTACTTCCCGAGATTGAAGAAGCTCAAGTTGAAAGATCAAATCAACAACTTTGAGCAACTTCCTGGTGACTTGATCAATATTACATGGGAGTGGTTTATTAAATGCTTGAGGAGTGTCTCAGAACACAAAATTATTGATGATGACTTGGTGGAGATCTTCTACCATGCCCTTGATGAGAATAGTCAAGCATGTGCTGATACCATTATCGGGGGCATGTTCTTAGATAAACCATTCACAAGGATCAATGAAAGGATGGAGAGAGTGGTCAAGACCAATCGTGCATGGGGTAGAGAGACAGAGCATCTACCAAAAGTTCGTGTGCTGTCAGTAATGGTTTGAAGAAAGCTAAAATAAATGAAGAAATTATGCAGGTGCTTGCCTGAATTTGTACATGCATGGAGGTGATGATGGAGCAGAATCAAGAACGCGTCAATGCAGTTGCTCATTAGCCTCCGCGAGCACTCATGTATGATGATCCCTATTATGAGGAGGATACTTATTTTATTGCTGATGAGATGGGGGTTTCCAAACCAACGCCTAAGGGTCCAATCAGGATTATTAGCACCAAGGTTAAGGAAACCAAGGTCGGAACTTTAATTGAGATAGAGCTTTTATAGACAATCGCAGAGGGTACTATGATTGGAATTGGGGCCAAACAGAGATGCAAATTGCAGCTACGAAGATGGTTACATCAATGGCCCTTATATGCCACCACACAACTGCAACACAAGTTCTAGTAGTTCTAGAGTTAAGGAGATATTTAACTACCTGTTGAAGAAAACTGAGACACAGGATAAGTCTTTGAGGGGGATGAAATTTGAAATGTCCAGTATAAATCAGAAAATTGAGTCTCATTATGTGGCTATCAAATAGCTTGAGCAACAGTTTGATCAAGTGTCAACTCAATTCAATCATTGTCAAAGGGGTACATTTCCTAGCAACACATTCGAAATCCCAAGAATGTCGGATAGTGCATGGTGGTTACTACTCGTGGTGGCAAGAGTACCACTGATCCTCCCATGCTAGTTGATGAGGATAACGTTTGAGAGGAGACAATCGAGGTCAAAGATGCAAATATCAGAGATGTTTATGGCAAAGATGGGGTGAGTGATGCTGCAGATGCACCACAGAAGCTGAACCCATTCCTAGGCCTCCTCGTCCCTTCCTCCAGACAATTAAAAAAGAGGAGGAAGGCAAGTTCAAGCACTTTCTCTTTATGTTGAAACAACTCTCCATCAACATCCCTCTCATTGAGCGATCAGAGAAGATGCCAGGGTATGCAAAGTATATGGAGGACCTGGTCACGAAGAAGCGTACTGTGAGTCAAAAGATTTCCCAAGAGCTCCAACATTGCAATGCTATTGCTACAAGGTCCTTGGTTCAAAAGTGAGAAGATCGTAGGATTTTACCATACCTTGCACAATTGAGATATGGAGTTCACAAGGGGATTTCTAATCTCAGTTCCAATATATCTCTGATGCCCCTTGTGGTCTTTAAGAAGCTAGGATTGGGAGCCCCTACTCCGACAAACATGTGATTGTTGATGGCTTACCACACGGTAAAGAAGCTTGTAGGGACACTGTATGATATGCTTGTTAAAGTTGAAAAGTTCATATTCCCTGCAAACTTTGTGATTGTAGATTGCAAAGTTGAGTTCGACGTCCCAATCATCTTGGGAACGCCATTCCTAGCCACTGGTCGAGCACTATTGGATATGGAAGTTGGTCTACTTAGGTTTAGATTGAACGATGAAGATGTTGTCTTCAACATCTATCAGTCTATGAAGAGGCCAGATGATCTGAAGAAGGAGGTCTTGGCACTTGGTGAAGTTTGAGTAACCAAGTTGTCCAAGTCATGTCGCAACAATAAATCAGGTGCTACTTTGGAGGCAACCTAAGGTTTTTTGATGCAATAGTTGTAGTTGCAGCTTTATTTATTTAGTTTTTGGACTTGTAGGTAGTTTTCTTTTTTGCATTTTGGTTGCAATTTTGGACATTGGGCTAGTTGCATATAGGGTAACTGTGTGTTCTTGAAGAATGTGTAGGTACATGGCTAAGTCACATATTCTTCGCTGAAAAGGCATCCAGAGGTGCCTGTGCGACTGGTTCTATGGGCCCTATATCCATCTACGCCCCATACACCATTACGTAGACACTTTCAGTGAGCAAAAAGATATGCACTCTAGTCCACGAGCCAACTTTATGGCCGATAGAAACAACTACAAGTCGTGAATGGGTCTCGTGGATCCCAAGTAAGTTTTATGAGTTTTTGACTAAGTGTTGGGGATTCTATGAAAAGATCCACGAGTCGTACTTCACTTTACGACTTGTAGACTAGTCTATGAAATCCAATCCTCAAAACTAGGGTTTGGATGTTCTACAAAACCATGATTTATGGGCTGTGAAATACTCTATGACCCATAATTAGGGTTTAGTAGAGTCCGAGCCCATGAGTTTTGACTGACCCGGTCAAACTATAAATATTGGGGTCAAAATATTCTTACCTCAATTACTAAATCTACCCAGCCAAATTCCACCCCAAATCTTTTCAATCATCAATGGCAACACCACCACCACTTTCGGCGAGTTGTTTTGACAGCCTAGGGTTTCTAGTGTCTCATCACCTCCTTGAATTTATACAATCTGATCACTCAATATGGTAAGTTTTGATCCTTTAAATACAATTAATTTACCAATCATTGTATGGTTAAGTTGAGAATGTATGGTTAATTTAGACACAAACCCATGTGTGAAAATTGACATGTTTGATAATTGAATTATGGTTGCACATGCTTGGATATATGTTTAAGACCGAAATTTGGTGTAGTTGCCTTGTTGTATGTTTGAATGATGTGTTTGACACCTATGTAATCACTCACCATTTGAAATAAATTGATTGTGTGTATGAAATTCCATGAGTGATGGCATAGGTTCGGGTTTTTGATATTAGTTCATTCAAATGGGGTCGAAAGGGTTAGGAAATCATCTTTAATAACTTTTGATGGGGTACATGTGCTAATTATCATGCTGGGGTGTTGGTTGTTGAGTGATGAATCATGTGGGTTGTGTGCATATTGCTTCAACACTTGTAGAATAGGTTGAAAAAGTTGTATGGGGTTCGTATTAAATAGACTTGGAAACTTAGGTGACCGAGTTTTTGGGACTACTAGTGACTTTTGTAGCCTGTGAAACATTTTAGGAGTCGTAATTTCCCCTCGTATATGATTCCAGAAACCTAAAGTTTCTGAATACCCATCAGATGAGACCTTCTACGAGTCGTAGAATAATTTTTGGCTTGTAGAAAGGTCTCGTGGATCCATGCCTAAAAAGGATTCAGACACTGGAATCATCTACGACTTGTACCTAGTCTCGTAGAAGTCATTCTAGTAAACAAAACAATTGTACACCTTGTTTTACAAAAGCCTTCTACGGCTGTAGTTTCCATTACGGCCCATAGAAGTACTTTTGTAGACCCTTTTACAACTAAGTCTGATATGATTTTAAGCACTTTATTTTCTGAGTTGTAGGGCTAACCAAGGTGCGTAAATGTGTATATTTAGTTACTATGGCCCCAAAATCAAGACGCGAGAAAATCAAGGCCATGTAAAGAAGGCCTAGAGATAAGCCCTCAGGGGAGGAGCAGACCCCCACATTGAGAGGATCACTTGAGGAGCTCAGCGTCTAGCTTGGACTGGAGGCTGACAGACCATAGACACGGGCTACGCTAGACTTCGACTAACTTGGGCTCTTGTCGTCCGGACTCCCCAGTCTGATGAGAGAGGAAACAAAAAGAGTAGCTCTACTCTAATGACTCCATCCAGAGAGGAGTCAAGCTCGGAGCAAGGCTCTAATGACCAGTCAGGAAAGTTTTCTCTGCCACACCGTGGGTATCACCATCACCCCCAGATGCTCTTATTAATCGGTGGGGGTGTCGGGGGCATGCGGGACATATACACAGAGGACGTGCAGACTATAGAGTGGGCCAAAACAGCTTGCTACATTTACGAGGATCCCCGGATCATCTCAGCCGGATTAGACAGTGTCCACAGTCTCTAGGACACTATCAAACGATATGGGCTCCAGTGGGTAACTAAATCACTAGGGAGGTACTTCCCAACCATGGTGTGGGAGTTCTATGCTTCTTATGTGGCCACCATTATTGCACTCTTCCCAAGGGAAGAAGCCCCTCGTTCAGCCTAGACTATGCAGACCAAAGTAAGAGGCTAACAGGTGGATATCTCTAAGACCACTATCTGTCGCATGTTATTTGTGCTAGAGTTCCCAGCCCCCATATCCATAGTAGAGTTTGACCATAGAGTAGGGCATACCAGAGGCTTAGGTCTAACTAGAGATGGGTGGCCGGGTTGATTACTGAGGAAGATCGGGAACCTGCATGGGTAAACACCCACTCGGAGCCTATTGTGAAGGCTTCTCTCAGTTTCCCCGCCAAATTTTGGTAGTTGGCTGTTAGATCACGTAACTGGCCACCACTAGTAGATAATACTTTGACGCCTGAGCGTGCAATGCTAGTTTCCAGCATCCTCGCTAGCTATGATATAGATTGGGCCTGCCTCATCTTCGATAAGTTCCACGAGATGGACCTGAAAAGGTATAATTCCATCCCCTTCACATGCTTGACCTACAGATTCTATCTAGAGATGGGAATGGGTCTACACCAGCTGGACTCACTGGTCGAGGTCTAATGTAGATTGGATTCCAGCCTAATCAATGCTGAAGAGAACCCAGTAGCACTCCGACGAGCACTGCACTAGTTAACTCCTATGCCAGATATGTTCTCCCCAGTGCCACCACCTAAGGTTCCACCTACCACCGCTTAAGGGTCCACCCACCACCACCACTGCTGCTGCTACAAAGGAGAGGCCCCCACAAACTGAGGCAAATGGCGAGAGAGGGCCCACTACTACTACACTTGCACCACATGCCACTTCATCACAGACAACACCCACGAGGATGGTATACATGTTCACAGTATCTATTCAGGCTATGTCACAAATACAGGTGATTTGAGATTCCGAGGGCCGCATGCAGGTATACACGGTCGCTGCTATTTAGGATTGACTTTCCACTGTGGCTGCTCATATTGATGCCTTCAAGTTGAGGGTCCAGTAGAGTTTGAGCATGGCCCGACCCACAAATTTGATGACCCAAGATAGAGATCCAATAACTCCGAGCCGATATGATAACAACATTTGTAGCAACAGTGACATTACTAGAGACTTCACCCCCGATGTCGGTGGTGGACTTATTTTCTCCTGAGGTGCTTGTACAACCTTTCCACGAGAAGAGGCCCTGTACTAATTATGATGCTGATACCGTGCGACTATATGTAGGGCTGCCAGAGTAAGAGGAGCTCGAGCTTGTCTTGAGGCCTCAAGGTAGGAGAGAGAGATATGATAGGCTCGTGCGCTCAAGCAGGAGAGAGGTGCTCACCTCTATGGTCATGGTTCTACTACTAAGGAGGCCACCACACAGGTTAAGGGTGGCCAAACTCAGCCACACATTGGCGCTTAGGCGCCCAGGTATGTTTTTTGACCCCGATTTTTTACTTTGTTTTTGTTGTGTGCATTGAGGATAATACACCTCTTTTTTGATAGGGTGTAGGTAGTTATGGGCATCAATGAAGTATGAGTAGCCTTGGCTTTTGACTACCCTAACTTTGAACCCTAGTGATTTTCTTACCTGTGTTCGTTCTCCCCATGGATATATATTTTCTATTGAACCAACATGTTTAGGATGTTTAGGCAGTATTGGTTGCATATAGTACTGATATCTTTGACATATATGTAATTTAGTGTTTTTTCATGAAAAATGATGCTTAGAAAAGTTTTTGATTAGTTAGTCTTGATAGTAACCATGCATGTTCAAGTGTGTTTACAGTGCTTATTCTGATAAGTGAGGATAAAAATGAGACAAAACATGCTCTGTAAGTCTTTGTTGATAATGTAATCAGTGCCATGTGAGTGTGAGCTTAATTTGCTAAATTCATGTTTTGTGTTGCAACTCAGAACTTGCCCAGTTACTTTGATTTAGACTTTAGGTAGTTAATTAGAAAAGGATCTTAGACCATTGTTCATAATAGTCCACTATCCTAAATACCCAGCCAAATATGCAGAATATCCCTTGATCCTAATATTTGAGCTTGACATGTACCTATTATTTTTAAAAAACTTAAGTGACCTAGCCTTATTGGTTGTAAAACCCTTAAATTGACCCTAGTCCTTCCTTGAACATTGTACACTTTGACTCAAGCGAAATGCCTAAGTTGAGGGTGGTTACCAAAAGTGGCCTTAGTTCAGAGGTTGGATAATGCGCACCTCAACTCAGCCCAAAAACCTAAGTTGAGGGTGGCTGGTGTAAGGGTAAAACACAAAATGAGAGGGAAAGTTACTGATACAGGAGTTAAAATGTGTACAGGGTGCAAGAACAATAAGTGATGCATTAGTTATTAGATAAAAAGAAAAATAAAGTGTAAAAACAAGGCAAAAAGCTGAAAAATAAAAAGGAAACACCCATAAAAGCTTGAAATAGGAGAAAGGAAGAATGGAATGAAAGTGACAGGATTGGTAGGGCAAAAGTGTAGAAAAACGCAGAGTCAAGGAGGGCCTTTAGTCACCGTTTTCCCAAAGTATCATATTAAAGCCCCCTAAGCCTATGTTACAAGCCTGTAAAGTCCTAAAGTGATCCTAGTACAAGTAGTTCTAGTCATGAGTATAGGGGAAAAAATATGGTATTGTGCATGATACATGAATGTCTTTTGTGAGAGTGAGTGATTTTTCTTAGTCCCAAGGTTATACATGGAAACATCATTGTGAGTGAGATATGTGACGTCTTTCTGTGAGGGCCCTTGCATTGCATTGTCAATATTAGACTTATTTAGTGATTGTGGCTTGTTGATAGTACCTTGCTTGTCATAGTTTCATTGTCGCATACATTAGACTATTGATTTACTAGATGGCCATCTAGTTATGTATTGAAAAGTGGTGTGGTATTTGTGCTTGAGTTTGATGAGATGTATGTTATTAGATTGATGTCTATGTGTTATTATGCTGCTTATCTAGATTGAGTTTGTCGCTTGAGGATAAGTAACAATTTTAAGTTGAGGGTGTTGATGTGCTATAAAAATACAACACTTTTGATGCATAAAACTTGAAATTTTGTGTGTTCTTGATGCGATGTTAGTAAGTTTTATGTGTTTTTGTGTTTGTTTTGCAAGACTTCATGGTTGGTGTTGATTTTGGGCAAAATAGGTTGAAGTTGTTGATTTTGAGGATCCACGAGACCCTTTATGGGCCGTAGAGTATTCTAAGGGCCATGAAGAAGGTTTCGTGTGAAATTCCAGTAAGGGGTAGATTTCTGAAGTTTAGTCTACAAACATGTAGATGAGTCATGGAACACTTAACGAGTCATAGAACAAGTCTCGCACCCTGAGGATCAGAGAAGGAGGACTTTCTGAAGTTTCATCTGACGAAACCCCCTATGGGCTATAGAATCTTTTACGGGCTGTAGAGGGGTATCGTAGAAGCCTAGTGAAGAATTAAAGCAACAAAGTACAAAAGCTCGAATACAGGCCGTAAATCACAATATGGCCCGTAGTGCACCACGTGAAGCCTGCCAACCCAGTTGTCCTGTTTTCTTTTGGATTTGTATTTTAAACATTATAAATAGATTTTCAGGTTGTTTTTCATAGAGAGAGAAGTGTGAGACAAAGAGTTAGCATGAAAAATAACAAGAGTTAGTAGAGAAAACATTGGAGAGTTTTGAGAAACGCTTGTAAACTTTAATTTCATCTTTTAATCTTGTGATTCTCATTGAAGCTTTGGATTATCTTGCGCTTAATTCAATTGTGTAAGTTCTCTATTATGTTATTCAAATTCTTAAGTCTTGCATCTACATCATGAGTAGCTAAATCCACAACTAGGGTTGTGGGAACCATGAAGAAGTAACAAGGTAAAACTGGATAATTCATATTCTAGAAAAGTGTGCATGCATATATTAATTAGTTCTCTTTATTTTGCACGTTTTCTAGTGGTGGACAACTTTAGAACCTGCCTAGTGTTACTTACTAGACCAAGGTAATAATGAATAGGAAAAGAGATTAATTAATAGGATTCGATCGATGTTTCTTATCTAATCAACCGAACTGTGCCAATGGGAGGTTGTACTAGGACAATAGGAAGGGTTAGTAATGTCGCACTGAGGAGATGGACCAAGTCACATAGTGAAATTCGCCTCTCGCCTGGGCCAAAGGGTTTGGTGAACTTAACTTACCGTTCTGCATGCTACGCACTAGAGAAGAATTCGGTTATCCAATGATACTAAGATAGGGAATCATGGGGAATACAATACCCTAGTTTCTCTCCATATTGCCTACGCACTTATTTATTTTAGCATTACTTTCACCCTTCCCCTTTGAGAAATAAGTTGGTTAATAAACCATATTACAACATTGAATTCTTCTAAGTCTACAATATTCCCTTGGGTTTGACCCTAACCTATGTTAGGTTCTATTTCTTGACAACAATTGCTTTAGCCTAAAAAGGAGGTGTAGCTTGGGCGATATCAATGATGGCCCCGGGTTCTATCTTTTAGTTTCATCTCAATAGATGTATACATCGACCCTATGACGGTCGTGATTTCACCTCATGCATGGGTTGCGATACCATTGTATCCAAGCATTGCATCATTGGATCGGCATAAATGCCATTAGTCATGATTTTATTATATTGTGTACTAACCATTTTGATGCAAGTGATAGGATTCTTTGTTATTAAATACTTGTTTAATTTGTCTTACCCAGTCGATTGAACCTGCTAGATACATTTGGATGTACTCACCCCTCTTTTGTTTCCTCCCTTTAGATCATGCACATGGTTTAGGATAGGGTAGTTGATTATTCCATCCAAGTATCATTAGTACTATCTAGATCTCAATGATGAGGCTCAGACTTCGAGTCACCATTAATCTTGGATTCTCCTTTTATTTTCTTATGTATCAGATATTATAAGACAATATTGTATTTTTCTTTTGAGACAATTTATTTACCTTACAACACTGTTTTAAATTCTATTGTAATCATGACTCCAGGCTTTGCGAGATTTCTTATATCTATTGAGTTTGTTTATACTATATTTATCTTTCATTAGCTATGATCTATTTTGGGTCGTGACATCTCACGAGGGCCATCGCGACTAGTGGTGCCCATCACAAGTCATGGACCTTATCGTTACCCTTACCTTTCCTAGGTTATGCTCTATGACTCTCCCATATGGCCAGTGGTACTTGGTAAGACCCATGTAAGGCCTCGTGAAAAGAAGTTGGTTCCTGAAAGTTGAACTTTTTTGGGGAACATTCTATTAAACCTTATGTAACAACCCGACCTCAAGGCCTAGTCATCATATAACGAATGAGATATCTAGAGGCACCTCACTGAAGCCATCTAAACATCTCAAGCATTCATAGATAACAAATAGAAACACATTGCGGAAAAGTCATATGGGAAAGGGCTATGGGTCATCTGGTGCAATGAAGCAATATTAAAAAGCAGGTAACTTAGAAAATATCATTTGACCATAAGCATACCACTAATATATAAAATACGGAACTGTTAAGGTCGGTTTCCATCAAATAGAAAGAACATCCAAAATCGACAACATAAAAAGTGAACGCCTCAGAAGGGCCATAAATACATTGTTTGAAAATTAAAGTCCATAAAGAGTGAAAATAGGTAGAGTCCCGAACTAAGGGATCACCACATCAAAATCTAGTCTCGAACGCCAACTACTAGCCATGAGCCTCTAGAAAAGTACCTATCCCTACATGGTTAAATCATGCAGGCAAATATGCATTAGTACATTAGAATGTACTAAGTATGTGAGATGCAATGCACAAATTAAACTTTAATTCCATCATAATTAAACATAACATATAAGTATACATAAGGCGAATAAGTCATGAAATAAGCTTAAACATGCATAAGGAATATGGCTCAGATCAATATGAGACAATGCACACTAAACACACAAATTTCAAAACATATCGTAGAATCATGAAAACTTGTGGGAATGGACTATAACCAACAGCAAGACAATGTGAGCTATTACGTAGAATCCAAAGAACTCCTACCATTGGGAAAAGGGCCAATGTACTCCTTATATTGGAAAAAAGGGAATCTACTTGCGAAGGTAGATATCCGAAACATAGTAACTTCACAATTGTATTATTCATAACTTTGGGGCCTACATGGATCCACTAGCCTAGCCTATAAGGTTCCTCTGGTGGAACATAGTTAGGGACATTGAGATTTAGCTTCAAGAGATTATTCCTCAACTAACGAGATGAGTCCCACGCTTGTCCTCTCGGTGCTAATTCATTCTACAGAAATCTTTTTAAAGAAGACTCTTAGAATCATAGGTAGCAATCATAGGAGTAACTCTAACTTAAAAATATTTCTTAAACATCTTTTAGGGCAATGATCACCATACATATATCTTTGATATACTTTAACTTTGAAGCTCTTCATAAATGCCCTAATCATAGTCAAAATTCACAGGAAATTTTCATTGAAAATAAGGTGGGCTTAATTGATCCATGGAACAATCATAAGTCATATAAGTCTTAAGAAATTTCTTTGAAAAGGAACATCAAAGTCACCCAACCTTAATAATATCAAAACCCATCGTAGAATCAACATCTTACTTCAAGTATATGTACATTTTTACTTAGCAAAATAGTCATTGAACTTCATGGGTATCATATAGTAACATAAGAATGATGAAAGCATCATAAGCATGCATATGAATTTAGAAACTTAAAGAGAAGATAATATGCATGGTAGGAAACTCTATGGGTGAAAAGATACCCACAAATCAACTCACATACTGGGGGAACTAGAGAGAATCAAAATTGAAGTCTTAGGAAAGAAACTTAGAAACCCTAGCTTGTTCTTTGGAGTTCTTGAGGACTTCTTTTGCCTTAAAGGATTTGATAGTACAAAATGAAGGAGATTAGGGCTTGAGGGTCATTATAAGCCCCTTATATGTCCCCAAAACGACATGGTTTTGAATTAGAATTGATGGGAATAACTGAATTTCCCCTCATTAATAATGTGAAAGCCATCTACGAGACCTTGAGCACAAGCGGTAAAATGACTTACGGTCCATAAGTCCTTTCGTCTGATGGCTCACCTGAGAATACTTAAATATTAATTTTTTTAACTGAAAACCACGACAAACTAGATGAGCCGTACAATTTTCTAGGGGCCATTGTTTGACTCGTAGAGTTCTTCCACACTTAGCCTAATTCTTACCTTATATCTGACCTCTTTATACGGGACTTTGTACGGGCTATATCACTTTCCATTAATCATCTGACAACTAGTAGGTCACCATTCTGAAAACTTCCAAATTCCCTTCAAGTCCGGGTCCCACTCACGAACCTGTCCATGAGCTGTAAAATACATTACAAGACGTAACATGCTCTATGGGTTACCCTGCATTTGGAAACATTTTCCCTTCCTAAAGTCCTATGTTTAAGGATTGTACCTATGAGTTGTAGAACATTACAGGCTAAAAACTATCTCATAAACGAGATTCTCAGTTATTGTTTAGGAAAACTTTCTTGCATTCACATGGGTCATTACGATATCCTCCCCTTGGGAACATTCATCCCTGAATGTACTTAAAGGTAGGCTCTAAAGAGTAAACTAGCAGCTAATAACCCACTATGCATGCAAAATGCAAGTAAAATATCATTTCTCAAAAATTCCAGAGTTCAAACTTTAAAACACGTCTCAAAATGGTAAATAAACATCAAAATAAATGCATACATCATGAGAAGCTAGAATGCATGGGACTTGAGATTTCGGAAGAATTTCTTAGTACCTTAGACTTGAGTAAAGTGTAATAGATATGGATAGCGCTTCATGATATTTGCTTTCGTTTCCTATGTAGCACCTTCAACTTGTTGGTTCCTCCAAAGTACTTTGATGAACGTGACATCTTTGTTCCTTAACTTCTTCACTTGTTGGTCTATAATTTTAACTGGTACCTCAACATTGATACATGGAAGATCGGATGAATCAAGTGCAACTCATTCGGTAAATCCAACTCATACGCTACTTTGCCCATACTCTTCACCACCTTATAAGGTCCCACATATATAGGAATCAATTTCCTTTTCTTATCGAACCAGAGAATACCTTTCATTGGAGATACCTTCAAATAGACCCATTCACCCACTTGGAACTCAAGTTCGCTTCTTCTTACAGCCGAGTAGGACTTTTATCGGCTCTAGGCTGCTTGCAATTTCTCCTCTATTCTTTTAACTTTCTCCATAACACTCATCATCAAGTCTGGTCCTATTAATGCCACCTTATCAATTTCAAACCACCTAATAGGCGATCTATATCTCCTACCATATAATCTTTGAATAGTGCCATCCCCATACTCGCATGAAAGTTGTTATTGTAGGCAAACTTGATAAGTGGAAAATGTTTATGCCAGCTTCCTTTGAATTTCAACACACAAACTCTCAACATATGTTTCAAGGTTTGGATAGTCCTTTCGGCTTGTCCATTGATTTGAGTATGAAAGGTTGTACTCAACATCACTTTATTGACTTCCAAAAGTGAGAAGTGAATTGAACTCCATGATCTGATATGATGGATAAGGGAATTCCATGCAACCTCACCAACTCTCAGATATACAAGAGGGCATAGTCCTCAGCACTGAATATAGTTTTGACGACAGGAAATGAGTTGACTTCGTCATGCGATCAACTATCACTCATATAGAGTCAACATGCTTTTTGGTCCTTGGCAACAAAACTACAAAGTCCATATTGATCTCTTCCCACTTCCAAGTAGAAATATCAATGTGTTGGGCTAGGCCACCCGACCTTTGGTATTCAACTTTTACCTACTAGTAATTGTCGCATTCAGACACGAATTGAGCAATGTCCTTCTTCATCCCATTCCACCAATAAATCTCTCTCAAGTCTCTATACATGTTTTTGATCGGGATGAATGGAATATGAAGAATTATGGGCTTCTTGCATGATAAACATCTTCAACTCGTCATCATTGGGTACACACAAGCTCCCTTGATATCAAAGTGAACTATCTCCCTTTTGTGAGAATACCTCTACCTTTCTATCTTTCACTAAAGTTTTCAACTCAACCAAAGTGGAATTGAGATCATGTTTGGCCTTAACATCATCAATTAACGAAAATACTGACCCATGAAGAACCATTGTGTCACCACTTTTGGACTCAGTCAATCCTACTCCAGTCTAGCCAACCTATGGACATCTCTTGCCAACTCCCTTTTCCCATAATCTTCTATATGGGACACACTACCCATGGAAATCCCACTAAGGGCGTTAACTACCACATTGGCTTATTCAGGGTGGTATTTCACACTCATATCATAATATTTAAGTAGCTCCAACCACCTCTGTTACCTCAAGTTGAGATCCTTATGGGTGAACACGTGTTGGAGACTCTTGTAGTCGATGAAAATGTCTACATGGGCTCCTTAAAGCTAGTGTTTCCAAATCTTTAAGGCAAACACCACTGCTGCGAGCTCAAGGTCATAAGTTAGGTAATTCTTCTCATGTTCTACTACCTTGAAGCTTAGGATAGCACTTTACCATTTTGCATTAGCACACAACCCAACCCGATCCTTGATGCATCACAGCACACGATGAACCCATCATTCCCTTCTGGCAATGTCAATATAGGGGCTGAAGACATCCAATCCTTCAAGGTTTGAAAACTCCTCTCGCATTCATCTGTCTACAAAAACTTAGCCTTCTTTTGAGTTAGCTTGGTGAGTGGAGATGAAGTTGTGGAGAAGTCTTACACAAACCATCTATAGTAATCGGCTAGACCCAAGAAACTCCTTATGTCAGTGGGAGCCAATGGCCTTGGTCAGTTTCTTGCCGCTTCTTCTTTTTAGGATCAACTGTGATGCCCTCTCTAGATACCATGTGCCAAAGGTAGGCAACCTTATCCAGAGAAAACTCACACTTGTCCAACTTTACATAGAGCTTCTATTCCCTCAATGTATGAAATACTACCCTCAAGTTCTCAATCTGCACTTGCTCACCTCGGGAATAGATAAGAATGTCATCAATAAACACTACAATAAACATGTCGAGGTAAGGTTTGAACATCCTGTTCATGAGGTCCATTAATATTGCCGGTGCATTATTGAGGCAAAAAGACATCACCTTAAATTCGAAATGACCATAGCTAGTCCATAAAGTCATCTTAGAGATGTCACTTTCTCTCACCTTAAATTAGTGATAACTGCACTTCAAGTCAATCTTGAAGAAATGAGTGGTCCCTTATAGTTAATCAAACAAATCATCTATCCTTGAGGGAGGATAATTATTCTTGATGGTGACCTTATTGAGTTGTTGGTAATCAATGCATATGCTGAGCGACCCATCCTTCTTTCTTACAAATAACACCAGGGATCCCATAGAGATCGACTAGTTCTGATGAAACCCTTCTCTAACAAATCCTTCAATTGCTCCTTTAACTCTTTCAGTTCTGTGAGGGTCATTCTATAAGAAGGGATTGTGAGAGACTGAGTATCGGGCAAAAGATCTATACTGAAGTCTATCTCCCTTTTGGGAGGGACACCCAATAACTCGTCTAGGAAGACATTAGGGAACTACCTTACAATCGGGATCGACTCAAGAGAAAAAACTTTGGAAGAGACATCTTTGACCCTCACCAAGTGGTACATACATCCCTTAGAAATCATCTTGTGGGCCTTAACAAAAGAAATGAATCGATCCCTACATGAAGAGTTGCCACCCTCTCATTCAAGAACTGGCTCATTAGGGAATTGGAATTAGACCCTACAGGTTCTACAATCAATAGAGGCATAGAAAACATGCAACTAATCCATCCCTAATATTACATCAAAGTCTACCATGGAGAGCTCAACTAAATCACGTGGGATCAATTTATGCAGTACAGAAACATGACAACTATTATAAACTCTTCGGGCTACGATAAACTCACCCATAGGGTTACTCACCTCATAAGGCTAATGGAGGACTTCGAGACATGCATGAAACATATATGCAAAGAAGTGAGTTACAAAAGACAAGTTTTCTCCCGAATTTAAAAGTGCATATGCATTAGAATTATAAACTTGCAACATACTAGTGACCACACCTGGTGCTTCCTCAATCTCTTGATGATCGTAAATGGCATAAAACCAGTTGGCCCTTGGGGCACTCTGAGCTTGACCTCTCTGGACCTGGGGTCTTGCACCTCCACTTTTACAATCCTTGACATGGTTCCTGGGCTTTTCTCAAGTAAACCAAGCGTTAGACCTGGCTAAGCATTCCCCCTTATGGGGTCTTCCCCACTTGGGCAATTAGGACTTTGGGCCTTTGGGGAAACCTCTTTGTCCTTCTAGGGAGGAGGAGTGTTGGTGGATCCTTGCCTTGGGCCACCTTGAGATTTGTGGCCACCACTTCTTTGGTGAGAATAGTTCCCACCATCTACACGAGCCCACTTAGACTCCCTTGACCTTTCTTAGAGCTTCTCCTGTTCAATCTGTTTTGCATAACTCATTAGGCAGGAAATATCCGTATCTTTGACTAACATCATTGTTTTGAATTCTTTGGAGACCAACTCGGAAACACCTAAAATAAATTTCCTCAAACGAGCCCTCAGATTTGCTACCAAGAATGGAGCATACTTGGACGATTTGGTGAACTTGAGAGCATATTCCCTCACACTCATGCACCCTTGTTTAAAGATTATAAATTCTTGGATCTTTGCCTCCTTAAGCTCAATAGGGAAGAACCGGTCTAGGAAGGCACACTTAAATTCCTCCCAACTAGTGGAACCCTCTTCTTGACCTCTTTTGTCAACCCACCGGTCTTGCTAAATCTTCGTGACTCCTTTAAGTTGGTAATTCACCAACATGACTTTGTACTCTGATGGCACACCATCACCGCCACAACCCGGTAGGCCTCTTAAATAAACTCCATATAGGATCCTCATCCGCCTTTGATCCATAAAATTCTGGCGGGTGCATTCACTTAAAGTCACAGACTCTGGCGGCTAGGGTAGGCACTTGGGAGGTATGACTATCTCTCCTTTGGCTTGGTTAGCTAATGCTTGGGCCAAAGCCATGAAAGCATCTTTGAACTACAGATGAGACACTTAAATTTTCCTATTCGAGTGGAGGGACTTGTTGTTTCAGAGAGCCTCGTTGGTGGAGGCTCTTCGGGGTGACATGATTTAAAATAAAACAAAAGCCCGTCATTAGTTAGGAGAAAAGCTCACTCAACTCTAAGGCACGTCATTGAATAATAAATAAGGGAAGACTTTTCTAAATCGCCTCAAAGCCTCTCATTCAAGATAGTGGAAAGCTTCACAACCTTGAACAAGACTCTATGCTACGGGGCATGCATGGATATTTGAGGAACATTTTAAAACCTCCTGCTCTGATACCAAGTTTGTAACGATCTGACCTAGGGGCCTAGTCGTCACATAAAGAATGAGATACCCGGAGGCACCTCACCCAAGCCATCTAAGCATCTTAAGCAATCATAGGTAACAAATAGAAACATATTGTGGAAAAGTCATAAGGGAAAGGGGATATAGACCATCTTGTGCAATAAAGCAACACTAAAAGCAGGAAACTTAGAAAATATCATTTGTCCAAAAGCATACCAGTAATGTATATGAACAGAACTACTAAGATAAGTTTCCATCAAATAGAAAGAACATCCAAATCAGACAACTTAGAAAGCGAGTGCCTTAGAAGGGCCATAAATACATTGTCTGGAAATGAAAATACAAAAAGAGTGGAAAATAGGTGAATTCCCGAACTAAGGGCTCACTACAACAAAACTAGTCTCGAACGCCAACTACTAGCCACGAGCCAGTGGAGAAGTATCTGTCCCAATATGGTTAAATCATGTAGGCAAATATACGTTAGTACGTTGGAATGTACTAAGTAAGCGAGATGCAATACACATATGAAAGTATAATGCCATCATAATTAAACATAACATATAGGTATACATAAAGTGAATAAGATATGAAATAAGCTTAAACATGCACAAGGAATATGACTCAGATCAATATGAGACAATGCATATTAAACACACGAATTTAAAAACATATCATAGGATCATAAAAACATGTGGGAATGGACCATATTCGACAGTAATACTATGTGAGCTACTACATGGAATCTAATGAACTCCTTTTATTGGGAAAAGGTGAATACACTCATCTATTAGGAAAAGGGAAATCTACTTGGCAAAGTATATATCCAAAACTTAGTAACTTTGGAATTGCATCTTTCATAACTTAAGGGCCACATGGATCCACTAGCCTAGCCTATAAGGCTCCAATGGTGGTGCATAGTTAGGGAAAATGAGATTTATCTTCAAGGGATCATGCCTCAACTAACGGGATGAGTCCCAATATCTAGTTCTCTCGGTGCTAAGTTATCCCACAAGAATCTTTTTAAAACCTACTCTTAAAATCATAATTACTTAGAAATTATAGGAGTAGCTCAAACTTAAGAACCTTTCTTAAACATATTTCGTAAAGTTTAACTAGAAGCTCTTCATAAATGCCCTAATCATAGTCAAAATTCATAGGAAACTTTCATTGAAAATAAGGTTGGCTTAATTGATGCATGGAAAAATGATAAATTAAATAGGTCTTAAGAAATTTCTTTGAAAAAGAACATCGAAATCACCCAACCTTAATCCTACCAAACACATCACAGAATCAACATCTTACTTCAAGTATATATATATTTTTACTTATCAAAATAGTCATTGAACTAGATATAGTAACATAAAAAACATGAAATCATCATAAGCATACGTAAAAATTTAGAAACTTAAAGTAAAGATAATATGGATAGTAGAAAACTCTATGGGTCAAAAGATACACATAAATCAACTCACATACCTAGGGAACTAGAGAGAATCGGAATTGAAGTCTTGGAAAAGAAACTTGGAAATCCTATCTTGTTCTTGGGAGTTCTTGATATCCTCTTTTGCCTTAAAAGATTTGAGAGTATAGAATGAAGGAAATTAGGGATTGAGGGTCATCATAGGTCCTTTTTCCGTCCCCAAAATGATATGATTTTGAATTAGAATTGGTGGGAATATTGAATTGCCCTTCATTAAAACTATCGGAAGCCATCTACGAGACCTCAACTATGGGTCATAAGTCCTTTCATCTGATGGCTCACCTGAGAATCCTAAAATATGACTTTTGCTGAATTGAAAACAATGGCAAACAGGACGAGCTATACAATTTTCTATGAACCGTGGTTGGGCTCGTAGAATCCTTTCACACTTATCCAAACTCTCACCTTATTTATGACTTCTTTATATGAGACCTTATACGGGCCATCTGATAACTCATAAGTCACCTTCCTGTAAACTTCCTAATTCCCTTCATGTTTGGCTCCTACACATGAACCTGTCCATGAGCTGTCAAATACATTACAAGCCCTAACTTGGTTTGTGGGTTACCCCACACTTGGAAACTTTTCTCCTTCTTGAAGTCCTATGTTTAAGGACCATATCTACGAGCTATAGAACAACTTACGGGCTGTAAACCGCCTTGTAGATCATGTTCTTACTTATTTTTTAGGCCAACCTTTTTGAACTCAAGGCTCTTAAACTTGGGTCCTTACACCTTATCTTTTTTGCTTTTTGACTTATGGGTTACATTATCAATAGACAAAAATCACAAGTCTAGCACCATACCAAGACTGGTTTCACATATACAACCTTTTATTATCAACAATAAAATAAAATAAAATTTACAAGTTTTAATGTCTTAGTCCTTGAGTAGAACAAAATATAATCTAAAGAAAGACTTGGAGTTCACTGAATAGATAAGCTTATATTTCTTGAGCAGTCTAGAAACTTGGTTCAAGGTATGAAAACAATGTCAGGAATAACCATACTCAGAACCTACACACAAGTGTAGAAGCAAAGGTGAGTATTAAACAACGCGATACCTAGCAAGGAAATACTTAACACCAGGGTCGAGAGTAAGGACCATAAGCACTGTAACTAAACCATTCAAACCTCTAAAACTACAACATGCACTTTGAAAACCTGCATACATAATATCAATAGATAATTTTAGTAGCACAATGTTCCAATGAATCACAACCAGCACGTCACAATTATAGATTTTAACCGTTAATGTATATTAACAAGGATTTAAAACAATCATAACATATAAATTAGGTGCAGGGATGATGCAATGCAATATCAAATAATTATGATGCATGTTGTTCCTCCGATACACATCGCTAATTAACTCAGATCAGAACCCATGAGGGCCTCACATGGACTATGTATGTATCTGAATGATTTTCCATCGGCATAATCATATCTAGTCAAAATTATTTTTCTTTGATTTTTTACCAAATCTTGTTGAAATTATTTTTTTGGCATTTATCAAATTTAGCCCAAACCATTTCTCTTTTATTTTTATCAAATTTTACCAAAAATATTTTCTTTCATCATTTTGATCAAATAGTGGCACTCCAAGAATTCTTCCAAATAAAAGCAAATAAGAATTTTCAAATAATATATGGATATATGCAATGAGACTTGATATATATAAATATGATTCAAGACAACAAAGTAAATCATTATTTCAGTAGTAGAATTATCATCATCAATTATTTTCTTCAAGGGGGAGTCCAATATCATTATTTAATTTTTTTGAATATCCGATTTATCATCTTCATTTTAATAGTCAAGAATAAATTAACATTTAATTTCACAATCGAATCAACATTTTCATCAAGATTTCTCAATATTTTCATCAACATAATCATCAAGATTTTTCAAAATGGGGGTAGCAATATCAAACAATTTTTTCAATGCTGGAATCGATGTCATCAACTGATATTTCTCAATAATTGAATTAATATCAACAATCACATTTTTCATTACCAATCAAGTTGTCACATGCAACCATATAACCATGTTATTACTCCACATTAATGTATTAGATTGATTTCATGAACAATTCAACGCACATTCATATTTTCATTACTCTCATACACACAAGAAATGAAATACACAGTTTAATAGTCTCAACAAGGATTTTTAAATCCACTTGCCTCAACAAAATCAAGCAATCACACTAACATTTGAGCTTTCCTCTTTTGAATAGTATGTGAAATGTCACAATCCTTTCAACTAATAATTCACAATAAAATTTTATGACCAACTATACTACAACAAATTTAGAAAATAGAACCAAGACAAATAAAAAATTCATGTCCAAAAAATTAATGGGATAAAATTGGAAATCAACACAAAATCATGATGCTTGAAGCATTTGGAGATCAATGGTGAAAATTATTTTTACAATAAGGTAGAATGTATTTCAAAATCCTCAATTCTTTTGTATACAAAAACATGTTCATGGAAGAACTCTTAAAATTTAAAGTTCAAAATAGAAAATTGGAGGTTGAAATCACAAGATAATCAATGGGTAATGAAGCTTTAAATTCAAAATCACTTAATTAATGGATTACACTTTAAACCCACTTTAAAAATCACCTCCTACGAGCTGCCCAAGTTCAAAAGTGGCAAATGAGAGCTATTTCTCGAGAATAGATCCAAAAATCACATCTCAAATATAGCAAAAGCGGTCAACGGATCTCTTAAGTAAAACTTGAACAAATGGCGGCCTTTACTTTAGCGAGGCACTTGTCACTTTTATGATTACTCACTTTTGAGGACACCGGTTCACGTAAGTAATGGTCGCTTGATCAGGCCCAAATGATACCTCCCAATTAAGGTATAAGCGGCCACTATTAAAATATAGAACCTAACAATAGGTAGGGTCAATCCCACAAGAAATATGATTAATACATGGATTAATTAAAGCAACTTTGAGAAATTAACAAACTTATTTCAAAAAGGGGGTTGTAATGACCTGACCTAGGGGCCTAGTCATCACCCGGCGAATGCGATACTCAAAGACACCTCACCAAATCCATTTTAAGTATCTTAAGCATTATAAGCATTTAATGAAAAGAATTTCCGAAAAACAAAGGGAAAGGGGCGATGGGCCATTTTAGCAATGAAGGAATGCTAAAAAACAGTGGAAATAACTAGCATTCACTTTGTCCATAAGCATACCAAGTACATCATCGACAGATGGGACCGGTATCGGTCGGTCTCCAACCAATAGAAGAAAATCCATAGTAGTGCAATACAGAAAGTAAAGGCCTCAAGAAGGCTACAAATACACCATCTTAAAATAAAACTATGATACATGATAGAATGAAAAGTAGAGGATCCCCAAACTAAGGGCTCACCATAAATAATAGAGTTATTCATGAATGCTAAGTACTAGCCATGACCAGTGGAGGAGTGCCTATCCCTACATGGTTAAATCATAAAAGCAAAATATATGTTAGTACGTTCAAATGTACTAAGTATGTGAGATGCAATGCATGTATGAAATTGTAACGTCATAATTCATAAACATAAAATATAAGTACATATAAAGTGAAAGATACATACAGTGAGCTCAAGCATGCACAAGTAATATGGCTCAATTTGAATAAGAGTCTATGCATGAGAAATATCATGTAAGGGAAATATATCATGGAGTCATATCTTGTGGAAGTAGACCTTAACCGACATCTAAGACCATCTGAGCTACTACATGGAATCCAACATAACCCTTTACGTTGGCACGAGGAGACCACTTGCCGGGTGGAACTCCGTCAACTTTGCATGCATCATATTAACATCAATAGCCTACGTGGATCCACTATCCTAGCCTACAAGGGACCCTATGGTAGCACATAGTTAAGGATATTGAGATTTAACTTTGGGTGATGCCTCAAGTAGCGAGATGAAAGCCCACCTCAGATCCTCTGGGTGCTAAATCATCCCATGGAATTCTTAAAATACAATTTAGGATCATAAGTAATAATCATAGAAATAGCTCAAATATTAAGAACCACCAAATGAGAATTGTCCTTTCATCTTTGGGACCTTAAACATCTTTTAGGGCAATTATCAACATGCTTATATCTTTGACAAATCATTACATAAAACTTAACTTTAATGCCCTGATCATCATCATATATCATAAAACTTTACTTGAAAACTTGGTGGGCTAGGCTTTTTAAATGAAATAATAAGAAATCGCATAAGTCATAAGGAAATTTCTCTTTTTAAGTAACATAAAAAACACCCAACCTTTATCGATGTCGAGACCCATCATGGAGTCATCACCAATAGTTCAAACATGCATATATACTTAGTTAAGTAGGTGTAGGATATCATGAGTAGCATTTACCGATATAAATGTCATGAATCATCATCCGCATGCACATTAACTTAAGGAATATAAAGGAAAAGTAAAATACTTAATAAGAAACTTTATGGGTGGAAGGATACCCATAAATCAACTCACATACCCTGGGGGAAACAAACATGAAGCTTTGAAGAAGAAACCTTGGGACCCTAGCCTTTGCCCTAGCTTGTTCTTTTGAGATATTTGCCTCAGAAATTTTAAGAGTGAAGAATGTGGGATTGAATGAGTGAATTAGGAACTAAAGACTGATATAGGGTCCCTTTCCCATCCCCAAAATGACATAATTTAGGAATAGAAAGGACAAAAATGAAAAAAAAACTACCCCTCTTGAAAATTGTCAAAGTCGACCTACGAAACCCCGATTACGGGTCTTAAGTCAATCCACAGGTTATAAGTCCCTTTTTCAGCTAACACATATGAAATTCTTGAAAACTGACTTTGCTGGACCCTAAACCATGAACACTTGTTGCAAATCATGTAACTATCTTCGGATCATGGTTGGACTCGTAGAGTCCTTCCACACTTGGCAAATTTTCTTACTTTTCTAGCTCTTATTCAACAAACCATCCTACAGGTCGTATCCTATTTCACAGACAGTCTAGTAACACATAGCTCACCTTCTAGCAAACTCTAAATTGACTTCATGTCTGATAATCTCACTCACAATCCTACCTATGGGCCATAAAGTTTTTTATGGGCCATCACTTGGTCCGTGGGTTACCCAACATTTGGAAACTTTTCCCTTTCCTAAAGTCTCATGTTTAAGGATCAATCCTATAGGTCGTAAGTTCACCTACGAGTCATAAATTGCTCTCGTAAACCAGACTTTAGGTCACTTTTTAGGCCAATTTTCTTGCACTCAAGGCTCCAAAATGGAGGGGGGGTCACTACAACCTTTCTCCCTTGGGAACATTCATTCCCAAATGTACTTAAAGGCAGACTCTAAGGAGTAAACTAATAGCTAAAAACCCAGAATCTATGCAAAAATGCAAGTTAAACATCATTTCTTAGAAAATTCAAATTTCATACTTAAAACATGTCTCAAATAGTCCATATATATCAAAATGGAATTGGAGATTTTAGGAAGAATTTCTTAATACCTTAGGCTTGAGTAGAGTGGAATAGATGTGGATAATGCTTCATCATGTCCGCTTCTGTTTCCAATGTAGCACCCTCAACTTGTTGATTCCTCCAAAGCACTTTGACGGATGCGACTTCCTTTGTTCCTTAGCTTTTCCACTTGTTTTCTACTCATTTCATTAATGGCATTTTCATAATTATGGTTTATCCTAAGGGTCTTTTGTGACTTCCCATGCTACCTAAAGACTTTCAAATGACCTATACTTTATTCCTTCATTCAATTTCATTCCTCACTCTTAGAATTCTCTCAAGTCACTCTTAAAAACACTTTCTCAAAGGAATCTTGTGAATCTAAGCTTGGGAATCAAGGGAAGGTTCATTCTTCTTCAAATTTCTTCTTGAAAAATCTTCAATAGCTAAGGTATGTGGGATTGATTCTTGGTTACTTTCAATCAAGAAGACCCAAATACTTTTACTCTTAGTTTCATGGAATTTTAGCTACTTTAAATATGGGTTTTTGATATTATCATTTATTGAATTCAATTGATGTATGGGCTATGTTTATTTATTGATTTTAAAGTGATTTAAGTCCTAATATTATGACTCGCATTGAAGTTATTAAGATATGAATGTGCATGTCCTCTTTAAAGCTTGATTTAAATATGAATAACCTTTAGTATGATTTAATTGAAGATTTAATTATGTTTTCACTTGAATTTCATAATGTTTTGTTGAGTTAAGCTTGATCTCTATTGCCCATGCTATTTCTAACCTTATTCATAGCATATGAATTCATAAGCATTGGGTTTTATGAGAATTATGAAGTGGGTTAAGCCCAATTATGTTCATATATATGATTTTGATAAGATTATAGTTATGAAAAGAATGTGATCACATAAATGTCTATTGTTATAGCTCTTTGAGCATTTTCGGTGCTTGCACCATTCCGTATATGTGCATGATCTATTCCTATACATGAGAATCATGATTATGAACTATGATTTGTCTTATGAATGTATGAGCAATATGTTTGGCTTTTGTGCCTAAATATGCATTGAAAGGATTTGAAACGACTATTGCCTTTTTTGAAAAGCATGTATATATATAAGTCTTCTCATGGGATGTTTTGACTTAGCACCGACGGATTGGGGGCGTTAGGGCTATCTCCAAGGGCCCTCTCCCTTTTCTTGAACTATATAGCCATTACCAAAATTACTAGGTCGTAAGGGATGGTTAAACATTGATTTGATATGATATGATTTTGGAAAATCCTTCTTAAATGATGTGATCGTAAGGAAGGTGTCCATCCATCGAAGTGACGGGGTCGTAAGATGTGATGGAGATTACCAAGGAAAGAAATGTTCTCCTACCGATGGAAGGTCTTCATCAGACTAATTCATGTATTAGCTTTCATAAGTTTCATTTGTTGGTTATAGTCTATCCCCACTATATATGAGCATCATTGCATTTCATGCATCATTGGTTTCATGGCATATTGTATACTATACCTCTTTCTATATTATGTGTCCTTGTCATCTAATATTAAATGCAAGTTTGATACGTCATATGCATTGTATGCCCGCATACTTAGTACATTCAAATGTACTAATACATACTTTTGCCTACATGATCTAACCATGTCGGGACCAAGGACTACCTTCATCAACCGTACGACAGCTAGCTTGGATCTTGAGATACTTGTTGTGGTGAGTCCTATCTTCTAAGGGAAAACCACAATTCCTCTACCTATGGTGCTTTTGTTATGTTATTTACTTGAGGGTGAGCCCAAGACATGTCTTGGCCCCCATCCCATCTTATGACTAGAGGCATTGTTGGACATCTTGTAGACTCTTTCATGTTTATATGCTAAGTGTTGTATTTGGAGATTTTGTTTATGGATATGGCTATCTATTGGATATCGTTATGTGGATTGGTGATGAGTTTTATGATGTGTTCTATTTTATGATATGAAAGATCCTAAGTCCCGAATTGCCTGCAGAGAGTGAGTCATACTTACCCACCCCTTAATATTTATGTGCTACGTGTTATGTTAATCTATGTTACTCCCTTTCCCTATGATACCCCTTAGCATGAGTCCTACTTTCCCGTCCCTTAAAACTATGTGTTTACTATTTGGATATGCTTCCAAACCGCTGATGTAAATATGGATACTTTGAGAATTCTTTTGGGAATTCTCGGGTTCCCATTTGCCATGTCACTCCTAGGCCCTAGGTCCAGGTCATGATAGGTTAAAGAAATAATCAGAGATCCAAATTATACCCCAAGTTTAAAGCCTTAAAATTATAGATTAAGTGTCACGCCCAAAGTCCCATTAAGGCGGACTGACAACTGTTGTCGACAAAGCTCTGGAGAACCACCATATAACCATACACTTCTTATGAACATTATAAGGGGGTTTACACATTCAACATGCTTTCAAGAAAGTATACAGTAATAACAAGCCAAAAAGGAAATGCATATGACTAGGCCGTTGGAGCCACGATGTTTAAAGTACGATACACGACCACACTTTACTTTACATAATCTATAGAGCCACTAGATAAGGAACAATATCTATAAGGATCGGGACAGGCTCCGCCTCATGACCAACTATACAATACAAAAATATAAGCTCCAGACACACAAAGCCCCGAAGAAACGTGGAGCTTAGTAACAGCAGGTGGATATCCTATACTCCTACTGAGTAAATCTATTAGCTCATGTACCTACAACATGAAATGTAGGTCCCTCGTGAGGGACGTCAGTATGAGATAATATACTAAATATCTAATGTAGGAAATACTATATATGAAGAAAGAACTCAAATGAAATCATACAGTGGTGTGTAAGGATAAAAGACCACCTTTAGTCATACTGTGGAATTATGTACTTTATGTCCTTTTTATTACTTTACCTTTATTTATTGTATAATCTGTGCGCTATAAATGGCCAGCTGATCAGTGGTAAATCAACATCGGGATCGACCCATGCTAGGCTTTCCTTTCACCCTTGGGATACCCCTCGTAGTATGGGCTCGACCCATGCTAGGTGATTCTTCCACCCCTGGGATACCACCCATTAATAAGCAACTTCGAGTTATCTTTTATTTACTTTTGAGGTGATTCTTTTGGTGGTCATTACATTTAGAGTTGTAGGACTATATACATAACTATGACATGTAACAATCATGCAAGACAGTTCACAATGAAAAGACTAGGTTGCACAACTAGTGAATTACGTAGGAGATGAAACAACACGTGGACTTTATTAGCAACAAAAGGAACTCATGTATCTTTGTATCCAATGTATGTATGCAGAATTGACAATGGATGTGTGTGGGAGCATATGAACATATTAAATAGTGGAGACACAGTTATTAAATAGGTTGGAGTTTGTAAGTGCCTTTATGTGCCAAGGAAGAAGCTAGATTCATGCCAAATAATACAAAAACGAGTAGCCTTACATACCTCGTTGTACTACGTTGTTATTACCTCGAAGTAACCTCCTTTCCCCCTCAAATTTTTATCTATAATAGGGTAGGTAATAAAACTAGTATTAGCATCTAATAAACACGTCTTAGCAATACTCAGGCAATAAGCTTGTAATTATCAACCAAAGAGTATTCTTTAAACCTTTTCACTTCTAATCGTATTTTCCAATACATATTCTCATGTACATGTCACATCTAGCTTGTTTTAGTCCCATAACAGTGTTACAATAGCTCATAAAGCACAACACATAACAATTCGACACAACACACAAGTAGGCAGCATAACATTACGTCTTTTCTCTACATTTCAAAGTCAACAATTCCAAACCTTTTTCAACTTCAACCAAACTGTCTCCAACATATTTACTCATAAAACAGTCCTAAAATAGTCCCCAAGTAGAAGGAGGACGTGCAACAACTATTCCCAATTACCAATCCACAAGTTCCTACTAAGAGCGCAATTAAGATATCATACGAGAACTCATTTTTGTGGAAGATAAAAAATGGTGCAGCAGCCTTCTTACATTAGTACAGAACTAAACCTTGTTAAAAACATCAATATTACTTTATAATCCAGTCAACCAAGAAGAGAAAATCCTCTTAATAAACAAGAAAAATGTGCAATAATCTTTGGAACACATGCTGTCCAAAATTCCAGCTTACGTATAATTAGCATACTCCTCATGTTTTTTATGGAAAAATTATACTAAACCATAGATATTTCTACTTACCTTAGCCTTAAAGGATCAGGTCCTCTTCTAGAACCCTAAAGGTGTGTTTTGGCTGCTTTGCATAGTCAAGAGAGAGTGACAAATGAACTTGTGAAAGTTGAAATTTTTTCTAAGTTTAAAATGACTTAAAGAGTTGGTTTTTAATCCCTTTTAAAGGGCCACTCTTGGCCGACTTTATCCTCCAATTTAACCCACATTTTAGAAAGGTGGTGATGCACCTACTTGTCCCTTTCACTCAGGCATTATTGGGTTTCAATTTGATGTGCTTTGCTACCAATTTTTGCCTTCTCCTTTCACTTAGTTTGAGCCCAAATCGTCAAGTGGTTTGTGAATGTACTTGGGCCCTTTTTCTATTCATCTTGGGCTGCAAATGTTGTCCCTTTATAATTCCAAACCATGGGCTGAAATTACATCCTTAACTTAGGCTTTATTCATTATCGGACTTGAACAGATTCGGTGTTGGGTCTTGTCTTTATCTACTTAGCCTATTTAAGCTAAGCACGTAGGTTACTCACCTGTTAGCTTCCTAAGTTTTACAAGCACCTCACTTTCTTTCACTTTGTTTAAGGTCACAATATCCTCAATTTGTCTTAAAACTTATATACACTCACTCATCTTAAGCATTAGATGCAATTATCGCCTTCCAGTCTAAAAGTTAGGCACTTTTAAAATTGGTGCTCTTTCTACCTAATCATATCAAGTTGCATATGCATAGGACTAGTAGACCTTAAATTTGGGGTGTTATATTAAGCATAGGAATGGATGCAAATTCACTCAAATCAATAACAAGTAAGTCAAAATAAGAAAGACGCAATAAATAAATCGAGAACCCATATCAACAGCACCCCCCAACATGGGGGTTTTAGACACACATGCTAGAAATTAAAGATGTAGTACAAAAAATAGCAGCTAAAGTCATAGATAATAAGATTGAATAGAGAATAATTGATTATCACCAGAAAATCTCCTTAAGTTTTGCTTCCCCGATGCTTGAAAACCTTATCAACCCTTTATACTCTAAAGAAGGAATGTTCTATGTACTGCAACTCTCTCTGTAAAACTAAAAAGAATGATATATAGAATTTCCTTTCTAATTTTCTTAAAAAGTTCATGCAAGAGTATAAGAGTTTGTGCTACGAACTGTCATTCGGTGGTCAAGGCCGACCATCATCGAGCACTTTGGCAATGCGCCGAATATGCACTTGGCCTCTTTCCTCTGCATCCTTTTAAGTCTTGTTCCTTTGCAACATTGGGTGGTAATCCTTCACTCTTCCAATGTGGTTCGGCGATTTGCTAAAGTTCCTACATTATCGCCTTCTTATCATGGTTTTTGGACTTTGAGTACTGCAACGTTTGGCGGTATCTTGAGCCATTCGGTGGTATGCAAAATATGTTTAGTGACATTGATTCTGACTGCCTTCCTAATGTGGGCTTGAACCTTGGTTGCACAAAGCAAGGTGTTCTCTCTAAGTGTTCGGCGGATCATCGGATATGTAGGTGATACCTCTTTTCTCCGCCTTTTTGACACTTTTGCTCCCTGTCCAAGATTTATCAAGTATTGTCCATTTGTGCACTTTTAATTTCATTTCCTGACATAACATATGCATATTTGTTAGAGATTAGAAATAATAGCACATTAAGGACAATATTTCTTTCCAAACTAGCCCCAAAAGGAGTCCAAAATATAGACTCATCAACACCCCCAATTTAAGCCTTTGCTAGCCCTTAAGAAAATCAAACATCAATCCATCAAGTTTCAGATCTAGTAAACAGGGCCACAAGGAGCAACACATACATTTCCACCTTTTTCATCCCCTCTTAAACTTCCAAAAACCACTTATGTGATTTTGAAGCCTCAAGAGATGATTAAGGGGTAATCAAAACATAGTTATTCAAATAATGGCTCATGTAGTTGTTGATCACTACCTAAAGGCATCACCATTTGCCCTCATGCCAAAGAAGATCCTGAACACACAAGATTATTACATTACTTTCAAAGGATCTCTTCAACTCTCACTCTCCCAATTGAGAAATAGAATGTAAGCTTCAACCCATAGGCTTGCCTTTATTTTCAATCGGAGTTTACTTGACTTTCTTCAAAACTAAGATTCGAAAGGACTTTGTTAGGAATGTAATTAGGGTTAAGGTTGAATAGGATAACATATGGACAGTAGTAGCCCATCCCTCCTTAAACTCTGCACATTCTTTTCATGCTCAAGGGTCCTTTTGGTCCTCTTTTTTTCTTATTCTTTTGACATCTCTTTTTCTTTTGATCTTTCATCCTAAGTGTGTCCCCTTTTCGCACTATTTTTCATAATTTTGGGAGGTCGTCTCTTTTATAGGAACTCTTTTTAGCTCAACTTTTTGAACGTTTTCCTTGCTTTCATACATTTCTAGGACTCCACACTTTTCTTTGTTTTTCTTTTGTCTTTCCTTGACTCTTTCATGGGAGACACCTCCCTTCTTTCTACTAACACCCTCAGCTTTGGCCTTTGGCCATCACTTAGTTCATTTCAAGCTTAGGGAGGGATTGGAAAGGAATACGAAGGAATTGTCTTTAACAAATATGAGCCAAGGCTACGTGGTTACCAAAGAAAGGATCAAGTCTTAAAGAGCTTTACTATGGACTTAATTTATTGTCAATGTATGTCAATATGGTCAAAGTGGACTCAATGGAACCAAATAAGGCCTAAGGTCCTTTCTTAATCCGGAATAAACCAAATTACTCCTCAAAACAAAACGGGAAAGTTCAAGATGTTGGAAAACATGCCTTTCTACAAAATTCCTAATCCCACATTGGCAAAATAGATTCGCATTTGAACAATGGCAACACACTAGCAACTTTTGAACATCATACATCCAAGCTAAATCTCTCACATAGTCAACTCAAGATGCATTAAATCCATGCATGGACTGATTTGTCAAGAAAAGGACTAATTAGTGAGTGAGTATATGTTCCTTGTCCATGGTACCATCTGAATCAAAGATATAGATCATCGATGCTCAGATTGTTAAGGACTAGAGACATGATATTCTCTTTAGAACAACTTTTCATATATGCACAGGGTTTGCCAAAATTCAAGAACATCATTTGCAATCCTTCATCCATTTAACTCAAAAAGAAAAAAGAAAAAATAGCAAAACAAATACTACTCTAAACAACCCAATTAAAATTTATTTACAACCCAAACTTTTAAAATTGTCTCAATATTCATCAACAAAATCAAAATAAACACCATTGTCTCATCAAATCATAACAAAAAAACATAAAGTAATCATCATCATTCTCAAATATAGGGAACTCCATGTGCTTACAAAATAAACACCATTGCAACATAGTTCTTGTCACATGAAAATTAACTCCACCGGCCAACGGGGGTAGTCGGATAGCACCTGTGCTTCCCACTTAGTCCTAGTTAACACCCTGTATATTATTAGCATCTCCAACATTCTCACCATGGACACTCCCATCTTCCTCTATCTTAACACCTATTTTCAACAGCAAAAATAACAAGAAAATAGTAAAACTAACTCTTACTATAAGAACAAAGCTCAACAAATACTACAGTCATGAATTTGTTTATTCCTCGGTGATTGTGCCATCTTTTATGTCATTCAACCTAGATAGTCAAAGGAAGCAAGGGCGGCCATTATCAACATAATAACCCAACCTAGAAGTTGGGGTCGAATCCCACAGATAATCACGGTTCACAAATTCAAGTGATTCATTGGACTAAGCAATTGTAGGATCCAACGGTTTTGCAATAATTAAAGACAAGATTCAACTACATAATATCTAATTAGCAAATTAATCAACAAATTAGGGAAGATGTTGGGGATGTCACATATGAGAATCGATCTACCACCTGGGTCTAAATATTTGACTAATTGAGTTAATAATAATGAGTGAGTAGGCTAGTTTATTTGTAACCCATTTTCAATTACGACACACGAGTGTTCAAATGATTTAATCACAATATCATATATGGACTACTGAGGACACACTTGGCCTAAGAAGTCTCTGTGAAACTCCTAAAACCTTGGCCATTGAATCCATAGTTATGGACTTTAACTAAAACCCAAGAATGTTTCCAGCCATTATATCTATTCCACACTCTAATCATTTTGGTTAAAGAAATAATCAGAGATCTAAATTAAACCCCAAGTTTGTAACCTTAAAATTATAGATTGAACATAAGGATGTAAACTCACTCAACTCAACAAAAAGTATGTCAAAATAAGAAAGACCCAGTAAGTAAATCAAGAACCTATGTCAATAGCACACCCCCAACATGGGGGTTTTAGCCACACATGCTAACAATTAGAGATTTAATAGCAAAAATATCAGCTGAAGTCATGGGTAACAAGATTGAATAGAGAATAGTTGACTATCACTAGCAAATCTTCTCAAGGTTTGCTTCCCCAATGCTTGAAAACTTATCAATCCTTTATACTTTAAAGGGAAATGGTCTATGTACTATTACTTTCTCTGTAAAACTAAGAAGAATGATATATGCAATGTCCTTTCTTATTTGCTTATATAGTCTGTGCAAATGTATGAGAATTTTTGCTATGAATTTCCATTCACTGTTCAAGGTTGACCATCGCCGAGCACTCTAGTGATACGCTGAATATGCACTTGACTGCTTTCCTATGCATCCTCTTAAGACTTGTTGCTTTGCAACATTGGGTGGTGATCCTTCACTCTGCTGATGTGGTTTAGTGATTTGCCAAAGTTCCTATCTCATCGCCTTCTTGTGATGGTTTTGGGGCTTTGAGTACTGCAATTTTAGGCGGTCTCTTGAGCCATTCGGCGACACGCCGAATATGTTTGGTTACGTCAATTATGATCACCTTCCTAACTTGTTCTTGAACCTTGGTTGCTACAATGCTAGGCAGTCTCTCTGATTGTTCAGCAGATTATCGAATATGTAGGCGATATCACTTTTCTTTGCCTTTTTCACACTTTTTCTCCCTTTCCAAGATTTGTCAAGTATTGTTCATTTGTGCACTTTCGATTCCATTTCCTCACATAACACATACATATTGGTTAGAGATTGGAAATAATAGCATATAAATGACAATAGTTCTTTGCAAACTAGCCCCAAGACGAGTCCGGATTTTGGACTCATCAGGACCAAATAGAAACTTCTAGACAGTGGTCTTCAAAAGATCAATAGAGATATCTCTAACCAATCTCCATGTCAGATGTGGTTCCACAATCAGGTTGGCCTTATTTAGAGTAACCTTGATGATGGTAGAAATATATGATGCATACAACTCTCTAACTAATGTCGGGGAGTACTTCCTCGATGGTACTACCATCCCCTCTAGTCTATTCCAATAAACTGCATCCCCAATAGCCGATGTTGGATCAAGTTTGGATGTCAAATTCTAGGGCACCTTGAAAATAGCTCTCATATGTCGACCTCTGTCATTTTGAAGAACACTATCATAGTAAATGGTACACAAGTCCTTGACATACCATTGTCTAGGCTGGCCGGAGACATGAACAGGCACAGTGATAGACTTTTTTGAACTCTTGGATTTTGAGCTGAACTCCTCCTTGGAGCCTGATGTCGCTCAACCCGGCTATTCAAAGAAAGTAGGGGTGGCCGTCATCAGCATATTACCCAAATTTAGAGTCGGGGTCGAACCCTATAGGGAATAGTGGTTCACAATTTGAAGTTGTTCATTGGACTAAGCAATTGTAGGTTTTGGGGGTCACAATAATTAAAATCGGGATTCAACTACTCAATATCTAATCAGCAAATTGATCAACAAATTAAGTGAGATATTGGAGATGTGCAAATATGGGAATCAATTAAATAGATGGGTCTAGATATTTGATTAATTGAGTTAATAATGAGTGAATAAGATATGTTTCTTGTAACACATTTATGACACATGAGTGTTTCATACAATTCAATTACGATATCATACGTGGACCACCGAGGATACACTTGGCCTAAGAAGTCTCGAAAAAACCCCTATAACCCTAGCTATTGAATCCATATTTATGACCTTCAACTGAAACCAGGAAGATTTCAAGCCATTACATCCATTCCACACTCTAATCACTCCGATTAAGGTAATAATTAGAGATCTAAATTAAACTCCAAGTTTGCAAACTTCAGATTATAGATTAAACATAAGAAAGAATATAAATTCCTCAAATCAACAGTAACAAAGTAAAAATATCAAAGACCCAACAGATAAATCAAAAACCCATATTATTTGTATAACCCGACAGAGAGGTTTTAGCCAGTCATGCTAGAAATTAGAAATTCTATACCAAATATAGTAGTTGAAGTCATGGGTAACAAGATTGAAAAGAGAAAAGTCGACTAACACCAGCAGATTTGCTCAAGTTTTGCTTCCCCAATGCTTGAAACCCTATCACCCGTTTATACTATAGAGCAAGGAGTGTTCTATGTACTTACGGGTGGAAATTAGGCGGGTTTTGTCAAATTTTAGTAGGTTATAATTGCTCAAGACAACAAACAGGTTAAGACCCAATCCAAATTTGCTTGGGTCAAAATAGGTTGGGTCAAAATGAGTTGAGTGACCGGTTATAGAACGGGTTTAGATCCAATCCGACCCAACTTTTACTAAGTTTTACTTACATTATTTATTCTTTTTCAATATTTTATTATTTAATTATATTATAATTTTCTTTATTTTGACCATAATAAAAAATATTAAATTATTAAAAAATATTTTAAAAATATTTTGACAAGATCTCTATCGAGTCCATTTGAGTTGAATATCAACCCAACTTTAAATAGGTTGAGATGGGTTGAGCTAATAAATGGGAGGGTTATTATCCTGCCCAAACTTCAATGGGTTAGGCAGGTTGAACGGGTTGCGTTTAATTTTTCCACCCCTATATGTATTGCTACTCTCTCTATAAAACTCAGAAGAATGATTTTGTACAATGTCCTTTCTTATTTTCTTAAATAGTATGTGCAAAAGTACAAGAGTTTGTGTACTAATTTGTGGTTCGGTGATCAAGGCCGGCCATAATCGAGCACCTCGGCGATGCACCAAATGTGCACTTGACTACTTTCCTTAGCATCCCCTTATGGCTTATTTCTCTACAACATTGGGTGATGGTTCTTCACTCTGGCAATACAATTCGGCGATTTGCTGAAGTTCCTCTCTCATCGCCTTCGTGTTATGATTTTGGGCTTTGAGTACTATAACTTTAGGCGGTTTCTTGAGCCATTCAGAAGTATGCCAAATGTGTTTGGTGATGTCGATTATGACCGCCTTCCAGACATGACCTTGAAGCTTCGTTGCTTCAATACTTGGCGATCCCTCTGAGTATTCAGCGGATCACTGAATATGTAAGAGATGCCATTTCAAACCACCTTTTTGCACTTTTTGTTCATTTTCCAAGACTACTCAAGTATTGTCCCTTTGTGCACTTTTAGTTCCATTTCCTATCACAATACTTGCATATTAGTTAGAGATTGGAAATAATAGCACTCCGAGGATATTTCTTTGCAAACTAGGCCCAAAATAAGTCCAAAATATGGACTCATCAATACCCCCAACTTAAGCCTTTGCTTGCATTCAAGAAAATCAAACATCAATCAATCCAAATCCAGAGGTTGCAAACAAAGCCACACGGAGCAACACATACAATTCAATCTTTTACATACTCTCTCGAACTTTCACAAACCACCACGTGATTTTGAAGCCTTAAGAGATGACTAAGGACTAACCAAAACATAGTAATGCTCATAATCGCTCATTTAGCTGCTGATCATTGCCTAAAGGAATTACCATTCTCCCTCACGCCAAAGAAGATCCTGAAAAGACAAGACTATGACATTCTTTTCAAAGGATCTCTTCAACACTCACTCTCCCAGTTGAGAAATAGCATCTAAGCTTCAACCCATAGACTTGTCTTATTCTCAATCGAATTTCATTTCACTTTCTTCTGGACTAGGATCCCAAAGGACTTTGTTAGGATTGTAATGTACGGTTCAGGTTGGGTAAGATAACATATGGAGAGTAGTGGCTCATACCTCCTTAAACTCTACACATTCTTTTCATGCTCAAGGATCCATTTGGTCCTCTTCTTTTCTTCTCCTTTTGACACCTCTTTTGCTTTTGATCTTTCATCCTAAGTGTCTCCCCTTTTTGCACTATCTTTCACAAATTTGGAAGTCCTCTTTTCCTAGTAATTCTTTTTCAGTTCAACTTTTTTCAGCTTTTTCAACATTTTCTTTGCTTTTATTCATTTCTAGGACTCCTTACTTTTCTTTCTTTTTCTTTTGTCTTTCCTCGACTCTTTCATGGGAGACACCACCTCTTTCTACTAACACCCCCAACTTTAGCTTTTGGCCATCACTTTGCTCATTTCAAGCTCAAGGAGGGATTGGTAAGGAACAAGAAGGCATTGTCTTTTTACAAATACAAGTCTACATGGTTGCCAAAGAAAGGGTCAAGGCTCAAAGGGTTTCACTAAGGACTCAATTCATTGTTAATGGAAGTCAAAATGGTAAAAGTGGAATAAATGGAACCAAATAAGGCCTAAGGTCCTTTCCTAATCCAGAATCAACCAAATCACTCTTAAAATGAACCGAGCAAGACCTAGATGTTGCAAAACATGCCTTTCAACAAAACTCCTGATCTCTCAATGGCAAAATGGGTTCGCATTTAAACAATGGAAAAATACTCATAACTTTTGATCATCGCATATCCAAGCTCAATCACTTACATAGTCAACTCAAGATCCATCAAATCTATACTAGATGGATTTATCAAGAAAAGGACTAATTAGTGAGTGAGTACATACTCCTCATCCATGGCACCATCCAAATCAAGACATGGATCATTGATTCTCGGATTGCTAAGGACTAGACACGATATTCGCATTAGAATAGCTTTTCATATATACACGGGATTTGCTAAAACTCAAGGACATCATTTTCAATGATTCATCCATTATACTCAAAAAAAAAGAAAATTAAAATAGCAAAATAAAAACTGCTCTATTTCACCCTAAATTAAAATTTATTTAAACCAAAAATTTAAAATTGTCCCAACATTCATCAACAAAATAAAAATAAACATCATTGTCTCATAAAATCATAACAAAAACATAAGGTAATCATTATCAGCAACAACAGAGATAGGAAACTCCACATGCTCACCCTTTCTAATTAAAAAGCATTGTCCTCAATGTACAAGGAACCAATAGAAATCGAGCATAAAAGGAAGGAATGAGTGCTAGAATCCCCTTCGGCTGAATCAATCCTTCTATGATGGTGGTGGTGGAGCTGAAGAATTGGTCATGGGGGCATCAATGTCCTCATCTATTGGTGCACTCTCAAGATCAATCAATAGCTTCTCGGGCTAGGGCTCACGTACACCAATAGCTTCTCGGGCTAGGGCTCACGTACACCAGATATCCCTATCATGGACACGTCTAGAGAAGACGTTACTTTCACAGTGTCCATGATTTGGTCTTTCACCTACGCTAATACCTCGCACTTCTCTTGGCTAGGCTCTCCACCTAATGCTTCTTCATTAGTTTTTGGGGTGCTTACTTTCTTGGTTTCTTTACTACCTTCACCTAGAACATCCACATTCATGACATCATTGGGAACTATAGTCATATCCACCTTGGGTAAATCCTCTATCCCATCCCAAAAAGTGCTTAAATCTGTGGATCAGAGGGCTGCTACCTCTTTTTTAAAGTAAGCAATGTAAACTTTTTAAAGTAGACGAGCCATCACTTCCACCACCTACCTTCTCTATAGCTATCACCCTATCCTTCAAGCTGGCCAATTCTTTACCATGGTCATCAATCATTGCCTCAAGCCTATCCATCCTCAGCTTGTGTGCCATTATCAACTCCCACTGCTTGGCCTCAACCTCAATATATGGCTTTAACGTTTGGTTATGGATGCCTCAATCAACTTAGGCACAGATAACTCAACTCGAATGGCACGAAGATCGGCTACTCTAGCCAGTTGATCAATGCCATAAATAGCAGCCCTAGTGAGTGGGGGTTGGTCATCTTTAGCCTGTGGCTCTATCTGTGCCTCACTAGTGGGAATAAAAGCAGAAGGAGAATGTAAAGAAGGGGAGGAAGAAGTTAAACCTGCCTCGAGACCCTTCTCTACAACATCAGACTCGAGGGCCTTAACATCAACTACTGGTGTTTTGTCCATCAGTTTCTTCCTTGCCCTATCTTTCTCGTCCCTTAGAAATTCAATCTCAATTCTCCGGATATCAGTAGATACTGATGGAGTAACCTCCATACCAGTATTCTTGTTTCTAAGAAGTCCAGCTTGCTTACACAAGGTTGTGACGAGGCATGGATATGGCAATGAGGTATGCTCTTATTCTTCCCTAGTGCAGATTTCTAGAGCGATGATTGCACCAAGATTCAACCCTTTTCTAACCATAATGCAACCAACCAATATAGCTTTGGCATGTCGAAGTATCGACTCATTTTGTGAAGGCATCAAGTTGTTGATGATGAATTTGAACTAAAACCAATTGCTCCCTCCTCCGAGCACGAGGGAGATGGAATTCTGATCAACGAGGCTAATTATGCTTTGATATTCTCAAATGTCTTAAGCTACATTATATATGTCAGATAGTTCTAGTTCGAAAATGTGCATCCGTGAATATCACCGATTTCATCCTTGCCACATGTGACTGGCATCCTCGTACTTCCAAAATATCAAGAGGTTTTGAGAATTATCTTCACCCTGCTCTTGCCTTTTGGAATGGCCTTACCATAGGGTTCATAAAACTCCCGGACTAGAGTAGGAACATATGGATCTTGAGGTTTGGTGAAAGTTTGGAAGATATGAAATTTAAGAACCTCCAAAACCTTAGGGTATCAATCAATCACCCCCTCTATTGACAACTGCTTTTCTTCAAGAATAGTTTTGTGCCCCTCTATTTTAAGCCTGTATAGATGTCTTGGGGCTATTGTCTCCTAAATTCTTTGCTATGTCTGGAGTAGAGGGTCATGAAGGGCCTTACACCTGGCCTCACTTCAATGCCTTTTAGGACTTGGCTTTGAAGTAGGCTTCCTTGTCAAGGTTTTGGACCCTTCGTCCTCATCTTCCAAGATGGTACAGGTCACACAGAGGGATCCTTCCTCATTATTGTTAGACTTCTGGTGCTCAGCCACATTTCTTTTACCTTTCCCTTGTACCTCCCTGCGAGACCTTTGAGATTTTTTTCTTGCTTGGTCAGGGCTATAAAAACTCCCGAATTGCCCTAGATCCACCTCGAGTAATAGGTTCCTTGAATTTGCCCATTTCCACATAACAAGCTCTGCACATGGTGTGATTATCAATTATAAGCCAATTAGGTTTTACATTTATGCACAATAGAATAATTTTGGGTGTACAAGTCTGTTTGACCGCAAAACATGCTTGGCGAGTTGCCAAACTAGTTCAGCGGCCAAATAGGTTGTCTCCTTTATGCACAATTCTTAGACTTTTGCTCACTGCTACTTTTGACAATGATGGTGCAGATTTGGCAATGCGCCAAATAGATTCATCGATAGAAGATACCATTGTCAAAATTTGCAGAGCTCAACAATAATCAACAATCAGATAAAGTGGTGTGTGTGACCCTTCCGCGCATCACTCAGTCTAATTTGATGGTAAAAATGACCATCGCGGAAGATGACTGGCAGAACCAACACCCATGTATTCAAAATTTGATCACTTTTCATAAGAACAATGGGGATAATTGCACAATAACCCGCATTTAATCATTAATACATGCTCATTCATTTATTTTTACACTAACTTGCATTTAATCATCAATACATGCTCATTCATTTATTTCTACATTCACATGGTCATCATGGCTATAAAATCATTCAAGTGATGACTTACCCTTAAGAATGATGTCACCCAATCTACCATCGAGCAAGTGCATTTTGCTCAAAAGGTTTTGAGGTTACTCAAACTTCGCCCATAGCCCACAAGAACAATGAATTCAACAAGCATGCATATTCGCTCAAGTACTCTCATGATTATGGTACTATCTCAATTTAAAACATTCAACAGGGTATTAAGGAAAAATTGAGACATTACCTACTAACATTTTCAACATTTGGGCAATAAATCAATCGTATTCAGCCCTAGCCAACATCATCTACACCACCAATCTCAAGATATTTCAAATTCATCAAAAACCCAAAATAAATCACACATATATACAATACAGAGTTTTACAATCACTAAAACATATCACCCATATGATTGCTATTAACTCTTCAATCAAAAAACATGATTATCAAACTCATAAAACCATGATCAACCCCTATTCATATCAAGAGAATCATGCCTAAAGAAGAAATTAAATCTAAGTGCCAAAAACATACCTCCTTGATGATACAGAATTTCAATGAGAACCTTGTAATAGCTTTTGTTGATGAATTTCTTCTCACCACGAGAAAATTTGCAAGTAAAATACAAAAGGGAGTATTGGCTTGTTAAAGAAGTGAAAAGGAGGGAATATGAAAAGTGAAAAGCCCAAGGCATATGAAAAGCCTTTAATAGGTCAGTCAAGTGCGAGGAATCAGTGACATCAACCTTTCCCACCAAACTCATTTCACAGTACGCTGATTATGCTTAAGACTACCATTTTTTAACATAATTCAAACCTTAACTCTAGTCACAAAGGGAAATGACAATGATCATCGCTCAACAGGTTCGAATATCCACCAAATGGTAACTAAGATTACAGAATTTCACTGCATCTTAGGAGTCCTTGGATAACTCTAAAGGCGGTCAAACTTATGGTCGCTGTCAATTTGGCAATTCACCGACCAGACCTATCAGATCTCCTTTTAACCTTCCACTTCAGATTCTCCATCTTCAAACCTACACAAATCAACACCCATTATTTTGGAGAAAAGCTTACCTAACTACCTCGGATTGCCTCCCAAGAATCGTCATAGTAAACGTCGTGGCACGACGTAGTCCTTTCACTCCCTCAAGTTATCCATGAACGGTTGATCACTGATATCATTCAAAGGTCTTTCGCCTGGTAAAGAGTCTTACAGATATTGAAACATCACCTCCTCATCATTTACCCTGAACCTCAAGCCTCTCCTTTCGACATCCACAAATTCCCTTTCAGTGACTAAGAATAGCCTTCCCAAAATAATCGCTTATCAGTATTCACCTCACAATTCAGGATCACAAAGTTAGTCAAAAGAATAAACTTGTCTACCTTCACCAACACATCATGAAGAATCACCACTAGTCTTTTGATGGACCGTCAGCTATAAGCAAACGCACAGTGGTTGGTGAACGGGTCTCCAGCCCTAATTCCTAAAATATAGACAAGGGCATAAGATTTATTCCTGCACCTAAATCACATAGCGCCTTGTTGAATTTGTAAGCTCTAATGGTGCAAGGCATTGTGAATGCGCCAAGGTCCTCTTTCTTCACAACTAGAGTTTTTGACAAGATAGCACTGTAATTATGGGATACCTCGATCATCCCACACTCTAGGGTTCATTTCTTTGACATTAACTCTTTCATAAATTTGGCATATCCTGACATTTCAGTCAGTGCCTCAACCAATGGAGTATTTATAGATAGAGCATTAAACATGGAAAGAAATTTTTGAAATTTAGCATCCTTTTCTTTAATCGCTAAGGGAATGGACAATCAATCTTAACTTAAGGTGCTTTCAACCCCAAAGCTGAACTTGAATTCTTGGGGAAGGTTTTCTTAACATTCACAGCATCATCCCCAACCTTCCTTTTTCACCATTCTTGGGATTACCTAGAGCATTACCACTTCTATCATCAGCTGCACTCTTATCAATATCAACATGCACTACACCTTCATCTTTTCCTACCTCATTCTGACCTTCTTCAATGGCACGTGAGGACTACCACTCTTCCACTATGGGTAGTGATAGTTAAACAATGTTGATTAGTGTCCTTAGGATTGGCTACCATTTCACTAGGCAAACTACCTTTTGGTCACTCGTTGAGATGCATTGATATATTACCATGTTTAGTCTCCAAGTGCGTGATAGAAGCTGAATATGACATTACTGTTTGACTCAAATGTGAAAAATTGAATTTCATCTCCTTGAAGACTATGTCGGAGGCTTTAACCTTGTTCAAGATTCAGGTTAGCAATCTTCAGTCCGAGGACTCTCTAGATTCACCAAAGGATCGGAAGCTTTCACCCTATTGTGGGGGGTGAAACATACCTATCCACAACCTCATCATGATTTTCCAACCCCCAACTAGAGGTAGGTCAGGCCATCCACGATCTCATTATCCAACATTATTATTGTTCCAACCTTGATTCCCCCGTCGCCTTGGAAAAGCCGACCGAGAACCTACCATTTGTTGCTCATATAATGCATCTCTTCATTGTAACCACCTTCATATAGTGCACTATAAAACATCACATTCGCTAGCAGCCCCGACAACGTTTAGACTCTTACAATTTTCTCCCATAACATGCTTAGTCAAAAGGTCAAGTTGAGTTACCATCTTAGCCATATTTTCGTCCCGCTCTTGATCTTTAGCAAGTTGCTCTTTGGATGGGCCCCTGTGACTTGAAGATACGAGGTCATCCCTCATGTTTTATGCTCATTGATTTTTGCCTTGCCATCTAAGAGATCATAAGCTACAGCTAATGTTTGTTTCATAATTCCACCTCTCACAAACTAGTCAGCCACTCCTTTGTTGACTTCATTGAGGCTTACATAGAAGTATTACAATAGCAAATGGTCATAAACTCCATGATTCAGGAATCAAAGTAAATGTTTTGGAAATCGAAGCCATGTCTCATGCAATGGCTCACCTTTAATTTGTTTAAAGTTCTCAATACTTCTTCTTAGCTTAACCATCTTCGAGGGAGGGAAAAATCTTTTGAGGAATACATCTAGAAGTTCTTCCCACGAAGCGATAGAATCTTGAGGCAACTCAGATAGCCACCTCATAGCCTCTCCAGTGATAGAGAATGGAAATAGCCTCGGTCTAATGGCTTCTTTGTTCACTCCCTTGAAATTGAATGGAGACAGACATCAATAAAATTCATGAGGTATTGATGTGCTTCCAAAATACAACACTTTTGATACTTAAAACTTAGGATTTTGTGTGTTACTAATGCGAGTTTAGTTGTTTTTATGTGTTTTTGTGTCTATATTTGCAGGATTATAGGTTGGCCAATAATTTTGGGGAAAGTTACAAAGTTGTTGCAGATTTGTTGTTATACGAGACACTTACAGGCCGTGGACCATTCTACGAGCCGTAAGGTGGTTTCATGAGGAATTTCAGTGAGAGGCCAAGTTTTTAAAGTTACTTCTACGAACATGCAGATGAGTCGTAAATTAATCTACGAGTCATGAAGAGGTTTCGTACCCTGAGGGTCAGAGAATGAAGACTTGTTGAAGTTCATTAGACGAAACCCCCTTTACGGGTCATAAACCATTTTACGAGTCGTAAAGGAGAAATCCAGTTTTCTAGCAACAACGTATGAGACCCCAATTATGGGTCATAAAGTGTTGTCGTAGAGTGTGAAAACTAGTTCTCCTAAGTTATTTAGGATTTGAATTTTAATTATTATAAATAGGTATTTTAGGTTATTTTTTAGAAGTTATCAACAGTTCACATAAGTTTAGCTTATTTTTAGGTTAGTGCTCAGAGAACTCAATATTCTTAGAGAGAAAATTATGAGAGATTCTTTGAAAACACTTGTGATTTAATTCAATCTTCAAGCTTGTTATTTTCATGGATATTAGATTTGCTTATTCTTAATTCAGTTGTATAAGTATTTAATTATGTCTTCTAAATTCATAATCTCTTCATCTACACAAAGCATGAGTAGCTAAATCCACAACTAGGATTGTGGGAACCATGAAGAACTCACAAAGTAAAATCGAATAATTTATGATTCTTGGAAGGCGTATATGCATGTATTTATTAACTCTCTTTGTTTTATATGTTTTCTTATGGTGACCAACATTATAACCCGCCCAGTGTTACTGACTGGACCAAAGTAGTAATGAATAGGAAAAGAGATTAATTTACAGGATTTCATTGATGTGTTCTTATCTAATCAACCAAACTAGGCCAAGGGGAGGTTGTACTGGACTTATAGGTAATGGTTAGGAATGCACACTATGGAGATAGGCCAAGTCGTATAGTGAAATTTGCCTCTCACCTTTGACCAAAGGGCTTGGTTAACTTAAATTATCATCCTACATGCTATACACTAGACAAGAATTAGATTATCCGGTGATACTGAGTTAGGGAATCATGGAAAATACAATACCCTAGTTGCTCTCCTTTATTGATCTTTCTCTCGTGATAGTTTATTTTTCTCATTGATTTTTGCAAACCCCCCCTACCTCTGGGGAATTGAGTTGATTAACTACTGGAATTGTATGTTGCTTAATTTTTCTTGAGTCTATGTATTCCCTGTGGGTTCGGCCCTAACCTTGGTTGGGTTCAATTTCTCGACAGCAATCGCTATATCCTCTAAAAAGAGGTGTAAATTAGGGGACATCAAGATTTTAGCATCGTTGCCAGGTAATACAGCTAGACTTAGTGAATTCATTAGTAATTCAACTATTATTCCTTATTTTCCACATTTTATGTTTTGTTTTTGTTCTTTTTCTATTTTTTTTCTTATTAATATGACATCCTCTATTGAAGAAATATTGGATGATTGTAGTATTGGGATGAGAGGGTTCATGCATAATTTTTTGAATCGCAATGTGTACTTCTGGAAAATATTAGAAAATCTTCACTTAAACAACTATGTGCTTTTGTCAGATGTTCATCAATTTGGCTTGGATTTCCACACTTTAAGTAGTGAGTTGAACATAAAAGTTGATATGTTTGATGCTCAACAAGCTAGTTATGAATTGTGTAAGGAAGAAAAAATGTTTATAAGCCAACTTAAAGAGCTAAAATTAGAGGGTCAACTTCTTGATCATATTATTATTGATGTTGTCACTGTTGAAAAAAGTACACGAGAGTTATATGAAGAAGTAGATAATATTATCATTAAAAACTCTAGTGTGTTTAAACATGAGGATGTAAATAATAATATAATTCATGAATTAGAATGTATTGGACCTCATTCCAATTATTTTTCTATATTATATTTTGATGATGAGGTATTAATTGAATCATCTGAGCATATAGATGAATGTAAGGAGGAGGAAAAATATAGTTATATTCTTCAATTTATTGGGCACAAAATCAAAAAAATACATTCCTCATTTAAAGTCCAAGAAGTATAACATGCGATCTCTATTATTTGCTTCCCTTGTTTTTATACCACCACCCGTTGAGCATAATAGAAAATTGAAAAAAAATTAGGGGTACAAATTCATAAGTTCAAGGTGGAAGAAGAAGTGGAAGGTCTCTACCTAGTAGTGTAACTTCTTATTTTCTTTTTTTTATAGTCCTTTAATTTTTTATTGTGTCAATTTTATTTTTGAAGATTTAAGGGAAGTCTGAGTACCCAAATTTGAAACTTGGGAGGCATCCCAAGGAACACTTGCACTTAGGCGCCCACGTATGTTTTTTGACCCATTATAATATATTTTGTTTTGATTTTGTGCATTGGTAACAATGCATATCTTTTTTATGGGGTGTGGGTAGTTATGGGCCTTAGTGAAGTCTGAGTAGCTTATAATCCATAACTACCCCAATTTTTTATCCTGAAGTTTTCTTGCATGTGTTCTTTTTTCCTGTGGATATTCAATTTCTATTAAACCGGCATGTTTAGGATTTTTAGATAATATGTGTAACATATAGTACCAATACTTGTGGCATATAGCATGTTTTTGTGTTTTGTTTGAAAAAATGGTACACACCAAATTTTTTTATTAGTAGTTAGATAGTAATCATGCATATTTAGGTTTAACAATATTTGTTCTAATAAGTAAGGGTAAATTGAGATAAGGAACATGATAAGAGAGTCTTTCGTTTATAATGTATGTAGTGCCATGTGAGTGTGAGCTTTATTTGATAAATTCATGTGTTTAGTATCAATTCAGAACTTGCTCGGTTACTCTAAGTTAGATTGTAGATTAGTTGGATTAGGAAAGGATCTTAGGCCATTGCTCTTAAATAGTTCACTTTAGCCTAAAAATAACCAATCAAATCGATGACATATCCCTTGTTCCTAATGTTTGAGCTTAACATGTACCTATTCTTTCAAAACACTGTATTAACCTAGCCTTATCTAGTGAAAACTCCTGAATTTGGCCCTGGTTCTTCCATGAACATTGTGTACTTTAACTGAGGCAAAAAACTTAAGTTGAGGGTGGCTACCAAAAGTGGCCCTGGTTCTGAGGATGGATAGTGTGCACCTTAACACAAACCAAAAGCCTAAGTTAAGGGTGGCTAGTGTAAGGGTAAAGCACAAAAATAAGCGAGGTGAGTTAGGAATACATAGAAAAAGGAGAAAAAACACTTACTGGGTGCAAAAAAAATGAAAGATGTCTTAATTGAGATCTAAAAAGCAAAATGAAGTGTAAAAACAAGGCAAAAAGCTGAAAAATGAAAAGAAAGTACCTAGAAAAGCTTGAAAGAGGAAAAAGGGAGAATAAGGTGAAAATAACAGAGTTGGTAGGGCCAAAGTGTAGAAAAACAAAGTTTCAAGGAGGGCCTTTAGTCACTATCTTTCCAAAATATCATACCAAAGCCCCCTGATCCTACGTTACAGGCCTAGAAAGTCCAGAGTGATCCTAGTCCAATTAGTTGTAGGTCTGAGTTATGAGTATAAGGGCAATCCTATGGTATTAGTCATTATGCATGAATTTCTATAATGAGAGTGAGTGAGTTTGCGCGGTCCCAATGCTAAAACATAGAAATATCTTTGAGTGTCAGATATGAGACTTCTTTCTCTGAGGGCACTTGCATTGCATTATTAGCATTAGACTTGTTCAGTGATTGTGGATTGTTGGTAATGCCTTGCATGTCATAGTTGTGTTTTCACATACACCAGTTTACATTGGTTTTCTAAATAGCTATCTAATCCCGTTTTGAAGAGTTGGTGTGAGTATCTAAATCAGAGATGTATGTGATGTATGCCATTGAGTTGAGGTCTATGTGTGACTGTGTTGTCTATATAGATTGAGTCCGTCGCTTGAGGACAAGCAACAATTTTAAGTTGAGGGTGTTGATATGCTGCAAAATACAACACTTTTGATGCTTAAAACTTATGATTTTGCATGTTCTCAATGTGACTTTAGTTGTTTTTATGTATTTTTGTGTCTATATTTGCAAGATTACAGGCTGGCTATTGATTTTGGGGAATGTTACAAAGTTGCTGCAGATTTGTTGTCATATGTGACACCTAACGGGTCATAAACCATTCTTTGAGCCATAAGGTGGATTCGTGAGAAATTCCAGTGAGGGGCCAAGTTTTTGAAGTTACTTCTATGAATATGTAGACGAGTCGTAAATTAATGTACGAGTAGTAGAAGAGATTTTATGCTCTGAGGGTCTGAGAATGAAGACTTTCTGAAGTTCATCAGACGAAACCCTCTTTACGGATCATAAACCATTTACGAGTCATAAAGGGGTATCATAAAGGATATATATAAGGATAGTGGTTGTCCTTGTCCATATCCTTGAATCATCGGCTATCCTTTTCCATCTGTTGAAAAATTCTTGCAAAGTGGTACAAATTTGAGCATATTCCTTATCCTTGGAAGAGAATTCGAATTTACCCAAATTTCCCCCAATTTCAACTCTAATTCACCCATATATATGCTATCCCCCATTGTAAAAGGGGATTTTTTGGGACTCCATTTTTGAAAGAAAAAAAATTGGTCCTCACCCCCCAAGAATTACTCCATTTTCATTCAACAATTACATGGTTATAAAACCTGGGAAATTTAATTAAGGGTGACAAACAAGTTTCAAAATTAAAAAAAAGTGACACAAGTTTTAATTATTGAGTGTAGGTGACAAAATTATAATTAAGAGTTAATGATGTTGGACTATTTTCAAAAAGGTCCCAAGTTTATTTTTATACACTTTAACCCATCAAAAAAAATACCCTAATTACCCCCCCCCCCCAACGACCCCCAATCGTTACACACCCCCGGTCCCTGCACTTTTTCCCCTCATTTCATCGGTTCTATTTTGTATTTTCTTGTTGTTGTAGTTGTTCTTCTTCTTCTTCTTCTTCTTCTTCTTCTTCTTCTTCTTCTTCTTCTTCTTCTTCTTCTTCTTCTTTTTCTTCTTCTTCTTCTTCTCTTCCTCCTTCTTCTTCTTCTTCTTCTTGTTCTCCTTCTTCTTCTTATTCTTCTTCTTCTTCTTGTTACTATTTTTCCAACACAAGATTTGAGCTTCAAATTTGGGTGAAAAGAAATCAAATTTTTTGGGGCATTTGTTCGGGTAGCCTTCGAAAGTACTTGAAAGGTAAGTTTTAATCATTATTATGACTGATAAAAGTGTATGTGGTGCTATTTATTTGGGTTTTATATTTTTGTTGATGTTTCCGCCATTGTTGCCATTTCTTCACTGTTGAGCCATTTGGGGAAGACGCAGCAGCTATTGGACTAAGTGCAGCAGCTGCTGGACTAACAAAGTGGTTCACCACTTTTTGCAGCAGTCTAAAATTAGTGTGTATTTGCTGCAAGTGATGTTTCATATGATGAAGTAGCTGCTGAATTGAGTACAACAATTGTTGTATTTCTATACACTTTTCTCATGTTGCGCTTTTAACTATTACTCATATAGGTACCTTGAAGATCATCCATGGGTGACAAAATAGTATTAGGAGTTGATTGTCGTGGTGAATGGGTTGAGTCGAACAATCGTTTTATTTGGCGTTGGAAAGGCAAAGAAATGGTCGAGACGATAGCGATGATTGTGAATCGAGATATCTCATATGAGGATTTTGTAAATCAAATTATTTCTAGCTGTGAATTAAATTGTGAGCCAGAAGATATCGTTATCACTTACATGCATTCTTGTGGTGAAAAACAAAGAGTGGCTCCTTTTAGAATAAAAAATCAAGTGAGTTAACGGATTTATTTGGAAGATAAAGGAAGACCCATTCTACGAGTATACATAGTTGAAAGGGCGGTGGAGAACCAAAATTCACATCAAAATCTAGAAATTGTGAATGATGAATATCCTGTGATGGCTATGGACATTCCAGATAGAGCAAGTGGAGGTGAGCTGACGCCGACCCCAGAAGTTGGGAGCAACACACCAGCTAATACACAATCAACACAGTCGAATCATGTTCAAGATGATGAATAGGTTTTCATAATGGTATGACATTTAAGAATAAGGAAGATTTAGATATTACATTGAAAATGACTTGTTTGAAGAAAAATTTTAGATTAAAAAAGTGATAAACTCGCGTCATGTGCATTGCGTCAAGTGTGTACATCTCGAGTGCAAGTGGTGGCTGAGAGCGGTGAAGCTCAAAAATTCTGACAGATTTTACATTAGAAAGTATGAAAAATTTCAGACTTGTGGTTCTCAGCATCTGACGAGCCACAATCTACATGCTACGGCAAGGTAATTGGTGCATACTTTAAAGATAAGTTCCCCGAGGGTAAAGGGTTGTCCACTATAGATATGAAAACCTCACTTTGGGTTGAATTGGGATGCAAGGTAAGTTATTGGAAACTTTGGAAGGGAAGTGAAATTGCAAAATCTTTGATAAGGGGAACACACGAGCATGGATATGTGGTGCTTGACGCATATTGCTATATGCTTAGCACTGTAAATCCAGGGACCAAAACGACGTTGGAGGTCAATGAAAATGGTAAATTTAAGTATTTTTGTGGCCATAGGAGCTTGGATTCTTGGTTTTAGGCATATGAGAAAAGTCATAGCTGTCGACGGAACATTTTTAAAAGGCAAGTACGGTGGCATTTTGTTGTCTGCTGTTGCACAGGATGCTGAGAAACATGTTTTGCCTGTTGCATTCTATGTTGTTGACTCCGAATGTGATGCCTCTTATCGGTATTTTTTTTTAGCAAACGAGAAGTTTTGTAGATGATACTCCGGAATTGTGCATAATTTTGGATAGGCATCCAAGTATTAAAAAAAATAGTTTCAATTGTCTACCCTTCTGCTCATTATAGTTGTTGCATGTGGCACCTTGGTGAAAATATTCGAACCCATTTTCACAATGGAAGAATCATTTATCAATTTTACAAGGCCGCACAAGCATGCAATATAAGTGAGTTTAATGACCACTTCAATCAAATTAAAGATATTGTTCCACAGGTTGCCATACATCTCGAAGAAATTGGATTTCTCAGATGGAGCAGGGCATTTTTTCCTAGAAATAGATATATGTAACTTACTGTTGCATTTGTTACATTTCTAATGCTGATGAAGTTTGTGTCGAAGCAACTGCTGGAACATCTTTATTATCTGTTGTGGAATTTTCTATTTTTAATAATGCTAGTTACTAAATTATATAATATCTGCTGTAACATTTACAGGTTTGGTATTATGACATCAAACATAGCTGAGTTGATTAATTCACTTTTTGTTATTGAAAGAGAATTTCCAATTCCTGCTCTATTTGATGAAATAATCAAGAAGTTTGGGGAAAACTTTCACCAAAGAAGAATGGAGTTCATCAATGCATCAACCATCTTGGTCCCTTCGATAGAGGAGGTCATCTCCAAAAATATTAATATAGGGAACAAGCTATTGGTTCATCCAATTGTCAATTATAGATATGCTATCTCCGAATATGATGTAGTGGCAACTATTGATCTTCATTGCAAATCTTGTACTTGCAGAGTGTTTGATCTTGATAAAATTCCTTGTCCGCATGCGATGGCCGCACTCCAGTGTCAATATAGTGAAGATTATGGAAGGAGTATTTATGAGTATTCTTCTCAGTATTATAAGGTAGAGACATACATTCTTGCATACGTGGAGGAAATTAATCCCGTGCCGTCTGGAGAATTTTGGGAAGTTCCTAGGGAGATTTTAGAAAGGGAAATACTTCCTCCACATATTGCGTCGGGAAAGGTGGGAAGAAGGGCAAAGAAGTGGCGTCCAAGTATCGGACAATCATTGCCAAGCAAGAAGAACAGATGTTCCATATGCAAAAGGGTTGGGCACAAGAGAACTACTTGCTCGAAGCGAAATGTTTAATAAGGACACTCGCTTTTATTTGGTGTTTGTAAACGTCTTTCATTCTACAAGTTAAGTATGGAACAATTAACATTTATTGTTATTTAATATTATCAGTGTTATTGTTATTTGAATACATTTTTACTCAATTTATTATTGCTCAATAGATTGTATATTACTTGTGCAATCGGCAACTGCCTATTTCCAGCGGGGAAAATGTTTTGTCGTTTTTCATTCAACCCGAGAGTTTTTTTTGAGAGTTTTTTTTTGCTAAACCAACATGTCTTAACATTTTGAAGGATGTGTAGGTGGTCGGTGAATTTTTCGGGACCCGTACCAAAAAATTTCAAAATATTGTGGCATGAAAACAGTGAGCCTCCGCGACCTATCCGCGTCGCGGAGGTGTCGCGTAGAAGCCTATTTCCAGCAGGGGAAATGTTTCATCGTTTTTCGTTCGATCCGGGAGTTTTTTGAGAGTTGTTTTACTAAAAATGTTTTAACATTTTGAAGGATGTGTAGGTGATCGGTGAATTTTTCGAGACTCGTAGCGAAAAATCCCAAAATATTGGGGCACAAAAACAGTGAGCCTCCATGACCTATCCGCGTTGCGGAGGTGTCGCGTAGCAGTCTATTTCCAGCGGGGGAAATTTTTCGTCATTTTTCGTTCAACCCGGGAGTTTTTTTGAGAGTTTTTTTTGCTAAACCAACATGTCTTAACATTTTGAAGGATGTGTAGGTGGTTGGTGAATTTTTCAGGACTCATAGCGAAAAATCCCAAAATATTGGGGCACGAAAACAGTGAGCCTCCGTGACCTATCCGCATCGCGGAGGTGTCGCATAGCAGCCTATTTCCAGCGGGGGAAATATTTCGTTGTTTTTCGTTCGACCGGGGAGTTTTTTTGAGAATTTATTTTTTTGCTAAGCCAACATGTCTTAACATTTTGAAAGATATGTAGGTGGTCGGTGAATTTTTCGAGACCCATAGCGAAAAATTCTAAAATATTGGGGCACGAAAACAGTGAGCCTCCGCGACCTGTCCGCGTCGCAGAGGCGTCGCGCACCTGCTACGAAAATCCCAGCAGCTGCTGTACATTTCCCAGCAGCTGCTGAGAATAATCTAGCAACTTGCCAACTTGCTACAACAACTTGTAACAAAATGTTTACTACCGCCATATTGACGCAATATATTATAAAACATATGGATTGTACATTATAAAACATATTGGCGCAACCAAGTAATACTCAATTTACTTAGTCACTAGCACTTACATATGCAATTGCTCAATAGTCACCATCACTTACATGTACAGTTAGTTACCTAAGTTGATTGTATAATTTAATTGAAGTCGGAGTAACAAAACTCAACTTATCACTACATATGGTTGATACCATCCCCTTATAGTCATCTTCCTATAGGTACTATCGAAAAATCGAAGGTCGGGTCCACCAGCTGCTGGGAAAAATACAACAGCTGTTGTACATTTCCCAGCAGCTGCTGAACAATTTCCAGCAAATATTGTACAATTTCCAGTAGTTGTTGTACAAATCCCAGCAGCTGCTGAGAATAATCCAGCAACTTGTCAACTTGATACAACAACTTGTAACAAAATATTTACCATCGAGTTATTTCTAGTGTTGAATTGGACTAAATTCCTTATATTCATCTATAACGATGGGCACATAGACTATTTAATGGAAACAACCACCGATATAAGTGTGATTTAGATCTGCCATCTTTTTGTTTGTGTAAGTACTATCTCAATGTATAAGATCACTGTTTATTCCACCTCAACGTATAAGATAACTAGTAATGTATTACAAAGCGTATCGATGCAACCAAGAAATAAGTGTGATTTACTTAGTCACCATCACTTACATATGCAATTGCTCAATAGATTGTTTATTACTTGTGAGTAAGCGAAGGCAATGTATATGATCACTCATGAATTTAGCATTTTATTTGAAGTCGGAGTAACAAAACTCAACTTATCACTATATATGGCTGATAGCATCCCCTTATAGTCATCTTCCTATAGGTACTATCGAAAAATCAAAGGTCGGGTCCAGCAGTTGCTGAACATTTCCCAGCAAATGTTGTACAATTCCCAACAGCTGTTGGGATTACAACTTGTAACAAAATGTTTACCATCAAGTTATTTCTAGTGTTGAATTGGACTAAATTCCTTATATTAATCCGTAACAAGGAGCACATGGACTAATTAATGGAAATAGCCACCAAAATAAGTGTGATTTAGATCTGTCATCTTTTTATTTGTGTAAGTACTATTTCAATATATAAGATCACTGTTGCTTACACCTCAACGAGTAAGATAACTAGTAATGTATTACAAAACGTATCGACGCAACCAAGAAATAAGTGTGATTTACTTAGTCACCACCACTTACATATGCAATTGCTTAATAGATTTTTTAGTACTTGTGAGCAAGCGAAGGCAATGTATAAGATCATTCATGAATTTAGCATCTTATTTGAAGTCGGAGTAACAAAACTCAACTTATCACTACATATGGGTGATAACATCCCCTTATAGTCATCTTCCTATAGGTACTAACGAAAAATCAAAGGTCGGGTCCAGCAGCTGCTGTACATTTCCCAGCAGATGTATATTTCCCAGCAAATGTTGTACATTCCCCAGCAATCAACGATTCCCAGTAATCTGTCGTTCAATATTGGTTTTTTCTTGTTTGCAATAAGTGGTGTTGATGTTTTAAAGCTATTGGCATTGTTTGGTATTTTTTCGGGGCCCGTAGCTAAAAATCCCAAAAATTTAGACCTGAAAAACAGTGATCCTCCGCGACATGTCCACGTCGTGGAGGCATCATGACCAGGTTACTTGAGGCCCAAGAAATTTTTTTGTGCAAGGGTGTTTTCGTGATGGGTCCACGACGCGAACTTGTCGCGGACCAGTGTATTTTAGGCATCGATTTTCGAGTGGCCCCACCACTATATAAAGCCCCCTTTGACTTTTTAGGGTTTTTTTATCAAAACCCCACCCGATTTTCGCCCTTCTACCACTACAATCTCAATTTTTTCCCTCGCTCTTTAAGTTTTCAAACTCCTACGCAACGCACACTCATTTCCTCACCAACTCAAGTAAATATTTTCCCTCTACTCTTCAAATTTTCAATCATCTCACCATCCTTCTACTGCAAGTTTTCATCTATGTGAGTAAGTATGCTTGCACTTTAGCTTATGGGTTATTTCAACTGGGTGTTGTTTGATTTGTTGTTGTACTTTTCGAGTATGAGTGTTATCGTTTTCGCAGTAATTTTGAGAAATATGTTCGATTTGTTGGTTGATTTTTATTGGGTGTTATTGTGTATTGCTTAATTTTTTTTGGATTTTCGGCTATAAGATGAATCACCCCTATTCGGTAAATTTGAACTGTCATGAAAAGACTTCCTTCCTTTCTTTCTTTCTTGTTGAAATTAATATTATTTTTTGGTAGGGCTATATATACTTAAATGGCAAGAACAAAAAGAAAAAATCTTGGACCCCACAGTGCTCTTTCTAGACGTTCTAGGAGGCTAATTATATCGGAAGATGAGCAAGACGATGATCAATCACAACAACAACTGGATCATCTCATTGAAGTAGTCTGTGCTGAGGCTGGTGTTGGTGCCAGTCAAGCAGATGCTACAGACAGTCCAGTGGCGACTCCACACAGCCCAGCAGTTGTTGGTCAGACTTCCTCAGATGCTGCACAGAGCCCAGCAGCTGCTGCACACACCTTCTCAGATGCTGCACACAGTCTAGCAGCTTCTGCACACGGCCCCTCTAATGCTGCAACAAGTGACATAGCTGGTGACGAGAGTACATCAGCTGCTGCAGAAACACCCTCTGATGTCGGGATTCCATCACCTGCTTCAGACGCTGCCACAGTTGCGGCTTTTAGGTATGATGAATATGGATTTGACATGCTTGGATTTCTAAATCATCATGAGAGAGGAGATATAGGAATAAAATCTGAACTTGGGAAACCATTTTCGGATTTTAAAAGTATTTTAGTGAAGGAAGACTTGGAAGGCTGCTTTAAGTCTACGGTATTTGGTAAGTTATACCTAGACATAGGTGAGGGAAACATCCCCCGATTTCAAATGAATCTGATGTATCAGCTTATTCGTTGGTGGATTAGTAGCCAGAATGACTTTTGGGTTAATTTTTATGGAATGCCAGTTTGTTTTGGCCTGAGAGAGTTTGCCATTGTGACTGGCTTGAACTTTCACATTCCACCTCCTCCTCCCTCCTTTTCTAAAAAGACTAAAAAGACATATAAAAGAATTTGTGATGCAATGGGGAAGACGCATTGCAAATCAAAGGAGATGCTTGACCTGTTGCAGTCAAGTGAGGTGAAGAGGAGTGTGAAGAAGTTCCTCTGTTTAGTTTACTTTGTCTATGTGATTCTTACAGGTAGAGATGGAGGGACTAATGCGAAGAATTCTTGGTTCAAGCTAGCGGCCGACCGAGATGCATTTTGTGCATATCCTTAGGGTCGGGATAGCTATGAACTAACAGTACAATATTTGAAGAAGGCAGCGACATCGACCACAAAGTCGTCCAATATATATGGTTTTCCATGGGCTTTTATAGTAAGTTGTATGTGTTGTATTTTTGTTGTTCTTTTTATATTGATTTATTATGTTAATTAATAACATTTCGTGGCATTGATTTATTTAGGCTTGGGCTTTTGAGGCCATTCCTTACATCCGGAAAACATTCAAAGAGTTCGACGAGGAAGTGTCTTATCCAAGACTTCTTCGATGGTTGGCAGCGCCAAATAATGCAAAAGTGGAGGCGCACGAACTCTTTGATCCACCCGAGGATGAGGTAAGTGTTAGTATTGTTGCAATTCTTAAAAATTTCTTTTATTCTCGTACTTTAGTATTTTGTTGCTAATATAATTTTATTAAATTTGTAGGTCATTTATCTGTGGCTAATCCTGACTGAAAGTGAGAAGGAGATGGACTTTTGGAAGGGATTTATACCACTCAGGCCAAAAGAAGAGGATCCGAGGATTGTGAGGTTGGTGAAAGATTTGGTCGGGATAAGGGCCATCAAAAGGGATTCTCTTGTTGATGTTGGTGTTGGTGTTGGGGTTAGGGTTGCTGGTGCTGATGCTGCTGCTGGGGTAGGGGTAGGTGATGCTACCGAGCCAGGTGCAAATGTTGCCGGGGAAGAAGATATAGGTGGATTTTCTCCTCTTGGTGGTGGATGTGATTTTGGAACTCCATTCACCATTGGTAGATCTCGTGACTTGGGTGTTGGGACTTCTAAGCTAGCAGCTTGTAGTACTTGTGGTTGTGAAACTTGCAACGACAGGACGAATAGGATAATGGAAATGATAGTGTCACATAATGAGAGGATGGATAAAATGATGGAAATGATGTTGTCATTTAAGGAAACACTGAATACCATCCTATCCAAAAGAGGTGTCATCCCGTCATCAAGGTTGGTGTCACCTTATACTCTTATTCGAGAGCAAAGGAGGCAAAAACAAGTTTCAAAAGCAATCATGAGTGCAAGAAAAAGGGCAAAAAGTGTTGCGATGAAGGACAAGCAGCCAGCAGCCAGCAGCATCTGGGATGGAGGAGCAGCAAGCAGCATCTATGGAGGAGCAATAGTTGATGTTATGAACATATCTATTTTTTTATGTTTGTTATTTTCTACACTTTTTGGTGATGTTGATCAGGGATTATTGTTTTATAAACATATGTATTTTCTTATTTTTTAAATTTTTTTGGAATGTTGATGATGGATATTTTCTATAATCGAAATATCTCCATTTATAAAAATTTCTCTGTTTATAGAATTATTTGATGTCAAATAACTCAACAAAGTGACCTAGTTGATGGGAAAGTCTTAAGATTTGCTGTGGATACATGGTTATGGATGGATTTAGTGGTTATAGTCCAATTCAACACAACAAATAATTTGATGCTAAATATTTTGTTTTAATGTGTTATAGCAAGTTGGCTACTTGCTGGATTAGTTGTCTCAATTGTTGTAAAATATCACAGCAACTTATTAAGTTGTTGTATTATTCACATCAATTGCTAGGACAAATCCCAGAATTTGCTATAAACGCATAGCAAATGCTGAACATGTGCTGCTCAAATTTTAGAATTTTTCGCTACGGGTCTCGAAAAATTCACCGACCACCTACGCATCCTTCAAAATGTTAAGACATGTTGGTTCACTAAAAAAACTCCCAGGTCGAACAAAAAACGACGAAACATTTCCCCTGCTGGAAAAAGGCAGCTGCGCGACGCCTCCGCTACGCGGACAGGTGGCGGAGGGTCACTTTTTTCGTGTTCCAAAAATTTGGAATTTTAAGCTACGCGCCACGAAAAATTCACCGACCACCTACACATCCTTCAATACATTGAGACATGTTGGTTCACCAAAAAAACCTCTCAAAAAAACTCTCGGGTCGAATGAAAAACGATAAAACATTTCCCCCACTGGAAATAGGCAGTTGCGCGACGCGGACAGGCCGCGAAGGGTCACTGCTTTTGTGTCCTAAAATTTAGGGATTTTAAGCTACGGGCCCCGAAAAATTCATCGACCACCTACAAATCCTTCAAAATATTGATACATGTTGGTTCACCAAAAAAACTCTAAAACAAACCACCCTTCGAACGAAAACGACAAAATATTTCCCCCGCTGGAAACAGGGCCAACATTTCTCAATATTTATATAATATGATACATGATAATACACAGTTTTATACAAATGTATATAACTATTTATACAATATTAATACAAGTTTATATACATTTATATAATACAAGTTTGAGGACTTTTCGTGACGCCTAATATTTATAGAATATTGATACATGCTAATACGCATACTATTGTTCGGGACACCTACTATTGCAACGTAGTTAGTAGCTATAGAAATTGGTATCCAAGATCAATAGCAATGAAATTAATAAAAGCAACGATATATGTCTAAAAAATAAGATTTAATGTACAAGCAATGTCTGAAATTATACAAGCAATGTTTGAATTATACAACCAATTACTGAACTACTCATCAGGGCTAGGCAATATTGGGTCCCCTCCTGTGGAAAATGGCACCTCCTCCTCAATATCATCCTCATCACTATCGGATCCCATCAGTCCTGCCTTGGGGCCCGTGGGGATATCATCATCAACGAGCTCCACAAAGGTACGCCTGATGCCCAGCACAGCATTTGCCAGGGCGTTGAGAGGGTAGTGGGTGGCAACTTCTTCCAACTCCTTCTCCGTAGATGCACGACCGCCCGTCCTATGCCTCAGCATCTCAAGCCCGTACATGCATGCCATAATGAGCTCATCCCGATGGTTGCGCTCAGCAGTGGTGAGGATTGTCCCCGTAGCCTCCTCTGGCCCCTTAATGTTGTTGACATTATAGGGTGGGGCCTCGATCTGGGGCCAATAGTCCAGCTCTTCGGTGGGGACACCTGCACGAGTGCACAATTCAGTAATGAGGCCCCCGAAAGTGTACCTGCGACCACGATGGACTCTAGCTTTTCTCATAGAGGACTTGAGAATGGCCCTAAAGTTGAGCTCCATGCCCGTCATGAGGGCATATAACAAGCAAGTTCGGTCTCGGGTCACAATAGTAAAGTGTTGCCCCGGAAAGAAGGAATGCATCACAATTTTGACCACACCCGAGCTTCCCGATTTATGTGGGCAAAGGGGAAGCTTTGGTGGTATCCTCGTCCAGTGTGCCTTATCCATCTTGCCGTCGAGTTTACTCCCGCGAGTGTGTGCCGGATGAGACGGTACGGGGGCTGCGTTTGCAAATCATTGAAAAGCTCAGAAGAAACATCTGCAGTGCCCAAAATGCCATTTATGGCAAGGGCGCCTATGTTTACTTCCACTCCTCGCACAATAACCACCTGTGAGCGAGGTTCCTTCTTCATGTTTGCGTAGAATTCCTTAACCATACTGAGGTTGCATGGTAGGGGATCATTGAAGAGGAACATCAGGTGGTACTCCATGAACCTTTGATAGATGTGGGGGAACTCACGTGCCAAGGAGTCCGCATCAATACGAACATCAGGGAAGTACTTGGTCTCATTATGAGCCCGGTACCACCTCTGTCCCTCTCTATCGACTGCCCGGAGCGCAAAAAGAGGTCGTTGGCCTCTATGCTCAGGGGCTCGGGGTACCACTAGGACATCCTTGGTACGTTGTCTGCTGCTCGAGGCGCCAGCTCCATTTGTTTGCCCTATACGTCTTGTCCTAGAAGCCATTAGTACCTGCAGCAAACAAGTTCAGCAAAATCAAATTCTTGTTGATTGCATCACATATTCTTTTATATGTCAAGCATCACAAATTATTCTTTTATTGGTCAAGCATCACAAATTCTTGAAATAAACTAAATCAACCAACAAATCTAACATATTTCTCCAAATTACTACAAAAACAACAACACCCATACTTGAAATAATACAATAACCAAATCCAAGAACAAAGAGTAAAAAACATAGCCCTAACAAATTCTTTTACATGTTAAGCGTCACAAATTCTTGAAATAATCTAAATCAACTAACAAATCTAACATATTTCTTCAAATTACTACAAAAACAACATCCATACTTCAAATAATGCAATAACCAAATCCAAGCACAAAGAATAACACACAAAGTACTCACAAATTCTTCTATATGTCAAGCATCACAAATTCTTGAAATAATCTAACTCAACCAACAAATCTAACATATTTCTCCAAGTTACTAACAAAAACAACAACACCCATACTTGAAATAATGCAATAACCAAATCCAAGAACAAAAAGTAACACAAATGCGACATGTAGAAGAAAATACTTACTTGACTTGATGGTTAGATGAGTGTGCGTCGCGTAGGAGTTTGAAAACTTGAAGAGTAAAGGCAAAAAATTGAGAGAGTAGAGGGAAATTGGCGAAAAACGGTTGAGGGATATAAAAAAAACCTTAAAAATAACGAAGGGGCTTTATATAGTCATGGGGTCACACGAAAATCGAGGAACAAATTACACAGGTGCGCGACCAATGCGCGACGCGGACACATCGTGTACCAACACTTAAATATTTTATTTCCTGGGGTCTTAGGTAATGGATTGTATGCGACACCCCCGCGACGCGGAGACGTCACGGATGGTCATTATTTCAGGCAAATTACTTTTAAAAATTTTTTGCTACAAGCTTCGAAAATTTTTTCAAACAATGGACTACGCTTCAAAACAATAATGTATGTTATTTCAACCAAATAAATGACAAAAACAAACCACGGATTTGAAAAAAAAAACGATGATACATTTTTGGACCCAGAACAGTTCATCAAGTGTTTTCGCGCGATGCGGAGATATCGCGGACGGTCCGAAATCTCGCGATTGGATTTTTTTTAAAAAAAACAAACTTTTTTTAAAAAAATATATATAAACTTTTTTTGTCACAAATGGGTTCCAAAAGTTTTTAAAATATACATTTTAACCTTTCATTAACTTAATCCCACTTAATTTTTAATTAATGACAAGTTTGACCGGTCAATGTCAACTTGTCACCTTTTTTAATTTTGTAACTTAAAGGGCACCTCCTCCTCAATTTTCAGATAAAACCTTTGGATTTCGAAGGAGTTAGAGTTTGCCAACAGAAATTTTCTCGCGTTTTTTATTCTGCTGCTTGCGTCTGTGTGGTGGGAAGCTACAGTTTAGGCTCATCGTCTCTAGTTTGGCTACTCCATAAAAGTTTGTTTAGACGTCTCTGTGTTCAAACTTGTCTTTTTTTTTTTGTTTTGTGATGTATGATTCAAAACTTCACTTCACTGGATGAACACTGGTCACTTTAGAATGCCTTCCAATTGAATTTATGTTGGATGTTTTTTCTTTAAAGTTGAAGTTGTCTGTATAATATGACTCACTCATTTTTTTTGAGTAGTTAACGTAAGTGATATTGTATCATAATCCTTGTATAAGCTTTGTTCAAAGTCACATCTTTTGAATGTAGTTGAGCTTAAAGTGATTCACTACTTCTTATCTCCACTCGCATTCCACAACCTGAAATGGCTTTGTCTTGGGCTAGAATTTTCTCCACGATTGTATATTTTGAAATTTTGATACTTTGAGGTTGATATATGTTATCATCCAGCGTTAATCTTGCCATTTTAGATGTAAGTTACTCTCATAGTGTTGTAGCAAATAGATCACATATGCCATTATTTTAAAACAGTGACCGGTTTGATATTTGTTCAAGTTTACACTTGCTTTTCGGCCCCTTTTCATTTGTTGTAGCTATTAGGGTCAATCCGTGACTATGCTTTTCAAACGTAGGATTATTAAATATTGTTTTTTCTTAATCTACTTTGATTACTGTCTCAAGGGAAGGTTACCTACGTGCACTTCGTATCCTATTTTGCACAGTTTATGATTGCTTGTTTCTGGTTTTAAATGTTGATCTTAGCACTTTGACTTACTGGGATAAGGTGCATTCTAGTTATAATTTGTTGTATCACTTTAAAGTTCACTTTGATACATTGATAGCCTTGGTCCTACATCATTGATTCTCTAAAACTAGACAAGCCCTTTTATATTTTCTTACCATTTTTTAATTTTTGCTCCCAGGCAATGTTTATGGTTATAGCTCGCTGTGAAAACTTTTGTTAAATCTTAGCTTTAGTGTTGAATTTAATTGTTAAGTCCAACACCTTTAAGTTTTTTTGTGAGATTTTTAGATATCGAAATTACAAGGTTATGATAAAAATGTGAATCTATCTTGTATTACTCATTCAAAAATGCTTGTTTGAGTTGCTCCATTTCATATATCTATTGTTATTTTATACAGATTAATTTTTCTATATTTTGATGCATGTGACAATTTTCGAGTCTATTTTGGACTCCATCCTGCATATCATCAAGTTCTGAGTCAATCTCATACCTTTATCGAGTTTGGAGGAGCAGATTACAAGTCCTGGGACCTGGTTACAATGTCTTTGAAGCTGAAAATCCAGTTATATACACTAATATACAGTTGATATATGCTGAGACGCAGGAGTAAAAATAGTCATATATGGCTACATACTGGTCGATGTTACAGGTTGAAGATGAGGCTAAAAAGCCCAAATTGAATGAAGTATATACACTAATGTACAGTGTATATACAACATTGGTATACAGGTATAGAAGTGGGCTAAAAGCCCAAACTCTTAATTCTCTCTTTTTACATAGTATTATTTATTTGTTTGTATTTATTTATACTAACATTTATTTGTTTATTTAATTTAATTAAATCTCCAAAGACTAACCATTTTATGTTAATTTATGTTTTATATTTTATTGTTATTATTATTATTATTGTTGTTGTTGTTGTTGTTGTTGTTGTTGTTGTTGTTGTTGTCATTTTTGACAAATTTAGCCGCTTACATTATTTAAAGAGGTCAAGATTTCAATTTCTTTTAAAAAATAGTGATTTTACTTATAATCATTTTTAAGTAGATTATTATTAGATTTTACTCTCTTAATTATTTAAAGGATTTAGGTTATTTATTTTTTCTTTGAAAATATTCAATTTTCAAATTCTTTTCTAGCGTTTTCGCAAATTTTGCCCATTTGAAAGTTTTCATTTATTTTCTTGGAAATAAATTTGAATATTACATTACTTAACCAAATTTGGTGGAATTTAAAAGATTTAGAAGTTTAAATTGTCTTTTACTTTTTAAGTTATTATTTAAAAGTTAGGAATTTTGATTTATTGCTTTTCTAAAATTAATTAAATTACCCTAATAGACTTTTACTTGAATTACTTTATATTTTTAGTTGTGAATTAATTTTAGAGAAGTTGGTCAAATTTTTAAATCACGTGTTAATAGTCATGTCTGAGTGTTAATTAACTTTTTAGAATGGAAATAGAACCATTACACTTTTCTCTGAAATTTTAAAGATTTGTTCTGTTGAAATCTTTTAAATTAACTTTTCTTAATTTCTTTAAAAAAAAATAAATGGCGACTTTGTCCTTTTTTAAAAAAAAATTGGTTTTTTCTTATAATTAATTAAGTTTAAAACTGATTTTTACTAAAATATCCTATTTTTCCATTTAACACTTAGTAGGAAAAATTTTGAGGTAAGATGCCCTAGATTCAGTGTAGAGTGCAAATTTATTCGGAGATGTGGTCTCCGGAATAGTGAGTGTTGGTCGAAATCTTGTTGGAACAGGGAAGGGGTGACGAGAACTTTCCTAACTGTGGGTTAAAAAATACAAGAAAAATTGCAAACATGTTAAGCTATCTATGAGTCCAACACTAAAGCAAAACACAATTACAAGGAAACTAAAGCGGTGATCTTGGGTTGCCTCTCAAGTAAAGCCTGATTTAGTGTCACGGCACAACTTAAACTACTTGGTCACTTAGACTTTAGGTATCCATACTTCCACCATCTTTATTTCATCAGTGTTTCTAAAGTATGGTTTGATTCTCTGGCCATTGACTTCGAACCTCGTCCCATTATTATTTTCTAGCTCAACAGCTTCGTGGTGTAAAACACATGTGACCTTGTAGGAACCTAACCACTTAGACTTGAGTTTTCTAGGAAACAACCTTAGTATGAAATTGAACAATAGAACCAAGTCTCCTTCCACGAACTGGGTAGTGCTTAATGTGACAATCATGATACAACTTCATCCTTTGCTTGTACAATGATGAGCTCTTATATGCCCTCAACTGAAACTCATCAAGTTTGTTATGTTGGCTTAGCCTCGAATTGGTAGCATTATTCCACTCCATTTAGCTTTTTGCGTGCTCATATCTCCTCGTGTTCAAGCTCTATAAGTAAGTGACAAGCTTTACCAAAAACAATCTAGTAAGTAAATATACCTATAGGAGTTCTGAATGTAGTTTAGTACGCCTATAATGCATCACCTAGCTTTCGTGACCAATCTGTCCGGTTTGCATACACTGTCTTCACAAGAATCTGCTTAATCTCCCTATTAGATACCTCAACTTGCCCACTCATTTGGGGATGGCAAGGATTTGCAAAACTATGTCTCACCCATACTTCTCTAGTAGAGCTTTGAACAACCTATTACAAAAGTGGGAACCTCCATGGATTATAATTGCCAGAGGAGTGTCAAACTATGAAAAGATGGTCCTCTTAAGGAAAGTTTTGACGCTCTTACCTTCATTGTTAGGAAGTGCAACCTCCTCCACCCACTTCGAAACGTAGTCTACAACAACCAATATGCACTCATTCCCATATGAACTTATGAATGGCCCGATGAAGCCTATACCTCACACGTTAAACAACTCAACAACCATAATGGGGTTAAGAGGGAGCTCATGCTTTCGGGGAATTCAACCTTCTCTATGGAACTTGTCACATGCTTTGGCATAGTCATGGGTATCATAGTGAATGGTAGACCAATAATATCCATATCGCAAGATCTTATGTGCTATCTGAATACCATTATGATGCCCAATGACTATTGAGGAATGATAAGCTTCAAGAATACTCATCATCTCAGCCTCAAGTGTGCAGCGACGAAAAATCCCATTTGTACAAACACGAAAGAAATAAGGTTCATCCCAAGAGAACTTCCTCATGTTAGACATGAACCTTCGGTGCGGTGGGAAGTCATACCAGGTAGCACCACATCACTAGTGAAGTAATTTGCAAAGTCTGCAAACCTTAGTATCAATTCATGTGATACAACCAATACTATCTCATCAGGGAACACATCATTGATCTCCAACCTATCTTCAAACTTAGCCATAGCTTCATCCTTGAGTCTAGATAGGTGGTCTGCAACTTGATTCTCCATCCCCTATCTGTCAATGACCTCGACGTTAAACTTTTGAAGAAGAAGTGCCCATCAAAACAACTTAGCTTTGCATCCTTCTTCGCTATCAAGTACCTTAACACTGAATGATCTATATGCACAGTTATTTTGGTTCCAAAAAGATTTACCTGAACTTCTCGAACGCAAAGACCACAACAAGTAACTCTTGCTCAATGATAGTATAATTCTTTGTGTTGCATTAATGGCTTTACTGGCATAGTAAATGGGATGTAGTATCTTCTCTCTATTGTGTACCAATACCACACCAAGTGCTACCGCACTTGCATCACACATAATCTCAAAGGGTTGATTCCAGTTTGGTGCAACAATGATAGGTGCTGAAATTAGTCTTTGTTTCAACATCTCAAATGCCTTGAGACACGCATCATAAAACACGAACTTAGTATCTTTCTCAAGTAGCTTGCACAATGGATGTGCAATCTTTGAGAAGTCTTTTGTGAACAGTTGATAGGTGCCTGCATGTCCCAAGAAATTCCTCACACCTTCTACAGAGATAGGTGGAGGGAGCTTCTCAATAACCTCAACCTTAGCCTTATCTACCTCAATGCCTTTGATGAACATTTTGTGTTCTAGCACGATACCTTCTTTTATCATAAAGTGACACTTCTCCCAATTTAAAACAAGATGGCACTCTTCATACTGCTTCAACACATCATGTAGATGCTTCACACTATCCTCGAATGAATCTCCAACAACACTGAAATCATCAATGAACACCTTAATAGTATCCTCCATCATATTTGAGAAAATAGACATCATGCATCTTTGGAAGGTGGTTAGTGCATTACACAATCCAAATGACATCTTTTTGAATGTGAAGGTGCCACAAGGACATGTAAAAGTAGTCTTCTCCTGGTCCTCTGGAGCAATAGAAATCTAGTTGTTGCTCGAATAACCATCAAGAAGAAAGTATCAGCCTTTGCTTATCAACAAATCTAACATCTTGTCACGGCGCAAAATCAGATTGGAACTAAAGACAATAAAGTAAGACAAAAGCAACCAAACATTTAACACAAAATTCCAAAACCTTAAGTCATGAGTGCAAGAGCATCTAAAGTAGTGAAAATGAGTAAATACAACTGTCTCAAATGAAAGATACAACCCTGTCTGATAATATCTAATACAATGTTTGGAATAGAAAATAATAAAGGGAATCTCCAAAGATCCTCAACGACTCGAATCTGAGCCTCATTGCTAAGATATGGATAGATGGAGAATAACTCTGCTAGAATGAATCAACTACCCTGTATGGGTCTCTATGCTTGATCTGCAGGGAGGAAACAAAATAGGGGTGAGTACACTGAAATGTACCCAGTTAATTCAATCGATTGGGTAAGCGAAATTGAATAAGCATGTAATACGAAGAATCCTATCACCTACAAGGAAAGGGTCAGTTCACAATATAAACTTATATAGGAGTAAGATCAAATAATAATAACAGCCAATGAGACAATGCACATGTAGAGTATGAATATAATGCATGAGGTGGAATCACGACAAATTATGGTACCGGTGTATACATCTACTGAGTTGAAACTGCTAAGTAGAACCTATGGGGGTCTTGCCAGACCATATATAAAATCTCTCAAGTGTCACGATAGTTGTTGACACTGATGACATCTCGGTGGACTTTGGCACCAGTAAAGAGGTTTTCGGTATCATAACGGACTCTGGCATCGATGATACCTCAGCGAGGTCTTCAGTATTCTAACGACTCAGGCATCGGTAGGGAGATATTAAGTAATACATCTGTCTCAGAGCCAATGTAACATAGATTAAAGGCATCCGAATGTCACAATATTAAGATGTATAACAATAATAGTAGGCTTCGGTGGACTCTAGCACTGGCAAGTAGATCTCAAGTAATACGACTATCTCAAATATCATAGTGTCTCAGTAGTACAGATACAATATGAGATATTTACATGCTAATGCCACAATATGAGTACATATATGCAATATGACATGATAATGATATGCATAATAGCCATAACATCACAAAGGTTATGTCAAGTGAATTAACGCACTGCAAGGCCATCAACAAGCCTCATATCATTATCAATAATCAGAATGTCAATGAAATCAGACTCTTTAAGTTCCAAAATATGTTCATATTTCCCATTGTATCACAATTATCATTAATTTACCACATTAATCTCCTATTGGTATCATAAGTCTCATATTATTACATTAATATCCAACATATCTCATTTCTTAAGATTTCATCTTAGTTTATCAATAGAATCACAAATTACTCAAATTTTGACATAACCGGTATCATTATTTCCATCACAATACTATTATATCAGTTCGATTTTTCATAAATCAATCTATATCTTACAGTTATCACGTGAACATATCCAATAACTCAAATCCAGTCCCAAAAAGGTTAGTTGAACCTACATCGATGCCAAACAACACTCGAACAAGCTTTCAATCAACTCAAACCTCTAAATGATCCCCATATCGATCAATCACTATCAAAAATAGATTTACGCATCAAGAGATGAATTTTGGTACCCATATCGACACGAATCAGGCTTAGAGGCAAAATGCTCAAAATTATGGTTAAAACTCAAAGTTCTTTTTCACGACCCGGGGTCGAGGCCTACATGTGACACGGTGAGTAGGGAGCCGAAAGCCCCCAAAAAAGCCTAAAAAGTTTCAGAATTTAAAGAAAAGTATCAAAGGGAGATTCTAAATCCAAAGGAAAAGCATATTTTTTAAATAAATCAAAATGACAACGTCTTTACAAACACCCAACACATGTTTCTAAGGAAGGGAGGGGGGCCAGGATAAGTTTCGGACTCAGTCTCAGCAAAATAATGTACATAAGGAACACAAGGCATAAGCTTGCCCTCGGAAGACGAGGCTCACTACAGAACAACTTCAAGGGGGACTATTCGACCTGCGGATGATACTCAAACTGCTCGGTCCCTGCATGGTAAAATCATGCAGGCATAGAGTATGCGTTAATACGTTTGAATATACTAAGTATGCGGGTATGCAATGCACGTGACTTACCGAACCTGCATAATTATGTTAGATGGCCAGGGCACATAACATACAAAAATCATATAATCAAAGGAATTTAATATACAAGATACCATGGGATGCGTGATGCATGCAATGCGGTAATGCTCCTATATAACGGGGATGGACTATAACCGACAAACCAAATATATGCGAGCTATTACATGGGCTGGACTAATTTGGACCTCCCACCGGTAGGGATAATATTACTTGCCAAGGGTAATCTACACCACACCTTATGACGCACTTTTCGGTGGATGCTCACCTTCCTTACGACCCGTTTTTTGGAAGGATTTACAGAATCAAGGCAAGACATGTCATAACCATATACAAATAGACGAATTACATTCATCCCTATGTAGGCACATAGTTCAAGGAAAGGGAGAGGGACCTTGGGGATATCCCTGACGCCCCCAATCCATCGGTGCTAAGTCTTACATATCCCACAAGAATACTTATATATATACATATGCTTTCAAGAGAGTCAAATATCCATTTTAAAACGTTAGATGCACAAGTAGGCTCAAATACCAAATCACAAGATCAAAATCACATAGTTCATGCGAGGAATAGCTCATCTACATATACAAGATGGTGCAAGCACCCAAGATGCTCAAAGAGTCATAATCATAAACATACAGGTGATCATCTTCTTGTCATATCCCATGTCTTACCAAAAATCACATCATAATTCCTTTTTAGAACAAAATTGGGCTCAATCCCACATTTCCTAAATTTCCATGTATCAATGTCATGAATGTGATGTAATGCATGGCATAGGAATGACATAGGCAATGTAGAGTATATCGAAATTAGCAATGTAATGTAAAGACTAAGAAATTCATGATAAAGTTCATGTGAAATGTAGTATAGATCACCCATGCAAAATAACATCTTCAAAAGGGACATGCATGTTCTAGTTCCATAATCCAAGTAGTTCATCATAATAAAACTTAACATAACTCAAAATTCAAAATATTAAATAGCACATGCATGGTTCAAAGTTACCAAGAACAAGTAGTAAAAATTCACATTTTTAAGTAGACAATTTCGTAAAGTAGTCTGAAAGGAACTTTGGGTCTTCTTGGTTGAAAGAGACCAAGAATCAAATCCCACATACCTGTTTTGGAGACAACCTTGAGGTGAAATGCACTTCAAATTTTGAGTCCTAGCTTGAAAGATCCTAGAGAGATGTGGGAGAGTCTTAAAGGAGTGAATTTTAGTGAGAGAGAGAGAGAGTGAAAATGGCTGAAGTGGTGAAGTCTCCCTTATATAGGGAGCTTAGGAAGGGTGGGAAAAGACAATTTTTGTTGAAACAAGCCAATATTTCAAAAATGCCATTAATGAAATGGACTAGGAATTGATCCGTCTAAGGCATACGGTCCAGTATACGGTCCGTGTAGTGTCACACGGACCATTTACCGTACCGTGGTCCCAGACTTAAATTTTTCAGGGGCAAGATTCTCTAGACTAAGTATCACCACACGGACCGGTAAACGGACCACCTGGGATCACACGGACTGTGACCCCATCAATATACAAGGTGACTCCCCACACCTAGGTTAGATGGAAGGCCACACTAACTGTCTGGCATCACAGGGGCCGTGACTTGGTCCGTGTGGATGTGGCCTTTAGCAGTTCACCAAACGGGAGGCCTCACGGACCGTGTAGCCTTACACAGACCATGTGGAGGCCTGTCTACCCTCACTTCTCCCAGGTGTCACTCCACGGGGGCTCACATGGACCGTGTGACATCACACGGGCTGTGTAGGCCCCCCGTGAGGTGATGCCTTGCAAAATTTCTAGGCAGGTTTCGTGGGCCTTAAAGTGACGTCAAGGATCCGGGGCCTTTCATCATCTCCCCTTTGGGAACATTCATCCCAGAATGTGCAAGAACAATGCTTTGAAAAGATAAAGTTAAGGCAAGATACATCCGACACAAGACACAAAGCACGACTCAACTCAATTAACAAGGTTTGTACCAACGCTTTTGATGTCACAAGTCAAATTACAGTTCAAGATCCAAATTTATATCAAAATTGTCTACAACTCCTTTGTAAAGAAAGGAAAGTGGTTTGTCTGCACATATGCATGTCATGTCATGACACTCAAGAGGGCAAGAAAATGACACAATTGATAAGGAAAGTTCATAGTACCTTAGGCTTGAGTAGATTGGAAAAGATGGGGGTTGTCGTTTCATCATGTCCAACTCTGCTTCCCAGGTGGCACTCTCCACTAGTTGATTTCTCCAAAGTACCTTTACCGAAGCCACATCTTTGTTGCGAAGTCTCTTTACTTGCCTATCCAAGATTGCCACTAGCACCTCCTTATAAGTCAAGTTTCCCTCAACCTCCATTCCCTCCAAGGGCACAATGGAGCTAGGATCACCAATAATCTTTCTCAACATGGATACGTGAAAGACCGGATGGATGGAACCCAACTCCGGGAGCAACTCCAACTGATAAGCTACATCTCCAATTCGTTCAACAATTTCATAAGGGCCAACATACCGGGGGCTTAACTTGCCCTTTTTGCCGAAACGCATTATGCCCTTCATAGGAGAGACTCTCGCATAAACCCAATCCCCAACATGAAATTCGATATTCCTTCTCCTACTATCCGAGTAGGACCTTTGACGACTTTGGGCCGCCTTCAATCTCTCCCTAATCACTTTCACCTTCTCCATGACATCCAATACCAAATCTGGGCCAACTAAAGCCATCTCACCCAATTCAAACCACCCCAACGGGAATCTACACCTTCTTCCATACAAGGCTTCAAACGGCGCCATGTCAATGCTAGCATGAAAGCTATTATTGTAAGCAAATTCGATGAGCGGAAGATGATCATCCCAATTCCCCTTAAACTCCAACACACATGCTCTCAACATATCTTCTAAGGTTTGAATAGTTCTCTCCGCTTGGCCATTGGTTTGAGGGTGAAAAGTAGAGCTCAACTTAATTTTGGTCCCAAGGCCCTACATAAAATATTTCCAAAAGTGGGAAGTGAATTGAGCACCATGATCCGATATGATAGATCTAGGTACGCCATACAACCTCACCAACTCTTGGATATACAACCTCGCATAGTCCTCGACACTAAAAGTAGTCTTGACCGGTAGAAAATGAGCCGATTTCGTCATTCGATCCACAATAACCCAAATGGAGTCGATTTGCCTTCGGGTCCGAGGCAATCCCACCACAAGGTCCATATTAACATCCTCCATCTTCCATGCGGGAATTTCAATGTCTTGGGCCAAACCACCAGGCTTTGATGTTCAACCTTTACCTGCTAAAACCTCGGGCATTCAGACACGAACTTGGAAATATCCCTCTTCATACCATGCCACCAATAAACCTCTCTCAGATCCTGATACATCTTGGTAGACCCTGGGTGAATAGAGTAGTGGGAGTTGTGAGCCTCACTCATAATCACCTTTCTCAGGTCATCCACATCAGGGACACAAAGCCGGTCTTGATACCGAAGTACACCATCTCCCCCTTGGGAGAAAGCCTCAATCTCCTTAGCAGCAACCAACTTCTTCAACTCACATAATGACCGATCTAGATCTTGTTTAGCTTTCACTTCATTCACCACAGAAGATTCTGAACCCGAATACCACTCGCGCTAGAATCAGTCAACCCGACACCCAACCTAGCCAACTGCTTTCTCTCATTTTCAACATGCGCCAGACTCCCCATAGACAACCTGCTAAGAGCGTCGACTACGACATTGGCCTTGCCCGGATGATAGAACACACTCATGTCATAATCTTTTAGAAACTCTAACCACCTCCTTTGCTTGAGATTAAGGTCTCTCTGGGTGAAAACATATTGCAAACTTTTATGATGGTGAATATATCAACATGGACCCTATACAAATAATGCCTCCAAATTTTCAAAGCAAACACCACCGCTGCCAATTCAAGGTCGTAAGTGGGATAGTTTTGTTTGTGCACCTTCAACTGTCTTGATGCGTACTCTATCACCTTACCATTCTGCATAAGCACACAACCCAATCCAACCCGTGAGGTATCACAATACAACACAAACCCTTCTGAACCACTTGGCAAGGTCAAGACGGGAGCTGATGTAAGCCGATCCTTCAATGTTTGGAAACTCCTCTCACATTCATCCAGCCATATAAACTTAGCTTGCTTCTGGGTCAACTTGGTCAACGGAGATGCAATAGATGAGAAACCTTCTACAAACCTTCTGTAGTACCCAGCCAGCCCAAGAAAACTGCGGATATCCGAAGGAGTCAACGGCCTAGGCCAAATTTTCACAACCTCTGTCTTCCTCGAATTCACCTTGATATCATCCCCGGACACCACATGCCCGAGGAAAGCCACTTCGCCCAACCAGAACTCACACTTTCTAAACTTGGCATACAATTTCTTCTCCCTCAGAGTTTGGAGGGCCATCCTCAAATGATTCCCGTGCTCTTGTTCACTTCGAGAGTACACAAGGATATCGTCAATAAATACCACCACAATGCTGTCCAGGAAAGGCTTAAACACTCTGTTCATCAAGTCCATAAATGCGGCTGGAGCGTTAATTAGACCGAACGACATCACCATAAATTCAAAATGCCCGTACCTTATCCGAAAAAGCTATTTTGGGGATATCACACTCTCTAACCTTCAACTAATGGTATCCGGACTGGAGATCAATTTTTGAGAAGTAAGGGACACATTGTAGCTAGTCAAACAAATCATCAATCCTCGGCAATGGGTACTTGTTCTTAACGGTCACCTTATTCAGCTGCCTATAATCGATACACATACGGAGAGACCCGTCCTTCTTCCTTACAAACAACACAGGAGCACCCCACAGTGATGTACTAGGCCAAATGAAACCCTTCTCTAATAGGTCCTTCAACTGCTCCTTTAACTCTTTCAATTCTACAGGGGCCATCTGGTACGGAGGGATACAAATATGCTGAGTATCTAGAAGAAGATCTATGCCGAAGTCTATCTCTCTATCCGGAGGAATGCCCGACAAATCCTTTGGGAACACATCCGAGAATTCATTCACCATAGGGACTGACTCGAGAGTAGGCACCTCAGAATCTGCATCCCTGACCCTCACCATATGGTAGATGCACCCCTTAGAAATCATTTTTCGCGCCTTGAGGTAGGAAATAAACCTACCCTTAACAGAGGAATCAGTACCCTTCCATTCAAGAACTGGCTCGCTGGGAGGTTGGAACTGGACTTTTCGAGTTCTACAATCTATGGAGGCATAAGATGCATGCAGCCAATCCATCCCAAGAATCATATCAAAATCAAACATTTCAAGTTCCACGAGATCACATGGAAAGATTTTATGCAACACAGCAACAGGACACCCATAATAGATTCTGTGAGAAATAATAGATTCACCCATGGGGGTGTAGACCAAGAAAGGCTCTCTTAGAATCTGGGGTTTCAACCCGAACTTGACAGCCAACAATGGAGTCACAAAAGACAAGTTTGCACCTGGGTCAAGTAAAACATAAGCATCAAAATCAAAGACTTTTAACATACCCGTCACAACATCTAGAGCATCCTCGACATCCTGGAGAGCATGAAGCGCATAGAATCTGTTGTTCCTTGGGGAAGTACCCTGGGGGCCCCTTTATTAACCCTGCCCGCCCTAGGCTACCAGAACTCGACCTTCGCGCATACTCCTCGGGCAGTCAGAAACTTTATGGTCCTTACTTCCACATCCGAAGCAAAGTCCCAATTCCCTTCGGCACCTGTGTGGGGCCTCCCACACTTGTCACACGTGAGATATCTTGTTCTGCCACCCATCTGCACCCCGGGAGGGGATGCCCCAGCATTAGCCACCGGAGCTCCCGAGCCTTGTCCCTGCTAGAAGCGACCAAAACCAACATTCCTAGCACCGGAGAACCTACCATCAACGTGGGCTCTCTTAGGATCATGTGCCCTTTTCTCCTTGAGTTTCTCCCCCTCAATCTGCTCAACATATACCATGAGTCTAGCAATATCCATGTCCCCAATCAGCATAGCAGTCCGACATTGTTCACCAGTAGGTCAGAGATACCTGAAACAAATTTGTGCATCCTTGCACGAGGATCGACCACCAGGGATAGAGCATATATGGACAGCTTGGTAAACTTGAGGGCATAATCCCTCACACTCATACTCCCCCACTTGAGATTAATAAACTCGGTTATCTTGGCCTCCTTCAGCTCAAGTGGGAAAAAGCGGTCAAGGAAGGAAGATTTGAACTCTCCTCATTGAACATCACCATCACAAACCCGTTTCATAGCCCACTGCATATACATTACTTGAGCTACATCCTTCAACTGATAAGCAACCAACCCAGCTTTTTCCTCAGAAGAGACACCCATAATATTCAGTATTTTTGAGAGTTCATCAATGAACTCCTGAGCATCTTCATCAACCTTTGACCCGTAGAACTCCAAATGATTCATCCGGGTTTTATCCCTTACGATAGAAGCGGGTGGGGGATCCCGTGACGGATTGGCTTGCTTTGCCTGAGCAGTCACCACCTGTGCAAGCATGGAGAAAGCAGTACGGAATTCACCTTTTGAAATAGGCTCCTCCATAGGCTCGTGCGGGGCCTGATCTTCGGCAGCCAGGGCCGGCCTAGGTAGTGGAGGTCTTCCTTGAGGCATTAGCTGAAAAGGGATTAACGATACCATTAAGTAGAGAGATTCATAAAATAACCATAGCACAATACAAGACACAAAGAAGGAAGGAATTTCCTAAGACGTCTTCGTAGCCTCCCACTCATAGGTATGGTGCTCTTCACACCCATGAATAGGACTTTAGTCAATGCGGCATGTTGGGCTCCGAGGACCATTAAAGCCTAGGGCTCTGATACCACTTTTTGTCATAACCCAAGGTCGGGGCCTAGATGTGACACGGCGAGTGGGGACCCGAAAGGGCCCAAACAAGCCTAAAAAATTTCAGAATTTAAAGACAAGTATCAATGGGAGATTCTAAATCCAAAGGAAAAGCATATTTTATAGATAAATCAAAATGACAACGTCTTTACAAACACCCAACACATGCGTCTAAGGAAGGGACGGGGGCCAGGACAAGTTCCGGGCTCACCCTCAACAAAATAATGTACATAAGGAACACAAGGAGTAAGCTTGCCCTCGGAAGACGGGGCTCACCACAGAACAACTTCAAGGGGGACTATTCGACCTACGGATGATACTCAAACTGCTCGGTCCCTGCATGGTAAAATCATGCAGGCATAGAGTATGCGTTAATACGTTTGAATGTACTAAGTATGTGGGTATGCAATGCACGTGACTTATCGAACCTGTATATTCATGTTAGATGGCAAGGGCACATAACATACAAGAATCATATAATCAAAGGAATTTAATATACAAGATGCCATGGGATACGTGATGCATGCAATACGGTAATGCTCCAATATAACGGGGGTGGACTATAACCGACAAACCGAATTCATGCAAGCTATTACATGAACTGGACCGATTTGGACCTTCCACCGGTAGGGAGAAGATTACTTGCCAAGGGTAATCTACACCACACCTTACGACCTGTTTTTCGGTGGATGGTCACCTTCCTTACGACCCGCTTTTCGGAAAGATTTACAGAATCAAGGTAAGACATGTCATAATAATATACAAATAGACAAATTACATTTGTCCCTATGTAGGCACATAGTTCAAGAAAAGGGAGAGGGACCTTGGGGATATCCCTGACGCCCCTAATCCATCGGTGCTAAGTCTTAGACATCCCACAAGAATACTTATACAGATACATATGCTTTTAAGAGAGTCAAATATCCATTTCAAAACGTTAGATGCATAAGTAGGCTCAAATGCCAAATCACAAGATCAAAATCACATAGTTCATGCAAGGAACAGCTCATCTACATATACAAGATGGTGCAAGCACCCAAGATGCTCACCTTCTCTTCATATCCCATGTCTTACCAAAAATCACATCATAATTCCTTTTTAGAACAAAATTGGGCTTAATCCTACATTTCCTAAATTTCCATGTATCAATGTCATGAATGTGAAGCAATGCATGGCATAGGAATGGCATGGGCAATGTAGAGTATATCTAAATTAGCAATATAATGTAAAGACTAAGAAATTCATGATAAAGTTCATGTAAAATGTGTTATAGATCACCCATGCAAAATTACATCTTCAATAGGGACATGCATGTTAATAGTTCCATAATCCAAGTAGTTTATCATAATAAAACTTGACATAACTCAAAATTTGAAATATTAAATAGCATATGCATGGTTCAAAGTTACCAAGAAAAAGTAGTAAAATTTACATTTTTAAGTAGATAATTTTGTAAAGTAGTTTGAAAGGAACTTTGGGTCTTCTTGGTTGAAAAAGACCAAGAATCAAACCCCACATACCTGTTTTGGAGACAACCTTGAGGTGAAATGCACTTCAAATTGTGAGTCCAAGCTTGAAAGATCCTAGAGAGATGTAGGAGAGTCTTGAAGGAGTGAATTTTAGTGAGAGAGAGAGAGTGAAAATGGCTGAAAAGTGTGAAGTCTCGCTTATATAGGGAGCTTAGGAAGGGTGGGAAAAGACAAAAATTTCGTTGGAACAAGCCAATATTTCAAAAATGTCATTAATGAAACGGACCAGGAATTGATCTGTCTGAGGCATACGGTCCAGTATACGGTCCGTGTAATGTCACACAAACCGTTTACTGTACCGTGGTCGCAGACTTAAATTTTTTAGGGGGAAGATTCTACGAACTAAGTATCACCACACGGACCGGTAAACAGACCACCTGGAGTCACACCGACCGTGACCCCATCCGTATACAAGTAACTCCCCACACCTAGGTTAGACGGAGGGCCACACGGACCGTTGGCGTCACATAGGCCTTGACTTGGTCCGTGTGGATGTGGCCCTTAGCAGTTCACCAAATGGGAGGCCTCACGGACCGTGTAGCCTTACACGGACCGTGTGGCCTTACACGGACCGTGTGGCCTTACACGGACCGTGGGGAGGTCCGTCTACCCTCACTCCTCCCAGGTGTCACTCCACGGGGGCTCACACGGACCGTGTGATGTCACACGGGCCGTGTAGGCCCTCCGTGAGGTGATGCCTGGCAAAATTTCTTGGTAGGTTTCGTGGGCCTTAAAGTGATGTCAAGTATCCAGGGCTTTTCATTCTTGAATATGAAAATTGATTTGAAATTATTAATCTACGTGAGAAAAGGAGTTCCTCGGTGAAAATCTTACTAATATCGAATTCAAATCAGAAGAAAACATCATTTAAAGTTTTCAAATCATAGACTAAAAATTCCTAATTTTGGACATTCAAAATCATGAATTCAAGGCAAAATCAAGATAAAATTCATGGAAATTAATAAAAATAATGTTAGAAACACTTACCCAAAAATAAATCTCCAAAAAGTCTCTTCCAAAATCACCTCCAAAAGCTTGAAATAGTGAAAAATGGTGATTTTTGAACTTTAAAATTGATACAGGTGGAAATGTAATCCGTGAATGCAGGATTGGATCCACGAACGCAGAGCACTAAGCAACTATGATCTCCATGAACGCGGGGCTCGAATTTGCAAATGCGGAGCACTGGAAAGGTGTACTCTGCCAATATGGAGACCCAATTTGCGAATACGGAGAAGGAAGGTCAACACCTCCATGAACATGGAGGCTAAGGCATGAATGTCGAGAAGGTTTTACCTTGCACTAGAAACCAGATGAACAACTATTACTAAATCTCGATACGACCCCTCGAAATTCATTCGAGTTCAGAATTACATAAACCAAACATATATTTATACGAGAAACAGTAATCCGGATTCAACAGAATAATTAGAATTCAATTGTGAGGTCTCCTCGATACAATTACCAATGCTAGTCAAATAGACTAGTTTAGAACCCAAAATACCAAAACTACCCTCGGCAATTCTAACAATCATGACGAGATTATTTTTAGCATTAGTTTTACCATTCAGAACTACTAGAACTATTGGAATTCTGATCCAAGCTTCCAAACTCTGAATGTTGACCAAAGTCAAACTTTGGTTTTGAAAACAACTAAAAATGCAATGTTGGGTCTAAAAACTTCATTTTAACACTGAATTTGGTTCTATAACTTCCCCTAGACCAGATTCGATGTCTCAAAGCTGATGGAATCAATGGCTTTCTGATTCGACACATGAAACTCAAAATGGTAAAAAACTCACTTTTTTGACAACTTAAGCTTCCAAAAATACCAAAACTCATATTTTCAACTTTTAAAATTGATTTCAGTTCTAACAATAAAGATTATAGATTTTAGATGATGTACAAGGCTTTTTACAGGTTGTGGTACATTCGCGAGCCATAGATGCATCTCATGGGTCAGTTCCACTAAAAGGTTGATTTTCAGATTTTGAAGATATGCGTTGTCAGACAAGTCGTAAACCATTTGATGGCATGTGTACTTATACGTATGCTGAAACTCAGAAAATATGCTTAACTATTGAATTGTTACCAAGAAAAGGCTCCTACGGGTCGTAAACCTATTCGTGCCTTGAGGATAAGTGTTTTGAAAATTTGCTGAAGAGTCAATAGACGAAACCCCTTGCAAATTTTGGAGATTATTTTTTACTTTACATTCAAGCTATAACATTATCATTTTCGTGAAGATTTTGGATTTTGTGTTCTTCATTTATCGTTATAAGTGTTTGATTATGCTATTCCATAACATGATTCCTTCATATACAAAAAACACGAGTATTTAAATCCATAACTAGGGTTGTAGGAACCATGAAGACCTAACAAAGTAAAAACTAGATAATACGCAATCCTTGAAAAGTATGCATGCGTGTATTGGTTACCTCTTTGATATGAATGGTTTTTAACGGTGACCAATATTAGAACTCGCCTAATTCTTACTTACTAGATCAACGGGGCAATGAATGTAATAAGGGATAATTAACAAGATTTGATGTGATTACTCTCGTCTAATCAACCTAAACAGATCAAGGGATGGTTGTACTGGGACAAGGTAAGGGTAAATAATGCAACTCCTCGGGGATGGCTCAAATCACATGGTAAAATTTGCCTAGCACCTGGATTAAAGGGTTAGGTAAACATAACTTACCAGTTCTACATGCTACACTAGAAAACGTTACAAATATCTGGTTGCACTGAGTTAGGAATTCATGGGGAACACAATACCCTAGTTACTTCTCTCATTGATTTCATAACACTTGCATTTGACGGTTTGATTTTAGTTTAGGTTTATTTATTGCATTTTATCAAACCTCTCCTTTTTCGGGAAATAATTCGATTAATTTATTCTAATTGCTCATAATTATTCCATGGCTAGACCTTATTCCTCGTGTTATCGATCCTAACCATTGTTAGGTTTTATATTTTGACATTGATCGCTTATACCTTAATTTGAAAGTGTAGTTTGGGCATGATCAATACCTCAAGTGGGATGGAAGATCCTTCAATTCCAATAGTGATGGCTCTTCATTAATGGTCTAGTAGGTGTTGTCTCATAGTTCTTCAAGTCTGACTCAAGCTTTAGTTGAATTCGAGAGTACCTGTGTGATTGAAGTGCTTTAATTGTATCATCATAGTTTGAGATGCCTTAACTCTCAAAATTCATCACCACCGCCTCAGAAGTATCGACACCCAGTCTCTCCATTGTGGGTACCTCTAGTTGCACTTCATTAACACTTTCACAAAGACAACCTTCAAATCATCAGGTCTATTCATAGACTAGTAAACATTTAAGACAGCTTCTTCATTATTCAATCTAAACTTGAGTTTCCCAACTTCATATCCACTAGGGCTCATCCTATGGCTAGGAATGTCCTTCCCAAGATGATTGAGACATCGAAGCCTACTTCACAATAAAGAATTACAAAGTTTGCAGGGAATACAAAATTTTCAACTCAAAAACAAGAACGGCATATAGTATCCCCGCAAGCTTCTTGATTGTCTTTTCTGCCATCAACAACCACATTGATATCAAAATGGGGGCTCCCAAGCCTAATTGCTTGAACACTACAAGAGGCATAAGATTGATGCTAGCTCCTAAATCACATAATGGCTTGGCAAAATTAAAAACTCCAACAGTGCAAGGAATGGTGAATGCTCTCGAGTCTTCCTTCTTTTGCATCAAGGAACTTATTGTAATGGCTCTAATGCTGTAAATCATGAGTAAGACTTGACTCACTATTCTCTTCTTTGTAACTAAGTCCTTCATGAACTTCGCATACCCAAGTATTTGTTCCAATGCATCTATGAGAGGAAGATTTATGGACAGTTGCTTCAATGTAGAGATGAAGTTCTAGAACTTCTCCTTTTCATTCTTCTTTTACAACCTTTTAGGGAAATGTGGTGGAGGCCTTGTTATAGGTTTAACTTTTCAATTACAACCATGTCTTCACCCACAACATCCTTGGCCTACTTATCTCTGGTCTCATATTGTGCTGCATTTTTTGCGTTCTCCTCTCTGACCTCGTCATCAACTATAGGCATTGGTGGGTCGATCATCTTCTTACCACCCTGTGTCATCACCGCCAAGAAATGTTCATCATTCTTAGGATTCTGCCATGTTTCTTGGCAGTGTACCCTTCTGGCGCTGGTTTAACTACATTGACATATGAACAAATTGTTGCTCTAACTACTTCATGGCCACACCATAAAACTCAATCTTTTGATTGATTCTTGATATATAAGCTTTTACCTCTTTTAAGGTCTCATCTTACATATTAAATTTCTTGAGTAATTTGCCAAACATCTCTTCAATTCTCGAATTACCAACTCCAGAATCATGGCTTTGTGGTGGCATATATACTTCATTTCCATCATTACGATACCCATCACTATGTGCCTAGTAACCATCTCGGTATTGGCTCATATTCTTGTCATAGTAACCCCCTCGATTGTTGTTGTCTCTGTAAGGATTGTCCCTATTATAGTTCTGACCTTGATCTTCTTGATCTTAGTGCAAATAATCCTGATTGGATCCTTGGGGGTTGGTCTAGAAACCTCCCATCTAATCAGTCACAAAGCAAGTATCCTCCTCATAACACAAGGCAGCATAAATGGGATCCCTCAGTGGTTGTTGACTTATTGCATTAACTCAGTCTTGGTTTTCCTTCATCAATAACCCAACATTAGTACTAATCCAAGCCAACTCTTTTAATACGTCTGTGTTGATCTTAGCTTGCTTCGAATTCGTTCTAATTGAGAGAGAGCTTCTCATCTTCTCTGTATCTGTCATGACCTATGCATGATTAGTCATTTCTACTCTCTCTAGTCTTTGGGCTACCTCAGGAAAAGTTCAATCGAAGAATGATCTTTTGGTTATGGTGTCAGTGACTACTTTATTGTTGTCGTCTAAAATTTGATAGAAGTTTTCCACTAAAGAATCATTAGTGATCTTGTGGTTCAGAACACTCCATAAGTACTTGAAGAACCACTCCCATATTTCACTAATAGACTCCCTAAGTGTTTGTTAGAAGAAGTTGAAACAATCCTTAACCTTTAACTTCTTTGACTTAGGGAAATACCTCTCCGAAAAGGCTTTCTACATCTTTGCTCATATAAATATAGAACTATATTGAAGCTCAGATAACCTTATTGTTGCTTCACCGGTAAGAGATAATGGGAAGGCATGGAGCCCAATGGCATTTAATCATACTCTTGCAAATAAAGAGAACATTGTGTAGATAGTTATGTGGATCCTCTGATGGTAAGCCTGAGAACAACCCTCTATGCTGCAACATCTGTAATAACCCAATTGATATAACAAACTTAGTATCCAACGGTAGTAGAGGAGTCATGATGGCTCCTGTAACATCTACTGCTGCTGGATCAAGTCTATATTGATTCCACTCAACCGCTCCTGCCTGCTGAACTGGTGGTGGATTGATCACCACTTATGGTGGTGGTAGGTTTTGCTCATATAAGTTGAGTCCATCATTCGCAACATTATTGGCATTTTCTTGGGCCATTCTTCTCAGTATTCTCTGTAGCTTTGGATCGGTTGAGTCGAGGGATTTCCATGACTGTGCATATTGGGCATACATTACACCTGTATGCTGGAAAAGAAACAAAAATAACAAAATATGTAAAATAAAGAAATAAGGATTAATTCTCTAATTACTCTAACCAAACCAACCTAAAAGTCGTATTCCCTGGCAACGACACCAAAATTTGATCACGCCCAAATTACACCTCCCAATTAAGATATAAGAGGTCATTGCTTAAATATAGGACCTAACAAAATTTAGAGTCGATCCCACAAGGAATATGGTCTACACTTCAAATAATTAAAGCAACTTCGAGAAATTAATCAACTTATTTCCAAAAGGGGGTTTTATGATATAAAAACAATAACTAAAACCTATTCTAATGACAATTAGGATGCAAGTATTATGAACTCAATGAGAGAAGATAACTAGAATATTATGTTCTCCATGAATTCCTAACGCAGTATAACCTCATAATTGTAACCTTTTCTAGGGTGTAGCATCCAGAACTAGTGAGTTATGTTCACTTAAGTCCTTGGTCCAGCCAATAGATGAATTTCCCCACACAACTTGGTCCGTCTATGGGTGGCGCATTACTAACCCTTACGTTGGTCCCAGTTTAGCTTTCCCTTGGTGCCTTCAATCTAATTAGATGTAATCATATTGAATCCTATTATTTACTTCTTTCCCCATTCATTACCCCCTTGGTCTGAAAAGTAAGAATAAGGCGAGTTATAACATTTTCAATCTCTTAAAAAGTAATCAAAATGAAGAGATAAATAATATGTGCATGCACACTTTCCAAGGATTACAAATTGTTTAGTTTTTACTCTATTAGTTCTTCATGGTTCTCATAACCCTAGTTATGGATATAACTAGTCATTTTTTATGTAGATGATGAAATCATGATGATGTTTGTATAATTAAACACTTAAAACAAAGGATTGAATAAAATATCCAAATCTCCACATAAATCGCAACAAATAAATCCGAAAATAAGAACAAAGTGTTTTTGCCTCTCAAAACTCTAAGCACAACTGAAAACTGAAATAATATGTTCTGTACTAGTCTACATGTCCAAAAGTAAATAAACCCTTATTTATAGACATAGAAAATCAAATCTGAAATGAATAACGAAAGCAAGATGAGGGCCCAACCATGAGCCACTATACGGCCCTGAAAGAATCCACGGCTTATGGTCAGGGTATCGTGGACTGCACTAATGAAATCTAGGATGAATGTATGAGACCTCATCCATGGCTCATATTTTGGACTATGAGTCGTGGTCTTCTTCATCCTATTGAGTTCCTGAATCTCTGCCTCTTGAACCATGATCAAGACCGCAAGTGGTGGAATGATCCACGACCTGTCCTGCTAATCATCAAATCAATCATCAAAAAATCCCTTAATCTCTGTATCTAATCCATAAATACCCACCTACAGCTCGTGGATCAAACCATGACCCATAGGTGGTCTCACACAAAGCCAAAAAGCTATAAAATTCAGCAATCTTAACAAAAACACCTCGAATCCAATAATCCTATAAAAACAACACAAATACAAATCAAATCTACCAAAACTCACTGGAGAACCACAAAATTCTAAGTTTAAAGCATCAAAAGTATTATATTTTGGCAGCACATCATTATTTAAGTGACCAAGCCTCGCTTAAGTGAGACCTGAACACCAGCAACCAACAATTAATTTTCAACAGTATCAAAGCTCAAAATTAACACTCAGAATTCATTTGGAACCCCTTGAACATAAATCAGATATGCAATTCTATAAAATTTGATGTTCCAGACTCAATGGGGTCATCAAAAATCAAATCCAAGATTTTATTGACCCAAAATCTGATTAGTCATAACTACAACAACTTAAGGCATCAAAAATACAAAAAAACAACTCTTGGAACATCTAAAAAATCACACCAAGGCTCATTTTAGAACTAAAATCACCTTCCCAGTCCAACAAAATCGACTAAAATCCAATACAAGCATCCTTACTCAAAACATTGATAAAAGTCAAATCCTTGTCAAATTTCACTCAAAAATTTCAACTTAAAGACTCAAAATTTTTATATAATCCAAAATCTGATTCCAACAACTCTCCTAGACCAATTTTTATATTTCAAAATTGTTGGAATCAATAAAATTCCATTTCAAAACTCAAAACTCCAAAAAACACTAAAAATTAAAAGTAAACAACTTAAGCTTTTTATAATGCAAAACTTACAAAAAATCTCAATTTGTTTATAAAATTTCTATAACCAACTTTCATGACTGATCAAATAATTCTCAGAGCAACTATCGAGAGGGGTAAAATGATAATTTTTTAAAATAATATAAAAAATAAACTTGAAAGTCATTACAATTGGTGTCCAATGACTCTATCAAACGAAGTTCAATCTAGATGGATCCCTCTTTTAACACAAAACTTCACTTGTAATTAAAGGTTGTTCATAGCAGCTTGGAATGGACTTTAGAGATACGCTTAGTCATGTTGTGCAACATGAGACAATAAGATCTTTTGTCACTCTTACATCCGAATACAAGTGAATATCATTCACTTGGATGTCAAATCTGTATGTCACAATAGATTGGTTGAGGAAGACATTTATGCTGGAAAACATAAAGATTTTACAATTGCAGTGAAGAAGACAAAGTGTACAAGCTTAAAAAGGCTTTCTACGGTCATAAACAAGTTCCAAGAGCTTCGTTTAGTAAGTTGGATACTTATTTGTTGTCTCAAAGCTTCAAAAAAAGACTAAATGAGCCTATTGTACTTCAAAAGGTAAGCTGATAGGATGTTGATTGTAATATCAATTTATGTCAGTTATTTGATGATCACAGGTGAAAAATCCTCTCTTAGTTCAAGAAGTTAAAAATGAAATGCTAAAATCCTTTGGGATGTATCATCTAGGAGAAATGAAGTTTTCCCTAAAAATGGAGATTTGTCAATCTTGTGGAGGAATTTTCTTGTCCTAAAAGAGGTATCTATTAAAAAGTTAAGCTTGACAAGTGCAAAGCTATTGCAACTCCACTTGTTGTGAATGAAAAATTAGTGAAGGATGATGGTGAAGAGAGGGAAGATTCAATCATTTATAGAAGTCTTATTGGAAGATTATTATTAAATCTAATAGGTTTCAGGCCAGACATAATGTTCATTGTTAATTTATTGTCTCGATATATATAAAGTTCTAACACTAAGTATTTTGGAGCCGCTAAAAGAGTGTTAGGGTATATTAGAGGGACCATTAATCATGAAATATCATATAGAAGTGCAGAGAATAGAGCAATTATTTTCCATTCAGGTAGTGATTGATCTGGATGTTTAGATGATTACAAAAGCACATCTAGTTTCTATTTCATTTAGTTCGAACATGTTTTCTTGAAGCACTGAGAAACAAGATACTGTAGCTCAATCTTCAGTGGAAGTCAAGTATGTGGCTACTGCGGCTACTACAAATCAATCAATCGACTGAGAAAGATCATGGTTGAATTGAATTTATTGCTAAAAGAACCAATAGTGTTCTATATGAAGGGGGGACATTCAAGATTCTATTCGAGATTTTCAAATTTCAGATTTTATAATTTGATATCTCTACTTAAAAGTGGGTACCAAGTACCAAAATTTAAGGTATTTGGTAAATCAAACTTCCGTTCGATAGGGTATTTCGTAATACCATATTAAAATTGTGGCCAATTGTATTACAAAGTTAATACTATTGCTTCAATTATTTTTATTTTCCTATGTGAAAGGACATATATAATAAAGGATCAACAAATAAGAATATATCAAGAAAAGTAAATTGATACAACTAAAAAACATGTATATAGGATTGTTTATATTTAGTCTTTAAATTTCTCTTTGAATGTAATGACCCTCCAGGTCATTTATGTGTTTCTGCAATTATTTCACTAGAGTGAGAATGTGCATAGTGACCTTGGGCCATTTTTGACTTATTGCATTTGTTGGTGTGGTTGCTGGATGAGTCATTTGTGTTTTGTGCAGTTTTTTAGTTAAACAAAAGATTATAACCGTGAAATAAGTTTTCTAATAAAGTACTAGTAAACGGCCTCATAGTGAAATTCGGACGATTCTATCAGCTTCAAAATACCAAATTAGGCTAGGAGCATGATTGGCCTGAGACTTGGGGATTTCGGTGTGGGTTTAATTGAGACTTTGTAAAATTAGTTCAATAATAAGCTAAAAAGGTGGTTTTCGATAGTAAGCAAAGTAAACATGCTCAAAATATTTTGATGGCATGGTTAACTTCAAACATTGAACTTAGTCCAAATGTCCTTTTGTTAATGGCGTAGACTTTCAATGCATTTTGAACCCCTCGGTTTTTTAAGTTAAAATTAGCGGAAAAAAGTGGGACCCTCATTTTATCGTAATGAGTTCCTGTTGGAAATTCTGACCGCACCATTAGGTCAAAAACATCAAATTAGTGTGATTACAATAGTTGGTTTGCATAAAATGGACATTAGATAGGCCCAAAACACCTGGAGAAGTTTTAGAGTTGGTTGGTGTAACTGTAGAAAAATAACCCTCTGCCTTATGCGAAGGGTTTGGCACGTACTTCGCTGAAGGTAATGGGAGCATACTTCTGCATTCACGGGATGCAAGCAGCCACAAAACTCTGTGTTCATGGAGGATTTAAGGCGGTGGCCCTATATGAAGACTTCGAGAAGTATGGAAATAAATACTTAAATCTACCGTACATTGAGGAATATATATCCAACTTAAGCAATTCAAAAGGCTAAATTGTATGAAATTTTGTGAGGAATGATGTGGGGACATCTAATTTCAGTTTTGGCACACGTTTTGAGGAAAAAATCATCATTCTTCCTGTATATATTATCGTAAATTATCAAAAAATTTGTGTTGTGATATCTCTACCATTTCTTATCAGAATTAAGTGGAATTCGGGCCTAAACTATACTACTTTTAGAGACATATGCTATGGTATACTCAGATTCTGTTAATTTAATTGTATTTTTGAGTAATCTGACTGGAAAGCTACTCTAGTACATGTTTCTAATAAGAAATGTCATGTGATATTTGGGATATCTTTTGTTGTTTGGAGCCTCGTTTTGATCCCAATCTTTCCCTATAGACTCAAGGTGATATTATGGTCATTACATGAGAGGTAGTTTGCTATTTTGGGAGTGGGCCTCATTTTTCTCCATTTTAGTAACAATTAATGTATATTCCCCCATTTCTTAAAATATTTTAGCCAAAGAAGACGTAGTTATATTGTGATACATGTTTTGATAGTTAAGAAGTGTTTGGAGGTGATCGGGAAGGAAAAGGTTCATGTAGATTAATCTAGAGTGTGTGGATCCACCTTCCAGGTAGGCTAGGCTTTCTTATCCTTTACACTGAGCTAAAAAAATATTGAACATATACCTATTACTTAGAATCCTTAAATAAAGCCTGCATATGTGAATCAAGACTATGATTATCGTGTGAGCACTATAGTAGCTGCATTTATTGTAATAGTTGATTGTGGAGCTATTTTCGTAAAGACTAGATACACAGTTGTACTACTCTATGGATATGTATGTCTATTTGGTTACTTATATACTTATTTGGGGTGTCTTGTACTGGGGAAACAAGCTATATTATGGTAAATGGATCACCTATAGTACTCTGGGTTATACGTAGAGGTTATGTGAGTAATTTTGTCGATATACTATACTCTTGTCTACCAGGTGGTGAGATTATGGTTTCACTTGTGCAATTTATGCTATACCTTTTTTTGAGAGGGTATGGTTGTTATGTGGGATTTTGCTACGCTTATTAACGGGGTTGTCTGCCACTCTATCCTGAGGACCTATTAGACTTGCTAGCTAGCTTGTATATTATTGTCTTGATTATTTATTATGCTTATCGACTAGGTTGTTACCATTGTTCTAGATACTTGGGATATATCTAGTTATCTACTTTCCACAGGCCTTAGCCAAGGATGCCCTCGCTTTGCATTTTTTAGGCCCCACAGTGTTACAAATACATAGTTTGACATAAGAGGTACAAATCCCAGGAGACCAGCTTAGTAGTGGACTATTTTTATGACTTGGGGCTAGGTGGCTATTTCTATAACTTGAGTGTCTGATGGCCACATCTGTGTGTCTGAGACCCCGGTGATGCTCATCAAGTCAAAGTATCTAGTGCCATGCCCGTGTGTCCGAGTCCTAGATTATGCCTCTGAGGGCCGAGTCCTAGTTGTTTGTTCCGATATTTATGGTTTAGTTACTTATCTTAGGACTCCCATGAATCAGTTGATTATTCATAGAGTGGAGTCCTAGTTGATTGTCAGACCATTAGCCTTGGCTGATATAAGGCCCTACATGTTAGAGGGTGTAAAAATGCCTAGGAAAAGAAATTTGGAAATTTTTCAAGTACTAGTTGATTATGGAAGGTCCTATGGGCCGTAAGTAGCCCTACATGACATAACTTATGTTCGTAGATTAATGGCAAGGCTTGGTGAAAGCGATGATTTCTGAAGTTGAGTATATGATTTAACAGACGACCCGTAGATTGACTTACGAGCCATAAGTCCCATTGACTTACAAGCCATAAGTCTTATCATACATTGAGGATCAGAGAAATTTTTTGAGGGTCCAAAATGTTAGCAGACGAAACCCCTCTCCTATGATCCTTAGAATGGACCACATCCTGTAAATGGGGTCTCGTGGTCCGGTCTAGCAGGTTTTTAAAGAGGATAATTTTGACCCTTCCTATTACTTTATGCCTATGCCTTGTTGTTTTATCACCCAAAGGAACCCTTTTTAGTCCTATAAAACCCTAATATACCCCATTCCTCTTCAGCCTAAATTATTTCCAAGTCCCAATCTCTCATAAACTCTCTCAAGTTCTTCGAGGCTCTCAAGCAAGAAGTGCAAACTAACATTTTGATTCTTCCATTTCTAATTCAGCATTCATTTCATCAAATCACCAAGGTATGTGGGTTTGATTATGGAGACCTTTCCTCCACAAGTCCAACCATTCTCCCTCTTCAAATATATGGAATTTATAGATGTTTTTGATGAACTCTTTTATATGATAATATTATGAAGAGATTTATGGTATTATATTTATGTATATGATTATGCATTGACAAGCCATGTGAAACTTATGGATTTGATTAAGGTTGATGATACCCTAGATAAGTCTTGTTATGCTTATGGTGGGTTATTTTCAATAATGTTCAACTAGTTCTATTTTACTCTTTTCAAGTCTTTTACATTGAATTTGCATGGTTTAAACTCGTGTACATGTACCCACCATGTTTTGAATAAAGTTGTATGCCAAGCTTTTATGATGTTGAGGGCCTTATGGCAACATTGTGCAAATTATGAATGATATGATTTTGAAAGGGCTATCATGCATGTTATGAGAAATAAGAATATTGTGAAAGTTGTGACTGATACGAAGCCCTATTATTTGGTATTATGGAACTTTAATTTTGATGAGCTACTCTATGAAAATATTATGATGCTTTGCATATTATGGCTATAAGTATGATTTATATATTCCTTGAGATTGTGACCTAACACCGGTTGAACCTTGGTAGATAACCATTGTCTCATAACTATGTTGCAGCCATAGGTTTATGAACTAGCTAATGAATCCATATAGCTCATGCTACATGATTGACCAAAAAGAGTGGTGTTCTCGTATAGCACATGTTAGTTAAATACTAAAATACGTGGTGTTCCCGTAAGGTTGTTATCATAAGTTAACCGAAAATGGTGGTGTTCCCGTAAGGTGTTTATGAAGCACTTTCTAAAATGGAGGGGGGGTTCCCATAAGGTGAGTGTTTGGTTTACCTTATTAAAGTAGACCACTTCTAGTCTGATGTGGAGGGAATATTAGGATTCTAAATAGTAGGTCGCTTGGTCTTATATATCAGTTATGGTCTCTTCCCATCTATGCATGATATGTTATATGATTTAACGATTCCTCATGCATAATTTGACTGATGCATTAAGCATGGAATATTGAGCTTATATTTATTGATTATGATTATGTATATTTCTTAATTGTGGCTTGTGTTCTTTGTTGAATTGCACCTCGCATACTTAGTACATTTCTAGTACTAACGCATACTTTTGCCTACATGATCTAACTAGTAGGGACTGGAACTCCTATTCATCCTCCTCCTCCACGTGGATAGACGATTCGGTTGAAGATCATTGTTGGTGAGTCCTCCATTTTGGGGAAAGTAGCCATTTACTTTCTTGCCTTATTTAGACTTGTTTATATTTCTTTTGGATACTATTTATTGAGGGTGAGCCTTTGAGATGTCTTGATCCCCGTTCTAGTCATATTAGAGGTGTTGTTGGATATTTCGATATGTATGTATTGAGCCCGACTCTTATTATGCTATGTATTATGAATAACTCCCTTAGTCCTTATTCCTCCTTACATGTTGAATGTTTGTTGCATGGACGAGACGAAAGTCCTATGTCCTTAATTGCCCCCATAGCGTGAATATTCTTACTTACCCCTTAGACTTTAATTGCTACGTGATCTATGCTAATCCTCTTCCCTACAACATACCCATAGCGTGAGTACAAAGTCCTGTTACCCTAGAAATTATGTGTTATTTGCTTTGATTTTTGCTTCTGCAACCAAGGATGTGATATGCATGCTTAAGAGACTTGTTTGGGGTTCCTTTAGATTCTCCAATCACTGTGTCACATCTAGGCCTTGTGTTTGGGGTGTGATAGCTTACTTATGATATTTCCCCCAGTTGGAGGTCGGTCTAGGGAAAGGGTACGTACCTCGGGGGATAGTTAGGGGCGTAAGACCCCGTGTGATACTATATCCTATACTGATTGTGATCTTGTACCATCTGGTTCCTCTATCCCCACACCTATAAATACCCTAACTGTGCGTGGATTTACTTTCTGAGCTTAATGGACCCAGTTGGCATACATTCATAGACACTAGGGACTTACACATACGTACGACACTATACCTCGATCGTCTGACAATTGTGATGTGGTTTGGTTCGGTCGTCAGTTGGTCTCGTGGTTCACTGCTTGGTCCTGCTCAGTTGGGTTCTCTTAGGGCTGCAAACATAGTTAACACTGGTTCCTAGATTTTTGTCAGCCGATACTACTGCACACTGCCTGGGTTCATTTAGTTGGTCTTCGAGGGTTATGCAGATATGATACTTTTGGCCTAGGTTCTGATTACCAACATTATAGCTTTTTATTACATTTGACTTGTCTATATTTACTGCATTTCACTCAATCGGCCAATGATGCCTATTGGTACCTTCCACTGGTACTTACCCTTACTTTTCTACATCTACTTGTGGTGCAGGCTCAAGTATGAGCAGTGGCTATTGATTTAGGATCTTGTAGATGCTTCAGGACACTTTGGTGAGCACCATCACTTCGGATATTCTATAATCTCCTTCTATTTATTTGGATGTCCTTTGTATCTAGACACTTCCTTTTACATTATGTATAATATAAGGTACATTATGTATATATATTCGTGGATTTGGGAATAACTTGCTTGTAGGTAAGATCTCACCAGCGCCATCATAACTTGAAAGGTTGGATCATGCCAAGTTGGTATCAGAGCCTTAGGTTCACTGGTCTCATCTGTACAGAGTTACCATCTAGTATAGTCCTACGGATGGGTGCAGAGATTGCATAACTTATCTTCGAGAGGATAGCGGATGCTTAAGAAACCCCTCCTGTTATTGATTTTGTTCATGCAGTATTCTCAATTGTCTATCAACTTCTTGAAATCTGATTGTTTTATTTTTTCACAGATATTCTACTTGAGGGTCGAACTGTGTGTAGAGGCAAGAATGTGCCATCACTCCCAGAACGGGATCAACCCCTAGATCATATAGATTAGAGACAGGATGCCCCAACACCCCCATAGCCAGAAGCACCGGTTCCCCCCACAGGCCCCAGCCGTCTTCGTGATTACACCTGAGGTACAGACAACTATTGGATAGTCTTTAGTAGCTCTAGGAGGAATATAGCAAGACCCAGCACCTGTCCCAATCCTTCCAGCATAGGCCCCAACAAAGCATGCCACTCCAGAGACTCCAACCGCACAACTAAAGGAAGCCACACCCTTCTTGGATCAACAGTTGCTCAGGTACTTTCTGAGATTGACTCCACCGATGTATTTAGGGGTGACTGGAGAGGATGCTCAGGAGTTTTTGGCAGCTTGTATGGAGAGGTTGCAGGCTTTGAGGTTGCTAGAATCTAAAGGTGAAAAGTTTACGGCCTACCAGTTAGACAGGCCAGCCAGAAAATGGTGGCAAACCATTAGGGATACCAGCTTAGCCGATGCATTGCCCGTGATTTGAATAGAATTTTCTAAGGTATTTATGACAATATTTGATCTAGGAGCCTCAGAGATAGGCTTCATGAGCAGTTTGTTCAACTGGATCAGGGTTTGATGACAACAACTTAGTATGAGGCGAGATTGTAGGAGCTCTCCTGTATGCCACAACTATACTACTAATAGAGGAGGAGCAGATCTGTTGTTTTATATGTGTCTTGAGACCACAATTGAGGATTAGTACACATCCATTGGTGACTTTGGGTCGATCTTATCTAGATATTGTGGATCACGCTCATTCTATTAAGAAGTTTTTAGGGCCCCCATTAGAGGCAGTAGGGCTAGTGACAGAGGTAATACCAGAGGGGGAGGCCTTCAGGGCCATTTCTATGCAACACCAATGTGGTCAAAGGTCGAGGCTCCCTATGAGCTATTATAGGTATTATTAATGTGTGCCAACAACCAACTTCAGCTTTATTTGATTCGGGTTCTACATTTTCATATGTCTCTATATATTTTACTTCTTGCTTAGGTGTGAGTCGACCCTCTTACGTCCTGGGTTTGTGTGTTGACCCTAGTGGAGGACTCGTTAGTGGTGGATTAAGTGTGCAGGGCATGTATGGTTACTTTTTAGGGTTTTGATACTCAGAAAAACATGATATTGCTAGATATGCTTGATTTTGACATTATTCTATGTATGGATTGGTTATCTCCAAATCATGTTGTATTAGGGTGCTATGCCAAGATTGTTACCTTGGCAATACCGTGGATGTCCCCTATGGTATGGCAAGGTTTTGTTAGCCAGGAACTGGCTCATATTATTTCATGAAATCCATGCTCAAAGATTGATATCTACCAATTTCTTAGCATATTTTTCCCATGTTCATGATGTGACAGTCAAGACCCCTGTCGTAGAGTCAATTCCAGTAGCTAGTGAGTTCCGAAATGTATTTCTTACTGATTTGACAATGTCGCCGCCGAGGGAGATGTCAACTTTGCTATAGAGGTTGAGCTGGGAATAAAGCCCATATCTATTCCACCATACTATATGGCTCCTATGAAGCTTAAAGAGCTCAGTATCAGCTTTAGGATATGTTAGACTTAGGTTTTATTCCCTAGAGAGCCCCTGTTATGTTCATGAAAAAGAAAGATGGGTGTAACGACTCAGCCTAGGGCCTAATCATCATACGACGAATGATATAACCGAAGGCATCTCACGCAAGCCACCTTAATATCTCAAGTATCCATAGGTTTAAAACATACACATTTATGAAATAAAAAATGGTAAGGGTATATGGGGCAACATATGAAAATAAAGCAACCTTAAAAAGGAAAACATATATATTAGTCCATAAAAGCATACCAACTAAACCATGGATGGACGGAACCGGTATCAGTCGATTTCTATCGAATAGAAAAGACTCCAAACTTTAAGAATATAGAATGTAAAAGCCTCAAAAAGTCAACGTATACATCAATGTGCAAAATACAAACCAGGAACGAAAATTGGTAGAGACCTGAACTAAGGGCTCACCACAAAACACTAGTCTTGAACGCCTAAAAATTAGCCATGAGCCTGTGGAGGAGTACCTGTTCCTAGATGGATAAATCATGTAGGAAAAATGTGTGTTAGTACTTTTAAAATGTACCAAATATGTGAGATACAATGCAAAAATGAAATTATAATGTCGTCATTCATAAGTAAGTACACACACACACATATATGATGGTAATGGTAACATAAACATGAGCTTAAGCATGCACGAGAAATAACGCTCTATGTGAAAAAATATGCATAAATGGAACACATGTGATAGAACCATGACATAGATCATATGGCTTGTGGTAATGGACCTTAACCGATATATAATACCATGTGAGCTACTACATGGAATTCAATATAACCCCCAACGTTAGCATGGGGAGACCACTTGCTAGATGGAACTCCATCACTTTGCATGCATCTTTAGTTGACATAAATGGCCTACGTGGATCCACTAGCCTAGCCTATAAGGGCTCCTATGGTGGCATATAGTTAATGAGACAAAGGGTTGGTAGTAAGGTTCCCTTAATAAACCCTACCTTTTAATGTCACATTCGGAGCTGAGTCATCCCACAATATCTTTAAAATGTAAACTTGGTCAATTAATGACAATTAGAATCATAAGTAGCAAATCTTGAGAGTAGCTCAAACTTAAGGAACCTCCAAGTGAGAAATTTCCTTTCATCTTGGGGACCTTCTTAAACATCTTCTAGGGCAATTGTCAACATGGTTATATCTTTGACAAATCATCTCATTAAAACCTTTCTTTAATGCGTTAATCTTTATTATGAATCATGTAAAACTTGACTTGAAACTTAGTGGCTAGTTCATAAGTTAAAACATCATAAATCATGGGAAAATATGCTCATTCCAATACATGGTTAAACAACCCACACTTCATCATCCAAAAGACATATCATTGGGGTCATCATCATTAACATAAAAACATGAAAATACTAAGTAGAATATCATATGGTATCATTAAAGACATGTAATAACATAAAAAATCATGAAATCATCCTTAGCATGCATGATAACATAAAAGAAACTTACAAAAAGGTAAAATTTATTATATAGGACTTTGTGGGTGAAAGGAGACTAATAAATAAAACTTCATACCTTGGTGAAGCCTAGGAAGAAGGAACTTACTGTTTATGAAAAAATCCCTTGAAACCCTAGCCTCTTTAGCTTGTTCTTGAAGAGAGGAAGAAAGCCTTGAAACATTTGAAAGTGGGAGAATGAAAGAAATGGGGGAATTCTTATGGTTTAGGATATAAATTAAGGTCCTATAGTTCATCAAAATGACCTAGTTTAGGGTTATAATTAGAAAAAAGGACAAAATTTCCCTTCATTAAAACTGCCATATCTTATCTAAGATACCCAATTAGGAGTCATGGTTTGAACCACGAACCATAGTCCTAGTCATCCTATTCTCAATTTCCAGTCTTCAGAAAATGGTTGCTAAACCCAAACCATGAAACCCCCTATTTACGAGTTGTCTTTTAATCTACAGGCCATGGTTGGACTCGTAGAGTCCTCCTGCACTTAGCAAAATTTCACTGCTCTTGTCCTCTATCTACGAAGGCTTTCTACGAGTCGTGGAATGGTCTGTGAACTATCTTGTTAATCATGGAGTTCCTTCTAGAAATTTCAAATTTCCTTCATGTTTGGCACATTCACCGATGACCCTTTCTATGAGTTGTGAATTGACCTATGGATTGTCAATGGCTTTGTGGGCCAATCCACACATGGAAATATTTTCCCTTTACTGAAGTTCATATTCACGAGCTAGATCTATAGCTCGTGGTTTGATCCACGAGCTATGGACTCAACTTTGTGAATTGACCTTGGTCACTTTTCAGTCCAACTTTTCTGTACTCTAGGCTCCTAACTTGCGGGTCGGTACAATATCTTCCCCTTGGAAACATTTCTCCCTAAATGTACTTAAAGGAAAGCTTTAAGAAGTTAAAGATCAGCTAACAATCTAGTATTCATGCAAAAATATCATTTAAACATCAGTAAGTAAAATTTTCAAAATTTATACTCAAAACATGTCTCAAAACAGATAAACATAGATATGAGTGTATGCACTATGCCAAACTAAAATTCAAGAAATTTGAGAAGGATATCTTAATACCTTAGGCTTGAGTAGAGTGGAATAGATACAACTAAATGCTTCATCATATTTGTTTCCTATGTAGCACCCTCAACTTGATGATTTCTCCAAAGTACTTTAACAGATGCAACTTCCTTATTCATTAGCCTTTTCACTTATCAACCTAAAATCTCAACCGTTACCTCTTCATAGCTCAAATTCTCTTCCATGTTCACATGTAATGCCCTTATTATTAAATCATGCATTCACTTTTAAAAAGAAATTCTCTTGAGATAAAATCAACCCCTACTTCACAACTCTTTGGCTCAAATTTGTGTTGTTAGAGGAATTGATTTTCTTGAATTGTCAAAAAGGAAAGAGGGAAGGGTTTATCTTAGTATAATTTGTTATTTTTATGAAATTATATGTATTACACACCTTAATAATAGAGATTAAGGTGTTGGGTAACAAATAAGGAATGACAAAAAAGAAGTTTGGGTAGTCACCTTTTATTTTGGGCAACCTCCTTAGTTACTTTTAGTATAATATATAATTTTCCCTTTAGTAAGTCTTTCCCAAGACGTGGAGACATCTTATAAACTCTCTCGTAATTGTATATTTGACAGAAATTATGAAAACAAATAGTTCTTTTGAGCACAATTCAAGAAACTCCTACCCTTTGGTAAGTGGTTGTCATGACCTAAGCCTAGACATGACACAACGAATGGGAACCCAAAGGGGTCCCAAATAAGCCTCTTAAGCATGCATAGCACATCCTGAGTTTTGCAAAAGCATAAAAGAGTAATAAACATATAGCACATAATTTCTAAGGGAAACGGGGTTTAGACTCACGCTATGGGATATTATTGGGAAGAGGATAATCATGAATTACATAGCAAATAAGTCTAAGGGGTGGGTAAGTATGACTCATGCTATGAGGGCATTTAGGGTCTTAGGACTCCCATCACATCAATAACGTACAAAATCATAGAAGGGAAAAGGGACTAAGGGACGTCTTTCATAATAACATGAATAATATGAGTCAAGCTCAATACATAAACATCCATATCCGAAAACACCTCTAGTATGAGTGAAATGGGGGTTAAGACATCTCTCGGGCTCACCCTCAAAAGATAGAAATCCAAAATAGACATGTCTTAACAAAGAATGAAAGTAAGTGGATGTTGTCTCTGAAATAGAGAACTCACCAATAGTAGTCTTCAAAGGATTCGGCTAGCCATGTGGAGGAGGAGGATGGATAGGAGTACCAATTTCTACATGGTTAGATCATGTAGGCAAAAAGAATGTGTTAGTATTTGGAATGGACTAAGTATGCGGGGTGAAATTCAACAAGGAACATAAGCCATACTAATAGAGATGCATAATCATAATCAATGGACATAAGCTCAATGTGACATGTATAATAAATGCTTAACTTAAAAACATGCATGAAGATAGTCAAATTTGCATAATATATCATACATATGTGGGAGGAGACCCTAAGCAACATATAAGACCAAGCAAGCTACTACTTGGAATCCCAAAGTTCACTCCACACCGAATGAAGGAGTGGTCTACTTGCCAAGGTAAACCAAACATGACCCCAAAATGTGGGTCACTTTTCCTAGTTGGATCCACTAGTAAAGCCCATTTAGAGAAATAATATAAACCTATGGTGGCACGTAGTTAAGAGACCAAGACTTTATATAAGGTTCCCTTGGGTCGAGCCCCCACCTTCAGCCTCTTTCGGTACTAAGTCTAGTCCCACGAAATACATGAAATAATCATAACTTTCATAACTTGTGAAAACATGATAACATGGCATGAGTAGCTCATTCATATACATGACTCCTACACGTGGGCATATACCTTAGACTAGAGGGTAAAAACATGGCATAAACTTGACCCCTTCTAGTAGGCATTGCATTTAACATGAGGGTAGAGATTGTAATATGCTTGATCCCTTCTAGTGATCTTTAGTTGGTACATGTGGTTAAAATAATTACCATGCTTGACCCCATCATGGAGACATTATTCACTCACAAGAGGGTAGGATCGATAGTATAAGGGCTCAAATTTTACTTACAAATCATAGGAACTTTTTATGAGTTCATTACATGCTTAGAGCCTATAATTTATCATAACATGCCTGTCTTGAAATTCATGCAATAATCATTCATTCAAATAGAAATCTTATCATGTAAATTTAGTCAAACATGGTGGGTATATGTACATATGCTTAAAATAATGCAATTCAAGAGTATTAAGACAAGAGAGGAGTAAAACCCCCTCATTTTAAAGTTATTCAAATCAACCCACCATCATTGTAGTAAAACTCTCATATTTGAGTATCATGAACTCCAACTAAAATCCACAAGTTCTCTCATAGCCTTTCTTAGCATCATATAATACATAACCTTAATATCATACAATACATTACAATGTCAAACCCCAAGGATATTTAAGCATAATAAAATCATTACTTGAAGAACTCAAATAGATATCATTTGCACAATGCATAATAACATCACCATATGCAAGAGTTCATAAATACCCATAAAAATCCATATATTTCATGTAGGTGGAGAAAAAGAATGGTTGGACATGTGGGGAGGAAGGTTCCTACAATCAAACCGGATACCTTAGTGATTGAGTCGGAAAAACCTTGGAAAATGAAGAGAAATTTAGAACCCTATCTTGCACCTTCTTGCTTGCAGCCTTGAGGAAACTTAAGAGTGCTTAGGACATAAGAGATTTTGGAATGAGGAGGAAATGAGAGGAATTAGGGTTGAAAGGTTTATAAGGGGCTCTTTGAAGGTCAAAATGACGTAGTATAGGCATTAAACAATAGAAAATGTCAAATTTGCCCCTTTTTAAAAGCTGGCTGGATAGGTCTACAAGACCTCGTTTATAGGCCCTAGACTATTCTACAGGCTATAGATGGGTTTTGTCTGATAGACTCTCAGAGACCCCCTTCTCTGATTCTCCCTCTATGACACGGTTTACGACTCATAGAAGGTTTTACAGGTCATCTAACAATTCATAGATCAAACTCCTAAAAGATCTCAATTTTTCATCAAGTTTTCCCAGGTTCTACAAACCCACATATGGGTCGTACTTCATCTTACGAGCCGTAAACCCTTTCATAAAAACTGATAGTTCAAGTTTTCCAAAGCTTACCTTCTTGCACCTTTCATACTCCCCATAGGTGGGGTCTTACAATATATCCCCCTTGGAAACATTCGTCGTCGAATGTGCTAAGGCAAGCTCTAAGGAATAGATTCATACACCATATGCCAATGCACCATATACAAAAATACAACACATGTACCATTTAAAATATGTAAACCATATTTCAAATAGCACTTATAATGCAACCTTAGAATCACATAAACATGTATAAATATTGTGAGAATGGTATGCAAGGAAAGGAGATCCTAAGATAGGAAAATTGTACTACCTCAAGCTTGATCAGAATGGAAGAGATAAGGATATCACTTCTTTATATGAGTTTTGGCTTCCCATGTGGCACTTTTGACTTGTTGATTCCTCCAAAGGCCTTTGATGGATGCCACATCTTTGTTTCTTAACCTCTTCACTTGCCTATCTAATATCTCCACTAGGACTTCCTCATAGGTTAAGTTATCCTCTACCACTCCCACAACATCCAAAGGAACTATAGCACATGGGTCCCCTACATACTTCCTCAACATAGACACATGGAAGATCGGATGAATCATACTTATCTTCGTAGGCAACTCCAGTTCATAGGAAACTTTACCAATTCTCCTCACAATTCTATAAGGCCTTACAAACCTTCAGCTCAACTTTCCCTTCTTGCCAAACCGAACTACACCCTTCATGGGTGAGACCTTCAAATACACCCAATCCCCAACATCAAACTCAAGATCTCTCCTTCTTGCATCAGAGTAGGAATTTTGCCTACTTTGAGCCGTCTTCAATCTCTCCCTTATCAACCTCAAGGTCTTTCCTTCTTGTATCTGAGTAGGAATTTTTCCTACTTTGAGTTGTCTTAGATCTCTCCCTTATCAAACATACTTTTTCCAAAGTATCTGTGACCAAATCCAGTCCTATTAAGATATTTCCCCCCACATCAAACCACCCAATCAGGGACCTACATCGCCTACCATAAAGTGCTACAAAGGGAGCCATTCTAATGCTATAGTGATAGCTATTATTGTAAGAAAACTCAATGAGAGGAAGATGTTCATCCCAACTACCCTTGAACTCCAAAATACAAGCCCTAAGCATATCCTCAAGAGTTTGAATTGTCCTTTCAACTTGATGGTCCGTTTGAGGATGAAAAGTCGTACTAAACTTGACTTTGGTACCAAGGCCCTTTCTGAAGGATCTCCAAAAGTGAGAAGTGAATTGAGCACCATGATCCAAAATAATAGACAATGGTATCCCTTGCTTAACAAACTCATGGATATATACCCTGGCATGATCCTTAGCACCATAAGTTGTTTTAACCGGTAGGAAATGAGCCAATTTTGTCATTCTATCAATACTAATCCAAATCGAATCAAAGTGTTTTTTCATTGGTAACCCAATATAAAAGTCCATGTTGATCTCTTCCCACTTCCAAGTATGAATTTCAACGTCTTGGGCTAGGCCACCCAACCTTTGATATTCAGTTTTGACTTGTTGGCAATTGTGACAATCGTCTATGAACTTGGCAATATCCCTCTTCATACCGCCCCACCAATACACCTCCCTCAAGTCTCTATACATCTTTATAGAACCGAGATGAATAGAGTAGGGAGAATTATGTGCCTCTTGCAAAATCAAATTCCTTAAGCCATCAATATTAGGCAAATATAACCTACCATGGTATCTAAGGACACCATCTCTCCCTTGGAACAAAACCTCCACTTTACCATCCTTCACCGAAGCCTTTAATTCAAGCAAGGCAAGATCAAGGTCTTGTTTAGACTTGACCTCTTCAATTAATAAAGATTTGGAACCATCAAAGACCTCCACACCTCCCTTTTCAACTTCATTCAACCTAACCCGCAACCTAGCCAACCGGTGAACTTCTCTAACCAATTCCTTATTGCCATCATTAATATGAGATACACTTCCTATGGACACTCTACTTAGAGCATCGACTGCAACATTAGCCTTGCCAGAATGATAGTATACACTCATGTCATAATCCTTAAGGAGTTCCAATCACCTTCTTTGCCTCAAATTAGGATTCCTTTGTGTGAACACATATTAGAGACTCTTATGGTCGGTGAATACATCTACATGAACCCCATACAAATAATGACACCCAATTTTCAAAGAAAATACCACGGCTGCTAACTCGAGATCATGGGTGGGATAATTACGTTCATGCACCTGTAATTTTCAAGAGGCATATGATATGGCTTTGCCAGTTTTCATCAATACACACCCCAAACCAACCCTTGAAGCATCCCAATTAACTACATACCCTTCTAACCCTTTCGGTTGAGCCAAAATAGGAGCAAATGTAAGCTTGTCCTTCAAAGTTTGAAAACTCTTTTCACATTCATCGGTCCAAACATATTTTGCCTTCTTTTGAGTCAATTTTGTCAAAGGGGAAGCAATTAAGGAAAAACCATTCACATACCTCCGGTAATACCCTGCTAAGCCTAAGAAACTCCTAATATCCGTTGGAGTCAAGAGCCTAAGCCAATTTCTTATCACTTTCGTCTTCTTAGGATTTACTTTAAATCCATCACCCGACACCACATGCCCTAGAAATGCAATTTCCTTCTACCAAAATTCATATTTATTGAATTTAGTGAACAACCTCTCATCCCTCAAAGTTCGCAACACTACCCTTAAATGTTTCAAATGTTCTTCTTCACCCTTGTAGTAAACCAAAATATCATCAATGCTTACCACAATAAACATCTCAAGGTAGGGTTTAAAAACCCTATTCATGAGATCCATAAATATCGTCAATGTATTAATTAAGCTAAATGACATTACTACAAACACAAAATGTCCATATCTTGTTTGAAAAGCCGTCTTGGGAATATCACGTTCTCTCACCCTCATTTGGTGGTATCCATACCGAAGATCAATTTTAGAAAAATAACCAGCCCATTGTAGTTGATCAAATAGGTAATTCATCCTTGGCAAGGGATACTTTTTCTTTATTGTGACCTTATTAAGTTGACGATAGTCGATGTACATTCTAAGTGAGCTGTCTTTCTTCCTTACAAACAACACTGGCGCACCCCAAAGGGACTTACTAGGCCTTATAAAACCCTTCTCCAATAACAAACCTAGTGCTCTGATACCAAGCTTGTCATGACTCAAGCCTAGGGCCTAGACATGACAAGGGATCCCAAACAAACCTCTTAAGCATGCGTAGCACATCCTTGGTTTCTGGAAGCATAAAAGAGTAAAAAACATATAACACAAAATTCTAAGGGAAATAGGCTTGAGACTCATACTATGGGGATGTTATAAGGAAGAGGATAAGCATGAATCACATAAGTCTAAGGGGCGTGTAGGTATGACTCACGCTATGGAGGAATTTAGGGGCTTAGGAATTCTATCACATCAATAACATACAAAAAGCATAGAAGAGAAAAGAGACTATGGGAAGCCTTTCATAATAACGTGAACATAATATGAGTCAAGCTCAATACATAAATATCCATATCCAACAATGCTTCTAGTACAAGTTGAACGGGGGACAAGATATCTCTTGGGCTCACCCTCAAAAGATAGATATCCAAAATACACATGTCTTAACAAAGCATGAAAGTAAGTGGATGATATCCTCGAAATAGAAGACTCACCAATAGTAGTCTTCAAAGGATCCGGCTAGCCACGTGGAGGAGGAGGATAGATAGGATCTCTGGTCCTTACATGTTAGATCAAGTAGGCAAAACATTACGTTAGAACTTGGAATTTACTAAGTATGTGCAGTGCAATGCAAAAAGGAACATAAGCCATAATAATCGAGATGCATAATCATAATCAATGGACATAAGTTCAATATGACATGTACCACTACTTATGAATTCTTACTCCTGCTCCTAGACAAACTAAGAAGCAAGGAAAGAAGTAGCTCAAGGATAATGCTCTCTTCCCTCCTTTAAGTCACTGATATTTCCTGTTCTTAGCTCGGATTAGCAGGCTTGATCATTCAATCATATAATCATGCCTCCAGAGTGACTTCATTTCACATTATGAAGATGGGATTACCTGTTAGCTAGAACTAACATCCGTTGTTAGCTTCTTCAAGTCTTCCCTTCTCTTTAAGTCCGATTGCAGGATTCATCCTAATAAAGCCAGAAAAGATGTTGGCATAATACGGATGAAAAGCCAGTCCACCTTCTCAATCCTAATAAATGACGGGATGAGTTAAAGTACTATCAGACTGAATACCTTGTATTCTTAGTCTTCAATAAACTCAATACCAACTCTACTTATCCTTATCTGGGTATGCCTTCGGCTTCCTACGACTTCCTGGGAATCAATGCTTACGTCAAAACATGCGTGGAGATAGTTAAACTTGCATAATATATCATACATATATGGGAGGAGACCCTAACCGACATATAATAGCAAGCGAGCTACTACTTGAAATCTCAATGTTCGCTCCACACCGACTGAAGGAGTGGTCTACTTCGCAAGGTAAACCAAGCATGACCCCACAAAATGGGTAATTTGTCCTAGTTGGATCCACTAGTAAAGTTCATTTAGGTAAATAATGTAAACCTATGGTAGCAGATAGTTAAGAGACCAATACTTTATATAAGCACCCCTTGGGTCGAGCCCCCACCTTGGGCCTCTTTCGGTTACTAAGTCTAGTCCCACGGAACACTTAAAATAATCATAACTTGCATAACTTGTTAAAACATAATAACATGGCATGAGTAGCTCATTCATATACGTAACCCCTACATGTTGGCATATACCTTAGACTAGAGGGTAAAAACATGGTATAAACTTGACCCCTTCTAGAAGGTATTTCATTTCACCTGAGGGTAGAGATTGTAATATGCTTGACCCCTTCTAGTGAGCTTTAGTTCATACATATGGGTAAAATAGTTACCGTGCCTGACCCTATCATGTAGATATTGCTCATTCACAAGAGGGTAGGATAGATAGTATAAGGGCTCAACATTTTATTTACAAATCATAGGAACTTTTCATGAGATCTTTACATGCTTAGGAGCACGTAATTCATCATAACATGCTTGTCTTGAAATTCATGCAATAATCATTCATTCACATAGAAATCTTATCATGTAAATTTAGTCAAACATGGTGGGTATAAGTACATATGTTTAAAATCATGCAATTTAAAAGTATAAGACAAGATAGGAGTAAAACCAACTCATTTTAATGTTATTCGAATCTACCCACCATCATTGTAGTAAAAACCCTCATATTTGGGTATCATGAAATCCAATTAAAATCCACAAGTTCTCTCATAGCCTTTCAGGATCATAAAGTACATAACCTTAATATTATAAAATCTATCACAATGTCAAACTCCAAGGATATTTAAGCATAATAAAATCATTACTTGAAGAAGTCAAATAGACATCATGTGCACAATGCATAATAACATCACCATATGTAAAAGTTCATAACTTCCCATAAAAATCCATATATTTCATGTAGTTGGAGAAGAAGAATGGTTGGACTTGTGGGGAGAAAAGTTCCCACAATCAAGCCCATATACCTTAGTGATAGAAGTCAGAAAAACTTTGAAAAATAATGAGAAATTTAGAACCCTAGCTTGCACCTTCTTGCTTAAAACCTTGAGGAAACGTAAGTGTTTTAGGACTTCGAAGATTTTGGAATGAAGAGGAAATGAGAGGAATTAGGTTTAAAAGTCTGATAAGGGGCTCTTTGAAGATCAGTACAACGTAGTACAGGCATTAGACAATATGAAAGGTTGAATTGTCCTTTGTTTAAGCTGGCCAGATAGGTCTATGAGACCCCGTTTACGGGCCATAGACCATTTTATGGCCTATAGATGGGGTTTAGTTTTATAGACTCTTAGAAACCCCTTTCTCTAATTCTTCCTCTATGACACAGTCTATGACGTAAAAGGTTTTACAGGTCATCTGACAAGTCATGGATAGAACTCCTAAAAGATCCCAATTTTTCATCAAGTATGCCTAGGTTCCATGAACCCACATACGGGTCGTACTTCATCATATAAGTTGTAAACCCATTCGTAAAAACTGACAATTCAAGTTTCGTGAAGCTTACCTTCTTTCACCTTTCATACTACCCATAGATGGGGTTTTATAGTGGCTAAATTATGTCTTGAAACTGTGTAACATTTAGTAATTTTGGAATACCTCGTCGTATATAGATGATTTTTTAGTGTGAAAATATGATTTGGAAAGATAATTCATATATACAATTTTTTTGTTTATGTGAAATTCTGAATCTACTTCTACGGTACTGCAAAAGGGATAAAATATAGTGAAAGTTTTGGCTAGTTTTTCTATTCTTCGAAGCCTTCTATTTACTGTTATTAGTATTTCAAGCATATCTTGATATGTGAGCTGTATGTTGTGATGGTTATTAGTTCCTTGAAACTCCAAGACATTTATCTACAATTCTTATGTTCATGTTGTGATCTACTTTTGTGGTTATGGATTTGAAACAGTTGATACAATTTAAGACAAGTCTTGTCCAGATTCTTGACTTAGAAATCCTTTGTGTGCGCCTGTTAGTTTTCCAATAATAAATACTTGTAAATATGGTATTTTTCAGTAATTCTTGATTGTTTGCAACCTAAATACATATACCTACACTTTTTATATAGACTGAAAAGCCTAGTTTTTTTCACTTACCAATTCAAAATCTAGTTACGATACAAGGAAGTAAAGCTGACCATAAAAGTGTGATTTGCATAAATAAGGCTCTGTTTTGGTATCTATCTTGTTAGTTTTTACTTGTTGAAAGTGCTGAATATTAAATGAGCATTTGAATTGAGTATTAAGGTACTTATGATCTTATACAATCTTAAGGGAATTGTTGAAGAAACTGATCCCGTGTTGATCCACGACTTGAACTCAGCAGGGTCATCGTGTGCTAAAAGGTCAAGGTTCGTGTAAAAACTAGTTCTTCTGCTTTTGTTACCTGCTGGTAAATTTTAATGTTATCTTCGTATCTTAGCTATGTTCTTGTCATTTTACCTGGTTGTGTTGATATGTTTTAAGGCTTGCAAGGAATTAGCTTAATTTGCCCATTTATACGGATTGCTTGTTCACCTGACATCCTTGTGGACTTTGTCCTACTTGTGACTGTGACTTTTTCACTATTGAATGCCTTTTGTTTTTTTCAACTACCATATTGACTTTAGATTTTTCGTTTGTCCTAAGTATGGAAGTGATCCATTTTAAGAAGAAACTAGAAAGCCACTCTTATTATGGTTCTTGGTTCTCTTGATTGTTGGGTCTTAGCCCTTCATGATAGAGGCCTCGGCCCTTCTTGATACTTAATTATGTTTGGTGTGAAGGCATGACATACATATTGGGCGAACCTTTTATATGAATGTCATGTAAAAATGCTTCTAGGAACTCTTAACACTTAGACCTTTGAACATCATAGTTGATACTATTGATTTATTTGTTCACCTGGTCTACTTATTATATTGCAATTGTGTTGCGCTTGCCTTAAGAAAGGTAAATTGAGGAACCTAAAGGTTCCAGCTTATTTCTCTTAACCCACCAAGCTTCATACTTAGCGATAGTTGTTTCTATCATAGGGAATACCGGAGATGATGCTTGAGGACGGGCATTGAAGATAAATTTTGGGAGCTATGTAGAAGATCACATTGCATCTAGACACACACACACACAGACACACACACACACAGACACACACAAACACACACACACAGATATATATATATATATATATATATATATATATATATTGTAGTAGTTTTGGGACATGTACATGATTCTCCTATTGCATATGTATATGTTAATTTGGAAGGCTAGTCTAAATTATGAAACCTTGGTTTGTAACTTAATGTTTTGGCTTGTTTAGTTAGTTGGAGTCGACAAGCTTGTTTTTATATTAAATTGCTAGTTATCTAATTGTATAAAATAGAAACTAGTATGTTTGATGTCTTTGTATTTTAACATTGGTAATAATTTATAGCGTGTCCTACAATAGTGTGGGTAATGTATAAAAATCTTGCAAGATATTGGTTTAATTTACTTTGAAAGATGCTTATGCCATAAACTAGAACCCAAAATCAAATGAACTACCTCTATGACAAAATCCCATGTGCCATAAATTGGAACTTGAAATCAAATGAACTACCTCTAGGACAAAATCTCATACCTGCAACTATTTTGGATTCATTATTAAATTATGATTAATATATTGTGTATTAAACTCTTAATATTTTAGCAAGTATTATGTAAACCCAGATCGTACAAAAGTGGCATCCTCCTACGAGGGTTGCTACAAGTGTTGGTATTAGAGCTTAGGCTTGTGATCTTGGACTTTTGATGTGAATTACTTGTATACTTGTCTACTTTGTAAAAGGGTCTAAGCTATGTTATTTGTTTATTTACATGATTAATATTATTTTAGTGCTTGTAGGGTGCAATTGCATTATACGTATGTCCCTAAAGTGATCTTCCCTTTTGAAGGAATTAAATTATGGAATCTTCATCTAATAGACCTATGGAAGCAACACAGGAAGAATCAAGCAACTCTAATTCCCAAGCTCCTGCACTAGAAGGGGCTAGCGAACATCTCTCGGATCCATACAAACCCCACACTAGTGGGTCTGAAGTGGGAAATTAATAGGGTGTAAGACCTATCCCGCATCCTCATATGAGCTATAGTACTCAGGTTATGAATCTTGCTTTCTAACAGATGGTTGAATTCTTTCACCATATGGTTGAAGCGATGCACCGTCATAATGGGATAAACTTTGAGAAAATAAGGAAAATGAGTGGAGTAGAATTTGAAGATACTGTTGATACCGTTGATGTTAAGCAGTGGCTGGAACTGTAGAGAGGGTGTTTGAGCAATTGGAGAGTTCAGATTTTTCCAAATTTAAGTATGCTACCTCACTATTACAAAAGGATACATATGATTGGTGGGTAAGTATTCCAAATGCCAAGGTAAAACCTCCAGTTCTTACTTGGGATGATTTTGTTAATGAGTTTCGCATGAAGTATGTTCCACTTGCCTACTGTGATGCTAAGAAAAAAGAGTTTTTAAGTCTGAGGCACTGGGGCATGTCTATTGCTGAATATCAACATAAGTTCCTAAGGCTTTCTTGTTATACTGGAGATATTATTAAAGAGGAGAAAGGTAAGCGCAGGAGATTTGAAGACGGTCTAAATGATTCCATCAGAAAGAATGTAGCAATCTTTAACATGAGAACTTCTGTGAATCAGTTTCGGCTGCTCTTACCTGGGGCAAGACTTGATAAGGAAGAAGCTAGTAGACATGAAAATAAACTTCGAAAGCCCAGATCAGATTTTGGAGGTCCATACAAAAGGGGAGAGGTTTGATGATTCTAAGACTACTGGTATTAACAAGTCATCTCAACCTAAGCAAAGCAGATCAAACTTTTCTACAGGTAGCACTCTAAATAATGGCCAAGGCAGGACTCGTGTTCCTATGTGAACAATGTGGGAAGAACCATTATGGTGTTTACAGGAGAGCTTATGGTGCATTTTTTAACAGTGGCAGATTTGATCATAAAATGAAGGATTGTTCTAAGCAAGTTCCTTCATTGCGCACTAAAAGCTCAGTTCAAAAGCCATCTATTAATCCTCCTCAAATTAATAAAGGTGCAAGACAAAAAAAACATTCAAGCGGCAGGAGTAAGTGAAGCAAATCAACCTAGTAGGCTAAGGGCTATTGCAAGAGCTTATGCTATGAAACATAGGGATGAACAAGATGGCCAAGATATCGTTGTTGGTAAATTTCACTTATTTGTCTTTTGTGTCTTTATATTGTTTGATCCTGGTTTTACACATTCTTATATTTGTTCATCTCTTATTCTACCTGCGAAGGCTTAACTATAATATGCTAGTTGAAAGTCCCATGGGCTACCAAGTTGTTTGTAATCAAATTTACCGAGCTTGTCCCTTCATGATTGAAGACCAATCCAGCTGATTTAATTGAAATGCCCTTTCAAGATTTTGATGTTATTATTTGGATGGATTGGTTTTATAAATATCATGCAGTACTGGATTGTAGATCAAAGCATGTGACTTTTAAGGACCCTGTATTTTCGCATATCATTGTACATGGTGAAAGATCATTGACATCTAGTATTATTTCTATGGCCTTCGCAATAAAGATAATTCGACAAGGTTATGATATGTATCTTGCTCACATAGTTGATACACAAATGGAGAGCCCTAGTTTTAAAGATATACCTACCATGTGTGATTTTCTAAAAGTCATCCCAGCAAATCTTCTTAGGTTACCCCTGAAAAAGGAAGTTAAATTTCCAATCGAGCTTACTCCCGGGTCTACTCCTATTTCTATTACTCCATATAGGATGGCTCCAGTAGAACTAAAGGAGTTGAAAACTCAGTTAGAAGAACTTCTCGAGAAGGGTTTTATCCATCCCAGTGTTTCTCCCTGGGGAGCCATGTTTTATTTGTAAAGAAGAATGATGAAACTCTTAGGTAGTATATTGACTACAAACAACTAAACAAAATAACAGTCAAGAATAGATATTCACTGCCAAGGATTGATAATTTATTTGATCAGTTGAAGGGTGCTAATTTATTCTCAAAGATCGATTTGAGGTCTTGGTAACATCAACCACACGTTAGAGAGAAAGATATTCCTCAAATGGCTTTTAGAACTCGGTATGGTCATTATGAATTTTTAGTGATGCCATTCGGATTGACTAATTTTCCTGCGATATTCATGGATCTATAAAAATATATAAGCCATACCTGGATCAATTTGTGGTATGTTTTTATAGATGATATTTAGTGTATTCCAAGCATAATGAAAATCATGATAAGCATCTTTGAATTACTTTACAAATTTTGAAAGAGAAAGAACTTTATGCTAAACTTTCCAAGTGTGAATTTTGGCTAAATGAAGTGAATTTTCTGGGACACATCGTGTCAGCCAAAGGTGTAAAGGTGGATCATAGTAAAATCCAAGAAATTGTTGAATGGAAACATCCTAAAAGTCCAACGGAAGCAAGAAGCTTCTTGGGCTTGGCTATATACTATAAGAGGTTTGTGAAAAACTTCTCCATTATAGCCTCCCCTTTGACCAAACTCTAGAAGAAAAAGGAAAAGTTTACTTGGGACGATAAATGTCAAGAGATCTTTGAAACTCTTAAATCCTTCTTGACACAAGCTCCTATACTTACTCTACCAATGGAGCGGAATGAATATTTGATATATAACTTATGCATCTCGTCGTGATCTAGAGTGTGTTCTGATGCAGGAAGGGAAAGTTATTTCTTATACCTCTCAAAAATTAAAATCACATGAATTGAATTATCCTACTTATGATCTGGAACTCACTTATAGTTTTTGCCTTAAAGATATGGAGACATACTCTTTATGAAGAAAAATATTATATATTCATTGGTCACGAAAGCTTAAAATACTTGGGTACACAAAAAGATCTGAACCTAAGGAAACGTAGATGGCTAGAGCTTATTAAGGATTATGATTACACGATCGATTATCATCCAGGAAAAGATAATGTGGTTGTCAATACTTTAACTCGAAAGTCCTTTGTAAGCCTATCCATGAGTCCATTGCCTTTGCTTCTTGAGTTAACATCCATGAATGTTCATATTGCACTTAATTCATATGGCTCGATAAATTCCTAACTGCAAGTTAAACCCGTATTGCTTGAATAGGTTAGAGAAGCATAAACGTTAGATGAGAAACTCATGAAACTGACCAAAAAGGTTCAAGATGGAGAAAAACATGATTTTTCATTAACAGAGGATGTCATCTTGTCTTATCAAAATAGGTTATGTGTCCCTAATGATGAAAGATTGAAAAGAGAAATCTTGAATGAAGCACATACTTCATCTTATGCTATGCATCTTGGAGGTATGAAAATATACTGAACCCTTAAAGAACACTACTGGTGGAATGCTATGAAGAAAGATATTGTAGAGTACATTTCAAAATTTTTAGGTTGTCAACAAGTAAAAGTAGAGCACCAAGTCCCAGTTGGGCTACTCCAACCCTTGTCGATGCCAGAACGGAAATGGGAGAGAATAACAATGGACTGTGTTTCTGGAATTCCTCGCACTCAAAAGAATCATGATGAAATATGGGTGATAGTGGATAGATTAGAGAAGAGTGCTCACTTCTTAGAAATCACGATCGATTATTCACTTGAGAGGTTAGCAGAATTATACATTAATAAGATTGTAAGGCTACATGGAATCCCTATCTCTATCATCTCTGACTGAGACCCGAGGTTTACATCTAGATTTTCCTCTAGCTTACAAGAAGCCTTGGATACTAAGTTGAATTTTAGCACCTCATTTCATCCTCAGATATACGATCAGTCAGAAAGAGTGATACAAATGTTGGAGGATATGCTTCAAGCATACACCATGAAGTTGAGGGTAGTTAGGAAAACATTTGGCTTTAGTAGAATTTGCTTACAATAATAGCTATCAAACGAATATTGGAATGCCTCCTTGTGAAGCCTTATAGGGAAAAAATGTTGGACCCCTTTTTGTTGGAGTGAAGTTGGTGAAAGAAAAGTTATTGGTCCTGAAATTGTGCAGCAAACAGAAGATAAGGTAAAAGTGATCAAGGATCGTCTGAAGATCACTTTGGATATACAAAAATCACATGCTTATCTTAAAAGGCATGATATCGAGTATAAATTTGGTGATAAGGTGTTCTTAACGGTATCTCATGGAAGAAGATTATGAGATTTGGCCAAAAGGGAAAACTTAGTCCCTGATTTATTGGACCTTATGAGATACTTGAAAGAGTGGGACCAGTTGAATATAAATTAGTGTGACCACTTGGGTTGTACAAGATCTACAATGTCTTCCACATGTCAATGCTCGGAAGATACCATTCTGACCCTTTTTATGTCCTACCAGTTAAATCTATTGAGGTTAATCAAGACTTGGCGTATGATGAAGAACCGATGCTTATTCAAGCATGGGAAATAAAACAACTTAGAAGCAATAAAATTCCTTTAGTGAAGGTACTTTGGAGAAACCACTCTAGAAAAGAAGCCACCTAGGAGAGAGAAAAAGATATGAGGACCCAATATCCCCACTTGTTCTAGGACTAGCATTAGGTAAATTTCGAGACAAAATTTCTTAGTGGGGAGAGAGTTTTAATGCCCTTATTATTAAATTATGTATTCACTTTCAAAAAGGCATTCCATTGAGATAAAATCAACCCTACTTCACAAATCTTTGACTCAAATTTGTGTCGCTAGAAGAATTGGTTTTCTTGAATCGTCAAAAAAGAAAGAGGGAGGGATTTGTCTTAGAATCATTTGTTTACTTTTATGAAATTATACATATTATACACCTTACTAATAGAGGAGGGGAAACAAATAAGAAATGACAATAAAGAAGTTTGGGCAGCCACCTTTTATTTTGGGCAGCCTCCTTAGTTACTTTTAGTATAACATATAGTTCCCCCTTCAGTAAGTTGGTCCCAAGACTTATAGAGACCTTATAAACTCACTCGTAACTATATATGTTACAAAAATGATGAAAATAATAAGTTCCTTTGAGCAAAAATCAAGAAACCCCTACCCTTTGGTAAGTGGTTAAATTCTGTCTTGAAACGTTTAGTAATTATGAAATACCTCATTGACTATAGCTGAGTTTTTAGTGTGTGAATATGCTTTAGAAATCCAATTCACATATCTACAAATTTTATGTTTATATGAAATTCTGAATCTTCTTCTATGGTACTGAAAAGGGGAATGAAACATAATGAAAGTTCTATCCAGTGTTTTTGTCTTAGAAGCCTTCTATGTACTATTGTTAGTATTTTAAGCATATCTTGATGTGTGAGCTCTATGTTGTGATGTTTATTAGTTCCTTATAACCCCACTACATTTATCTACAACTCTTACGTTCATGTTATGATCTAATTTTGTGGATATGGATTTGAAATAGTGGATACAATTTAGGACAAGTCCTAACAAGATTATTGACTTAGAAATACTTTGTGTGCGCCTGTTAGTGTTTCGATTATAAATTCTTGTAAAAAAGGTATTTTGCAGTGATTCGTGATTTTTTGGCCACCTAAATGCAGATACTTACATCTTTTATGTAGACTTAAATCCTAGTTTTTTCATTTACCAATTTATAATCTAGTTACGATGTAAGGCAGTAAACTATCCAGAAGAGTATGATTTGCAGAAATGGGGCTCTGTTTTGGCATCCATTTTGTTGAAAGTGTTGAATATTAAATGAGAATTTGAATTGAGTATTAAGTTACTTACGCTCTTGTACAATTGTAAGGGAAATGTTGAAGAAACTGATGTTGTGTTGATCCACGACTTGAACTCTGTAGGATTATCATATGCTAAAAGGTTAAGGGTCGTGTAAAAACTTGGTCTTGTGCTTTTGTTACCTACTGGTACATTTGAATGTTATCTTGGTATCTCCAATATGTTCTTGTCATTTACCTGGTTGTGTTGATATCTTTTGACACGTGCAAGGAACTCGCTAAATTCGCCCATTTGTATGGATTGCTTGATCACCTAGCATCCTTATGAACTTTATCCTTCTTGTGGTTGTGACTTTGTCACTATTGACATGCCTCTTGTTCGGATAAATTTCCATCTTAACAAAGGATTTTTGGTTCGTCCTAAGTATGAAACGATCTATTTTAAGGAAAAACTAGAAAGACACTCTTAATATAGTTCTTGGTTCTCTTAATTATTGGGTTTCATACCTTCATGATATAGGGCCTCGTCACTTCTTGATACTTGATTATGTTTGGTGTGAAGGCATGGCATACATATTGGGAAAACTAGTAATTTGAATGTCTTGTAAAAATGCTTCCAGGAACTCTTGACACTTAGACATATAAACATCCTACTTGATACTATTGATTAATTTGTTCACCTGATCTACTTATTATATTACAATTGTGTTGCGCTTGACTTAAGAAAGGTAAATTGAGGAATTTAAAGGTTCCAAATTGTATCTCTTACACCACTAAGCCTCATTCTTAGCAATAGTTGTTTCTATCATAGGGAATACCCAAGATGACTCTTGAGGACGGCCATTGAAGACAAATTTTGGGAGTTATGCACAAGATCACATTTGCATCTGAAAATATATATTGTAGTAGTTTTGGTACTGTACATGATTCTCATGTTGCTTAAGTATATGTAAATTTGGAAGGCTAGTGTAAATTATGAAACTATGGTTTTTAACTTAATGTTTTGGCTTATTAAGTTAGTTGGAGCTAACGAGCTTGTTTTTATATTAAATTACTAGTTATCTTGAGGTGATTGTATAAAACAGAAACTAGTAAGTTTTATGTCTTTGTATTTTAACATTGGTAATAATTTATAGTGTGTACTACAATAGTGTGGGTAATGTACAAAAATCTTGCAAGATATTGGTTTAAATTATTTTGAAAGGTGCTTACGCCATAAATTGGAACCCAAAATCAAATGAACTATCTCTAGGAAAATCCCATGCCTACAACTATTTTGGAGTCATTATGATTAATATACTGCATATTAAACTCTTAATGTTTTAGCTGGTATTATGTAAGCACAGATCATACAGAAGTGGAATCCTTACATGAGGGTTGCTACATCACATCTTGCAAAGGAACGATAGAGCTTGGATCACCTATGAACTTTCTTAACATCGATACATAAATAATTAGATGAATCAAATGCATTTCATTTGGTAGGTCCAACCCATATACCACCTTTTGCACTCTTCTAACCACTTTGTAAGGACATACATACCTAGGGCTTAACTTCCCCTTTTTACCATACCAGATCACACCTTTCATAGGAGAAACTTTTAAATAGACCCAATCACCAATTTGGAACTCAAGATCCCTCCTCTTAACATTTAAGTACGACCTTTGCTAGCTTTGAGCCATTTTCAACTTCTCCCTTATAACTTTAATTTTCTCCATAGCATTGATGAATAAGTCTTGTCCAATCAAGGCCATCTCATCGACTTCAAACTACTCAATAAGTGATCTACATTGTTTACCACACAATGCTTAATGGTGCCATTACAATCATTTATGGAAGCTATTATTGTAGGAAAACTCAATAAAGGGAAACTGTTCACCCCAACTTCACTTAAACTCCAACACACAAGATCTCAACATGTCTTCCAATGTCTAAATAGTACTCTCGGTTTGCCTGTCAGTGTGCGGATAAAAAGTGGTACTCAACTTTACCTTTGTACCAAGTCCCTATTGGAAAGATTTCCGAAAAATGAGAGGTGAATTGCACACCATAATTTGATATGATGGACAATGAAACCCTATACAAACTCAGTGAGCATAATCTTTAGTACTGAATGTCGCTTAAATTGGTAGGAAGCAAGCTAACATTGTCATACGATCCACGATCACCCATATGGAGTCAAAGTGCTTCTTGGTCTTTTGAAATCCCACTAAAAAATCCATGTTGACTTCTTCCCACTTCCACCAATAGATCTCCCTCAAGTCCCTATACATATTTGAAATGTCGAGGTCAATAGAGTAAGAGGAGTTATGAGCTTCTTGCAATATCGATTTCCTCAACTCACTATCATTTGGCGCACACCATCTCCATTGATATAGGAGTACACCATCTTCCCCTTGTGAGAAAACTTCTATCTTTCTTATTTAACAAGGGCTTGAAATTCCACTAAGGTGGGATTAGGATCTTGCTTAGACTTGACATCCTCAATCAAGGAAGACTTGGACCCATTAAGAACCATTATATCACTACCTTCAAACTCATTTAAATTTACACCCAATCTAATGAATCTATGGGCTTCTTTGGCCAACTCCCTATTTTTTCATCTTCTAAGTGAGACATACTACCCATAGAGACTCTACTAAAGGTATCGGCTACCACATTGGTTTCACCCGGGTGATATTTCATACTCATGTTGTAATCCTTAAGAAGCTCTAACCATCTTTGTTGTCTCAAGTTTAGATCCTTTTGGGTGAACACATGTTGTAGGCTCTTATGGTCAGTGAAGACATCCACATGAACCCTATATAACTAATGATGCCAAATTTTCAAGGCAAACACTGCAGCCGCAAGCTCAAGATCATGAGTCGGATAGTTCTTCTCAAGTTTAGATCCTTTTGGGTGAACACATGTTGTAGGCTCTTATGGTCAGTGAAGACATCCACATGAACCCTATATAACTAATGATGCCAAATTTTCAAGGCAAACACTGCAGCCGCAAGCTCAAGATCATGAGTCGAATAGTTCTTCTCATGTACTTTCAATTGCCTTGAGGCATAGGCAATCACCTTACTATGTTACATTAGCATGCACCACAACCCAATCCTTGATGTATCACAATAAACAACAAACCCATCATTTCCTTCCAGCAAGGTCAAGATTGGAGCTGAGGTTAGTCGATCCTTAAAAGTTTGGAAACTCTTCTCACACACATCTGTCCACACAAACCTCACTTTCTTTTGAGTCAACTTGGTTAGTTGGGGTGATGTAGGAGAAAAACCTTCCAAAAACCTCCTATAGTACCCAACTAGGCTCAAGAAACTCCTTATGACCATAGGATTCAATGGCCTTGGCCAATTTCTCACCGCTTCCATTTTCTTAGTATCAACCTTAATACTATCACTTGATACAACATGCCCAAGGAAGGCAACCTCACTTAGATAAAAGCCACTCTTATCAAACTTTGCGAAAAGCCTTTGCTCCCTCAAGATTTGCAACACCACCCTCAAGTGTCATATCTGCTCTTCCTTACGTCGGGAGTAAATTAAAATGTCATCAATGAACACCACTAGGAATATGTTAAGGTAGGGCTTGAATATTCTATACATAAGGTCCATGAATATAGCCTGTACATTAGTGAGACCAAAAGATATTACTACAAATTCAAAATGACCATACCTAGTCTAAAATGTCATCTTAGGAATATCACTCTCCCTCACCCTTAGTTGGTGGTACCCGGATCTCAAGTCGACTTGTGGACTAATTTCATGAATTCCAAGAAGACCCAAAATTCTTTTCAACTGATTTCATGAATTCTAGTCTACTTTAAATGTGATTTTATCAAATTCAATTGATGTATGGGTTGTACTTTACCTGTGATTTTAATTTACTTTGATCACTATTATGATGATTTACATTGAGATATGAAGTTTTGAACATGCATGTCCCCTTTAAAGTTGATTTATGCATGGGTGATTTGTATTATGATTTAGATGTTGATTTAATTATAGATTTACTCAATTTCATATTATGATGTTGATTTTAACTTGAATCTATGTTACTCATGTTATTCTCACATCATGCTTTTGCATTTGCATTCATGGGCATTGGTTTATATGAAAATTATGAAATGAGTTAAGCCCAATTATGTTTTATGAAATGATTATGATATGATTTTGATAAGATATTGGTTATGGCAAGAATGTAATCACATACATGTCTTATGATTATGGCTCTTTGAGAATCTTGGGTACTTGCACCATCATGTATATGTGAATGAGCTATTATTTGCATGAGTATCATGACTTATGATTTGGCATTTGAGCCTAAATGTGCATTTAACGATTTTGAGATGAATTACGATTTGAAATGAACATTGTGTCTCTTGAAGGAATGTATGTGTATAAGTATTCTCATGGGATGTCGACGTAGCACCGATGGATTGGAGGCGTCAGGTCTATCCCCAAGAGACCTCTCCCTTTCCTCGAACTATGTGCCTAGAATATGTTATGAGAATCCTATCTGAAATTGGATGTGTTCCGTAAGGAAGGTTGCTTCATACGAAATGGGATATGTTCCCGTAAGGTGAAGTACTATTATGATATGATATGAAAAATCCTTACCGAAATGGGATATGTTCCCGTAAGGGGGTTGCTTCATACGAAATAGGATATGTTCCCGTAAGGTAAAGTATGGATTACCTTTGGCAAGTAGACCACCTCTGTATCGGTGAGGAGTATTCATCGGGATTCCAAGTTATAGCTCGCTTAGTCTTACTAATGTCGGTTGAGGTCACATCCCCATTATATATGAGCATCATCTCATTCATGCATCATAAATTTCATGGCATCTTGTATATCTCTTCCTTGGATATATGATTCTTTCTATATTATGTGCCTTGTTATCTAACATTGAAATGCAGGTTGATAAATCATATGCATTGCATGCCTGCATACTTAGTATATTCAAATGTACTAACGCATACTCTATGCCTACATGATTTTACCATGTAGGGACCGTGTGTTACGATCATCCATCACTTGACAGGTAGCTCAAATTCAGAGAGTTAATATTATGGTGAGTCCTATCTTCCAAAGACAAACCACCTTATTTCTACCTATGTTGTTTTTTGTTTATCTTCTTAATTAAGGGTGAGCCCGGGACATGTATTACTCCCCGTCCCGTCTAATGACTAGAGGCATTGTTGGACATCTTGTAGACCCTCGTAGATTCTATATGTTATGTGTTGTATTTGAAACTTATTAATTTGGTTATCTATTGGATATGGCTATCATGGATTGATTATGGGAATTATGATATGTATGTATGTTTGATGTGTAAATGTGGAAGATCCTAAGCCCCGTATTGCCTCCATAGAGAGAGTCATACATGCCCGCCCCTTAGTTCTTATGTGCTATGTGTTATATGAATCCATGTAAATCCATTTTCCTTCGATATCACCATAGCGTGAATCCTATTTTTCCATCCCTTAGAACTATGTGTTTATTATTTGAATGTGCTTCCGAATCGATGATGTGGATTTGGATACTTTAAAGCTTGTTTGGGGACTCTCGGGTTCCCATTCGTCGTGTCACTTCTAGGCCCTAGATCCGGGTCATGACAGGCGGGAACTCTAGAATGCATTTGACCCCCTCAATTCTTTTAGTTAAAATTATCCAGAAAGAAGTGGGACCTTCATTTTACCATAACATGTTTCGTTGGAAATTTTGACTACACCATTGGTCTGGAACGTCGAAGTCAGTATGGTTACATAGTTGGTTTGCATAAAAGGAACATCGAATAGGCCCAAAACACCTCGGAGAAGTTTTAGATTTGGCTGGTGCAACTGTAGAAAAATAACCCTCTACCTTTGCGGAGGCTTTGGCGTGTTAGCAGAAGGTAATGGGAGAAAATATCCGTGTTCACGGAGGCTTTAAGGAGGTGGCCTTATATAAATGATGTGCTGCCAAAATAAAATATTTTTTATGCTTAAAACTTAGGATTTTGCATATTCTCAATGTGACTTTAGTTTTTTTTCTGTGTTATTGTGTGTATGTTTGCAAGATTACAGGTTGGCCAATAATTTTGGGGAAAGTTAAAAAGTTGCTGCAGATTTGTTGTTATACGAGACACCTCATGGGCCATAGACCATTCTACGAGCCGTAAGGTGGGTTTGTGAGGAATTCCAGTGAGGTGCCAAGTTTCTAAAGTTACTTCTACGAACATGCAGACGAGCCGCAAATAAATGTACGAGTCATAGAAGAGGTTTCGTGCTCTGAGGGTTAGAGAATAAGGCATTTCTGAAGTTCATCAGACAAAACCCCCTTTATGGGTCGTAAACCATTTTACAAGTCGTAAAGGGGTGTCATAAAGGAGAAGTCCAATTTTCTAGCAACAATGTACGAGACCCCAATTACGAGCCGTGAACTTCAATACGCCCCCGTAAAGTGTTGTCGAGAGTGTGCTGACTAGTTCTCCTAAATTGTTTAGGAATTGAATTTTAATTATTATAAATAGGTCTTTTGGTTATTCTTTAGAAGTTCTCACCAGTTCACGTAAGTTTAGCTTAGTTTTAGGTTAGTGCTTAGAGAACTCAATATTCTTAGAGAAAAAATTGTGTGAGAGTCTTTGAAAACACTTGTGGTTTAATTGAATTTTCAAGCTTGTGATTTTCATTGACATTGGATTTGCTTGTTCTTAATTCATTTGTGTAAGTGTTTAATTATGTCTTCTAAATTCATAATCTCTTCATCTACACAAAACATGAGTAGCTAAATCCACAACTAGGGTTGGGGAACCATGAAGAACTCACAAAGTAAAATCGGATAATTCACGATTCTTGGAAGGTGTATATGCATGTATTAATTAACTCTCTTCGTTTTGCATGTTTTCCGATGGTGGCCAATATTAGAACTCGCCTAGTGTTACTGACGGGACCAAGGTAGTAATGAATAGGAAAAGAGATTAATTAACAAGATTCAATTGATATGTTCTCGTCTAATCAACTAAACTGGGCCAAGGGGAGGTTGTACTAGGACTTATTGGTAATGGTTAGTAATGCACATTATGAAGATGGGCCAAGTCGCATAGTGAAATTTGCCTCTCACCTTTGACCAGAGGGCTTGGTGAAGTTAAATTATCGTCCTACATGCTATACTCTAGACAAGAATTAGGTTATCCAGTGATACTGCGTTGGGGAATCATGGGGAACACAATACGCTAGTTGCTCTTCTTTATTGATACTTTTCTCGTGATAGTTAGTTAATTTTTCTCATTAATTTTTGCAAAACCCTCGCTTTGTGGAATTGAGTTGATTAACTACATGTTGATGAATTTGTCTTGAGTCTACGTATTCCCTGTGGGTTCGACCTTAACCTTGGTTAGGTTCTATTTCTTGATAGCGACCATTTTATCCTCTAAAAAGGAGGAGTAAATTGCGCGACATCAATAAAGACTCATTTTTGCAAAGTATGGAAATAACAACTTAAATCAGTCATAAATTGAGGAATATATATACAAATTATGTGATTCAAAAGTCTAAATTGTATGAAATTTTGTAAGGAACGTTGTGGGGACATTGGATTTCAATTTTGGTACATATTTCAAGGTAAAAATCATTGTTCTTTCTGTATATGCTATCGTAAATTGCCGAAAACTTTGTGTTATGATATCCGATCATTTCTTATCAAAATTAAGTAAAATTTGGGTCCAAACTATACAACTTTTTGAGACCTACGTCGTGGTATACTTGGATTCTGTTAATTTGATTGTATTTTTGAGTAATCTTACTGGAAAGTTGTTGTAGTATATGTTTTCGATAAGAAATGTCATGTGATTTTTGGGATATTTCTTATTCTTTTGAGCCTCATTTTGAGCCCAATCTTTGGATACAGGCTCGGAGTGATGTAATGATCATTTTACAAGAGTTGGTTTTGTATTTCAAGCGTGGACCCTATTTTTCCCTATTTTAGTCGCAATTAACGTATCTTCCCCTGTTTATTAAGATATTATATCCAAAATGGATGTATTTATGTTGTGATTCATGTTTTAATAGCTGAGCAACATTTGTACATGATCAAGAAGGGAAAAGCTCGCGTGCGTTGAACTGAAGTGCGTGGATTCGCCTTCAAGTGGGCTAGGCTTCCTTATCCTTTAGATTGAGAAAAAAGTATATGTTGAATGTATATCTATTACTTAGAATCCTTGAGTAAAGCCTGCATATGTGAGTTGAGACTCTGATTTTGCGTGAGCATGGTAGTGGCTACATTCATCATAACAGTTGATGGTGGAGCTAGTTTGGGCTATAAAGGACTTATTACAAACTAGATACACACCTGTACTACTTCTATGGATACCTATATCTGTTTGTTACTTATATACCTAATTGGGGTGTCTAGTACTGGGAAAATAAGCTATACTCTGGGAAATGGATCACATGTTGTACTCCAGGTAATACGTAGAAATTATGTGAGTGATTTTGCCGATATATTGAACTCTTGGCTATCGGATGACGAGATTGTGGTTCTACTTATGCAATTTATGTTATACCCTGTGTTTGAGTGGGTTTGGTTTTTATGTAGGATATTTCTACGGTTGTCAGCTAAGCTATCAGCCACTATATCCTGGGGACCTGTTAAACTTACTAGCCAGCTTGTATATTGTTGTCCTGGTTATTTATTATGCTTATTGATTGGGTTGTTACTGTTGTTATGAAAACTTGGGATATTGCTAGTTATCTGCTTTCCGCAGGCCTTAGCCTAGGCTTAACTCAGAGCTGCCCCAGTTATGCATTGTTCAGGCCCCACAATGTTACAGAGACACACAGTTTGACTTGACAAGTACATATCCAGCGAGACCAACTGAGTAGTGGACTATTTTTATTACTTAGGGCCTAGCGGTTATTCCTACGACTAGAGTCTCTGATGGCCACGTCCGTGTGTCTAAGACCTTCGTGATACTCTTTGAGACCAAGTCTCCGGTGCCCATGCCCATATGTTTGAGTTTTGAATTATGCCTCTAAGGGCCGAGTCCCAAATGTTTGTTTTGAGATTCGTGGTTTTGTTGCTTATTCCTGGGACTCTCATGACCCAATTAATTATTCTTGGGGTGGAACCTCAATTGATTGTCAGACCATTGGCCTTGGCTGACTTATGGTTTTCCCCCCGGTCTAAGGCCAATCTAGGGAAGGGGGTGCGTTACCTCGGGTGATAGTTAGGGATGTGGGACCCCATGTGATATTGTATCCTATACCGATTGTGATCTTGTACTATCTGTTACTAGTTCCTATATCCTTACACTTATACAGACCCTAATTGTGCATGGATGTACCTTCTAGGCTTATGGAGGCCCAGTTGACGTACAGACATAGACACTAGGGCCTTATACCTATGTACAACACTATACCTCGACCGTGTGATAGTTGTGATGTTGTTCGGTTCAGGTTGGTTAGTTGGTTCAGTGGTTTACTGCTTAGTCCTACTCAGTTGGGTTCTCCTAGGGCCGCAAACATAGTTGACATAGGTTCCTCCGTTTCTATCAACCGGTAATACTGCACACTGCCTGGTTCGTTTAGTTGCGTCTCCAAGGGTTATACAGAGATGCTACTTTTGGCCTAGGTCCAGATTACCAACATTACAGCTTTTTACTACAGTTGGCCAGTCTATATTTACTACATTTCACTCAGTCGGCTAATGATGTCTCATGGGTACCTTCCACCGGTATTCAACCCTACTTTTTTGCATCTATTCAAGGTGCAAGTTTAGGTACGAGTCGTGGCCATTGATTTAGGAGCTTGTAGGCGCTTCAAGATACTTTGGTAAGCACCAGTAGTTCGGATATTCTACAGTCTCCTTCTATTTATTTGGCCGTCTATAGTATTCAGACATCGGCCTTGTACATTATAGTTTTGGCTTGTATGTGTAAGGTGCTATTCTGATTATTTATGTATGTATATGTATGTATGTATGTACGTACATACATTTTTATTTTGAGTCTATAGTTTTGGCTTGTATGTGTAAGGTGCTTTTATTGCTTGTTGTTAGCTGTCGTTATATTGTTAGCCGCTAAGACAAGTACAACAGGTTTTGGGTTGGCTTGCCTATAGGTGGGATCTAACAGGCACCATCATGACCTGAAAGGTCCGGTCGTGACATTGAACTTGTACTAATGAGTAATGGACATGTTGATATATGGCCTTCATTATTTAAATAATTCGGTATTCGGGAAATACCTAATGGTACTAATGTCTCATACCAATCCCAACCCAAATACCACAATTCTAAAATTTTACTCCTGAATACCATACCGGATACCAAATTATCAAATACTAAACTACCAAAATTCTCAATTTAGTTTGGTTCAAGAATTTGGTTTTCTGTATTTTATGTCCAACCCTGCCTATATGGACAATAAATTAGCCATTATGATGGCTAAAAATCCGATGCAACATGGAAGAGCAAAACATATCAATATCAGCTTTCATGCTTTAAGAGACACTGAGAAGAATGGTGAAGTTAAGTTGGTACAGTGCAGCAGTGAAGAACAACAATCTGATATTCTAACTAAGGCTCTTTCCACCAATAAGTTTGAGTTTCAGTGAAAATTCTTAAGGAGGAGTATTAGGAAATTAAGATTTCTCTAGAAACTCCTAGATTGTAAATATTTTGTAATAGAAGTCTTTTGATTTTAAAAATGAGTAGTGGTTAGTGAGTCACCTACATATAGTTTGATGTGAGATATATTTTGATTATTATGTAACCATTGTTGTCGCACTTTATTTATATATAGACGTCATGTAATAAAACATGTAGAAAGAAATATAGAACAAAAATAATGTTGAGTTTTCCCTCTTTAGATTATTATAGTAATTTACAGCAGCCATTTTCTTTTGTTACAGTTAGTAGAGTTAAAATTCTTGTTTGTTTTCTTTGTAACAGGTGAAGAAAGTTATATTCAAATATCATTTTAAGTTTGTTAAGTTGGTCATAACTAACCTATGCTTTCTAGAAGACACTCTTCCTCCAAAGGAGATTTGGCTTCAGGTATTCTGGTAACAAAATCGGGTATATTTTGGAGGAGTCTTAAGTGATGGTATTATGCAAAAATTTGATGAAACGTTTGTATTGGATATAGTACTCATTCGGAGGAATTAACAAAACGCTCGATTTTAGTGAACATCAATTCTGTTGGATACATCCCAAAAGGAAAAAGTTGATACAAAGAAGGGCCATAATGATGAGCCAATGATTGATGAAGTGGATATTTCAAATGCAAGTAAAATTACATAGCAGCAAATAAAGTTCAACAAGGATCCACAACAATTCGTGCTTTAATGAAATCAACCTTAACAACTCACTCTTTCAATTTTGAAGATTTTAGATGCAGTGTTTGTCCCTCGAAAAGAAGGTAAAGACCAAAATATTGAAAATTCTAAATCTAACACACTTTCCTATACACCTCTTTTAAAAAATTCACTACAAAACCCCAATTTTGCAAACTGAATAATGAGGAAGTATACAGCAATGACATATCAAGTTGGCTTTCCATTTGCTTTATCTCTAATATAAACGCATCATATATGAGAAGGATTTCGCACACGGATCTTACAAATCACAAAACACAAGAAAAGGGAAAAGGGCCCAAAAATAAACAATTGATAGGCAGTGAATCCAGGAACAAATTTAGGCTCTACATGAAGAGGAAAACCATAATGGAAAATAGAACACGACTTCTACGATCAATCACTGGATAGATAAATACAAAAAGTTTTAACTAAGAGAAACAAATGACTAAAAAAAAATGAAAAGATCTCCACTCAGCTAGCCAAATGGCTCGGCGAGCTGTTAAACATGGCATGCCACATGTATGCTCTAGAAAGTACCATCTCAAGCTCTGAATGACTCCAATTATGAGTTGGAAGGTGCTGAAGGAACATAACCATCTCTTGGAAGTCGAGCTTCAGCAGCTTATCTGACCACTGCACAATAAGCACGACATTCAGCACAGCAAATTTTTCGAAAGAATTTCTGGTCTAGTAGTTAGAACACCTTAACAGATTTCAGTCATGCATGGGAAACAAATTTGGTATTTGAAAGAGGAAGGGGGATTGCTGCTTCTTTCAAGAAATTTATAACGCCTGCACAGGAAAATAATACTCCGGTAACAAGAAACAGATCTTTTGGGTCAGTGACTGAAAGACTACGTAACGATAACCATGATCCTTCCTTTACATGGTCAAAAGACCATGTCATATTTCAAGGGATCTGTATAAAATATAGCAATAATTCTGTCTACTGCAATTCATTACTTATTAACCAATCCATTTAGGACTCGTCAAACAAAACTTTCTTTCTACATTAGGGTAAAAGGAAGGTTTGTTTGTGTACATGTGCAAAAGAAAGGTTTGTTTGTGTATGTTAGTTGTTATGTTTTAGAAGTGCAGTCTTTATTTATTTACCGCAGTAAATTAGATTAGCTTCTTTTTTTTCAAAGAACTTTGTTACCTAGTCTTTAGGAGCTTGTTTATTTTCAGCAGATGTGTAGCTGATTTTTAGGTCCATGAAGTTAGGTCTTTTATTATATATGAGAGTCTTCTTTTGCAGTAAAAGATGTGCAGTTTTCCAGAATAGATTTTCTCTTCTTTCTTGTTCTTCGTTCTTATCTTTCATCATTCACAAGTACTCCTTTATTCTTTTCTGGGTTCTCACTCAAAATTAACAATCGGTATCTGAGCTTTTTATTCTTGAGGGACCTGTGTGTAGTAATCTGTTTCAGCGCATTCCATGGACTGAGAAACAAGCTTTTCTTCAATGGCACCACCAGCTTTCAATGGAGAAAATTATCAGATCTGGGCTGTTAAAAAGCAAACATATCTAGAAGCTTTGGATCTCTTGGAGGCTGTAGATGATGATTATGAGATTGTTCTGTGGCCGACCAATCCCACGATGGTGCAGATTAAAAACCACACGGAGAGGAAAACCATGAAATCAAAGGCAAAGGCATGCTTGTATACTGCAGTTTCATTTTCATCCACAATCTTCACTAGTGTCATGACTCTGAAATCAGCAAAAGAGATATGGGATTATCTCAAGGCTAAGTATGAAGCAGAAGAAAGAATTCGAGGGATGCAAGTGCTAAATTTGATACGAGAGTTTGAACTGCAAAGGATGAAAGAAAGTGAAACCATAAAGGAGTATTCTGACAGACTTCTTAACATAGCAAATCGCGTCAGATTGTTGGGTTTCACTATAAATGATTCAAGGATTGTCGAGAAAATCCTTGTAATAGTGCCCGAAAGATTTGAGGCTACTACTTACAACCTTAGAAAACACTACGGATTTGTCCAAGATTACGCTAGCAGAGCTCTTAAGTGCTTTTCAAGCACAAGAGCAGCGAAGTGTAATGAGACAGGAAGAAGTTGAAGGAGCCCTACTAGTCAAACGTCGAGATGATGGAAAAAACAAGAAGAAGCAGAACAAGAAGATACAAGGTCAAAATAGTGAGAATTTTACTAAAAGCAAGAAGGCTAACTATCCTCCTTGTCATCACTGTGGAAAAAAAGGTCATTCTCCTTTCAAATGTTGGAGTAGACCTGATGCAAAATGCAGCAAGTGCAATCAGCAAGGCCATGAAGCTGTAATTTGCAAAGCTAAACTTCAGCAGCCTGAAGTAGAAGCTCAAGTTGTTGATCGAGAAGAAGATCATCTCTTTGTTGCAACTTGTTTCACAAGCCTAGATTCAAGTGAAAATTGGCTACTTGACAGCGGTTGCTCTAACCACATGACGTCTGATAAGATGTTGTTCAAAGAATTGTAGAACACTGAGACAAAAAATGTTAAAATTGGAAAGGGCGAGTGTCTTGACGTGAAAGGTAAGGGCACTATAGCCATTACCAATGGCTCTACTACTAAGTTTATCACAAATATTTTGTATGTTCCGGACCTTGACCGGAACCTGCTTAGTGTTGGTCAGTTAATGGAGAATGGATTCAATTTGTTCTTCATAAACAGAACTTGTGTAACAGAAGAGTCATCAGGTGATGAAATATTCAAGGTCAAAATGGAGGGGAGGTGTTTCTCACTTAATCCTTTTGAAGAAGAGCAGAAAGCTTTTTCTTATGTCAGACAACTCTACAGAAGTTTGGCATAAAAGAATGGGTCATTTTCATCATCAGGGTATGATGTTCTTGCAAAGAAAGGAACTTGTAAATGATCTACCAAAATTGCATAATCACTGGACAGATTGTGAAGCTTGCTTATTGGAAAGATGAATAGATTGCCCTTTCCCAAGCAACTTGGAGAGCATCAAAAAGGCTTCAGCTCATTCATACAGATCTATGTGGACCTCACAGAACACCATCTTTATATTGTAGTCTTTACTACATTGCATTTATTGATGATCCAACAAGAATGACATGGATTTTTTTTCTTAAAATCCAAGTCTGAAGTAGCTGAAGTTTTTTGGAATTTAAGGTGGAAAATCAAAGTGGCTGCAAAATTCAGATTTTAAGATCTGATAATGGAAAAGAGTCCCCAGACCCCACTTGTGGGATTCCACTAGGTATGTTGTTGTATAATGGGAAAGAGTACACTTCAAATCAGTTCAAATTATTCTGCGACAAAGCTGGCATAGAACATCAATTAACTGGCCCCTATACTCCACAACAAAATGGAGTCAGTGAGGGGGAAAACAGAACCATAATAGAGATGGCTAGGTGCATGCTACATGAGAAACATCTACCAAAAAGGTTTTGGGCGGAGGCTGCCAGCACTGCTGTTTTTTTTTTTTTTTTTTTTTTTTTGCAAAATAGACTTCCTTGTAGATCTGTGAAAGATAAGATAAAACACCATATGAAGCATGGTATGGTCGTAAACCTTCATTGCAATTTCTCAGAATTTTTGGTTCACTTGTGTTTCCCTTATGTACCACAGTTTAAAAGAGATAAGCTTGATAAGAAGGCAGCTCCTGGCATCTTTACAGGCTACAGTGATGTCTCCAAAGCATACAGGGTCTATCAACCTCAAACGGAGAAAATTTAGTGAGTAGAGATGTCCGCTTCATTGAGAACCAGCATTGGAATTGGGAGAAGCCTAAAAACAATCCACCAGTGGACTCTCTATTAGATCCAAAAGATCTAATAGATGATCTTCCTTTTAGAGGTATGAGGTTGATTTCTGATATCTATCAAAGATGCAATACTGCAATTTGTGAGCCCGCAAGCTATAAGAAAGCAGAAGGGGATGACAAATGGGTCGCTGCAATGAAGGAGGAGATGATGATGATCGAAAAAAGAGCTTGTTGAGAAACCTATGGACAGAAAGATCATTGGAGTAAAATGGGTCTTTAGGACAAAGTTTAATGTTGATGGTTCCATCAACAAACACAAAGCGAGGCTTGTCGTGAACAGTTACGCCCAGATCTTTGGAGTAGACTACTCAGAAACATCAGCACCAGTTGCTCGCCTTGACACAATCAGATTGCTACTAGCCATTGCAGCAGAAAAAAGTTGGAAAGTATATCAACTTGATGTCAAGTCGGCCTTTCTCAATGGTCTTCCCCAGGATGAGATTTATGTTGAGCAACCAGATGGTTTTGTTGTCAAGGGGCAAGAAAATAAGGTTTATTTGCTAAAGAAAGCTCTCTATGGTTTAAAGCAAGTGCCAAGAGCTTGCGACGATTATTTACTAAGTTTAGGCTTCAGGAAGAGCCCATCTGAGTCTACACTTAAGTGTTCAGGGGCGGAGGGGCGGACATACTCATTATTTCTTTGTATGTTGATGATCTCTTTGTAATGGGAAGTAAAGTTTGCCTACTTGAGGACTTCAAGTTGGAAATGATAAAGGTCTTTGAAATGATGGACCTTGGACTAATGTCGTACTTTCTTGAAATGGAGATTTAACAAAATGAAGACAATGTGTTCATTTGCCAGAAAAAGTATGCTCAAGAAATCCTAAAGAAGTTTCATATGGAAGACTGCAAAGTTATGAGTACTCCAATGAACCAAAAGAAAAGTTCTCCAAAGATGATGGTGCAGAAAAGGTGGATGAAGCATATTATAGAAGTCTTATTGGCTGTTTGATGTATTTGACTGCAACCAGGCTGATATCCTGTATGCAGTGAGCCTTTTGTCTTGATTCATGCATTGTGCAAGTGATTTCCACTTGAGAGTAGCTAAAAGAATTGTCAGATACATCAAGGGAACTGTCAACTATGGTGTTAAGTCCATAAAAGTCAGAAGTTTAGACTTATCGGATTCTCCGATAGTGGTTGGGGTGGGGCACCTGATATGAAGAGTACACCAGGTTTCTGTTTCAGTCTTGGATCAGGAGTTTTCTCTTGGTATTCCAAGAAACAAGATATAGTAGCACAATCAACAGCCGAGGCAGAGTTTATCGCTGCAACAGCAGTTGTGAATCAAGCACTATGGTTGAGGAAAATTATGTGTGATCTGAATATGGAGCAAAAAGAGGGGACTGTGGTTTCTATTGATAATCAAGCTGCAATTTATATTGCTAATAATCCAGTTTTTATGCAAAAACGAAGCATTTTAACATTAAGTTGTTTTTCCCGAGAGACGTGCAGAAAGATGGAGATGTGAAGCTTCTTTATTGCAAGAGTGATGAGCAGGTTGCTGACATTTTCACCAAGTCCCTTTCCCTCAGCAACTTTGAGTTTTTCCAACAAAAGTTAGGAATCTGCAGTTCCTAAACCAAGGAGGAGTGTTAGTTGTTATGTTTTAGGAATGCAGTCTTTATTTATTTACTGCAGTAAATTAGATTAGCTTTTTTTTCAAATAACTTCTTTACCTAGTCTTTAGGAGCTTGTTTATTTTCAGCAGATGTGTTGCTGATAGGTCCGTGAAGTTAGGTCTTTTATTATATATGTGTGAGAAATATGGGGAAAAATATATTATTGAATTGCATATTTACATTGTTACATGAAGACCTATTAATACATACTACAACCTAATCCAAATCCAACTAGGAAATAGCATATTATTCCTATTCCAATTCTAAATAGAACTATGTAATCCTATTCCTATTCTAACACTCCCCCTCAAGCTGGTGCATATAAATCATAACAACCTAGCTTGTTACAGATATAATTAATGCGAGGACTAGTGAGGGACTTGGTGAAGATATCTGCAAGCTGATCACTTGACTTCACAAACTTTGTAACAATATCTTTTGAGAGTATTTTTTCTCTGACAAAGTGACAATCAATCTCAATGTGCTTGGTCCTCTCATGAAATACTGGATTTGATGCAATATGAAGGGCCGCTTAATTATCACACACAAGTTCCATTTGATCAACCTCGCCAAATTTTAACTCCCTCAAGAACTGTTTGACCCAGATAAGCTCGCAAGTTGCTGTAGCCATTGCTCGACCGAGCAACCACACTCTGTTTCTTGCTCTTCCACGACACCAAATTACCTCCTACTAATACACAATATCCGGATGTAGACCGTCTAATCAGAGGGTGATCCTGCCGAATCAGCATCTGTATATCCTGTGATATGTTCATGTCCTCGATCTTCGAAGAGTAGTCCTTTTCCAGGCACTGACTTTATATATCACAGAATACGAATAACTGCATCCCAATGACTATCACAAGGGGAAGTCATAAATTGACTTACAACACTCACAAGGAACGAAATGTCAAGTTTAGTCATTGTGAGATAATTTAACTTTCCCACTAGTCGTCTATACCTTTCAGGATTACTAAGTGGCTCCCCATGTCCTGGAAGCAGTTTAACATTCGGATACATAGGAGTGTCAATGGGTCTACATCCCATCATCCCTGTCTCCTCAAGAATGTCTAAGGCATACTTGTGTTGACAAATAACAACACCTGATCTAGACTGAGCAACCTCAATACCTAAAAAATACTTTAGTCTGCCAAGGTCTTTAATTTGGAAATGCTTAAAGAGATGTTGCTTCAAACCAGTGATACCATCTTCGTCACTACCAGTGATAACAATATCATCGACATGAACAACCAAATAAATACATAAATTTGTTGCAGAATGCCTATAAAATACAGAATGATCAGCTTTACTGCGAGTCATGCCGAACCCCTGAATTACTGTGCTGAACTTTCCAAACCAAGCTCGAGGAGACTGTTTCAGACCATAGAGTGACTTGCACAATCGGCATACAAGTCTACTAGACTCCCCCGAGCAACAAAACCAGGTGGTTGCTCCATAGACTTCTTCCGCAAGATCCCCATGTAGAAAAGCATTCTTAACGTCCAACTGATGAAGAGGCCAATGACGAATGGCAACCATAGATAGAAGAATACCGACATATGCCGTTTAGCCACAGGAGCAAACGTATCACTAAAATCGAGCCCAAATATCTGAGTATATCCTTTGGCAACAAGGCGAGCCTTAGTCGATCAACCTGACCATCCGGACCAACTTTTACTACATAAGCCCAACGGCAACCAACAGTAGATTTACCTGCATGAAGGGGGACAAGTTCCCAAGTACCACTCGTATGTAAAGCAGACATCTCATCAACCATAGCCTGCCTCCATCCCGAATGAGAAAGTGCTTCACTAGTAGTCTTAGGAATGGAAATAGAGGACAAAGATGATACAAAAGCATAATAGGATGATGTAAGACAATGATAATTCAAGAAAGTATAATGTGGGTTAGCATTTCGAATGGACCGTATACCTTTTTTAAGTGCACTCGGGTGGCTATAAGTAGGCAAGTCCGCAGTAGGTACAGGGTCTAGCGCATAAGATGAATCATTTGGAACTGGTGCTGGACGTGGACAGCGATGATAAGTCAAGAGAGGTGGAGGTTTGGTGGGTTTTGTTGGAGGTGGCATTATAATTGGAGATTCTTCAAAAGTCGGTACAGGTAGGACCTGAGGTAGAGGTAAGACCTCAGAGATATCAGGACGATCAGATGATGTATAGTAAGGCTGAGATTCAAAGAATGTGACATTAGCGGACATAAGATATCGATTAAGGTCAGGGGAATAACAACGATACCCTTTTTGGACGTGAGAGTAACCAAGAAAGACACATTTGAGACACGAGGGGCTAATTTATCTTTGGAGCTAAGTTATGAACAAGCATATGTTCCCAAAGACACAAGGAGGTATAGGATGGAGATGTGACAAAGGAAACAGTACGGAATGTGGAACCTGATTCTGAATAGAAGATGAGGGCACTCTATTAATTAAATACAGGAGGCAAGGACAACATCGCCCCAAAAACGCAGCGGAATATGCGACTCAATGAGAAGAGTGCGAGCAGTTTCAATAAAATGCCAATTCTTTCGTTTTGCTACACCATTCTGCTGAGGGGTGTATGGACAAGATGTCTGGTGAATAATTCCTTGGTGAGTCACAAACTCCTGAAATTGAGAAGATATGTATTCTAATGCATTATCACTACGAAGAGTACGAATGGAAACACCAAACTGGTTTTGTATTTCAGCAAAAAAACTTTTAAATATAGAAAATAACTCCGAACGATCTTTCATTAAGAAAACCCAAGTACATCTTAAATAGTCATCAATGAAACTAACAAAATAATGAAATCCTAAGATTAAACTGACTCGACTAGGACCCAAATATCAGAATGAACTAAAGAAAAAATAGACTCAGAATGACTCTCAGTACTACGTGAAAATGTAGCAAGAGTGTGTTTCCCAAGTTGACACGACTCACAATTTAATGAGGATAAATTAGACAAACTAGGCACCATCCTTTGCAGTTTAGATAGACTAGGATGTCCCAAACGTTTGTGAATTAGGTCTGGAGTATCTATGATGGAGCATGTTGTGAAAATATTGGAAGAGGTAAGATAGTAAAGGCTTTGTGATTGATGTCCTGTGCCAATCATCTGTCCTGTACTGTGGTCCTGTATAAGGAAAAAATCATCAAAAAAATAAATGTCACAATGTAAAACTCGCGTCAAAATTAAAAGGAGAACCAGGAACATAAAGAACAGAATCTAAGGGGACAGAAGGTAAACGTTGGGCTTTTCCAATCCCTTTAGGTTTTGTCTGGATCCCATTGGCCAAAGTAATAGCAGGAAGGGATTGGGAGTAAACAAGATCAGACAAAAGTGTTTTGTTACCAAAAATATGATCAGAAGTGCATGAGTTCATAACCCATGATCCAAGAGTACTAGACTGTGAAACACAAGCAAAAGGATTACCCCCAACAAGAACAATAGGTTGAGAAACTGATGCTGCTTGTGGAGATAGTTGCTTACTTGCTCGATATGAAGGAATTCATCATATTCAGTCTGAGCAATATGAGCATTATTGGATGATCGGTCAGGTGGAGCTACAGAAACATTAGGTTGAGCAACAGTTTGCTTATTTGCTCGATTTCGAAGGGATTCATTATATTCCTTAATAACAATAGCATCGTAACTGGGGGTTGGACCATGCAAAGTATAACATATGTCACGAGTGTGTCCAGACTTGTGACAATAACTACATTTAGAGCGAGATCTTCCAGAACGGCCTCCTCCTCGTCAGTTCTCCATAGTAGATGTCCGTTTATCAATAGTTTGAGATGCAAGAATAGATGAGTCAATGGTGGGTGATGAAACTACTTTATGACTGGGCGGCGCAGCAAGACGAAGTAAACGAGAGAACAATTCATCCATTGTAGGGATGGTAAGACTAGCTAAGATCCGGTCACGCACGGAATCATGATCAGCAGGAAGTCCAACAAGTGTAAGGACTAAAAACAATGTTTGCATGCGCTCTTGTTGTGTTGTGACGTTCGCTGTGACTGGCATCAACGTTTCAAATTCCTCCATGACTGCTTGCACTTGTCCCAAGTATGTAGACATATCGGATTCATGTTTCTATAAAGTGGTCATTCGAGATACCACATCATAAAATCGAGATATGTCATTAGTATATAAAGCACGAGCCTTTTCCCAAACTGAATAACATGTTTGGAATGGGCGAAACAAGGGCATCAACTTGGAATCAATAGAACACCATAGGAGACTACACAGTTGAGCATCAACCCTCTCCCATTGTGCTTTGGCCGTTGTAGATTCCTCAGTAGCCTTTTGCTTTTCATCTATCACATAAGCATTGGTTGTTAAGTGGTCGTGAACACCTTGACCTTTGCACCATAATTCAACCGAGGAAGCCCATGCTAAGTAGTTGGAACTACCCATTAATGGTTCTAAAGTGATCATACGATGAGAACTTCCTATTTCTGCACTTTTGGAGCCAAACATATCGATCCCAAAGGACATCTTTAAAATCAAACTTTTGTAGCCGAGAGAAACTGATCAAAAAATTTAAAAAATTGGCCTGAAAACTGCCAGGAACACCAAACAGTCACCAAAAATTGCTTGAAGTTGTCAGAACCCTAATTCCGGTGATCATATCTGGGAAAAAATTACACGGATAGCCTCGGAATGGAGAGGCGACCCTACTGGAAAAAGAATCAAAAAAAGAATCTAGCTGGAAACAGCCACACGCGCCGGCGCGTGTGGCGCGTGGAGACGCAGATCTGGAACTTCTGGCGGCGCGTGAGGGCGTGTGGACAAGAGAAACTCAGAGGAGCTTGTTGGGGTTTGCTCGCCTGAGTATTCCGCACATCGTGGTGGTGTTGGTTTTGCACAACACTCAGAAAACAAAGAAGACACGCACACCAGCTGACTGACGGTTACTGACTGACTGGTTTTCTTCTCACCTATGCTCTGATACCATGTGAGAAATATGGGGAAAAATATATAATTGAATTGCATATTTACATTGTTACATAAAGACCCTATTTATACATACTACAACCTAATCCAAATCCAACTAGGAAACAACATACTATTCCTATTCCAATTCTAAATAGGACTATGTAATCCTATTCCTATTCTAACAATATGTAAGTCTTACTTTTGCAGTAAAGGATATGCACTTTTCCAGAATTTTCTTATTCTTCGTTCTTATCTTTCATCATTCATAAGTACTCCTTTGTTGCAGTAAAGGATATGCACTTTTCCAGAATTTTCTTATTCTTCGTTCTTATCTTTCATCATTCATAAGTACTCCTTTGTTCTTTTCTGGGTTCTCACTCAAAATTAAGAGCAGTGTACATGTGTCCGTGCTTTTTTCATAATATGTAATGCCGGTAAGACTCAGTGTCATCACATAAATCTCAAGCAGATATTAAGAGAAATCTTACTGTGAGAAGAAAGCTTGCAGCTATATACACAAGAAAATCTGGCAGTGCATCACCTTCTGCAAGATATGTATCCCACAATCGGGTAACAAGATGGAAAGGGATCTGCAAGAACAGATGATTAGGTCTTTGTTTTTAGGAATACGGCATCTAAGAAGGGCTTTATCAACAATGTGGAACTTCAAAAAGACAAAAGAGTAACTCAATAAAACATAAAACGCAGAAAAACATACCTCGCGTATCAAGAGACAATTGAACCAGCGAAAAGCAAACTGAAGAAACTCAAGCCCTTGCTCTTCCATGTGTGTAGACACAGGTTCTAGAAAATGGGAGGAGCCAAATATCAAAATTATAACATGTCACCTAATTTTTCAGGAAGCATATATACATAGACAGGAATACAGAACAATAAATTGTGTGCTGTCATTTCTTAGTCCCCTACTTTCAATTTCTGTATTTTCTTAGCTCTAAAACCACAGATTAACCGTTAACCTCTAGTAATGCAAAAGCAAATAAGTGTTTTCTTATACATGATGAAATTCACCATTTAATCAGTTTCTTTTGACCTTTTCTAGTAATTGGTCTTCCAGTGTCTTTTTTCTTTCTTCCAGCTCTTTAACATGTCCAAATTTTTATGGTGATCCAAGTTCCAATTATCAGAAGACAATCTCTCAGCCATCTCCATCAACAAATAATAAAAGATAAAAGACAGAAATACATATGTAATTTATTGCAGCCAAATAAATACAGAGCAATTTTAGCAGGCCAAGAAAACTAAATGAAATAAACACTGGTTCCAACTGTAAAACACCCACATAATGCTATCAAATCATTAAAGTATACATACCCTTTCATAAGGTCATAGAAAGTTAAACTTATTCACAAAATAAAAGACACATAATATGTGAAACCAAAACTTGCTTAACCTTAAAAACAATCACCCGCTTCGTTTCAATTTGTCTGTATTAGTTTGACTAGACACGGAGTTTAAGAAAGTAAAGAAGACTTGTTTCTAGTCGTCTTTTAAGGATTTGTATAATGTAACAAAATGCACTTTAATTGTGCGGTCTTAAACAAGCCATGTGAGATGTGGAGTTAAAAAGAGTGGCCAAATTAGGAAAGAGGCGCTCTTTTTAAATAGACTAAAAAGGAAAGTAAAACAAATAAATGGAACCAGAGGGAGCACATTGTTTCACATGTCGAGAAAAATCAATGAGTTTTGACACCATAATTCCAAGATTCTCTAGCATTAGACAGTAGATGAAGACAACAAATAAAGTAGTAACCACTAGAGCATTACCATCTATACGTCTAACCAACTCCTTTAGCTTAAACACGAGTCTCTGGATTCCTGGTTGAGCAAACGTGTAATGGTCTTGCATCCCATCAAGCAATTTTGATAGACACCAATAACAGTCAGCTTCTATGCCAGATATTTTCTCAGAAGGTAGATCAGACATCATCCAATTGTCAATGCTCCCTTCTATGTGTTCTGACAAGAAAACAACTAAGAACGGTGTTGCAAGATCATTTATTCCCTGCACATATCCACTTGCAGGGTGCCGGATGGCCCTAGAAAGGAAAATGATAAATCACCAGAATATGAGAACATTCAGAACACCAAGGAGCAATAAAGAAAGGTTAATGAATGCCATGCATATTCAATTCTTTAATTTTTATTTCTGGGCTGCCTTTATGGTGACATCTACTGGGGTGTGCATTACTTTTTTTATTTGGTTTGTATTATTTGGATTCAGATTTTCAGTTATGGAAAAAATTCAATCCATACAAAACAAGTTCAGTTTCATTTCATTCGGTTACTCCTTTAATTTGGTTTTTCTCCAGTTTGGTTTTTGGTTTATATGATTCGTCACTTGTCTCTTAATTACTAAAATCATCAATGCTTATTTAGTGATGGGACTAAATAAGGTAGCATATGTAGCAAAATTTTAGATAATGTTGATGAGATCATAAACTAATAATGAGGATTTCTTTGATTATTTTTTTTCCGAAAAGAAGATAAACTTTCAAGATTTATATGCTTTCTGAAAAAACAGATGAGTCGATGAAACAAGAAAATATTTGAGTTGGTTTACAAGAATCCTCTGATGAACAAGAATACTTAATCAGCCTAATTCATAAACAAAACTAATCTTTTAGAATGAATATGTTTACAAGAACTCTCTGATGGACAAGGAAACTCAGAGGGTGTTTGGATTAGCTTATTGTCAGCTACTTTTGGCTTTTAAGCACTTGTTTGGTTTTAGAGGTGTTTGGAAAGAGTGTACTTTTGGCTTTTAAGCACTTGTTTGGTTTTAGAGGTGTTTGGAAAGAGTGAAAAAGTGATTTTAAGAACCAACCTTTAGGCCAAAGAAGTTCTAAAATAAGCTAAAAGCCAAAAGTAAAATATCCTCTACTTATGGCTTTTAGCTTTTGACTTATAAGATACTTTTTTAAAAGCTTATCCACACGAGCACTTAGGGGCTATTTGGAAAGTCACTTGGTAATTGGAATTTGTGTAATAACTAGGGTAGTAATTATCAGCCTAATAATTACACAACCTAGTAATATTTTTATTTTTTTTAGATGAAGCAAGATGTTGTCATTGATATATGGAAACTGGAGGTGCCAAATTACAAAAGCAAAAATCAGTATGCTTTTAAAGCAAAAAATAACCAGTTAGCCCCTATTAAAAAAAACCTATACCAGAACCATGGAGCTAACGAAGTCCAAAAAACTGTCCCTGCTATTAACAGGAGTAAGAAAATTCCAGCCAAACAAAACAACGAAGCATCTAGCTTTCAGGGCTTGAATTGGAGTTGATATCCCATCATAACACCTACGATTTGTTTCATTCCACACAACTCAAAGATGACCGGAGGAATCATTGCCCAAACCTTCTTGATGGTTTTGTCAACTCTCGAAAAGATCCAGCTAATTTAAGCTTCCTGGTGGTCTGATGGAGGTTCCAGGATAGTCCAAAAATAGATAGGAAGAAATTTCAGAAATGACTCCCACATCAGAGTGGTAAACGGGAATGAGACTAGTTTTTGGTAAGAAAAATGGATCGAGACAAGAAGCTTTAAAGACTTATTCCCAGATTTATTTGTTATAGCTTTGGATCAACATAAATCAGTAGCCGAGATGTGGAGTAAACAAGGGTGGAACCTCAGATACAGAAGAATGTTGAATGATTAGGAGATACCTAGATTTGCGGAACTGCTTAACCAGCTGGAGAGTTTTCAGGGGTTACAAGAAGGTGCTGATTGCCTATGCTGGAGTGGACATGTAAGTGGAGTATATAAGGTCAACTCAGGGTATAGGATTTTGAATCAGGTAGAGCCACATATTACTAGCTGGCCTTGGAAGAACAGTTGGAAGACTAAGATACCTTACAAAGTATCTTGTTTTACCTGGCTTCTAGCTGAAGAAGCAGTTTTGACACATGAAAATGTGATCAAAAAGAGTTTTGCTCTCTGCTCTAGATGTTTCCTATGCAAAAAGGAAGCTGAGACAGTAAACCATTTGTTCCTACATTGCAGTGTTACAGACCAACTATGGAAGATTTTCATCAATCTCAGAGGCATAGCCTGGACAATGCCAAGAAAGATTGCTGACACTCTTTTTAGCTGGGAGGAAGCAGGAGCGGGAGAGATGGAGGATCATCCCATCATGTATTTGGTGGACTATTTGGAAAGAAAGAAATGACAGATGTTTTGAGGGCAGGAAGAGTTTAGTACAGGACATAAAGCGAAAATGCATTTTACTTTTCTGTTTTTGGTGCACTAAACTGTACTCGAGTGACACCAAAACAATCTTAGATGTCCTAGGCACCATTTAGGATTGTTTGTCATATCTGGTATATTTTGAATCTATTCCATTTTGTAAATTGGTCTTTTCAGTACTAAAGTAGTACTAGTTTTAATACAAAGTTACCTTAAACAAAAAGATAGGAAGAAATTGCATATTTCAAAAGAGAGGAGTAAAGAAGTGATTGACACTCTCTAGGCTTTGATGGCATAGATAGCATCTGTAAACTAGAGCTATTTTCCTTTTACACAGATGTCTTGAGTTAAAATTGCTTCCCTGAGAGAAGCCCAGGTAAAGCAACAGACTTTAAGTGGCGTTTTGGTTCTCCAGATATGTATTCAGGGACTTTTCTCAAGAAACTGTTTTGAGAATGCACAACATTGTAACTTTCTTTGACTGTGACTTCCAGTCTTTTGAGCTTCCCCATAAGAGCTTATCTGTGGATGAGAAAGTCTCCAAAGTGGCTAGGAGAGTTATCAGATCAATGATCTCCCAGTCATTTAGGTTTCTTCTTAATAAAGGCCTCCACATGTTGTCCTCTCTGGTAGCTTAGCTGTTGGAGAAAGACAAAAAGTCCCACATTGGTGGTTAATGAGATGGGTGGACTCCTTATAAGGCTTAGGCAATCCTTCTCCCTTTGAGCTAGCTTTTGCGGTGTGAGTTAGGCCCAAGACCTAATTTTACATGGTATTAGAGTTGGGCCCATCTCACCAATGTTGGGCCCCCAAAAATTAAAAATTGTCCACGCACCAAATGCTAAGCACTGGGCGTGAGGTGGGTTGTTGAAGAAAGACAAAAAGTCCTACATTGATGATTAATGAGATGATGGACTTCTTACAAGGCTTATGCAATTCTCCTCCCTTTGAGCTAGCTTTTGGGGTGTGAGTTAGGCCCAAGACCTAATTTTACACTAGCAATAAGGAATAAGCTAGAGTAAATTAAGTGTTTCATTTCCAATCCACCTATCTCTCCAGAATTTCACATTCAAACCATTTCCAACTTTAAAGGATACATTCTGAAATAGGGCCTAACGGAAGCTGCTGATATGTTTCTAGGGCTCAACACCATGAGGATCTGTGTTATCCTTTGGACTCTAGTGATTCCGAAATTTGGCAATTATGATCTTTTTTCAATAGCCTATATCTAGTTGTCCATACCTCCACAACCATTTCATTAGCAAGCTTTGATTATGTAGTTTAAGATTCCTAATGCCAAATCCTCCAGCAACTTTTGGTTGGGTGACAATGGGCCATTTCACCAAAGAGAATTTGCGAGTCTCATTGTTGGTTTCCCACAAAAATCTTCTCCTTAAACAGTTCGGTTGTTTTAAGATCGGGGCTGGCATACGATATAAAGACATAATGTAGGTTGGGGTGCTTCGAGCACACTACTTATCAAAGTCAGCTGCCCCCCATGGATAGTACTCCTTTTGCCATGTTGCAAGCCTATTTTCCACTCTTTCTATCACTCCATTCCAGATCCACACCCAAAGACAGCCCAAGGTATGTAGGGGGTAAGACATCAATTCTGAAGCTTAGGACTTCTACTAATACCTCCAAACTTGGGATGTCATTGACCGGATAGATAGTGCTCTTTAGCATGTTAATGAGAAGTCCTGTTAAAGCTTCATAAAGGAGTAGAACGAGGTTGAGAATTATGACTTGAGATCTCTCAGCATCGCAGAATATCAATGTGTCATCTGCACATAGCAGATGCGTAACACTGACTGAGTCAATTGGATTACTGCCCACCTCAAAACCTTTAATCCACTGAAGCTCCTGTGCGTTACTTAGCATCTGAGTGAGACCTTCCGCTAACAAAATGAAAAGGGAAGGGGAGAAAGGGTTCCCTTGCCTTAAGCCCTTGTCGAGAAGAAACCTACAGGATTTCTATTAACTAGTACAGAGTATTTCACAGCTGAAATACAAAATTTTATCCACCTAGCTCCAAATCCCATTTGTCTTAGGTTTCGATGTGGAAAGACCAACTCAACTGGTCAAAAGCCTTTTCAATGCCTAATTTGCACAGTAGACCTGGTTCACCACTTTTGATTCTCCAATCAAGAACCTCATTAGCAATCAAGGATGCATCAGTGATTTGTTTGTTTTTAAGGAAACCACTTTGTTGTTCTGATATCAATTTGCCAATGACTCCCTTCAATCTCTCTGCTAGTGCTTTGGCCACAATCTTGTACATACTTCCTATTAGACTAATAGGTCTATAATCCCTAAGCTTTATTGCCCCCTTCTTTTTAGGAATGAGAGCAATGAATGAGGCATTACAGGATTTTTATATGTGGCGATTAAAGTGGAAGTGATTAATAGCCCCCATTAGATCTGCTTTGATGATGCTCCTTGCCTCTTGGAAAAAGGCCATTGTGAATCCGTTGGGCCCTGGTGCCTTATCAGGAGACAAGATTTTAGTGCTACCAAAATTTCTGCCTCTTCAAATGGTATCTCTAGACACTCACTCTCTTCCGCTGATAAAGGGGTCAGGTTCTCAAAGGTTGCAGTTGGTCTCCATGCCTCCTCTGTATATAGTGCCTGATGATAATTCGAGATTTCCCCCTTTATTTGATCTTTTTCTTCCATCAGCTTTTGCCCCAGCAAGAGCTTGTCAATGTTGTTTTACCTTCTTTGGGCGTTCGCAATTTTCTGAAAGTACTTAGTATTCTTGTCCCCTTCTTTGAGCCAGGAGCACCTGGATTTTTGCTTCCAGGATATCTCTTCTGCTAGAGCAATCTGTTGGAGCTCTAGTTTTAGATTGAAAGCTTTCAACTTCTCCTCTGATGTTTGTACTCTCTATCAGCTATTTGATCCAGTAGCTTCAGATCATCAAGGACCTTTAGTCTTCTATTCGCCAGCATGCCATACACTTCTCTATTCCATGTTGAAATATCCCTTTTCAGTGATCTAAGCTTCTGAATAAAAATAAAATCTAGAGAACCCTTAATAGAATATGATTGTCACCATTGCTTAACCAAATCCATAAACCTTCATACTTGAGCTACATGTTTTCGAATTTGAAGTGAGAAGGATTTGGTACCCAATCGCCACATTCCAGGACAATAGGTTTGTGGCCTAAAATTGCTCTGGGCATTGCTGACAGCTTCACATCTTTGATGGTGTCACTCCATTCATTACAAGAACCTATCAATTCTAGAGGCCTGAGTGTGGTTTTCACCTCTGGACCAAGTGAATTGAGCTCCAACTAGAGGAGAGTCAATTAAGTCCAGCTCCATAATAATGTTAGAAAAGTCACTAATTGTTGTGGATCTTCTGGAGCAATTGTCTTTCATTTTCATAACTACAAACATTGAAATCTCCCGTAATTACCCATTGATTCGACCATAGACCTCTAACGGCTGCTAGTTCATGCCAAAATTCCACTCTTTCCGCATTAGAGTGTGGACCATATACCCCTGTGAGTGCCCATTTGAAGTCCTCATTTAAGCTTTCAAACCTGCAAGTAATTGAATAATTCCACAACCTCCTATCCCACAATACTATAATTCCCCCTTGCTCCCATTAACCTTAAGTTCAGCCCACGAAGTCCATCTGCTTCCCCAAATTTGACTAGACAGAGTTATTCCAGTCCCAAATTTTTGTCTCTTGTAAGCAAACAAAATCGACCTTCCAGTTTTGAATTAGTGACTCCATTGTTCTTTTATTCCTATAAAATAATTGACACCCTGCACATTCCAACTAAGTATTTTTACCATCATCTGCCCCAATGCGATGTGTGATATCTTCATCGATATCACCACTATTCTAGATGATGGACCCAAGATATTTAAAGCTATCATATCTTTAAATATCTCGGGTCCATCATCCAGAGTAGTGGTGATATCGATGATGATGTGACATATTGTTAAATGTCTCGGGTCCATCGTCCAGAGTAGTGGTGACATCGACGATGATGTCACGCATCGCATTGGGGCAGCATGGATGAAATGGAGGCTTGCCTCTGGAGTATTGTGATAAGAAGATACCACCTAAACTTAAGAGTAAGTTTTATAGAATGATGGTTAGACCGTCTTTGCTATATGGGTGGAGTGTTGGCCAGTCAAATCTTAGATGTTCAGAAGATGCAGGTTGCGGAGATGAGGATGTTGAGATGGATGTGTGGACATAGTAAGCGTCATAAGACTAGGAATGAGGTTATTTGGGAGAAGATAGGATGGCCTCTGTGGCAGACAAGATGAGAGAAGCGAGACTGAGATAGCTTGGGCATGTACAAAGGAGGAGTGTCGATGCTCCTGTTAGGAGGTACAAGAGGTTGGATTTTAGGGGTTACGCGGAGGGGTAAAAGAAGACCGAAAAAGAAATGGGGAGAGGTGATTAGACAAGATATGACGCAACTCCATACCACCGAGGACATCACCTTAGATACAAAGGAATATTGGTCGCGTATGAAGGTAGAAGGTTAATAGGACCGTAAGGGTAGGATGTCGTCTCACCTAGTGATGTAGTAGGTTTGTAGGATTAGTCACATTTTTTTATATTGTGTTGTTACTACCCGTCATTTATTTTATTACTTTTATTTTATTTATGGAATTGTCATTGTTTTTATTTATTACTATTCTATATATATTATTTTTTCTGCTTTTGGGGCTGATATATTTGAATTGAGGATCTTCCGAAAACAATATCTCTTATCTCTATGAGATAGTGGTAAGGTATGTGTACACTCTACCCTCCCCAGACCCCAATTGTAAGATTTCACTAGGTAAGTAGTTGTTAACGGGAATGAGAGTTTTGAGACTTGCCCCTACCCAATCTGTGATTGTTATCCTGAAGCCCCATGTCAACTTCTTAATTTTTGATTCCCCTTTACTTCTCCACTTTTTGGACTTGCAATTTTATTGCTCCTAACCTCCTGGTGTTGTTGAGCCATCAATTGAATCTTTCTTCACTCCTCCATTCTTAATACAATATCGAGGATGTCATTTTCAAAGCCGGTCGCATTGATCCCAAATTAGACGATCCGGATGTTTCTATCACTGAAGGCTTGTCCACCATTTCCATGCAGAGGTCTGCTCTATCGTTCCATGGAAAGGGAAGAAAATCATTGAAAGAGTTCGAGGAGAGGTCTTAAGAAGAACCACATGATAAATGTCTGCACGTGTGGGCCCCTTCTTGTGTCTAGCAGCACGTGAAGTCTCTAATATGTCTGCTTCAACGGTTCCTAAGAAGAACTAGAAGATATTGGCTTAGACCAATACTCTGAGCGCAATTTCAAAATTCAAACCCACCCCCACCCCCAGATCAATTTTGACCCTTGTTGAAATGTCCTTGCAGGTGTTTTTGATGCATATTCAAGCCCAAAGAAGATTGTTCCTATTTCTTGTATCCTTCTCCAATATACCACCACACTGTTCCTCGATGGATTTGAAGGTCGACGAGGTCCAAGCATCGAGAGGGACTCCAAAAGCTTTGATACAAATATTTTCCAGCCTATTAGACTCTGGAGTTGTGCCAAAATTCGTTGTCCACCGTTGAAGGTCAAGATGTCTCCCTTTCCAAAACCAATCCCCTGTATTATCATCATCGCCTCATGCCTAGAAGGAAATTATATCAATTATGATCTACATGGGTTACTTTGAGCCCAGCACTAACGTTCCACCTGCTCAGGAACCATTTTTGAACGGCTTCCATGTTAGAGCTGATTTTGAAGGGATCGCTGACGACGCCAACAAGGCACCTGGAAAGGGGATACTCTACTTCACCCAACTTTGAAGCCTTTTCCGGCCAATCTTCAATTTTTGCAGCTTCGCAGAACCTTTTCTTCAAAGGAGAAGCTGGACGGAATGGCCATTAAAGGTGGGGTTTCCCAAAAATCAGAGGATTTTGTCTGCAATATCGACCCAACTGCCATTATACTCCAACTCCAGAATGATCACAGCTGATCTCTTTGGCCTTGCCACACTTCTAGTTTAAAAATCTTCCATGGATGATGTAATTTTGATAGACCCTGTAAAGGAATTGTTGTTGAGATCTTCCCCATCTTCTGTATAGATCCCCCACTCCCTTTGATGCTTGCTTTAAAATGTTGCAAAACCATCTTAGGTTCTTCTCATCGACATTGATTCTGCTGGTGAATCGGCTGCTTCTTTCAATGAGAGAATACCATTTAATCTGATATAACTAGTTCACTGTAGAGTGCAAGACAAGAATACAACATTCAATTGCTTTATGACATTGGTATATGGACAAAACACTGCTACTAAAAGAATGAATTTATGGAATCTTTGAGATCACTGGCTGCGGGGTGTACTACAGAGTGGATCATATTAGGGGATTTCATGCAGTATTACCCCATGAAGACAGAGCGAATGGCTGCCCCGTAGTTCCACATGAAACTGCAGACTTTCAGCAATGCATAGACGATATGGGAGCGAGACAACTATTAAGAAGAGAAAACATTTTACCTGGTGTCTAATAAAAGAGATGCCGGAGTAAGAGTATATTCACATATTGATTGGGCATTTGGAAATTTAGCATGGCTACTGCAGTATAACAACATTGAGGCTGATTTCCTTGCACCTGGATGCTCTGATCATTCTCTCATACTACTGAATTCAGTTACTGGACAGAGCAAGCTGTGGTGATGCAGCAAAGCGGGTCCATGGTATATTGCAACAACAAGTATCTGGCCACACAATGTTCAGGGTCTGGAAGAAACTAGGCCGAGTAGCACAACAATCAGGACATCTACAAAGAGAGTACTCATCTATTGAAACCACGCTTACTCAGTACAGGTTGAGACTAGTTGAGATACAAGAGGGCATGAATACTGATTTATTTAATGAAAGCCTGTTTACTGAAGAAAGGGAACTTATCCAAGCAATTGAAAAATGAGAGAACATAAATGAAAAGGTGCACAGACAAAAATCTCGAGCAACATGGATACAGTATGGGCATAAAAATTCCAAGTACTTCTTTGCTCATATTAAAGCTAGACAAGCAAGGAACAGAATCTTCACTATTTACAAAGAACAAGGAATCAAACTGACTGATCCTGACCTCATCCAGAAAGAGTTCCTTCACTTCTTCCGGTCCTTACTTGGTCGAGCTGCGTATACAATCCCCTGCATTGACATACGTATTGCCAGAGATGGTCCTTGTTTGACTTTAACTCAACGGCAACAACTTCTGGAGCCTATTACTTCAATTGATGTTATGCAGGTTTGAAGGATCTGCCTTCTGATAAAACCCCAGGCATAGATGGTTTTAATGCTGAATCTTTTAGACTCCACTGGGATATAGTGGGTGAAGAGGTTACTGAGAGCAGATTGCAGTTTTTTGCTAATGGGAAGCTATTGAAAGGAATTAATATTACTACAATGACTTTGGTGCCTAAAGTCATTATCCCCTCCTATGTAAAGGAATATAAGCTTATTTCCTGCTGTTCAACACTCTACAAACTCATTTCCAAGATTCTAACAGCTAAACTCAAGAAAGTAGTGGATTATACAGTGAGCCCCTCTCAATCAGCATTCATAGAAGGCAGGAATATCCTAGATAATGTGATGATTGCACATGAACTTGTCAAGAGGTATGCTCAAAAAGGAATCTCACCAAGATATACTATTAAGGTGGATATTCGTAAGGCCTATAATTGAACGGCCATTCCTAAGGATGGATCTATTAGAGTTTCGAATCCCTACGAAGCTAGTAGAGTTGATCATGGAGTGTGTCATACAGTTCAATACTCACTGTTGATCAATGGTGGGCTAACTCCAGTGTTTGCAGCAAAGAAAGGACTAAGACAAGGGGACCGCATGTCTCCTTACCTTTTTGTATTGGCCATGGAATATCTTCATCACACACTTCAACAACTCAGACACAATCCTCTATTTCATCATCATCCCAGATGCAAGAAGTTGAATATATTCCACATTCGTTTTGCGGATAACCTATTGATGAGTTGCAGGGCAGATGAAACTTTCTGTAAAATTAATTTTTCATTCTTTTCAGCACTTCTCAGAGGTTTCAGGTCTACATGCTAATATGGAGAAAAACTCATTATATATTGCAGGGGTGTACAATGCTTTTAAAAATCGGATGGTAGCTAAACTGAATCTCGTTTTAGGTGAGTTACCATTTAAGTACTTAGGAATTCCCCCTTCAAATAAGAAGATATCTGTGCATCAACGTCTTCCAATGGTAGAAATGATAATAGCTTGAATTAAGTGTTGGTCGACAAGATTCTTGACATACAGTGGAAGATTACAACTAGCCAAGAGTGTCTTGTTTGAAATGCAAACATATTAGGCCCAGATCTTCCTGCTACCAAAGAAGATTATCTCAATGGTCACGCTGTATGCAGAACATTTCTTTGGATTGGAAGTAACAACTGTTCTAGGAAGGCTCTCGTAGCATGGGATAGTATCTGCAAACTAAAAACAGCTGAGGGACTAAACGTTATTGACATCCTCCACTAGAACAAATCTGCAATCTATAAATTATTGTGGGCAGTGGAACAAAAGAAAGACAAGCTGAGGGTCATGTGGGTGCATACTTTTTATATAAAGTCAGGGAACTTAGAGACAATGGCTATACCAAAACAGGCTAGCTGGATGATTAGGAAGATCTTTGATGCAAGGAAATGGATAAGGGATAAAGCCCCTCTTCAATCTATCAAGGATGATATGCTGACCACGAACACTTACAATATCAAGAAAGGTATCTGTATATGATGGCTCGATTTCAAAAAGCTGAATGCAGTAAGTTGATCATGATGAAGGGGCTGGCTCTTCAAAGAAAATGTCAACAATGGACAGAGTGATTAAGTGAGGAATTGGAATGCAAACTGATTGTGTCCTCTGCAGAGTTCAAGTGGAAGAAAACTTTGATCACCTTTTCTTTGCATAACCCTATTCAATGCACATGTGGGATCGACTACTAAAATGGATAGGGATTACCAGGAATGTTATGAACTGGGATCAAGAAATTCTATGGCTCATGCAAAAGATAAAGAACAACAGACCAAGAGCCAGTATCCTGGGTTTCTGCGTTGATGTTGTCGACTATCATATCTAGGCTGAACGAAGTGGAAGAAGATTTTCAGGCAAAATCATTGAGGGACATAAAAGATTGAATGGCATCGCAATACAACTTCACATTGTAGCCCAGAGCCAGAACAAATGTAGTAGTCAGCTACACCAACTCAAAGGCTATCCTAATTAATATACATACTTAGACAAGAGCAGAAGTGTAGTTAGAATCTAAGCTGCTCGGACTCGGGTGCCGGGTGTCCTATACTGGTGCAGATGTAGAAGTCGAATCCTTCATGATCTAATTTTTAAGATTCGAGGATATGGATCCACGTATGGATACGGGTGGGGGGATTTGCCTAAAAATAATTAAAATATCCAAAAATAGAATGATAAAATCAAAATTATGAGATATTACGTGGAGAACTTGGAGAAAATCCTAAAAAAAGATTAAAGGAAAAGGAGTGACATAGAAATTTCTACATTAAAGGTATTCCACTTTCTTCAGTTTCACCTCATCTTTTGACATTGATTACAGAAATCATTAAAATTGTCCATACTTTTTCCATCGATTTTGATCAAAGTACCCGAAACCGGTTGACCAAATCGGACACGGATCCCGCACCCCATGTCGTGTCGACACGGGTGCGGCATCGAAAGTAAAGAGTCCGAGAAACTTAAATTAGAATGATAGTATTGATGAAAGCGGCATCGAAAGTGAAGAGTCCGAACAACTTAGGTTAAAATAATAGTATTGATGAAAGTGTATTTTTTGAGAAAACTAACTCTTGAGTCCAAAAGAGTTAGTAGCATTATAAGGATGATACTTTTGGTTGAATGAAAATTCAGTTTTAACTCCCCCCCCCCCCCCCGGGCCAAAACGAAAAAGAAAACAGTTAAGGCGGAGAAGGAAGAGATAGAAAAGAAAGAGAGGTTAGGGATAGGAGAGAGGAAGTGTGGAGGGTTGTTTTCTGGTGATCAGAAGGATCACCGGAGTGGGCAGCACTGACCAGAAAAACCTTCTAAGTCATTGCCTCGAAAAAAGTGCCTAGGAGGCAATTCACTAATAATATTCTCCTTTTTTTTTTCTTTTAATTAATTGTATATCCAAAGGGAGTACGATTATTAGAAGCAACAAGAAGGATTGGATGTATTCACAAGAAAGTACATACTTTATGAAGGTTGGTGAACAGTGTAATTACAAGTGTATTGTTTGGTTGCGCAAGTGCAATCATAAGGTTATATTATATTTAAAGAAAAAACAGATTAAATCATCTAAAATTAAAAATTCATTTTAGACAAATTAAGGACCTTTATAAATAACATTAGATTAAATATTACGACATATATTATCATTTGAAAATATAATTATTAATAAACATATGTTCTTAACTAATATTTTCAAAAAATAATTTATTTATACTTTTAAAATCAATACATTTTAATTACATTAATCACAAAAACTAAATGCACAAAATTTTGATGAACAACATGAAATACATGCTTGACAAAAATGTTGATATTAAAGAAAAGAAAACTGTAAGACTTTAACCTTATTCAACAACGAATTCTACTTTAATTTAAAAATTAGAATATACTAATTTTAAATCATTAGAATAAATAACAAATAGATAATATGAAAAATCTCATGGAATCAGATGAAGAAGTAAAGGTTAAGAATGAGAAGGAAATGAATTATAAATAATAAATATTAAAAAAATACCTTTAGAAAATATTAGAATAATAAAACAAAAAAAACTAAAATAATTAAAATAAATAATAAATCAAAACAAAAAATAGAAGGAAATAATTTTAGAAAGTTTCATGTAATTACATAGTGTAATTACACCCAATTCCTTATCCTCCTTTAGGAATTGGTACTCAATAAGAACTTACAAATAAATAAAATTATCTGAAAAAAATATACATTATCTTCTGCCAAGTGACATACTGCAGAACCACACAAAGTATTCCCTAATTGGAAAAGTAAGAAAACTGAAATATAGAAAGACAGGAACTCAGAGTTAAAGATTAAGCAAAGCTGTAAATCTCTAAGTTTTTAAAAACATAAGATATTTTAATACTAAATAGAAATAAAAGTACTCCCTCTATTCCAAAAAGAATGTTTTTCTTTTTTAGTATGTTTCAAAAAGAATAACCCCTTTCCTTTTTTTGGCAACATTTTAATTTAACTTTTCCACATGGCATGTTTAAGACCACCAGATTAAAAGGCATTTTTTGTACATTTTATATTACTTTAAGTTAGAACCACAAAATTCAAAAGTCTTCTTTATTTTCTCAAACTTTGTGCCAAGTCAAACCAGGTTGTTCTTTTTTAAACAGAGGGGGTATATAATTAGTTGGACTCTGTTAGAATAGAAATAGGTAAATACAATCCTACTTAGAATAGGAATAGGAATTACAATAGTATATAGAATCCTATTTGGAAAAGGATTGTATTATAGTATCCTAAATGAAAAAGGAGTCTAATATAGTATCTATAAATAGGGTCTCAATGTAATAATGTAGACAACAACTCAATAATATTCTTCTCTAATATTTCTCACATGGTATCAGAGCTTCTACAGTCCTAGTAGAAAATCAAGGAGCTTCCGCTGTCGGCGGGCGGCTATTACCCATATATGTTGCCCGTCTGGCCAATCCTTATGTTAACAAAAGTAGGGTCAATGATATATATATGATTTTCATATTCAAAGGAAGAAAACTCAGTCAAACAGGTCATTGTGCATCGCTTTTCGATGACTTTCTAGGGTTGTTTTGTGTCAACCCCACATCTTTCAATGTTTTTGTAGCACCGTGCCATCATTCCGATGACTACTTTTTTATATCTAATTGGTGTAGCACTGTATCATCTTTTGGGTGACTATTTTTCATATTTATCATGTGTAGCACCGTGCCATTTTTTCGGTGACTACTTTCTCATATTCGATTTGTGTAGCACCGTGCATCTCTCCGGACTACTTTTCATATTCAATTTGTGTAGTACCGTGAATTTTTCAAACTACTTTCTCATATCTGAGTTGCATAGAACTGTCTTTTTGGTGACTCAGATTTGATTTGCGTAGTTCCATTCGTCTTTTCGGTGACTCATCAAATCTAGTTTGCGTAGGGTCGTGCCATCATTCCGACCCTATCCATACAATTTCTCTTCTACAATAAGGTCATGTTGTCAATATGATCCTACTTATATAATTCTTATTTCCCAGTAGGGTCGTGCCATCATTCCGACCCTACCCATATAATTCTCTTCTCAGTAAGGTCGTGTCATCATTTCGACCCTACCCATATAATTTTATTTCTCAATTTGTGACCACTTTGAGGCATCAAATCTAATAATTTGGTGCATAAGCAGGTTTCAAGAAGTTTTAAAGTGACTTTCTTAGAGTAATTTTGAGATGATCCGTATTATCATTTTCCATTGACCTGTTAATCAGTTGAACATTAAGAATGTTTTTCTCTATGATGATCTCGAGGAAGAAATCTATATGGAGCATCCACCTGATTTTGTTGCTCAAGGGGAGTTCGATAACCTTGTATGTCGATTGCGTAAATCATTCTATGGTCTACAACAATTTTCTCAAGCTTGGTTTGGGAAGATTAACAATGCAATCCGGGAATTGCATGAGAAGACTAAGACATTGAGGTTGACTGTTTTTTGTGAAGCTGGAAGATCAACTTGTTGATATCTCAACACGCCCGTCATCGATCCTTGTATTAATTACATTTGTAACAAGCTAAGTACATATGACGTGTATGCACTAGCTTAAGGGGGAGTGTTAGAATAGAAATAGGTAAATACAATCCTACTTAGAATAGGAACAAGAATTACAATAGTATATAGAATCCTATTTGGAAAACGAATGTATTATAGTATCCTAGTTGGAAAAAGAGTCTAATATAGTATGTATATATAGGGTCTCAATGTAATAATGTAGACAACAATTCAATGATATTCTTCTCTAATATTTCTCACAGACTCAAAAAAAACATATAATTAGTAGTTCTATTTTTGGTTTTATTTTCAAATAAAAGGTATTCAAACTGAAAATCTAAAATAGTTGGACCCAAAAAACATATAATTTGTAGTTCAAATTTTTTCATTTTTATTTTAAAATATAAAAGGTATTCAAACTGGAAAAAACTAAAACAAACAAAAAACAAGGAAACCTAACATATTCAGTATGGTTCAGTTGTTTGGTTTAATCCGACAAATGCTCAGACCTAATGACAACTATCAATTTCGACCATGCGAACAGCACCCATTTGTTTTCTCATCTAGTTCTACATCTCAACTAAAGAAATAAATGTAATGCTATTTTCTTTCCTGTTCCATTTGTAGATTAGTTCTACAATTCAAGGAGAATGTTACAGCTAATGAATACAGAGAAACAGAAATAGTTTACCATATGTAAAGTATGCGCTCCAGGGATTTCTGAACTTGTGCTTGTTGGAAAAAAGAAACATCGGGCACCGTTCTAGGGCAATCAACAGCAATCTAACAGCACAAGCGAAGCAGTAGTTATATGCTGACGGCATTGGGAAATGAGCATAAGGCATAATAAAGATCAAAGAGATGACCCAATACATAAAGAATACCTGCCGTAGCATGTTGATCTCTTCATCTGTTCGCTCAATATCTGGAATGTCATAGTACTGAGCAACACAATCCAAATAATCTAGACGTTTTCTTCTCAGAACTCCCTCCCTTCTATCTGAATTAGGGGGTGCATATCCCTGTTGTCAGCTCATTATTTAAATTTCATATAAGCAACAAACTATCTCTAATAAGAAAATCTGCAGTCCAGTTTAACATGTTTTGTCAATTATGTAACTTAGTCATGCAAAAACAGATCTCATAAAATGGAAGCAAGCAAACGTGACTTCATACCTTTTTTACTTTTGAGAATGGTATCAATATCGTAAATATAGAGCACAACGACTGTGCTAAGTCACATTTACAGATTGCAAAAAGGAATCCAAAAAGCATAACTCTCGCTTGGATCCTACAACTAGAGGGATTCTATATTCTATGAAGTCTAACATTGAATCAACATCCTGTAGTAAATCTTCCTTACAAAAACGAAATAAAAACAGGTGTTCATCATGATTTTCTGGAAGGAGTTGTGGGTCCTTTAAAAGCATCTATAGTTTCTCTCTTTCCATATATACCACCATATACAACCTGGTGTAATCTTCCATCATATTTTTGTCTAACTAGTCCACCAGGTAACTTTCAATAAGCAAGTAGCTACCCTATATTTGTGGGCATAATCCATGATAATTCCATACTAAGTGATAGCATCATACGAAGCTCTACTGCATTGAAGGACAAGGATGAAAAGGATGAAGCTTTAGGAGATCAAAGGAGGCCCATAACAAGATCTCAAACCAAGGAGTTTAATGATAAGCTCAATGGGCTTCAATTGCATATCCAAAGGTATCTTGTTGGGGAAGAAGAATTAAAGCCCAAGGAGGATGAATTGTTCAAATGCTACAATTATTTGGTGACCCAAATTCAAGTTCAAGAGGGAAAATTTTAGGGTTAAATTTTGTGAAAATAAGGCCAAGAAGAGTCCAAGAATCAGCCACCACAAAGGTTGCTTTCTGCCGAAGTTTGGAGAAAAGACTAGTCAAACTTTCCAAGATTGTCTAGATTCATTTCCTAGTTGGGTTTTACATTATTTCCTTATTTATATATAAGTTATTAATGTTTTCCTTGTTCTATTTTAGGTATCCTAGTACCATTTAATGTTTTCCTAGAACTACTAGGTCTATTCCTAGTTAAGGTTACTTTATTTTCTTTCTAGAGTAGAATTTACCTTGTAATTTTCTTTCTAGATTTTGGATACTCCTTGGGCCTAACTAAGTAGTCTTGGACGTCCAAGGACCCTATAATATATATAGGAGTCTTTTTTTCTTTCATAAAGGATCAGATTGATATTAATAATATTTGAGAGAGTTCTTTTGAACCTTTGTGACTTGTTCTTTGAGAATTTATCTTTAAACCTTTACTAATTCATAGTTTGAGGTATAAAGCAATTTCTTCTTGTGATATTTGCGGAGGGTATCTTTGTAAATAAATATTTTTTAAAAAAACTATGCAATACATTTTATTTTTAATACACCAAATCAAACAACACGTAAGAAATATCTTTTATAATTAATACAAGCAAACTAATACAAGCATTACTAATGCAAGCATTGCTAATACACTCTATTTATTATTCTTATACACTTCACCACACAACCTCTAAGTTTTTTGTGTAAGGCAGCCATCTCCAACAACTAACCACACAAAACAGGATACGTTGGGAGGTGTTTTCACTTGCCATGACGCTTTCCAGCTTCATACATGGACTGCTGACCAGCTAATTGAGAGGTGAGTACACTGATGTTACTACAAACAGACATTTACAGCTTTACTACGCCATTTCCAATTTAATCTATCCACCTCTATTGTGATTTCTTTGAGCTGATCCAGAATTTTTAGTAAAAATAAATCTGTGAAATTCCCTGTCAATAATTGTATTCTAAAAATCCATCTGCACCCGTGCTGGTCCCAGTTATCTTCCACTGTGGCTGCAGGAATTAGAGTCTTGAGTCTTTGTGTCATTGAACATGTCTTCCAAAGTAACATCCCAAAACGTTTTCCAGATCTCTAATATTTGAAGTTAATTTACTGGAAAGAGCAAGTTATTTATCCCAGTTCACATTAAGACCATAAACTGCTTACAAAAATCAAAACCGATCTCTGGAATTTGATATATCGGTTATCAGCATCACACAGAATGATGGTATCATCTGCATAAAGGAAATGTGAGACTTCTATGCCATCTCCCGCCTTGAAAACTTGATTCAACCACTGTAGTTAGCAAAGTTAAGCATTCTGCTAAACCCTTCCATTACTAAGATAAAGTGGAACGGATTACAGGGATCACCCTATCTAAGACCTCTTTGAACTGAAAAGGAACCCTCTAGGGACTCATTAATGACTACTGAATATCAGACAGCACTAATGCAAAAATGAAACCAGTTGATTCGTTTCCTTCCAAATCCCAGTTAATAACAAGTGTTATTAAGGAAAACTCAACTCACATGATCGAAAGTTTTTTCAATATCAAGTTTACAAAGAACCCCAACCAGGGATCGAATGTATGCTATTTATAGAAACCTCTGATGCTTCGTAATGTCTTCTTTGAGAAAAAATCAGCATCTCTGATAAATAGCATTGAGTATCCATCTGGACCTGGTATTTTATTCTCTGCACATTGTTTGGTTATATTTAGGACATCCGACTCTTCAAAAAGCCTTTTTATCCAGTTGTTCTCTTCCTGTTAGCCTTATAACAATTACCTAATGACAAATAAGGCACCCATTTTTCAGTTTCAGAGAATAGGATCTGAGAGAAAACCAAGAATACTTGTTGATGGCATCAGGACCTTCAATAATAGTCCCACTGACTTCGAGTTTATTAATGGTGTTGTATCGCCAATGTTAGTTGGCCATCTTTAGAAAAAACTTGATATGTCTGTCTCCCTGCTTAGGTCATAATACCCTAGATCTTTGGCGTCATTTATTTTTTCAAATTTGGCAACATACTCCAATTCCTAGTGGATATCTGTTCCTTGAGACAAGGGTCCAGCGGAAACCACCCCTCTACCTCCGAGATAGGGGTAAAATCTGCATACATTCTGCCCTCCCCTGTCCTTCGTGGGACTACACTAGGTATGTTGTCGTTGTTGTTCTTGTGGATATCAGGTTTGGATAGGAGCTCCTTTCATCTAGAATTCTAGTCTCCAATATACTTTCCAAGCTGGCCAGCTTTTCCGAAAGTGATTTTTTTTTTGGAAACTGGTAACATGTATTCTTCAGCATTAAAGGTATGCTAGCCACCTCCAAAAGTGTGCTTATATAGATAGCTAATTAACAAAAGCCTAGGAAATCCACTATCTGTATTGCATTTACTATGCGATGCTCTTTACACCAAAAACATAAAGCAGAAATGCATTTCCCTTTTGACTTTTTGAATGGTTTTTGATCTTCCTTTGAAAATTTTGTCATTCCTTTCCTTCCATATGTCCACCATATGCAAGCTGGGAAAGTTTTCCACCATCTCTTCTGGATTTTACTCCCTCCCCTTCTGATCCAGATCAGTAGTATGCTCGGGCATTGTCCAGCTTTCCCTAGCCAAGGTAATGAATAGGGACCAGACTTGGGAATTACCTTGCAGTGGAGGAAGAGGTGGCTGTTTGTTTCATTGGCTTGCATACAAGGATGCCATATGAAAGCTAAACGAAATTTCCTTTTCTGTAATGCCTCATGGGTGAGACAGGACTTCCTTACTACCAGCCAGGAGAATTAGTAGGTGTCATGCTTCTCCAAGTAGCTTTCCAGGAACCTGTATCTCCACCTGTCATCTCTAGAAGTCCGCTCTTGCAGACTCTGTTGACTGTGAATTTTCCATCAGTGTTGTGACTCCACCTGATGATATCAGGCTCACTGATAGTCCCTGTGAAGGTTCCTATTCTGTTAAGTAGAGCAGCCAGTCTTTCAACCTCCCAATCATTCAAAAACCTTTTGAAAATTAGGTTCCATCCCTGAGCCATCCAAATGTTCTCTATTGTGCTATTTTGATTGGTGCTGATGTTGAAGAGGCTACTCCCAGTTATCCTTCCAGAAGAAGACTTTTTTGCCATTGCCAACTTGGAATTAATGTCCTTCCACAGGTTGGTCCAGAAAGACCTGATTGTCCTTCATGGTCCAACTCCATAGGTGTCACTGGACTCATCAGTGCACCACTGCCCATTTTGTCCATACTTCTGTTGTATTACATTCTTCCACAGGGCATATATCTTCAGCATATCTCCACAACCATATCTTGAGCAGGCTGTTGTTTATCAACTCTTACCGGATTTCAATTTCTTCGCCAATATGAAATCAGGTGTTCCAGAAATGTCAAACACCAATTTTTCCGCATATAAGTGAAGCCATCAACCTCTAACCACCAAAACTTATCAAACTTGAAGGAGTAAAAATTTTCCCATTCACCACATTGAAGCATCAAAGGTGCACGGTCTGATGATACTCTTGGAAGCATGGACTGTTTTACAGATTTGAACTCATCATCCCATTCTGTCGAGAAGCAGCTAATGTTGATGACCAAATTTGACTTTATGTGTACATTGATCTAGGCTCAAAAGATTGTTTAAATGAACCCTGGTGGTTTAGAAATGAACATTTCTGTTTAAGAGAGAGTTAGAAAAACCTTCCCTCACATATAATTTCACAGAACAAAGTTCAATGCCGAAAAGTGGAAAAAAAAAGAGTCTCCTAGGGATAAGTAATTTCAGGAAACAAAGTTAAATGCCGAAAAAACACACTGAAAGAATAATAGATAAAAATCCTAGATGGTTTAATTAACTAATACAGAGCATCCATCATATGATTCCATAAAAATAATGGATAATATCTAGTTGTTCTTTCACGTGTCAAAAAGAGATAGATCAGTGAATCATCTTTTGTAAATTTTACAGTGGCTCAAGATATATTGTGCATATTTCTTGAGATTGCGGAGTGCAATGGGTTATCCTAGATCCAACTGAGTCCATTCTTATCTCGATTCGGGCATGAGGATAAAAAAGTGTTAAACTAAGGAATCTGCTGATTGAACCCATTCCAAATGAAGTTCTGCTAATTATGTAATACCTCTTCTTCACTAATCTAAAAATATTTCCAGAGAAGTAAAGTTAATTAGAAACATACCAAAAGAAGCCTCCATATGTTGGGACGCAGATATGATGGGATACCATTCCAAGATAATTCACGCAATTTTTCTGCAAGAGAAGTTGCACATCAAGAAGAAAATGCAATAATCAGACCAGTAGATAGCATTCAGAATTAGCAAACAATAGCGCTACTAATTCTGCCAATCTGTACAAGTCATCAAGGAGGAAGAATTAACAAAACTCGTGGAAGAGTGAACCAGAAACAGCTGTTCCGGTTGTGATATGTGCACAAGTGTCTTTTTGGTCTGAACATTAAAGGGCTTAGCTAGTGAAAATTCACAGAGCCTCAAGATTAACGAAAGAAAGCCAAAGAAAGCATCAACTTTGTGATCAATGTGCCAAAGAATAAGCCAAGGATAGTTTAAAGTGGTAGAAGGGGCGAAAGAATAAGCCACTACGACAATCCAATCCTACAAAAGTTTATCCTTAGCAGAAGATCAAAGTTGTTCTTTAGGTATGGTAAGAATTTCAAGTAAGCATACAATGACAACTCAAAATCTTGATGTAAATTCATGAAGTTTTTGTTTTGTATCTCAGCGGTATATATATACATCCATTTAATTGTGATCACTAAATCTTAGTGTACAACTAATTTATTACCTTTATGTTATACTTTTCAACTTTCCCAGTGCTAAGAACCAAACCATTTTGGTTCTGTTTGAGGGCATTTCGGGGCTGCACATAAACCAGAAGAAGAGCCATTTGCATCCTATCAATATACTTGGGTATTGGGAAGAGAAGAAGGTCTCCTGCCAACTATGTATTTAGGAATGCCCTTAGAAGCCAAATCAAAGCCCAAGAAAATCTATAATTCTGTGATTGAGAAGTGCGAAAAGAAATTGACGAGGTGGAAGGCTCACTACTAATCTCTAGGGGCAAGATCACCCTTATAAACTCAGTACTTGATGTGCACTGCCAACTTACATGATGTTCATTTTCACCATTTAGCTGGGGTTATTCAGAGGAGTGACAAGCTTAGGAGAGATTTCTTATGGCCTTGCCATAAGAAGAAAAGGGGGTTGCATCTAGTCAAGTGGAACAATGTGCGGCATGGAGAGAGGCAAGGTAGTTTAGGCACTAGGAATCTATAGTTGCAGAGTAATGCACTCAGAATGAAATGGCTTTGGAGATTCCCTCAGGAACTCCAGGCTTACTAGACTTACTGGGGAGAAATAATCAGAGCAAAATATGGTGAAGATTGTGCGAAATATTGGGGAAAAAATATTATTGAATTGTGTCTACATTATTACATTGAGACTCTATTTATAAATACTATATTAGACTCCTTTCCAACTAGGATACTATAATACAATCCTTTCCAAGTAGGATTCTATGTACAATTGTTATTCCTATTCCTATTCTAAATAGGATTGTATTTACTTATTCCTCTTCTAACACTCCCCCTCAAGCTAGTGCATACACATCATATGTACCTAGCTTGTTACAGATGTAATTAATACGAGGATCGATAAAGAGCTTGGTGAGATATCTGTAGAGTCAAATTCCTAAACTGCAGTGTTGAACCTTCAAGCCAAGCTCGAGAAGAACAATTGAGATATAAGCCTAGCAGACTCCCTCCGAGCAACAAAACCAAATGGTTTCTCCATAGACTTCTTCCTTGAGATCACCATGGAGAAAAACATTAATGTCTAACTAATTAAAAGGCCAATGGAGAATGGCAACCATAGAAAAAGGCAGACATATGCTATTTTAGTCATGGGAGAGAAAATACCACTATAATCCGACCCAAATATTTGAGTCTGGTATAAAATAGATAGATCATCTCGAAATCAAGAGATTAGTAGACCTTAAACAAGAAAGTCACCAATAAAACTGGTCAGAACATGCTCGTGCGCCGAAATTATTAAATTTGATGGCTGAAAGTGATCATAAATTGAGAAATAAGATTATGTGGATAGGGTCGGAATGATGACACGACCCTACTGAGGAAGAGAAATATATGGGTAGAGTCGGCATGGCAGCACAACCCTACTAAAATGTAAAATTACATGGGCAGGGTCAGAATGATCGCACAACCCTACGCAAATTAGATTTGATGAGACACCAAAAAGACGCATGGAACTATGCAAATCAAAACTGAGTCACCAAAAAGACACAGTGCTATGTAACTCAGATATGAGAAAGTAGTTCGAAAAATTCAGGGTACGACACAAACTGAATATGATAAGTAGTCCGGAGAGATGCACGGTGACACACAAATCAAATATGAGAAAGTAGTCACCGAAAAGATGGCACGGTGCTACACAGGATAAATATGAAAAAGTAGTCACTAAAAAGATGACACGGTGCTACACAAATTAGATATAAACAAGTAGTCACCAGAATGATGGCACGGTGCTACACCAACACTGACAGATGTGGGATTGATACAAAGCAACCCTAGAAAGTCACCGAAAATTGATGCACAACGACCTGTTTGACTGAGTTTTCTTCCCTTGAATATGAGAATCATACATATATCACTGATCCTACTTTTGTTAACATAACCATTAGCCAGACGGGCAGCATATATGGGTGATAGCCACCCGCCGGCAGTGGAAGCTCTTTGATTTTCTACTAGAATCGTAGAAGCTCTGATACCAACAACAACAACAACAACATACCCAGTGAAATCCCACAAGTGGGGTCTGGCGAGGGTAAGATGTACGCAGACCTTACCACTACCACATAGGTAGAGAGGCTGTTTCCTGGAAACCCTCGTCACAAAAACCCATCAGCAGAATAAGCTAGATATGTTAAACAGGCAAGAAAGAGAAGAACACATGATAATACGTAAATACAGGATAGTAAACATATAAAGGCAGATAAATAACATATAAAAGGCAAACAATTACCGCTCCTTCCTATCCACCTTATTAGCCTGCTACTCTAATTCTCGACCTCCACTCCTTTCTGTCTAAGGTCATGTCCTTGGTGAGATCAAGTTTCACCATATCATATCTAATCACCTCCCCCCAATACTTCTTTGGTCTACCTCTACCCCTCCGTATATCTCCCAAATCTAGCCTCTCACACCTTCTAACAGGGGCATCGGTACTCCTTCTCTGTACATGTCCAAACCATCGCAGTCTCGCTTCCCTCATCTTATCAGCTACAGGGGCCACCTCTAGCTTCTCCCGAATGACCTCGTTCCTAATCTTATCACTCCTGGTGTGACCACACATCCATCTTAACATCCTCATTTCTGCGACCTGCATCTTCTGAACGTAGAAGCTCTGATACCATGTGGAAAATATTGGGGAGAAAATATTATTAAATTATATCTATATTATTACATTACAACAACAACAACATACCCAGTGGGATCCCACAAGTGGAGTCTGGGGAGGGTAGAATGTACGCAAACCTTACCACTACCTCATAAAAGTAGAGGCAGTTTCCTGGGAACCTTCATGACCCTATTTATAGATACTATATTAGACTTCTTTTTCAACTAGGATCTATAGTACAATCATTTTTCAAGTAGGATTCTATGTACTATTGTTATTCTTATTCCTATTCTAAATAGGAATATATTTACCTATTCCTCTTCTAACAAAGATGATAAGTGGATCTCAAAGGAAGTTCTTTCTTCTTGCAGAACGAATATATGGAGATCCATAAGAACACTCTGACCACTAGCGAGGGATCATACTACTATCAAGGTGTTTAATGGGTGGATAACATCATTTTGGGAGGATAAACGGTGAGGTAGTTCTTGCCTTAAAGAACACTTTCTAGGCATTTATGCTTTGGACTTGCAACTAGAGAAGTCAGTAGATGAAGCATGGCCTTCTCGGGGTTGGAATTTCTGTTAAGAAGGAAGCTAAATGTAATGACCTTCTAGGTCATTTCTGTGTTAATGACTCCTTTTCCTCGGTTAGAGCTTCCTTATAGCGACCCAAGGTCATTTATAACTTGTTGACACTGATAGTTCGATTGCCTGGCCATTCGGTTGGATTTTGTGAAATTTTCCATGTTTAAAGGCTTTCATAACTTAGAAAGTTAACTTAAATCAAAAATGCAGGAAAATGGCCTCAGAATAAAATTTTGACAATTCCATAGCTCTAGAATTGCCACATTCTAAGTTGCTCAGACTCTCCAAATATGGTGTTGCACCCGTGTCGGATCCTCGAAAAATAGCGGAATGGCCACATTCTAAGTTGCTCAGACTTTCCAAAAATAGTGTTGCACCCGTGTTGAATCCTCAAAAATAGTGTATTTTTGAAGGATCTGATATGGGTGCGACAACATTTTTGGAGAGTCCAAGCAACTTAGGCCAAATTAGGCTAGAAGCATGGTCCGCTCGAGTTCCGAGGCTTTCAGTGCGAGTTTAAACCATTTAGTGTTTTAGCTTTTGAAATTTAGCCCATAATTGACTTTGGTCAACATTCTTGGAAATCATGCCCGAATGAAAACTCTAACAGTGCAGTTAGCATCGTTATGGTCCATTACATGATATGGGACCTGAGTCCCACATTGGTATAGCAATGTACTAACGTAGGGTTTATATAGTCTTAGGCTCTTCTATCTCAATTGCTAGCTTTTGGGATGTGATTCTCCCTAGGTTGTATCATTATTTTTTGATAATCGAGAAATCCGTCTGTGGGCCAACCTAGGTTGTATCATAGGAGCTGGAACTTTAAACAAAGATAGATAGAGGATTTTCCAACTTACATATGGTGGATAGTTTGTGGATTCTAGATATTTTGAAGATAAATGCAATACACTACAAAAGATCAAGTTGAATTGCATTAGACTTTTTTGCTTTTGGCGTAGATAGAGCAACATAAACACATTGCTTCAATCATAGATATCCTAGATTATTGTTAGGCTTCAGGAGCAAAATCATTCTTCTTCTTCTTCTTTTTTTTTTTTTTTTTGCCAAGTAAATATGGTCTCAGCACAACCTTGATGTTATTTTGATTAAACAAATGTTACTTTCTCAAAAAAAAAAGTTTATTTCAAGGATATTAATGCTCTTTGATGGGTAATAGGTACTTTATGCTCATAATCATTGTTGTAATTTTTTAAAGACCATAAATAACTTTTGGTAAGTTTCATATTAGTTCGTTCTTACCTTTCCTAGTGGGTAAGTCTCTTAAAAAGTGTCATTATTAGATTTCCCTGCACCTACACTGCATAAATGTTCCTTCAAATTAGTTATCGCATTTGTGTTAAGCCATAAGCTTATCTGTTGCCGGAGAGTCTACATCACTTGCTTTGAGCTTTTCCATCTTACATAAAATAAACAATGGATTATTTTACAGATGTTTGGTGGATCAGGAATGGTTATAACCAAGTATCTTCAATGCATTTGCAACCATATTAATGAATCGTGAAACCTATGTGTCAAGGCCTGTCAGACTCGGGGCATACTTGAAAACAAATGGAAAGAAGGTGGTACCGCCTTTCTTGGTGAGAACGTGAACTCTTCTCCAAACATCTCAAAAAAAATCAAATAGTGAAAAGTTCAGGAGTAAATGCATGTAAGGGATACTCATTAAGTCATCCTTTTAGGATCATGACACCCATCGGATCCCAAATAATAAGCTCTAAGAACTATGTGCTAATTATGCAAAGAAAAGTATCATATATGTTTATATATCCACATAAATATCACCTCATCCTCATCCAAAAATATATATCTTGGTACCTAGAATAACAGTTGTCGCAGATAATTCTTTTGTGAATTTCATCAGCCTAGCCGAATCAGTAGCTCTTGAGCCAATTGATGGCTTCTGTACTTCACTGGATGTGTGTTCTGAATTTGACGTGGATGATTTTGCCTGGCTAGCAGATGAGCTACTTTGCACTTCATCCTAATAGTCAGAGAAAGGAGCTTAATTTAGCTGATGAGTTTAAACAATAGATAAATCACATACCACATATACTGGATATCAGCACTGCTGGTACCTCAAACGATCCATCTGCCTGTTGGCTTGGTCCCATTTCACTATCTCTTAGACTGACATGATTGTCTGGAGATCTCACAGTTGAGTTATCCAGTGGGTCTGATCTCCTTGTAATCAGTACTTTGCCAGGGAAACTGCGTCCCTTTAGCAACCTGCACCACATCATAGTTTTTGTGAATTGCTTATCAAAAGTTATAGCAAAAATGGTGTTATAAATAGAAAAGAATAAGACCAAGTAAAAACATCCTCGACTGTTAAATTCTTTTGAAACCAACATCCCTGACTGTAAAATATAAAACCTTGTTATATCAGATGGTTTTTTTAAAATCAATAAGGATAATATTTCGGATGGTGCTTCCAGTTATGAGACAAAGTCGGCATGTAATGGCAATATCCAATAAAGGACAACAATCAACAAATATGTGCAATGGAGTTCACATTCAGGGGCTAAGTTTGGCGTTTGTCGGTAGCTTTTCTTTTATGCTTGTCTAAAGCAAACTATTAAAAACTTAAAAGGAACCAAAAATGGAGAGATTGGACTCTTGCTGTTAAATGTATCACTGTACATTGTGTCTATTAAGTTCAAAAACCCCAAAACCCATATTTCACACGTCACTGCCACAACAAATAAGCTTCTGGGGAGCTAGGAAGTTTGATAACCTAAATCCAAACTTTAACCTTTACAATCCACAAAAGATGAAAAAAAATACTAAATACATTTCCCAATGTAAAGACCAAGAGACAAATCACAAAATAATAGACTACGACTGATCAAAGTTTCAAGTCTACCAGTATATAAGGACGCCGCAGCTGCATAAAAATGTCTCCACGTCCAACTCAATTTTGATGAAATACAACCTAATCTTAGCTTAAAGTGTCGAAAAATTGGAACACTCAAAAAGACGATGAAATAGGATTGTCTTGGTAATCTAAGTTTTATGTGTTTGGTATATCAGCTAGCAAACAAATGTATTGAGCTCTTCACTTCCTGTTGATGTCAGTCCTAGTAGTAACACAAAAATTCATCAAACTGAGCAAGTAATCTACAGAACAAACATACTACTCAGAGAGGAAATACGACAAGCTTTGCAACCTAAAATTTCTCCACTCTAACCTCCATAAACTACCAAATCATCATTAAAAGAGGGGAAAATACTATATGCATTTCCAATACTAAATCCAGCATTGAGATCAGAATATAGACATACTTGGTCACTGATTATACACTCCCCAAGTACAACTGAGTTGAATTACCTCAAATTGTACACCTGAAAGGGCCTCAAACGGAATTTAATTGGAAACTAAGTAATGGGTTTTAGAGAGTTATATAGATCTGAATAAAAAAAATGATTACCCTTGAACATTTCTGAGCGTTTGATTGAATCTTGAATCTACAGTAGTATTAAAAGTCTCCTTCTTTCGATCTTCCTCTCTGTCGCTCCTCATGGTTTAACTCTTGGTTACCATACCATTGCTCTCAAGACTCTTTGCGTTCAACGGAAGGAGTACAATTGATGATATTATGGGTACACCTGCAACTCAGGTACAACTTCTTGATGCGTCTTGTGCTCGATGCTACTTGCTTTTTATATTTGAGGTAAAAAAGAAAAGCCAACTATTTGTAGTTGAGCAGAGTATAATTTACGAGAGTTCTTATTTGACACTTTGTATTGTATTGTTTGTTATTTTATATTGTATTTTATAATATATTCATAATTTAATGATAAATTTATAATAAATTATAGGATAAAAGGTAGAGGTACCATGAATAGGTAGGATAAATGATTAAATATAATTTTAAATAATAAGTAAAGAGAAGATGGAAAAATATATATATTAATGTAACAACTCGATCACACCAAATCAGTCATTACACAAAATGGATCTTTTCTTTTACCTTACAATATATTTAACCGATAGTACAATATAATTCAATTTAAATAACAATTAAAATAAATATTGTATTTAGACTAATAATACAACACAATATAATGAGTAACAACCATCCAAACAAGGTGTAAAAAAAATAAACTAACCATAAAACAGGAAAAGCTCACAAATAGATCTTTTAAGACCGGCCTTGATATTTTATCTTCATAATAACAATCTTACAAAAATAGTTCCCATTAAGATAATTTTCTTGGATAAAATTTCCCTTCAAATCAAATTAAATAAAAATAATGTTGTATTTTGATATCTAAATAAAAAAAAATTTTAAAAAAAAAACTTTTACTTTTTTCATTTTTTTCTCTCTCTTTCTCCTTTTCTTTCTATTTTTTTATCTTTTTTTTGGGGGGGGTGGGGGGGGGGAGGGACCGGGAGGAATTTGTAGAAAGCTATTGGTGCAGGTTCTACGAAGGGGGTTGTTCAAATACCATATAGGGTTTCACAATCTATGGAAGCCGCCCATAAAATAGATTGTCTTTAAAGGAAGGGAAAAGTACACAAATTAGACTTATTGAGCAAAATATTTATACAAATTAGACCTCTCCTAACTTAATTACCCAAATTGGACCTTAGCCCAAAATATTTACATTATGGAGGCCTAAATTCACCCTCTTGTACACTTGGGCAAATTCATGCGGAATTATAAGTGGTCCAATCCAAATGTCTCTTTTCACGTGAGTATTTTCCCGCTTTTTGTACGGTTTCTTCCCTAAAAAATCGAGTATTTTGGAAATTCAATTAAGTTTTATTTGGTGCGCTTCATGGAGTAACCTCCATTAGTGGCAATATGCATCTCTTTACCTTTTATTTAGACTTTTTAAGTATTTTTGTCATATATACTATTAGGATTACAAATTTTTAAGGTTTTTTTTTTGAAATCTCTGTTGCAATAATTCGTATTTTTTGTTGTTGATTTTGTTCTATCTGTCCTCGATGTCATTGCAATATATGTCAATTACTATGTCATCAACGGCACAAACAAATGCAGTGACTTTTCCTTGTTGATAGTATGGGAGTATACATATAATTTCAAGATATCCGGTAATTGATATCATTTTGTAGTGGATGTCTTATTTTTTCCTCCTTGATACCATCAGAGTTTATATATACATATATGGTATAAAGTAATAATTAATTAGTTATGCAATAGATGATCACCTATTGGTCCTTGATGTTATTATAGCTTATGTAAACTCTTATGACATCAAGGAAGGAACAAATACAATGGTTTTTCCTTCTTGATGACATCAGAGTATACATATACTTTGAAGGTATCCAGTAATAATTGATATCTATTATAGTGGATGTTTTATTTTTGCTCCTTGATACCATCAGAGTTTATATACCTATATGGTATAAAATAATAATTAATTAGTTATGCACCTATTACACCTTGATGTTATCACAATATATGTATACGCTTATGAAATCAAGGGAGAACAAATGGAATGATTTTTCCTTCTTGATACAATAAGAGTATACATATATTTTGAAAGTATCCAGAAATAATTGTTAACCTTTTGTATTGGCTGACTTGTTATTTTGTCTTTCATACCATCAAAGTTTATATGTATCAAGATGGTATCAAGTAATATATAATTAGCTTGGCAATAAATGTCTCTCTATTTTTTCTTGATATCATTGCAGTATATGTCAATCATTATGCCATCGAGGGCACAAACAAATGCAATGACTTTTCTTTGTTGATAGTATGAGAGTATACATATAATTTCAAGGTATACAGTAATAATTGTTATACTTTTGAAGTGGATGTCTTGTTTTTTCTCCTTGATACCATCAAAGTTTATATATATGTATATGGCATAAAGTAATAATTAATTATCTATGCAATAAAAGATTACCTATTGCTCCTTGATGTCATTACAGTATATGTATACTCTTATAACATCAAGGGAGAACAAATGGAGTGATTTTTCCTTTTTGATATCATCAGAGTATACATATTCTTTGAAAGTATCCAGTAATAATTGATATATTTTTTTTGTAGTGGATGTCTTGGTTTTTTTCTCCTTAATTCCATCAAAGTTAATATATACATATATGGTATACATATACTTTGAAGATATCCAGTAATAATTGATATTTATTTGTAGTAGATGTGTAATTTTTTCTCCTTGATACCATCAGAATTTATATATACATATATGCTATAAAGTAATAATAATTAGCTATGCAGTAAAGTATCACATATTGTTGCTTGATGTTATTATAGGTTATGTATATTCTTATGACATCAAGGGAGGAACAAATACAATGATTTTTCCTTCTTGATGCCATCAGAGTATACATATACTTGAAGGCATCCGGTAATAATTGATATTTATTTGTATTGGATGTGTTATTACAGTAATAATTGATCCCCCATTGGTCCTTGGTGTTATTACAGTATATGTTTACTCTTATGACATCAAGAGAGAACAATGTGGTGATTTTTCCTTCTTAATACCATAAGAGTATACATATACTTTGAAAATATCCAGTATTAGATGTCTTGTTTTTTCTCTTTGATACTATTAGAGTTTATATATATACATATATGGTATAAAGTAATAATTAATTAGCTATGCAATAAAGGATCACATATTGCTTCTTGTTGTTATTACAACATATGTGTACTCTTATAACATCAAGGGAGAACGAATGGAGTGATTTTTCCTTCCTGATACCATAACAGTATATATATATTTTGAAAGTATGCAGTAATAATTGGTATTTTTTTGTGGTGGATGTCTTGTTTCTTCCTTGATACCTTCAAAGTTTATATATACCCAAATGGTACCAATTTAAAATTAATTAGACTTGTAATAAATGTCCACTTATTCCTCTTGGATGGCATGACAGTTAATGTATAGTCTTATGACATCAAGGGAGGAACAAATACGACAATTTTTCCTTCACGATGCCATCAGAGTATACATACTCTTTGAAAGTATCCAGTAATAATTGATATTTATTTGTAGTGGTTGTGTTATTTTTTCTCCTTGATACCATCAGAGTTTATAATAACTATATTGTATAAAGTAATAATTAAATAGCTATGCAATAAAGGATCCTCTATTGGTCCTTGATGTTATTACGATATATGTATACTCTAATGGCGTCAAGGGAGAACAAATGGAGTGATTTTTCCTTCTTGATACCATAAGAGTATACATATACTTTGAAAATATCCAATAATAATTAATAGCCTTTTGTACTGGCTGACTTATTTTTTTGTCCTTGATACCATCAGAGTGTGTGTATATATATATATAGAAAGGTCTCTCTTTTTGTCCTTGGTATCATTGTAGTATATGTCAACTATTATGCCATCAAGGGCACAAACAAATGCAATGACTTCTCCTTGTTGATAGTATGAGAGTATACATATAATTTTAAGGTATCCAATAATAATTGATATCCTTTTGTAGTGGATGTCTTGTTTTTTCTCCCTGATACCATCAAAGTTTATATATACATATATGGTATAAAGAATAATTAATTATCTATGCAATAAAGGATCACATATTGCTCTTTGATGTTATTACAATATATGTATACTCTTATAAAATCAAGGGAGAACAAATGGAGTGATTTTTCCTTCTTGATACCATAGGAGTATACATTTATTTAGAATGTATCAAGTAATAATAGAAAATCATTTGTAGTGGTTGCTTACTTTTTCTCCGTGATACCATTGGAGTATATATATCCAGATGGTATCAAGTAATAATAAATTTATTTTACAATAAGAGATTCCCTATTAATGGTAGATGTCATGACAATATATGTATACTCTTATGACATGATGATAACTTTGTAGTAAAGGATCTCCTATTTCTCTTGGATACTAATACAGTATATATGTACTCTTACAATATCAAGGGGTGACAATATCCGCTTTTATTTCCTTCTTGACACCATCAGATCATACATATAATTAGAAGATATTAAATATATATACTTTTGTAGCATATATAGTGAAAACAAGTAGCTGTTTAAAATGAGAAAAGCTAACACATTAATAAAAATTTGTTCTGGAATTTGAATATGCTAAAAACATTAAAAGTATATTATAAAGTTTTTATACTTCTTGACTATAGAAAAATAATAAACACTTCAATTTTTCTTTGGAATTCTTTTACAGGTCCTTCGATTGTGTCCTTGACCTCCACATCGACTACATGTTATTTTTGTTACAGGAAAGTATGATTCAAATGCCTTTTTTCCTCTTTGTTTTTGAGGCCTTCCTGGTGGAATTTTGATATTTGGTGGCAACACCTAACGTGATGACACATTATCAAGAATTTCACACATGCTCCTTTTAAGAAATTCTTAGTGTAATAAGGGGAGCAATACGTGTATTCATTAAGATGGAATTTTATCAGTACTGCCATTGCATGTGCACATGGAAATTCGTCTACTTGAAACTTTTGACATGTGCAAGTCTTGTTGATGAAGGGACACAATGTATTTGATTTGACCATCCGTTACGGAATGAACAAATTGAGTTGAAGGAGTAACCTGTTGTTATAAGAAAAAAGTAAAAGTTTGTGATTGATAATGCAAGTTCTATACTATGTGCAAATTATTTACCATCATTGTTTGTGCTTCAATCTTTGCATCTTTCAACAAGGGTTCATACTTTTCTGGTTAATATGTTATTTTCAAATTTGGCAGCACTGTCATTTGTGTAATTCCACTTATGTACTAGGTTTGTCATAAAATCTAATAAATCTATAATTGGAAGCTCTCTTGCATATTTGTTTGCTGCATTTACTGATTCAATTATATTTGATGCTATTGTTGTTGTTCGATTTGATGAGCAATGTGAACGTGCCCATTTATGGTACCCAATATCTTTCAAGTAAGGTTGTACTCTAGGATAAGCAACATTTAATTCTTTCATAAGATTGTTAAATTCCTAAATATTGTATGCTCTTGACAATGCATAGTAGATGTCCTTGATATGTTTTGCATTCTTTTTTAATTTGCCCTTGACATTGTTCCACAGATGAAACATACAAACACAATAAGGGACTGCTGGATACTTGATCTTAGGCATATTTATATATCAAACTAGCCAAAATTACCCATATCTAGAGCTTAGTAAGAGGATAATCTGCATAGTTAGGTATTCTTAGTGTAATCCAGCGTATTTTGCTAATCATGGGTCAAGTGCGCTTGTTGGTTGTGTTTTTGCAGGTTTTTGAATAGATTGTGCAAGTCCAGACTCACATTCAGAGTTTGAGGAGGAACACAACTGCAGAACTAAGTGAAGAAATCAATTAGCTTAGTAAAGGTGCAAAATTGCGCGTCGCGCACCTGGGAAAAAGTTGTGCAACCTGAAATCTTGGAGAAAAAGGTACGAAGTAGGAAAATGGCTAAAGTCCGCATCGCAGACTTATAAAAGAAAAAGAGAAAATGACCTAGTCAGCATTAAATGCAAAAATACACTCAAAGCAGCTCAGTCCATATTGTGGACTTTGAAGATGCAAAGGCAAAAGCGAGATATAGGATTTTTAAGTTATATTCAGTTTAGAACATTAGGTTTCATATATGGTTTTTATGGAGAGCAAGGAGATACGATTGAGAACTTCAATCTATGATTACTTTGGTTCGTTTTTTCATCTTTAATTTTCTTTTGTTTAATGTTGATTACCTTTTTGTTGATGTGTAAGACAATGATGAGTGGCTAATCTTCCCATATTCTGGGATTGTATCCATAGACAATGTTCTAGTACTTGATTATTATATGTTATGAAAGGGTTTCTACTAGATTATTCCTATATCGCTTTTATTTATACTTCATAGCTTGATCAACCATGGGGTAAATTAGTTGTTTATTTTGGATTCAAGAGATGTTGGAATGAATAGAACACAGTAATATAAAGAGTTTGTTCAACTAGGAAACTAGATTTATTCGTGTATGAGAGACCCGTGACAACTACCCATACACCTAGCTTAGTTCAAATATAGGAAGGTAACATTAAAGCATCCTTATTGATCATGTCTATCCCCACTCAATGATGTAGTTAAGTTGTCAATAAGGGTAGGCCGGTAGAGACATGCAACCCTGCTTAGGCATTTTCAACCCTATGAATCAATAATAAGGAAACCCAGACATAAGTGAAAGCATTGAATCTAGAATGTGTGTCAATAAGGTTACAATCCCCAAATCATACTTAATCTGATAATTCACTACAAGCCAGCTTACCATAGTAGTTATAATTCGTTATTTCAATTTTCAATTTAACCTTTTCATCATTTTCTACAAGAACACACTTAAGGTAACAACTTTGGATTGATAATTGAACTCTAATTTAAATCCCTTAGGTTCGACATCCGTCTCCTAATAAGGACCACTATATTACTTGTTAAGACCATGTACACTTGCGTGCGCTGGGGAGCAACAAGTTTTGGCACCGTTGTGGAGACTTAAATTTAGAAGTTAGTTAATTTTCTGAGTTGCTTTGTTTTCTTGTGTTCACTGCGCTTGATCTTAGTCATTCTGTTTTTGCAGGTATTTGATCCTCGTGACTTGTCAGCTGATTAAGAATGGGATAAATAGTGGATTCTTGAAACTTCCTTGATGAATTGCCACACCGATTCACTGTTATATTAAAATGGGCGGTGGGATTTCTAGATAGTGATGGTGGAACTGAGTTATTGTATAATACAGAACATGTTTATGACTTATATACTCGTGGTATGGAGTGGAGCCTACAGGGATGACTGTGTTCGTACTTTCGCGGACGAAAGTCATTTTAGTGAGGGATGTTGTAATGATCCTCCACATTGTTTCTATGGTTTTTCTACTATTATTTTGACTTGAGCATGTGTATAGTGACCTTAGCACTATTGGGACGATTATTGGTTGGGTTATTTGAGAGTTATGTGAATTTTTGAGTTAATACAAAAGTTATACCCGTAAAATGAGTTTTTGAGTAAATTCTTAGTAAATGATTCAGAATGAAATTCCAATGATTTCATTATCTCCAAAATGGTCGAATTAGGCTAGGAGCATGTCCGGTACAATTATATCATAGATTGCAAATTTGGCCACCGAAATCGATTAATAATTGACCCAACTAATGCTCTTAGGAACCATGCCTCAAATGAAAATTTTGATAGCGCAGTTAGCTCCAGAATATCAATTTTGGTCTAGGAGGACCCTTTATTTGATACCAGGGACGTCCGAATGTGATTTGAGCCCCCCAAAAGCTTTCCGTTAAAAGTTGCATATAAAGAAGTGAGATCCTCACTTTATCGTAGAAAGCTTCGTTGAAAATTCCAACTGTATCGTTGGGTCCAGAATATTTTCGAAAGCTTCATTACAAATTCTGACTGTACCGTTGGGTCCAAAACGTCGAAATCCATAGAGTTGTGTATTTTAGTTGCGAAAATCGGAGTCTAGATGAGCCAGAAACAACGAAAAAGAGATTGAGGAATGATTGGAAAGAGAGAGTGCGAGGTGGCAAGTTTTGGAGGCTTACACGTGGTGCAGTCAGGGTCTGCTACGTGTCAGAGATGTGTCATCCCTGCCCTTTTCCCTATATATGTTGTTTCCTGGAAAATATATTATATATTCCTCCAATTTTGCATCGTAATTTCGAGCTCATTTTTTTTATCAAATTTGAGTGATTCAAAAGGCTGCATGACTTAGTTTTTTGCAAGGAACATGTGGTGAAGTCGGATTCATGATTTGACACGTATTTTGCCGTAAATCTCTATTTTTTTGTTGATGATATATTGGGAATGAGTGAAAATTTTACTTTGCAATATCTCGGTCATTTCTTAACAAAATTAAGTGAAATTTTTGTATAAATTGTTCTATATTCCGAGAGGGACGCTGTGGTATACTTATTTTGTTTGGTTTTTGAGAATTTTGACCGAGAAATTTTTTAAAAGAATGTTTTCCTAGTAAAGTTTTTAACTTCATTTTTGGGCATTTTCTCGATCTTCTGGGGTCCGTTTTGGGTCGAATTTTTGGCCAAGGACTCAGGGTGATATGGGGATTATTTTGCGGGGATTGGTTTGGCATTTTGAGCATAGGCCCTGATTTTCCCCATTTTAATCGTAATTGATTTAATTTCACTCATTTTTAGAGATTTTACAACCAAATCAATCATAATGATCTGGTGACTTATGTTTGAACAGTTGAGCAACATCTAGAAGTGGTTCGGAGAGGAAAAACTTAGTTGGATTAACTCAAAGCAATAGACGTCCGATGCCAAGTAGGCTAGGCTTTCTCTAAACTCTAGACTGAGCTGAAACAATTTCAACTTGAGTTGGAATGTGTAGGAATGTCTTGTTTATGGATTGAGTTGTGGAGTATATACTGTAGATGGCTGAATATGATTTGTGTGTTGTGTATGTATAAGTTATAGGATGGTGTTATTTTATTGAGGGTTGTGTTGGTGGTAATTTATGTATTACCTGAGTTCTTACATTATATGACTACGATAGGGCCTGAAAGAGGCTGGATGGAGCTGTGAACATATGATAGGTATGTATACCAAGCTTAACTCTTGCTTGTATGTAAGTCCAGTCTGAGGCTACCAGTATATACTTGCTATTGAGGCTGACCTGTGATTACATGCTTCCATATGCGCTGAATCTAGTATCTATATTTGGTTGGTATGAATGAGCACGATGTGGCTACAATTATCCATATTTTTTCTTAGTACTTCTGGTAGAATTTCCTGATTAAACATGAATTTGTGTTGCCTTGTTGTTTATATGATCCTATATCATGTTGTTATCTGCTATGTACCTGTGCCACTAATTAGTGCCTGAAGAATTACACCATATATTGGGGACGGTCATCGTTGTACCCTTAAAGGAGCCTTGTGACCTATAATACCAGATGCATTGACACTGAGCCACTGACGAGTTAGAGATGGGAGTGGGACCCTGTTAGTGAGGTGTAGGTGGTATCCTTGTAGCAGCTGGGCTGCGATATGATTCGGGGCAGGTGGCATCCCTCTAATTGTTTAGCCTCTTGGGCCTTAGCTTAGGTTACATCGACAGCTTTGGCTTCTTTGCAGTCTCTATCTTGTTGATGACCATCTTTTGTATCTAGACAGTAGAGTTTGATTTTTTTAGGTGCACTACTAGTTTTGTATATTATTATGATTATTCATATATGCATACGGTATGTCCTCGTGTCTATTGTAGCTCTATACAATTGACTTTCAGCTTCTGGCTAGGTTTCAAGATATATATTATTGTTATATCAATTTGATTTAGACTAGAGAGCTAGGATGGATACCCTTGGGTTGGGAATTGGCTTGCCTGTAGGTAGGACAAACATGTGCCATCATGATCGGGATCGGGACATAACAAGGTGGTATTAGAGCTTAAAGTTCACTGGTCTCAGCTGTACAGAGTTACTGTCTAGTAGAGTCTTATAGATGCGTGCGGAGACGTTCGTGCCTTATCTCCATGCGGCTACCGGATGTTTAAAAATTTTCCTATGTTATTGATTCTGGTTGTACGTCTTGTCAATGGTTCTCTGATATTTAAGAATTTCGCTTCGTTTGTCCCTCCGTATGGATGTCATTTAGAGGCTAGACCCTGGGCAGGGGAAGTGCTGCATCATTAGTCCCAGATAGGGAGCAGCCCCCAGAGCCCATTGAGTAAAGGCTAGATGCCCTCGAGTTGTAACAACTGGATGAAGAAGCTTGCGGGCAGTGAGAATGTAGAAGGGCCTCAGAGGCGGGCTTCATGATTAATACTTGATTACTGGTGGCTATGTATTGTGCTACGAGAGATGTTGTTGGGTATGGAGTTCTGTGATACGTATATCTACACGTCAGCAGCGGGTGAAAGACACTGAATGAACCAGACTCTTGCTTTCGCTAATCGAAAAGGAGGGTAGGTGTCATGTACCTGATTTTGCCGATTGAACTTATCAAATAGGAAGACCAAGAAGATAATAAAGAAGAGGTTGATCCTGTTAGAAAGGAGATGGCTGAACAGAATCCTGCACCAGCGGTAATGCCTAGACCAGTCTCGGATGTGGCAATCCCATGCACCACTAATGTCACTAACTATTTTTAGAAACCAGAGCTTAGTGATCATTTGGAGCTCAAACTGAACATGGTGTAATTGCTACACTCCAAACTGAGCAATATTTAGGGTTTCCACATGAGGACCCTCAGGTTCATCTTCAGAACTTCTTGGAGATCACTGATACTTTCATCCCCACAGGGGTGAACAGAGATTATGCGAGGATGACCTTGTTTCCCTTTTCACTATTGGGGGAAGCACGAAGGTGGCTACAAATTGAGCCACCCAACTCAATCTTTTCATGGGAAGAGCTGGCTAGAAAGTTCATGACAAGATTCTTCTAATCTTGAAAAACTGCCAAGCTCAGGAGTGAGATTTTGAGCTGCAGGCAAAGGCTTGGGAAAATTTATACCAAGCTTGGGACAGGTTTAAAACTCTCATCATTAATTGTCCCCATCATTGTCAGGCTAATGAGGTGTTGCTCCATACCTTCACTGAGGGTTTGGAACCCAACACCAAGATTTTTCTTGCTTTTGATGCAAGTGGACAGGCACTTGAGAAGACATATGATGAGTTGTATGCTCTGCTGAATCGCATTGCGCAAGGAAATTCTGAGTGGAATAGAGGATCTAGTAGTCTAGTAGTTCTAAAGCAGGCAGGCATGTTGGAGATGGATGCATTGACTTCCCTGCAAGCCCAAGTGTTAGTAATACAGAATATAAAGACAACTCACTTCAACAGCTTGTCTTTGGGCTAACAACCAGCTCCAGTGAATATGGACTAACTGCAGGAGAGTAATTGGTGTAATGTGTGTGGAGGAGGAGACCACGCTGCAGAATTTTGCGGAGCAAATCTAGAGGCTGTGAACTTTGTGGGCAATGCCAATGTAGGTGGGCACTAAGGTTTTGGAACACTTATAATCCAAACTGGAGAAACCAACCAAACTTCTCTTGGGGTGGATATCAACAGAGTCAAGGAACTCTTCAGCATAGGCCACAAGGTGGAAATGCATTCTATAATCAGCAGATGTAACAACCCGCAAAGCTAGTGATTTCGGGCAGCATGAGTGATAGTGAAGTGCTGAGACAAATTCTGGCGAACCAACAAAGGCAGGATGATGAAATTCGTTAGAACAAGCAGTGCCTCCAGAACCTAGAAAAGTAGTTTGGGTTATTGGCAAGCACTGTGAATGTTAAACCTCAAGGAGGCTTGCCAAGGAACACAGACCCAACCCCAAGTAAGTAAATGCAGTTAGCAACAAAAGTGGCAAACCATTGGCTGAGTTGGTCCCAAAGTAGAGGAATGGGACTAGCATAAACACTAATAAAGGTGTGGAGGCTGGCTATTTCAGCCTACCTTATGATGAAGCGACCCCAACACCCAAGCCTCCTTCTCTCTTTCCTCAAAAGTTAAAAAAGAAAAAGGAGGATGAGTACTTTCAAAAGTTCATTGGGCTCCTGAAACAGTACAAATTAACTTACCTCTTATTGATATTTTGCAGGGGATCCCAAAGTATGCTAAGAACGTAAAGGACATTGTGGCCAACAAGAACACGTTGGCTGAGTTCGAGACTATGACACTCACTAAAAAGTGCAACTCCAGGATTCTAAACAAAGCTAAGTTGCCAACCAAGTTGAAAGATCTTAAGAGCTTCACTGTACAAGTAGCAATTGGGAATTGCTTAAACGCCCAAAGGTTGTGTGATCTGTGTTCGAGTATCGATTTCATGCCCAATTCTATATTCTTGAAGTTGGGGCGTGGAAATCCTAAGCCCACCAACCATCTTGTTACAATTGGCTGATCGTTCGGTGGCAAGGCTGGATGATGTTATAGAGGATGTCTTAATCCAAGTGGGATCCCTCGTCTTCCCTGTGGACTTTGTCATCCTGGACTTTGAACCTGGTCCAGAGGTCCCATTTATTTTGGGACGCCCACTCCTAGCAACAAGAGGGGCACTGATAGATTTTACAGTTGGGCGGCTCACCATGCGAGCCCATGATAAGGTGAAAGCTTTTGATGTATACAAAGGTTTGAAGCTGTGCGCTGTATATGAGGACTTGGTAGCCATCACAGTGTTAGATACAGAGGCTGGAGTAAGCGAAGTTGAGATCAAGGATCCTCTAGCCAGGGTATTGCTAAATCAAGGGCTAGTGGATGACTTAGAAGCTAGAGAAATTGAGAGTGTGCTGAATAACTATAATGTCAGCATGCTAAAGAAAGTTGTTGAGCCCCTAAACAGGGTATTGAGACCTCCACCTAAACCGTCAGTCGAAGAAGCTCCCCAGCTAGAGTTGAAGGTATGTTTTTCTTTGTGAAAATAACACTTTACCTGTAATCTTGTCTGCTTTATTGACTGCCTCCCAGGTGGAAGCAGAGGTGTTTGTGCTGAAGTAAAGGAAATGAGCAATGGGTTGGAAAAATGTTAGATATCCATGGCGTTAGTCCAGCCTTGTGTATGCACAAGATCTTAATGGAGGAGGGGCACAAGCTAGTGTCCCAGCCACAATGAAGGTTGAATTCAATCATGAAAGAAGTGATAAAGAAAGAGGTGATAAAGTGGCTGGATACAAGTATTATCTTTCTGATCTCGGATAGCAAGCGGGTGAGCCCAATACAATGTTTCTCAAAGAAAAAGGGGATGACAATTATCATAAATGATAAGAATGAGCTCATCCCAACCAGAACACTAACAGGGTGGTGTGTATGCATGCACTATAGAAATTTGAATGATGCCATGATACGCCCAAATTACACTCCAAATAGAAGAGTAAAGCGGTCGTTGGTCAAATATAGAACTCAACCGGAGTTGAGGTCAATCCCATAGGGAACACGTAAGAATTGTTCTATTAGTACCGGCTTTCAGTTGTAAATGCTATTCCCAAGATAAACATACATAAAGTAATTGGGGGGTTGCATTATCTAATTTAAATGCTTGTGTAAAGTAATTAACAAAAACGTTGCTCCGATTTTCAAACAGATAGAGAGAGGCTAGGGTTGTGTTCCCCATGACATCCAATACGACAACTAAACTGGTTTGGTAAACTCGCTCCTAATAATGCATGCAATATCCAACAACTTAGCTAATAGCTAGTTCACCTTTCGGTCCTTCCTAGTTATATTTCACTCATCTCCTTTCGGTCTCAGAGTGTATGCAATTCTACCCGTTGTTTTTGATCTCATAGTACCTTCACCTTTCAGTCTCAGGCACTTAGACTAGGTTCATAACCCTGAATTTCTGTTGTTAACCTCTTTTCCCAATCACTACATCCCTCTCGGGCATATAGCGAATACAGGCTTACCCTAACGCGTCGACTCATTAAGGAGAAGTTAGAACGAAGAATTTAACAATACATGCAATGGTTATTCGAACGAGTTACCCCAGTTTGCGTTATCTTATTGAGTTGTCATGGTTCCCACAACCCTAGTTGTGGGTTTAGCCTAGCATAATATTGATAACTTGCCCACAACAATTAGATGAAGACATAAAGATTGACTTACAATTGAAAGAACAAGAATCTGTATTACAAGCTTCGAACGATGATCACAAATGCGATTCTCACGAATTACAAAGTTAAACTAATGTTTTCTGCTTTTTCTCTCTTGTTTCTACCGTAAAAATGAAGTCCCTCATGAAATAAAATAATGTACTATTTAAACTAAGTAAAATTAATTCGATACAATTTAGGGAAAATAGGCTCGGCACGGGACACGGTCCGTTACACGGACCGTCTAAGACCAGACGGCTCATCTAACGGACCATCTAAGTCGGCTGCTGCGTCGGCATGGCCCTTGACACGACCCGTGTGGCGTGAGACGGGCCGTCTGTCCCTCCATGTGGCTCCACTTGCACAAATTCTGATATTTTCGACGAAGGACTTCTTGCGTTACGTCACTTACACGGTACACGACATGGCCCTTCTAGTGTCAGACGGTCCGTGTGGATTTTCTTGCGCGATTTCCTTAAATTTCGACGAGTGCCTTCCGAGTTACGTCAGTTACACGGCCCGTGACACGGTCCGTCTGGCGTCAGACGGGCCGTGTGAACTGTCCGTGTAAACACGTTTCTGCGCACTGCACCAAGTGTGGTGCCACGGTCGGTCATATGGACCGTGTGGCGTGACACGGCCCATGTGGGCCTTCCATGGTCCAACACTTGGCCTTGTTTTTCACTCGTTCCTTGTGCTTTCCTCAATTACCCATGCCTTTGCTATTTTCCTGCACAGTATCAAAACACACCTATTAAACCAACAACAATGCTCAAGAACGCACAATAATTCTATGTCTTAAGCGTCGTAAAAGTTGTATTTTCATGACTCATCAACACCCTCAACTTAGGACCATTGCTTGTCCTCAAGCGATGACCAAAAACACATAATGACACACAAAGACAAGCGCTTAACAAGAAGTAAATAGAGACCCCTTTATCATCAGATTCATGTTCAAAAAGTACACTTGCGATGTGCTCATACCCCAATGGACTCTTATTAGATCAACCTAAGCACTATACTATATCCTGTTGGCCCTACTTAAGTCCGTGAATAAAGATGAGCTGGTTAATATAGCCACCAAATAGTGCGGTGATAGTGCCCCTCACTACAAGGAAGTCTCGCACACAGTGTAACAATGTAGCATAGAGACTGGAATGTAGATACTCACACTCAGAAAGATTTTCGCCCGACACACAAGTATAGACCATATGCTTGCCTTTATTTTCACCACCTTGACTCCTGAACCTTTTTAGGATCACTTTAGTACTTTTAAGGCTTGTAACGTAGGCTCGGGCTTGGGTGAGGTATATTTAGGATCAAAGTGACTAGCTTTTCGTTCCAAGACCTTGCTTTGACTCAACCACTACTTTCGGCCCCCAAAAATCTTTGTTTTCCCTATTTTACCACTTTGCTTTGTAGATGGGCGTGGTTACCTTTTTCGTTCATTCTTTCACACGCCCCAGATTTCCCTCCTTTGTTTTTGTTTTTTTTCAGTCCGGCTTTTCTTCTCATCACTCGACTCCTTTCCATCCATATTATCCTGCCTCTCTTACAATAGCCACCCTCAACTTAGGATTTTAGCCTGAGTTGAGGTTCACAATGTCTTTTCAAGGACCAGGGCCAATGTAAGCCACCCTCAACTTAGGCCTTTGGCCCGAGTTGAGGTTCACAATATCCTTAAAGGGATCAGGGCCTGAGTACGGTCTGTAGATAGATTGGAAACATGAGTTGGGTAATAAGAAAGAAAAGGTCTATTAAGGCTCAATTATTTGGTTCAAGAGGAGAAACTTCATTTGGTTAATTCATTTTAGGCTTAGTGACTTCTCAACAATGGCCTAAGATCCTATCCTAATCCACTCATTCAATCGTTTTAGGGGGACCAACCAGGCAAGTTCTAGTTTACAAGTGTGTCAATTGAATTCAAGCAAGTCCACTCCCACACACATGGCACATATCCCCCATTATTCAGCACTACACAACACAGTCAAGCTTCATTATTCAAGATGCCAACTAGACAATGTACACCGTGCTTTAAGAGGATCACAAAATCAGTCAGTATGGGATGCATGCTTACACAAGTTTCATGGATTTTCATTTTTTAAATTGTTGGGGTTACTATAGACTCTTATGAACACTTGTCTTTACACACATAAAACAAACAAAATAAACCTAAACATGCCAGTTCTACTAGATACTACACCTTCAGAGAAAAGAAACATGGCAAGAAAAACTCGTCAGGGTAGGATGCCCCACCCCCAACAAAATACAGTGCAATGTCCCTATTGCACCCGAATACATATTAAAGTAAAAATAGGAGTGGGACATACCTGGGATGCCCTAGGCGTCAGGCGGGTCATCATGGCCCGAACCAACTGGTGGGTCCTGGTAGGCAACATCAGCATCTGGCCCCACGATACTCCCGGAAGCACCTGTCCAGGCAGCCTCATATGCTAGGCGCGCCTGCTCCTCCTGGGTAGCAGCCTCTCGTCTCTGAGCCCTCAACGCTTTGCGCAGCCTCCTCGCTTCCTCACGCTGCGGGTCTTCCGGAGGGCTAGTGCGCTGGCTGCGGTGCTACTTTTATCCTTATGACCGGAAGCTGCTGGAGCAGGTACTTGGGTAGCAGGAGGTACGAGCGGTACGCCCCAGCGCTCGATCAGGCTCGGCTCCACCGGGGCACTAAACAATGAGATCAACGAATCTGGTAGCGGAGCCGGAGCTGGCACCGAGTTGTTATACCGAGCATACAACTTTGTAATTTTCTCCTTCATATCCTGCATCGTCTGTACCAAATGCGCCCTCTCATCATCGGACAAACATCCAAACATGCGATGGAAGTAGCCCTCCAACGTGTTGACCTGCTCTTGTAAACTCTGTATTTGGCTAACTAGTTCGGTGCGGAGACGGTCCTTAGCCAGCTGCATATGAGCCTGCACCACTTGAGGCATCCTGACCACCATTTGGTCAACAATCGCCCATGTCTGCCTCTGTTCTGTGACCATGCGGGCTAGAAGGTCATAAGGGACATAAGTGTATCCCCGATGCGCCTGAGGTGTTGTGCCACCACCCCCGGGTTGCTCAAAATTTGTGCCGGTCTGGGGGGCTCCTCAAATGACAAGGGTTGCTGCGGAGGAGCCCGAGGAAGCTGTGTAGGAATCCCAAGCCGGCGGGATCTTCTGTGATACAACGGGTTGTCTATATCCTTGATCATGGAAATGTTTACCACACCCGTTGGAGCTATCTTTCTGTCCAAGTAGTGAGTGGTGGGGACACGGGCCTGCCTACAAAGTGCCCGAATCAGGCATGGAAATGACATACCTGCTCGTTCTGATAGGGCACGATCCTTTATCTCCATGGCAATAACACGACCCACATTAATACCAAGTCGAGCTAGCAAACACGCTACCATCGAAGCATGAGAGAGTTGGAGCGTGTTGTCGTTCACCGTGGGTCGTAGTCGGGCCCGCACCACTGTCCACCAGAACTTCGCGACAAATGTGAGGGAGGCCTTGGTAATAGGAATCTTGGGGTTTGTCACCCAAGGTGCCTCCGCTCCTTGAAGCGCAATCTGCTCCGCCACCCACTGCAACTCCTTGGCCCGGTTAGACGGGTCCAACATGTGAACCTCATCAATAATGTTCACATACCTGGCAATGAATAACCCATCCGATGGGGCACAGTAGTCTGGGCCAAATAAAAACCTGTTGATCGTCTTTGCCGAGATACCTACCTGAGTCTACCGGATGGTAACATAGTCCCGGTGGGACAGCTTGGCAGCAAGCCGCTTCTTCAATCTTCTGGGCAGGTTGCCTTCGATAGAGGCAAGTAGACTGGCGGCATAGCTGGAATAGAACTCGGCGATCATATCCGGGCCATAATATCCGGGAGGGCTGGCCATCTGAACTGGTATGCCTCGAATGCATTGCGGATCTTCGGGATAGCATCCAGTCTGTCACTGAGGACCCGCATCTCCGGAATAATCGGCCTCCCCTGATAGCCCCCGGTACCTTTGTTGATGCCAGTAACATAAATCTCCTTTGCTCCGGGGACTGTCCACCGCCTGTGTAAGAAGACTAGGAGCCACTTGGCGGTTTCCGGGTCAGAAGTCCGGGCAACCGCCTGCTGAGTGGCCTCATCATCACTGTCACGGAGGAGCAGAATGTCCTCCTCACCCCCAACATCGTGCTCTGCGGTGACTGGAGTGCCGGCCTCGTCCTCCTGCTCTGGGGCTGCACCTTCCCCCTCCACCCCTACCTCTGGAGCTTCCTCCTTAGACTGGGAAGCTATGTAGCGTCTCACTACACGGGAGTGGGTAGTGCAAGGGGGGTAGGGGGAGACATTGCCGGTGATCTGCACAGCTGACCCGCCGTCGGAGTCATCTCCTGAGTCACTCCCCTGATGTTGACTGGAGGATTCGGTGATCGAATCCCGGAGACGTGACTCATGCTCGTCCCTACATTGGCGAGGTCTTAGATGTGGGGCCATAATAACCTGCAAACATCACAAGGAATAAAAAAATTAGTTATGCTAGGATGCTTGGGATGACACACTAACGGGTACTCAGACTTCCCCTGTGTTAATACAGTGACAAAAACCCTTAAGAGTGGCGTCACCCAGTCTATCATAGGGAATTTTGCACTAGAATGCATATGAGAATCAACGAGAATAAATACAGTGAAGTCCATAGAAAATAAGTAGCACGACATGGTGGCCCCACACGGGCTGTGTAAGGGTACACGGGTTGTGCAGAGGCCCGTGTGAGGGCCGGGAAGGGTGGCAGACTACTAAGTGTCATGGGACGGGCAGCTACACGGCCCATGTAGGGTCAGACGGTCCGTGCGAATGGACCGTGTGATGCCACACGGACCGTTTAATGTGCCGTGCCACAGTCTTCGTCCCTAATCAGCTCCAACATTATAGAATCCATGCTCACACACAAAATAATGCATCAAAAACTCAAGATCGGTCATTTAAACTACGCATACCACACTTCCTACAACACGAATCTTATTTTAACGACCCCAAAATCACAAATACCCTATGTTCAAGAGTTCAAGAAAGCAACAATGGTGGTTCAGAGTAACCCATTACCAAATCTTTAAGAAATCGTGCCCTAGTGAGTCATAGACTTCACAATCGACAAGGATATGCATAAAACCATACAAAGAAACAAAACTAAAAGAAAAATTGCAAGCAACAAATTAAAGAACAACTAACCCAAAACAAAACTTACTTGAGAGAGAAAAGTGGACTTTGGCTCAAAAATTTTTCCTAAGAAAAGTGTGACGGATCGTGACCGGATTGCACAAACCGTGTGAGAAGAGATGAAGATTTGGTGGTGTGAGGAAGAGAGAAATGGGCGTGTGGGGTGAGTTAGAGAGAGAATGAATGTGTGAAAATAAAATTTGGAAAGAGGGTATAAATACCCAAAAATACGCGGCCCAAGACGCTCCGGAAAATGGGTCGTGCCACATGGCACGGTCCGTGTCGCTTACCATGGGCGGCTCGCGTCTGTTCCCGAGGCGCACGCGCAATCGGTCCGGTAAACGGACTGTCAGACGTGGCACGCACCGTGTAACGTGCCGTGTGTCGGCACACGTGATTTTTCCAAGGCGTGTGCTCAAACGGTCCGTTACAAGGTCCGTTCGAGGTCACATGGACCGTGTGCTTTGCCTTGGGCGGAAGGATGAGCTTACCTGGGGGCACGCTCAAACGGACCGGTACACGGTCTGTCTCACGTCAGACGGGCCGTGTGAATGGTCCGTGTGATGCCCCTTTGTAGAATTTTTGTCCTTTCCTTCGCTCGCACGCCTGATTAGACTTCCGTTCACCATGTGCATCCGTCCCTGAGACAAAAATACAAACCAATATAAAGCATAAGTCAGTGCGTTTCTCTCTTCTTCTTTTTTTTCCGATGGGTTGCCTCCCATTAAGCGCTTGGTTTAACGTCACGGCTCGACGTAGTGTTCTCGACTACTCAGACTTCGTCAAGATGGAGAACCTCTATCACAGAGGTTTCATCTGTAGCTCCCCAGTACTTTTTCACGCGCTGCCCATTAACCTTGAAGCGGTACCCGTCATCCGTTTCTAGCTCAACTGCTCCATTAGTAAATACTTGTGCGATCTTGTATGGGCCAGACCACCTTGATTTCAACTTCCCTCGAAACAACCTCAATCTGGAGTTGTAGAGCAGCACTCTGTCACCAACCTCAAAGCTCCTTGGTGCAATCAGCTTGTCATGATAAGCCTTCATCTTATCCTTGTACAGAGCAGCACTCTCGTAGGCCTGTAGACGAAATTCATCCAGCTCATTCAACTGGTCCATCCTCATGTTGGCTGCCTCTTTCCAATTCATATTCAGGGCCTTAAGAGCCCATAATGCCTTGTGCTCCAACTCAATTGGCAGATAACAGGCCTTACCAAACACCAACTGATATGGGGACATACCAATGGGTGTCTTGTAAGCTGTCCTATAGGCCCATAATGCATCATCTAACTTCCTCGCCCAGTCCGTTCTTGTGGCATTCACAGACTTGGTAAGGATCTCCTTGATTTCCCTGTTGGACACCTCAACCTGCCCACTTGTCTGCGGATGATAGGGCGTGGCCACCTTGTGTTGACGTACCCCATACTTAGCAAGTACAACTCGAAAGGATTTGTTGCAGAAGTGGGAGCCCCCGTCACTAATGATAGTTCTGGGTGTCCCAAATCTGGCAAAAATGTTCCGCCTCACGAACTGTACCACTCTCTTGCTCTCTTTATTTGGCAACACTGTTGCCTCCACCCATTTAGAGACGTAGTCCACTGCCACCAGGATATACTTCATCCCAAAAGAGCTCACAAACGGGCCCATGAAGTCAATGCCCCATACGTCGAATAGCTCAATCTCCAAAATAGGGGTCATTGGTAGCTCTTGACGCCTTGAAATGTTCCCTTGGCGCTGGCATTGGTCGCACCCCCGCACCAAGTCATAGGCATCTTTATAGATGGTGGGCCAGTAGTACCCACACTGCAAGATCTTTTTGGCAGTCCTGGCACCACCATGATGCTCAACATCTCTGCCTCTGGGACACATCTTCGGATGACCCCATCTGCGCATGTTCTGAATAAGTACGGATCACCCCAAAAGTACCTGCGCACATCATGAAAAAACTTTTTTCTCTGGTGAGGGTTAAGGCCTTCCGGAATAATATCACTCACCAGGAAGTTAGCAAAATGAGCATACCAAGGGACTAAGTTCGCAGAAGCGGCTAATACCTGCTCATGGGGAAATGAATCATCGATGTTCAACCACTTATTGGCGCGGGCCGCGTCCTCTAACCTAGATAGATGGTCTGCCACTTGGTTCTCCGTGCCTTTATGATCCTGGACCTCGAAGTCGAACTCTTGTAGTAAGAGCACCCATCTGATTAAACGAGGCTTTGTATCTTTCTTGGACATGAGGTACCGGAGTGCGGCATGGTTAGTGTGTACGATTACCCTCGTGCCCAGTAGATATGCTCGAAACTTGTCGAATGCATATACCACGGCTAGCAACTCCTGCTCTGTGACAGTGTAATTCCTTTGAGCCTTGTTTAGTGTCTTGCTGGCGTAGTAGATAGGATGGAAGATTTTGTTGCGCTTCTGCCCAGCACAACACCCACAGCAACTCCACTTGCGTCATACATTACCTCAAACGGAGCGTCCCAATCTTGTGCAACCACGACAGGCGCCGAGATTAGCTTCTGCTTTAAGGTCTCAAAGGCTTGCCAGCACGCATCGTCAAAGTGGAACTTGACATCCTTCTCCAACAGTTTGCACAATGGGTGTGCAATCTTGGAGAAGTCCTTGATGAATCTGCGATAGAATCCAGCATGCCCAAGGAAACTCCGGACCCCTTTTACCGAGATAGGAGGTGGCAATCGCTCAATGACCTCAATCTTTGCCTTGTCCACCTCAATCCCCTTATCTGACACCTTATGGCCAAGGACTATGCCTTCTTTAACCATGAAATGACACTTTTCCCAATTTAGGACCAACTGGGTCTCTTCACAGAGCTGCAGTGCCTTGCTTAGATTCTGCAGACAATTATCAAAAGAAATCACCCACTACCGAAAAATCATCCATAAATACCTCGAGGGTGTCTTCGACCATGTCTGAAAAGATGGACATCATGCAGCCCTGGAAAGTGGCTGGGGCATTGCAAAGTCCAAATGGCATCCTTCTGAAAGCAAATGTCCCATAGGGGCACGTGAAGGTGGTCTTCTCTTGATCTTCTGGGGCTATTGATATCTTGTTGTAGCCCGAGTATCCGTTGAGGAAGCAATACCATCCTCGCCCTGCTAGCCTGTCTAGCATCTGATCTATGAATGACATGGGGAAGTGGTCCTTTAGAGTCCATCTATTCAACTTCCTGTAGTCCATGCACACTCGCCATCCGGTGACAGGTCTCAGCGGGACAAGCTCGTTCTTGTCATTGGCCACCACCATCATGCCCCCCCTTTTTGGGACACACTGCACTGGGCTCACCCACTTGCTGTCCGAGATGGGATATACCACCCCAGCATCCAGCCACTTAATGATCTCCTTTTTCACCACCTCCTGCATGGGTGGATTAAGCCTTTTTTGATGCTCAATGCTGGGCACACAGTCATCCTCCAGTTTGATTTTATGAGTGCAGAGGCCTGGAGGAATGACATAATGGTCCATCCAATAGCTCGCTTGAACTTTTGGAGGACCCCCAATAACGCCTCCACCTGGTATTCCTGAAGATCTGCAGCCACAATCACAGGAAGAGTGTTATTAGTACCTAAAAATGCATATATGAGGTGTTGAGGTAACTCCTTGAGCTCCAGAACGGGCGGTTCCTTGATAGAGGGTTTTGCCGGTGGAGTTGGCCTATTTTTAAAATCCAAGTCCAACTTCCTAGGCACGAATGGTCTGGTCCCCATGCCCTGCAGTGCATAGATGGCGTCGTTGTACCCCTCAACACCAACTTTTGGGAAGTTCATCAGAACTGCCGCCAGTGTGTCGACAGTCCTCATTTCCTTCAACGAGGCCTCAGAAGAGTTGTCATCATCAATATCCATGACGGACATCACAGCTAACTCCTTAGGCCTTTTCATGGCAGCGCACACACTGAATTTCACCTCTTCGGTGTTTAACTAGAATGTGAGTTCTCCTCGCTCTACGTCCACCAGTGCCCTGCCAGTTTCCAAAAATGGCCTTCCAAGGATGATTGGTACCTCGAAGTCCACTTTACAGTCGAGGATGACAAAATCGGCAGGGAAGATGAACCTGCCAACTCGAACTTGAACATCATACAGGATTCCCACGGGCCTCTTTACTGATCTATCTGCCATCAGTAGCCGCATGGTCGTAGGTGTGGGGGCTCCCAAGCCCAACTGCTAGTATACTTCCAACGGCATCAAGTTAATGCTGGCACTAAGGTCACAAAGAGCCCGTGCAAAGTCATATGCACCAATGGTGCATGAGATGGTGAAAGCCCCTGGGTCTCCCTTCTTTTCTACCAAAGACCTTGTAGCGATGGCGCTACAGTGGTGTAAATTATCAGCTGGCTCAATCGTGGCTGTCCTCTTCTTAGTAACTAAGTCCTTCATAAACTTAGCGTAGCCAGGCATTTGTTCAAGTGCTTCCACCAAAGGTATGTTCACAGACAACTCCTTTAACATGGACAGGAACTTCTTGAACTTGCCATCCTCCGCCTTCTTTTTCAGCCTTTGGGGGAATGGCGGTTGCGGTTTCGGGATGGCTGGCAGATTTGGGTAATTGGAGGTGTCCGTCTCTATTGCCTGCTTGGTCGACTCTGGCTCTGCTGTCGCAGCCTCAGGTCCATCACTCCCATTGTCAACCTGACCCTCCATGGGCCTATGCATCTTGTCATCTGCTTTCACCTGACCTGTATCATTAGTAACAACTGGGTTAGAAAGTACCTTACCACTTCTCGTGGTGATCGCCATGCAGTGGCCATCGTTCTTCGGGTTTTGCACTGTATCACTCGGGAGTGACCAAGCTTTCCTCTGGTTAAATGCAACTGAAAGCTTTCCCAACTGCTGCTCTAACTGCTTGATTGAGGTGGAGTGCAAGTCTACCAGCTGCCTGACATTAGACATTTCGCTCTTTACATCCCGCACCCCTGCCTCAGTGGCCTCCACTTTGCTTAGGACTTTTGTCATCATGTCCTCTAGCCTAGAGTTGCCGCCACCTTCGTTTTGGCGGTCACGGTTTCTGTAGCCATCCCTATTTTGCCAGTTCCCTTGGTAATTATCCCGATTGTAGTTCCGACCTTGGTTACCAAAGTTGAAACCCCGGTAACCCCCCTGACTACCAAGAAACTGAGCTTCCTCATCGTAGTCGCTTCCTTGAACATCATACCTAGGTAGTGCTTCCATTGCTTTGACTTTCTCAGTGCCCCCACCAAGGAACCTCTTTGACAGCAAATCAATTTGTGTCCGCATATGGGCCATGTCCTGGTCCCGTTCTTTCTCCTTCTTGCACTGCTCCTCACTCATCTCAAATACCATCCTGAAGCAGTCTGCCTCTCTAGTATACCATGCCCTGTTGTTCTTTGCCACCTGGTCTAAGATGACCACTATGTCCGGGAAAGTCTTTGACATATATGACCCTCTTTAAGCTGCATCAATGATTGGCTTGGTAACAAAGTTGCAAGACCTGTAGAAGACTGCCTTCAAGTGTTCGTCAGTGAGATGATGGTTTGGGCACTGTTTGAGCTTTTGTCTGAATCTTTCCCAAGACTGATACAGCGCTTCATTCGGCATTTGTTTATGAGACCCGATCTCATCTTTGAGCTTCAGTTGTCGTGAAGCAGGGAAGAATCGTTCCAGAAAGGCCTCCTTTAGTTCTCCCCATGTTCGGATGGAATCGTGGGGAAGCTCCTTCAGCCACCTTATTGCCTCCCCAGACAGAGACAGTGGAAGTAGTCTCAACCTCAGCGCTTGCTGACTAACTCCTGGAATTTTGGACGACTGATAGGTGGCTAAGAAATTAAGCAAGTGTTGATTTGCCTCTTCTGTGGCAGCTCCAGTGAACAACCCCTTCAACTGCAACATCTGCAGCATGGTATTGGTGATAGTGAATTTGACCCCAACAGGCAGAGGTGGTAGTACTATTGCCCCAGTGGTCCCAGCACCATCATCATCATCATGCGCTGCTGGTGGGTACTGAGGCCTTTGAGGTCTCACCGAGGGTCGGTGTTGCTGTGGTGGTACAAGTGGTACCTGGTGAAGTGGTGCCGCTGGTGGTACCACATTACCAGCGAGATCATCCATACCCAACCCATCCTAACCTCTATCAGCAGGATTCGCTGCCAACTCCCTCTGCCTTGCTGCTTCACGGTCCTAGGCGTTCATTCTGCGAATTGATTTAGTAAGCTTTGGATCGTGGGGAATAAGTGTTGCACCCTTGCTTCGAGTGCTTGGCATGCAATGCTGAACCCCTACGAGGACAAAAACAGGAAACAAAGTAAAATTAGGGACTAGACTTACAAGCTGAAAGTAGCAACTAATAGTCTAGTTCTTTGCCGTGTTCCCCGGCAACGGCGCCATTTGATACGCCCAAATTACACTCCAAATAGAAGAGTAAAACGGTCGTTGGTCAAATATAGAACTCAACCGGAGTTGAGGTCGATCCCAAAGGGAACACGTAAGAATTGTTCTATTAGTACCGGCTTTCAGTTGTAAATGCTATTCCCAAGATAAACATACATAAAGTAAATGGGGGGTTGCGTTATCTAATTTAAATGCTTGTGTAAAGTAATTAACAAAAACGTTGTTCCGATTTTCAGACAGATAGAGAGAGGCTAGGGTTGTGTTTCTTATGACATCCAATACGACAACTAAACTGGTTTGGTGAACTCACTCCTAATAATGCATGCAAAATCCAACAACTTAGCTAATAGCTAGTTCACTTTTCGGTCCTTCCTAGTTATATTTCACTCATCTCCTTTCGGTCTCAGAGTGTATGCAATTCTACCCGTTGTTTTTGATCTCAGAGTACCTTCACCTTTCAGTCTCAGGCACTTAGACTAGGTTCATAACCCCGAATTTCTGTTGTTAACCTCTTTTCCCAATCACTACATCCCTCTCGGGCATATAGAGAATACAGGCTTACCCTAACGCGTCGACTCATTAAGGAGAAGTTAGAATGAAGAATTTAACAATAAATGCAATGGTTATTCGAATGAGTTACCCCAGTTTGTTTTATCTTATTGAGTTGTCATGGTTCCCACAACCCTAGTTGTGGGTTTAGCCTAGCATAATATTGATAACTTGCCCACAACAATTAGATGAAGACATAAAGATTGACTTACAATTGAAAGAACAAGAATCCGTGTTACAAGCTTCGAACGATGATCACAAACGCGATTCTCACGAATTACAAAGTCAAACTAATGTATTCTGCTTTTTCTCTCTTGTTTTCGCCGTAAAAACGAAATCCCTCATGAAATAAAATAATGTACTATTTATACTAAGTAAAACTAATTCGATACAATTTAGGAAAAATAAGCTCGGCACGGGACACGGTTCATTACACGGACTGTCTGAGACTAGACGGCTCGTCTAACGGATCGTCTGGGTCGGCTGCGGCATCGGCACGGCCCGTGTGGCGTGAGACGGGCCGTCTGTCCCTCCATATGGCTCCACTTGCACAAATTCTGATATTTTCGACGAAGGCCTTTTTACGTTACATCACTTACACGGTACACGACACGGCCCGTCTGGTGTCAAACGGTCCGTGTGGATTTCTGTACGCGATTTTCTTAAATTTCGACGAGTGCCTTCCGAGTTACGTTAGTTACACGGCCCGTGACACGGTCCATCTGGCGTCAGACGGGCCGTGTGAACTGTCCGTGTAAACACATTTCTGCGCACTGCACCAAGTGTGGTGCCACGGTCGGTCACACGGACCGTGTGGCGTGACACGGCCCGCGTGGGCCTTCCGTGGTCCAACACTTGGCCTTGTTTTTCACTCGTTCCTTTCGCTTTCCTCAATTACCCATGCCTTTGCTATTTTCCTGCACAGTATTAAAACACACCTATTAAACCAACAACAACGCTCAATAACGCATAATAATTCTATGTCTTAAGCGTTATAAAAGTCGTATTTTCATGACTCATCAATGCCACTAGGAAAGACCATTATCCAGTCCCTTTCATTGATCAGATGCTAGATAGGTTGGCAGAGCAGGAGTAGTACTATTTCTTGGATTGGTACTCAGGGTATAATCAAACCACAATTTCATGACCAAAAATGGACATGATAGTACTCGTCTTATCCCACCAAGACAAGTTAGCCTAAACTCCAATTATATTGATAAAATGTGGAAGGACAATAAGAATAAAAATTTAATTACGAATATAAATTAACTAAATTAAAAAGTCCCACAAAACCCGGTTATCATGTAGACAAGCCTCTAATGTGTTATGATAAATTCGAAAGAAAAATACAAGTGACAAATGATATTGTCTCTAGTAGAACAAGATCATAAATAGGAGAAGGAGGACTCGCTGAGATGACAATTAGCTACCTCATTAATTTCCACAGAAAGCCTTGGATAAGAAGAGAAGAGAGAGTATCACAATGATCCAAGTGCATAACCTGCAAAAATGCAGAAGCAAGGGGTGAGTACCAACCACACGGTACCCGACAAGCGAACTCCTAAATGCAAAGTCAAGTAATACAGAATACAGGTACTCCTAACTCTCCAACCAAACCTCCAGAACTACAACCTGCATAAAAACTAGTCTGGCCTAATAGTTCACAATGTACAAAGCATATAGCTCAATAACCACACCAATATTTATTGATCAACACCATAAACGTAAAGTTCATTTATCATAAGTTCCACAAAAGGCACTTACAAGTTCATAAACGATAAAGATGTGTAATGCAATGCAATGTAAGGTATAATGATGCATGTATGACCTAGTATCCGTCGCGGCATGATACACGACCCTCGAATTATAGTATCCTTCGCGCGTGTGATCAGATCCTTGAATTATAGTATCGATTGCGGCGTGCAAAATGAATTTTGAATTATAGTATCTGTCACAATGGGCGACACAACCCTCGAATAATGGTATCCAACGCGGCGGGCAACATGACACTCCAATTATAGTATCCATCACGATGTGCGACATGACCCTCGAATTATCCTATCTATTGTGGCGTGCAACACGATCCTCAAAATGGTACATGCTCTATAGTTTCTTATTTTTACTCAATCCACATAACCTTTGTCACAATCTTTTCTTGGAATCAATGCAATAAGACATGTTCACATACATGATGAGGAGATGACCATTTTTCTAATAGTGCATGATTTACAACAACAATATCATGATGCAACATCAACAACAAACCATTAAACTTTTCAAATCATTCTCGACATATCACATATCAATATATAAGTAAGTTTCCTTTTATTATCCCCCTTTAATCATCAAGATTATTCAATAAGAACAAGTCAAACAATCATCAAGTCTCATTAATCTCAAATACAAACAACAAGGATAGACTCGATTCTATACACTTAACAAGAGTCGAGAAAATCCATTTGCTTTAGTCAAATCACGACCAATCAAATACTTGAGCCTTTCCTTTTCGAGTAGAATCTGTAGCACCACGATCTAGTCAAATAAATTATCATAATAAGATTTCAAAACTAATAATACCCATATTACTATACTCTAGCCTAGACCCAAAAACTAACCAATTTCATAGTTAAACTTCAAAATTTTAAGTCTAGGGTTAAGTTTAAATTCCCTTCATATTAATATAAAACATGTACGGGTATATATATACATTCAAGTATGCCTAAACGAAGAAGCAACAATACTGGCCAGATGTGAGGCAAAAATATATAAAATAAAAAAAATCTTACAAGTTCAATTTGGGACATTTAATTGTCACCATGGCCCTTCTAATTAACCCATTAAAAGACATATTAGTAAACATACATAGCTTGTCAAGAATAATTTCCTATTCCAATTTCCAAAGCCACTAAAAACTAACAACATTAATTACTCATCAATTGTAATAATTAGGTTGAGGAAATTGTAATTCTACATCATGTTTGTTCCTATCTACATGTCAAAGTTCATTCAATGGTTGTTTGTCACCATCTAAAAAGTTAAATCAATCATATTGTGGCCTTCTGCAAATCCAACACGTCACTGCCTATTTCTATTGACATTCTTTACAATTCAATATAAGAACAATAACTATAGGAATAAACAAACCATTAAATAGTGAATTCTCTATCACTTTACCCTCTGCTGCGGCCACTTTGATTCCTCTTTGTGTTGTTAGACCCAGACGTAATCTTTGTTCAACCCTATTCTTCTTTTCTAAATTGAATGAGTTTTAAAAGTGATAAACCCACTAATTTATTTTACTATATATGACACAAGGTGTATAGAGTATTAAATAAATACAATTTAACATCTCAATTAGATTAGTTATCTAGATTACCTGTAAACTAAGTAAATATAGTTATCGAATACTCTGCAATACTCATTTAGAATATGTAAGAATGATATTCTCGTCAAACAAGAGGACAATTTCTCAAAATAGATTAGTGGGTCATTACACACAATAACACTTGAGGATCAAGAGAAGACCATATTCACCTACCTTTATGGGACATATGCATTCAAGCGCATGCCCTTTGGCCTGTGAAATGCACCTACCACATTTCAAAGGTGCATGATGGCCATATTCCATGAGATGGTGGAAGATTTTTTAGAGGTCTTCATGTATGATTTTTCTCAGTCTCTAAGAAGTCCTTCAAGGTATGTCTTTATAATCTTGATAGGGTTTTAGCTCGATGTGAGGAGACTAACCTTGTCCTAAACTGAGAAAAATGTCATTTTCTAGTAAAGGAAGGGATAGTCTTAGGGCATAAGGTATCAAAGCATGGTTTGGAGGTAGATAAAGCAAACACCGAGGTGATTGAAAAGTTACCTCCACCCGTGTCAGTCAGAGGAGTCCATAGTTTTCCTGGTCATGCGGGGTTCAACCGTAGATTCATAAAGGACTTCTCAAAGATTTTAAAGCCACTGTATGACCTACTGGAGAAGGAGGTACCATTCAACTTTGATATTACATGTTTTCAAGCATTTGAGATGCTGAAAAAGCGGCTAGTAGAAGCACCCATCATGACAACGCCAAATTGGGAGCTCTCTTTTGAACTAATGTGTGATACTAGCAACATTGCTGTGAGAGCGGTGTTGGGAAAACGCAAGGACAAGGTTTTTCACTCCATATACTATGCCAGTAGGACCCTCGATTCAACACAATGCAACTACATAGTTACTAAGAACGAGATGCTAGCACTGGTGTATGCTTTTGACAAGTTTCAATCCTATTCGGTGGGGACCAAAGTCATAGTGTTCACTGATCATTCAGTTGTGAAGTACTTATTCAATAAGAAGGATGCCAAACCTTGGTTGATTAGATGGATCCTTTTGCTACAAGAGTTTAACGTTGAGATCAAGGACCGAAAGGGGTGTGAGAACTAGATTGGTACTCACTTGTCTCGATTGAGAATGATGCTCACATAAGTGAACAAAAGCAGATTAAGGAGGAATTCCCTGATGAGAAACTCTTGGCATTAAAAGTAGAGGAGTTGTCGTGGTATGCTGATAATGTCAACTACCTAGTAAGTGTGATTTTCTCCCCAGATGCTAACTATTAGTAGAGGAAGAGGCTGACTCATGATTCGAAGGCTTATATTTGGGATGAGCCATATCTCTTCAAGCAAAATGCTGACTGAATAGTTAGAAGGTGTGTCCCAGAGGTGGAAATGCGTCGGGTACTTGAAAGATGTCATGCCTCACCCTATGGGGGCCATCATGGAGGAGAACAGAAAACCCACAAAGTGTTACAATCAGGTTTCTTATGCCCAACCCTCTTCAAGGATGCTATACATTTTGTGAGAGAATGCGATGTGTGTCAGAATACTGTCACCATCTACAAGAGGCATGAGATGCCCATAAACAACATTTTAGAGGTGGAAATATTTTATGTGTGGGGGATGGACATCATGGGACCATTCCACCCTCTTTTGGTAATCACTACATCTTGGTCACAGTTGATTATATGTCCAAGTGGGTTGAAGCAATAACTCTACCACCAATGACTCCAAGGTGGTGAGCAAGTTTCTAAAAAAGTAGATTTTCACACTCCAAGGTGGTGAGCAAGTTTCTAAAAAAGTAGATTTTCACATGGTTTGGGACTTCGAGAGCCATCATCAATGATAGAGGTGTACATTTCAGCAACTAGACAGTAAAGAATCTGTTAACTAAGTATGGGGTGAGGCACAAGGTGGCCATAAAATATCATCCACAGAAAAGTGGCCAGGTGGAGGTGTTGAATTGGGAAGTTAAGAAAATACTGCAAAATACCATCAATGCTACAAGGAAAGACTAGTCCATCAAGCTTGATGAGGCTCTGTGGGCCTACAAGATGGCATATAAAACCCTGATCGGCACATCACCATATAAATTGGTCTATGGTAAGGCATGTCAGCTCCCTGTCGCGCTTGAACACCAAGTGTATTGGGCTATCAAAAAGCTCAATCTTGATCCAAAGCTCGTGGGGTGTAAGAGATTAGAACAACTAGAAGAGTCGGATGAATGTCAGCTCAAGGCCTATGAGAATGACAAGATCTACGAGGAGAAGATGAAGAAATGGCATGAAAGGCATATAATAAGGCATACCTTTGAACCTGGGCAAAAGGTGCTTCTCGTTAACTCTCATCTTAAACTTTTTCTAGTTAAGCTGAGGTCCAAGTGGAGTAGGTCGTACACTGTGATGAGTGTGATGCCATACTATGCGATTGAATTGCGAGAGGAAGCCACGAACTAAACTTTGTTTGTTAATGGACAACGTGTCAAACATTACTACGGTGATGACACGAATTGTGATGAAGAGAACATTGAATTGGCCAATGATGAGTAGGCTACTGCTGAGTTATGCCGTGAAGGTAAATCAGGCGCTGCATGGGAGGCAACCTGTGATGAGGTAGTAATTTCTTTAGTTTTCTATTTATTTTTATTTTTTAAAAAATTAGAGAAAATAAATTTTTGCATCAAAGTGTTGGTCCGCGATAGGTCTACATCGCGGACCTTCACTGTCAAAGGGAAAATTTTTTGCATCTTCAATTTCCGTCAATTTGTTATGTATTTTTTTTTAATTTTTCTTTGCTGGATTAACTTGTTTCATTATTTTGTAGCATAATTAGGTGTTCAAAGCTTTTTACGGGGTTCGATGCTAAAAAAAAATTCGGACACCAGAAAATTTCTTATCCAGAAAGGTGCGCATTCCCCCATCTAACCTTAATGGGACAGCGACAGGCCCGCGATACAGACCTGTGGTACAAAAGTGTCCCAGGTAAGTCCAACTCAAAACACGAAAAATCAGAATAATGCAAAGTATAAGTCTGTGACCTATCCGCATCGCAGCCTCTTGTAGACAGGTATATATTTTTGGCAGTTTTGGTAAATCGACATGACCCACAACCCCTTTATTTAAACCCCCTCCCCCACAAATGTTTTGGTCAATTCACGCGTCCCCCATCCCGAAAACCCTTTTTCTCTCATTTTTTCTTCCAAATTTTCACCCCAAAACACCTAATTTCAAACAGATTTGCATTGCCCTTCAAGTCCCCAACGATTTTTTATTGTTTCCTCTTGCAATCTTCACTCAAGTTATGTCTTCTTCACCCCCTTCTCGTGATTATTGCTTGGGTATGAGTAATTTTAGAATACCATGAGTGTTTTTACTAGTTGTGGCTTGTTCCTTGTTGTAAGGACCCAGATTTTTCGAAAGACTTTATCTAATCTCATGATGTCACCCCGTGAGAAATTTGACCAATTGTCACCTCATTGGAGGCCCACACGACCAATGTGAGGTCACACATGTCGTGTGGCCTCCAGTGAGGGGTTACTTAGCTATAATTTTGATTACGAGGGTTAGATAGGGAGTTTCGGGCTAAGGCATGTTACACGGAACCCCACACAAGCCGGGTGGTGTGTCATGGGCCATGTGGCCCCTCGTGTGACTCTCGACGTGAATTTTTTCTTAGTATGAAATCACCGTTTCATAATTTTTTGTGCAAGATTTTTCTAATTGTCGTTTCACGGCCCTTGACACGACTCGTGTAGCATCACATGGGCCATGTGGCCGTCCATGTGAAGCCCCTTTGTGTTTAAAATTCTATGTGGAACATTGCAAAAATTTGTCTAAGTGTCATCTCACGGACACTGTTCACAGCTCATGTCCGTGCCAGTGAAGCCATGACGACCCAACTTTCATCCGTGTGATTAATGGCTTTTACGTAAATATGATTTATTTTAATTGTGTTTTATGACCTTTTTTTACCTATTCTAGACCCCTAAATCAGTTGATATCCTTTCATTTTAATTCATTCTCATTGGAAACACTCTCACTCTAAAATTATCCCTAAAAGTCCTCTATAAGCTCTTCTCTCAAGACTCAAGGTAGGGTTCAATTGGGGTTCTAACTTTAAGCTAAATTCTCCTCAATTTCAGCTTCTCAAGTAAAGTATGTGGGATTGATTCTTGGTCCTTTTCAACCAAGAAGACCCAAACTTTTTTCAATTGATTTTCATGAAATTAAGTTTATTTTAAATGTGAGTTTTTCATTATATGATTTATTAAATTAAAATGATGTATGGGATGTACTTTATCTATGATTTCAAATTACTTTAATCCCTATTATGATGATTTGCATTGAGATTATGAAATTATGAATGTGTATGTCCCCTTTAAAGCTTAATTTGGACATGGGTGATTTATATTATGTTTTAAATGTGGATTTGAGTATAGATTTGCTTCAATTTCACATTATATTATTGATTTTAGATTGAATCTCAATTTTCCATGGTATTCCCATATCATTCATGGCATATGCATCTATGGACATTGGATTTTATGGAAATTATGAAATGGGTTAAGCTCAATTATGTTCTATGATATGATTTTGATAATATATTGGTTATGAAAAGAATATGATCACATACATGTCTTATGATTATGGCTTTTAAGCATTTTGTGAGCTTGCACTATCTCGTATATGTAAATGAGCTATTCCTTGCATGAGCATTATGATTATGATTTATGGTTTGATATTTGAGCCTAAATGTGCATTGAATGTTTTGAGATGAATATTGTATATCTTGAAAGCACGTATATGTATAAGTATTCTCATGGGATAACAACTTAGCACCGATGGATTTGGGACGTCAAGGCTATCCCCAAGGGTCCTCTCCCTTTCCTCAAACTATGTGCCTAACATATATTATGAGAATCCTATCCGAAATGGGTGATGTTCCCGTGAGGAAGGTTTCTTCATACAAAATAAGTGATATCTCGTAAGGTGAAGTATTATGTTATATGATATGAAAAACCTATCTGGAATGGGTGATTTCCCGTTAGGGGTTTCTTCATATGAAATGGTTGATGTTCCCTAAGGTGAAAATGGTTTACCTTTGGCAAGTAGACCACCTTTGTACCGGTGAGGGGGTTTCATCGGGATTCCAAGTAATAGCTCACTTGGTCTTACTCATGTCGGTTGAGGTCACATCCTTGCTATATATGAGCATTATTTCATTTCATGCATCATGAATTTCATGACATATTGTACACTACTCTCCTTTGGATATAATCTTCTATATTATGTGCCCTTTCAATCTAACATTGAAATGCAGGTTGATAAGTTATATGCATTGCATGCGTGCATACTTAGTACATTCAAACATACAAGCGCATACTCTATGCTTACATGATTTTACCATGTAGGGACTATGCGTTATGATCATCCACCGCTCAACGGGTAGCTTGAATTCGGAAGAGTTGATATTGTGGTGAGTCCAATATTCCAAGGACAAACCATCTTCCTTCTACCTATGTTGCATTCTATTTTTCTTCTTACTTGAGGGTGACCCCGGGACATCTTGGCCCCTGTCCCATCTTATAACTAGAGGCATTGTTGGACACCTTGTAGACTCTTATCGTATCTATGTGCTATGTGTTGTATTTATGATATGATTTTGATTACCTATTTGATATGGCTGTCATGGATGGATTACGAGAATTATGATATGTGTGTATGTTTAATGTGGAAGGTCCTAAGTCCTGAATTTCTCCCATAGAGTGAGTCATACTTACCCGCCCCTTAGTCTTTATATGCTACGTGTTATGTGAATCCATATTAATCCTTTTCCCTATGATATCCCTATAACGTGAGTCCTACTTTCTCGTCCCTTAGAACTATGTGTTTATCATTTGATTACGCTTTTGTACCGATGATGTGAATTTGGATACTTTGAGGCTTGTTTGGGAACTCTCAGGTTCCCATTCGCCGTGTCACTTCTAGGCCCTAGTCTCGGATCATGACGCTTGTGATAATTGTTGCATGATTTGGGTTGGGTGTTGCAATTTTGTGCTTAATGTTTGTGGGTTCCTACCCTAGGCCGAATTTAGGGGTGAAATTTGGAGATTTTGTGTTCTTGGGCTCAATTTGTTCATATCTTGGTATATTCTTATTGGGTTGTGCAAGATCTAAAGTGTGGGGTACTTTTTCAAGTTGTAGTACCATGTTATTTCCCTATATGGTTAGATTGATGTATATAATTCACTTGTTTGATACAATTGCTTTATTGTTGACGGCTTATGAATTGTTGATGTTAAGGGGTGATAATGGTGCTTGAATTTGAGTGTGGGGTGTATAATATTTGCTGATTTTTGGGGTAGTGCTGTCGATTTTGGTTGTGATTACCCCGAATAAGATAGGAAGTCTGAATACCGTCTCACCCCGTAGTTTTAATCTAAATGTGGGGCTGGGTGCAAAATTATCCTTGTGTAAGGGGGCTATGTATTGTGCATGCTTTGATGATGTTTAATTGTTATTGCAGTATACCATGGCCTCTAGAACCCGTAGAACTGGACAAGCGGGAGCATCTAGCAGCAGAGCGGGGCAGGCAAGAGCTTCTAACAGTCGGAGACATGCCTGGGATATCCCTAAAGTGCCCAAAGCCCGAAATCCTCCCACAGACCAAAGACCCTTATATGGGATTAATGTTGTTTCGAGGGAAGACAAACACTAGTACAGGGCACATGATGATATGAAGTACTTCCCCGACGTGTCCATTGATGCTGACACATTGGCAAGGGACTACCCTTAAATGTACCAAAGGTGCATGGACTACTGCCTGACCTTCCTATTTGAATAGGCCTTTCCCTGCAACCTCAGTATAGTCTAGGAGTTCTATGCGAACATAAAGATTGAGGTGAGCTCCTAGGTTACCACAGTTCGGAGGATAGAGGTGAATGTCACCCCAGTTGCTATCAATGGAATCCTAGTTACTATGGATGTCTCCACTGCCCCTTTCACTGAGCTTCAAATTCGCCCACCATTTTGAGCCATCTGCCATAGATTAGCTGGAGTGACCTCCGTAGTTAAGTGGATTCGTCATGGATACAGGAGGTACACCGGTCCTTCTTTTTTGCTCATATGAATAAGGAGGCCATAGTTTGGATCGAGATCATTTTGCACACCTTCTTCCCTAGGCAACACTTCACGGATGTCACCCGGGATGGGATGTGTCTGGCATAAGCATTGATGACGGGGGCTGAGTTAAACTTTGGCGCTATCTTCAAATCCTCCATGAGGAAGGCTTAAGTTCATCGTGGATGCAAGTATGCTTTTGGTGGTTCGAGTATTCAGTTGTGCAGGCGTGTAAGTGTCCCCAAGGAACGCCTTGACTACTTTCCACAGATTGAGGCCCCTCACTATAATGTGACTTACATCAAGAGGCTTGTTATGTCCGAGGGACCTGTGCTCACCACCGCTGAGAAGGCCCATAGAGACGAGCTCATCATGGGTCAGATGTATGGGTTAGAGATGCTACGCCATAGGACTGGTGGTAGACCCTCCACTCAGCAAGAGCTTGATGAGGTCGAGGCCCATTACCTACTGTAGTGCCCATGCTAATATAGTGTTGGGAATTTGCCCTCAATTCTTTGAGTTAGTGGAGGATGATGTGCCCACAAACCTAAAGAATGTGAGGGAGGCCTCAAATGTGGATGAGGACGAGATAGAGATGGATGAGCCTCCGATCAATATGGGGGGGGGGGGGTGAACCTACTCTGCCAGCTCTGATGGACGATATTTGAGCACCATACTTCCATCCCACAGGTTTCATATGCTAAGAACTGGGGGCAGTTCTTGTTCTAAGTGTGGGGAGGGAGTGTCTTTATGTTTATGCTTTCTTTCCTTTTAATTAAGCCATGTATAAAGACTATGCTTTGTTTTCTGTTGTTTCTATGTTTGCTTAAGTTTGGACATCATTTTTATTTTTGCGTGGGTCTGTAACTAAATGTTGAATGCTCTTTGTATGTTTAAATGTTTATAGTATTGTGAATGTGCATGTTATTGCTCTAGTTGTGTTTTTTGTGTGGTATGGTATGTGAATGTTTGGGGAGTTGTCATAGTTGAGTGACAGGGCCCTATGATGGATGGATGACAACTGATAAAGGGTACTCGTCAATGTGAGTCTCATATAGAGTGTCAGTAGGAGTATAAAGGGCATGTTGCATAGTGTGTTTTGAATCAGGGACAACTGAATCAATTGGACTCTGAGTAGCTAATGTTTAAACCTTGAACTTCATGAATAATACATGCTTAAATGAACTCTTGAGAATGATGTGATGGTGATTCTAGTGTTAGTCTTGTGATGAAAGTGTGCCATGAGAGAGTTAGCGAATTTGTTGGTCTTTGTTGCAATAGTTTCTAGAACTTGCCTAGTATGTGAACTAACCTAGGTAGGAATAGAACTTAGAGGAAAGGATCTAGGCATTTCTTTGGTAGCTTAAATTTTGAACCACTTTATGAACTACCAAACTGAAGCATCCCTAGTTAGCCCTGTTTAGCCTTAGCTTTTTCTTTGGACAACCGCATTTTAAGCCTAACCCCATTTCTTTGTCTTAATCCATTTTTGATCCTAAATCCTGAGCGCTATAGCACAATAAAAAAAGGGGAGGAAAGCTTGAATAGGACACCCGAAGGACAAGTGATTATATAAAAGAGAAAATAAAAAGCTGAAAATTATTGACCCTTAAACAGTAAGGGTCCACGACTTATCCATGTGGCGGACCCATAACAAAAAGGGACTATTTTATAAAAAAACATTGTTTTACATTTTTCTTGTATGTGCAATAAGAGGTGTCAAGTTAAAAAGGAAGAAAGGTGAAAGAAGAAGAAAAAAGGCAGTGTAAGCTATGAGTGTTTGGGAATTGAGTCATGACAGAGATATCCATAAATTTACCCTACCCGCCTTTAGCCCACATCACAACCAAATAAAAGACCTACGCGATCCTTTGAGTTAGATTCCAACTATGTTGAGTTTACACAGTAAGGGCAAGCCTATAGGAACTAGAAGCAACACAAGACATCTTTTGGGAGAGAGAGAGTTGATTTCATACCCATTTCAAGTCTCTTGGCTAGGTTGTTGTGGTGTGCACATAAATAGCTCTTTTGGTGCGGGCACATGATCGTCCAAGGGTGATAACTAGAGTAGCTATTAACAGAAATTTTGCATGAGTCCACATTATATCATGAGTGCAAGGTGTGATATGACGCTGCTAAGGGTATTGAGAAATGTTTGACCTGGTTCAGAGAATTCATTTGTAGGATGCACCTTTTACATGCTGCCTAGAGGTCATATGCATGTGTCTTAATTTATCCGAGGACGGATAAAGCTCCAAGTGTGGGGTGGTGATCTTAGGCATATGTATACGCCAACCTAACCAAACTTACCCATATCTAGAGCTTAGTCAGAGGATAAATCCATATAGTTTAGGTGTTTTTGTGTAATTCAACGTATGTTGTTAATCTTGTGTCAAGTGCATTTGTTGGTTGCGTTTTTGCAGGTTTTTGAATAGATGTAAGTCCAAACTCACATTCGGAGTTTGAGAAGGAATAAAACTGCAGAATTAAGTGAAGAAATCAGTCAACTCAACAAAGGTGCAAAATTGCGTGTCGCAGACCTGGGAAAAAAACTGTGCAAGCTGAAATCTTAGAGAAAAAGGTGCAAAGCAGGAAAATGGCTAAAGTCCACGTCGTGGACTTATACAAGAAAAAGAGAAATTGGCCCTGTAAACATTAAATGCAGAAATACACTCAAAGCAGCCCAGTCCTCGTCACGGCCTTTGGAGACGCAACGACGATACAAGATTTTGAAGTTATATTCAGTTTAGAAAATTAGGTTTCATGTCCAATTTTATGGGTAACAAAGAGATTCAAGTGAGAACTTCAATGTAGGGTTCTTTGATTTTCCATTGTTTAATGTTGATTAGCTTTTTTATGATGTGTAAGCCATTGATGAGTGGCTAGTCTTCCCATATTCTGGGTTTGTAGCCATAGAAAATGTTCTTGTACTTGATTTTTGCATGTTATGAAAGGATTTCCACTAGATTATTCCTATATTGCTTTTATCTATACTTCATAGCTTGATCAACCATGGAGTAAATTAGTTGTTCATTCTGGATTCGAGAGATGTTGGAATGAATATACCACAACAACATAGAGAGCTTGTTCAACTAGGAAACCAGATTGATTCGTGTATGGGATACCCGTGACAACTACCCATACACCTAGCTTGGTTCAAATACAGGAATATAACATTAAAGTATCCTTACTGATCATGTCTATCCCCCGCTGAATGATGTAGTTAGGTTGTCAAGAACAGTAGGCCGATAGAGGAGTGCAATCCTACTTAAGTATTTTCAACCCTGTGAATTAATAATTAGAAAATCCAGAAGTAAGTGCAAGCATTGAGTCTGGAATATGTTCCAAAAAGGTTACAATCTCAGAATCGTACTTAGTACGACAATTTACTACAAACCAACTCGCCATAGTAGTTATAAATTACTTATTTCAATTTTCAACTCCTTTTTCATCATTTTCTACAAGAACACACTTAAGCTAACAACTTTAGATTGTTAATTGAACTCTAGTTTAAATCTTTTGGGTTCAACATCTGGCTCCTAATAAGGACAACTATATTACTTGTTAAGACCACATACACTTGCGTGCGCTAGGGAGTAACAATACTATTGTAGCTGCTTTAGCTATACTTTCATGTCTATCTTATACAATGCAAATTCTATCTCTTTTTGTATATATTTCTTTCAAATGTTCAAAGAACCATTGCCAAGATGCATCGTTTTTTGAGTCAACAATACTAGAAACAAGTGATATAATTTGTCCTATGTGAAGCAATGTGTTAATTTAAACAATAAAATTGTAATAAATATGAAATAATAGTTAAAGTAACAAAATTTGAGTTAATACATAATGATACTACATTAGCTTATACATACTCAACATGTATCATATACTTGAAAAATAATAGTAAACCAAACATATCAACGTTACCTTGAGCATCTTGTGTTACAGATGTAATCATTGTACCCCTGTATGTTGCTTTTAGAAATGTACCATCAACCACTGATGTAGGCTTGCAATATTTTCATCCTTGAATAGCTGCATTTAATGCTATAAAGAGATACAAGAAAGATCCACTGTTTTCAGTGTTTAGCCTTGTAACTGTACCCAGATTTGAGTATTCCAACATATATAGGTATGTGAGTAATTGTGCATATGGATCTTTTGGGTTATGTCTTAACAATTTAATAACTTTTTCTTTTGCTCGCCATGCTTGCATAAAGGTCAAATTAGTACCATGTGCGTTCTTGATATCTCTTTGTATATTTATTAGTGTGTACATTATTTTTGGATCATTCAGCTTGTCTTGTAGGACATTGGTAACAAATAGTGCAATGGCAGCTCGTTGTGCACAAGATCTTTCATATTATGGGCAGGTGTGGACATTATTAAAATTTGTCACTCGAAAGAATCTTGATTTTTGTATACTCCTTTCCTTAAGACTCCATTTACATGTTTCTTGTAGACAAACAACTGTTTACCTGCACATGAAATATGTTAACATTAATGATGCCTAGGGAATTTACATATATTTTGAGAGTATCATTTGCTACTGAGTATTTTTTGAATAATGAAATATGAATGATACCATCAGACTATATGAATATACTGTGATAGTATCCTTAAGAATTTTTTATGCCTAAATAATTTATTTTTTTATATGTGTATGTAAGAATCCTTAATGGTACCAATATAATATATACTTAATATAATAGTATCACTATAGCATATGAATATACCTTCATGGTATCATTGAACATTTTTATGCTTTAATTATGAGATCCTACACACAATTCAATGTTGTAATTTGAATATACTATTATAGTATATACCTATTTTACAAGATTTAACAGTTCTATATTCAAAATCATTTTACAATTGAATGTCGTTTTACAGCTTGTGCTAGAGTGAATTTACTATTGTTTATCTAAGAAACTTGAATTTCTTGGCTAGAGATGTCTGTAATGATGTTTGTTGAATGCATCTCTTCAGTAACAACTTCCATTGCAACATCAATATCATATGGCGTAGCTGTTGTTTTTCCAAATATTACTAGTTTTGAATTTTGTCTAGATGTTCGTGGATGATCAGTCATTGGTATCGTTACTTCAATTATTGTGTGATTCCAGGAAATCACTAGTTGATAGGTAGTACTTTTAGGATTCTTCTTCTTCAAATCGATATAAACTTTGATTCTCATATCATTAGATATCTTCAATGGCGGAAATTTAGGTAAAACTGAATACTTGATGTTGATACCTTCACAACCATTAATTTTCAGTTGATTGAAATCTAAGTGACAAAATCGTTGAAATTTGTGGTAGATTTTACAATAATAGCTTTAACATGAAAGTTGATGTACTGCTGATCTGGGTTCCAAATTCCACCATGCTGTAGACAAATCGGTATATCTTCCATTGATTAGATAGATTTTCGTTTGATTGACTGTAAAATTAAGAGCTGGTTGGGTATGGGTAGAAGGCAAGTTACGGGGAAAAAGGAGGATTTGAAGAAAGAGAAAAGTCTTCCTTTTTTGAGCGACATTCATATGGAAAATATTAAATATATATTTGAAGAAATATAAATTAGGGATTAGTCAGCTGTGGACATTGAAATGTAATTAATTATAGGGGTATTAAATGTAAAGGGGCATTAGATTGTAAATACTTTTGATAGAAGGGCATAAGGTTAGCTATCCCAATAACTAAACTGTCACGCCTCGGGAGGGTACCTAAGACGTGGCCGACACCCAAACACTATTTCTAGTCTCCAAGCGAACCACTTGGCCTCATCACATCCATTCAATCAAGACAACTCTATAGATCAGTGGAAGTAAAAGCAAGTGAATGGGCTCATCTCATCTAATGTCTCAAATAATATTCAAAAATAATAGAAGGCTAGTGGAAAGAACTACCTCAAAATCTTATCATCAATGTTCGACTATCATCTATGAAGCCTCTACCACTAACCAAGTGGTGCTAATGACAGACCCATGGCTACCAAAATCAAAATGTAGGACTAGTCTAGTCGAACTCAAAAGCATGATAAAGTAAAGGTAATGAATCCTCTGGAGTAGGGAAGGCTCACCAATTAGCTGAACGTCCTGGATTTTCAATGATGCACCTGTTGATGATCCCTAATCCCTGTATCTGCATCATAAAATGATGCAGCGCCAAGTGGTGTCAGTACGTGGAATGTACAATATTTAAAATAGCTGAATGAAACAGAAACTGGTAGAATAATATGAAATAAATCATGACTCATAACAATCATCAAATCAAATCAAACGTCAAATATCTATCTATGCAAGAATCAAGAGTAGACAAGTGACCCATCAACCAATCAACTTCATCAATCAAATCAGAGCTTGTCTTAAAGGAACTCATTTCATCACATCTCATCTCATCTCGACTCAGAGTACTCAAGGTAAGAACTTTCTGGGAGTTTCTCTTATTCGACAATAATCACTTATGAGCCAATGAATGTACAACAGTCAAGCTGATGTTGCCACAGCCATTCCAAACTTGCCAGGTAGGCAATGAATTGAATTCCAGAGGTAAACACAATCAACTAAGTCCTCAATTTCTTTTAGGGACTTCTAATCAAGAGTGAACCACAATATAATGTGATGGTTCTATGCCTCACCTACGTTTGACGACGTAGTTTGACGAGTGCGAGTCGGAATAACTCTTATTCTTTCGATGCTCGATACTCCTCCTATGACTCAATGCTTATAAGACAATCAATCCAATCAAACCAATTAAATCATAGGGACTTTTAACCCTATCACAAAACAATCTCATAGGGGCTTTAACTCTTTCATCAATAAATCTCATAGGGGTTTCAACCTTCCCATCAAGGAACATTTTAATCAATGACTCAAGATTTAAAATAATCATAAGGGAAAAATCATATAGACAATCATTGGAGTTCATTTGTGGATACTCACGGGACTATCAAATTCTATCAGCACATCATCATTCTTTCATCACAATCACAATCATAATCGATATCCTCCAATCAAGGCTCTAGACTCAATTCTTAAGTTCATTCATATATGCTTTCAAAATAGTCATGTAGGATTACGCAAATTCTCATGAAAATATTCAATTCAAGAAAACAAGTTTATGATGATCATCAACATAAAAAAAAATATGAATTTAACAATATTTTCAATAAAAACCATCAAGAATTATGCATATAGACTCACTAGACTTCCAACTCATCAATGAACTTCTACGGGGCACATGAGAGGACAATCTCATGATTTTAGTTTATCCTTACATACATGGGATGAAGCTATCAAAAATCGCCTTCAAGAATCCCTCTTCAATTCCTCAATCTCAAGCTCTTCTCCTCTTTCCTCAAGTCCTAGTCTTTTCCAATTGTTAGAAAAGGATTTAGAATGGGGTTTTAGACCCCTTTAAACGTCAAAACGACCAAATTAAATCATGTGTAGTGTTTAGGAGGGGTTAGGAATGGACCGGAATGCCCCTAAAAAAAATTAGAAAAATTTCAGCCTCGGAATAGCCTAGTCCGCGACGCGGACTGGTCGCGCACAGTGCATTTCCTCCAAATGTTTCTGAATGAGTTTTTCCCAATTTCGTCGAAATATTTTTAAAAAACATATGTGACTCTCTGCTACAGAGGCGCGACGAACCCCTGTCGCACACTCTCACTATTTTTGTTTTTGGATTGCAAAATTTATCTTTCGATCCGATCGCTCTAAAGATTGACCGAGACCATTTTTCCACTCAATTTTTCATGCCGATCACAAATTTGGCTTTGAATTTTCCATACGAGCATTGGAAGGTGCATTACGCGCATACCTCTCCTATACGGGTTTTTTGATAATTTTACCGGGTGTTACATAAACCAAGTAACCAGACGACCTCTAAGTTTACAAGTTAAGCGTTAGTCAAAACCTTTCATAGTGTTGGATAGGATTCAAGAGTAAATAGGGGAAGTGAATTAAAAAAGATTTTGGAGAGTTTGAATAAAAAAAGGGACACAAGTGTAAGGAATGTAGTAAAAGGGACTTTTTTTTAATAAGGATTATATTTATGTAATAATTAAATTTTTATATACCCTAAAGTTTTGGGATTCGCACAAAGACCTAGTACATAAGCAAAGGAGAAGCGTGAAAAGAAAGAATGCAGCTGATCATCTCAGGTATCTTCTTCTTCCTCTTTTTTTTTTAATTAATCTTAACATATGATAATCTTTCTACTAACTTGATCTTCTCAAACTAGGGTTCATTCATGGTATTTTTTCTTTTTTATTGAATGATTTTTTAAATATGTATTTATTCTTTGTTTGAGCATTACCTTAAGAAGAATAAATAGGGAAGTATATCTCTTTGATCTTAGGTAATATTCTTAAATTTGTTTTATGTAAACAACCGATTCTTCTAAATTTTTGCTAAACAACGTGTAATTATTTTTATAAACAACCTCTAGTTATTTTTAGTAAGCGTGATATATTTATACAAACACTAAATTTTTACATGTTGTTTAAATAACTGTATGGTGTTTACATATATTGACATATTTATATTAAGGATTTGGTATTTAAACAACGGTATGGTATTTACATATATTCACATATGTATATTAAGAATTTGGTGTTTAAATAAGGGTATGTTATTTAAACAACTGTATGGTGTTTAACAACTGTATGGTGTTTACATATATTCACATATGTATATTAAGAATTTGCACCATACAAACATATTCCATGTAAACAATCATATTTTATTTAAACAATCACATGATGTTTATATTAACAATTTAGACTGTACTAATATATTTTATGTAAACAATCATATTTTGTTTAAACATCCACTTGTTGTTTATGCAAAAAAAGTTATATATACTAATTACAATATTACTAACATTTTTAATATATGTATTTTTGTAATACTTGCAAGTCTTGTGATGGTTAATTGAGGATCAAATACTATTAGGGATTGATTTACATGGTGAATGGATAGAGACCGATAAGAGTTATAGTTGGAAGTCGAAAGGTGGTCGTACAATACCAATAAAGGTGAGGAAAGATATTACATATGATGAGTTTGTTAATATCATCATTACTAGGTGTAAGTTAAATTGTGAGACAAAGAATCTTTTAGTAACTTACATGTTCAACATTCTTGCATCTCAAAAAGCTCCTTTTTTGAAATAAAGGATGATGATGATTTGCACTTTTATTTATCTGATTTTGATATAGCTGGTCTTTTGTCTATTCTACAGGAAAATGTAATTGAAATTGAGCCTTTAGAACTTCCTAAATCTGATGAAATGATTGGAGTATTTCCAAAACTTTCCAACAATACAGTTGAGCGAGAAGAAGCTGTTAAGTTTTTAGAATTTGGTTATAAAAACCACCGGGAGAAGCTACTTTAGATGTGCCCCAGTTTGATCACAATATCATAGGTGTAGCAGAAGTAGAAGAAGCAGTTGAGAATGCAACAAATATACAGTTACCTAAGTTTAATTACAATACCGTAGGAATTGAAGGAGCAAAAGATAAAAGTGCAACATCCTCCCAAAAGGATGAAGGCTCCACACAAAGTTGTCACAGTGATGAAGACAACACAGAATTCTTTAAGGGTTTAACTTTCAAAAAGAAACATGAATTAACAGTTCCAATGAAGCTTGCTGCTATGAAGAATAATTTTTGTTATGAGCATGTCAAAAACATAAAGAAATTCTACAATGTCAAATGTGCAGATAAGAATTGTAAATGGCGATTGCGAGCTGTGAAGTTTAAGGGTATCGATAGATTTTGTATAACTAGGTAAAGAATATGCACACATATGGAGTACAAAATTTGACAAGTCATCATAGACATGTATCAGCTGATGTCATTGCTAAATACATTGAAAATGCATTTGTTGAAGGAAAAGGCCTATCTACAAAAAGATATAAAAAAATTCATTCAAGATTAGAATATCAAATCAGCTACTAGAAGTGTTTGATGGGTAGTCAGATTGCAAAGTCCTTGACAAATGGAACTCCAGAACATGGATATGAAGTTATAAGTAAATATTGTTATATGATTCATGTAGTAAATGAAAGAAGCAAGTTAGATTTGAAGGTTGATGATGTTGGAAGGTTCCTATATTTTTTGTGTCTTATGGAGCTTGGATTGATGGATTTGTTTACACAAGAAAAGTTTTAGCTGTTGATGGAACATATTTGACTGGAAAGTATGGCAGAGTGTTGTTGTCCGCTGTGGTACAGGATACAAAAAATCACATCTTTTTAGTGGCATTTGTGTAGTCAATTCAGAATTTGATGCATCTTCTCAATACTTTTTTAGACAATTGCTTGACATTGTTCCCAAAACTGATGAGCTTTACATTATTTTAGATTGACATTCATCTATCAAAAAGATGTTTCAAACATTTATACTGAAGTTCATTATGGAGTTTTCATGAGACACCTTGGTGAAAACATTCGTAAAAATTTTCACTGTGGATATTGGATTCATCATTTTTTATGATGCAACAAAAGCATATCAAATAGATGAGTTTAATGATCATTTTCAACAAATCAAAGATTTAAATATAGGTGTTGCTGAATATCTTGAGGATATTGGTTTTGACAAATGGAGTAGAGCATATTTTTTTGGCAAACACGTACACATAAATAACTTGTAATTGCTTAAACAAATACTATTTCTTTAGACTAAATAATAGAAACTTGTTTAAGCACTCTCTACTTGTTTATAGTTGTGATTCTTAGCTAACATATACGTATATATATATATATATATATATATATATATATATATATATATATATATATATATATATATATATATATATATATATATATATATATATATATATATTTGTTTCAGATATGATGTGATGACCACTAATATTGCGGAGTCGGTTAACTCAATGTTTTTGGAGGAAAAAGAGCTCCCTATTACTGTCACGATCCAAAAATGAAAGTGATGGCACTTGATCAATCCAACCAGAACAAGTCAGCCTAATCCCGATGAGAGACAGAGATAACGTGCGAAAGTGCTAAATAAAGTAGATAACTAACAAAGGAAATCTTCACAAGCCTAAATACCACCCAAGGATTTAGCTGTCATGTGTACAAGCCACTAGCCATACAGAAATAAAAAAAATTACAAGTTTGAACTGTCTTTCTTCTCAAAGAGAATAAAGCAGAAAAGAAATAGGAATAAGAGAGTCAGCCAAATGATAATAGCTACCTCTCTAAATCTTGGGAAGCCTTGGATGATCAAGGAAGATACTAGTCACTGCCCAGGCTCAGAACCCACATAAGTGTAGAAGCAAGGGGTGAGTACCAAAAACAACGCGGTATCCAACAAGTCAACTAACAAACTAGAATAATTCTAATAGAATACACAAACTCTTTTCATCCCAACCAACCTCCACAACTATAACCTGCACAGAAAATCAACCTAGCCCAAAAACACATAATACATAATAGAGATATTTTTCAGTGTATCATAATTATCGAATCACAAGCCACAACTCACAAGTGATAACACAATGACTCACATGAATAACATCATACCACATAAGAATATGCAAGGATGAGATGCAATGCTTATGCAATAATCGCCGGCAATGACCTCGGCATCATAACATCACTGAAGAATGCCTCAATATCACAACATTATCGGTGAAAACCTCGAAATAATATTATTGCCGGCAAAGACCTCAACATCACAATATCGTTAGTAAAGATCTCATCATCACAATCTCGTCGGCAAAGATCTCGGTATCACATCTCGACCGGTAAAGACCCCAGCCCCAACTTTTACTATCTCACTCATATCAATATCTAGAACCAATGCAAATATGTGTGACATCGAATGAATGAACATGAGATGAAGTCCATAAACAAATCCACTCATAATCATCAACCACAACAATGTATCTCAAAAATAGGATTCTCATCGCTTAACCACATTTTCAATTCAAGGGTCACAACACCGCACCAACTCACACTTACATTTAATCACCTCATTTTTGTAATATTATAATATTTCATGAATCACATATAGAATAAAGGATAATTTGAGAATTCTACGAGAATTACAAAGTTTTGAAAGCTTACTTGCCTTAATAATTGAACACTCACTGCAAGACTTGAGCCTTCCCCTTTTGAATAGAATCTGAAGCACCATGATCTAACCAAATAAATTATCACAATAAGATTTCAAACTACTAATACTCATATTACTATACGTGTAGCCTAGACCAAAAAACTAACCAATTCTATAGCCAATTTTCGCAAATTTCAAACTTAGGGTTCAAACTTAGTTCCTCCGAATGACATAAATTTAGGAATATTTACCAAATATAATACATGTAATATTGAACTACAAATCCCAATGTGTAGAAACTTAATTTATAAGGTGAAAATTATACAAATAATTTCAAGTCGAAAACCCATACGGAAGCAGTAGATTAATATGTACGAAGTCAAGGTCTTAACCCAACTAATCTCTAATTGTAATGATTTCTCCATTATTGATAACCAGCCTATATTAGAACCCTCAATTTGTAACAAAAAGTTTGGTATGACAATATCTTATTTGTCATCTAAATGTGAATTAATAATTGACTTTATATATAACAATGAAATTTTGAAACCTTCCACCCACTAAGGTGATATACAAGCATTCAATATTCATGAACTCTTTAATCCTAAACAAAAGCTTAGACATTACCTGTAGTTTTTGTTCCTCTGACGCCGATAAGTTTTTGTCCCGCTTTCCCTTTCTCTAATTTGATTTAGTATTAAAAGTGTTAAACCTGTTAACCTATTCTAAAAAAACATGGACAAGTGGTATAAGATGTTAAGTAAATTAACATTTAGTCCATCAATTTAAGTGATTATCTAAATTACCCGTAAACTAATTAATCGTAGTCGTTGAATAGTCCAAAATATCCATCTAAAATTTATGAAGGGATATTTTATGAAATCAAGAGGACTAATCCTAAAAAGAATATTATGAGTCGTTATATTATCCACCACTAAAAAATCACGTTCCTTCTCGAACATAAGATCAAAGGATGTACCTGAAGCTTAAAAAAGATAAGGATATTTAGCATGCATGTTGGACTCTATCTCCCAAGTCGCCTCTATAACTGGATGATTCTGTGATGCTGGATAAAATTACCAAAATACCCCTAGAATGAGGGTATGCATTTAACGCATCTTCCAATGCTCGTATGGCTAATTCGAGGCCGAATTTGTGATCATCACAAAAAATCAAGTGGGAAGATGGTCTCGATCAATATTTAGAGAGACCTGGTCAAAAGATAATTTTTTTATTCGAAACACAAAACAGTGTTAGTACGTGACAGGAGCGCATCGTGCACCCATAGCGGACCAACACTTATATTCTGTTTAAATTTTTTGATAAGATTGAGAAAATCAATGAGAAAACATTTTCTGAAAATACTCAGTACGCGGCCAGTCCACGTCGCAGACTAGGTCCTTTTCGAGTTGAAAAATTATAAATTATTATGAGGGGCATTCCGGTCGATTCCCCACCTCTCATAAACTATATACAAGATCTAATAAGGTTGTTTTGACGTAAAAAGGGTCTAAAACCCCCATTTTAAGGCTAGGACTTGAGGAAAGAGGAGAAAAGCTTGAGTTGAGAGATTCGAGAAGAGTTCCTTGACGTGCTTGGTTTATAGCTACATCCCAAGTATGTAAGGTTAAACTAAAAGCATATGACTGTTCTCTCATGTGCCCCATTGATGGTCATAGATGAGTTGATGATTTGGAGAGTTTACATGCATGATCTTTGATGGTTTTTCTTAAAATTCTACTTGAAATTACATGTTTTTTATGTTGATAATCATCAAACTATTTATTTTCTTGAATTAAATATTTTCATGAGAATTTTTATAACCCTACATGATTATTTTGAAAAGCATGCATAATGAACTTGAGGATCGAGTCTAGAGCCTTGAATTGGGATTGTTGATTGTGATGAGAGAATGATAATGAGTTGATTAAAATTGGTTGTCTTATGAGTCTCAATAAATGAACTCTACCGATGTGTCTATGATTGTTTCCTAATGATTGTTCTAAATCTCGAGTCTTCGATTGAGATTGATTGACGAGAGGGTTAAAGTCCCTATGAGATGTTGATTGATGAGAGGGCTAAAGTCCCTATGAGATGTTGATTGATGAGAGGGATAAAACCCCTATAAGACGTTGATTGATGATAGGGCTACTGTCCCTATGAGTTGATTAGTTTGATTGGATTGATGATTTTATAAGCATCGAGTCATGGGAGGAGTATCGAGCACCAAAAGAGTGAGAGTTAGTCTGACTTGAACTCGTCAAACTACGTCGCTAAACATAGGTGAGGCTCAGAACCATCATATATATTGTGGTTCTCTCTTGATTAGAAGTTCCTGAAACAATAGTGGACTTATTGACAACCGATTCCATATTAGGTGAGCTGATATGGTTTCGATTCGTTCCTTACCTGGCAAGTTTGGAATGGTAGTGGCAACATTAGCGTGATTGTTGTATATTCACTGGCTCATAAGTGATTATTATCGGAAAACTCCCATAAATTTCCTACCTTGAGTACTCTAAGTCGAGATGAGATGAGGGGGGTGAGCTCCTCTAAGATGAGATGAGTCTGAGATGATTGATGAGTTTGACTTGTTGATGTATCACTTGTCTACTCTTTATTCTTGCAGAGATGGACATTTGACGATTTGATGTTATTTGATGATTTCCTTTGAGTTGATGTTGTTTCTATATTATTATACATGTTTCTGTTTCACTCAAAGATTTTGCATACCAGTACATTCCAAATACTGATGTCCCCTCTGGACTGCATCATTTTATGATGCAAAGGCAGGTACTAGTGATCGTCAACATGCGCTCCGTTGAAGATATGAGATTCATAGCTGATTTGGTGAGCCTCCCCTACTCCAGAGGATCCCCTACATTTATTTCATCATGCTTTAGAGTTAGATTGAGCTATTTTCTTCATTTTTTATTTGAGTAGCCATGGGTTAGTCATTGGCACCACATGAGTAGTAATAGAGGCTTTATAGACGATGGTTGAGCATTGATGTTGAGATTGTGAGCTATTCTTTCTGCTAGCCCTTATTATTATCTATTTACTTTGAGACTTTAGATGAGGTGTGCCCATTTACTTACTCATACTTTCCTCTTTTCAGTAGAGCTTATTAATTGAATGATGTGATGAGGCTAAGTGGTTCGCTTAGGGACTATCAATAGTCTCTGAGTGCCGGCCATGCCAAGGGTACCCTCCCGGGGCATGAAAAACTTGGTATTAGAGCACAAGTTCAAGTGGCTTAAGGAGTCTATGAAGCTGTTTCTAGTAGAGTTTTTTTTATGGGTGTGTTGTCGACCACATTTCATAAGTAGCAGGATATAGGACATTAGGAATGTTTACACTTCTTTCTTATTCCAATTCGTGCAATAGAGTTAAACTCAATGAAAACCCTCTTCTAATTCGTGCTCTACGCTTGCAGAATTGATAATGTACCTGCCAGAAGCTGTTAGAGGAAGGGGACGTCTGCCAGGCAAGCTATTTATCCACCCGAGCCACAAATGCCCGAGGAGCTCTATGACTGTGCAAGAGTATGTTTTGAAGTTCACTCAATTGTCTCATTATGCTTCGGACATGGTTGCTGACATAAGGGGAAGGATGGGAATGTTTGTTGATGGGTTGAATAGAGAACCCAAGAGAGTTGGGAGAGGAGTCGTGCTTGTGAGTGACACAGACATTGGGCAACTAATGACATTTGCGCAACAAGATTATGAGGAGAGACAACATGACAGAGAAGAATTCAAACGTAAGAAAGCGAAGATATCCAACCATGAGGTTGGGAGGAAAAAATATGGCAACCAATTTCCAGCACTATTATCTGCTAGTGCACCTGCACCTAGAGAGGGGTATGATCAAAGATTTCAGAATGTGGGGAGTCATAGACCTCATTCACAAGCTGGTGTGGCTCAAGGTTAGCAGGGTAAGACACCATGAGATAGGTGTGACAGAGTGCACTTGGGGAGATATCGTGACAGGAATGATGTGTGCTACAAGTGTGGCCAAGCGGGTCACTACCAGAAAGTTGTCCAAGATGGTCTAACCGGGCTCAATCTTCTCCCCTCGCCCCACAAGTTAGAGGAAACTAGAGGGCCACTTCGTCAGGTGCATGCCAAGCAACAAACCGCTTGTATGCCATGGGCAGTCTCCAAGATAAAGAGAACTCCCCAGATGTTGTGACGTGTATGATTCAAGTCTTTACTTTTGATTGTTATATTTTGATGGATTTGGGTGCCATGTTGTCGTTTGTATCTCCTTATGTGGCTAATAGATTTGATACAACCCTGAGAGTCTTCTTGAGCCCTTTGATGTTTCTAACCCAGTGAGTAAGTCTATTCGAGCTAAGAGAACCTATAGAGCTAGTGTACTGTCCATCCATCATAGGGATACTCTTGTTGATTTGATTGAGTTGGAGATGGTTGATTTTGATTTGAAACTTGGCATTGATTGGCTTCCCGCTTGTTATGCTTCTATTGATTGTAGATCCCGAATCGTTAAGTTCCAATTCCTAAATTAATCGATTCTAGAGTGGAAGAGGGATTGTGTTGCATCTAGAGGAAAATTTGCCTCATATCTTAGAGCCAGAAAGTTGATTTCCACAGGTTGTATCTATCACCTCGTGCGAGTTAAATCTAATGATGTCGAATCCCCAACTCTTGAGTCAGTCCTGTTTGTTAATGAGTTTCCAGAAGTGTCTCCTGATGATATGCCTGGAGTCCTTCCTGATAGGGAGATCGAATTTGGGATTGATGTTCTTCCTGATACCTAGCCTATTTCGATTCCACCTTATAAGATGGCCCCTTCTGAGTTGAAAGAGTTAAAAGAGCAATTGAGAAGATTTTCTAGAGAAGGGCTTTATAAGGCCAAGTGTTTCACCTTGGGGTGCTCCTGTCCTATTCGTACGAAAGAAAGATGGGTCCCTCATAATATATATTGACTATAGGCAACTGAACAAGGTCACAATAAAGAATAAATATCCTCTCCCAAGGATAGATGATTTGTTTGACCAACTTCAGGGCGCCTCTTGTTTCTCTAAGATAGACCTTAGATCTGGCTACCACAATTGAAGATGAGGGAATGTGACATTCCGAAGACAATCTTTAGGACTAGATATAGCCATTTTGAGTTCTTGTCATGTCCTTTGGGTTGACGAGCGCACCGGCTGCCTTTATGGACTTGATGAATAGAGTATTTAGATAATATCAAGATATGTTTGAGATGGTGTTCATTGGCGACATTTTGGTGTATTCGAGAAGTGAAGAGGAACATGCTAACCATCTTAGAGTTGTCCTCCAAACCCTTAAGGACCATGAGTTGTATACAAAATTCTCAAAGTGTGAGTTCTGGCTTAAGTCAGCGTCTTTCCTAGGCCATGTTGTTTCCGGTAATGGTATTCAAGTGGATGTCCAAAATATTGAAGCAGTTAAGATTCGCCCAAACTGACCACTCCGACTGACATAAGAAGTTTCTTGGGGTTGGCAGGCTACTACCGCAGATTTGTTAAGTATTTTTCTTCTCTATCCGCGCCATTGATTAAATTGACTCAGGAAAATGTCAAGTTTCAATGGTCTGAGGAATGTGAGAAGACTTTCCAAGAATTGAAGACAAGGTTGAGTACTGCGCCGGTCCTTACCTCGCCTAAGGGGACAGAGGACTTTGTGATTTACTATAATGCTTCGAGGGTTGGATTGTGATGTGCACTGATGCAGAAAGGAAAGGTGATAGCCTATGCTTCCAGTCAACTCAAGGTTCATGAAACGAATTATCCAACCCATGATCTCGAGTTGGAAACAGTGGTGTTTGCACTTAAAATCTGGCACCACTACTTGTATGGAGTGCATGTGGATGTGTTCACTAACCACAAGAGCTTGCAATATGTTTTCAGTCTCAAAGTTTTTAACCTGCGACAGAGGAGATAGTTGGAATTTCTCAAATATTATGACATGAGCATTCACTACCACCTAGGTAAAGCTAACGTTATTGCTGACGCTCTTGGCAGGTTGTCAATGGGAAGTACAACCCATGTGGAGGAAGGAAGAAATGAGCTAGCCAAGGAAGTGCATCGGTTGGCTTGATTGGGAGCTCAACTTAAGGAGAATCATGAAGGAGGAGTTAAAGTTTAGGATGGGTTTGCTTCATCCTTAGTTGTAGAGGTGAAAGAAAAGCAAGACCATGATCATGTCATACTCCAACTGAAGGAGGTTGTCCACAAACAGAAAGTGATGGTCTTCTCCAAAGGGGAGATGGAGTGTTGTGGTATCAAAGTAGATTGTGTGTTCCAGATGTTGATGGCATTCAAGACAGAATCATGGCGGAAGCCCACAACACTAGGTATTCCATTCATCCAGGCTCTACCAAGATGAACCACGACTTGAGAAAGGTCTATTGGTCGAGCGGAATGAAGAGGGATATTGCTGAGTTTGTTTTGAAATGCCCAAATTTCCAACAAGTGAAGGTTGAACATCAGCCAAGTGGATTGGCTCAAAACTTTGAGATTCTGAAATAGAAGTGAGAGATGATTCAATATGGGTGATCATGGATAGAATGACTAAATTGGCTCACTTCTTGGCAGTTAAGATAACAAACACAGCGGAGGAGTATGCCAAGTTGTACATCCAGGAGATTGTAAGGTTGCATGGGGTTCCCTTGTCCATCATCTCAGACAGAGCAGCTTAATTTACCTCCCAGTTTTGGAGATCGTTCCAAAAGAGATTGGGTACTAAGGTGAACCTGAGCATAGCCTTTCATCCACAGAGAGATGGTCAGGTGTATAATTCTAACACTTGAGGACATGTTGAAAGCTTGTGTTCTTGACTTCAAGGAAAATTGGGATGGTCACCTACCATTGATTGAATTTTCATATAACAATAGTTGTCATGTAAGCATCAAATGGTTTCTTACGAAGCCTTGTATGGGAGGAGATGTAGATCACCAATCGGGTGGTTTGAGGTTGGAGAAGCGGAGTTTATTGGGCTTGATCTTGTTCACCAATCGATGGAGAATGTCAAGGTCATTAGAGAGAGGCCAAAGACTGCCCAGAGTCGCCAAAAATCTTATACCAACATGAGAAGAAGAGACTTAGATTTCGGGGTAGATGATTGGATGTATTTGAAAGTGTCATCTATGAAGGGTGTCCTAAGATTTGGGAAGAAGGGAAAGTTGAGTCCACGCTATGTTAGACCATATCAGATTGTAAAGAGGATTGGGAAAGTTGCTTATGAGTTAGAGTTTCCTTCTAAATTAGATGGAGTGCATCCAGTATTCCATGTATCGATGTTAAAGAAATGCTTGGGAGATCATGCGTTGGTGATCCCTGTTGATGGCATTAGAGTGAAAGATAGCCTATCTTACGAAGTAGTTCCGGTGCAAATCCTTGATCGTCAGATCGTAAGTTGAGGAACAAAGAGAGAGCTTCAGTCAAAGTCCTGTGGAGGAATCAATTCGTTGAGAAAGCCACATAAGAAGCTGAGGAAGAGATGAAAGTCAAATATCCGCACCTATTAGTGCCAAATGATGAGAGTGTTGAAGGTAAATTTCTTACCCTTCACTAAATTGATTGATCTATTACTGATGTGACTTTCTATTCTTAAGTCGAGAGTTTGATTGATTGAGTTGAGTGTAGAGATGAGTCTTGAGTCTATTCGTGCCCTAATATCCACCTTTGCTCATCATTCAAGGACGAATGATCCCAAGGGGGAGATGATGTGACGCTGGTAAAATTATCAAAATACCCCTAAAGTGAGGGTATGCACATAACCATCTTCCGATGCTCATATGGAATATCCAAGGATGAATTTGTGATCAGCACGAAAAATTGAGTGGGAAAATAGCCTCGGTTGATTTTTAAAGCTACCCGATCAAAAGATAATTTTTTTATTTGGAACACAAAATAGTGTTAGTACGCGGTAGGAGCGCGTCGTGCATCCATTGCAGACCAACACTTGTATTCTTTTTAAAAAATTTTAGGGGATTGAGTAAAATTGTTTAGAAAATGTTTTCTAAAAATACACAGTACGCGACCAGTCCGCGTAGCGGATTGGGTCTCTTTCTAGTTAAAAATTTCTAAATTATTATGAGGGGCATTTTGGTCAATTTCTCACCCTCCTAAACTCTATACACGATCTAATAAGGTAGTTTTGATGTAAAAAAGGTCTAAAACCCCCATTCTAAGCCCTATTCCAATATTCTACTAAAGCTAGGGCTTGAGGAAAGAGGAGAAGAGCTTAAGTTGAGAGATTCGAGAAGAGTTCCTCGACGTGCTTGGTTGATAGCTACATCCCATGTATGTAAGACAAAACTAAAAGCATGATATTTTTCTCTCATGTGCCCCATAGATGGTCATAGATGAGTTGATGATTTGGAAAGTTTACATGCATGATCTTTGATGGGTTTTCTTAAAATTATACTTGAAATTACATGTTTTCTATATTGATGATCATCAAACTATTTATTTTCTTGAATTAAACATTTTCATGGGAATTTGTATAACTCTATATGACTATTTTGAAAAGCATGCATAATGAACTTGAGGATTGAGTCTAGAGCCTTGAATTGAGATTGTTGATTGTGATGAGAAGATGATGATGAGTTGATAGAAATTGATTGTCTTATGAGTCCCTAGAACTCTGCCAATGTGTCTATTCAATTGTTTCCTAATGATTGTTCTAAATCTTGAGTCTTTGATTGAGATTAAGTGATAAGAGGACTAAAGTGCCTATGAGATGTTGATTGATGAGATGGCTAAAGTCCCTTTGAGATGTTGATTGATGAGAGGGTTACAACCCCTATTAGACGTTGATTGATGATAGGGCCAGTGTCCCTATTAGTTGATTGGTTTGATGGTTTTATGAGCATCGAGTCATGGGAGGAGTATTGAGCACCAAAGGAGTGAGAGTTAGTCCGACTTGAACTCGTCAAACTACATTGCCAAACGAAGGTGAGGCTTAGAACCATCACATATATTGTGGTTCCCTCTTGATTAGAAGTCCCTGAAATAATAACAGAATTATTGACGATTGACTCCATATTGAGTGAGGTGATATGGTTTCGATTCGTTCCCTACCTGGAAAATTTGGAATGGCTATGGCAACATCAGCGTGATTATTGTACATTCACCGGCTTATAAGTGATTGTTGTCAGATAAGAGAAACTCCCATAACTTTCCTACCTTGAGTACTCCGAGTTGAAATGAGATGAGATAAGAGGAGGTGAGCTCCTTTTAGATGAGATGAGTGTGAGATGATTAATGAGTTTGCGTTGTTGATGTGTCTCTTGTCTACTCTTTATTCTTGCATAGATGGACATTTGACGATTTCCTTTGAGTTGATGTTGTTTCCATATTATTCTACATGTTTCGGTTTCACTCAGCTAATTTACATACCAATACATTCCCAGTACTGATGTCCCCTCTGGACTACATCATTTTATTATGCAGAGGCAGGTATATCGTCAGCAGGCGCTCCGTTGAAGATCTGAGATTCGCAGCTAATTTGGTGAGCCTCCTTTACTCCGGAGGATCCCCTACATTTATTTCATCATGCTTTAGAGTTAGATTGAACTATTTCCATTGTTTTTTTATTTGGGTAGCCATGGATATGTCATTGGCACTACATGAGTAGTAATAGCGGCTTCATAGACGATGGTTGAGCGTTGATGTTGAGATTGTGAACTAGTTCTTTCTACTAGCCTTTATTATTATCTATTTACTTTGAGACTTCAGATGAGATGTGCCCATTTACTTACTTATACTTTCTGCTTTTCAGTAGAGTTTATTGATTGAATGATGTGATGAGGCTAAGTAGTTCGCTTGGGGACTAGCAGTAGTCTCTGAGTGCCGGCCACGCCAAGGGTACCCTCCTAGAGAGTGACAGATTCTTCCATTATACCTTCATGGAAACAATCTCTTTGTTTCTACGCTTTCGAACCTGTCTATCCATAACGGCTATAGGCTCCTCCTCAAATGACAATTCTAGACTCAACACCACATAATCAAATGAAAGTATATGAAACTCATCGGGCACATACTTTTGGAGCGTCATGAAACACAAGATGCACGGATGACAAGCTAGGTGGCAAGGCTAGTCTGTACGCCACCTCTCCAACTTGCTCTAAAATCTCAAATGGGCCAATGAACCAAGGGCTAAGCTTTCCTTTCTTACCGAACCACATAATACCCTTCATAGGTGACACTCTAAGCCAAACATGATCACCCTCCATAAACTCTAGGGCTCAAATCCTCCTATCTGCATAACTCCTCTGTCGACTTTGAGCGGTCAACAACCTACCCTGAATCATACGGACTTATTCCATAGCATCCCTAAGAAAATCTGCATCTAATGAGTCCATCTCAATTGAATCAAACCAACCAATCTGAGACCTAAACCGTTTACCATACAAAGCTTCGAATGGAGCCATCTAAATACTAGAGCGATAACTATTATTATAGGCAAACTCTGGTACGGGCAAGTGTTGGTCCCAACAGAAACCAAAATCGATCACACACACTCGAAGCATGTCCTCCAACACCTGAATCGTCCACTCAAACTGTCCATCTACCTCAGGGTGAAAGGCTGAAGTCATATCCAGCTGAGCACCTAGACCATGCTGCAAGGCCCTACAAAATGTAAAGTAAAGAGTGAACCCCAATCCAAAATTATAGATACAGGCACACCATGCAGTCTTATTATCTAACTGATATAAATCAACCAACTTCTCCATTGTATACTTGACCTTAACAGGAATTAAATGGGTAGACTTAGTGAACTAATCCACAACTGCCTAGATAGAGTCATAACCACCCATAGTAATGGGAAAATCCACCGAAAAATCCATGGTGATACGCTCCCACTTCCATGTAGGAATAGGCATCCTCTGTAACTCACCTCTAGGACGTTGGTTCTCATACTTAACCTGCTGACAAGTCAAACACTTGGACACAAAATTTTTGATGTCTTTTTTCATGCCACACCACCAGTAATGCTGACTCAGGTCATAATACATCTTCCCCGCTCCTGGATGAATGGAATAACGAGTACAATGAGCCTCCTTAAGAATCAACCTAATCAAGTCACCCACCTTTGGTACACAAACTTGACCTCCAATCCTCAAAACATCATCAGGATCAAGAATCGCTTCCTTAGCCTCTCCTCTAGCCGCTTTGTCTCTGATGAGACACAACTTCTCATCCTCAAACTGACACTCTTGAATCTAGTCCATCAATGAAGAACAAGCCTCAATGAAAGCAAGTAAACCACCCTTCTCAGAAAGTTATTCCTAACTAGGCCATTAGCTAGATGCTGAACATCCCTGGCCAAAGGTCGCTCCTCAACTTGAATGACAGCTAGACTCCCTATGCTAGAAGTCTTTCTACTCAAGGCATCAACCACCACCATATTAGTCTTCCCTGGATGATATAAGATGGTCAAATCATAGTCCTTTAGTAACTCAATCCACCTTCGCTGCCTAAAGTTCAAGTCTTTTTGACTAAAAATATACTGAAGACTCCTATGATTAGTGAAGACCCCATATAAGTAATGATGCTACAACTTAAGCACAAAAACCATAACCGCTAACTCTGAGTCATGGGTAGGGTAGTTCTTCTTATGAACCTTCAACTGTTTAGAAGCATAGGCAATTACTTTCCCCTTTTGCATCAACACACCACCTAAACCAACCCCTGAAGCATCACAATACACCGTAAAGTCCACATCTGCCTCAGGTAGTGACAAAATGAGAGCTGAAGTCAACAAAGTCTTGAGATTTTGGAATCTCACCTCACACTCAGTGGACCAATGAAAGGATACATTCTTTTGAGTTAATCTAGTCAATAGGGCTGCAATAGAAGAAAAACCCTAAATAAACGGTCGATAATACCCAGCTAACCAGCAAAAGTTGTGAATCTCGGTAGCTGAAGTAGGCCGTGTCCAACCTCTAACTGCCTCAACCTTAGTTGGATCCACTCTAATCCCCTCCTTAGACACCACATGTCCTAAGAATACCACCGAATCAAGCCAAAACTCACACTTGGAGAATTTTGCGTATAATTTTTCCTCCCTTAACCTCTGTAGCACTATCCTCAAGTGACGAACATGATCAACCTCAGTCTTGGAATACACCAATATGTCATCAATGAATACTATTACAAAAGAATCTAAGTACAGATGAAGCACTTTATTTATTAACTCCATGAACGCTACAGGGGCGTTAGTCAACCCAAATGACATCACCAAAAATTCATAGTCACCATAACGAGTTTGAAAAGCGGTCTTAAGGATGTCTGATGCTCTAATCCTCAGCTGGTGATAACCAAACCTCAAGTCAATTTTAGAAAACAAAGTCGCTCCATGAAGTTGATCAAACAAGTCATCAATACAGGAAAGAGGGTACTTATTCTTGATAGTCACCTTGTTCAACTACTTGTAATCAATACACATCCTCATAAACCCATCTTTCTTTTTCACAAATAAGATTGGGCACCCCAAGGTGACACGCTAAATCCCTTGCTCAACAAGTCTTGGAGTTGCTTCTTCAATTCTTTCGACTTAGTTGGAGCCATTCTATATCGAGGGATGGAGATGGGCTTAGTGCCTGGCTCTAGATCAATAGGAAGGTCAATATCCCTATTGGGAGGAACACTTGGAAGGTCAGTGGGAATCACATCGACAAACTCATGAACCATAGGAATAGATACTATAGAAGGTGGTTCAATACTAATATCTCAAACGAAAGCCAAGTAAGACAAACACCCCCTATCAATCAATTTCTAAGCGTGGATGTAGGAGATAACTTTGCTAGGATAAGAACCACTATCACTCTTCCACTCAATCTTTGGTACACCGGGCATGGCTAAGGTCGCAGTTTTTGCATAGCAATCAAGAATAGCATGATAAAGAGAAAGCTAATCCATGCCCAAGATAACATCAGTCTACCATCTGCAGAAAAATCATATCTACCCAAGTATTATACCCAACTAGAGAAACAAGACAAGATCGACACACTCGATCCACCACTAAAGACTTACCTACTGGTGTAGAAACATGCACGGGCACCAATATCCGATCACATAATAAATCAAACTAGGACGAAAAGTATGTAGACACAAAAGAGTAGGTAGATCTAGGATCAAATAGCACAGATGCAGGTTGATGACAAACTAGAACAAGACTTGTAATAATTGCGTCTGAAGCCTCTGCCTCGGGTCTCTCAGGAGAAGCATAACATTGAGCTCATCTGCCACCCCTGGTATGAGCAAAACCTTGATCTCCACCACGTGGAACCAAGGCACCACTATCTAAAGTCCTGCCACCTCTAGTAGTTTGACCCTTGTCCCGACCCCTGGCTGGTGGACCCGAATCTCTAACTGGAGCTGTCGAATAAGGTGTGATGAGGTCCCCAATGAATCTTAAAAGGATAGTGTCGAATTACATGGCCTGGATCCCCATACCCAAAGCAAGACCTCAGTGTAAAAGACTGTTGTCCATTAAGTGAACTACTATGGCTACCATGGGGGGGGGGGACTTTGGGACTCTTGAGATATTTATCCACCCTCAACTGCTGGCATAGATGCATGCATAGGATCTTGACGCCTGGAAGATCTACCACTCCTATGCAAACCTCTACCTCCTGATGAAGAATAAAAAAAAAAGACCCATAGTACGAGCCCTCTTAGGATCCCCAAACTCCTCTCAAATCAACAACTCTACCTTCTTGGCGGTGCTCACAATAGACTGAAAGGAAGCCCCCTCACGAGCTTCTCTGAATACATAAGATCTAATGGAGAAATTCAATCCCCTCACAAACCTGTGGACTCTCTCTACCTCAACAGGAATTATAGCTAAGGCATGTCAAGATAACTGACAAAAACGAGCCTCGCACTCAATAACAGTCATACCACCCCACCTCAAGTCCTCAAACCTCAATCGGCTCTTCTCTCGTACACACCAAGGAATGAAGTGATCCTGAAAAGTGTTGGAGAACACACTCCAATCCACTGGATAGGATTCAACTAGTCTAGATCTCACATAAGCCCTCCAGCACTCCCTGGCTAGTCCACGGAGTTGGAGTGCAACAAAATGGACACCACACTGATCAACCAAACCCACTGCCTCTAGCATTTCATGGCATAAGGTCAGAAACTCATGAGCTTCCTCACTCCTACCACTCTGAAATTGAGGTAGTTTCAACTTCTGAAATCTTTCATAACTAAGTTGATCATCTGGTGCCAAAACTCCCTCTGGACTGGTTGGTGCCCTAATAGCTGGTGCAGGAACCACTGGGGGCTGAACTACCTAATTATCATGAGCACAATCGTGATGTTTCCCTGAAGCATGTTCTCTCACTCTTGTCTGAGAAGCTCCATGCGTGCCTGTCGCACCACCCCTAACTCCCCCCACCCCGAATGAGGTTCTCAAGCATACCTATCATCCTCAACAGGGTGTCCTGAAGCAATGGTGCAGCTGTGGGCTCTGGATGATCCTCATCAACTTCTATCTGTGGCTCCAGATGATCCTCATCAACTTCTATCTGTGGCTCTTGAGAAACTCCTCTAGCCTGTCCTCTAACTGGTGCCGCCCCTCGGGCACATTCTCCCACTTATGCCACTCCACTAGCACGACCTCTAGCTCAACCCCTTCCCCTATCTCTAACTAGAGCCTCAAAAATTATCTTGGGAGCTGCCTCGCGTCTACCACTAATAATCGTAGCTCTAGTCCTTGCCATCTGCAAAAGAGCATGTGCACAACTCAATACTAATGAAGATAACCACACACGATAAGATAGAATAAATAAAAAGAAGTTTCCTAACAGTCTTCATAGCCTCTCAAAGATAAGTACAGATGTCTCCGTACTGATCCTCAAGACACTAATTAGACTTGGCTCATACACACGTGAGACCTATGAACCAGGGGATCTGATACCAACTACCACGATCCAAAAATGGAGGTGATGGCACTTGATCAATCCCACCAGAACAAGTCAGCCTAATCCCAACGAGAAACAAAGATAACGTGTAGAAGTACTAAATAAAGTAGATAACTAACAAGGGAAATCTTCACAAGCCTAAATACCACCCAAGGATTTGGTTGTCACGTGGACAAGCCATTAGCCATACATAAATCAAAAAATAATTACAAGTTTGAACTGTCTTCCTTCTCAAAGAGAACAAAGCAGGAAAAAAATAGGTAAAAGAGAGTCGGCCAAATGACAATAGCTACCTCTCTAAATCTCACGGGTAGCCTCGGATGATCAAGGAAGATACTACTCACTGTCTGGGCTCAGAACTTACACAAGTGAAGAAGCAAGGGGTGAGTACCAAAAACAACGTGGTACCCAACAAGTCAACTAACAAAATAGAGTAAGTCCAATGGAATAAACAAACTCCTTTCATCCAAACTGACCTCCACAACTACAACATGCACAAAAAATCATCCCAGCCCAGCAACACATAACACATAATAGAGATAGTTTTTAGTATATCACAATTATCAAATCAAAAGCCACTACTCACAAGTGGTAACACAATCATACAAAGGAATAACATCATACCACACAAGAATATGTAAGTATGAGATGCAATGCTTATGCAATAATCACCGCTAATGACCTTGGCATCATAACATCATTGAAGAATGCCTCAACATCAACACAATGCCGGTAAATACCTCGGCATAATATTATTGCCGAGAAAGACCTTGGCATCATAATATCACTAGTACAGATCTCATCATCACAATCTCGCCAACAAAGACCTCGGCATCACATCTCGGCTGGTAAAGACCTCGGTCCCAGCTTTTACAATCTCACTCATATTAATATCCAGAACCAATGCAAATATGTGTGACATAGAATGAATGAACATGAGATGAAGTCCATAAAGAAATCCACTCGTCATCACCAACCACAACAATATATCTCAAAGGATTCTCATCACTTAACATCATTTTCAATTCAAGTGTTACAACACCACACCAACTCACATTTACATTTACATTTAATCACCTCATTTTTGTAATATTATACTACTTCATGAATCACACATAGAAGAAAGGATAATTTGAGAATTTTATGAGAATTGCAAAGTTTTGAAAGTTCACTTGCCTTAACAATTAAACATTCACTGTGGGACTTGAGCCTTCTCCTCTTGAATAGAATCTGAAGCACCACGATCTAATCAAATAAATTATCACAATAAGATTTCAAACTAACAATATTCATATTTCTATACGCGTAGTCTAGACCCAAAAACTAACCAATTCTATAGCCAATTTTCGTAAATTTCAAACTTAGTGTTAAGTCTTAGTTCCCCCAAATGACATAAATTTAGGAATATTCACCTAATATAATACACCTAATATTGAACTACAAATCTCAATGTGTCGAAACTTAATTTATAAGGTGAAAATCATAAAATAATTTCAAGTCAGAAATCCATACAGAAGCAGTAGATTAATGTGTACGAATCCAAGGTATTAACCCATCTAATCTCCAATTGTAATGATATCTCCATTGTTGCTAACTAGCCTATAATTAGAACCCTCAATTTGTACCAAAACGTTTGGTATGACAATGTCTTATTTGTCATCTAAGTGTCAGTTAAGAATTGACTTTATATATAACAATGATAGTTTGAAACCTTCCACCCTTTAAGGTGATATACAAGCATTCAATATTCCTGCACTTTTTAATCCTAAACAAAAGTTTAGACATTACCTGCAATTTTCGTTCCTCTAACACTGATAAGTTTCTGTCCCGCTTTCTTTTTCTCTTAATTGATTTAGTATTAAAAGTATTAAACCTGTTAACTTATTCTAAAGAAAACACAGAGAAGTGGTATAAGATGTTAAGTAAATTAACATTTAATCTATCAATTGAAGTGATTATCTAAATTACCTGTAAACTAATTAATCGTAGTCATTGAATAGTCCAAAATATCCATCTAAAATTTACGAGGAGGATATTTTTATGGAATCAAGAGGACTAATTCTAAAAATGATATTATAGGTCATTACAATTACTGCTCTATTTGATTCTAGAAATAGAAGATTTGCTCAAAAATTTCATGAGAGGCGTGTGGAGATGGACAACTCAACAACCATTTGTGTTCTTTCATCTGGAAAAAATAATGAAAAATATGACGATTGGTAATACGCTTTTCACCCATCAAATAAATATTCACACTTTAAGTAATGTTGGTCATGGTGCAATGGCAATGTGTCACGACCCAAAAATGGACGTGATGGCACTCGTCTTATCCTACCAAGACAAGTCAGCCTAAAATCCAATTATAACGATTAAGTGCGGAAGGATAATAAAAATTTAAATTCTCCCAAAATCTGGTTGTCACGTGCACAAGCCTCTAATGTGTTACAATAGATTTGACAGAAAAGTATAAGTCTCAAATGATGTTGTCTCTACAGTAGAACAAAATCATAAACAGGAGGAGCAAGGTCTGCTGAGATGACAAATAGCTGCCTCACTAATCTCCACAGAAAGCCTCGGATAAGAAGAGAAGATAGAGTATCACGAAGATCCGAGTGCATAACCTACAAAAATATAGAAGCAAAGGGAAAGTACTAACCACGTGGTACCAAGCAAGTCAACTAACAAAACAAATCAAGTACAATAGAATACACAAACTCCTTTCATCCTAACCAATCTCCACAACTATAACCTACACAGAAAATCAGCCTAGCCCAGCAACATATAATACGTAACAAAGATAGTTTTCACAATATCACAATTAAAAATCACAAGCTAAACTCACAAGTGATAACACAGTCAATCACAGGAATAACATCATACCACACAAGAATATGCAAGGATGAGATATAATGTGTATACAATGATTAACGATAATGACCTCAACATCACAATTTAACTAGCAAAGATCTCAGTATTACAATATCACCGGCAATGATTTCAGCATCACAATATCACTAGAAAAGATCTCAGTATCACAATATCGCCAGTAATGACCTCGGCATCACAATATCACTAGAAAGATCTCAGTATCACAATATCGTCGGCAATGACCTCGACATCATAATATCACTAGAAAAGATCTCAGTATCACAATATCTTCAACAATGACCTCGGTATCACATCTCGACCGGTAAAGACCTCGGCCCCAATTTTCACTATCTCACTAATATCAATATCCAAAACCAATGCAAGTATGTATGACATCGAATGAATGAACATGTTGATGAAGTCCACAACAAATTCACTCATAATCACCAATCACAATCACATATCTCAATATAGAATTCACACTGCTTAACCACATTTTCAATTCAAGTATTAAAACACCACATCAATTCATATTTATATTTAATCACCCCATGTTTATAGCATTAAAAATATTTCATGAATCACATAAGAGAAAGGACAATTTGAGAATTCTACAAGAATTACAAAGTTTTGAAAGTTCACTTGCCTCAATTAATAGAATAACACTCGGAATCTTGAGTCTTTCGTAATGCTTTCAGATGATCAAAATCTATTCAAATACATAATCTACATAAGAATACGAATCTAATGACACCCATATTGCTATATTTTTTGCTAAACCATCGGGTCAAAAAGTCACCCCGAGCTCTTAAATTCAAATCTGAAATTTTCTTTCAAATTATTTTACTCATCATAAAATAAACTCATATGTTAAGTTTCAGCTAAAATGGATCATTATTCGACCCCCAAATCAAAATTTTATTCTAAGAACCCTTGGTCTATATTTTTTAAAATTTAACATTAATTGTGCACGTTTTTACCCTAAAAATTTATCCATAATCTCATGAAAACTTAATAGAAAGGTGAGAATGATTACCTTGATGTTTTGGGATGAAAACTATAATTTTATTCTCTTATTTTTCTTTGTTTTCCTTCCCGCACCTCTTTTCTTTTTTGCATTGCACAGTTTCTTCGTCTCTTATTTTTCATTCTCATTCTTTTCTGTTTTGGGGGCGTTTAGCCCCTTTCAACTCTTTTATCTTTTTTTATTACTATTTGAATGGGCAGTTGCCCTTTTTTTTTTCTAATTTCAAATTAATTAAGTTATCAATTTATTCTACCAATTGAATTAATTCTCTAATAAACCTGTCAATTAAATAATCATAATTATCAAACATTCCAAAATTTTCAATTTAAATTTAAGAGAAGGATCTTTTACGAAAGAGAGGATTTAATTTTAAAATAACCTAACAGGTCATTACATTATCCACCACTAAAAATCATGTTCGTCCTCGAACATAAAGAAGGAGAAGGGAAAGGAGGATAAGCTCCTTTAAGATTATTCCCTCGAAATCAACCATCCCACACTCTGGATGCTCAAATCATCATAGATTTTGTTAAGATTTCATTCTAACGATCAAATTTTTCCACGAGCTTAAGTTATAAAATGTGATCTTTAGACATTGAACACTCATCATAAAGAATCAAATTTTTTTCTGACCCAACAAAAGACAGGATCAAGTAACAACTTAGCGAATGATTCATCCAAACATACAGAATCTCTGACAACACTATCAGAATTACTAGTTTATAGTAGTGATTATAAACAACCCTTAAGAGCAGTAGAACTAGACCCAATACACCTCACATTGATTCATACATAGCCAAAACATAACCTCAACGACAAGATGAATCTTAAAACTGCTAGACAACTATAAATATATATGATAGCTCTTTTATAAACTCACATAAACAAAGTTGTGTGTGTAGAACCACTTGTATACTTAAACTGTCCCAAACATTACTAAATATGTCAAAATTGAAATAATCAAGTCTGCACAAGCATCCTATCTTACCAAGAGAAAATTGCAGGATCAGTTCACCCGATCCATCCTAAGGATCCATCTACAAAAGTGAAGACACAAGTGGAAATAGGCAGGTATTCCCATAATAAAGTAAGTAGCCACATCAGAATGCACAGTTTCAAGGTCAAATAATACAAGATACTCCTTTCATAGTGCCCCTATCAAATATTTTCATTCATCTGACCCCATCTTTTTGTTTTGGATTCCCTTTTTAGTAGCACATAATCAACTTGGACCAATATAATCGTACACATACTTCATTTATAAAACTTTATATACTCTTCACAGTACTGCATCAAAGACAACACTCTTACTACTAACAAAACATCATAACCATACTAGTCATTTACCATTCTCTCAAATTGTTACTAGTATCAAAGTCTTCTTAGCAACACATTATCACCTTCAAATATTTCAAATTATGGCTTCCTCCCTTTTTATTTAAGAACTTCTTATAGATATGAGTCATACCCAAAGACGATAGCATTGATTTCAAATTTTATAGTAGTTTACTCATCGAGGTAAAGTTATTTAATTATACCTAAAGTCAATTTCATGTATTCTTTCACATACCAAATTTCAACTACCATTCAAATCATAATATACCTCATGTCAAAACTTAGAGAGATTCTTGGTCACCTTAATAACTTTGCACACCATAAGCACATAACCTCTAGTTATCATCAAGTGTCTATGTAATGCATTACAATAACCTATGTAGTCCCATTAACAAAGTAGTTTCAACCCCTTCAAAATCCTTAATAATCATGTAGAACTATAGATCCATACCATAGCGCCCCCATCTACCATAATTCAAACAATCTAAACCAACATAAATATGTAGATTCTTTCACACATCATTGTTTTTCACTTGAATCAAAACTCAGTCTTCATATAAGTCACTAATACAATCTTAGTAAATTTGTGCTAAACAAGTATGCATTGCATGGTCATATCTGAGCTCAAAGACAAAAATAAGTAAAAGCTTTAATTCCTAACAAAGGATCTATATTGGAGCCTTATTCCTTCACATTTCTTAGATTCTTCCTATGACACCAATTTGGATACCATGAACTTTTCAATATACCAGACTCTTGTTCCTTCACTAACACTTCAACATATTATACTCTTGTTCTTTCACTAACTCATTTATAAATTTTATTCTCTGACCAATAATACATGATATTTTTACCTCCTACTGTAAGACAAAACTTTAAGCAGAGCACTTCTTTAGGTTATTCGACAATCAAAAGGAACTAAATTTATGGCCCAACCCACATGAGAGTCTTTTCAAATGCTAAATACTCGATGCTATCAATTATTTCTTATCTTACCAATTCATATCTTGACAAAATATACTACCAAAAATGTAAACTAACAATGAAAAACTTGAATCTTTATTTTAACTTGTACCCCAATTTCTTTATCTATTGGTATTAGCTCATAACATGAGATCTTTATGAATTCATGTATCTTAACTTAATATTGATCACCTCTTTATCGACTTTACCATATCCTTTATAAAAATTATAATGTATTAATTCCCATACTCAAAATCACAAAAGCAATTATCACCATATTCAAGCCCAACATTGTAGATTTTTTTCCCTCAAATATTATCCAACAGTTTTCTAGCCAATACCAATGATAATTAATACTATCACCATAACCAAAGACAAATAAATAAAACTATGTGGCTTTAAATTCAATCTCTACTCTCTCGAAAGATATATCTTTGATCTTTACCATCAGAGTGAATGTCTTTGTTCTTGTCTTTTTCAAAAAACAAACCTACATCTCATTAATTTTATTTATTTGTAACTCTAGCTCCTTTTAATTCTATTCGAGTAGTGTCTCAATACATTTTACATCTTTTCATACGATCAGGTTACTTATAAAATAGTCTCAAACATAACTTTTGATACTTGCAAATTGTGTTTAGCATGCTGAATCCATTCAATCCAAAATCCTTATCATATGATTGCATCTTGATCATAACCCATCACGAAACCTTATTAATATTATGCTCTATAGATATTTCCATCATCTCAAGGTTAACCTCATTATAGATATAACTCCTAAACCTATTACATCGGTCAAATCTAAAGGACTAACTCGATTTTCTATACACTTTCTTACAAAAATTCTTAATTGCCTTTGCATAAGCTTATCATTTTGATATTATCAACTTATTATTTCGATATTGATCCACTCTCTTGGTTCTTATTATGGATTAATAGTCCACGTTTAGAATCCCCCCTACTACACCTCACAACCTAAATGCATTAATTGTACCAAAGATCCACCACTAAAAATCTTCCTTACAAATAATGCTTAACCCAAGCATCCAGAGTAACAAACTAATTGATTTCTCAAATATGAATGCAAAATCAAATCTTATTAAACGAGCTTTTGATATAACTAATAACTCCCTAAGTAGTTAGTATTCACACTTGACAATTGACATATCTATTTTCATACGCCACTAGTACTATATCGTGAAAGTCCATTAGATCCATCACTAGAACACATCATACTGTAACATCCCACATCTTAGGTGTACTAGTTGTATGCATATGAAACATGATATGATTTGGTAGAAGGAGCACCAACTTTAAAAGTGCCTAAATTTTAGACTAGAGGGCTATATTGACGTATAATACTTAAGATGAGTGAGTATATATAAGTTCTAAGCCAAATTGAGGAGATCGCGGCCTTAAACAAAGTGGAGAAAAGGTGAGGTGCTTGTAGGACTTAGGAAGCTAGTAAGCGAAGTAACCTACATGCTTAGCTTAAATTGTCTAGGTAGACGAGAAATATTAATTCATACATGAGTGAACTCACTTGAGACCCAAAATTAAGTAAGATGAAAAGGACGAGAAGACGAGGCCTAACACCGAATCTATTCAAGTTCGACAAAGAATAAAGCCCAAGTTAAGGATGTAATTTTAGCCAAAAGTTTGGCATTATAAAAGGAAATATCAAAAGCCCAAGATGAATAGGAAGAGGGCCAAAGTACATTTATCCCACACTTCACAAATAGGGCCCAAACTAAGTGCAAGTAGAAGAGAAACAAATTGGCAGCTAAACCCATCAAATTGAAACCCAATAAGGCCCAAGTGAAAAGGCCAAGCAGGTGCATCACCACCTTCAATAAAGATGGCTTAAAACACAAGATAAAGTCGGAAAAGAGTGGACCTTTAAAAGGGATTAAAAACCAGCTCTTTAAGTCATTTTAAACTTAGAAAAAATTTCAGCTTTCACAAGTTCATTGTTGCTCTCTCATGACTATGCAAATCCGCCAAAGCACACCTTTAGGGTTCTTGAAGAGTACCTAATCTTTGAATGCTAAGGTAAGTAGAAATACCTATGGTTTAGTATAATTTTTCCATGAAAAACATGAGGAGTATATTGATTATACTTGTGCTGGAATTTTGGACATCAAGTGTTCTAAAGATTGTTGTACACTTTTCTTGTTTATTAAGAGGATTTTCTCTTCTTGATTGGCTGACTTATGAAGTAATATTAATGTTTTTAATAAGTTTTAGTTCTTTAATGATGTAAGAAGACTGTTGCACCATTTTTATCTTCCATAAAAATGAGTTCTCATATGATATCTTAATTGCGCTCTTAGTAGGAACTTGTGGATTGGTAATTAGGAATTATTGTTGCACCTCCTCCTTCTACTTGGAAACTGTCTTTGGACTATTGTAGGATTGTTTTTATGTGTAAATATATTGGAGACAGTTTGGTTGAAGTTGAAACAGGTTTGGGATTGTTGTCTTCGAAAAGTAGCGAGAAGGCGTAATGTTATGATGCATACTTGTGTGTTGTGCAGAATTGTTATGTGTTGTTCTTTGTGACCTATTGTAACACTATTATGGGACTAAAATAATATGGATATGACATGTATATGAGAATGTGTATTAGAAAATACGATTAGAGGTGGAGAGGTTGAAAGAATACTCTTGGATTGACAATCACAAGCTTGCTGCTCGAGCATTATTTTTTTATGAGATTGGACTACCAAGGCGTGTTTATTAGCTTCTAATACTAGTTTTATCACCTACTCTAATATAGATAAATAATTGGGGGAAAAGGAGGTTACTTTGACGTAATAACAATGTAGTACAATGAGGTATGTAAGGCTACTCGTTTTCGTATTATTTAGCATGAATCTAGGTTCTTCCTTGACACGTAAAGGCACCTACAAACTCCGACCTAATTAATAACCATGTATCCACTCTTTAACATGTTCATATGCTCCCACACATAGCCATTGTCAATTCTTCATACATACTTTGGATACAAAGATACATGAGTTCCTTTGGTTGCTAATAAAGTTCACGTGTTTTTTCACCTCCTATATAATTTATTAGTTATGTAACCTACTTTTTTCATTATGGTATTGTCTTGCAGAATTGTTACACGTCACATGTTATGTCTATAGTCCTACAACTCTAAATGTAACGACCACCAAAAGAATATCTGAAAAGTAAATAAAAGATGACTCGAAGTTGCCTATTGATGGGTAATATTCCAGGGATAGAAGAATCACCTAGCATGGGTCGATCCCATATTACGGGGGGTATCCCAAGGATGAAAGGAAAGCCTAGCATGGGTTGATCCCAATATTGATTTACCACTGATAAGCTGGTCATTTATATGATATATTGCACGCAGACTATACAGTAAAGAAAGGTAAAGTAATAAAAAGTACATAAAGTACATGTTTCCACAGTATGACTAAAGGTGGTCTTTTATCCTTACACACCAGTGTATGATTTTATTTGAGTTCTTATTTCATATTACAGTACTTCTTGCCTTACATATTTAGTACATTATCTCGTACTGACGTCCCTTACGGGGGACCTGCATTTCATGCTACAGGTACAGGAGCTAGTAGATCTCTCTAGTAGGAGTACAGGATGTCCAGCTGTTGTTACTGAGCTCTAGGTTGCTTCGAGGCTTTGTGTGTCTAGAGCTTATATATTTGTATTTTATAGTTGGTCATGAGGCAGGGCCTATCCTGATCCATATAGATATTGTTCCTTATCTAGAGACTTTGTAGACTATTTAAAGTAAAGTGTGGTCATGTATCGTACTTTAGACATCGTGGCCCCACCGGCCTAGTCATATGCATTTCCTTTTGGATTGTTATTATTGTCTATTTTCTTGAAAGCATGTTGAATGTGGAAACCCCTTATAATGTTTATAGAAAGTGCATGGTTATATGTTGGTTCTCCCGAGTCTTGTCGGCAACCGGTGCCAGTCCGCCTTAATGGAACTTAAAGCGTGACAAAAGTGGTATCAGAGTGGGTTCTCTTAGGGAGTCTACAAAGTCGTGTCTATGTAGAGTCTTGTTTATGGATGTGTTGTGCACCACATTCATAAGCAGGAGACTACGTGGCATTTAGGATTTGTCACTTTCTTTTCATTCTTTAGATCGTGCCATAGAGTCAAGTGTTGTAGGTGGATCATGTATAACCTCTAAATTATTTTGCACAACAAGTATGCCAGAAACAAGGAAAAACAAGGGAAAAGGGAAGAAAGTAGAAATGGTAGTTGGTGTACCTAGTCGGGTGGGACAACCAAATGAGGCCCAAGAAGAGTCTCTATGACAAACATCTCCAACTCCTCAAGCTCCTGATGAACTAGGAGGTAGTGAAAATCCCCTAGAACCACCTACTAATGCTACCCTACGAAATTTGAGAAATGCAGTCCAACTATTGACCCATATAGTTGCTGGCCAAGTTCAAAGGCAAGAAGGCCCAGTTATGCGTGCAGGTGATGCGAATAGGGCATCTAGCACGAGGATACATGATTTTCTTAATGAAGATCCTAATGAAGATCCACAAGACTTCATCAATCAGATCCAATGCACTTTGGATGTTATGAATGTAAGCGATATAGAAGTTGTGGAGTTGGTAACATATAGGTTGAAGGGTATGGCCATACTATCGTATGAAGTTTGGAAGAAATCTAAGGGTATGATGTACCTCCAACTACCTACAAGGAGTTCAAAGAGGCATTTCTTGACCATTACTTGCCATTAGAGATCCGAGAAGCCCGTGCAGATTAGTTTCTGAATCTCTACCAAGGGAATATGAGAGTGAGGGAGTATAGCGTTCTATTTGATTCCCTAGCCAGGTATGCTCCTAATGTAGTTACTACTCTGGCAGATACGGTTCATCGATATATAGATAGGATGGATTCGTATCTGGTTAGAGACTATACTATTGCTTCTTTGAATAAAGACATGGATATAACAAGGATGCAAGAATTTGCACAAAAACTAAAGGATCAGAGGCTAAGAAGTACACAAGAGTTAGAAAGGGGGAAGTCCAAGAAGGCCAGACCTATGGGGCAGTTTATACAGCTTAAGGTGAGCTTAGGCCTCAGTTTTCTAATAGACCACCTAGTCCATCATCCTCCTACTCTGCAGCTAGTGCTCCGCCACAACTTCAAGGGTCTAGGAGTAATCAATTTGGTCAAAGAAGTGAAGGCCAAGGTGCACGGGCAACAGGATATTTGGCAAGCCAGCAAATGCCTCCTAGGCAGCCTTGTAAACAATGTAGGACGAGTCATTTAGGTACATGTCATGTCGGGACAAATGTTTGTTATTGGTGTGGTGTGCTAGGGCATATGATAAGAGATTGTCCGAGGAGACGCATAGGTGATATAGCACAACCTACTGGGTCAGCTGTTTCATCATCATCATCAGTGCCTCCATCAGGTAGGGGTCAACAAGAACTTGCAAGTCCTAGTAAAGGTGGTAGAGGGGCAGCTAGCTCTAGTGGAGCCCAGAATCACACTTATGCTTTGGAGAGTCGGTAAAATTTGGAAGCTTCACTCGATGTGGTCACATGTATGCATTAATTGAACCTGGTTCTACACTATCATACATCACTCCACTAGTCACTGGGAAGCTTAATAGAACACCTAAATTATTGAACAAGCCATTTGAAGTGTCTACACCAACTGGTGAATCTATTATAGCTAGAAGGGTCTATTATAATTGTGTAGTAATTGTTTGTGACTATGACACATTGGTTGACCTTGCTGAGCTAGAAATGGTGGAATTTGATGTTATAATGCGTATGGATTGGTTAGCTTCTTGCTACGCCACTATGGATTGCCGAACTAAGAGAGTGTATTTCCACTTTCCAAATGAAGCGGTCCTTGAATTGGAAGGCAATGTTGGGGCACCAAAGGGTAAGTTCGTTTTTCAATTTAAGGCAAGAAAGATGATGTCAAAGGGATATATATGTCATCTAGTTAGAGTAAGGGATATGGAGGCAGAATCACCAACTCCTCAATATGTTCACGTAGTGAATGAATTTGTTGATATAATTCCTGATATCTTCTGGGTTTACCTCCAGAATGAGAAGTAGATTTCGGTATCGACTTACTTCTAGACACTCAACCTATTTCTATCCCTCCATATAGAATAGCCCTAGCAGAATTAAGTGAAATAAAGGAGCAATTAAAAGACTTGCTAGAGAATGGTTTTATAAGACCTAGGGTGTTTTCTTTGGGTGCACCAGTGTTATTTGTATGTAAAAAAGATGGAACCTTGAGAATGTGTATTGACTACTGGCAATTGAATAGGGTTACAATGAACAAATATCCCCTCCCTAGGATTGATGATTTATTTGATCAGGCTCAGGGTGCCAAATACTTTTCGAAAATTGATTTGAGTCAGGTTATCACCAAGTAAGGGTAAAGGAGAAAGATATACCCAAGACAGCCTTTAGGAAACGCTATGGTCACTATGAATTTCTTGTTATGTCATTTCGGCTAACAAATGCACCAACAGTTTGTACGGATTTAATGAATAGGGTATTCAAGCAATTCTTGGATGTACTTGTGATAGTATTTATAGATGATATTTTAGTATATTCAATATTAGAAGAGGACCATGCAAATCACTTACAACAGGTATTACAAGTTCTTCGTGATCGACAATTGTACACCAAGTTTTCCAAATGTGAGTTTTCGTTAAAACCAGTGGCATTCTTGGATCATATTGTATATGATGAAGGAATAAGGGTTGATTCACTAAACATAGAGGCGGTGAAAGATTGGCCAAGGCCAACAACACCCACGGAAGTTTGAAGCTTCCTAAGGTTGGCATGTTATTATAGGAGGTTTATTGAGGGTTTTTCTTCTATTTCTGCACCTCTTACAAGGTTGATACATAAGGAAACCAAGTTTAAATGGAATGATGCATTTGAAAGGAGCTTCCAACATTTGAAAAGCAAGCTAACTTTTGCATCTATGCTAGTGCTTCCAGAAGGAACAGAGGGGTCTGTGGTGTATTGTGATGCTACAGGGGTTAGCTTAGGGTGTGTACTAACACAAAATGGTAGGGTAATTACTTATGCCTGGTAACAACTGCGACCGCATGAGAAAAACTACCCAACACATGACCTTAAGCTAGCAGCAGTTGTATTTGCTTTGAAAATATGGCGCCATTATTTATATGGAGTTCACATTGACATATATACTGATCATAAGAGCCTACAGTACATCTTTAAATAGGAAGACCTAAATTGAAGACAGCGGAGATGGCTAGAGCTAATAAAGGATTACAACGTTGATATACTATACCATATGGGGAAAGCAAATGTGGTAACTGATGCTTTGAGTCGTAAGGCAATCATGAATATTGGTGATCAGACCCTAGTAAGTCAAGGAGTGGCTAAGGATCTATGTCAACTAGCCAATTTAGGGGTTCACCTCCTTGAAACTCCAAAGGAAGGGGTTGTTGAGCATAATCTTGCTGAGTCTTCATTGGTAATGAAGGTAAGAGAAAGAAATTAAAGGATCCTATTCTACGACGACTTAAGGAAAAGATGAGTTAGGATACGATGAAGGGCTTTAAACTTAAACAAAATGGAGTACTTTATTGCCAAAATGAGTTATGTGTTCCTAATATTAATGTACTAAGAAGGAGGACAATGTAAGAAGCTCATCATTCAAGATATTCCATCCATCCAGGATCAACTAAGAAGTTACATGACCTGAAGGGAATATTTTGGTAGGGAGGCATGCAAAAGGACCTTGCAAAATTTGTGGCTCAATGTCTGAATCGCCAACAAGTCAAGGTAGAGCATCAAAAGCCAGGAAGTTATATGCAATGTATAGAGCTTCCAACATGAAAGTGGGATATGATTAATATGGATTTTGTTACTGGGTTGCCTCGCTCATTTCAGAAGTTTGACTCAATATGGGTGATAGTTGATAGACTTACAAAGTCAACACACTTCTTGCCAGTTAAGAGTGATTATACTATTGAAGAGTATGCAAAGTTATACCTCAAAGAGATAGTTAGGCAGCATGGGGTCCCAATCTCCATTATATCTGATCGGGGAGCTCAATTCACTGCAAAGTTTTGGAAGTCCTTCCAAAGGAGCTTAGGGACACAAGTGAATATAAGTACAACTTTCCACCCTCAAACGGATGGTCAATGCTTCGAAAATGTATAGGTGAGCCATCTCGTATCACTCCTATTGAAGATGTCCAAGTTACAGAAGATCTCACCTATAAAGAGGTACCTATTGCTATCCTAGGTTGTCAAGTTAAGAAGCTAAGGAATAAAGAAATAACTTCAGTAAAGGTACTTTGGAGGAACCAACAAGTAGAAGAGATAACATAGGAGGCTGAGGAAGCGATGAGATCTAAGTACCCTTATTTATTTGAAGCTAAAGAGGAAGTCCAAGATGCAGAGTTAGGGCATTAAGAGGTACGTGGGTTTGAATGCTTATTATATTGTCCAAAGTTTGTTTAAACGAAGGTTTAAACTTGTTTAACCTATCCAATTATGCTAACATTCGAGGACAAATGTTCCTGGGGGGAGGGGGGAAGGATGTAACATCCCACATCTTAGGTATACTAGTCCTATGCATATGGAACATGATATGATTTGGTAGAAGGAACACCAACTTTAAAAGTGCCTAAATTTTAGACTAGAGGGCTATATTTACGTCTAATGCTTAAAATGAGTGAGTCTATATAAGTTCTAAGCCAAATTGAGGAGATTGCGGCCTAAACGAAGTGGAAAAAAGGTGAGGTGCTTGTGAGACTTAGGAAGCTAGTATGTGAAGTCACCTACGTGCTTAGCTTAAATTGGCTAGGTAGACAGAGAAGACTCATTCATACATGAGTGAACTCACTTGAGGCCCAAAATTAAGTAAAATGAAAAGGATAAGAAGACGAGGTCCAACACTGAATCTATTCAAGTTCGAAAAAGAATAAAGTCCAAGTTAAGGATGTAATTTTAGCCCATGGTTTGGCATTATAAAGGGACAATTTCGAAAGCCCCGGATGAATAGGAAAAGGGACAAAGTATATTTACCACACACTTCACAAATAGGGCCCAAACTAAGTGAAAGTAGAAGAGAAAAAAATTGGCAGTTGAGCCCATCAATTAAAACCCAATAAGGCCCAAATGAAAGAGCCAAGCAGGTGCATCACCACCTTGAATAAATGTGGCTTAAAACACAAGAGAAAGTTGGCCAGGAGAGGCCCTTTAAAAGGGATTAAAAACCAGTTCTTTAAGTCATTTTAAACTTAGAAACAATTTCAGCTTTCACAAGTTCATTTGTTGCTCTCACTTGACTTTGCAAAGCCGCCAAAGCACACCTTTAGGGTTCTTGAAGAGTACCTGATCCTTGAAGGCTAAGGTAAGTAGAAATACCTATGGTTTAGTATAATTGTTCCATGAAAAATATGAGGAGTATGTTATTTATACTTGTGCTGGAATTTTGGACAACAAGTGTTCCAAAGATTGTTGTACACTTTTCTTGTTTATTAAGAGGATTTTATCTCCTTGATTGGCTAGATTATGAAGTAATATTGATGTTTTTAATAAGGTTTAGTTCATTAATGATGTAAGAAGACTGCTGCACCATTTTTATCTTCCCCAAAAATGAGTTCTTGTATGATACCTTAATTGCGCTCTTAGTAGGAATTTGTGGACTGGTAATTGGGAATTGTTGTTGCACGTCCTCTTTCTACCTGGGGATGGTTTTTGGACTGTTTTTATGTGTAAATATGTTGGATACAAGGTTTGGGATTGTTGACTTCGAAATATAGCGAAACGACGTAATGTTATCCTGCCTACCTGTGTGTTGCGTAGAATTTTTATGTGTTGTTCTTTGTGAGCTATTGTAACACTGTTATGGGACTAATAAAAGTCGGATATGACATGTATATGAGGTGGAGAGGTTTAAAGAATACTCTTGGATTGACAATCACAAGCTTGCTGCCCGAGCATTATCTTTTTATGAGATTGGACTGCCAAGACATGTTTATTAGCTGCTAATTAGTTTTATCACCTATTCTATTGTAGATAAATATTTGAGGGAAAAGGACGTTACTTCGAGGTAATAACGATGTAGTACAAGGAGGTATATAAGGCTATTCATTTTCGTATTATTTGGCATGAATCTAGGTTCTTCCTTGGCACATAAAGGCACCTACAAACTCCGACCTAATTAATAACCATGTCTCCACTCTTTAACATGTTCATATGCTCCCACATATAGCCATTGTCAATTCTGCATGCATACTTTGGATACAAAGATACATGAGTTCCTTTTGTTGCTAATAAAGTTTATGTGTTTTTTCACCTCCTACATAATTCATTCGTTGTGTAACCTACTCTTTTCATTTTGGACTGTCTTGCTTGACTTTTACTTGTCACATGTTATTTCTATAGCCTTACAGCTCTAAATGTAATGACCACCAAAAGAATCATCCAAAATTCAAATAAAAGATAACTCGAAGTTTCCTATTGATGTATGGTATCCCAGGGATGGAAGAATCACCTAGCATGGAGGGTGAGTGCAGGGACGGCGATACGTAACGCCTGGCTCACTTAGGCAAATCCCACATTGGAAAAAAGAGGGAAAGTTTTGGGCTATTTAAAGTAAAGGATTAGACTTAATACTGTGAGGTGCCTTTTAGGGTGAGCCCAAAGGGACAAATCCGTGATGGGCTAGGCCCAAGGGCGGACAATACTTTACAGTGTTGGGTCAGGTCATTATAGGTGGTATTAGAACTGACTCTAGACTAGTACAGTGGTGGGGAGAACTTCAGTGAGGATGTTGAGTCCCTACGGGGGATGAGTGCAGGGACGGTGATATGTAATGCCTGGCTCACTTAGGCAAATACCACATCGGAAAAGAGAGAGAGAGTTCTGGGCAATTTAAGTAAAGGATTGGACCTAATACTATGAGGTGCCTTTTAGGTGAATCCAAAGGGACAAATCTATGATGGGCTAGGCCCAAGAGCGGACAATACTTCACAGTGTTGGGCTAGGTCGTTACACATACCTATCAAGAAAGTAGCACCAAACTAGCTCGCATGCTTCTACCTATCAATAGCTGCAAAATGTTATCCAATCCATCATGACTCTATCCGAAGTAATAAACATTCTTTTCATAAATTTAGTCACTAGCAAAAGTAACATACGCCATAACTCTAATCAAGTAAGAATTGGTATCGTGGTGATAGTTGTATCGTAATCCTCCTTGATATCCACTAGAACTATGAAACCATAATAGAGATTCTGACCTCAATTGGCACAAGATCATTCTTATCATTATCTAAGCAATCGATACATATTATGAAAACTTTAGTAGTATTAGTTTACTGAACAAAATTTGTGATCTACCTATCCTTTTAACATTCCACCTTAAATTGTCGAATCATTTTCGATATCATATACACCACATTAATATTGTTTGTGTTGTTGGCTAACTAACTCCAAAAAGGACAATACATTCGTAAAATCCCTCAATCCATTGTTTGACCTTATCACTCAAATATCCTCAAAGTGCATCCTCGAGTCATCACCTTACTCACCCTCTTCTAATAATTAAATCTTTTAAATCTAACCACACATCCTTTTTACAAGTATGTCACTTACACTTTAGTACTAGATCTAAGACTCAAGTCACATACATCCCACTAACTACTCGTATAAAGAAGCAAGCACGAATCATCTCTATAAGTGAGAGGGAATAGAATAAAGTGGTAAGAATCACACTGAACCACAGACGCACGATAGAGAAAGAATAAACAAAAGAAAGTTTTCTACCAATCTTTATAGACTCTTGAAGATAAGTACAGATATCTCCTTATCGATCCTCAAGAATCTATTAGACTCGGATTATACACACGTGAGACCTATGAACATGGGCCTCTAATATACCATTTTCTCACGACCCAAAAATGGACATGGTAGCACTCATCTTATCCCACCAAGACAAGTTAGCCTAAACCCAATTATAATAATTAAGTGCGGAAGGATAATAAAAATAAAAATTTTCCCAAAACCTAGTTATCACGTGCACAAGTCTCTAATGTGTTACAATAAATTTGAAAGAAAAGTATAAGTCTCAAATGATGTGTCTCTAAAGTAGAACAAGATCATAATAGGAGGAGCAGGGTCCAATGAGATGACAAATAGCTACCTCACTAATCTCCACAGAAAGCCTCAGATAAGAAGAGAAGATAGAGTATCACAAAGATCTGAGTGCATAACCTACAAAAATATAAAAGGAAAGGGTGAGTACCAACAACACTGTACCCAAAAAGTCAACTAACAAAAAAAAGCAAGTCCAATAGAATACAGAAACTCCTTTCATCCCTACCGACCTCCACAACTATAACCTGCACAGAAAATCAGCCCAGCCCAGCACAACAACAGATAATACATATAAAGATAGTTTTCACAATGTCACAACTTAAAATCACAAGCCAAACTCACAAGTGATAACACAGTCAATCACAGAAATAAAATCATGCCACATAAGAATATGTAAGGAAGAGATGTAATGTTTATGCAATGACTCACAGTAATGACCTCGACATCACAATTTCTCTAGCAAAGATCTCAGTATTACAATATCGCTGGCAATGACCTCGGCGTCACAATATTACTAGAAAAGATTTCAGTATCAGAATATCGTCGGCAATGACCTTAGCATCACAATATCACTAGAAAGATCTAAGTATCACAATATCGCCGGCAATGACATTGGCATCATAATTCAATAAAAAAGATCTCAGTATCGCAATATTGCCAGCAATGACCTCGGCATCACATCTCGACTGGTAATGACCTCGGCCCCAATTTTCACTATGTCACTCATATAAATATCCAGAACTAATGCAAGTATGTATGACATAGAATGGATGAGCATGATGATGAAGTCCACAACAAATCTATTCATAATCACTAATCACAACCACATATCTTAATATTAAAATGCACACCACTTAACCACATTTTCAATTCAAGTATTACAACACCACACCAATTCACATTTACATTAAATTACCTCATGTTTTTAACATTAAAAATATTTCATGAATCACACATAGGAGAAAGGACAATTATAGAATTCTACGAGAATTACAAAGTTTTGAAAGTTCACTTGCCTCAATTAATAGAATAATACTCTGAATCTTGAGTCTTTCATAATGCTTTCAGATGATCAAAATCTGTTCAAATACATAATCTACATAAGAATACGAATCTAATGACACCCATATAGCTATATTTATTTTTGACTAAAAAATCGGATCAAAAAGTCACCTCGAGCCCTTAAATTTAAATTTAAAATTTTCTTTCAAATTATTTTTACCCATCATAAAATAAATTCATATGTTAAATTTCAGCTAAAACGGATCATTATTCGACCCCCAAATAAAAATATTATTCTAAGAACCCTAGGGCTATATTTTTTTAATTTAACATGAATTGTACACGTTTCTACCCTAAAATTTTATTAGTAATCTCATGAAAACTTAATAGAAAGGATGAGAATAATTACCTTGATGTTTTGGGATAAAAAATCATAATTTTTCTTCTCTTTTTTTTCTTTCTTTTCCTTCCCACACCTCTTTTCTTTTTTGGGTTGCACAGTTTCTTCGTCTCTTTTTTTTCATTCTGATTCTTTTCTGTATTGGGGGCGTTTAGCCCCCTTCAACTCTTTGATCTTTTCTTTTTATTACTATTAAATGGAAAGTTGCCCTTTTCTTCCCTTTTCCTTTTCTTTTGTTGTTCTTTCTTTTCTAATTTCAAATTAATTAAGTTATCAATTTATTCTACCAATTGAATTAATTCTCTAATATAACCTGTCAATTAAATAATCATAATTATCAAAAAATCCAAAAAAAATTAATTTTAATTTACGAGAAGGATCTTTTACCAAATGGAGATGATTTATTTTTAAAATAATATAATGGGTCATTACACAATGGTTGATCTAAGCAATAGAACATGTTCATGTTAAGATTTTGACTTGGACAAAATATCATGTCCACATACTATTGCAGCAAAAAGAACTCAATTTGGGAATTATTTTGGAATAAGAATTTATGACTTTATTTCTCATATTACGCTGCAGGGACATATAAACAAGTATATGAAATGTCAATTCACCCAGTGCCATTTGAAAAATTTTGGGAGCTTCCTCCAGAGCTTTTAGATAGTAAAATACTTTGTCCATACGTGGTGATCAAACCAGGAAGAAAGGCGATAAAAAAGGAGCCTTCAATCTTGGAATGAGGTTCAAAAATGAGGAAAAATAAATGTTTGATATGCAAAAGGTGAGGCCACAAAAGAACTACATGTCCTTATCTTGTGAGACAAAATGAAGGAACAAGCACAACTGTAGCTTCTTGAATTTTTTTTGTTTTAGCCAAATTAATGTGTCGTATTTGTGACTAAATAAATTCTATATCTAAATTATTTTGACTACTAATGTTTTCATGTAAATATGGTTGCTTTCTTTGTAGGTAAGTGACTGGTGATTTCTTACATAAATACAAGTTGTTTACATACGATTGTTAAGTATAAACAACAATCAATTGTTTAAACAACTAAGAATTGTTTATATGATATCCTCAATTGGACACTGATTTATTGATCACATATGAAAATATACTGATACACATTGACAAAAAGGGTATTTCAATGGGTAATTAATTTTGAAGTAATAATTTGATAACAATTAACAACAAATAATTTGGTTCTACTAATAAACAACTTAATCATATACAACACTAACTTATTGGGGGTAAGTTGGCTTGATAATAATTTCACATCTTCTGTAAAGTAAATGATTTTATATATTATTATCTAAAAATATACTTATTGTAATTTTGATTTGCTTATACAATCATATAGTTGTAACGATCGGTAAAATTACCAAAATACCCCTAGAGGGAGGGTATGCGCGTAACACATCTTCTAATGCTCGTATGGAAAATTCGAGCTGGATTTATGATCAGCACAAAAAATTGAGTGGGAAAATGATCTCGGTTGATTTTTAGAGCGACCGGATCAAAAGATAATTTTTTGATACGAAACACAAAACAGTGGTAGTATGCGACAGGGGCGTGTCGGGCACCCATTGCGGACCAACACTTGTATTATTTTTAAAATATTCAACGGGATTGAGAAAACTCGTTCAGAAAATGTTTTCAGAAAAATAAATAGTACGCGGCCACTCTGCATCGCAAACTAGGTCTTCTCCGAGTTGAAAATTTCTAAATTCTTGTGAGGGGCATTCCAGTCAATTCTCCACCCCTCCTAAACTCTATACATGATCTGATAAGGTTATTTTAACGTAAAAAGGGTCTAAAACCCCCATTGTAGGTCCTATGCCAATATTCTACTAAGGTTAGGGCTTAAGGAGAGAAGAGAAGAGCTTGAGTTTGAGAGAATTGAGAAGAATCCTTGACATGCTTGATTGATAGCCGCATCCCGGGTATGTAAGGCTAAACTAAAAACATCGGATTGTTCTCTCATATGCCTCATAGAGGTCATGGATGATTTGATGGTTCAAGAGTCTACATGCATGAATTCTTGATGGTGTTTCTTAAAAAACTGATTTAAATTACATATTTTCTATGTTGATGATCATCATACTATTTGTTTTCTTAAATTGAACATTTTCATGAGAATTTGCATAACCCTACATGACTAATTTGAAAAGCATGCATAATGAACTTGAGAATTGAGTCTAGAGCCTTGAGTTGATATTGTTGAGTGTGATGAGAGAATGATGATGAGTTAATAGAATTTGATTTTCTTATGAGTGTCTACAAATGAACTTTATCGATGTTTCTATTCAATTGCTTTCTAATGATTGTTCTAAACCTTGAGTCATTAATGAGAGGGTTAAGGTCCCTATAAGATGATTGATGAAAGGGCTAAAGTCTCTATGAGATACCGGTCATTGACGGGGTTCGAGTCCCTATAAGATTGGTTAAGATGGAGGTTTTATGAGCATTCAGTCATGGGAGGAGTATCAAGAACCGAAAGAGTGAGAGTTAGTATGACTTGAACTCATCAAACTACGTCGCCAAACATAGGTGAGGCATAAAACAATCATATATATTATGGTTCCCTCGAGAGTAACAGTACCTGAAACAATAGAAGACTTATTGAGTTTGACTCCATATTGGGTGAGCTGATATGGTTTTTGCGCGTTCCCTACCTGGCAAGTTTGGAACGGCTGTGGCAATATCAGCTGATTGTTGTACATTCGCAGGCTCATAAGTGAGTGTTGTCGGATAAGAGAAACTCCTATAAATCTCCTACCTTGAGTACTCCGAGTCGAAAAAAGATGAGAGGAGGTTAGCTCCTCTGAGATGAGATAAGATGAGGTGAGATGAGAGGAGGTGAGCTCATTTGAGATGAGTCTGAGATGATTGATGAGTTTGAGTTTTTGATGTGTAACTTGTCTACTCTTTCTTCTTATATAGATAGACATTTGACGATTTAATGTTATTTGATTATTTCTTTTGAGTTGATGTTGTTAACATATTACTCTACCTGTTTCTATTTCACTCAGCTATTTTACATACCAATACATACCAAGTACTGATGTCCCCTAAGGACTGCATCATTTTATGATGCAGAGGCATGTATTAGAGATCGTCAACAGGCACTCCGTTGAAGATCTGAGATTCGCAGCTGATTTGGTGAGCCTCCCCTACTCCGGAGGATCCCCTATATTTATTTCATCATGCTTTAGGGTTAGATTGAACTATTTCCTTTATTTTTTATTTGGATGGTCATGGGTCTGTCATTAGCACCACATGAGTAGTAATAGAGGCTTTATAGACGATGTTGAGTATTGATGTTGAGATTGTGAGCTAGTTCTTTCTACTAGCCCTTATTATTATCTATTTACTTTGAGACTTTAGATGAGATGTGTCCATTTACTTACTTATTCTTTCCATTATTCAGTAGAGTTTATTGATTGAATGATATGATGAGGCTAAGTGGTTCGCTTGGGGACTAGCAATAGTCTCTGAGTGCCGGCCGCGCTAAAGGTACCCTCCCAGGGCGTGACAATCATGTATAAAATAGATAAACAACTAGTGGTTGTGTAGATCAAAATATGATTGTTTAGCATAAAAAATCGTAAGTTGTTTAAGCAACTGAGAATTTTTTAAGCTAGAATCTCCACTGGACATTAATTTATTGAACACATTTGAAAATGTATTGACAAATAGTGACAAAAAAAGTCTTTAAAATGGAGATTAATTTTAATATATTGATTTGATCACAAATAATCACAAATTCTTTGATTCGACTAATGAACAGCTTATTCACATATACCATTAACTTATTTGCTTGTTGATAATTTTACATCTTGTGAAAAGTTAATGGCTTTTATATATTATTATCTAAACCAGTGCTTATTGTAATTTTGATTTGCTTATACAATCATTTCATGTATAAAATTAATAAACAACTTGGAGTTGCGTAGATCAAAATATGATTGTTTAGAATAAACAATTATAAGTTGTTTAAGCAACTGAGAATTTTTTATGCTAGAACCTCAATTAGACATTAATTTATAGAACACATTTGAAAATGTATTGACAAATCGTGACAAAAGGAGTCTTTCAAAGGGTGATTAATTTTAATATATTGATTTGATCGCAACTAATCAAAAATTCTTTCATTTGACAAATGAACAACTTATTCACATATAACATTAACTTATTCAATAGTTAATAATTTCACAACTTGTGAAAAGTTAATGGCTTTATATATTACTACTCATACCAATACTGTAACGCCCAGTAATTTACCAAAATACTCTAGAGGAGAGATGTGTGCATAATGCGTCTTCTGATGCTCGAATGGAAAATTCGAGGCCGGATTCGTGATTAGCATGACAAATTGAATGGGGAAAAGGTCTCGGTCGACTTTTAGAGCGACTGAGTCAAAAGATAATTTTTTTATTCAAAAATGAGAATCAGTACGAGTTCACGACAGAGCCGCGCGCAAACCCATCGCGAAAGGTGACTTATGTTTTTCCTAAATTTTTCAGTGATGATGAGGAAACTCGATCGGGAGAATTGTGTTGATAGCAATCATCCTAGGTATGTATGGCTAACCTAAAATATGGGATTGTTCTTCCATATGCCCCTTTCGAGTAAATTGAGTCTATGATTGAAGATGATGAATTATATATGAAAATTCTTGAGTATTTTATTGAGATTATTCATAATTCATGCATTTTTCTTAAATTGATGATCATCATAAACTTGATTTACTGCATAAGTTTGTTTTTATGAATGATTTTACAAAATTCTATGTCTATTGTACTAAAGGATGCAAGAATGAGCTTAGGGGATGAGTCTAGAGCCTTGACGATGATGATGATTGTGATGTTGTGATTGTGGTCTAAATTGATGAGAGTCTTGATGATTATGTTGATGATAGTGATGTCCATGAGTCTTAAGACTTAAAACTAAATTCTAAAAGAATGTTTCGAGTTCGCGATATTGATGTTGATGTTGATGTTGATGTTGATGATGTTGATATTGATGTACTATGTCCCTGTGGATCCAATGATGATGATGTTTTATAAGCATGTCGAGTTCTGGGAGGAGTATTGAGCACTAAAATTGGTGAAAGTAAGTCTCACTCGAACTCATTAACTACGTGGCCCGCGTAGTTGAGGGGATCGAATCGCAATGCGGATGTTTCCTTGTCCCAAAAGAGGACTGATGTTTTTTCTTGTGGATCCACTAATGGTGATGTCCTTTACCCCGAACAGGGTACTGGATAGATGTGGCAATGGCATCGCTTTATTGTATCATCATCGGCTCATAGGTGATGGTTGTCGGTTAGAGAAACTCTCAGTTAGGTTCCTCACTGATAGGACTCTGATGTTGATGTGATGGTATAAGTCTTGATGGATGTTGATGACTTACTGTCTACTCTTTATCCTTGTCCTAAATGGGCGTTGGTCCTTCGAGTTGAGTCGAGTCGAGTCGAGTTTCCTTGAGATGAGTCTAATGTATTGATGATGTTGAGATAAGATGTTGATGAGTCATTTACTCTTTATTCTTGTTGTAGATGGACAATTGACATTCCGATGGATGAGATGTTGAGTTGATGTTATCCCTATACTGTTATATTTTTACTGTTACATTTAGTCATCTTACATACCGTACATTCCACGTACTGACGCCACTCGGTGCTGCACTGCATCGTTACATGATGCAAATACAGGAGTTAGAGGACTTCAGCATATGCATCGTTGAGGTTTGGAGATTTTGAGTTTTATGATTGGTGAGCCCTCCTTGCTATCCGGATAGCCTTTTGATTTTCAACTATTTCATTTTTATTGAGTTGGGTAGCCATGGTCTGTCATGGTACCTTTTTAGACTGTCTAATGAGTTGAGTTAGAGGCTTCATAGACATGAGTTGAGATTTGATGTAAGGTCTTTCCCGCTTAGAGTTGAGTTAGTAATGCTATTTACTTTTCATCGATGTTGAGATAGAGTTTATTGTCCATTGACCCTACTTAAAGGCGTACCTAACTACCTTATTTTATTTGTTTCCGCTATGCTTGATGTTGGAAGACTTCCTTGAGATTGAGTGGTTCACTTGGGGACTAGCAATAGTCTTTGTATGCTAGCCACACCTAGGGTACCCTCTCAGGGCATGACAAACTTGGTATAAAAGCATAGAGTTCAAGAGTCCTAGAGAGTCCATGAAGCCATGTCTAGTAGAGTCTTATTTATGTGTGTGATGTGCACCACATCTCATAAACAAGAGGCTACAAGACATGAGGAATGGTTACACTTCTTTGATATTCTGAGTTTGTGCGATAGAGTTTGTCTCTATTAAGCTCTCTTCTAATTCGTGCATTGCGCGCTGCAGATCATGCCTCCTAAATGCATTGCTGCCCAGAGATATGGCTCAGCCATAAATATTGAGAATCCCCCACCAGAGGTCCCTATCCAGCCCAAGACGAGGCCGACTTGCCAGGGCTACTGAGATCCCATAGGCACCACCTGCTCAGTCAGCCTCCACTTCGGAAGCAGATTTCAGGGGGGCCATTGCTATGCTCACTCAATTAGTGTCCTCCCAGAGTAATAGCCAAGGTCCCCAGGCCCCTAACTCCAGCTCCCAAGAGCCTACGGCTGCAACCGGGCTCAGAGATACTCGCCAGTCTACACGGGGTCGAAGGTTGAGGAGGACCCATAAAATTTTATTGATGAGATGTGCAAAATTTTGAGGGCTATGCACTCTAATGAGGTTGAGGAAGTCGAATTGTCTATTATCAACTTAAGGATATTGCTAATGTCTGGTATAACCAGTGGGAAGATGGTAGAGGTAGGGATGTTGAACCTGCTGAGTGGGAGGAGTTTGAGAGTGCTTTTCTCAATCACTTCTTTCCATAAGAGTTGAGGGAGGCAAAGGTTGAGGAGTTCATGAACCTAAAACAAGACGAGTTGACTGTCAAAGAGTACAGCCTCAAGTTCATTCAGTTGTCCCGATATATGCCCCAGAGATGGTTCTTCATACAAGAGCGAGAATGAGAAAATTCGTGTCTGGATTGGGCAGGCAGGTAAAAAGGGAGTGTAAGGCAGCATTGCTGATTCCAGACATGGACATTTCTAGACTTATGGTCTATGCCCAGCAAACTGAGAAGGATAAAAAGAAGGACAAAGAAGAGCAGCAGAGTAAGAAGGCCAAATCGGCAGGGAATGAGCCTAGCGAACAAAAGAAGCATAAGGGTGATAGAACTTATTTTCAGAAGAGGTTTTCTAGCTATGCACCCTCGGTGGCAAGTGCACCTGTTCGGCAAAACAAGTATGAGCAAAAACTTTATGATCACCAAAATTTCAAAGCTTAGAGTCCTTAGTCCCAAGCTAGCATGACCCAGGGCCCGAGAAGAAAGCCACCATGTGGCATATGTGGCAAACTTCACCTTGGTGCATGTTATGAGGGCATAAATGCGTGTTATTCGTGCGGACAGCATGGCCATTCTCAAGGTGAGTGTCCGATGAGGAGATGGGGGATGGGAGGAACAAAGCTCAGTCTTCTACAGCGCCCCCTGCGGGCAGTCATCAGAAGGCTACTACTGCGAGTGCAGGAGGCAGGATGAACCACCTGTATGCGATAGGTAATCGACACGACCAAGAGGTTGCACCAGATGTTGTTACGGGTATGCTTCGAGTCTTTTCTTATAATTGTTATGCATTGCTTGACCCGGGTGCCACATTATCTTTTGTGACACCCTATGTGGCCAATAAGTTTGATATTTTTCCTGAGTGTTTACTTGAGCCTTATACTGTTTCTACTCCTACTACTGAGTCTATTCTAGTTGAGAAGGTCTATAGAGATTGTGTAGTATCCATCTATCATAAGGATACTTTAGATGATTTGGTAGAGTTTGAGATGGTTGACTTTGATGTAATTCTTGATATAGATTACCTTCATGCCTGCTATGCCTCCATAAATTGTAGGACCCGAGTTGTCAAATTCTAATTTCCGAATGAACCAGTCCTAGAGTGGAATGGAAGTTCTGTTGCACCCAAAGGTAAGTTTATTTCCTACCTGAGGGCCAAAAAGCTAATTTCTAAAGGTTGTATTTACCACCTCGTGCCTGTTAAATCTGATGATATTGAGTCCTCTACTCTTGATTCAGTTCTGATTGTGAATGAGTTTCCTGAGGTGTTCCCTGAGGATTTACCGGGAGTCCCTTCTGATAGGGAGATTGACTTTAGTATTGATGTTCTTCCCGAGACGCAACTTATTTCAATTCCCCATATAAGATGGCCCCCTCTGAGTTGAATGAGTTGAAGGAGCAGTTGAAGGATTTGTTAGAGAAGGGCTTTATTATGCCAAGTATTTCTCCTTGGGGTGCTCCCGTCCTATTTGTATGGAAGAAGGATGGGTCTCTTAGGATGTGCATAGACTATAGGCAATTGAACAAGGTCACGGTTAAGAATGAATATCCTCTCCCATGGATAGATGATCTGTTTGACCAACTTCAGGGTGCCTCAAGCTTTTCGAAGATAGACCTTAGATCGGGGTACCATCAGTTGAAAGTGAGAGAATGTGATGTTCCAAAGACAACCTTAAGGACTAGATACGACCACTTTGAGTTCTTGGTCATGTCCTTTGGGTTGACGAACGTACCTGCGACTTTCATGGACTTGATGAATAGGGTGTTCAGACCCTACCTCGACATGTTTGTAATTGTGTTTATTGATAATATTTTGGTGTATTCAAAGGATGAGGAGGATCATGCCAAGCACCTTAGAATTGTCCTTCAGACTCTTAAGGACCATGAATTGTATGTAAAGTTCTCCAAGTGTGAGTTTTGGCTCAAGTCAGTGGCTTTTCTAAGCCATGTTGTTTTGGGTGATGGAATTCGCGTAGATGCCCAGAAGATCGAAGCGATTAAGAACTAGCCAAGACTGACCTCTCCAATTGACATAAAGAGTTTCTAGGGGTTGGCAGGCTACTATCGCAGATTCGTTAACGGGGTTTCTTCCCTATTTGCACCATTGACCAAGCTGACTCAGAAAAAGGTCAAGTTTCAGTGGTCTGAAGAGTGTGAGCAGAGCTTCCAAGAGTTGAAAACTAGATTGACCACCGTACCTGTTTTGACGTTGCTCGATGGGGCGGAGATTTCATGATATATTGTAATGCATCAAGAGTTGGGTTGGGTTGTGTATTGATGCAGAAAGGGAAGGTGATAGCTTATGCTTCTAGGCATCTTAAAGTTTATGAGAGGAACTACCCGGCCTATGATCTTGAGTTGGCGGCGATAGTGTTTGCGCTTAAAATATAGCGCCACTACTTATATGGGATGCATGTGGACGTGTTCACTGACCACAAGAGCCTCCAGTATGTCTGTAGTCATAGAGAGCTCGAATTGCGACAAAGGAGATGGTTGGAGTTGCTCAAAAATTATGATATGAGCATCTTATACCACCCAAGTAAAGCTAAAAGTGTTGTTGATGCTCTTAGAAAGTTGTTAATGGGTAGCACAACCCATGTTGAGGAAGAGAAGAAAGATCTAGTGAAGGAAGTGCATAGGTTGGCTCGATTGGGAGTCCAACTCGAAGAGAATGACGAGGGAGGGATCAATGTTCAGAGTCGGCCTGCATCATCCCTAGTAGTAGAAGAAAAGAGAAGCAAGATCAAGGTCCGACCATACTCCAATTGAAGGAGGTTGTCCACAAGCAAAAAATGATGGTCTTCTCCAAAGGGGGAGATAGGGTGTTGAGATACCAAAATAGGCTATATGTTCATGATGTTGATGGTGTCCGCGAGAGGATCATGGTTGAAGCCCACAACACTAGATACTCCATTCATCCAGGCTCCACTAAGATGTACCACGACTTTAAAGAAGTCTATTGGTGGAGCGAAATGAAGAAGGACATTGCTGAGTTTATTTCAAAGTGCCTGAATTGCCAACAAGTGAAGGTTGAGCATAAAAGGCCAAGTGGCTTGGCTCAAAACTTTGAGATTCCAGAGTGGAAGTGGGATATGAGTAACATGGATTTCATCACTGGCCTATCATGATCCCGATGCAGCATGATTCCATATGGGTAATTGTAGATAAGATGATTAAATTAGCGTACTTCTTGGCAGTTAAGACGACTAATACTGTAGAAGAGTATGCCAAGATGTATATCCAAGAGATTGTGAGGTGCATGGAGTTTCCTTGTTCATCATTTCGGATAGAGGAGCCCAGTTTACTTTCCACTTCTAGAGGTCTTTCCAGAAGAGATTGGGTACCAAGGTAAATCTGAGTACAGCCTTTTATCCACAGACGGATGGTCAGGCGGAGCACACTATTCAGACGGTAGAGGATATGTTGAGAGAGCTTGCGTCCTTGACTTCAAAGGGAATTGTGATGACATCTACTACTGATTGAATTTACATGTAACAATAGTTATCATGCGAGCATTCAAATTGCCCCCTTTGAGGCCTTGTATGGAAGGAGGTGTAAATCACCCATAGGGTGGTTTGAGGTTGGGGAAGTTGAGATAATTGGACCTGACCTTGTCCACCAGTTCATGGATAAGGTGAAGATTATTAGAGAGAGGTTAAAGACTGTACAAAGCCATCAGGAATCTTACACCAATGTAAGGAGAAGAGATTTAGAGTTCGAGGTGAGTGATTGGGTATACTTGAAGGTATCATCCATGAAAGGTGTCATGAGGTTTGGGAAGAAAGGGAAATTTAGTCCTCCCTATATTGGCCCTTGTCAGATTGTGAGGAGAATTGGGAAGGTTGCTTATGATTTAGAGTTACCTTCTGAGTTAGACAGAATCCATTCGGTGTTCCACGTTTCTATGTTGAAGAAGTGTTTGGGAGATCTTGCCTTGGTGATTCCTATTGAGAGCACCGGAGTCAAAGATAGCTTGTCCTATGAGGAAATTCCAGTCCAGGTCCTTGATTGATAGGCTCGTAGACTGAGAAACAAAGAGATAGACTCCGTTAAAGTTTTGTGGAGAAACCAATTTGTTGAGAAAGCCATGTGGGAAGCTGAGGAAGAGATGAGAACTAAATACCCGCACCTATTTGTGCCTAATGATAAGAATATCGAAGGTAATATTCCTATTCTTACCTTAACTTGATGTTTTTATCCTGACTTGATGTGTATATTTTGATGTTCTGAGTAGATGTATTGAAGTCGATAAAGAGTTGAGAAGTTGAGTTGTTTAATGAGTATCGAGATGAGTCTTAAGTCTATTCATGTCATAATACCGCTCCTACTTATCATTCAAGGATGAATGATCCCAAGGGGAGACGGTGTAACGCCCGGTATAATTACTAAAATACCCCTGGAGGAGAGATGTGTGCATAATGCATCTTTTGATGCTCGGATGGAAAATTCAAGGTCAAATTCATGTTCAGCACGACAAATTGAGTGGGGGGAAAGGTCTCGATCGATTTTTAGAGCGATCGAGTCAAAAGATAATTTTTTTTTGTTCCAAAACGAGAAATAGTGAGAGTTCGCGACAGAGCCGCGTCGTGGACCGATCGCGAAGGGTAAATTATGTTTTTTCTAAATTTTTTAATGGGGTTGAGAGAACTCGATGGGGAGGACTTTTGAAAAAAATGAGTTATACGCAACTAGTCTGCGTTGCGGACTGGGTTATTTTGCGGCTGGAAAATTTTTAAATTTTCGAGGGGCATTCTAGTCCATTCGTAGCATCTTATTAAACTCATGTACGATTGATATAAGTCATTTTCACGAAAAAAGGGTCTAAAACCACATTCTGAATCCTCTTCCTAACAATGCTAATACTCTATTGCTTGAGGAGAGTAGAGAAGAGTCGAGATTCAGGAGTCGAGAGGAAAATCCAAGGGAATTATGTTGATAACAATCATCCCAGGTATGTAAGGCTAACCTAAAGCATGGGATTGTTCTTCCATGTACACCATTTAAGTAAATTGAGTCTATGATTGAAAATGATGAGTTATATGTGAAAATCCTTGAGTATTTTACTGAGATTCTTCTTAATTCATGCATTTTTCTTAAATTGATGATCATCGTAAACTTGATTTACTGCATAAGTTGTTTTCATGAATAATTGTACAAAATTCTTTGTCTATTGTACTAAAGAATGCAAGAATAGGGGATGAGTCTAGAGCCTTAACGATGATGATGTTTGTGATGTTGTGATTGTGGTTTAAACTAATGAGAGTCTTGATGATGATGTTGATGAAAGTGATTTCCATGAGTCTTAAAACTTAAAACTAAATTCTAAAAGAATGTTTTGAGTCTGCGATGTTGATGTTGATGTTGATGATGTTGATGTACTATGTCCCTATGGGACCGATGATGATGATGTTGATGTTGATGTTGATGTACTATGTCCCTATGAGACCAATGATGATGATGTTTTATGAGCATGTCGAGTTCTGGGAGGAGTATTGAGCATTGAAACGGGTGAGAGTGAGTCTCACTCGAACTCATTAACTGTGTGGCCCGCATAGGAGAGAGGATCGAACCGCAATGCGGATGTTTCCTTGTCCCAAAAGAGGACAGATGTTTTTTCTTGTGGATCCACTAACGGTGATGTCCTTTACCCCGAGCAGGGTACTGGATGAATGTGGCAACGACATTGCTTTGTTGTAGTATCACCAGCTCATAAGTGATGGTTGTCAGTTAGAAAAACCCCCAGTTAGGTTCCTCATTGATAGGACTCTAATGTTAATGTGATGGTATGAGTCTTGATGGATGTTGACGATTTACTATCTATTCTTTATCCTTGTCCTAGACAGGCATTGGTTATTCGAGTTAAGTCGAGTTTCCTTGAGATGAGTCTGAAGTATTGATAATGTTGAGATGAGACATTGATAAGTCATTTGTCTACTCTTTATTCTTGCTTTAGATGGACAATTGACATTCCGATGGATGATATGTTAAGTTGATATTATCCTTATACTATTATATTTTTACTGTTACATTCAGCCTTCTTACATACCGTACATTGCACGTACTGACGCCACTCGGCTCTGCATCGTTTCATGATGCAGATACAGGATTTAGAGGACTTTAGCAGACGCATCGTTGAGGTTCGGAGATTTTGAGTAATGTGATTAGTGAACCCTTCTTACTATTCGAAAGAGCCTTTTTGTTTTCAGCTATTTAATTTTTATTGCATTGGGTGGCCACGGCCTGTAATGGTAGCTTCTTACACCGTCTATTGAGTTGAGTTAGAGGCTTCATAGACATGAATTGAGATTTGATGTGAGGCCTTTCCCTCTTAGAGTTGAGTTAGTAATGTTATTTACTTATCATCGATGTTAAGACAGAGTTTATTGGTCATTGATCCTTCTTAAAGACGTAGCTCACTACCTTTTATTTTATTTGTTTCCGCTATGCTTGATGTTGGACAACTGCGTTAAGATTGAGTGGTTTGCTTGGGGACTAGCAATAGTCTCTGGGTGTCAGCCTCGCCTAGGGCACCCTCCCGGGGCGTGACAAATACTTATTGTAATTTTGATTTGCTTATACAATTATATTGCGTATAAAATAGATAAACAACTAGTGATTGTGTAGATCAAAATATGACTTTTTAGCATAAACAACCGTAAGTTGTTTAAGCAACTGAGAATTATTTATACTAAAACCTCAATTGGACATTAATTTGTTAAACACATTTGAAATGTATTGATACATATTGACAAAAGGAGACAATAAACAAAAATAAAATCATATATAACTTTTTTAATTCTACTAATAAACAACTCAATCATATATAAAATCAACTCATAATTGTTTATCATAAACAACTGATAGTTGTTTAAACAACTTTATATTGCTTACACTAATTCATAATTGTTTATCATAAACAACTGATAGTTGTTTAAACAACTTTATATTGTTTACACATGCAATAACCTCAATTAGATATCAATATTCTTTTATCCAGAAATAGTTGTTTAAACAAATCTTGATGGTTTCTACAAGAACCTCCATACATGGATATGAAACTTTTAGAAAAGTTAAAAAATAGTCACTTTCTCAAAAATTCAACAGTCAACATACATTTGTCAACACCCACAATAAAATATACATCGTACAATTTATGATTCCATTTTTTTTGTAAAAATAGCCAGTGCAAATTTTTCTCGTTGAACTCTCATGCTATTATCATTCAAGTCATCCCACGAAGTGTTGTTGGTGATCAAATGCTTAATAAACATTGAGGAATATCCTCCACAAGTTGTACCAGTAGCATTCTTTGGAAAGCTGAAAACACATTTATAACTCCAAAATTCTTGTGCCGGCACATCAGGAATTTTTTTTACTCTGTTGGATGAATTTTGGAAACATCACAGTGATAGCAAGTATAAAATTTGAATAGTCATCATCATTAAAAATCGGCATGTTGCAATCATGTACTTCTATTTTTTGTTCATCGATGAGAAAGACAAGAGTGACATAATTCTTTTGATCTAGATTAAAAATAGCGAATATTCGATTCATCCCATTCCATTTTCTTCCACCTAGATAAGAAAAGGCATCAGTTGCATACCCCATAAAGTCATCATCAAATTGATATGAAGTCAACATATCTAATAATGTAGGGCCTCTAGAAATTTTTTGGAGCAGCAAGGTCACAACATTCCTCATAACGATAATTAAGTGATGACAAAAATTGCAATCTAATATAAGATTGATATTTAGATAGTGTCTCGGAAACTTTATATGTCACAAGCACATCCATGTTAATATTCTGTCAATATGCTGCAAATAAAAATATCACAGAAATATATTATATAAACAACATTAAGTTGTTTAAAAAACCTGCAATTATTTGTTTAAAACATCACTAAGAAATTTTTATATGAAAATAACAATAGATTGTTTAAACAATACAACCTGCAATTGTTTGGTTAAAACATCACTAAAAAGAATTTACATGAAAACAAAAGTAGATTGTTTAAACAATTCAACCTGCAATTCAATTAAAATATCACTGAAAAAATTTATATGAAAACAACAGTAGATTGTTTAAACAATTCAAGATTGTTTAATAAAAATATCTCTATTTAAAAAATTTATAACCATAAGTATAGAAATTAGTATATACCTTATCATCCATCCATTGATGTATATCAATCAGATTCTCAAAATCTTTCACGATTATATTCTATGTCTTCATGCATGGGTTTTGCTTGTCCTTCAAATCAAGAAACTCACGAAAGCTTTCTCTTTGATCAATATCAAGAGGCTTGTAAAGATCAACAGGAAATTGAGTGGTCATTTCTGTTCTTTTTCTTGTTTTTCTTGCACCCTCAATATATGGAGTTCTTCGATATTTGGAATCCTTTATCTTCCTCCTAGGCTCCAATTTTCCGTTCAAGATAGAAACCTCCTCTACAATTTTTTTGATTGTATTCTCCATACTTTCTATCTTCTTTCCATTATCTTTTAGCTCATTCTTCATCCCTAAAATTTTCTCTTCCAGCGCTTTTATTTTTCAATATAGCTGACACATTCACAAGAACATTTTGCATTTGAATGACCACTACCAAGAGATTATTTACCAACACCTCCAACAGTATATTGACCACCAAAATCAAAGTTTGTAGGACTATTAACCATTCGATCACCACCAAAAGATCCTCTATCGACACCCCTGGAAGTATTTCTTTCTGCACCCTCATCTCTTGATGGACTCTTTTCCTTATATGATCTATTTGTAGTCACCCTATCCTCATTATCAATCTCTCTATATCCCACATCACTTGTTAAATATGTCACCCCAGCCAAATTAACTTTTAACTTATCAATTTTTTCATTTTTCATCTCCTCAGCAAAAATCTCAAGATTTTTCATATAATTTTTTCTTTTTCAGCATTTGTAGGAATAAAAAAAAGGGTGAACTACCTGCATAAAAAAATAAAGATTGTTTAGTGTAAACATCATCAAGTTGTTTTAAAAAATTTCATATTATTTATGCAAACTATCAAGTTGTTTAAGCAATCAAATATCATGTAAAAAATAAAGACTGTTTAGTGTAAATACCATTAAGTTGTTCAAAATAATTAAAGATTGTTTATGCAGACTATTAATGTCACGCTCCGGGAGGGTACCCTAGATATGACAGGCACTCAGAGATTATTGCTAGCCCCCAAGCGAACTACTTGGCCTCATCACATTCATTCAATCAACAATTTTCATATCAGTTGAAGACTAAAGATGAATAAAGGTGGTCAATCTCAAATAAAGACAATCATGACAAATCAACGGACTAAGTGAAAGAAACTAATCAAACAATATCCAAATCATCAATCCCAAATTTTAGTCTATGAAGCCTCTAACTAAACTGTCTAAATGGTACCATGACAGGCCATGGCTACCCAAATCAAGGAAATAAAGTACTAACTCAAGCTAGATGAAATCTAAATGAGCATCCTCTAGAAGTAGGGAAGGACTCACCAATCAACTCGATACGAGTAGATCCTCAATGATGCACCTGCTGATGATCTCTATCACCTGTCTCTGCATCATGAAAAGATGCATGCCCAAATGGATGTCAGTACGTGGAATGTACGAGCATGTAAAATAGTTGAGTGAAACAGATATAGATAGAATAACAAATCTCAAAGATGCTCAATTAAAATGTCAAATGTATATCTAAAGTAAGAAATAAGAATAGACAATGACCCATCAATACCAATCCAAATCAATATGATTCAATCAAGTCAGAATACTATTAGTTTGGGACCTATCTGGGAGTTTCTCTTATCCGACAACAATCACTAATGAGACTGTGATTGTACAACAATCTCGCTGATATTGCCACAACCGCTCAATACTTGCCATGGTAAAGAATGCATTGGATCCATAATGAATCCAGTCAATCAAGTCTGTTATGCTTTTAGAGACTTCCAATAAAAAGGGAACAGTTGCTATAATAGTTCAATCCTCACCTACGCCTGGCTGTGCTGTTAATGAGTTTGAGTTTGGCTTACTCTTACTCATTTCGGTGCTCGATACTCCTCCTAAGACTCAATTCTCATAAGACAATCATTCTCAATCAACTAGTCTCATCTCGACATCTATCAACTCAAATCACCACATTAACTATCAACTCTTTCGTCACATTCGTGTAAGGTTCAAGTCTTGACTCATAGAGACTCTATCATGCATCATTCTAACTCATGAATCCAGGAAACAAAGAGGAATTAAAGCATTTAGGGATTTCATAAGCTCTCTAGACTTAGATCATACTCATGTAAGCTCAATTAAATGCAATTTGTAAAAATATTGAGAATCCATGCTAGGGTTCATGTAATATGGCAAAATCATCTATTTTAAGTGCTTAATGCATTAAAGTAGTAATTCATGCAAGATTATGAAGAAGTACATTAGAATTTAAGAGAAAACCTTAGAGAAACATGCACTGGAGACATAGCTCAATCAATTTGGAGTATGGGGCACATTGGAGAGCATATTCCATGTTTTGGTTAGCCTTACATACCTAGAATTAGAAGAAACAATCGAACCTTAGTCGATGCTCGCACTTGAATTGGAAACCCTAGTTTCTTCTCCCTCCTCTAGTGCTCGCAAGAAATTCTAAGTGTAAAGAATGATGAATGATACACCTAGGGTTTGTTTTAAGGCTTTATTCAAGCCTAAAACGACCAAGTCAGAATGGACAAAAATACCCCTCATTAAAACTATCATCTAAGTCCAAGAGACCTCGTCTACGAGTCGTAGACCATTCTATGAGTCGTAGACCACCCCTCGTAAACTAGATGCCTGAAAATCTGAGTTACTGGAAGTTGGCATGAAACCCCTCTTTACGATCCGTAAAACATTCTGTGGGTTGTAGACTCCTCTCTTAAATAGGGGAGTCTTGAAACTTGAGTTACTAGAATTTGTCAAGTAACCACCTCTACGAGTCATGAAATACTCTACGAGTCGTATACCATTTTATATATAGGCCTCAGACTTATGAAATTTCACCAAGTCATGTGGGGCTTCAGAAGACCCATTCTACAAGTTGTAAACCTGTCTACGAGTCGTATCACTCCCCGAGAGGGTACCAGAGATGTGGTTGGCACCTAGAGACTATTGCTAGTTTCCAAGCGAACCACTTGGCCTCATCACATCCATTCAATCAGACGACTCTACGAATCAACGAAAGTATAAGCAAGTAAATCAGCTCATCTCATCTAATGTTTCAAATAAAAATAGATTAATAATGAAGGCTAGTAGGAAGAACTAGCTCACAATCTCAACATCTAACTATCATCTATGAAGCCTCTATCACTAATCAAGTGGTGCCAATAATAGACCCATGGCTATTGAAATCAAAATATAAGACTAGTCTAATCTAACTCAAAAGCATGATGCAATAAAGGTAGTGAACCCTCCAGAGTAGGGGAGGCTCACCAATCAGCTGAATCTCTTGGATCCTTATAAAATGATGCAACATCGAGTGGCGTCAGTATGTGAAATGTACGGTATGTAAAATAGCTGAACGAAACACAAATAGGTAGAATAATATGGAACAACATCAACTCAAAAATAGTAAACAATCAACATGTCAAATATCTATCTAAAGCAAGAATAAAGAGTAGATAAGTGACCCATCAATAAAATCAACTTCATCAATCAAATCAGAGCTCGTCTCAAAGGAACTCATCTCATCACATCTCATCTCATCTCGACTCAAAGTACTCAAGGTAGGAACTTTCTAGGAGTTTCTCTTATCCAACAACAATCACTTATGAGCCAGTGAATGTACAATAGTCAAGCTGATGTTGCCACAGCCGTTCCAAACTTGCCAGGTAGGGAACGAATCGAATGCCAGAGGGAAACACAATCAACTAAGTCCTCCATTGCTTTCAGGGATTCTAATCAAGAGGGAACCACATCATAATGTGATGGTTCTATGTCTCACCTGCATTTGGCGACGTAGTTTAACGATTATGAGTTGGACTAACTCTTACTCTTTTGGTGCTCGATACTCCTCCCATGACTCAATGCTCATAAGACAATCAATCCAATCAAACCAATCAAATCATAGGGACTTTTAGTCCTATTATCAATCAATCTCATAAGAGCTTTAACCCTTTCATCAATCAATCTCATGGGGGCTTTTACCCTTTCATCAATCAATCACATAGGGACTTTAACCCTCTCATCAAGGAACATATCAATCAACGACTCAAGATTTAGAACAATTGCAAGGGAACAATCGAATAGACAAATCAATGGAGTTCATTTATGGAGACTCACATGACTATCAAGTTCTATCAACTCATCATCATTTTCTCATCACAATCACAATCACAATCACAATCGACATCCTCTAATAAAGGCTCTAGACTCAATTCTTAAGTTTATTCGTGTATGCTTTCAAAATAGTCATGTGAGGTTATGCAATTTCTCATGAAAATATCCAATTCAAGAAAATAAGTTTATAATGAACATCAACATAGGAAAATACATAAAAATAGACATAATTTATAAGAAGATATTCAAGAATCAATTTACGAACATGTATGGGGACTCATGAACACTCAACTCCTCTATGACCATCTATGGGGAACATGAGAGGATAATCTCATGCTTCTAGTTTAGCGTTACATACCTGGGATAAAGCTATCAACAATCACCTTCAAGAATTCCTCTTGAATTCCTCAAGCTCAAGCTCTTCTCCTCTTTCCTCAAGTCCTAGTCTTGTTAGATCATTAGAATAGAACTTAGAATAGGGTTTTAGACCCTTTTAACGTCAAAACGACCTAATTAGATCGTGTATAGAGTTTAGAAGGGATTGAAAATTGACCGGAATGCCCCTTACCAAATTTAAAAAAAATTAGCTTCGAAATAACTCAGTTCGCGACGCAGACTGGTCGCGTACAGTGTATTTTTCTTCGAAATATTTCTGAATGAGTTTTCCCAATCCTGTCGAAAAATTTTGAAAAAAAGTAAGCGTAGGTCCGCTACAGAGGCGCGACGCGCCTCCATAATGCACCGACAATGTTTTTTGTTTTCACGTCGAAAAATTATCTTTTGATCCGGTTGCTCTAAAAATCGACTAAGATTATTTTCCCACTCAATTTTTTGTGATGATCACAAACCGACCTCGGATTTGCCATACGAGCATTGGAAGATGTTTTACTCGCATACCTCTCCTCTAGGGGTATTTTGGTAATTTTACTGCGCGTTACAAGTCGTAAATGGTTCTCGTGGACCTTCCTCTGAAGCTTTTCTCAGCAACCTCTGCCCATTCACTCCAGATCAGTAGAAAGAATTTTGGGGGTGTTACAATCAGTTGTTTAAACAATCAGATATTATGTAAAAAAAAAAAATAAAGATTGTTTAGTGTAAACACCATCAAGTTGTTTAAAACAATGTAAGATTGTTTATGCAAACCATCAGGTTTTTCAAACAATTAAATATTATGAAAGAAAAATAAAGACTATTTAGTGTATACACCATCAAATTGTTTAAAACAATTTAAGATTGTTTATGTAGACTATCAGGTTGTTTAAACCATCAAAATATTATGTAATTACTTTTAAAATAATCAAACTTATTTTGTCATATTTATCCCTTCTATCAATGGTATTAAATGGATCTGTAGAGCTTTTGAGTCTGTCATACGACATCCATCTAATCCTCCATGGCAATGTCTTCTCAAGAAGAACTCTGTTAGCATTTTTATGAAATTCTGGAATAGCTTCAAAGGCCCAAGCCTGGATTAAATATTAATTAAGTACAATGAAAACATATATACAAGCATATATTAAAAGTAAATTATATTTTACAAAGATATTTTTACATCCCATAAATGCCCACGGAAAGCCATAGAGATTGTGATTGGAACTCAACGACTTTAAGAGATATTTGATCATCAACTTGTAGCTCTGGAGACCCCATGGGTATTCATCAAAGACACGAGGATTGCAAGATAGCTTGATCATGTCAATACCAACCCTCTTTGATAAATCCCGTGCACATAAAACATAGTGCAAGAACCAAACTAATGTAAGTGAAAATTTAGATTTTTTTATGTGGTTGGTGATCCAATCATTTCAAGAAGGAACATGCCATTAATTGTTTTTTCTTCTCCTTTCTTGGAAAGAAATTTCCACAATGCATTACCTTTCTCCATGAGACTGTCCTTTATTTCTTTAGAAGGAAAGAGATGGCAATGTAGGTCAGTCATTAAGGCAAACTCTTGCAAATCAAAATAAATAGACATTGTTTCATGCTCAAACCACAAATCATACTTTTTTCACAAATAATGCATTTGAGTAGAAGATTATGAACCATGGACGATGCAAAATTTGTGTTATTCATAGGGATGCCAAGAAAATGACCAAAACAACTTTTCTTGAACATATTTGAAATACCCTCATCTATAACAAGTTCTCTTAATTGAATTAATGTTTTTCCTCCGTGAGGTGATCTTACAATAAACTTACTCGAACAATGACCTTTATTGGAATAATAAGTTTTGAAGCTATAATTAATTTGGCCAATAGACTTAATGCATTCTAATTTCTCACTATCAGAAACATCAACAACCTGCACATTATTTATAAAATTAATTAATTAAAATAAAGCATAAAAAATTACAAACATCTGGTGTTTGTTTGCAGTAAACAACTAGCAGTTGTTTAAGCATCTGTCAGTTGTTTAGGCTGATAGTAATTTTTGAAAAGTAAATATTTGAATACACACAATTTCTCACTAGTAATAATAATAATAAAAAACTCATATTTGAACTTGAAGGGTCAACATTCTTGTCATGTATTAGCCTTGTTCTTCTCTTGAGTTGCATATTAGCTTCTTCATTGTCTTCTTCACTTTCTCTTTCTTCTTCACTTGCTCTTTCTTCTTCGCTTTCACTTTCTTCTTCACTTTCGCTTTCTTCGTCACTTGCTCTTTCTTCTTCGCTTTCCTTTTCTTCTTCACTTTCATTACCTGCTTCTTCAATTTCATCTTCATTTTCTTTTTTATTTTCATTTTCAGTTTCATTTCATTTACTAGTATCATTCTCATTTTCTTCTTTGACCGAAGAAAGTTCCTCCTCAGAGATTCTCACCTTTTTTATATGCCTTCTTTTATAAACTACTTGATAGTTTTTTGTTATCATTTTATCTACATATATAAATCATTTCAACAACGTCACTATTAGAATAATTAAATTATTTTTCAAAATTGAAAATTAATTCTACAAACAATAACAGATTGTTTAATACCAATAATTGTTGTTTAAACAATAACAATAGATTATATAATATAAATAAGAACAATTTGTTTAATACCAATAATTGTTGTTTAAACAACAACAATAGATTATATAATATAAACAAGAACAGTTTGTTTGCTAAAATAATCATTATTTACATTATAACAATAGTTCATTTAATGCAAACAACAACAGATTGCTTAATACATATAATAATTGTTAACACAATAACACTAAGTTTTTTAATACGAACAACAAATTATTTAATACAAATAATAATTGTTTATACGATAACAAGGCTAGTTGTTATTGCTACATTTATATTATAATATATTATTTGATAAATATGTGTCAATACATTTTTCAAATGTTATCAATAAATTAATATCCAATTGAGGTGCTAGTATAAACAGTTCTTCGTTGCCTAAACAACTGACTGTTGTTTATGCAAAACAATCATATTTTGATCTACACTATAAGTGTTGATTTAAATAATAATATTTAAAATCATTAACTTTTCACAAAATGTGAAATTATTATCAAGCCACTAAGTTAATGTTATATGAATAAGTTGTTTATTAGTAGAATCAAAGAATTTGTGATTAATCGTGACCAAATTAATATCTTGAATTAACCATCCTTTGAAAGACTCCTTTTGTCAAGACGTGTATATATTTACAAATGCGATCAACAAATTAATCTCCAATTGAGGTTCTAGTATAAACAATTCGTAGTTGCTTAAACAACTGATTGTTGTTTATGCTAAACAATCATATTTTGATATACACAATCACTAGTTGTTTATGTATTTTATATGAGATATGATTTTATAAGCAGATAAAACCACAATAAAAATTTATTTAAATAATATATAAAATTATTAACTTTTCACAAGATGTGAAATTATTATCAAGCCAACTTTCTCCCAATTAGTTAATGTTATATATGATTAAGTTGTTTATTAGTAGAATCAAAGATTTGTGATTAATTGTGATCAAATCAAAATATTAAAATTAATCACCTTTTGAAAGACTCCTTTATCAAGATGTATCAATATGTTTTCAAATGTGATCAATAAATTAGTGTGTTAGTATAAACAATTCATAGGTGCTTAAACAACTTACGATTGTTTATGCTAAACAATAATATTTTGATCTACATACCCAATAGTTGTTTATCTATTTTATATGAGATATTATAATATAAGCAAATTAAAATTACAATATATATTAATATAAATAATAATATATAAAACCTGTAACTTTTCACAAGATGTGAAATTATTATCAAACCAACTACCCGCTAATAAGTTAGTGTCGTATATGCTTAAGTTGTTTAGTAGTAGAATCAAAGAATTTGTTGTTCATTGTTATCAAATTATTAATTTAAATTAATTACCCATTGAAAGACATTTTTTGTCAATATATACCAATACATTTTCAGATATGATCAATAAATTAATGTCTAATTGAGGTTCTCGTTTAAACAATTCTTAGTTATTTAAACAACCGATTGTTGTTTATACTATGCAATCATCTGTAAACAACTTTTTTTATATAAGCAGTCACCAGTTGTTTACCTACAATTAAAGCAGTCATGTTCACATATAAATATCAGTAGTCAAAACAATTTAGACGGAGACTTGATTCAGTCACAAATTAATCACCTTTTGAAAGTTTTTTTAATCAAGATGTACCACTTTAAGTTTTTGTATAAACAATTATTAGTTGCTTAAACAACTAACTATTGTTTATGCTAAACACTCATATTTTGAACGATACAATCACTAGTTATTTATCTGTTTTAGTTGCTTAAACAACAAATACACATAAATAACTTGTAATTATTTAAACTTCTTCAATAAATATGATAAAAAAGAATAAATAAGATTACCTTCAAATACTGAAGTGAAGAAAGAAAAGACGAAGAAGAGAAAGAGACAGATATGTGAAAGGAAGAAAAGAAAGAAAAAGATGTAGAGAAAATTGAGTTCTTTGGCAGAGGAAGAGAGGAGAAATGAGGTGACTTTCTTAGTAAGCTTTTGCCGAAGATGATGAACAAAGTTTTTTTTAATTCTTTTTTTTTTATAAGTATTTGTTTTTTATTTTGATCTCAAACTTTTAAATATTCCAATTCAACCTTTGTTAACCCATAATTAAATTCGAATGAAATAGATCATTTCCAAGAGGTTGCAAATTTATTATCATCTATCTCTATTGATTGGCGTTGAGATTCAATAATTGATTCTCCGATCATGTTTACCACCTGCTTCTCCGCATGGGCTGATTGCTTCGAGACCTGTGTGTTTGTTCTTTCTGTATCTTGGTCGTATCGCAGCTCTGGAAAATTACCACTGTTAAGTAGTATTGGGCTTTTACAAGCTATGTCATTAAAAATGGTATAATTTATGAAAATCCCAACCTTTTTTATCCAAATATCAATTTTTCCCAACTTTTTATAAAAATTACTAAAATCCCAACTTTTCTAAAAATTCCATTTATTTTTGATACCTCATTATTATATTTTTTTATTAAAGAATATAATTAGTACAATTTTATAAATATAGAAGTCTATTTATTGTCAATCACCTTTTACATGTTAATTTTTTCTTTTTTAAATCCATTGTTTTTAAAATTTTTGTTTTTTGATATTTATCTATATTATAGTTACCTTTTAAACATTTAAATTTTTCTTTTTCAATTTTTTCCAACTTATCTCTCCTGAACGTTTCTACGTTTCTTCCATCAACTGCCCCATCTCCATCTCCATCTCCATCTCCATCTCCATCTCCATCTCATTATTCCTTGTTTGAATCAACAATGGAATCTATTCCGTCTTTTAGTCTTGGCCTCACTCAAGATGTTGTTGAAAGTGGTGAAGAAGTCGACATTGCCAATGTCGACCAACACAATAGTTCCGGCGACGAGGCCGGCGAAATATCTCAACTAATTGATTTCTTTGTTATTTTCACTGGTTGGGTGGTCAAAATGTTACATAATTGTTTGAGTATTCTTCTTTCACAGTTGATGTGGATACTTAACAACTTAAGTATTATTGCTAATTAAGTATTTGATAACTGTTATGTTAGGGATTTGAAAGTTGATGTAGATACCTAACAAATTAAGTTAGCTTGATACCTCAACTAATTGATTTCTTGATTTTTTGCACTGGTTGGTTAATGTGGATACCTAACAAATTAAGTAGAATTGCTACTTAAGTAATTGATACCTATTCTGTAAGGAGGTCTGAAAGTTGATGTGGATACCTAACAAATTAAATATGATTGCTACTTAAGTATTTGAGGCCTATTTTACAAGGGGTCTGAAAGTTGATGTGGATACCTAACAAATAAACTAAGCTTGATACTCAAGAAAAAATTCCATATGATCCTAATAGTGCATCTAATTAGGGATACCTATTGTTTTTAAATATGATGCAAAGTTTGATTTTGATTCATGCTTACTGATATTTGTGTTATTTGGTTCTGATTCATGCTTACTGATATTTGTATTTTAGGGGTATGAGTTATGTGATAAAAACCATCTCTAAACACCCTTTTGAAGTTTGGATCTTCGTATAATAGCAACTTTGTTGATGTTATTAAGTTTTCTATTGGCAACGAGGTTGTTGCCAAGTTTCGTGAAACCATCTTTGGACATTCCTCCATGTAAATTCCGAGGGCAAAGTATAAAGTGTATTATGTTGAATGAAGTTAAACACAAAGACATGGACATTGTGCATGTCCGACATTCTAAGGGAAATGTTATGTGTTTCTGAATCAGAGAATTTGCTCTCATTACTGGCCTTAAGTGTACTGAGAATGTAGAAGACTTCAGGTATCATGGCTCGCCTCCTAGTAGACTTCTGAAAACATACTTCCTTGATGCCTCTCTTTTTTATTTTTTTTTCCTTCACAGATCAAATTGATCTAATCTAGTCATTTTTTTAAAAAATTCAAATTACAACTCCCAAAACATTTTTTTAGGGATTAATTGAATAATTTGTAACTTACAGCCTTAATTCAAGGGATATTGCTAGTTGGCAGTAATTTCTTTTCCATATTTAACGTTACAACATTAATTTTCAGTTATAATTTTGTAAGTATCAAGCGTCTTCAGAAGGTATCAAATAAATGTCCAAAGTCGGAATTTTTAGTAATTAGGTAAAGATTCAAAATTTTTAGAGATTTTTTAAAAACAGTAAGGGATACTAAAAATTACACTTAAAAATGACTTGACTTGAAAAGTGTGGCCCATTCTTAAAAAGGAGTTTCCTCTTTATATTGGACTGTTGATCGCCCAAAGCTACTTCCTCAATTAAATGGGACGTGTGCCCTACCTGTCTTCCTTTAACAGCTCTACCCACTTGTTCCTCTGATGCAGCATCCCTAAGTTGACGGGATTCTACTTTTCCAGACTTTACCTCTGACTACTACAGCCTTTACTACCTTCAGATTGCTGTATAAAGGTACGGACTGAGTAAATAAAACTGAGTTTACAGTAACTGAATGGAATCGGTCATTTCCAAGTACTCAAGAATGGAGGTTGCAGAATTTGAGACCGTACTGAAGACTTTTGAATCAGCTTTGTCCCAAATTAAATGGCGCCTCAAACTTTCATCCAAGCGTCGCCTAGAAATAGGTTACTCATTCTACCACTCTCTTCTTTTGCTCTTGCAATTGTATATTGGAAAGAAAGTGAAAGATTATTTTCTTTACGGGTTGGTTCCAACTGAAATTTGATTCATTTTCTGGGTTTTGTGTCACATGTTTTGGCTAATGGCATTTGAATTTTTTTTTTGTCAAAAGGAGAAATGTAATGGTGAATCGTGTATCTATGTTATTGCACTGAGCCCTATTTTTATAGATAACTATATGCAATCCTATTCCTCTTAACACTCCCGGTCAAGTTGGTACGTACAAGTAATATGTATCAAGTTTGTTATAGATGTAAATAATACGGGGAGACAATTGATGAGAGTATCTACAAGCTGATCAATAAACTTCACAAATTTTGTAACAATATCTTTGAAGAGTATCTTTTCTCTGATAAAGTGACAGTTAACCTCAATATGCTTAGTCGTCTCATGGAATACCAGATGTGATGTGTGTTAACTTCCTCTGTGAAGTTCTAATGAAGGAGATCTGATGTTGAGATTTAGAGAAATTAGAATAGAAGGAGAATGAGACTTTAGTCTCTATTATTCCATTGTATCAGAAAGAGGAGTACATTTGTATGTATATATACAGTGGTATTTGACATGTGTCAAAAATATATTTTCTAACTAATTCTTAACTAACTTCTTAACCACCTCTTAACTACTTCTTAACAACTTCCTAATTCCATTAGCTTGCTTTTAACCACTCAACACTCCCCCTCAAGCTAATGGCTTGAAGAGATTCTTCATTCCAAGCTTGCTAAGTAGATATTCATGTGTTGTTCTTCCTAGTCCTTTTGTGAGTATATCAACTAACTGTTCCTTGGTTGACACATGATGAGTTTTGAGCAATCCTTGGCTGATCTTTTCCCTTACAAAATGGCAATCTATATCAATGTGTTTTGTTCTCTCATGGAATATTGGATTTGCTGCAATTTGGATTCCTGCCTTGCTATCACACATCAGATCAATTGGTTGGTTGACTTGCACTCCCAGTTCTTTAAGCAGTCCTGTGAGCCAAATAATCTCTGCTGTACAAGAGGCCATACTTCTGAACTCTGCCTCAGCTGAACTTCTAGATATAGTATCTTGTTTTTTTGATTTCCAGGAAACTAAGGCTCCCCCAAACTTCACAATATACCCAGTTATAGATCTTCTAGTCTCCATACAAGCTCCCCAGTCAGAATCACAATAAGCTTCTAGCAGCTTGGTGCTGTTTGCAGGCATGAATAACCCCACACCAGGTGTCCCTTTTACATACCTTACAACTCTTAATGCTGCATCCATATGTGACCTCTTGGGATTGTGCATAAACTGGCTTAACATTTGAACTACAAAAGCTATATCAGGCCTTGTCATGGTTAGATACAACAGTCTTTCAACTAATCTCTGATAAGCTGAAGGATCACTGATTGTTTCATCCTCACTTGCTTCCTCTCTTGGAAAGTATTTGTCATATTCAACTGATGTAAGTTTCTGGTTGATTTCAATTGGTGTGTTAGCTGGTTTTGCTCCACTTAGTCCAGTTTCAGATACCAATTCCAGAGCATATTTTCTTTGACACATCACTATTCCTTCTTGTGACCTAGCCACTTCAATGCCTAGGAAGAACTTTAACTCTCCAAGGTACTTCATTTTGAACTGTGACTGCAGATCTAACCTTGTTTGTTCAATCAGATCTTTGATTGCTTCCAGTAATTAGTAGGTCATCTACATAAACCAGAATAAGTACCCTTTCTTTACCAACTGATTTTGTGAAGAGAGAATAGTCATAATGGCTTTGACTGAATCCCATTTGCAACAACGCATCTGTGAGTTTCCTGTTCCATTGCCTAGGAGCCTGTTTTAGACCATATAGGGACTTGTTTAGTTTGCAGACCTTCTGATTCTCCCCCTGTCTGGCAAACCCTTCAGGTATGGTCATATATACTTACTCAAGAAGATCACCATTTAGGAAGGCATTATGCACATCCATTTGATAAATTTTCCAATTAGATGCAGCAGCAAGAGCAACCAAGGTTCTAACAGTCACCATCTTTGCAACAGGTGAAAAGGTCTCAGAATAGTCTAGACCAGCCTTTTGGCTATACCCCTTGGCCACCAATCTTGCCTTATACTTCTCAACTTCACCTGAAGATTTATATTTTATTTTGTACACCCACCTGCATCCAATAGGCTTCTTCCCATCTGGAAGATCAACTAATGACTAAGTGTTATTATCTTCAAGAGCATCTATCTCAGATTGCATGGCTTGGATCCAGAGGGGATCTTGAGAGGCTTGATGGAATGAGGTTGGTTCTGAAATGGAAGAATAAGCTGCCAAAGCCTGTTTGTAAGGAACTGTAAGATGTGAATAGGTAACATATGATGACATAGGATAGGTACATGAGGTGGAAGAGGCAGTCACAAAGTCTTTCATCCAACCAGGAGGATGTTTAGTTCTAGAGGATCTTCTAGGAAGTATAGAAGGTTCATTTGACTCTGAGGACACCTGAACTGGATTAGGTGAGGGAATGGGAGAGAAAACAGTAAGCTCCCCCTGAGAGGTGTTGGTAGATGGAGGAAAAATTAGAGGAGATGAGTCTGAAATAGACAGATCAAGAACCGGAAAGACAGGTGTTCCAGGAGACTTGATGTGTAGAAAAGGAAAAACAGATTCTATGAACACTACATTCCTGCTAGTAAAGAAAGACTTGGAATGAATGTCATAGAGGATATACCCCTTTTGTGTTAAGGAGTATCCCATGAATACACTAGGAATAGCTCTAGGTGAGAATTTGTCTGATGTTTTAGTATTGGAGGCATAGGCTAGACTTCCAAACACTTTAAGATGAGTGAGTGAAGGTGGACATTTGAAGAGAAGTTCAAAAGGAGAACTGTAATTAAGAACTCTAGATCGTGTTCTGTTGATGAGGTATACAACAGTGTTAACACACTCACCCCAAAACTTTAAAGGAATGCCAGCTTGAAATTTGATAGCTCTGGCTACTTGAAGAATGGTCCTGTGTTTTCTTTCTACTACATTTTGTTGAGGAGTATATACACAGGAAGTCTGATGAGATATCCCTAAGGTTGACATAAGATGTTGGAATTCATGGCTAAGGAATTCAGAGCCATTATTTGTTCTCAGAATCTTGACAGAAGTGGCAAAAAAATTAGCTACTCTTGTTAGGAAGTCTTTAAGGACAATTAGCACTTCAGATTTGGACTGAATAAGAAACAGCCAGGTAAATCTGGTAAGATCATCTACTATAGTGACAAAAAATCTTTTGTTATTGTAAGTGGGAATCCTATAGGGACCCCAAATGTCACAGTGCAGTAGGTCAAAAACACACTTAGAACTAGATGTACTTAAAGGAAAAGAGAGTTTGATGTGCTTTGCAAGGGGACACACAGTACATTTATGATCATCAGGCACAAGATATTGAAGAAAATTATGTTTTCTAATGATATCTAAAGGGGCATGGCCCAATCTTCTATGCCAAAGAGTAGTGGATGAAGATACTCTTTTAACTTTGTGATCAGCTTTACTAACTGAGCAGTGAGAAGCTTGAGTGGGTGAAGTGTTTCCTCTGAGAATGTATAGCCCTGGTTCTTCCTTACCAATCCCTTTCACCAAGCTAGTGCAAAGATCCTGGAATATACAAAAGTCAAGAAAAAAATTCACTGAACACTGTAATTCCTTAGTCAACTTAGACATTGACAACAGATTACATTTAAAGTCTGGAAGAAATAACACATTGGACACAGGTTGATCTTTTAACACATGTGATTTGCCAATATGAGTAACTTTGGCTTCATCACCAGTGGGTAGATGAACATAGCTGTTTTCATGCTCTGGAAGTCTTTTATAATCATATATCATATCAGAACTTGAAGTCATATGATTAGTGGCTCCTGAGTCTACTATCCATTTTGAATAAACTGCATTAGTGTTTAGATAAGTCATAGTACCTGTGTTTGCTGAGTTTGTTGTAGGCATATGATTTGTTGTAGGTGTATGATTTCCTTCTTCATTACCTTTATTTAGTAAATGAATAATCTATTGGTATTGCTCCTGTGTGAAATAAGGAGGCAATTGAGCTGAAGTTTGCAGATTTGAGCTACAGTTACCAGTACAGTCTTCTGCTAGATTTGCATATTGAACTCCTCCTTTCTTCTTGTTCCTGGGCCAGTCAAGTGGATATCCAATAATTTTGTAGCACTTGTCTTTTGTATGACCATTGTATCCAAAATGCTCACATACCACAACTTGTTTCTTCTGAGTTTTGTAGTTATTGACAGACACAGACCTATTGTTGTAGTTCACATTGGGATTCCAACTCCCTCCTGAGTTATTACTGCCCATACCTGCATTACTCTTACCTGGAATAGTTTGAGAGCCGGTACTCAAAACTTTGCCTTTGTAGTTTGAGCTGATACCTCCCTTTTGACTGAAAAATACAACCCCTTCAAGTGTATCACTTACCATAGATGCTGCATTACTTATAGACCTTTGGCTTTCATGGTCAATCACCATTGAATAGGCTTTGTTCAATGTAGGAATAGGGGACATCATCAGAATTTGACTTCTACACTGAGCATAGGTTTCATTTAAACTCATAAGGAACTGTAATAGTCTTTGATATCCATGATGCTGGGCATAGTTTCTGGATTCAGCACAATTGCATCCAGGACAGGGCATAAGCGCATCAAATTCATCCCATAGATTTCGCAATTTTGAGAAATATTCAGCTACAGACATGGTTCCCTAAGCTAATGTAGCAATCTCTCTGCGCAAAAAAAAAAATCCTTGACCCGTTTACAGTACCAAATCTTTCTTTTAAATCAAGCCATACTTTATGTGACTTAACAAATCCTTTCCAACAGAATTCATGATCCAAGACAATACTACTGCATTCACCTTTTCCCATTGCTCATGCAAGGATGAGTCGAATTTGTCCTTGGTATGTCTACCATCTACGAGCCCTAATTTGCTTTTCCCTAACAGACCTATAGTCATAGATCTACTCCACAAAGCATAGTTTTCAGACCCAACCAATTGCACTGAAATTAACGAGCTACCTGGTGTATCTGTCGGGAATAGGTATAAGGGATGATTGTGATCGATTTCAATCCTTCCTGAGCTCCTTGACATTGACGGATTTGGGACTGCATGTGCATTATCGGCAGTTGTTGTTATTTTTCTCTGATTTCTGATTCTGAGCTGGTCTGGTCTGAGCTGAAATTCCACTTCTCAAAGCTCAATTTCAGCTCGAATTTTTGGTTTTCTAAGTGCTTTGACTTCTAACTTCAGCTTCTCAAAGCCAATTTTCTTGAATCACCAGCTTCTTCAAGCTCGCCTATCTTCGATTTCAGTTTCTCAAAGTACTTTCCTTCAATTTCCTAGCTTCTCCAGATCAAACTTGCCCTCGAACCGACGGCTCTGATACCATGTTAACTTCCTGTGTGAAGTTCTAATGAAGGAGATGAAGTTCTAATGAAGGAGATCTGATGTTGAGATTTAGAGAAATTAGAATAGAAGGAGAATGAGACTTTAGTCTCTATTATTCCATTGTATCAGAAAGGGGAGTACATTTGTATGTATATATACAGTGGTATTTGACATGTGTCAAAAATATATTTTCTAACTAATTCTTAACTAACTTCTTAACCACCTCTTAACTACTTCTTAACAACTTCCGAATTCCATTAGCTTGCTTTTAACCACTCAACAATGTGATAGAAAACACAACTTGGTTACTACACAAAGTTACACTTGAGTGATCTCTCCAAATTCTAGTTATTTGACCAACTATTTAGTCCAAACTAGTTCACAATTTGGTACAACCATTGCTTGATATTTTGCTTCTACACTAGATCGAGCGATCACACTATATTTTTTCACTATTCTAAGACACCAAATTACCACCTACTAAAACACAATATTCGAATAAACGTCTACTAGAAGATGATCCTATCCTAATATCGTTTGTATATCTAATGATCTATTCATGGCCTTGACCCCCGAAGAATAATCCTTTACCTGGAATTGCCATTGGGTATCATAGAATGTGGACAACTACATTCCAATGACTATCACAGAGAGTATTCACAATTTGACTTGCAACACTCAAAAGAAAAGGAATATCACTCTGATATAATTCAACTTAGCACTTATATCTTCTAGGATCCCTAAGTGGCTCCCCTTGTCTTGGCAAGAGTTTAGCATTTGAATCCATATGAGTGTCCATAACCATAAGTCTACATTCCATCATTCTATTCTCCTTAGGAATGTCTGAGGCATACCTACATTATGAAATAACAATATCATAAATTGGATTGAACAACCTCAATACCTAGAAAATACTTCAGTCTATCAAGGTCTTTAGTTTGGAAATGCTGAAAGAAGTGTGGCTTCAAATTAATGATACCATCTTGATCATTGCTAATGATAACGATATCGTCAACATAAACCACCCAATAAATATAATAGATTAGGAACATAATGTCCGTAAAACATAGAGTAATCAACTTCACTATCAGTCATTACTCCTGAATTATTACACATCCGTGTTGAACTTCACAAACATGGCTCGAGGAGATTGTATCGGACCATAAAGTGATTGAAAAATTGGCATATTAGGCTACTATCCTGTCCATGAGCAATAAAATCAAGTGGTTGCTCTCTATAGACTTCTTTTTCCAAGGTAACCATGCAAAAAAATTATTCTTAATGTCCAATTGATGAAATGCCAAAGGCAAACAACATCCATGGATTAGAAAAAGTGGAGAAATGTTATTTAAGCCACAAAAGAGAAAGTATCATTTTAATAAAGTCCAATATTTGAGTATATCCTTCGTCAAGAGGGCAAGCTTTAGCAGATCAACTTGGTTGTCGGGTTATACTTGGACTGTGTAAACCCAAGAACAACGAGCTATAGATTTACCTAAATGAAAAAATCACTCGCATGTAAAGCATACATCTCATCGATCATAACCTTCCTCTATTTTAGATGAGAAAGTGCTTAACTTTTACACTTAGGGATGGAAATAGAAGACAAATGATTTTAAAGGCATAATGGGGGGATGATAGATGGTGATAACTTAAAAAAGTATAATGGGGGTTAGCTTTATGAGTGGATCTTTTACCTTTTCAAAATGATCAATTGACTAGGAGAAGATAAGTCTATAGTAGGTGTAGGGTCTGGTGCATGACATGAATCTTTTGGGCTGATGCTGGACATGGACAACAATGATAGGTCAGGAGTGGTGGCACTGTGGATGGAGAAGTGGAAGTTATCATAGATTCCTTCAAAGTTGCATAGGTACGACCTTTATTTTTGGTATAAGTAAGACATAAGAAATATCAGGATGATCGGAAGAAGATTAAAGTAAGTTTGAGACTCAAAAAACGTGACATCGACTAAACAAAGGTACTGATGAAAATCATGTGAATAGTAATGGTAACCATTTGAACCCGAGAATGACCAAGAAAGACAATTTGAGTTTCACAGTCTAGTACTCTTTTTTTTTTTTGAAACTGGTAACTTTGTATATTCCTCAAAAGACAAAACTAGAAGTGTACAACAACAACAACAACATACCCAGTAAAATCCCACAAGTGGGGTCTGGGGAGGGTAAGATGTACGCAGACTTTACCACTACCACATAGGTAGAGAGGCTATTTCCTGGGAACCCTCGTCGCAAAAACCCATTAGCAGAATAAGCTAGATATGATAAACAGGCAAGAAAGAGAAGAACACATGATAATACGTAGATACAGGATAGTAAACATATAAAGGCAGATAAATAACATATAAAAGGCAGACAATTAACCATTCCTTCCTATCTACCCTATTAGCCTGCTAGTCTAATTCTCGACCTTCACTCCTTCCTATCTAAGGTCATGTCCTTGGTGAGATCGAGTTTCGTTAGCTTCTAGTTCAAGTTGTAATTCTAGTATATAGTCAAGATCATCATCGTGTCTAGGCCTAGTAGGTTGTGGTTCGTATTGTTCATTTTGTACTGAATTATATTGTTCTAAATCATATAATTTCCTAGCTTCATGTCTAATGTTACTTAGAACTGCTTCTAAATTAAGTGATTGATTTTCTTCGTCGTATACTATTTCTAAGTCTGAGTATATACTAGTTACCATTTTAAATACACCAAATCTTTATAAGCAGGATTAAATAAAGAAGCAGTTAAATAAATTTGAGGGATTGGAAAAAAGTATTTCCTAAATTTTTCAATCATTTTTTCTAACAGGTTCACTAAATCTTGCATTATTTTTCAACGAAGCTAATTTATTACAAATAGTACAAATATTAGGCAACACAGAAGAAATAGTAAGATAGTAAAGACTGGATATTTGTTTAGTTGCTAAATAAAAAACTTTTAAAAAATCAACTAAATCTTTAATATTAACCCAATCATTTTCATCTAGATGGAAGTTGGGATCTGAATTTTGTGCGGTCTCCTATAGTCGTAAGCAACTTTTAACATTTCATAGAATGAATTCCACCTAGTTGTTATGGATTTAGGAATTTTTCTAACAAGCAAATTACATTCAATGCAACGCTGCTCAAGTTCCCTACGCCTAGCCATTACTTGACATTTAAAAATAAAGTGGCATGCGGCTTCCACTTTATTACATCCATTTTCAAATAAAGAAATACCATCTTTAACAATTAAATTATAAATATGTGCAGCACATTTAATATGAAAACCATCTTCATAAGTTGGACAAATAATAGGTTTTAAAAAATCTACAACACGTTTATTATTACTAGCGTTATCTAAAGTTACACTAAATATTTTTCTACTTATACCAAAAAATTGTAAAACATTAAGAATAGTTTGTAAAATATAAGAATCTGTTAATCGAAATTCACAAGTTTTACATCCTAAAATTCTTTTTTGCAAATTCCAGTTATCATCTATCCAGTGGGGCGTAATTGTAAAGTAATCGTTACCGGTTACACTACGTCCCATATCAGAAGTTATTGATAGCCTACAATTATTATAAGCAAATAAACACCTAAGGTATTGTACATGACGTGCTTGAAAGTCAAAAACAGCTTTTTTTATAGTATTTCTAGAAAAATCATTAAAAGACGGGTTATACACAATTTGAATATAATGGACAAAACCGGGATTTTCAGCAAAACTAAAAGGCAAACCAGTAACAACAATCATTTTAGAAAGCTCATCCAGGTCATGTTGTCTACTATAAGGTCTATGTGTACTAGGACCGGAAATATTAGTAGGATTTAGTTGCGATTGCACCATATTTGAACCTCCCGCCGATTCATCGGGAATGGGAGTTCCAAATTTTTTGGCATTCGCAACTGCCTGTGCATGCAAAAATTCCATTTTACAATAATGCATAAGGTGATTTTTCAAATGACCCGTCCCGCCCCCCTTTCCCGAAGTTTTATGGTTTAAAACGTGTTTACATTTGTTACAAATTTCTTTTGTTTTATTTTCATTTTGCATTAAAAATTGCCAAACAACGGATTTTTTTGCGCATTCCGTCTTAGGCCTATTAGATGACGTAGGTTGTACGGGGGGAGCGGGAGAGGGGGGGGGGGAGAGTAGTAGCACTATATGGGGGTTGAGTTTCATCGTCATCAAAAGTATCTTCGTTTTCATTTATTTCAAAATCATCTTCCGGTAAATCTTCGTTAAAATTACCAAAATGTTGTTCAAGAAAATCATTGTCTAATTCCGTGTTAGAGTCAATATTAATAAAACCCGTGTTGTCTACGTAAGTAGAATCTTCGGTATTTAATCTAAGTGGTGGTTGTCTTGTAGACGAACTACCACTTGATTTTTTTTACCGATTAAAGCTTTTTTAATTCCACCAAAAAATGTACTTTTTCCCTTTCCTTTTCCACCGGAATCCATGTTAAATTTAATTAAACAAATTACGATTATATGCAAAAATTCAAGTTTATGAATGTAAAAAAATTAATTCAAGGAGACAACAACTCAACAAGTAAAAGTAATCAAATAAGTAAAATTAGAAGAACAAATAAGTAGGATTTAGGAACGAAGGTACCAAACGTCTGTGTAAAAACAGACGTAGAAGCCGAAATTATGCTCCAAATTGATCCACCAAATTTTGCTCCAAAATGCAATTACCAAAACTAAATAATATTTTGGAGTAATGATTGAGAGAGTAGATAATTAATATATAATATATAATATTTGAGAGTAGTATGTAAATATGTAATATGTATATAATTATAAATTTGTAATATTAGTAAGTGGAGAGAATTGGATTGAATTGAGAGAATTGAAGTGAAAAATTATGAAAGATTTAGGGGTATTTATAGTTGAGAAAATATTGAATTTTGGAAAAAAAATAAAAAAAAATAAATAAAACGGTTAGATTCGGACCAAAAAACGGCTAAAAATTAATATTACCGTTGGTGGGTCCCACACCAACGGTAACAAATTAAAAAAATTTAAAAAAAAATTTTGGACCGAAATTACCGGTCCGGTACCGGACCGGAACCGGTAATTACCGGCACAAAATCCTCCTCCCTTCCCGGTCCCCCCACCGGAAACCCCCCTCTCGGATCCTACCGGTAAGTACCGGAACCGGACCGGACCGGCACCGAACCGGAACCGGTACTTACCGGTTCCACTGCCAGCCATAATCTAGAGTAGTGGTGATATTGACGATGATGACGCACATCGTATTGGGGCAGCTTGGTCTAAATGGAGGCTTGCCTCTGGAGTATTGTGTGATAAGAAGATACCACCTAAACTCAAAGGTAAGTTTTACAGAATGGTGGTGAGACCATCTTTGTTGTATGGGGTGGAGTGTTGGCCAATAAATAATGCACATGTCCAGAAGATGCAGGTTGTAGAGATGAGGATGCTGAGTTGGATGTGTGGGCACACAAGGAGGGATAAGATTAGGAATGAGACCATTCGGGAGAAGTTAGAGGTGGTCCCGATGGCTGATAAGATGAGGGAAGCGAGTCTACGATGGTTTGGACATGTGCAGAGAAGAGGTACCAATGCTCTTGTAAGGAGATGTGAAAGGTTGGACTTGGGAGGCGCTAGGAGAAGTAAAGGTGGACCGAAAAAGTACTAGGGAGAGGTGGTTAGACAAGATATGGCGAGACTTGATCTCACCGAGGACATGACCTTAGATAAGAAAGAGTGGAAGTCGCGTATTAGAGTAGAAGCCTAATAGGTTAACAGGGTTAGGTTGATGTCTAGCCGCGGGGTAATGTAAGGTGTTGTCTTTATCTGTAGTATGTGTGTTAGATTTATAGTATTTACATAATATTATGTGCTTTTCAGTAGTAGTTGCTCTTCCTATTCCTTTCCTTTCATTTTTATCATATTTAATTTATTCCGCCTATGTGTTGTTGAGACGAGGGTTCCTAGGAAACAACCTCTCTACTTCTACGAGGTAGTGGTAAGGTTTGCGTACAGGCTACCCTCCCCAGACCCCGTTCGTGGGATTCCACTGGGTATGTTGTTGTTGTTGTTTGTTAGAAATATCACGTCATAAAATCGAGATATGTTATTAGTGTATAAAATGCGAAGAGTTTCTCAACTGAATAACATATTTGGAATGGGTGACACAACGACATCAACTTGATCAATAGATCTCCCCATGATACTACTTTATTGAGCATCAACCTTCTCAGTTGCTTGCATTGTGTTTTGGTCTTTTCTCAGTTGCTTGCATTGTGTTTCGGTCTTTGCATGTTATTAGTGTATAAAACGCGAAGAGTTTCTCAACTGAATAACATATTTGGAATGGGTGACACAACGACATCAACTTGATCAATAGATCTCCACATGATACTACTTTATTGAGCATCAACCTTCTCAGTTGCTTGCATTGTGTTTTGGTCTTTTCATTTATCTCGCTAGCCTTTTTCGTTAAGTGGTCTGAACACCTCGACCTTTGCACCATAATTCAATTGAGGAAGCCCTAGCTAAATAATTTGAACTTCCTATTAACGGTTTAGAAGTAGGTTATAAAAAAGCGGTTCGAAATAAATTATAGGGCTTGAACTTCTTGTTCTCCATGTTTTTGGAGTTGAAAACATCAAATCCGAGATACATGACTCAAAATTTCAAGAAAATCAGACCATAGAGACAAACACCAAGTTTCGGTCTAGAAAGCTAGTCCAGAAGCTCTAGTGAATCTGAAGTTGGATCTTTTCGAAAACCTCACGGAAAAATAAAAGGTGATCAGATCTTGAATAAAATGTATGGTGAGCTTGAAATCTCTTTGCAACCCTGACAGTAGAAATATTTCTTGAAACCGGTCTGGAACAGCCTGGAATCACTGGAAATAGTGCTGAAGTAGCTGAAACTCTAATTCCATTGCTGGAATGGTGATGCACCTCATTTGGAACATTTGGGATACCCTTGAAAACACCACAAAAGAGAAGCTTGGTGTTGGAGTAGGTGACCAGGTTTTGGTTGCCAGAGATCCGGTGGTGTTGGTTTTCTTACAACACATGCTGAGAGTGAAGTGATGCAAATCAGACCTGAGAAGTTGCCGGAAAACACATGACAACTCAGTTTTCTGCCCCATATGTTTCTCAGTGCACTTACTATGCGAAAAATATAGGAGAAATATTATTAAATTGTGTATCTACATTATTACACTGAGCCTTGTTTATAGATACTATATTGCAATCCTTTTCTACGTAGGATACTTTATACAGTCTTATTCCTGTTATAACAAAAATTTTAGACCTCTTTTCAATTGCCACCAGTAATATATTTTCATTATTTACAGGTCATTAATTGGTAGAAATCAGTATTATTTACTGACACCAGTAAAGAAAATATCAAGGATACCTTATACAATCCTATTCCTGTTCCTTTTATAACAGAATCTTTAAACTCTCTTTCATAGCAAGACGTAAATATATTTTCAGTACTTACAGGCCATTAATGGAGAAATCAGCATTGTTTACTGACACCAGTAAAGAAAAATATCAATGTTAATTAGAAAACAAACCAATTCTTAGATAGGTATTGGAGTCTTTTTACTACTAATTCAATGGTTAATTTAGTATAAGAGCACACGACGTGGTGTGTGAGTTATGCTTGCAAGTCACAGGTTCAAACTCGCCTGGTATTCAAGTGGAAAAGAATAGAAGGCAGAGCTGCTATACCAGTTTGAAACTGTGCGCATGGCCCTTGAATGTTTTTTGATTATAGAAAAAATATGTTGTTTTCTTTTTATTTACTTGGCTGTTGTTTTTAAGTTGGATTGTGAGCTTTCAGAATTTTACGAGTGTACAAGCTGTCAATTCTTTGTATCAATGGAATATCAATGCTTTAGAGTGTTTTCATCTTTAGTTGCATGAGTAGATAATCTTTATCAGAATTTGAACAGACATTTTGGCCTTGTGCACTGAGATGAGGCCAGTAGTAATGGTGGACTACGGAGGGAAGATGCCTGAACTACAAGAACGGCTTTGTGCATTCCTTAAGCATTGCAAAGAGGTTAGCAAGTTCAAAGTACAGTGTGATGCATGCTGACTTTCTGTCCCTTGAAGGGATTGGAAACTGAAAAAATTTATTTCTCCACTCCCTTATAGTTTTCCTAGTTTTATATTTCTGTGACATGTTTGCTATTGGGTTTTTGTGACGAGGGTTCCCAGGAAACAACCTCTCTACCGCATGAGGTAGTGGTAAGGTCTGCGTACATTCTACCCTCCCCAGACCCCACTTGTGGGATTTCACTGGGTATGTTGTTGTTGTTGACATGTTTGCTATATGTTATTTATTTTGTCAGTGTTGTGAAAATATTTTGGCCAAAAGGGGAATATTGGGTTCCTTCCCGCTTTGGATGAAGTCATATTTCTTTGCAAACATCTCAACTATTACTTACACAAATTTCAATCCACATCCTAAACTTCGAGAGAAAAAAATCTACATCTAAACATTATTGGCAACTTTTAATGCTCAAAAATATCACCAAAACTTAATCCCCATGTCACATGCTACTCTCTTTATGATTATTATATATTACCCTACTTCTATAACAATAAAACATGGGTAAGTGATCCCGAACACTATTACGATCCATATCCCAGAAAGCCGTCATGGCACAATTAATCTAACCCATCATGCGAATAATGCAACACGATCACATGCCGAATGAAAGACATTAACATAAATAAGGGCATCAAATACGACGTAATCTAATACAATCTTCCTGGTGTCATAGGTCATGAGCTACTAGGAATAGGAAATAAGACCTTAATATGAATAATACATCATCTGCTTGAAATAAAAAATAGGAGGACTCTAAACTACCATGAACTAGTTGACAACTCGACACTAGAATGCTAGTAGATCTTTGAAGCTCCCACGAATTACACAACAATGCAATTCGTGTCTATTCACAGACTCTAAACTACCATGAACTAGTTGACAACTCGACACTAGAATGCTAGTAGATCTTTGAAGCTCCCACGAATTACACAACAATGCAATTCGTGTCTATTCACAAAGTGCAACAAGTGTAGTATGAGTATACCAACATATACTCAGTAAGGAACAAGGTTTATTAAAAATACTCACTTTAGACCTGTGCAATTATTTTGTCTAACAACTTTAATGTAAAAGCACATAAAACATCTCAATTAACAACAAACATGTATACAAATAGGGACATATATAACATATAATAAAATGCACTATCTCAACTATCCAAGTTCAATGCGGCAAATGCATCAAATCAACATATATAATGTGATATACACAACTTAGCATTTATATGAAATGCTTGAACATGAATCAATAATCTAATTACTAATATGCATGATAAAAACTCAAACTTTACTCAACACCAGCGCTCCATCACAATCAATCCTACGTGTACACTGCTCGGGTTTTTCGGGTGATGCAGGTACTCATGAGGGACAAATTGATATCCACATGCTTCACGAACAACTCACGTGCCATAACATAAACTGCACGAACAACTCACATTCTATTCATAAACCTGCATGAACAACCTCACGTGCCATAGTCAAATCTAGGTGTGGAAGCAGATGTACAAATTATAATGCATATGTGTAGTGCATGACTATCAACTAACCATGTAATCCGACATAATACTTATAATGTTAAACTAGCAGAAGTACAATGCACCTTTACATTGTTCTCACATCATAAAAATGCTTAAAGTAGTCGGGGGACATGAAAGAACATAGCAAGTATGTCTATCAGAACAACCTATAGCCCAAACAATATTTATAATCCTGGTGTTTTCATATATACGCGTCACCTCATATATAGGGTACCTTGATACATAGAAGGGTAAGCCTTGCATTAAAGCTCCCGCTATGTGCGGGGTTCGGGGAAGGGCCCGACCACAAGATTCTATGTACACAACCTTAACTTGCATTTCTACAAGAGGCTATTTCCAGGGCTCGAACCCATGACCTCCGGGTCACATGGTAACAACTTTACCAGTTACTCCAAGGCTTCCCTTGATACATAGTATATGTAAAAGAGTACTCCCTCTGCCCCGAATTTAAGTGTCTTACTTTCCTTTTTGGTCTATCAAAAAAAGTCTCCTTCTAGACTTAGTAAGTTTTCCAAGTCCAACATTTTACATAGCAAGTTTAAAACCACAAGATTTGAAGTTTTACACACATCTTTAATTTAAGACTAAAAGATTCAAAAATCTCTCTGTCTCTTATACTCTGTGCCCAGTCAAACTAATACACCTAAATAGGGACGAACGCAGTATCAATTTTGGGGAAATTTTCCAATTGAGGTCAAAGTCTTAAAACTTATTTTAGTCCGAGTGAAACTTTAACCTTCCAAATATCTTTACTGCGTTCAGATTCCATCAAACAACTCCAATCTATTTTTAAAGATTACTCATCGAAGAAGTATTGGTTAGGTCTGCGTACATTATACCCTCCCTAGATCCCACTTGTGGGATTCCACTGGGTATGTTATTGTTACTCAGCGAAGAAGTATTGGGAGGAAGTGATCAGACAAGATATAGCGAAAAGCCAAAAACTTCATCTCATTGAGGACATGACCTTGAATAGATAGGAGTGGAGATCGCGTATTAGGGTAGAAGGCTAATAGGTTAGTAGGGTAGGTTGATGTCTGACCCTGTGATATGGTAGGGTAGTAGGATTAGTCGTGTCTTTATATCCTATGTTGTCATTATCCGTCTTATATTTGTTTCTATTTATCGTATTACATACTATCATTTGTTTTTCATTCTAGTCATTTTCCTTTTTTCTTTTCTTTTCCCTTTTTTCTATATCTAGTATCTTCTGCTGACGGGGCTTGATTTTTGAGATGAGAATTTTCCGGAAACAACCTCTCTATCTCTATGAGGTAGTGGTAAGGTCTGCGTACATTCTACCCTCCCCAGGCCCAACTTGTGGGATTACACTGGGTATGTTGTACTCACTGATGTCAAATATAACTGCATATGTGTATTTCATAATTAAAGTCACGATGAAAATCAAATCAACCCCAAACTCTATGGTCAAAGCTAGAATAAATTACGTGAGGTTACCCATAACCCTATGAGTTCAATTCTGTAATTAAATTTCAAATTTGAGTTTGTTTCGATGTTAAAACAATCAATTTAGTGTTCCCAGAGCTTGTGTCTCAAATCCCCAATTTTACCCGTCGAAGTCCATGTTTTAATGGTTTCTCTTAAAGTACAAACATGATAAAGACTCAATATTTGTTTTTTTTTTTTGACTTTTGTGTAGGAAACTGAAGTACCACATAATAAAAATAAGTTATCTGCTACTGCTTTCAGGACTGCTCAATATTTAAGCCTTTGCATGTTATGGTTATAGGAGATATGATATACTTGGTTCATGCAAGAGCATTTGCAGAGTTTGTTAAGTCTAGTTTGAACTTGGAGACGAGACTGATCTTTGTAGACCTTGAACACGATCCTCCAAAGGTAGCTCCTTTATTGTCTGCTACAACATTGAACCATTTTGTTCTTGTATCCTTTCTTTCTCATGTTTCTTTACGAAGATTGATAAAGTTACTACAGATTATAACACAAGCAGAAGAAAGCTCTGTGGCTGCGGAGCTTGTATTGGCACAAAAGAGATTTTCGTCCGTCTTTTCTGAAAATGGAATAAAGATTGATCACTTGGAACATCAGAAACAAGAAGTTAGAGCAAACACCGATTCATCTTTCTATAAGCCAACTTCTTCATTGTCTTCGGAAGTAATTGATCTCGGTGAATGCATTAAAGATAGTAATGTTACAATCCCAACTCTAAATGGGTAACTCCCTTATCTAAATCAGCATGTCTATATTACACCTGATGAGAATATTTATTGGTTTTATGGGTTTCAAACATCTATCTAATCATGTAAACATTGTGTTCAGATATTATGTTGTAGAAATGATTTGATCAGGGATATGATTAAGATTTTGATGTGTAATGACTCATTACAAAGATTGTACTTCAGATATTTAGTGAAGTCCCACTAAATGGGGTCTGGGGATGGTAGAATGTATGCAAACCTTACCACTACCTTGTGGAGGTATAGAGGCGGTTTCCGAAAGACCCTTGGCTCAAGTGCATCAAACCCAAGTAAAAGAATAGCAGCTAATAAGAAAAGCAGTGTAACGTCTACAAGAAAGAACAATAACCGCAACAAAATATTATGATAAATTGTACATATTGTAATTACTATTAATCCCAACCAAGCTTGAGGGAAATAATCAAGTTTGTGAAGATCTCAATCTTTTTGAAGTTACCTTTTCTTAAAAAAAGAAAATCCCAATCTCTTTGTGGTGTCAGAACCAAGGAACTGGTCTCTAAAGAGTCTAAAAGTTGTTACATAGTGGCTTGAGTCTCACTGTGGAAAACTACTTCACTGCCAGAGCCTCATCTCCCATTCCAGGACCTTCCAAGGCTGAGACCTCTCTAGGAAGGCTCTCAAGCTCTCAGCCTATCAGCAATCGTTTCCTTTAAAACTTACTACTGAAATCCTTCTAATGCCTTTCCACCCGCTAGAGTCTAACACACTAAGAGATCCATTACGCAGCGACCTTTTTTGTCGGATCTTCTGTTTAGAAAGTTGTTTGGAGGTACTCACCAACTGCTATGAGGAACAATCAATTCTCTTGGAGCTAGTGAGTCCGCCAGGTCAATCATCGTCTACCTATCGGGTTGCTTTCACTTACGAAACTAAAGTTGTGGTGCTCGAAATTACTGTTTTTTGACTCCCTCAAGTTGTCTGTACTTTTGGGGCTTTAAGATCTTTTTCAGTCCTAGAATCATCAAGTTTATCCGACATGACAGAGAGGTGTTACTTCAAACATAGGTGACATCAAACCCATATGTTCCTCCTTTTCATGTTCTCGCACTATTACTGTTCTCGCACTATTACTGTTGTGAAACAGGAAGGTAATTACAATTACTTATCATGCTCTGCTCCAATTAAGTTATGGGTCGTCCGTTACTGATGTGTTGATCACTTAGTTGAGAATTCTAGTGAAATTGCTTATACTTAAAGAATTAAGTGGAACAAAGTCGATCGTCAATTATGTAGTCTCTTGTGGATTTCTTTGCATCCTATGTTACTTAACTTATTTTAATCTTATAAACTTGCTATAAGGTTTAATCTGAAGCTAATATTGTATAGAAATGTTGTATAATGCATATGGTAAGTCATCTCTGACATTGTACAACTACAAAGAATGATCAAGATATGGCCAGTTACTTGGGATAAATAAGACCTTAAAAGATTAGTTTATCTCTCATGCTACACTTTGATAGTATCATGATCACTACATGAACAATATCAGCATAAGTTCATTATGGTTCGCGTGTTGAAAGGACTCCAATTTGATCTCGACTCTATGAAGTATCAGATCTTGGCAATTTTCGCGGTTTCTTCTCTAGAAGATGTCTTGGCTAGGTTACTATGTATCACTTCAGAAGCCATGGATACTAATAAAGTTGAAGCATTCTTGTTAGTTGTTATTAGATCATATCTATCATCTTTGGGTAATAGTGATAAGGGTTGATCTTTGATAAGTTAGAATATAGTACTTCCTTGTTTTTAAAACCCCTCTCCTCTAAGTTTGTAAAATTTCAATGATTGATCGATTTATTCCACAAACAAAGAACTTCTCAGGATCATCACTATGTATCATGTATGGAGATGGGGGATGGGGAAGGGCATTTTATATTTAAGTCCTATTATGAAAATCTTCTGGTTAGGGAGGAGTCAGTTTTCCAAAACATGTCGGTATTGACCTTATGGTACTGCAAAATTTGTGTCTTTTCACTTGGTTAGTTGCAAGGGGGTAAATCTTGAGGTAGAGAATTTGAGAGGAAGATTACATATGTTAGTTGGTGTTTCATGCACAAAGACTTGGAGGAGGATTTGCATCACCTACTTTTACGTTGTCGAATTGCATCTTGCTTGAAGTGGGAAATTCTGAGATGGTTTGGTCTTGAGTGGTGATGCTAGACACTGTGAAAGATGCGATGTTTAGCTGGTAATTTAGAAGATAGAAGGGAAAATGCAGTGTATTTAACAATAATATTTTTTAAAAAAAGACGCAGGGCATGGGATGTCACTCCTCTAGAACTTATGTAGATTGTGTGGAGAGAGGAATAAACAAGCTTTTAATGGAGTTGAGAAATATGCACACTTGAGGAGTAACCTCTTTTTCCTAACTTTATTTTGGTGCACCCACAAGATTCTTGCATGTGTACAGTATTGGGCGTATTTTTTAAAATCAATTTCTCATTGAAAGGTTTTCTAGTTTTTGGTATACTTCTTGTATGCGGACACTTTTTTTGGTGTCCTTTTCAATGGGATCTCTTACTTTGTCCAACAAAGAAAAGTTGCCAGTAAAGATCTCTCTCCAGTTTCTTTCCACTGAAAATCAGTTGCATATGTCTTACCAAGCCCCGTGTCGCTTCCAGATTAGAATTCCTATGGTCCCACACTTAGAAAATTTATTCAAAATTTCAAGACGGGTTCTATGAAACCCCTTTTTATGGCTCGTAAAAGAAATTATTGGTAGTAGACCCACTCGTAGACTCAACTCGACTCAATTCTTCGCCAAGTGTTGAGGGGTTCTACAAGACCCCCATCTACGGGCCGTAGATGCAGCTCGTAGATGGCCATATGGTGTAGGACCAAATTCATGTCTTGGGCTTCCTGGACTTATCTGAGTTATGATAATTTTGGGGGGTGTTACAGTAACACAGTCGACTACCTTTACTTCCGATGCTTCTGATTATCTACTCTAGTCCATGCCATTCGAGTCATGCAAATTGTCATCAATTAGTTCCTAGTCTTTCTTAGGAAAGAAAGAGCATCAGATGATAACGAGAAACGGGCATCACATCTAAATTGGGTGGAAAGGATGAGGAAAAGTCATGCCATGGAGTGGGAATAACCCTTGTCTCATGTAAAAACTATCTACAAGAATAGAGAGGAAGGTTAAAGTACTCTACGACATCCAGGGATGGATGTAGACCCACTGGACAGGGATAATCATTTCTGTCCTCGGAGAAGTGGTGACCGTTCTCAAGAACCAAAACAATTGTGATGAAGGGAGCCTATGAGTCACTGACATGGCAGCAGGAGTGTCCTTTTTCTATCAATAGAGGGAACAAAACGCGGGCTTTTGCTCACAATATGATTAAAGAAACAAGGGTCAAAGTTTAGACCACTCACAGTATCTTTGAAAGGATCATGAAAGAGGTGGTCAAAATGGTACGCGAATCTTTTTTTCGATCTTGAATTTTTGGACTCATAGCACTTCCGTGCGGGTCAAGGCTTCCACGAAGTCCTAAGATGGATCAAAGAAGAGCAGGAAACCTCTCATTGGTTTTTGGAGTTTGGCATCAGGAAGTGTGAAATTTGTCTTCTTTTGAATGTGACTCATTTCAGCTTGTGAAACATACTCGCACTTAGTTTGCCACAAGAGTCAAATTTAACATATTTTGATTCTATTCAATCAAATATGGTCTAAGTCGTGTCATTTCGAATTTGAGGTTTTGTGATTGTGTTGTAGTTTGCCAAAAGTGTCAAATTTAACATATTTTGATTCTGTGCAATCAAATATGGTCTAAGTTGTGTCATTTCAAATTTGAGGTTTTGTGATTGTGTTGCCTTTATGATGATGACTATTCTTATTCTACATGGACATTTTCTATGAGGAATTGTTCTTAATCTTTCAAAATTATGTGCAGAGATTCATTATCAATTTTGTTTCTATGTAAATGTCATGCAGTGATAATGCCAAGTAATACTTATCATACATCTTCACTAGTTTCATGTCTTCTTTGGAAATCATTCACCAGACTTCTTGTGCATATACTCAACAAAATGGGGTCACCTAACGTAAAATTTGGCATCTCAGGAAAATTGCTCGTATGTTGCTTATACACTATCAGGGTCCTCTTATTTTTGGTGGTATGCTGTTCTCAAAACTTACTAGTATGAAGATCCCTCTCGCCTCTGACGCTCTTCCACCGGGATTCTTTCTATCCACCTGTTGCCTCCGGTAATCACCTCCGGTCCTCTTATCCTTTCTTTTCTTTCTTAGTCAAGCCATGGGGGAAAATAGGATTTATTTGAATTCTGGTTTCAAGTCTTTTGATATCACCAAATGGAATGATGAAGGCTCTGTATGGTATGAGTGGGTGGAAAGAAGTCGAAGAATGATGAGGAGAACTACCGTTAGCAGCAAGGCGATGGAATGGATTTGTTTCCTGCTAAGTGAAGCTTCTACTGATCAGAAGAAAGTCACAAGGAGATGGAAATATACTGACAGAAAAGAGGAATACTTCTGCACTAGGAAGCATAATGAATACGGGAGATATAGGAGCATTGTAGCCATTAATGCTGGGGTAGATCTGTTATCATTTTTCCAGAACCGGTCTTGAATGCTGGATGGTACGATTTAACATTTAAGATAGAAAATTTCATTAAATGCCCCCAAAGGTCTATACCAACGAATTTACCAAGACTTGTAAACTCCAGATACTCCTACTCTAAAGGCTGTGAGGGACAGTAAATGGCTATCAGAAAACCACAAGGAGACAAGCCAATTGGACAAGCAAGAGGATGGGCTTTTGGGTAGATGTCCTGTAGGGTATCTGGAGAAGGCCATCAAAGAGAAGCCCTCTCTGTCTGAAATCAGAAGGTGGTCATCTTCTGAATGGAAGAAGGCCTTTGGAGTCAATATTTATGAACTATATGGTGACATGTTCCTTTTTGAATTTCCCAATAAATTCATGGCCGAACAAACTCTTCAAAGGTCAGTCGCAATGGAGAAACCTAAGTTTCAACCTAGAATGGTGGACCCCAGTTCTAGGATGCGTTCCGAACTCCATGGAAGTCCAAAAAACTTGGATAAAAATTATAGGATCCCCCTACATCTGTGGTCACAGCAAGTGTTTGTAGAAATAGGGCAACTCTGTGGTGGCTGGGTGCCAACAGAAGAGGAGACAGAGTTGAAGAACCATATGAAGTGGGCAAGAATTTTGGTTGCAAACAATGGTAGAAATATTCTGAAAGAGGTTTTGATTTCGCGTGGTGGAATCTGATACCATTTTCCGTTATGGGTTGAAAGCAAAGCAAGGTATGAAATCTTGCCGGAAAAAGTTTTGAATCTCACCGGAGAAGATAATAGTTTGAAATCGAGTTATGTTATGGACCAACAGGTAATAAGGAGTAACATCTGTACTCCTGTACAGAAATCCCCTATTACTAGGGATCCTAGTACACATACCCATGTGGTACCCACTGTTTCATGTCAGAACCATGTGACCTCTTTAATGAAGGAATCTGTTATGGGCCTTGGGTCAAGGCCAGAACAATTAAATGAAGAGTATGATGGGCTGGACCCAGCAAGCCTATAGCATATCCAATTCCACCCAGCCCAATCTAGTAGAAGATTGGATCCTTGAAGATAAAGACAAAGTTCTGCCCAAAGACAACTCAAGAACAGTATAATGCAAAGGAGATAACAACACAAATTCGAGTGGTATTTTGGGTGACGTGGCTGTACTATATACGGGAGAATCAGAGGCACAAGTTCCAAGTGGGGAGGTGATGATTGGAGGGGAAAAAAAAGAGGTATTCAATGTTGAAGACCAGAGAACATTAGCTTCTATTGAAGAATGGGAAGTCGACGAAGCAGAGGCATTATGCATGTAACAACAATTGTTAATTACAGAAAAAGGGAGAGAAGTTTCTGATTGGGTGAAACAGAATTTGATCAGACTGGGGAAATTGTTGGCGGCTGATTTCCAAGGCCATGAAGAGGAAGCTATGGAATTTTTACTACAGGTGGACAGTACTAGACAAGCCAGACACCAGGATGCTGTAGCTGTATGCAAGAAGACAAGGTCCAAAGGCTCTAAAGAATTGAAAAGTTTAAGGATACCAGGACCTTATCAATTCTGGAAGGATAACAGGACATAATCAGATCACTCTCTGAGCTCTGATTAAAGAGTGATTGAAAAAGTTTTAGGATACCAGGACTGAAAAGTTTAAGGATACCAGGATTGAAAAAGTTTAAGGATACTGAAAAGTCTAAAGAATGGGATGATGCTCTTATTAAAGAATTGAAAAACCAAATTCTGGAAGGATGATTGGCATGCAGAAGGAAATTTGGAGACACTCTTCCCTGACATCCACAGTTTAGTTCTTCAGCAACAAAGTACTAGAGTTGACTTTTTTGTATTTAGAAGATACCTCAATGACTGGGAAATTCCGAGAGTAACAGAATTTTTTAGAAGCATTGACCAGTTCAGTGGTCTGGAAACAGGACAGGACAAATTGCACTGGTTGGGAAACTGTAAAGGGAATTTTAAAGTAGGTTCAGCACACAGGAAGCTGAACCACCAAAATTTGCAGTTAATCAGATGGCACCGGAAACCTATATGGAAAGCCAAGATACCCTACAAAGTAGCTTGCTTTGTGTGATTATTGGCTAAGGAAGCAGTATCGACACAGGAGAATTTAATGAAGAAGGGAATTCCACTCTGTTCTAGATGTTTTTTCTGTGGGAAAACTGCAGAAACTGTCAACCATTTGTTCATCCAATGCGAAATCACTGGCCAGTTGTGGAATTTGTTCTTGAGACTCAAAAATATTTCCTGGTCCATGCCTGGTAGGATTTCAGAGGCTCTATACAGTTCGGAAGAAGCTGGGACCACAAGCAAAAAAACAAAAGCAATTGGAGAATTGTCCCAGCCATCATTTGGTGGACAATATGGAAAGAGAGGAACCTTAGAGTTTTTGAGAATTGGGAGAGTAGTATGCAACAAATCAAATTGGATTGCATTTTGACTCTATGTTTTTGGTGTAATCAGATGTACTCTAATCTGTCTCCATCATTGATGTCTTAGACTCATTATAGGGATAGGTCAGTGTTTTTAGAGTTTCTCATGTAAATATGGTTCTCAGTACATAGGTATGTACTGCTTTATGGAGAATAGAAACAATTACCATTTTAAAAAAAAAATTACTATCTTATTAATCGTATGCCCTCTACTTTGCTGTAAAATGGAAGTCCTAATTCAATTCTCTTTCAAGATCAAAAGTCTCACCGTCTTCCGTTATAAGCTTTTAGTTGTTCTTGCTTTGCTCTAATTCACAATTGGAAAGATATGCTTCAGCTTAATCAGTTACAAATTCCATTATCCAACAACATAGAAACAACAACATACCTAGTGGAATCCCACAAAGTGGGGTCTGGGGAGGGCAGAATGTACGCAGACCTTACCACTACCTCATAGAATTAAAGAGGCTATTTCCTGGAAACCCTCGTCTCAACAACCCATAGGCAGATTAGACTAGATATGACAAAGATGAAAGGAAAGAAAGGAATAGGAAGAGCAACTACTACTGAAAAGCAAATAACATTATGCAAATACTATAACTTTAATACACATGATACAGATAAAGACAACACCAGCTAGACATCAACCTAACCTTGCTAACCTATTAGCCTTCTACTCTAATACGCGACTTCCACGCCTTCCTATTTAAGGTCATGTCCTCGGTGAGATCAAGTCTTGCCATGTCATGTTTAATCACCTCTCCCTAGTACTTTTTCGGTCTACCTCTACTCCTAGCGCCTCCTAAGTCCAACCTCTCGCATCTCCTTACAGGAGCATTGGTACCTCTTCTCTGCACATGTCCAAACCATCGCAGTCTCGCTTCCTCATCTAATCAGCCACCGGGGCCACCTCTAGCTTCTCTCGAATGGTCTAATTCCTAATCTTATCCCTCCTTGTGTGCCCACACATCCAACTCAGCATCTCATCTCTGCAACCTGCATCTTCTGGACATGTGCATTTTTTATTGGCCAACACTCCACCCCATACAACAAAGATGGTCTCACCACCATTCTGTAAAACTTACCTTTGAGTTTAGGTGGTATCTTCTTATCACACAATACTCCAGAGGCAAGCCTCCATTTAGACCAAGCTGCCCCAATACGATGTGTGGCATCATCGTCGATATCGCCACTACTCTAGATGATGGACCCCAGATACCTAAAGGTTTTCCTCGTGGGGATAGGTTGATTGGCAAGCCTCACATCAATGTCTGCTTCGTCCCTCACAACACTGAATTTGCACTCCAAGTATTCTGTTTTGGTCCTGTTCAGTTTGAATCCTTTGGACTCCAAGGCGTGTCTCCACACCTCCAACCTATCATTTACTTTAGTTCGGGTCTTATCTGTCAATACTATGTCATCTGCAAAAAGCATACACCATGGAATCTCCTCCTGAATAGCTCGCGTCAGCTCATCCATCATTAGGTCAAACAGGAAAGGGCTCAACACAGATCCTTGATGGAGTCTCATCTCAACAGGAAAATAGCTTGAGTCTCCTCCCACTGTTCTCACCCGAGTTTTGGCTTCTTCGTACATGTCCTTAATCGCCCTAATATATACCATTGGGACACCTTTTGCCTTTAGGCACCTCCATAGGACATCCCTTGGCACTTTGTCATACGCCTTCTCGAGATCAATGAACACCATATGAAGGTCCTTTCTTTCCCTATATTTGTCCACTAGTCTTCGAACAAGGTGAATAGCTTCCGTAGTCGACCGCCCCGACATGAATCCAAATTAATTCTCCGAAATAGACACTACCCTTCTCACCCTCATCTCCACCACTCTCTCCCAGACCTTCATAGTGTGACTTAACAACTTGATACCCCTGTAATTGTTACACTTTTGAATATCTACTTTCTTCTTGTACAATGGAACCATTGTACTCCTCCATTCATCAGGCATCTTGGCAGTCTTCAGAATAGCATTGAACAGTCTAGTCAACCACTCTACGCCATCCTTGACCATGTAATTCCAAAAACCTACTGAAATTTCATCGGGTCCAACCACCTTCCCTCTCTCATCCTACTGATAGCCCTTCTAACCTCCTCTACTCTGAACCGCCTATAATAGCTGAAATCACGACACCTTTCGGAGTGGGTCAACTCCCCCAGCTCAATGATTCTATCTCTTTTTTCATTTAAGAGTTTATGAAGGTAAGCTTGCCACCTTTGTTTAATGGAAGTGTCATCCACCAACACCACACCCTCCTCATCCTTGATGCACTTCACTTGGTCCAAGTCGCGAGCTTTCCTTTCTCTCTCTTTAGCGAGCCTATACAATCTCTTATCCCCGCCTTTATCACTTAGCTCCTCATATAGGCGCTCAAAAGCAGCTTAGCACACGTCACCGCTGTCTTTGCTTTTGACTTAGCCGTTTTATATGTCTCCTTAAGCATTCGCTTTTCCTCTTCATCCCTACACTCCAACCACTTCGTTTAAGCAACCTTCTAATCTTTCACTTTGCCCTGAACTTCCTCATTACACAACCAGTCGCCCTGCCGTCCACAAAAGGTCCCTCTCGAAACCCCTAGTACCTCGGCAGCCACCTTTCTAATGCAACCAGTTGTAGTGTCCTACATCCCATTCACATTCCCGCCACTATTCCAAGCCTCTAAGTTTCTCAATTTATCTTCCATCACTCGGGAAAGGGCAGGAGTAAGGCCTCCCCATCTAATCCTCGGTTGGGCATACATAACCTTTTTCTTCTTTTCTCTCTTGATCTCTAAATCCATCACTAGAAGTTTATGTTGAGTGGAAATGTTTTCACTCGGAATAACCTTGCAGTTCTTACATAAACTTCTATCGCCCTTCCGTAAAAGCAGGTAATCTATCTGAGTCTTAGCTACCGTACTACGGAAGGTGACCAAGTGGTTTTCCCTCTTCGAGAAACATGAGTTAGCAATAACTAACTCAAACGCTTTGGCAAAATCCAAGAGAGATGTCCCCTTACCATTCCTCTCCCCAAAACCAAAGCCTCCATGAACATCCTCAAACCCACTACTGGTTACCTCGATATGCCCATTAAAGTCGCCTCCCATGAAGATATTATCTGTCTCCGGTATGCCTCGCACAACCTCATCCAGATTTTCCCAAAAGAGCCTCTTGACTTCCTCATCTAGGCCTACTTGGGGTGCATAAGCACTAACGACATTCACTAGGCACCTACCCACCACGAGTTTGATAAGCATCATCCTATCATTTACCCTCCTAACCACAACAACATAGAAAATAAATATTTATCTCAGCAGATGTAACCTTTTTGAGACATCTCTCCTTATTTTTACCAAATACGATAAATAGAAATCTAATTCCTCAAGTTTTGCCAGTTCCTATGCTCCTGGACCACAAGTCGCCTCAAGCCCGATCCAGTTTTCCTCTTCGAGTCTATTTTCGACACACTCATCTCCGGCTAACATTGATGATAATTTTTCTCATGATACAAGTACACTGTTAGCTCTTGACGAAAAGAAGTCATAAAATGCAAATTGGTGAATCCAATCCTTGTGCACTAATTTGAGCTCTAATACCTATGGCCTAGGGGTTTGGAGGACAATCAGTGATTTATGGCCTAAGCTAGAGATGAATTTGCAGGTGAAAGTGGGGGATGACAGAAAAACCAAGTTCTGGAAGGATACCTGGAACGAACAAACTCCACTGATGGACTCTTTTCTAGGTATGTATATCCTTTGTGCTATAACCCTGATGTTAACATCAATGTTTGTTGGAATGTGCAAGGCTGAAATTTATCTTTCGGGAGATTTAATGACTGCAAGAAGGAAGGGCTGGTTAATCTTCTAAAAGGAATTAATGAATTTAATGGGATCAACTCTGAACCTGACCTTAAGATGGAAACATAGCAAAGATGGGGAATTCACTGTTAATAGAGCTTGCAAGGAGGAGAGGATGGTGCAAAATAATGGCTACCAGAGAGCATGGAAAAACATATGGAGTAGTGTAGCACCAACTAAGTGAAGTGCTTCACATAGCTTGTGGCCCAGAGAGCATGTTTGACTCATCAAGTTAGAAGAAAAGGGGTTTCCAGATGCTTTCCTTGCAAAGAAATAGATGAGACTATAACAACAACAACAACATACCCAGTGAAATCCCACAAGTGGGGTCTGGGGAGGGTAAAATGTACCCAGACCTTACCACTACCACATATAGGTAGAGAGGCTGTTTCCTGGGAACCCTCGTCACAAAGACCCATCGGCAGAAAAGAAATAGATGAGACTAACAACCATTTTTTCCTGCATTGCAAATTCACAGCACAAATATGAGTACTTCTTCTCAGTCTCACAGAAACAAACTGGACCATGCCTCAACACACTGCACTTGGTTAAGTTGTTGGATCAGAAGAGGAGGGAGCGAAAGCCATAAGAAGTGATGGTGGATGATACCCCAATGCATTTGATAGACTGTTTGGAGAGAAAGAAAAGGGAGAAGTTTAAAGATAGATTCAGTTCCATTCAAAAAGTCAAATGGAATTGTATAGTATTTTTTTAAAATTTTTGGTGTGAAGTGATAGACTTAGAAGATATCAATCAACTTGTAGATTTATTAGGATCACTGCAAGTACTTCCTTATTTCTGTTTGTATCTTTTGCAAGGTCTCCAACTTGTCCTTAATGCTGTGGAGTACAAAATTACCAGTTTCCAAAAACAAAAAAAAAAAACAATGAAACTGTTAACTCTTGATGACTTATCTCTTGTTCCTCAGTCATCTGCTCCAATCGCGTCTTCATCTGAAGGAGTGACTCCACCTATTGTTATTCACACATGCCTTTCCTTATTTAATGGAGGATCTATACAAATGACTTCTTCATTAAGTTCTGTATCTTTTCAGAAGAAGGGGCAATTCCTTTCACTTTATTTATCCCAATTAAAAACTTATCGTATAAGTTTAAGGATATTAATTCCTTAATACTTTAAGTGAAATCTGCTCGAGTTTTTGACTACATCTGCATAGATTTTACTCATGGTGGAGTAGCTTACATCCTCGGTAAAAAGCCTAAAGTGAACCCTTCCATTTTATGCATTTTAAATTATTAATATTGTGACGTAACATGTTTTTAGAAATATTTTAAGTCATTAATTATCATGATTAGTAGTATTTTTAACTGTAAAAATTAAGACAAGCATATTACAAATGAAGAACCATAAAAAATTACAGATATACCCTCCAGCTGCCCAAGCAAAAATGTCGACCTGCTGCCTGCTTGAGCAATTACAACAGAAGAACCATAAAAAATACGGATGTACCCTCGAGCTGCTTAAGCAGGCATGTCAACGTGCTGTTTGCTTGAGCAACTTTAATTATCATGATTAGTAGTATTTTTTAACACTGAAAATAAGATAAGCAAATTACAACGGAAGAACCATAAAAAATTACGGATGTACCCTAAACTGCTCAAGCTGGCATGTCGACCTGCTGCTTGCTTGAGCAACTAAGCTGCCTCTTATCTTATTATATATAGTAAAATATCGGTATTATTGACACATAATACAATCGAATAATTAAGGTTCTTTCTTTTAATCTTTTAAAATTTTAAATTAAATAATCATATGTTTTAATATAATTAGTAGGATGAAGAGAGGGAGGGCAGTCAGACTCGATGAGATTCCAGTAGATCTTTGGAAGAGCATGGTCAAGGATGGCATAGAGTGGTTGACTAGACTGTTCAATGCTATTTTGAAGACTGCCAAGATGCCTGAGGAATAAAGGAGTACAATGGTTCCATTGTACAAGAACAAAGGGGATATTCAAAACTGTTACAATTACAGGGGTATCAAGTTGTTAAGTCACACTAAGAAGGTCTGGGAGAGAGTGGTGGAGAAGAGGGTGAGAATAGTAGTGTCTATTTTGGAGAATCAGTTTGGATTCATGCCAGGGTGGTCCACTATTGAAGCAATTCGTCTTGTTCAGAGATTAGTGGAGAAATGTAGGGAAAGAAAAGACCTTGATATGGTGTTCATTGATCTCGAGAAGGCCTATGACAGTTCCAAGGGATATCCTATGGAGGCATCTAGAGGTGAAAGGTGTCCCAGTGGCATGTATCAGGGTGATCAAGGACATATACGATGGAGCCAAAACTCGGGTAAGAACAATAGGAGGAGACTCAGTATTTTTCTGTTGAGATGGGACTCCATCAAGGATCTATGTGGAGCCCTTTCCTGTTTGCCATAGTGATGGATGAGCTGACGCGATCTATCTAGGAGAAGGTTTCATGGTGTATGCTATTTGCAGATGATATAGTACTGATTGATGAGACTCGGACTAAAGTTAATGATAGGTTGGACGCTTGGAGACACGCCTTGGAGTCCAAAGGATTCAAATTGAGCAGGCTCAAAACAAAATACTTGGAGTGCAAATTCAGTGTTGCGAGGGATGCAACAGACATTGATGGGAGGCTTGCCACTCAACCTATCCCCAAGAGGGAAAACTTTAAGTATTTAGGATCCATCATCCAAAGTAGTGCCGATATCGGCGATGATGTCACACATCGTATTGGGGCAACATGGACTAAATGGAGGCTTGCCTCTGGAGTATTGTGTGACAAGAAGATACCACCTAAACTCAAAGGTAAGTTTTATAGAATGGTTGTTAGACCATCTTTGTTGTATGGGGTGGAGTGTTGGCTAATAAAAAAGACACATGTTCAGAAGTGCATATCGCAGAGATGAGGATGTTGAGCTAGATGTGTGGTCACACAAGGAGGGGTAAGATTAGGAATGAGACCATTCGGGAGAAGCTAGAGGTGGCCCCGGTGGCTGATAAGATGAGGGAAGCGAGACTGCGATGGTTTGGACATGTGCAGAGACGGAATACTGATGCTCTTGTTAGGAGGTGCGAGAGGTTGATTTTGGGAGTTACACGGAGGGGTAGAGGTAGACCGAAGAAGTATTGGGGGGAGGCGATCAAACAAGATATGGCGAAACTGGATCTTACCGAGTACATGACCTTAGATAGAAAGGAGTAGAGGTTGCAAATTAGAGTAGCTGGCTAATTGGTTGGTAGGGTTTAGGTGGAGGTATAGTTAGGTTGCAGGAATAGGCGTGTTTTATATCTGTCGTATGTGTGTTAATTCTATCGTATTTACATATTGACATGTGCTTTTTGTCATATCTAGTTTATTGTGTTTATGGGTTTTTAAGACGAGGGTTCCCAGGAAATAGCCTTTCAACTTCTATGAGGTAGTGGTAAGGTTTGCATACATTCTACCCTCCCCAGACTCTATTGTGGGATTCCACAGGGTATGTTGTTGTATATGTTTAATATAATGTCAGAACAAATAAATGTAATGTCATGTCTGCAAATTTAGCGCTTGGTTTTATAGTACACAAAAAGAATTAAATTAAATTGTTCTTAAATAATTCTATTGTAGTGTTGAGAGAAAGGCTAAGGGTAGAAGTGCACGTGAAAGTGATGTAGCGCAGCTGTTTACATGACACGTGCTTTTTTAACCATGAAACAGGCAGCTAAACTCTCCCTTCTAATTCAAGGGAATGTGGTTGGATTTTCCTGCTGAACACTCTGAGGCAAATGGGTTTTGAAGAGTGGTGGTTGGGCTGAATCAAGTTCTATATAGGCATTGTGAGATCCTCCATCCTAGTAAATGATGGATTCGTGGGTTTCTTCTCCTCAGGAAGGAGAATCAGACAGGGTGACCCTTTTTTACCCTTTCTATTTATCTTGGTAATGAAGGGTACAGCTTAATGAGAACTGCTATTCAGAACAGATGGATCAGACGTTTCTAGATAAATGGAAACAATGCTGATACAAAAGAGATTTATCATCTACTTTATACAGATGATGCAATGATTTTCTATGAGCCACAGGTTCTGCAGGTTTAAAAGTTAATAAGGGAAAGAGTAGTTTATTTTGCCACCAAAGAGGTGACAAACATCCAAAGGCAGCTGACATTCTTGGATGTAAAGCACAACCTATACAAACACAAAGATGTGGAGATTTATTTATTCATTTTCTTGCAATAAAAGATGTGGAGATTTGGAACAACATAGGGGAGAAGACTGAAATAAGCTGGCCAGATGGAAAGCACTATACATTTTCCTTGGAGATAGACATATCCTTATCGATTCTGACTTAGACTCCATCCCAACTTATGTTATGGCCCTTTCCCCCTTACCTGCTAAGGTGCTAAAGAAACTGGACAAGCTGAGGAGAGACTCTCTGGCCTGGCTATAAATGAAACAAAGCATACAATCTAGTCAAGTGGGAGATAGTTCTGCAAAGCAAAGGAAGAGGGGGTATGGGCATTAGAGATCTGAGGAAGCATAACAACAGTTAAAGATGGAATGGTTGTGTAGATACAATGAGGAGAGGCAATCTCTATGGAAAGACTTCAAGTAAATGCAAATATGGGGAGGATGGGTTTTGGTGTAGTAATGTACTGAAGAGAGTAGGGGTGTGAAGATCTATTAGAAACCAAATTTGTACATCAAGGTGGGTCATAGTAGGAGAACTAGATTCTGGGGGTATGTCTGGCTCACATAAACCCCAAGGTGGGGGATGGCAGGATAACTAGATTCTGTTGAGATGTCCGCCTCAAACAGACCTCATTGAAGGACCTGTTCCCTCATCTTTCATCTAATACCCCCACCCTGAGGTAAAGACGAGTGATTGCTGGACAAAACAAGGCTGGGACCTGTCTTTCAGAAAGCTCCTAGATGATTGGGAAATTGAGAGAGTAGCCAAATTGTTTGAGGAAGTGGGGAATTTTATGGCACCAACACTACCCCCGATGCAGTAAGATGGTCTCACATTAAGGATGGACTATTTTCAGTTGGTAGGACATATAAGAGGGAAAGCAACCTATAAAGCAGCAGAAACCAGAGTCTGCTGAGAAAGATTGGGGGAACTCAGCACCAAATAAATGCTTCACTTGGTTGGTTGCGAGAGAGGTTTGCCTGACACATGAAGAATTGAGGGAAAAAGGGAAAGATCATACTCCCCTGATGCTCTTATGTGGGAAGACTGGTGAAACTAGCAGTCACCTATTCTGCACTGTCCTTTCACAACTCAAATCTGGCCCATGTTTTTGAACATATCAGAAGTGAAGTGGAGTAGGCAGATCAAATTTACTGAGCTGTTGGATCAGAAGAGGTGGAAGCAAGAGACAGAAGACTTGGTGGAATATAATTCCACACTGCATCTGGTGGACAGTATAGTATGGAAGGATAGGAATAGTGGGAATTTTGAAGATATATCCAATTCCGTAGGTTAAATGGAAATTGTATCTCTATTTTTTTTTGTGTGCAAAGAGATATGATTAGAGGATTCAGATCAATTCCTAGAATTCTTAGGAATTGATCTGAATGCTGAAGAATACAATGTTACCAATTCTCAAAAATAAATAAATGTATCTACCTGGTTGTCTATGTTGATGACCATCATAACATGTAATGATCAGGTAAGAAAATTTTCAGTTAAAGCAGCATCTGTCCAACAACTTTCAGACCAAGATTTGGGAAAGTTAAAATACTTTTTGAGTATTGATGTTGCACAAGCTAAGACATGGATTGCAATCTCACAAGAAAGTATGTTTGGATATACTAGAGGAGACAGACTTGACGAATTGCCAAACGGTTGACCTTCCTATGGATCAGGGGAGTTGTTGAAGGTCCTCGGGGATAGCGTAGACTGGTTGGCAAATTTGATTATCTCACAATTTATTTGCAGTGTCTTTGTCAGTTTTGTCAAGTCCCATGTAATGATTGTTGGGATGCCATGAATTCGTATCAGATACTTAAAAAGGAGTAATGGGACAAGAATTGTTATATGAAGACGAGGTGCTTTGTTGACAAGTTCTCCATCAAATATACTAAGCTTATGTATAGAATTCTTTTTGACCAAATTTCAAAATGTTCAAAATTTACTAGGCTAAAAGCATTGGGCGGTTCCTAGTTAAAGTTGAAGTTAGGTCCTCAGTCAAAATTCATTAGCTATCAGATCATCTGCATCTTCCTCATCTGTTCTAGTCCCATGGTTTCTTGTTTTAATTCTGCAAATCTACTGTTCTAGGATAACTCACTAATGATAATTCTCAGATTCTTTTTTTTGGGGGGGGGGGGGGGGGAGACTTTCTGTTTGTTATCAAGTAGCACAATGTTATACTTTATTCGATTTAAATTGAATACCATGCTTTATTCTTTTAGGATTAGATTTATGAGCTGTTGGGAAGGGTAAACCCTCAAAGTGATGGTATTTCTTTTTATGATAATATTTCTTATGAAGATGGATATTTTCTTTTTATGATAATATTTCTTACGAAGATGGATATTTTCTTTTTATGATATTATTTCTTATAAAGATGAATATTCTTCTTATTTATTGAAGATCCCACAGAAAAGAATCTAATTTGGCCTCAAAAGGTCAAACGTGACATTCAACTTATAATAGAAGAAAGTATGCAGTAATGCTATGTTCGTTTTCTCATTTATTATAGTCTTTATGAGACTGATGGTATCTCTCCTAATTTGTATTTCTAGTGCATTCCGGAAACCACCTCTCTATCTTTATGAGGTAGTGGTAAGGTCTGCATACATTTTACCCTCCCCGGACCCCACTTGTGGGATTCCACTGGATCGTTGTTGTAGTGCATTATGAATTGTGAAACCCGTTTGTACTTAAAAAAGTAATGGTGAAACTCTCGAGTTTTTCACTAAACAAATTATATTGCTGTGAGAATAATGTGAAGGAGAATTGTTTCTCTACAAAATTCTAAGCTGGTTACAAAATTGTGTTACTTGTTCAGTTTGGAAAAAGAAGGAACTCTGTCGAAGATTGTCTCAGGAGGTTCCATCATACCAGATGTGTGCAAAATAGGTTCTAGACCTAAAGATGTTTTTCACCTGAAAGGCTGTAATTTTGAAGGTCTGAATGTGAGTTCTAACTCTTTGCCAGCTTATGACTGGTAAATATAGCCTATGGGACATGCACCCAACTAATCAGGTATCTAAATTGACTTGATAAGTAATGCTTTTCTCCAGCCTCTAAGGCTTTGATCTAGTGGTAAGAGTGCAATGCGTGATATATCGGGTTAGGCACATATCAGGGTTTGAATCATACTATAAGAAAAGCTTGATATTGAAGTGGATAATGGTGGAGGGATGAGTCCATTATCCATTTGAGTTCCAAACCGTGTGTGGCTTCGACGATTTCTCAGTTATAAAGAAAGAATAATGTGTTTTGCTAAGTTGTGCAGACTCTTTTCTTTCGATGCCACACCCGTGTCGGATTCTCCAACAATAGTTTACTTTTGGAGAATCCGACATGCACCCGTTGATATTTTTGAAGGGTCGGAGCAACATAAATGTTTTGCAACTAGCCTTAGATGCAACATGTCCTGTTCCTAAATTGGGCAATTTTCTTTTGGATGTTTAAAGTTGAGTGTCTAGCATGCAAGCCTTCTAAATAACTGGTAGTAATTTTTAATTATTTTCCTAAGAACCATGTGCCATCATCTAATGATTTTCATGTGTTCAATTACAATCTTGCTGCAGATGGCTGCTTGGTTATCCTATAGTTTACCTATTTGGGATGGCTCATATTGAAAATGCCATATATAATCTCTCTACCAAGTCTCTGCATCTTTTCCAAGTCCTTGTTTGCAGGTTCGTTGAGTTCTTTATCCACATTAATGATAATTTTCGTTATCAAATTTTATCTGTTTAAACCAGTATTGTAGAGGATCCTATCACCAATCCCAGCAAGTTCGAGATTGAGGCTAAGTTGATTGAAATTAGTAACTGCAACTTGTTTATGGAGGGATGCATTTTTTTAAATGACCTGAAAGAATTGATTTGTTAATTTTTATGACCTAAGATGCTCAGACTCTTCACTTTTGGTGTTGCACCCGTGTTGACACAATGTAGGTGTGGGATCCGTGTCCAATTTGGTCAACCAAGTATACTTTGACCAAAATCAATGGATAAAGTCTGGACAGTTCTAATGATTTCTGTAATCAATACAAAAACTAAGGTGAAATTGAAGAAAATGGAATACCTTCTATATAGAAATTTCGATGCCACTCCTTTCCTTTTAATCTCCTTTTAGGATTGTCCTCAAGTTCTTCACATGATATCTCATAATTTAAGTTTTATAACTTTACTTTTATATATTTTAATGATTTTTGAGCAAATCACCACACCCGTATCATGGATCATGAAGGATCCGACCTCTAGATCCGCAGCCGTATCGGTCACTCACCGAGTCCGAGCAACTTAGTTTATGACCCTCTGGCCATATTTCTTGCATCGATTTGACAACATTGGTTCTCAAACCTTTGGTCTTCATGAATTCTTACGATTATTTACAAGTTACCTTTTCTCCATTTTTTTTTTAACGATTATTTAGTTTTCATTAGATTTAGAAAGGTTTAGCAGTCTTCTGATTTTCAACTTCAAAATTTTACAGGAGTGCCAGATGCAATAGAGGATCTCAGGCTCAAACAGAGGAACTAATGAGGTAGAGTTCCCAATTGTGTGATGCTAGAAAACATCCTCTTTCTTTCCATCTTTTATAACTCTTCCTTTGGTGCAAGTGTCCATCTTGACGTTTCCTTCTTTTTCTCAGTTCTGTGTTCTTGAGAACTTACCAAAAACTTATTTTGCCCTCTTTTTTATTTTCAATTGTTCTTGGGAAAAGTACTTCTTAGATTGCAGCAACAATGTAATAATACAGGAGCATGTTTCTCTTTTCGGCATGGTTAAGACAAAATGAAGGCCACCTTCATTTTAAATAAATATATTTGTTTTTTTGAAAAGGCGGCCTTATAGTTTTCTGAAGGTGCATACTGATACAATTCAGCATTTGTTATCTGAATCATCTTATTTCTAAGACAGCTGTGTAAAGACATTCTATACTAAGTGTATCATAGTATGCTACATTCCTTTTAGTAACTGTCTATTTTTCTTTTTCTTTTTTAATTATTCTTCTTTTGGAGGAGAGAGGTGGAGTTGCGTTCTAAATCTGCCTTTTTGGACCTTATTTTGTTTCTTTCAGTTTTAGGCCCAATATCGAATGGTAGCTATAATGAGATGTTGTGTCCACTGCAAAAACAAAAGTGACGTTACTGCTGCTTTTCCTTCTCTTCTTGATTTTATGCTATGTGCAACTTTTGACCAGTGATGCAGTCATCAAGGGATAACTTGAATCATCTGGATACCTCACATATTCATTAAATGAAATGAAGTGACCTCTCAATATCCTAAATACCCCCTAAATATGACCTTTTGCATCTTCCAAGTTATAAAAGATCGGTTTTTGACCTTACCAGTTTACACCTGGTTTAAGCGTATGTTTCATTTAGATAGTGAAGTAATGAAGCCAAGTTTCTTTCAGGTATACTTCTAAGAGTTTATGTTTGGATAGAGACTTCCCTCTTGTGTTATTTATCGCTCTCTTCCTACTACATAGTACATACCATAATGTTTATGTTTGACTAGAGATTTCCTGCTCTTGGCCTATTTCACCTTTTAACTTTCTATCTTCGTACCTGCATTGTTGCTTTAGATGTTTTTAAAGATTGTTAGAAGTGGTAAGCTGATCATTGTTTTCTTCCGAGTATCAATCGAATGTAGTTTCTATTCTTCACACTGTTGATTACATTTCATACATTGAAGATTTGGAATTGATTAACTCGTTCTTTTGATCTTGGTTTGTACTTGGTGTTAGTTTTTGTTTTCTTACAGTGCTAGACTTTTTATGTGTCAGTTTCTCAGTGCCATACGAGTTGAGCTTGGAGGGAATGAATGAACCGTGGGTAGAGGCATTTTTGGCTTGCATAAGGGCTAGGCAAGAAAGATGCAACCAAATTTGGATATCCCTGCAAATGGAGGTTACCGCTTGTTATCCACAAGCAATTGCGTTATAGTAAGTTGCTTGTGCTTAGTCTCTGGGTATTTGATTTAAACAGAATTGCATAATGTTTTAACTAGCCATTCTCCATCAAACATGGTATCAGAAGAATCAGTGTTTAGTCACAGTTAATCTTTTAAGTTATCTTATTTAACATCTCAATTAGAAATCAAAGGTTTTTGACTTCTTTTGTGCAATGAATGGTTTCTCCAAGTATAATAATGTCATTGACAAGTGGTAGGTTTTTGACTTCTTTTGTGCAATGAATTGTTTCTCCAAGTATAATAATTTTCTTGACAAGTTGTACATTTATGTTTGTAAGCTTTTTTTTTTACTTCAAAGAAGTAAACGAGACCAAAACGATAATCTGACAAAGAAATAGTAAAATGGTATCAGTTTTGCATTTATCATGTAGGAAAAGAACTCTGCTTCGATTCCTTTGATCGTCTTCTGTTGTGACACTGATTGATTTTGTGCTAAAAGCGTCAGCGTTGAACAAGTTTAAGGCGCCACAGCCCACACATAGGGATGACAACGGGGCGGGGCGGGGCGGGTTTAGAACTATGCGGGGCGGGGTGGGTTTAAAGCTACGTGTGGTGGGGCGCGTGCGGTGCGGGTTTAGAACTATGCGGGGCGGGGTGGGTTTAAAGCTACGTGTGGTGGGGCGCGTGCGGTGCGGATTGAAGTAGCTATTTTTAAAACTACATGTGGGGCGGGTTGCGGGTTTAAAAAATCAAATAGGAATTCAAAGAATTTAAATTTTTGTAATTAGTAGAAATAAGAAAAATTTAATATAAATTTTTTATATTAAACATTGACTTTAATTTTTTTTTTTATTATAAATTTTGAACTAGACATGTACGGTAAATTGTTAGTTGTTAAAATGTTAATTAGAAACTTTTAATTAATGATTAAGAAACAGTTGTTAAAATGTCAACTAAAAATAGTTAATTAATTGTTGAGACGTTAATTAGTGAAGATAAAACTAAATTCAATTAAAAAATAAAAGAACTTTAAAATTTAAGCGGGGTGAGTCTATGCGGGCGAGTTAAAAATGAAAAAAATCATCATGCCGGGTCAGGGGGGATGGTTTGAAAAATTTGTGGGTTGAGGTCAACCCGCCCCATTGCCATCCATACTAACACATGAATTTGGCCTATTTCAGAATGTCAAAAACTCGTGAAGATTACCGTGGATTAAGTTAAAAAATGTTCGTCTTGATATTTTGTCCTCACAAGAACTGTCTTGCGAAAATATCCTTCATTCATTTAATGAAAATTCTTCGGATAAGATTGCCCTCCATATCTAACAAAATAAAGGAAGCTTATATTTTAATAATTACATGGAAAAAAAAAGTTTTTTTTTTGTTTTCTGTCTTTCTTCTTTTTTCTCATTTCTTACTTTTTTTCTTTTCCTTCTTTTTTTTTCCTTTGATTTTTGTTATATATTTTGTTTTTTTTTCTTATTTTTTTCTTTTTTCTCTTATGTTTGTTTCTTCTATTTTTTTCTTTTTTGCTTTTTTTTCCTTATCTTTTTTTTTCTTTTTATTTTTTTAGTTATAGAAGTATAAACAATATTTGTTTTATACATATTGTGTTTTTTAAATAAAATAATTTTTAAATTCAAGTGCCTAGGTTCAATACATACATACATACATATACATATACATATATATATATATATATATATATATATATATATATATATATATATATATATATATATATTTCATATTACTATTTTAAATATATATGGTTTGAAATATCACAAAATACTCTATTGCTCTTCCTAACATAATTTTTTTTTTAAAGAACAAGTTATGTCCCATGGGCAAGAGTTGACGTATTTTTTTTTTTTTGTGATTTTGATTTATGAGATACTCTATAACTCGTCTTAAAGGCAAGCCTTAGACGAAGAACTTTATAAATTTTGTCCAATGGGCAAGACTTTACACTAATACATGGTCTATAACCCTTGCCTCTTAGCCTAAGGACTTTCAAACAACAAGTTAAGTCCCAAGGGCAAGGTTTGGCACTATCACATTATGTCTTGATTTATTAGATGCTTTATAACTCTTGCCTTAGATACAAGACTTAGACCAAGAACTTCACAACTTAAGCCTATGGGCAAGACATGATGTCATCACATAGCGTTTTAATTTATGAGATACTTTATACCTGTTGCCCTAGAGGTAAGAGATGTTAGTCCTAAGACTTCCAAACAACAACTTAAGCCTCATAGTCAAAGACTTAACATTACTATATTATGTTTTGATTTATGAGATGCTCTATAAATTTTGCCTTAGAGGTAAGACGTAGACCAAGAACTTCAAAAGTTACACCCCATGGCAAAATTTGACACTACTACATTGAGTCTTGATTTATCATATATATAACTCTTACCTCTTATCTCAAGAACTTTGAAATAACAAGTTAAGCTCCATGGCCGAAACTTGGCAATATAAGATTTGTGTTTTGTTTTATGAGATACTCTATAACTAGAGGTAAGATTTGTTAGTCCAAGGACTTCCAAACAACAAGTTAAGCTCATGAACAAGGCTTGAATCTACCACATTATGTATTGATTTATGAGATGCTCTATAACTCTTGCCTTAGGGGTAAGACTTAGACCAATAACTTCACTCATGGACGAGACTTAACATTTCTACATTGTGTCTTAATTTTTTTTTATATATATATATATATATATATATATATATATATATATATATATATATAACTTTTTCCTCTTAGCCATGGGCTTCAAAACAACAAGTTAAGCCCCATGGAAAAGACTTGACTATATCACTTTTTGTTTTGATTTATGAGATACTTTATAATTATTGTCCTAGAGGTAAGACTTATCAGTCCATGAACTTCCAAACAACAAGTTAAATCCCATGGGCAGGACTTGACACTATCACATCATCTATTGATTTATAAGATGCTCTATTACTCTTATCTTAAAGGCATGTCTTAGTCCAAGGGGTTCAAAGAACAAGTTGCGTCCATGGGCAATATTTTACATCATTTTTACTAAGTGTAACTTATGGGGAACACAATAATTTTTTCCTTGAAGGCATAACTTAGCTTATGGGTTTAAAAAAAAATACATGCCTCACAGGTAGTTGTTTACACTATTTCTAACTTATGAGATGTGTTATAACTTTTGTTTAAGAGGCAAGACTTAGACAAAAAAATTTCAAAATGGCAAGTTACTTCTTATAGACAGAAATTGATACTATCACGTTGTGTCTTGATTTACAATATGCTCTATCTTTTACCTTGAAGGCAAGACTTAGTCCTCAAACACTTACAAATAAAAAGTTGCACCTTATGACAATAATTTTCACCATTTTCACTAAGTCTAACTTATGGAAAACACAGTAAAATTTGTCTTATAAGTAAAATTTAACTCGATAATTTAATAGAATGAAAACAGACCCAAAAAAAGAAGACAGAAACAGGCAAAAAGAAGAAATTAAAAAGAAAAGAAAGAATAATAAATAAAAGAAAAATAAAGAAAGAGATAGAAGTACAAGTTAGGAAAAAATGAAAAAAAAGAATTTAAAAATAAATAAGGAGAAAAAAAATTGAAATTCAAAAAAAAAGGGAAAAAAGAAAAAGAAAAAACACGAAAAATAAAAGAAGACGAAACAAAAGAGAAGAGAAGAAATAGTAAATAAAAGAAAATAAAGAATTTTTTAAACAATATTTAAGGTGTAGAGAAGCAAAAACATACTTTGATTTAACTTAAAATTGAAGGAAGAACATTTTTGTAAGATTTTTCTTATTGGGTAAAAAAATTAAGATAATGCATTTTTGAGATACTGAGTGTAATTTTCTGAATTATCAACATCATGATCACTTATAACAAGTGCTCTTGAATGGTTAAAATCTTTCTCAACAACTATACAATCTCTTTTAATTTAATAGCTACAATACCAGTCAATCTCTTTGAAACTTTTCAATCTTATTATGCATAGTTAATTGCATAAGCACAAACCTAGTGAGGAAATCTATCTTCATCTTACTAGGTGTAGGAATTATTCATGGATGCACAATGTACATATAAAAATATATTAAAATGTGATACAAAAGATAAAAAAGAAAAAAGATAGTAAAATCAAAGCTAGTATGTTTTAGCAATTGCAATGAAACTATCAACAATTAATGTATTTGCTATATCATATTTCAATAATTGCTATGAAGTTCCTAGCAACTAAAAAATAATTCATATATTTGGTTTGGGTTTAGCCCATATGAGGCCATTTGGTTAGGGTTAAAAGCATAAATACACCCCATAAAGGTTGATTTTGATATTTTAACCTCAAAACCTAACAAAATAAAGAAAGTTTATATTTTAATAATCAAATGAAATAAAAAAAGTTAATATTTTTTCGTTTCTCTCCGCCTTCTATTTTTTTTTCGTTTCCATCTTCTTCATTTTTTGTTTTATTTTCCATTCTGTTTTGCTTACATTTTTTTTCTTTTTCTTCTTTACAGTTTCGTTGTTTCACTTACGTTGATTTTATGTGTCTTCTCTTTCTTTCTTTTTTTCCTTACGTTTCTTTTTCGTCTATTTTTTTGCTTATCTTTATTTTTTCCCTTCTTTTTTCAATCATATAACCAAGGAAAATTATCTATTTTGTACTTCCTTTAAATAGATTTTATCCCTAGATCCAAATTCAATGTTCAATATATATATATTTTTTCATATTTACTATTTTACATTAATTATATACATATATATATATATATGTGTGTGTGTGTGTGTGTGTGTGTGTGTGTGTGTGTGTGTGTGTGTGTGTGTAACTCTTACTTTAGAGACAATACTTAGCTTAAAAAAAACTTTCAAACAAGTAGTTACGTCTGATGGGCAAAGAGTTGACACTGTCTTTCTGTGTCTTCATTTATGAGAGACTCTATAACTCTTGTCTTAGAGGAAAGACTTAAATCAAGAACTTTACAAGTTATTCTCCATGGACAAGACTTAACAATTTTGACCGACTATAAGGACCCGAAATTTTGTACGATCTCAATGAAGCATGAAAATTTGATTTCGAAAAAGTTTTGGACCAAGGTGACACTTCATGGAAGCCATCACGGTCCGTGTGAGGTCACACAACCCGTTGGAGCCTCCACGGAGTGGCCCTTGGCCCATGGAGGATATTTGACCCTTAAATGTGGTGTTTTTAAACTAAGGCACACCACACTTGGACCCCTCACGGTCCGTGTGACACTTCACGGACCGTGTAGTGGGATGTGTGATGGCCTTGGCTTGAAATCCCACAGCTTTGGGACCAAGTATGGTTACACCGCCAAGTACACGACCCGTGTGGGGTGGCACGACCCGTGAGGCCGTCCATAAAGCTTTCGGAGTGAAATTTTTCTAAGTATGGAATCACCATCTCGTAACTTGATCGTGAAATTTTTCTAAGGAGAGGGGTATGGGCAGTGTCACGACCCGTGTGACACTACACAGTCCATGTAACCTCCTGTGAAGGTGACTTCGTTGAAAAATTCTAAGTATGGGATCTTCATGCTCAAGCTAAGTTCATTTTTAAGCCTTCAATTCAAGCTTATTTATGTTTAAGGCCATCATGGGTCTCCTACATCAAGTCAAGTTCAAAGGATTTTCATTAGCTAAGTTTTCGCAAGTAACGATAGAAGGATCGACTTTAAATGAGCATATATCTTACCACAAAAGGAACTGGGTGGCCCAAAACCTATCAAATTGAATCTCTTTGAATTATCTTTCTAATGCATCCGGTCTCACCTCATTTCGAGCTTGGAGCAAGAAGTTATGCCCTTTTTCGTAAAATCTGTCAGGGCTAGAAGGGAGGCCTTCATGGACCGTGAAGAGCTTCACGGACCGTGAAGCCTACTGTGTAAACTTCGGTGTAAAATTTAAAGGGGTATTTTATTGAGTTATTTTTGATATCTTGCCCCATCCCCAAGGCCTTTTAGATCCTTTTAACCCCCTTTATATTCCTAAATTTCTCCTACAGCAATTCTAAACCCTCATTCAAGACAAACACCTAGTTTCTAAAATTAGGCTCTCAAAATTCTCTCCAAGTCTCATCTTCAAGATTCAAGCTAGGATTCAATAGAGGTTTCAAATTCAAGCTAAATTCTTCTCAAATTCATCTTCCTAATCAAGGTATGTGGGATTGATTCTTGGTCCCTTTCAACAAAGAAGACCCAAAATTCCTTTCACTTGATTTTATGAAGTTTAGCAACTTTGAATGTGAGATTTCATTATTTGGTTTCATTAAATATAATCATTGCATGGGTTGTATTTTACTTATGATTTAAATTTATTTTTAATTACTATTATGATGATCTACATTGAGTTATAAAGTATGAACATGTATGTCCCTTTTTAAGGTTGCTTATGCATAGTTGACTTATACTACGATTTACATATGGATTCAATTATGGTGTTTTTTCTCAATTTTGTATAGTGATATTGATTTTAAACTTGAATCTATGTTACCCATGCTATCCTCACATCATGCATTGCATTGAATTCATGAATATTGAGATATGAAAATAAAGAAGTGGGTTAAGCCCAATTATTTGATGAAATGATTTGATAAGATATTGATTATGACAAAAAGGTGATCACCGGTATGTCTATTATTCAGGCTCATTGAGCAACATGGGTCTTTGCACCGTCACACATATATACATGAGTTATTCCCTGTATGAACATTTACAAGTACGAATTATGATTTGGCATTTGAGCCTAAATGTGCATCGAATAGTTTGAAGGGAACATTTCATTTCCTGAAAGCATGTATATATATATAAGTATTCGAGTGGGCTGTTATTGATTTAGCACCGATGGATTGGGGGTGTTAGGGCTATCCCCAAGGGCTCTCCCCCTTTCCTTGAACTATGTGCCAAAATAGGAACGTTCACCATTATCGAAATGACTAGGTCATAAGGAATGGTTATACATATATGACAATCTAATATAAATATGAAAAAGGCTGCAAATCCTTCCGAAATGGTGGGTCCGTAAGGAAGGTGACCATCCACCAAAATGGTGGGTCCTTAAGGTGTGATGTAGATTACCGTTGGCAAGTAATCTTCTCCCTACCGGTGGGAGGTCTCAATCGATCTAGTTCATATAATAACTCGCATGAGTTTGATATGTCGGTTATAGTCCATCCCCACTATATATGAGCATTATTGCATTTCATGCATCATAATTTCATGGCATCTTGTATATAAATTTCCATTGAATATACAATTCTTCTATATTATGTGCCTTTGTCATTTAACATTGAAATGCAGGTTTGGTAAGTCATATGCATTGCATACCCGCATACTTAGTACATTCAAACGTACTAATGCCTACTTCATGCCTACATGATTTTACCATGTAGGGACTGTGTGTTACGATCATCCACCGCTTGATGGGTAGTTCGATTTCAAAGAGTTAACATTGTGCTGAGTCCTATCTTCCAAGGACAAACCACCTTCCTTCTACCTATGTTGTTTCCTATTTATCTTCTTAATTGAGGGTGAGCCTGGAACATGACTTGGCCCCCATCCCATCTTATGACTAGAGGTATTGCCAGACATCTTATAGACTCTCGTAGATTCTATATGTTATGTGTTGTATTTGAAACTTATGACTTAGTTATTTATTGGATATGACTATCATGGATTGATTATGAGAATTATGATATGTATGTATGTTCGATGTGGAGATGTGAAAGATCTTAAAACCCGTATTGCCCCATAGAGTGAGTCATACTTACCCGCCCCTTAGTTCTTTTGTGATTGTGCTATGTGTATCCATGTAAATCCCATCCCCTTTGATATCACCATTGCGTGAGTCCTACTTTCCCATCTCTTAAGACTATATGTTTACTATTTGAATGCGCTTCCAAACCGATGAGGTGGTTTTGGATACTTTGAGGCTTGTTTGCGGACTCTCGGGTCTCCATTCGCCGTGTCACATCTAGGCCCTAACCTAGGTCGTGACAAAAGATGGTATCTAAACACTGGGTTTATAAATGGTCCTCTGACTCCAACATGCCGCGTCAAGTATGGGTAGGAGGCTACAAGCCATTTTAGGAAATGTTTCACTTTTCATGATTCTAATCATGACATGGTGCGTGTCTTAAGATTTCTTATCTCCATCCCTCCCTATCGAATAGGTAGAGTTACCTTGAGCTCGTAATGCAATCCAAAGGAGGAAGATGTTGTAGCGGTCTTATAGATGAGGTCCAAAAGGGGAGTTGGTGAAGGATGTGCATTGTTCGACATGCTTGCTTCTTTGGGTATTCGAAGTGTTCTTGGGTTGGCTGGTTATGATGGGAGGGTTTGTTGAAGGTTTCTCATCTATTGCATCTTCATTGATCAAGTTGACTAGAAAGAAGGCCAGGTTGTATGGTCAGATGAGTGTGAGGTGAGTTCTCATGCCTCGAGAGATCGGCTTACATCGGCTTCGGTTTGGCATTTTCGGATGGCTTGGATAGGTTGGTGGTGTATTGTGATGCTTCTCAATTTGGGTTGTGGTTGTTGATGTTAAGGCTAAGCAAGATCTAGATCTGTCATTGGTTGGATTGAAAAGGTTGGTTGCCAAAATAATGAGATAGAGGCTTTCTCCCAAGGGGGAGATTGTGCGTTTCCGTATCAAAGCAGTTATGTGCTCTAGAGTTGGGTGATCTTAGGGAAAATTTCTCATGAGTGGATCCCATAACTCTCATTATTTGATCCACTCGGAATCTACTAAGATGTATTGGGATTTGAAGGAGGTATGTTGGTGGCATGGTATGAAGAAGAACATAGCTGAGTTTGTACCCGAGTGCTCGAGTTGTCAACAAGTGAAGGTAGAACACCAAAGGCGTGATGGTGTGGCTTAAGACATTGGGATATCTACTTGGAAGTGGTTTGAGCTAAGATGAAATGACTTCTATAGGCGTGGATTTAGTGTTGGAGGCTACAAAAGGGTGAGATTGATTAAGAAAGGGTTAAAGATGATTCGAAGTCATCAAAAGTCTTACTTGGGTGTTGAAAGAAGGATCTTAAGTTTTGTAGTAATTATTGGGTGCTTATGAAGGTCTCACCCATGAGGCGTGTGCTGCTTTCTGGGAAGGAGGGAAAGCTAAGTCTCTGTATATAGATCCTTATGATATTGTTGAAGCAGATTGGGATGGTAGCTTATAGGTTTGATTTGCCTCCGAAATTGAGGTCTAGTTACTCGGTTTTTGCATATATCTGTGTTGAGGGAGTTATTGGTGATACTAGTGTTATTTTACCTTCGGAAGGTGTTGAGGTTGACGAGGACTTGTCTTATGGAGGAAGCTCCAATTGAGATTTTTGATAAGACAAGTGAAGCGACCTCGTAACAAGGATGTGGCTTCGGTTAACGTACTTCAAAGAAATCAACATGTTTTAAGTTCTATGTGGGGAATGGAATCAAGTATGATACCACGATACTTCTATCCTTTCCAATCTACTCAAGCCTATAGTATTAGGTCCTTCCTATTCTCAATGGTCCTAATACTTCCATTCTTGAGTCTCATGACATGACATGCATACATATGCACGAAAATGATTTTCAAGATGTTTTGAGTGATTTAAATACGTTTCGATATAAGTTTTAAGGACTTTATGATTTTCAAATGATGAACTATGCATTGTACCTTATGTTCGGATGTTTCATGTTCTAAGTCAAGCCCTTCAAGCCTTGATCTTGCACATTCGAGGACAAATGTTCGCAATGGGGAGATGATGTAACAACCCGAAATTTCATACGACCTCAATGAAGCATGAAAATTTGGTTTCAAAAAAGTTTTGGACCAAAATGACACTTCATGGGAGCATCACGGTCTGTGTGAGGTCACACAGCCCGTGTGGAGTCTCCACGGAGTAGCCCTTGGCCCATGAGGATGTTTGGCCCTTAAACATGGGGTTTTAAACTAAGGCACACCACGTGTGGCACTTCATGGACCGTGTAGTGGGCCGTGTGATGACCTTGGCTTGAAATCCCACAGCTTTGGGACCAAGTATGGTTACATGACCAAGTACACGACCCGTGTGGGGTGGCATGGCTCGTGAGGCCGTCCATAAAGCTTCCATAGTGAAATTTTTCCAAGTATAGAATCACCGTCTTGTAACTTGATCGTCGAATTTTTCTATGGAGAGGGGTATGCACAGTGTCACGGCCCGTGTGACACGGTCTGTGTAACCTCCCGTGAAGGCGACTTCATTGACAAATTCCAAGTATGGAATATTCATGCTCAAGCTAAGTTCACTTTCAAGTCTTTAATTCAAGCTTATTTATGTATTTAAGGCCATCATAGGTCTCCTACATCAAGTCAAGTTGAAAGGAATCCATTGGCTAAGTTTTCGCAAGTACCGATAGAAGAGTCGACTTTAAATGGGCATATCTCTTAGCACAAAAAGAGCTGGGTGGCCCACAACCTATCCAATTGAAGCTCTTTGAATTATTTTTCCAACGTATCCGGTCTCACCTTATTACGAGTTCGGAGCAAGAAGTTATGCCCTTTTTCGTAAAATCTGTATGGGCTAGATGGGAGGCCTTCACGGACTGGGAAGAGTTTCACGGGCCGTGAATCCTACCGTGTGAACTTCGGTGTAAAATTTAAAGGGGTGTTTTATTGAGTTATTTTTGATATCTTGGCCCATCCCGAAGGCTTTTAAGATCCTTTTAACCCCCCTTTATATTCCTAAACTTCTCCTACACCAATTCTAAACCCTCATTCGAGACAAAAACCTAGTTTCTAGAATTAGGCTCTCAAAATTCTCTCCAAGTCTCATCTTCAAGATTCAAGCTAGGATTCAATTGGAGTTTCAAATTAAAGCTAAATTCTTCTCAAATTTATCTTCCTATCAAGGCATGTGGGATTGATTCTTGGTCCCTTTCAACCAAGAAGACCCAAAATTCCTTTCACTTGATTTTATGAAGTTTAGTCACTTTGAATGTGAGATTTCATTATTTGGTTTCATTAAATATAATCAGTGCATGAGCTGTATTTTACCTATGATTTAATTCATTTTTTAATACTATTAGGATGATCTATATTGAGTTATAAAGTATGAACATGTATGTGTCACGACTCGAGGTCGGGGCCTTGATGTGACACAGCGAATGGGGACCCAAGAGTCCCCAAACAAGCCTCAAATTCTCAGAATCTACATAGCTTGGTTCACGAGCTTTTAAAGACAAGCAATTAAATAACGAAAATTTAAGTCCCAAAAAGAGCATTTCTTATAAATTAAGCAAAATGACAAGTTTTTTTTTTTTGCAAAAATGCCCAACATGTGCCTCGAGTTAAGGAACGGGGGCCAGGACAAGTTCCGGGCTCACCCTCAACAAAATATATGCATAATGGACACAAGAACAAAAGTTTACCTCGGAAGATGGGGCTCACCGCAAAAATATCTTCAAAGAAGGACTATTCGTCCTGTGGCTGGTACTTAAACTGTTCGGTCCCTACATGGTAAAATCATGTAGGCATAGAGTATGCGTTAGTACGTTTGAATGTACTAAGTATGCAGGCATGCAATGCATGTAACTTACCGAACCTGCATATTAGTGTTAGATGACAAGGGCGCATAATATACAAAGATCATATAGGCAAGGAACTTAATATACAAGATGCCATGTATTTTATGATGCGTGCAATGCGATAATGCTCCTATATATAGGGGATGGACTATAACCGACATATCAAACTCATGCGAGCTATTACATGAATTAGACCGATTGGGGCCTCCCACCAGTAGGGAGAAGATTACTTGCCAAAGGTAATCTACATCACACCTTATGGGCAACCCCATTTCGATGGATGGCCACCTTCCTTACGGGCAACCCCATTTCAGAAGGGTTTTTCATAATCATATCATAACATAATAAACGAATAGCCATTTCTTACGACCTGATCATTTCGGTAATGGCAGCGTTCCTATGTTGGCACATAGTTCAAGGAAAGGGAGAGGGGACCTTGGGGATATCCCTAACGCCCCCAATCCATCGGTGCTAAGTCAAACACATCCCACAAGAATATTATATATAAATACATATGCTTCCAAGAGAGTCAAATATCCATTTCAAAATGTTAAATGCACAAGTAGGCTCAAATGTCAAATCACAAGATCAAGATCACATGGTTCATGCAAGGAATAGCTCATCTACATGTACAAGATGGTGCAAGCACTCAAGATGCTCCAAGAGCCATAATCATAGACATACGGTGATCACCTTCTTGGCATATCCCATGTCTTACCGAAAATCATATCATATTCCCTTTTTAAAACGAAATTGGGCTTAATTCCACATTTCCAAAATTTTCATATAGCAATGTCATGAATATGATGCAATGCATGATGTAGGGATGACATGGGTAATTTATAGAATAGGTAAGACATAGCAATATAATGTAAAGACTAGGAAATCCATAATAAAAATCATTAGAAAATGGTAGTAGATATCACCTACGCATAATAACATTTTTAAAGGGACATACATGTTCATAGTTCCATAATCCAAGTAGGTCATCATAATAAAACTTAACATAACTCAAAATTCGGAATATTATATAGCACATGCATGGTTCAAAGTTATCAAGAACAAGTGGTCAAAATTCACATCTTAAGTAAACAATTTCACAAAATAGCTTGGAAATAACTTTGGGCTTTCTTTGTTGAAAGAGACCAAGAACCAAAACCCACATACCTGATTTGGAGACAAACTTGAGGAGAAATGGACTTCAAATTGAGAGTCTTGGCTTGAATGATCCTAGAGAGAAGTGGGAGGAAGTTCTTGGAGGGGTATTTAAAAAGAGGAGTAAAAATGAGAGAATGGCTGAAAATGAGGGTGTTCAGCTTATATAGGGAGCTTAGGAGGGGTGGAAAATGACAAAATTCACATTTGGAACAACCAATATTTAAAAAATGCCATTAATGAAACGGACCTGAAATTGGTCCGTCTGGGGCATACGGTAGGGTACACGGTCCGTGTAGGGTCACACAGACCGTTTACTTTGCCGTAACCCCTGACTTAAAAATTCTCAGAGGCAAGATTGTCCGGACTAAGTAGCACCACACGGACCGGTACACGGACCGTCTATGGTCACACGATTCATGACCCTGTCTGTGTGCTGGTGACCCTTCACACATAAATTTGGCGGAGGGTCACACGGACCATCCCAAGTCACACGGACCGTGACTTGGTCTGTTTACCCTCTACTTTTCCCCCAGGCGTCACTCCACGGAAGGCCATACGGTCCGTGTGACTCCAGACGGGCCGTGTAGGCCCTTCCGTGGGGTGATGCTTGGCAGTTTTCTGGGCAAATTTAGTGGACCTCAAAGTGACGTCAATGATCCGGGGCCTTTCAGTATATCCTTTTTTAAGGTTACATATGCATGGGTGACTTATACTATGATTTACATGTGGATTTAATCATGGGTTTTTTCTCAATTTTATATTGTGATATTGATTTTAAACTCGAATATATGTTACCCATGCTATCCTCACATCATGCATTGCATTACATTCATGAATATTGAGATATGAAAATTATGAAGTGGGTTAAGCCCAACTATTTGATGAAATGATTTGATAAGATATTGGCTATGACAAAAAGGTGATCATCGGTATGTTTATAATTCAGGCTCACTGAGCAACATCAGTGCTTGCACCGTCACACATATATGAATGAGCTATTCCCTGTATGAACATTTACAAGTACGAATTATGATTTGGCATTTGAGCCTAAATGTATATCAAATAGTTTGAAGTGAACATTTCATTTCCTGAAAGCATGTATATATATAAGTATTCAAGTGGGATATTGACTTATCACCGATGGATTGGGGGTGTTAGGGTTATCCCCAGGGGCCCTCTCCCTTTCCTTGAACTATGTGCCAACATAGGAACGTTCACCATTATCGAAATGATCGGGTCGTAAGGAATGGTTATACGTATATGAAAATCTGATATAAATATGAAAAAGGATGCAAATCCTTCTGAAATGGTGGGTATGTAAGGAAGGTGACCATCCACTGAAATGGTGGGTCCGTAAGGTGTGATATAGATTACCTTTGGCAAGTAATCTTCTCCTTACCGGTGGGAGGTCCCAATCGGTCTAATTCATGTAATAGCTCGCATGAGTTTGATATGTCGATTATAGTCCATCCCCACTATATATGAGCATTATTGCATTTTATGCATCATAATTTCATGGCATCTTGTATATAAATTTCCATTGAATATACAATTCTTCTATATTATGTGCCTTTGTCATCTAACGTTGAAATGCAGGTTTGGTAAGTCATATGCATTGCATGCCCGCATACTTAGTACACTAAAACGTACTAACGCATACTCCATACCTACATGATTTTACCATGTAGGGATCGTGTGTTACGATCATCCACCGCTTGACGGGTAGTTCGAATTCGTAGAGTTGACATTGTGGCGAGTCCTATCTTCCAAGGACAAACCACCTTCCTTCTACTTATGTCGTTTTTTATTTATTTTCTTAATTAAGGGTGAGCACGAGACATGTCTTGGCCCCCGTCCCATCTTATGACTAGAGGCATTGTCGGACATCTTGTAGACTCTCGTAGATTCTATATGTTATGTGTTGTATATTAAGCTTATGATTTACTTATCTATTGAATATGGCTATCATGGATTGATTATGGGAATTATGATATGTATGTATGTTCTATGTGGAGATGTGAAAGATCCTAAGACCCGTGTTGCCCCCATAAAGTGAGTCATACTTACCCACCCCTTAGTTCTTATGTGCTATGTGCTATCTATGTCCATTTAAATCCCTTCCCCTTCGATATCCCCATAGCGTGAGTCATACTTTTCCATCCCTTAGAACTATATGTGGAATGCGCTTTTGAACATATGAAGTGGTTTTGAATACTCTGAGGCTTGTTTGGGGACTCTCGGGTCTCCTTTCGCCGTGTCACATCTAGGCCCTAACCCCGGGTCATGACACCGACCTATACTCTTTTTAGATTATCATTTAATTAAAATAGGTATTTTGAAACTTTTTGAATAAATGGGTCTATTTTCAATTTTATCCAAATAATTATGTTTTGTTAACATTCTTGATTTTTAAAATTTGTTCATTAATGATTATGTCATTTTTAATTTTTATTATTATTATTATTATTTATCTATATTTATTGTTATATTTATTTCAGAGGTAAAAATAGTAGTAGTAATATTTATTATCATTTACTTATTACTTATTAATTAATATATCAGTATCGTATTTTAAATGCATTATATAGTTTTGATGTATTATTTTATTAATTTATTTAATTTAAAATGATAATTTTAAGACGTTTAATATTTTTACATAACAATTTTAGCATGTATTACGTATTTTCGTTACAAAAAGGTTATGATTCAAGATATTGTATATTTTATAAGTGGGTATATTGTATTCATTAATTGAATCACAATCTATTCGATTTCATCGAAATTTGTTTAATTTATAGTCTCTTTTATCTAATTCTAGTGAATTTCGTTGTAATTTATTTTAATTCTAGCCAATCTCTTTATAATTCCTTTCAATTCTAGCCTAATTGAGTCAATTTTGACTCAATTTCAAGTGACCAAATTCAATTTCAACCAATTTAATTTCGGATACCCATCATTTCATCTGAATCCGACCCAATTCTTAATATCTGATCTTAGCAGTTCATTTGTCGTAATTCAATGACTAGAATTAATTTGAATTATTTTCCTTTAGGGTCTGTTTAGAAAGCTACCTAGTAATTGGACTTGGTGTAATTACTAGTGTAGTAATTACACACCCTGGTATTACACTATTCTGTTTGTTTGCCAGAATGTAATTACAATATAATTACAAGTGTGCTGTTTGATTGTATGAGTGTAATTACAAAGTTATATTAAATTTTAAAAATAAAATTTAATTATTTATAATTAAATATTTATATTAGGCAAATATAGGTATCATAAATAATATTAGATTAGATATTTAAGATATATATTGTCTTTTAAAAGTATATTAATTAGTTAATATATATTCTTAGCTAATATTATTAAAAAATCAATTTATATTTTTTAGATTTGTATATTTTTATTAAATTATTTATAAAAACTTAAAATATAAGTTTAGTGCCAACATCATGAAATGTGTGTTTGACAAAAATATTAAGTATTATAAATATAATGTCATAGTAAAATTGTCAAAATATTTGATAAAAGAATAATCTATCTAATATAACTAAAAAAATTAAGGTAAATTTACACAAATACACAACTTATTTCATCAAAATTTTCAATTTTCCCTACCATTTAATTTAATTAGTAAAATCCCTTTTTTCTAGGTTTTTCCATCTTTTTTTGATACTTAAACAAATAAGAATTCCACTTCCTTTTTTATGCATTTTTTTTGGTAACAGTCCAACCAAAGTCAATCATTTAATTAATTATTTTCCTTTCCCGATTTATTTGTAGTCAGTTACCATTTTGAATTCACATTGGGAAGCCATAAAACTGTATACCCCTTTTTATGTTACTTTTCCACTTTTCTTCAATTTCCCTACCCTCTTTCACTTTCTCTTCTCTCTTCCCGTCAGTTGCACCATCTCCATTCTCCATTTTTTCGCCATTTTTTCTAATGGAATCTCCTTCTTTTAGTATAGGTTTAACCCAATCGCCTTGTGATAACTAAGATCTCCCATCGTCTTCTCGATTTCAATGGAACAAATTGATACTAAAAACACTTAATTAATTATTTCAATGACAGATGAACCATAAAGTATCACTATTATGTTTCCAGTGTGATGATACCCGCACAAGGTGATACCTGTAATTTTATTCTCAAACAAACATGACTATCACTCCCTGTTAACTGATACCTGCAGGTAGTAGTCTAATAATTCCTGCACTTTATGATATCTGCAAGTTTTCTCTATCATATCATGCTTAATTGACACATGCAGGTTGGTATCAGTCCATGTCACACACACACACATGTCACTCACACCATGTCTCACACTCATTGGTATCAGACAATGTCATACATTAGTTGTAGGGATACCTGCATTTTTTTTGTCACTTTAATACTTGCAAAGATGTATTAAGTGTCACTATTATGTTTCCAGTCTAATGATTCCTGCAATTTGTGATACCTGCAAATTGAATCACGATTTCCTTCCTCTGCTCATCAATACCCAACTCCGCAACAATGGTCGAACGCAGGTTACTATAAGAAATGTTATCGCCAACTATGACGCCATTACTTTTGTATCCAATGTATATCACATCAGATTTCCATCTTCCCGAATGACGAATCAAAATCGAAATATTCATTTCGGTTGAAAAGCTTCTCAACAATGGCGGAAATGCGTCTTTTCTATGTTCGAATTTTTTTTTAAAATAACGAATCTGGTTTAGTGATTTTGTTTGAGATTTTTTTGGAATTGGTTATTATTCAAAAGTGCAATCGGCATCAATTAAGGAATCAGATCACATGATCTGTTACAATTCCTTAATTAACGTAACTGTTTTCATATTTGACAATTATTTTTAGGTATCATCCGAATCTAGGTATCGTCTTTACTGCGTGTGTATCAAAGTTCACAGAAAAGTTGGTATTATTAGTAATTTTGATAAAAGTCGATATTTTTGGGTATTTTCTTCAATCAGTTTGGTATTTATCAAATTTATACAAAAATTAAATAGCTTATAATCTGAAATCAAGTTAATACTACTAAAATGAAACTAAAAAAATATAACATAAGTTTCAAATTTTCAAAATAAAAAAATTAACATAATACTATTATGCCAAATTTCAATATAACATACATAAATATGATTTAAAAGAAACAAATATGTATATTTATAACTTTATCCAACAACGAATTCAACTTTAATTTAAAAATTAGAATGCTAATAAAATCATGCTAGTGAAAATTAAAATTTTAAAAAAGATAATGTGAAAAATTGTATGTTTAATTTATAACATAATACTCTTCTGCCAAATTTCAATATAGCATACATAAATATGATTTAAAAGAAAAAAATATATGTTTATAACTTTATCCATCAACGAATTCAACTTTAGTTTAAAAATTAGAATGCTAATAAAATCATGCTAGTGAAAAATGTATTTTTTAAAAAAAAGATAATATGAAAAATTGTATGGAATCACATGACCAAATAAGATTGAGACTAAGAAAGAAATGAAAAAATAAATATTATAAAAGAAAATATAGTTTTAAAAAAATTAGATAATAAAAATAAAAAGAATTAAAATAATCAAAATAAAAATAAATTAAAAATTAAAAATTAAAAATAAAAATAAAAATAAAAGAAAGAAATTAAAAAGTAACCAGTATGTAATTATACCATGTAATTACTCGAAATTCACAGCCTCGCCCTGTGAATTGAAAAGTGTAATTACACCTAGTCAGTTATACTTATTACCTACATACCATGTAATTATCCATCCAACCAAACGGGTCAGATAATGTAATTACACCAAATTTCACCAAATCCAATTACCAGGGTGTCCTTCCAAACAAACTCTTAATCAACAAGGCCTCAAAAACCCTCAAAATTTTCACTTTACTCCTCTCCTACATCAGTAGTGGCAGCCTCTCCCATAACTTCTCTATCGTCCCATTCTCTCTTCACCGGCAACCACCAAAGCCACCCTCACCCTCTTCTCCCTCGCCAGAAAGCCCCATTCCATCCCCAACCAACGACCCCTAAATGTTCCAAGAAACTCGCCAGCAGTCACCGCTGGCAGTTCCTTCCATCAGTGAACCGAAGATTGTTTTTTTTTTCTCTCCTCCCTCTGCCAGAAAACCCATGCAACAACAACCTCTGACCAACCCCCCTTTCGCCGGAGAAAACAAACCCCTTTACGACCACAAAAGATTCCTAAATGGCTTGCCTACTTTCGTCCAAAACCCATCGAACCACCACTGACAAACCCATAAGCAACCATCGCTGGCGATACTTTATCTACTCCTCTCACTTTTCCATCCAAAACCCCCGAAATCCTCTCCCCTTGTCTCTCCTCTCTCCCGCAACACTACCACCAAATGAACCCCATTTTCCCGTCTCTCTCCCTCGCCAGCAAAACAACCCCAAAATGCCCCCTGCCAGAAACCCACTACAACCCATCGGAAAACCCCAACTCCGGCCAACAAACCAGTCAAGAATTAAAGAAAACGTTGTCGGGTCTAAAGCATTGCAGATTCAGTTTGTTTTTCATTTTCCTCGTCCCTTGAATGGAAGTTACATGATCATATGTTGGTTCATCTTGATTTTGAATTGCGCTTTTTGATTAAGATCTTACTTGCATGAATAATCATGATTTTGTGAATTAATATCAACTTTTATAGCCTATTGGTGCCCTGTTAATTTTGGTATATGATTATGGCTATGTTACTCCCTCGATTTGATTTCGTGACTCTTTAAATTTTAGCATAAATCGTATTTGATATAGCAGGGATGTTGGGAAACCAGTCTTAAAATTTGGTGGTCTTTAAATTCATATTCTCCTAATATTTCTATTAAAACTTGATTATCTAACTCGTTGCTTTGATCAAAATAATTTTGTTTACTTTTAGTATTGTAAATTTTCCTGTAAATTCACGTTTTTTTATATCCTTGATTGTTTTCCTTTCTTTTCTTAGTAATTTGGATTTCTTTTGGTAAAGTTATGACAATGTTCTTTTTATGTGTGTATACATAATCTTTTTTATTACTTTTCAAACAAAAATTATATATTATATTACTAAGACCAATTTCGAATAAAAATGTTTCTAGGGTGAAGTAGCTGCGATAAATAAATATCATAGTTTCGCCCCTAAAAGAAATAAACATTTTTCAAAAAAAACTTTCAAAAATTTCCCCTTGAAATTTAAGAAAACTCTTTATTTTTTCATAATTGTTTTTATTCTTTATTCTTATGGTTTAGTCTTATATCACTTGATTTAATTTTGCTTCTAATATTGTTTGTCCTCACTAATTTTAATAAATAAAATAAAACAAATTTATGTGACCACTTAAGAACTTAGATTAATAATAATAACTTTTGTGTTATGTTATATTTGAATCACTTAGGTAAAAATTTTATTGGTAATAAATAGTTTCCTCTAAAGTTTGGAAGATTTAGTTTACTTGTTTGAAATAATAATGTTTATTTTATCATGCTCATTATTTAATCTTTTTAACTCTTTTACCACTTAGATTATATCTAGGAAATTTGCTAAAATCAAGAGACCTATTTTCTTGTTTTGAGCCTCAAATAAGAGAAGAGATGCGGTCAAGACCCACATTTGCGGACCTCGAAGGGTGCCTAATACCTTTCCTTTGATGTAATTTGAGCCTTTATCCAAATTCTCTGGTGATTTAACTCTTTAATTTAGTATTAGGTTAGAAATGGTGTCCTAATGCATCCAAAACATTAGGTGGAGGCTCAACTATATTTTCAAATCTCAAAAGAGTCGTTGCCACGACGTTGTTCAGGTTCTCGTTTTTGGCGAGAAAAATTGAGCGCGACAAAATGACGACTCTGCTAGGGATATTAAGCTCTAAGCATTACGTATTTGTGTCTTATGTGGGTTATTAAATTCTTTACTTGTTTATTTTTTTCTCTTTCCTTTTGTCACGAACCGGGCCTAGGGCCTAGAAGTGACACGGCGAATAGGAACTCGAAAATCCTCGAATAAGCTTCAAAGTATCCAAATCCATATCATTAGTTCGGAAGCGCATTCAAATAGTAAACACATAGTTCTTAGGGATAAGAAAGTAGGACTCACACTATGGGGGCATATCGAAGGGAAAGGGATTCACATGGATTCACATAGCATATAACACATAAGAACTAAGGGGCGGGTAAGTATGACTCTCTTTATGGGGGCAATACAGGGCTTAGGATTTTTAACCTTACCACATCAAACATACATACATATCAAAATTACCTTAATCAATCCATGATAGTCATATCCAATAGATAACCGAAATCATAAGCTTCAAATACAACACATAACATATAGAATCTACGAGAGTCTACAAGATGTCCAACAATGCCTCTAGTCATAAGATGGGACGGGCGCCAAGACATGTCCCTGGCTCACCTTCAAAGTAAATAACATAAGCAAGACTTCATAGGTAGAGGAACAATGACTTTTCCTTGGAAGATATGATTTACCACAACCGATATCTCAAATTCGATCTAGCGTCAAATAGTGGGTGAAGGTAATCTCCGGTCCCTACATGGTGAGATCATGTAGGCAAAAAGTATGCGTTAGTATGTTTGAATGTACTAAGTATGTAGACATGCAACGGATATGCCTTATCAAACATGCATTTCAATGTTAGATGACAAGGGCACATAATATGGAAAGAATCATATATCCAAAGAAGAGTAGTATATAATATTCCATGAAATTCATGATACAATAATGCTAATATATAGTAGGGATGTGACCTCAATCGATATGAGTAAGACCAAGCGAGCTATTACTTGGAATCCGGATGAAATCCCCTCACCGGTAAAGAGGTGGTTTACTTACCAAAGGTAAACCATACTTTACCTTATGGGTATCCCCATTTCGTATGAAGCAACCTTCCTTGTGGGCATCCCCATTTTGGATAGGATTTTCACACATATCATATCATATCATATCATATCATATCATATCATACTTCACCTTATGGGCGTCCCCATTTCATAAGAGGCAACCCTCCTTATGGGCATCCCCATTTCGGATAGAATTCTCACATAAACTATGCTAGGCATATAGTTCAAGGAAAGAGAACTCTCAATCAATCAGTGCTAAGTTGGCATCCCACAAGAATGCATATACGTACACACATATACATGCTTTCAAAGAGATGATAGTCATTTCAAATTCTCTCAATGCATATTTAGGCTTAAAAGACAAAACATTATTCATAATCGTAATACTCATGCACAGAATAACTCATTTGCATATACGGAATGGTGCAAGCACCCAAAATGCTCAAAGAGCCATAATCATAAGACATGTATGTGGTCACATTCTTGTCATAATCAGTATCTTATCAAAATCATATCATAGAATATAATTGGGCTCAACTCATTTCATAATTTCCACAAAATCCAATGTCCATAAATGCACATGCCATGAATGATGTGGGAATAACATGGGTAATTGAGATTCAATCTAAAATCAATAATGAATTACGAAATTGAAGTAAATCCACATTTAAATAATACTATAAATAACCTATGCATAAATCAAGCTTTAAAGGGGACATGCATGTTCATAACTTCATAATTTCAATGTAAATCATCATAATAGGGATTAAAGTAACTTAAAATCATAGATAAGGTACAACCCATGCATCAATTGAATTTAATAAATCATATAATAAAAAACCCACATTTAAAGTAAGCTTAATAACATGAAAATCAATTGAAAAGAGTTTGGGTCTTCTTGATTGAAAGGGACCAAAAATTAATCCCACATACCTTGCTTAGGAAGAGGAATTTGAGAAGAATTTAGATTGAAGTTGAAACCCCAATTGAATCCTAGCTTGAATCTTGAAGGTGAGACTTGGAGAGAATTTTTAAGAGTCTAATTCTAGAAACTAAGTGTTAATCTTAAATGAGGGTTTAGAATTAGTGTAGGAGAAGTTTAGTCATGTAAGGGGGGGGGGGTTAAAAAGGTCTTAAAAGCCTTGGGGATGGGTCAACATATCAAAAATACCTTAATAAAATGCTCCTTTAAATTTTAAATTGAACTTGACATGGTTGGCTTCACGAGTCATGAAGCTCTTCATGGTTCATGAAGGCTTCCCGTCTAGCACAGACAAATTCTACGAGAAAGGGCATAATATCTTGCTATAAACTCAGAATGAGGTCAAACTACATGTGTTGGAATGCCAATTCAATGATCTTCAATTTAATAGGCCGTGGGATACCTAGTTCGTTTTGTGCTAAGAGATATGACCATTTAAAGTTGACTCTTCTATCGGTACTTATGAAAAACTTAGCCAATGAAATTCCTTTGAATTTGACTTGATGTAGGAGATCCATGATGGTGTTAAACAAAATAAATAAGCTTGCATTAAAGGCTTGAAAGTGAACTTGAGCTTGAAGATCCCATATTTAGAATTTTTCAACGAATTCACTTTCATGGGAGGCCACACGGGCCATGTAGTGTCACACGGGCAGTGACACTGCCCGTACCCCTCTCCTTAGAAATTTTCAAGATCAAGCTACACGACGGTGATTTCATACTTAGAAAAATTTCACTACGGAAGCTTTATGGGTGGCCACACGGGCGATGACACTCCACACGAGTCGTGAACTTGGCCGTGTGACCATATTTGGTTCCAAAATTGTGGGATTTCAAGCCAAGGCCACCACACGGTTCACAACACAGTCCTTGAAGTTTCACACGGACCGTGAGGGGTCCAACTTTGGTGTGCCTTAGTTTTAAGCACCATGTTTAAGGGCCAAACATCCTCCAAAGGCCAAGGGCCACTCCATGGAGGCTCCACACAGACTGTGTATCCTCACATGGACCGTGAGGGCTTCCCATGAAGCGTCACCTTGATCCAAAACTTTTCCAGGACCAAATTTCCATGCTCCACTGAGGTTGTGTAAAATTCCAGTTCATTACATCATCTCCCCCTTGGTAACAATCATCCCCAAATATGCAAGAACAAGGCTTGAAAGGCTTGACTTAGAACATGAAACGTCTGGACACAAGGTACAATGCATAGTTCATCATTTGAAAATCATAACCCTTAAAACTAATATCAAAATGTATTCAAATAATTCAAAACAGCTTAAAAATCATTTTCGTGCATATGTATGCATGTCATGTCATGAAACTCAAAAGGGAAAGAATTAGGACCATATAGAATAGGAAGGAACGAATATCATAGGCTTGCGCAGATTGGAAAGGATAAAGATATGTCGCTTTATATTTGATTCCACTCCCCACGTAGCGCTTCCCCCATATTGATTCCTCTAAAGTACCTTCACCGAAGCCACATCCTTATTGCGAAGCCGTTTCACTTGCCCATCCAAAATCTCAAGCGGAACTTCTTCAAAAGACAAGTTCTTCTCAACCTGAACACCATTCAAAGACACGCTACAAGAAATTAGATATACGACAACGGTTATGTGGCAACGGTTCTATAACCGTAGCAATATATGGCTTATAGCTATGGTTTTAACCATGGCAATATATGATTAACATAAACCGTGCTATTAGAGTTAAAATCGTAGCTATAAATTTTGTATGGCAATGGTTCTTTTTATGCGTTGCAATAGAGGACCTATGGCAATGGTTACTAGCCCAAAAAAAAATAACCCGCGAAATATATTATAATTTCCTCCACTTACAAAACATAGGCGACGCCTTTCTGAAATTACCTCTCAGTAAAAGGTTTACTCTCTCTCTCTTAGTAGTGTTGTCTTCCTCTCCAGGAAGAGATCGAGAGCAGAGTACATCTTCTTCTTAGGGCTTTAGTTCCGAAATTTCTGTCATTTATTTGTCAAACAAAGAAGATAAAGATGAAGAAGATGAAGCTTCGTTAGGGCATTCCTCATCTTCGTCTCCAATTCAGTAGACTCGAGAAAAGGTGAGTTATTTCACTCCTCGTCTCCGGCAAGCTTCGTTAGGGCATTTCATCATCGTTGTCTCAAACACCCAAAGCCCAAAATCTGCATCTCTCAGGTGAACCAGGGGAAAGGTCGAGCTCCGGTGGATTTATCGGAGGTACAACCTCGTTGAGCTGCAAATCTTTCAAACATCTACAAAGCACGTCTCAAGTTCTCAAGGGCTTGTTTTCACAGAGAAGTTAGAACTTGCAGAGAGGTACGGTTTTTTATTTCTCAGCATATTTCTTGATTTTTAAGTCCCCACAATGTGTAATTTGTTGTGCATGTACTTTATTTTTCAAATGCTGAAATTTCATTATAAGGTTTTGAAAAATCATAAAGAATAACAAATGGGTTTCTGAAATCTATGTTATTTGCTGTTGTTAGTGCCAATTTTTCAAAGTTCTCTGTTGCTTCTTTGAAATGAAGTCTATTCTTAGCCAGTTCTGTCAGATTCATCAATATATGTTATTATATGTTCACTATATTGAGCTGATTTCACCTTATTGTTGACATACATTATGATTTGTGAATAGTATATGTGCTGTATTACTTTGTTTTTTTGGTTGAAAGTCTCTGTGTTTGTTGATTCATCCTTATATTTTATTTTTATGCTATAGATGATGTGTGCTCTGTTTGAGTTTATTCGAGCCGTCATTATTTTAGATTTTTATTTTGTTGTTGGATTGGTACCTTCCAATATAGTTGGAATATGGTTGAATATTGGCATTGGGTTATCATATTCTTAATCTCGTTGACTCTTTTTTTTAGCTACTGTTGTTCGCTACTCGAATGTATTTGTTTATTCAGTTTATCCCTATATTGATGTTGTCATCTCCTTTATGAGTGTCGAGTGGATTTTAAGTTCAACTTTATCTGTTGTTTGTTGCTGCTGACTTCTTGCCTATCACGTTAAAATCTTTTTCCCGAGTTTGTTGCCTATCAAGGTATTTTAGAGTCTTAGATCCTCATTACATGCCTTGGTTTAATTCTTAACAAGTTCTCCAATCTACTATACATGATTGTTTCGAGATTGATCTTCGCTTCCATGACCCTTTTATTTTTCTTTGATTTCAAAGAGCTAGGACTCTTCTTTTCTGCTTAAACGACATTTAATATGATAATGTTGGTAATAATCTATTCCGTTGTGATGTATTATGGTTTGAATATAGAAATGTTGCCCTTTATGTTTCAGAATGCAACTAAATGACTCACTTTCTGTTTTTATTTTTAAACTTAGTTTCCATTTCTAAATGACTGGGTTAAGCATAAGGAATGATTAATCTCCATAGTTGCTTTGTTGCTTCATTAGTTTTCGCTTTCGATAAATGTACTACTTTGAATAGGTGAAGTTCCATAGCTTTACAGTTTATGGAGAAATTTTGAATGAAACTTGATAACTTTTGGTTTAATTTCCATTTGAAGTTTCAGCTTGCTAAGTTTACAAATATCAAAATATTTTCAGCCCCTTTTATCCTAGTTTAAGCGAGATTCATTTCTTGTAGCATGAAGTCATTGCCTAATTGATGTGTTTTCTGTGGTTTTTGTAAACTTAGCAAGCTGAAACTTGAGGAACCAGATTTCTTCCTCAAATGAGATCTAATCCTTTTGAGAGTTAGGTCTGCAATTGTGTTAATAGCAATTTGAAGTAACCCCTAATACTCTAATCAACTTCCATCACCCAATTACCCCAAGCTTCTTCTAATCTAAATTAATTGTCGTGACTCAATTAATTCATCAAAATCTACACAATGTGTAATTAAAATTTACTCACCCAATGTGTAAGTCAGTTGATTTACAATCATGATTTTGTTAGAATAAAAAAGGTAAAAGAATATCTTGAAACATTTAAATATAATTATCAGCTTTAATATTTTGTGTAATGTCACGTAGGGCGTTCAATGGATACCGGAGATAAAAGTTGGATGGATCTCCGAAGATCCACCGCTAAATATATTCGTGGAGTTACTGATTTTCTTGATAAGGCATTTGAACGAGCCTCTCAAGGAAATGAAATATTATGCCCTTGTAAAACGTGCTTTAATCGTTATTGGCATTATCAAAATGTGGTGGAGGATCACTTGATTTGTCACAGATTCATTCATGGATACACCAAATAGGTTTTTAAGGAGAAGGATTTTCCTCAAGAGAAGAGCCATCTCCAACAAATGATGATGAAAGTTCTGACATGCATGACGATATTGATAAACTACTTCATGATACTTTTATAAATGTAGAAGATGACTTGGGGCATGAAGGAATGAGGGAGGAACCATCTGAAGATGCAAAAAAGTTTTATAAATTGGTTGAGGAAGGAAAACAAAAGCTGTATCCAAGGTGTAAGAACTTTTCTAAGTTGAGTTTTACCATCCGATTATACTTGTTTAAATGTCTTCACAAGTTGACTGATGTTGCCTTTTTAGACTTGTTAGACTTGATAAGAGAGACATTTCCATTTGCTCAGATACCTGAGTCTTTTTACAAGGCAAAAAAGGTGATAAAAGATTTAGGTCTTCATTATGAGAAAATTCATGCATGTACTAATGATTGCATGTTATTTTGGAAAGACAATGCAAAGTTAGATAATTGCTCCGTGTGTGGATCTTCAAGATGGAAGAATGTTAATGATGGCTTAACTAACAAGGGTACTAAAATTCCAGCAAAGGTTTTAAGGTACTTCCCTTTAAAGTCTAGGCTTCAGAGGATATTCATGTGTGCCGAAACATCTGTAGCTATGAGATGACATGCTACTGAACGCCCCAAAGATGGAAATTTAAGTCATCCTGCTGATGGAGAAGCTTGGAAGGATTTTGATTCCTTGCACCCTGACTTTGCTCGTGATACTCGTAATGTTAGATTGGGTCTTTCAACTGATGGTTTTAACCCATTTCGAACTATGAGCATTTTCCATAGCACATGGCCGGTTATGTTAATGAACTATAATTTGTCACCATGGATTTGTATGAAGCCGGAGTATATAATTTTATTGATGATTATTCTAGGTCCATCATCTCCTGGAAATGATATAGATGTATACTTACAACCATTGATTGAAGAGTTGAAGGAACTATGGGAAGTGGGCGTCAAAACATATGATGCCAAAACTAACAAATCATTTACTATGCGTGCAAGTTTATTGTGGACAATAAGTGATTTTCCAGCCTTAGCAATGCTTTCCGGATGGAGCACCAAGGGGAGATGGGCATGCCCCACTTGTAATTATAATACTTCTTCTCAATATCTCAAACATAGTCATAAGATGTGTTACATGGGCCATCGGGCATTTTTACCTCTTGATCATCCATATAGAAGAGATAAAAAATCATTTGATGGTAAAGAGGAGCATAAAGCTGCACCTACTCCCTTATCAAGCATACAAGTGCTTGAAGAACTTCATGAATTCAATAATGTTTTTGGAAAGGGGCAAAAGAAAAGAAAACGGAAGAATGATGGTCCATGGAAAAAGAGGTCTATATTTTTTGAATTGCCATATTGGGCAACCAACAAACTGAGGCACAATCTTGATGTGATGCACATAGAGAAGAATCTTTGTGATAGTTTGCTTGGAACTTTATTGGATATACTTGGAAAGTGCAAAGATCACATAAATTCTCGCTATGACTTGCAAGTGATGGGGATACCCAAAGAGCTTCAATCGGTAGTGGATGATGATACTGGAAAGATTCATCTTGCTAAAGCTTGCTTTTCCATGAAACCGGAGGAGAAAAAGATATTTTGCACCATTTTAAAAGATGCCAAATTACCAAAAGGGTATGCCTCTAATATATCAAATCATGTGCAAATTGAAGAGATGAAAGTATCGGGATACAAAAGCCATGATGCTCATTTTATACTGCATTACTTGCTCCAAGTTGCTGTCAGGAAAGTGTTACCCAAACATGTGTCTTTGATTCTAATTAGGTTGGGAATCTTTTTTAGAGCTATATGTAGTAAGGTTATAAGAAGATGTGATCTTGATAAGTTGAAGGCTAAAATCATAAATATAGAATGTGAGCTTGAAAAGATTTTTCCTCCCTCCTTTTTTGATATAATGATACATTTGCCTATCTATTTAGTAGATGAAATTAAACTTGGCGGCCCGACTCATTTGCATTGGATGTATTCTAGTGAAAGAAATATGTGTGAATTCAAGGGGCTTGTTCGTAATCGAAAAAATCCAGAAGGATCAATAGTAGAGGGATTTTCAGCTGTGGAGTGTTTGACCTTTTATTCAAGATACCTACCTGGTTGGATAAAGACAAGATTCAGTAGGTATCAAACTGAGGATAATGACGACACTCAAGCAGAAGGAGATGATTTATCACCTTTATTTCCTAAGATAGGTCATCAAATCGGAAGTGATAATAAAAGGAAAGGCAAGACTTCAACATGGAGCATCATGAGTGGTTTGAAGCACATCGATATGTTTTGTTCAATACTGGAAATGAGCAAGTCGAGACATTCATCAAGTAAGATAAAATAGTTGTTTGATTTGGATTTTATTTATACGTTGTGATAATGTGTTTTAGATTTTATTTATAAATTCATATTAATTAAATTGCAATATATACTTGTAGGGAACATAAGAATTTACTTGATAATCATACTCGAGAAAATGCATGGGTAAAGGCAAAGATCCATAGCAGAGAATTTGGTGATTGGTTTAGGGAAAAAGTTCAAAATATTAAAGTGTCCAATCACTTAAGATGGCTAGCCAAAGGGCCTAACTTTATGGCTAAAAGATATACTGGATATTTCATTAATGGATATCGATTTCATACAAAAACACGGGATGTCCCATGTAAGAGTCAAAATAGTGGAGTGACTTTGTCAGCAACAACAAATAGTTTTGCTAGTACAAGGGACCAAAACACCGTCGATGGAATGGTTGTCTATCATGGAATTATTCAGGATATCATTGAGATCGATTATTGGGGTTGTTTTAGTGTAGTACTATTCAAATGTGATTGGTTTCATAATGAAATCGATGAATATGGTTTGACTCGCGTATACTTTAACAAAAAAAGTAGTACAAATGATCGTTTTGTATTAGCATCTCAAGTGTATCAAGTATTTTATGTTGAAGATCCAATTGAGAAAAATGTTTACTATGCGATAAATAAGGTTCCTGCTGATTTGTATGATTTGGAGGAAGAGAATTGTCCTAATATTGAAGAAACATTTTGGAGGGAGACTAATCATGATATTGGTTCATCAGAAAGATTACTTGATATTGATGATGTGAGATGGTCGAGAGAAGATCTCCCTGTAGATATCATTGATATGCCTTCCGTTGCACAACATTTACAAGATGTACCTACGGAAACATCAGAAGAGGAGGATGACTTTGATGATACTGATTGGGATTGGATGGAGGCAGATGATTGACGAAGGATTTTACGTACTTATTCAAATATGTAGCCTTCTATTTTGGGTGGTAAGTTCTAATAAATTCGTTTTTGAGTTGCAGCATAGCAATGTGAACAACTGATTGCCTTCTAATTTTATCTCTTTTTGTTAATTTGTATATGAATGTGCTTGTTTTTTATTTTAGCTAAAAGAAGTACTTTTGCTTTTCATGTCCTTCTACATTATCAGTTGTGGCATCCTGGCGTAGCATCGTGGTTCTAAAACTATGCACTTAGAAGAGAGGACTCCTCTCAATACAAAGTCATTAGGAAAACATAAATAAGGGAGACTCTCCCTTTACGAAAAAAAGAAAAGAGCCTAATCAAAAGTAGACCTCTTCTTAGAATCTATGTATATGACTATATAGTTTAAAAGAAGATGATAAGCTCAAGGACTTGAACAAGTAGGAACCTGTTCCATGGATGCTGGATTCATACCAACTTCTACGGACGTATTTTGATTCTTTTCAATTTTATTCTTCTGAAATTTTCCATCCCATTTTGTCTAAACTAAAGTAACCTCTAGTATCATGAGGAAGTTGATGGTAGTTTTCTATGGAGGTATTTTGATTCTTTTCAATTTCATTCTTCTTAAATTTTCCATCCCCATTTTGTCTAAACTAAAGTAACCTCTAGTATCATGAGGAAGTTGATAGTAGTTGTAGGATTGTTGAGAGCCTACCATGTGATTGTACTTAGATAGAAAGAGTATCAGCAGGAATATTTGCTTTCCAAAGACCTGTTTACAGTGAAAGTAATCAAACATTTTGACCATATCTTGAAGCTACTTGATATCTATGTTGATGTTCGATGGTGGGGGTGATCTCCTATTTGAGCCACTTGACTAGTAGCTCTGAATCCACTTCCAATACGACCCTATTGTAATCATGTTGTATGCACCAAGTAATCCTAAAACTGCTGCCATCAGTTCAACGTGATTATTTGATCCAACTCCTAAAGGTGTAGCAAAGGCATAAATTAATCTACTTTTCTGATATCTTAGGATACCTCCAGCCCTTGATCTTTTCTGGGTTCTCCAAAGCACTCCCATCAGTATTTAATTTAACAATGGATGGAGGAGGTTTAAACTAAATGACCCTCATATCATGTTGACATTTTTCAACTAGAGAAACAAGCTCATTCCAGTTGCTAGGACAATTGATATAGGGATATCAAGTGAGTATGAGCATATAAAGTTCCTTGACAGTGAAAAATTTAGCTCTTGAAGCACTAGAATGTTTTCCCCAATACTTACTAGCACTCCTATTCTTCCAAAGATTCTAACAGATAAAAATGAGGGTGACCTGAATCATGAGCTTGTGTACTTCATTGTTAGGTTTAGCTATCCACCATTTCATAAGTAGGCTCCTATGATGTTATGTTGAATGCCCCAAAAATTTGAAAATGGATTCCAAATGTGTTTAGCAAAATGCCCAGAGATTAAAATATGATCAGTATTATCCAGCCTTAGTCTATTGCAGCAAGAGCAGTTTGCTAGTTTATGCCCAGAAGAGATTATTTTTTTCATTAATTGGGAGCTTGTATCGGAGAGTTCTACACAGTGAAAAAGAGACCTTGAAAGGTATATTTCTATGGCTAATGAGAGTATCAAATAAGGTCTTGTTCTTTTTCTTCCTCACATGATCCCAAGCTGAAGCACAAGTGGATTTCCCATGGGTATTGAGTTTTCAGATGGCTTGCTCAGTAATTTGAAGGTTGTGTTGAGTATTATGTGAATAAGCTACTAATATATCTGTGATTGGTGGCTGTTAATATGTGTATATATCTTATGTATCAAATCTATTAGTTTATTAGCAGCTATAAATCTTGTCAAAGAGTGTATTTTGATCAAACTGATTTAGCTAAACTGCTGTCAAAGAGTTTTTGACTGATTTTGTCTTTTTTTTTACAGATTCAGACAGTCATGAGTCAACAAGAGCCTTCAAAAGGAAATTAAAAAAAGCCAAAAATAAGACATATGCTAAACCTGGGTCATTATCATTCTTGGCGAATAAAAAACGACGGGTTTTGACAACAAATGATATTGTTGAAGCTATACAATATGAGAAAGGGCATCTGCTATAATTGATTGAGGAGCAACAAACAGTAGCACCACAATCTGAAGCTGATGGACAATCTATAGAGGAGCAGACGCTAGAGGAGCAAGCTGTAGAGGTGCAACATCAAATGAATTCCGTCGCTCCTCTAGTAAATGAATAATCAGCAGAATAAGGTAATATATAAGCTTAGACACATATATGGGATTCATCTCTGATTTCTTATTTCCTGTATTTTATTTATAGATGAAGGCATTTCCATTAAGAAGACAAGAGGTACAACGCAAATACCTACGGTACATGCCCGAAAAGAGCATAAACTTATCACACTCAATGCCCAAAATCAGCCCGTTGGTCCTACTGATGAAGTTGTAACAGAGTTAAGTAGCTTCCTAGGTACATTGGCAAGAACTGCGACTCTTTGCCCATTTGATGTATTTCACTGGAAGAACATGAAGACGAAAAAGGATTTATGGGCTTATACGAAGGTCTGGAATTTTCAATTTTTAATTATTTGTTAAAGCTTTTTACACTTAATTAGTAGCTAACTGAATGATACTAAATTGTAGGATAAATACATTATTCCTGAAGCTGCAAAACCATGGACTTTGGCAATAATTCGAGAGGCTTGGAGAAGGCATAGAAGATAGCTGAAGTTAAATCATTATGACCCATATGAAAATGATAAAGTTATCATGTCAAAGAAACCGGCTCATATTCCTGAATGTCAGTTTAGAGAGCTTCTCAAATATTGAAAGTCTGACAAATTCAAGGTAAAATGTATTTCAAATATTATAGTTGCAACTTATTTTTTCCTTATACACATTCTGCTTTACTATTCTCTTCTTTATTGCAATATTATTATAGTCATATACTTTCAGTTATGAAGACTGTATTGTAGTTACTATAACACCTATATACTTTCAGTTAACATTGTAGATATATATTTGTTTGCAGAAAATGTCAGAAACTAATACTAAGAATCGAAAAAAGCTGATGAATCCACACCACTGCCGGCAAAAAGAGTTTTGCTTTAGTTCGTAATAAATTGGTATGTTCTTTTATTTATTGTGAAGTCGTTAGCTGTCATTTACGTAATTCTTACTATATATTTTTATGTGAATAGGAAAAAGAGCAGGAAATTGTGTCACAAAAGGAGGTCTTTGTTGCTACAAGAACAAGAAAATCTAGACGTTTGTACAAGGCCTCGAATGAAAACACAATAAGTAAAATTGTATGAATGCTGATGACTTCAATCTTTAACTGAGATCATTATTTATTGTAAATTTTATTTACATGGTTGTGCTTGTTGATGTACTTTAATTTTTTAGGCTGAAATGGAGGAAATTGAAAAAGAAATGAGCGCGAATGGTCAGTCCGGTGATGCATTTTCAGTCGTCATGGGCCCTGAACATCCGGTTCGTCTCAGGCTATATGGATTGGGGGTTACAAAGAGTAGTTTGAAAAAAATGGCAATGCTACACCAACTTTAGATGCAACAAATGATGTGGTACAACAAATGTAAGAAAGGATGCAAAAAATGGAGAAATAAATGGAGGAACAAAGGAGGACTATGCGACAAGAAGTTATAACAGATGTAGTTGCACAACTTCAGCATGCAGGATTAATTGATCCAAGCATACTAGCAGCATTATCTGTTCCTTCACCAGCAGAAAGAACATCTGGAAAAGCGGCTGATCAAGGTTATTCTCTGTCTATTTCAACTTTTTCTTCTTCTTCTTCTTTTGTTGTTGCTTCTTCTTCCTCTTCTTCTGCTGCTACTGTTGCTTCTGCTTCTTCTCATCATCTTCTTCGCCTCTTCTTCTACTGCTCTGTCTAGTTTGCTTTCTCCCATGCAAAAAGATTGGCCAACGAATGATCATCTTTGCAAAATTTTTTTACAGTAATGAAAATTTAATGTGGTAACTTTGAAGCATGAGAATGTTAGTGTACTGCTAAGTATTATTCAAAATCTAATATTTTACAACTGTGTTAAAATTACTATTCAACTAATAGGTAGTGAATGTGATTTACTAGCAGAAAAATAGAAAAACAGAACACAGAAAGGATGTAGATTAGAAATGTCAAGTTAAATACTTAGTCATAATTGATAATTGCATTTTTTTATATGTAGTTATTAAATTTCTTATGAAATTTAGATTAAAGCTATTAAAATTCTGCTGGTGACCGTCTCGCTCTGTATTTGACTGAAAATAACCACATTAACGGATTAGGATGCACATTTGCAAAATTAAAATTAGGTTATTGAAACTTACAACAATGTGTCATTGTAGGTCAAATGTGAATTATTTTCCCTCAATAATATATTAAAAGACTCAAAATATTCAAAGAGTCTCATATCTAAAATTAGAAATGATTTAGAGAAGATTTTGAGGTGCTTGGTATTGAAATACTCCATTAGCTATTAGAGCTTCTTCAAAGATAGATTTTAAAAGTCAATGTGCTGTAAACATAAATTATTTTGAGTAAGTAATATATCAAAAGTTTTAAAACACCGAGAGGAGCTCATCTCTAGATGTTGGTTGAGATTGAAAAAAGTTTGTTTGGTAGAGATGTTGGTTGGGGTTCATTGACAAATTATTGTTTTCAGCTTTGCTATAAGTCTGACTCACTGATATGGCATAATCATTGACTTTGCTGTAGGAGTGGGTGATAGTTGGATTGGTGTCGTTGATCTTATTTAGAGTTTGGCCAATTGATGAAATATTGCTATCGTCATTATTGAATTGCTGACCCATTAATATGGCTGTATTATTGTCATTGAGAGTCTCATAGATATACAATTATCCTCAGCCGCCTTACTAAAAGCATGACCTGTTGGTATTGCGTTGTTGCTGATCTCTCTAGCATGACCTGAATTGCTGGTATAGTTTTATTGCTTTCTAGCCAAAGAAATGCCTTAGATATTGTTATATATGGTTTAGTTAGTCTTTTGGGTTTTCTGAGGAGTTATGGTTCAAGCAAGATGTTAAAAGGTTCACCCATTTATAGTGTTATGGTTTAGTTAAGCCAGCAGATGGTTCACCCATTTATACTACAACTAACTTTCTTTGTTAAAAGGTATATTTGTCTTTTTCCGTTCTAGAAAAATGTGTTGATTTAAGTTTTCGATTTGTACTTTTGTTTGGTTCATTTTTTTCTGGTAATAGATAATGTTAGTGCAATATTGAATCTATTGCTTAGAAACTACTTCTGGGTTGATTTTGATATTTCAGTTTAAGGATTTTTTGGACTTGTATGATATAGAACTTCTTTTTGGACTTGTGAATGATATTCTGAAGTGTTCTTTTTATTTTTTCACTTGAAATGTACTTGAGTATATGAAAACAACCCTCTATCTCATTTATATGATCCATCAAAAGTTGGAACATGCAATTTATTGCTCAATCACTATGATATCGAATATTGAAGTCAAATACCTACTCTTATATTGAAGTTTGAGTGATGTTCTCTCTGCCAATTAGCTGATACTTTTCTCTACTATTAATGTAATGTGAATTCTTCAATCGACAACTTAAATTCCATACCCAGTAAAGTAACTATACATCCATATTAGATGGATCGGAGGCATTATATATTTACTTTTAAATTCCAAAAGCTGCTAGTATACATTCTATTTGTATGCCTTAATGATCAGGCCTGCAGTTTGTTTACCCAGTTTGCCGCAGTTTGTTCTGCAGAAATGAGGCCTGCGAAATGAGGCCAACAAAAATTATTTGATCTTAGTGATTATTAAGATCAAATGCAGTTTGTTGCTGCAGTTTGTTCTGGCACCACAATGTGATTATTAATTATATTGCATTTTCATTATTTTTAGGTGATGAAATTGAAGGGGATGAAAGCAACACAGAAGCCTGACCTAGGAGATGGATTGGGTTTTTGGTGATCACAACCTACATTTTAGAAACATTGTATATTTTTTTGAGAATTTAAATCTATGGCGTGTTCACCCTTTTTGGCATATGCATGTATATATTTAACTTTATCGATACTATTAGCTAATTAACTTTATCGATACTATTAGCTAATGAATCTTCACGATGAATTGTAATTTTGATAATGAATAGGTATATAATATTTAATTTTGTGATCAATTTTAAATTACTGTTACATAAAATTATTATAGCATGACTTTATCTGGGCATGTAGTACGTAGTACCATAAAATTATGACATGCAATATAGCCTATTTATATGATGCAATAGATTAAGAATAATTGTTGTAATAGGTAAAAAACCGTGGCATTATCAAATAATAACCGTAGCAACAACAACGAATTTACCAACCATAATGCTATAGAATTATTGCATTACTAACAAAAAATCGTTGCATTACGAACGAAAAACCATTGCAATAGACTGAAGGATTATTTGAATAGACACGCAAAACCGTTGCATTAGTGTAGTAATAACTGTAGCATTATAGTTCTATTGCTACGGTTAGTAATCGTTGCAAATAAAAATCGAACCGCCGGATATTCTTAAAGAAGGAACCGTCGTAACAGGTCACCTCAATTGCTACGGTTTTGTTGACCGTAGGACTAATCATAGCAATAGATCTATTGCTACGCCACCTAATGTAGCGATTTGTCGAACCGTGGCAATAGCCCTACAACGAAGAATATAGACCCTATAGCAACGGTTTTTGAACCGTTGCCGTATATCAAATTTCCAGTGGTGACACAATAGTACAAGGATCACTAACCAACTTCCTTAACATAGACTTGTGGAGAAATCGAGTGAATGGAACTCAATGCAGAGGCAAATCCAACCTAGAAGCCAAGTTCCCAATTCGCTCAACAATCTCATAAGGACATACATACTAGGGACTTAGCTTTCCCTCCTCCCCAAAATGCACCACACCCTTCATAGGTGAGACCTTCATACGCACCTAATAATTAATACAAAACTCAAGATCCTTCTTTCTAACACCCAAATAAGACTTTTGATGACTTTGAACCATCTTCAACCTTTCCCTAATCAATTTTACTCTTTTGTAGCCTCTAACACTAAACCCATGCCTATAGAGGTGATTTCATCTTAACTCAAACCACTCCACCGGAGACCTACACTTTTACTCTATAAAGCCCCAAGCCGTGTTATACTAATGTTAGCATGAGGAAAATTGTAGTAAGAAAACACAAGAAGTGGTAGATGATTACCCCAATTAACCTTGAATTCCAACACACAAGACCCCAACATATCCTCTAGAGTTTGAATTATCCTCTCAGCTTGCCCAACGGATCAAGGATGAAAAGTGGTACTTAACTTCACCTTAGTGCCAAGCCCTTTTTGAGATGATTTCCAAGAGTGAGAAGTAAGTTGGGTACCACGATTCGATATAATAGACCTAGACACACCATGTAACCTCACCAACTCTTGGATGTACAACATTGCATAATCTTCGGCGCTAAAAGTAGTCTTGACCGATAGGAAATGAGCCAACTTAGTCATCTGGTCAACAATATCCCAAATGGAGTCAAATTACCTTTGGTCCAGGGAAAACCAACCATAAAATCCATATTCATATCCTCCAACTTCCAAGTAGGAATCTCAATGTCTTGAGTCAAGCCACCGGGCCTTTAGTGTGCTACATTCATTTGTTGACAATTAGAGCATTCAGGTACAAACCTGGCTATGCCTTTCTTTTTATCATGTCACTAATATCCTTCCCTTAAGTCCCGATACATCTTAGTCCACACTGGTTGAATTAAATAATGAGAGTCATGGGCTTCACTCATGTTCACCTTCCTAAGATCATACACATTCGGAACACACAACTGACCTTGATATGAAACGCACCATATCCCCCTTGGGAGGAAATCTCTATCTTATTCTTTTGGCAACCAACCTCTTCAATCCAACCAATGACAGATCTAGATCTTGCTTATCCTTAACATTAACAACCACAAAAGGTTCGACCCCATTCTGAACATGAATACCACCATCATCAGAGTCAGCCAACCTAACACCCAATCTAGCCAAATGGTAAGCATCCTTTGCCAACTCTTTCTTCCCTTCATCAACAGGAGCCACATTTCCCATAGATATCCTACTAAGAGCATCGACTATAAAATTAGCCTTGCCGGGGTGATATTGAACACTCATGTCATAGTCCTTTAGGAGTTCCAACCATCTTCTCTGCCTCAAGTTGAGATCCCTTTGAGTGAACACATATTGAAAACTCTTGTGGTCTGTGAAAACATCGACATGCACCCCATACAAATAGTATCTCCCAATCTTCAAGGCAAACACCACCGCTGCTAACTCAAGATCATGAGTTGGGTAATTACGCTTATGCCCCTTCAATTGCCTTGAAGCATAAGCTTTCACCTTACCATGTCGCATAAGCACACAACCCAACCCAATCCGAGAAAATCACAATACACCACCAACCCATCTAAGCCATTTGGTAAAGTCAAAATAGGAGCCTATATAAGCCGATCTCCCAAAGTCAAAACTCTTTTCACACTCATCCGACCATACAAACTTGGCCTTCTTTTGGGTCAATTGGGCCAATGGAGATGCACTAGATGAAAGACCTTCAACAAACCTCCCATCAAAACTACCCAACCCAAGAAAACCTCAAATATCCAAAGGAGTAAGCATGTCAAACAATGCACATCCTTAACCAACTCCCATTTTGACTTCATCTATAAGATCACTACAACATTTTCCTTCCTGAATTGCATTATGAGCCCAAAGTAACTCTCTCGATTCGATAGGGAGGTATGGAGATAGGAAATCTCAAGGCACGGTTCATGGCACTATATGAATCATGAAAAAGTGAAGCAATTCCTAAAACGCCTTGTAGCCTCCTACCCATATATGTGGCGCGCTTCACACCCATGAATAAGACTCTACTTGAGGCCCCATGTTGGACTCCGAGGACCATTTATAAATCTAGTGCTCTGATACCATCTTTTTCACGACCTGGACCTAGGGCCTAGAAGTGGCACGTCGAATGAGAACCCGAGAGTCCCCAATAAAGCCTGAAAGTATTCAAATCTACATCATCAGTTCGAAACGCATTCAAATAGTAAACACATAGTTTTAAGGGATGGGAAAGTAGGACTCACACTATGAGGATATTGAACGGAAAATGATTTACATGGATTCACATAGCACATAGTACATAAGAACTATAGGGCGAGTAAGTATGACTCACTCTATGGGGGCATTACGGGGCTTAGAATCTTCCACCTTTCCACATCAAACATACATACATATCATAATTCCCATAATCAATTTATGACAGCCGTATCCAATACATAACCGAAATCATAAACTTCAAAAACAACACATAACATATAAAATCTACGAGAGTCTACAAGATGCCCAACAATGCTTCTAGTCATAAGATGGAACGGGGGTCAATACATGTCTCGGGCTCACCCTCAAAGTAAATAAAATAAGCAAGACTTCATAGGTAGAGAAATGATGGCTTGTCCTTGGAAGATATGACTTACCACAACATATATCTCAAATTCGATCTAGCATCGAATGGTGGGTGAAGGTAATCTCCGGTCCCTACATGGTGAGATCATGTAGGAAAAAAGTATGCGTTAGTACGTTTGAATGTACTAAATATTCAAGCATGCAATGCATATGACTTATGAAACCTACATTTCTATGTTAGATAGCAAGGGCACATAATATGAAAAGAATCATATATCCAAAGAAGAGTAGTATAAAATATGCCATGAAATTCATGATGAATTAAATACAATAATGCTCATATATAGTGGGGATGTGACCTTAACTGACATGAGTACGACCAAGCAAGCTATTACTTGAAATCCCGATGAAATCCCCTCAACGGTAAAGAGGTGGTCTACTTGCCAAAGGTAAACCATACTTCACCTTACGGGCATCCCCATTTCGTATGAAGCAACCTTCCTTACGGCTATCCCTATTTCGAATTGGATTTTCACATATATCATATCATACTTCACCTTGCGGGCATCCCTATTTCATATGAAGCAACCCTCCTTACAGGCATCCCCGTTTCGGATAGGATAACCTATGCTAGGCACATAGTTCAAGGAAAGAGAACACTCAATCCATCTGTGCTAAGTCGGCATCCCACAAGAATACATATACATAAATATGTGCATGCTTTCAAAATGATGATAGTCATTTCCAATTCTCTCAATGCATATTTAGGCTTGAAAGCTAAAACATAATTCATAACTGTAATACTCTTGCACAGAATAGCTCATTTGTATATACGATATGGTGCAAGCACCCAAAATGCTCAAAGAGCCATAATCATAAGATATATATGTGATCACATTCTTGTCATAACCAACGTCTTATCAAAATCATATCATAGAACATAATTGGGCTTAACCACTTCATAATTTCCATAAATCCAATGTCTATAGATGCATATGGCATGAATGATGTGGGAATAACATGGGTAATTGAGATTCAATCTAAAATCAATAATATAATATGAAATTGAAGAAAATCCATAATTAAATCCACAGTTAAATCATACTATAAATCACTCATGCATAAATGAAGCTTTAAAGGGGATATGCATGTTCATATCTTCATAACTTCTATGTAAATCATCATAATAGGGATTAAAGTAACTTAAAATCATAGTTTACGTACAACCCATACATCAATTGAATTTAATAAATCATCTAATGAAAAACCTACATTTAAAGTAAGCTTAATTTCATGAAAATCAATTGAAAAGAGTTTGGGTCTTCTTGTTGAAAGGGACCAAGAGTCAATCCCACATACCTTGCTTAGAAAGAGGAATTTGAGAAGAATTTATATTGAAGTTGAAACCCCAATTGAATCCTAGCTTGAATCTTGAAGGTGAGACTTGGAGAGAATTTTAAGAGTCTAATTCTAGACACTAAGTGTTAGTCTTGAATGAGGGTTTAAAATTAGTGTAATAGAAGTTTAGGAATGTAAATAGGGAAGAGGGGGGGGGGGTTGCAAAAGGTCTTAAAAGCCTCGGGGATGGGTCAAAATATCAAAAGTACCTCAATAAAATTCCTCTTTAAATTTTAAACTAAACTTGACACGGTTGGCTTCACAGGTCGTGAAGCTCTTCACGGTCCGTGAAGGCTTCCTGTCTAGCCGAGACAGATTCTACGAAAAGGGGCAAACTTCTTGCTCCAAACTCGGAATGAGGTGAAACCAGATGCATTGGAAAGCTAATTCAATGAGCTTCAATTTGATAGGTCATGCGCCACGTACTTTATTTTGTGCTAAGAGATATGACACTTTAAATTTGACGCTTCTATCAGTAGTTGTGAAAAGCTTAGCCAATGGAATTACTTTGAACTTGACTTGATGTAGGAGACCCATGATGACCTTAAAAAACATAAATAATCTTGAATTGAAGGCTTGAAAGTGAACTTAACTTGAGATTGAAGATCTAATACTTAGAAATTTTCAACGAAGTCACCTACATGGGAGGCCACACGGGGCTGTGTAGTTTCACACGAGCCATGACATTCCCCGCGCCCCTCTCCTTAGAAAATTTTTAAGATCAACTTATGAGATAGTGATTCCATACTTTGAAAAATTTCACTACAGAAACCTTGCGGGTGGCCACACGGGCCGTGACACTCCACAAGGGCTGTGAACTTGGTCATGTGACCATACTTGGTCCCAAAATTATGGGATTTCAAGCCAAGGCCACCACACGACCACCACATTGTCCGTGAAGTGTCACATGGACCGTGAGGGGTCCAAGTGTGGTGTGCCTTAGTTTAAAACATCGCGTTGAAGGGCCAAATATCCTCCAAAGGCCAAGGTCCACTCCATGGAGGCTCCACACAGATCGTGTGACCTCACACGGACCGTGAGGGCTCCCATGAAGCGTTACCTTGGTCCAAAACTTTTCTGGAACCAAATTACCATGCTCCATTGAGGTCATACAAAATTTTGGGTCATTACACCTTTACTAACTTTTCTATTTCTTTTTATTTCCCCCTTTGCTCCTCTAACATTACCCCTTCCTTCCCCTTCTCCTTTCCCCTTTAATATTGTTATTCCCTCATCCCCGCCCTATTAACATCCTCTCCTACTCCCTGCTAACATAACTTCTCCTTTGTTTGTTTTCTTTTCTCGTGAGGTTGTGCCTTTGCACTTCATATAAATTTCTCCTCAAAATCCAAAGTCTAGAGAGAAGGCATAAGCGTGGTGTAAGTGGATAGTTTTACTACTGTGGGACTATGCGCCTTCTCACACAGGATATTCAATTTGTGTCGAACTCACTCTTGTAGAAACCAAGGATAAAGCTTTGTTCACCGCTAAAACTAGGTTAGTATGTATAAGCCTTAGGTAATTTGACCCTTGGGGTCAATCTACATCATAGTAGCCACTCTATTTAAGTCTAAAGAGTCCAATCACCCTCTAGACAAAATCGCATACTATGTGCCAACGTGAATCGTGATAACATATTCAAGCCTTAATAATTGTTAATATGGAGTTTAAAAATCTTTTTTTTATAGATTTATGATGTTGAAGTCATTCCATGGGAGAGTTTGAAGTTTATAATTATCCCGTTTATTATCCCATCGTCCCTTAGGTTTTATATATGTCTTTTACCATACAAAAATTGTAATAGGTATTATTAATGAAATAGTTCATTTGTTTATTTTTATTTTATTTTCTAACTCTAAACTCTAATTAACAAATTTAGACTAGATTTAGTTATTGTGAGTCACTTATATGTCATCTTAGGCCTACCTTTGGCTTAACGAGGCTCCTTGCATTTAGAGTGTGTTGTTTTCGTGCTATTTATCACGTCCCTAACTTGATTTTTTCTTATTTTTATTTTATTTTTCATGTATTCCCCTTCCCATAGGTTGATTTGTTTGCGTACTCTGTCCTACCACACATGCTCGAAAGGATCTCCTCTTACACCCCCAAGTTTGAGTCATAAAGGAAAGGACAAAATGATTGACAATAATACTATCGGAAGAGTTGAGGCTTCTGAAAGGGGATTTTAATCTGATGATCCGACTTTAAGGTTAAAAAGGAAAATTCAAGAAATGGAGGATGAAATGGACAACATGCGTAATTTGGCTAGACTATCCATTTCTCTCGGCATCCCTTTTGGGGAAAATATGGATGACCCAATTACTACAACTCAAACCACCCTCCCAAATCATCTTCCACCGATTTATCCGACCTCTCAAATACAATCAAACCCTACTTATATACCACCTTTAAGCACCCAATTTTCAAATTGCAGTCATTAAATTCCATATCAATTAAGCACTTACAAACCAACATTACACCCACAAAATCCTACCCATATCCAAGATATGCCTCCTAAGTCCACTGTCAACATCTTAAAAGCCTATGCCTCTAGAACTCATGCCCACAATCCTATATATATCAAGACCTCTCCTTTTATTCATAACTATCATGAATCAGAATTCTCTCAAAAGGATATGCTGATTCAATCCCTGACCGAGAAATTGGATAGTTTAACCAATCGAGTATGAAATATAGAAGAAAGAAGAGGGATAATTGGCTTGAGATATGAAGATTTATGTATGCACCCAAATGTTGAGTTACCTGAGGGATACAAACCTCCAAAATTTGAATTGTACAATGGTATCAGAGATCTCAAGGCTCATCTGCGCATGTATTATTATAAATTGGTAGGAGTTGGAAAGAATGAGAAGATTAGAATGAATTTGTTCATAAGAAGTCTCACAGGGAAGCTCTGACATGGAATATAGAACAAGACTCATGAAAGTAGACAAGATGGGAAGATTTGGCTTCTGATTTCATGGATAGGTTTGGGTTCAACATTGAGAATGCAGCAGACTATTTTTATATTCAAAACCTAAAAAGGAATCCAAGTGAATCATTTTGAGATTATGCTATGACATGGAAGTCTGAAGCTGCTAGAACTAAGCCTCCCATGGAGGAATCTCAAATGAAAGATTATTTATTTCGTGCCCAAGAACCTCAATATTATGCTAGAATGATGCTTGTGACAGAAAAGAGCTTCACTGACATCATCAAGTTGGGTGAAAGAATTGAAGAACACATATAAAATGACACCATCATCAATCTATAAGCCTTACAAGATACTAAAAAAGCCTTGCAATCCAGAAGTATGCCTGATCAAAAGAAGAAAGAAGTGAGTTTGATAATGATGGCACATAAATCTCCTACAAGATACCAAATACTGACTCCACCATTCCCTCACTATTCTACATCACCATACCCTGCACCTCCTCCCCTTTATCAACTATTTACTCCCTATAAAACTCCTTTCCCGCAATATCAACAACCCACATATCCTGTTTATCATACCAAACCAACATACTTTCAAACACCTCAATCTTTACCCCCTCAACGACTTGTCCAAACTTTGAAAGAAAACCTACCAAAAGCTATACTCCTCGAGCGAAACCCATATTCCAACTCTACGAAAGATTGAAAGAGGCTGGCTATATCACCCCTATTCCTACTTTGAATCCAAACACTCAATCCAAATGGTATGGTCCACATAAGGTTCAAGCATATCACTCAGGAATGAAGGGATGCGCTACTGATGTATTTCGAGCTTTGAAGGATAAGGTTCAAGACTTGATTGATACTAAGGTCATAATTTGAAGGATCCTACGCCGAATACATCCAACAATCCACTCCCAAATCACCAATGAGTTTGTCAAAAAACTAAAGTACGATTTTGACTTGTGCGGTCTAAGGAAAACGTTATCTTGCACGATTTCTATGAGAGAAACATCTACACTAGCAAAATAAATGAAAAAGTCTGGCCGGAGTTCTCTTTTCTAATGATATTTACTAAATGCTCTTTCATCTTGTATTTGGAACTATGTCAGACCTGATTCCCATTTAAGAGGGATACGTAGATGTTCCTATGGAGTTCGGTCTTATCAAAATAAAAAACTCCATTTCACCTTTTGATCACAAACTGGGGAATTTTTTTTGAGAGGAACTCAAAAATTCTTCTAAAAGAGCACATTTCTTATCGAATTATAGAAATTGGGACATAACTTTTGAGAGGGACTAAAAAGTTCATCAAAAACGATTATCATATAGAAGGAGGCATCAAGCAATCAAAATTTCTACACCAGGGAAGAAATTTTTTTAAGTGGTATGCAAAACTTTTAATAATATTACACTCTAAACAAACGTGTGGATCGAGGCAAAGCTATAGATGAACCTCCCTTTTTTTAAACTAATGATTTTTCTTTGAACATAGAAAAGACAAGTATACATGCTAGGAGTGACCTATTCACGTCATGCAAGCAATCACCACTTTTCTTACAATGGACGAAGGGTAAACTACCTTAATTCCTTTAATCTCGATCTATCCTTTATTTGCTTGTTGAACCTGCATTTGGCCTACTGAAATTGCATTTGTGCATTGGCTTATTAAAGTTGCATAAAATTTGCATGAAATTGAATTTGCATTTGGGCTACTTAAGTTAGATAAACATTTGCAGGAAATTGAATTTGTACTTGGCCTACCAAAATTACATAAAAATTTACATGAAATTGCATTTTTTTGCATCAGCCTACTAAAATTACATTCATGCATTGACCAACTAGTATTGCGTGAAATTAAAAAAATTTCATTGGCCTATTGAAATGACAATTTTGCACTGGCCTACTAAAATTGCATGAAATATGCATAAAATGGCATCTTTTGCAATAACTTACTAAAATTAGATGAAAATTTATATTTTTTGCATTGGCCTACTAAAGTTGTGCAAAATTATTTTTTTCATTAGCCTACTGAAATTACATTTTTGCATTAACCTACTAAAATTGCATGAAATCTGCATAAAATTGCATTTTCTCATTGACCTACTAAAATTGGACAAAAATTGGCATGAAATTAAATTTTCATTTGGCCTAGTGAAAGTGTATTGAAAATTGCATAGCCTACTGGAAGTGGCATTGAAAATTGCATGGCCTACTAAAGGTTGCATTGAAAGTTGTGTGGCCTATTGAAATTGTGTTTTGCTTGTGGCCTACTGAAATTGCATAAAAAATTGCATGGCCTACTAAAATTACATAAAAAATTGCATTTCCTTCTTATGAAAATTTTGCATAGCCTACCGAGATTGCATTTATTCCATTTGAATAACATTACATAACCTACTCAAATCGCATTGCCCATTGATGGCGTTGGGCCTACTAATATCACCTTGTTCCCAAAAGTTTCATTGGCTCAAAAATGGTATTGCCTTTAAATTTGCATTAGCCTTAAAAATCGCATGAAAAAAAACATATTATACCCCTAAGGCATCATTGTCCCAAGGCATCATTTTCATGGCCGAAAAACATCATTTCATGACCTAAGGATTTAATTTTTTCTTTCTATTCTCCTAAGGCGTCATAGTCCCAAGACATCATTTTCAATGCCTAAGGATATCATTTCATGGCCTAGGGATTTAATTTTTGCTTACCATGCTCCTAAGGCGTTCATAGTCCAAAGGCATCATCCTTCATGACCTACAAATACCATTTCATTGCCTAAGGATTTAATTTATGTTTATCATGTTTTGAAGGTATCATTGTCCAAAGATATCACTTTTCATGGTCTGCAAATATCATTTCATGACCTGAGGATATAATTTATGATTAGCATGACCTAAGACATCAATAGCCTAAGACATCATCCTTACAGTCTTATAGTAAACATCATGGTCTAAGCGGGAAACTTGCATCTTGTTTATGAATTGTTTCACTATTTAAATATACGTACTCTAACCATTTTACTCAGTGTTTTTAAAAGTTACAGGATGCAGGATTAATGGATTTCTATACATTTCATTTTTCATTTCAATGATATTACACTCATCTTATTATCGAAGATAATGAATACTTTTCCATCCCTTTTCCTTGGCCCTCCTATCACTATTCACGCTGGCTTATACCTCTATTTTTTCAATTCTAGCTACTATCAGTCCTACTCTAAGCTTCGGACCGTCAATTTTATTTTTAGGATTTTCATTCGTTTTTGAATCTAGAACTACACACGACCTAATTGTAACACCCGATGAAATTACCAAAATACCCCTAGAGGAGAGGCATGCGCGTAGAGTCTATAAAGTCATGCAAGATAACTTTTTCCAAAATACCCGAGAGGCGTGTCTAGTAGAGTCCTTATTATTGGTGTGAAGAGCTCCTCATCCATAATTTGGAGGCTATAGGACATTTATGAATTGTTTCAATTCTTTCATGTTCTAAATTGCGCGATATAGTTATGCTCTACGAAAGTTTCTCTTCTAATTCGTGCTTTGCGCATTGATGAGTTGTGACCATGCCTCTCAGAAGAGATGCCATAGGTAGAGGACGTCTCGCTAGACTTAATGTTAACCCACCTGAACCTCCTAGACATGAGGAGCCCGTGGAGCCAGCTGTCCTTGTTGAGCAGCCCTCACAGGATGAGGTCTCCAATGCTGAGCTCTGCCTGGCTATTCAAACTCTAGCCCAAGCTATCATAACACCTGCTGCGAGATAAGGAGTGGGTCGACAGGATGTACAGAACATATCTACGTTCCGAGAATTCTTGAGGATGAATTTGCCTAAGTTCATAGGGTGTGCATCCACTGAGGATCCTGAGAAATATGTGGATGAGCTTCAGAAAATGTTCCAAGTGATACATGTGGCTGATGTGGACAGAGTCGAACTGGCTGCCTACTAACTTAAAGGTGTGGCCAGACTATGGTTTGATCAATGGACAAGAGTAGAGGAGGGGATGCTTCATTGTTGACTTGGGTAGTGTTCGGGGAGGCCTTCTTAGGGCACTTCTTCCTAAGAGATTGAAAAGAGGACAAGGTAAGAGAGTTCCTGAATCTGGAACAGGGATCTATGACTATGAAAAAGTATGGGATGAAGTTTACTCAACTGTCTCGATATGCTCCGGATATGATTATTGATATGAGGGGGAGAATGGGAATGTATGTGGATGGGCTGAACAGAAGGCCAAAGAGAGATGGGAGGGGAGTAATGCTCATGATATGGATATTGGGAGATTGATGACATTTGTACAACATGCTGATGAGGAGAGGCAACATGATAAAGAAGAGTTTAGAAATAAGAAGGCTAAGACATCTAGCCATGAGGTTAGAAAGAAAGGGAATGGAAACATATTTCATACGGGGACATCATCATCATCTGCTAGAGCACCTACACCCAGAATCAGGAATGATCAGAGGTCCCCGAAAGTTGGAGCCCATGGATCTCAATCACAAGCTAGTGTGGCTCAAGGTTCACTAGGTAAACCACCGTGTGGTAAGTTGCACTTGGGAAAATGTCGTGAGAGGAATGATGTCTGCTACAAGTGTGGCCAAGTGGGTCACTACCAAAGAAAGTGTCTGAAGTAGGTTGACCAGGCTCAATCGACTACACCAGCTCCACCAGCTAGAGGAACCCAGAGAGTACTATGTCAAGCGCAAGCAGGAGCTACAAAATATTTATATGCCATGGGTAGTCGGCAAGATCAGGAGAACTCCCCAGATGTTGTGATGGGTATGATTCGAGTCTTCTCTCTTGATTATTATGTTTTGATGGACCCTGGTGCCATATTATCTTAAGTAATTCCTTACGTGACCAGTAGATTTGATAGAACCCCTGAGAGTCTTCTTGAACCCTTTGATTTTTCTACTCCAGTGGGTGAGTCTATTCGAGCTAAGAGAGTCTATAGAACTTGTGTAGTGTCCATCCATCACAGAGATACTATTATTTATTTGTTTGAGTTAAAGATGACTGATTTTGATGTGATCCTTGACATTGATTGGCTTCATGCTAGTTATGCCTCCGAGCCCAAACCGTTAAGTTCCAATTCGCGGAAGAACCGGTTCTTGAGTGGTAGGGTGATTCTGTTGCACCTAGGGGGAAGTTTATATCATACCTTAGGGCCAAAAAGATGATTTCCAAAGGTTGTATCTATCACCTCGTGCGAGTTAAATCTGATGATGTTGAGTCTCCTACTCTTGAGTTATTCCCGATTGTGAATGAGTTTCCTGAAGTATTTTCTGAGGATTTTCTCGGAGTCCCTCCTGGTAGAAAGATTGACTTTGGGATTGATGTTCTTCTCAATACCCAGCCTATCTCAATTCCACCTTATAGGATGACCCTGCTGAGTTAAAAGACTTGAAAACAATTGAAAGATCTATTAGAGAAGGGCTTTATAAGGCCGAGTGTTTCTCCTTGGGGTGTCGTTGCCCTATTCGTGCGAAAAAGATGGGTCCCTCAGAATTTGTATTGACTACAGGCAACTGAATAAGGTCACTATAAAGAATAAGTTTCCTCTTCCAAGGATAGATGATCTGTTTGACCAACTTTAGGATGCCTCTTGTTTCTCAAAGATAGACCTTAGATCTGACTACCATCAGTTGAAAGTGAGGGAATGTGATATCCCAAAGATAGCCTTTAGGACTAGATATGGCCATTTTGAGTTCTTGGACATGTCCTTTGGGCCGTCGAATGCACCTGCAACCTTCATGGACTTGATGAATTGAGTATTCAGACAATATCTTGATATGTCCATGATTGTATTCATCGATGACATTTTGGTGTATTCGAGAGATGAGGAGGAGCATGCTAATCACCTCAGATTTGTCCTCCAAACACTCAAGGACCATGAGTTTTACAAAACATTCTCAAAATGTGAATTTTGGCTTAAGTTAGTGGCTTTTCTAGGCCACGTGGTTTTCGGTGATAGTATTCGAGTAGATGCTCAAAAGATTGAAGCGGTTAAGAATTGGCCCAGACTGGCCTCTCCGACTAACATAAAAAGTTTCTTTGAGTTGGCAGGCTACTACCGCAGATGTGCCGACGGATTTTCTTCCTTTTCCGCACCATTGACTAACTCAGAAAAAGGTCAAGTTTTAGTGGTATGATGAATGTGAGAAGAGTTTTCAAGAGTTGAAGACGAGACTGACTCCTGCACCGGTTCTAACCTTGCCGATGGGGTAGAGGACTTTGTAATTGATGTTTCGAAAGTTGGATTGGGATGTGTGCTGATGCAGAGAGGGAAGGTGATAGCCTATGCTTCTAGATAACTAAGGTTCACGAGAGGAATTATCCAACCCATGATAACGAGTTAGTAATTGTGGTGTTTGCACTTTAAATCTTGTGCCACTACTTATATGGAGTGCATGTGGAGGTATTTATTGACCCCAAGAGCTTGCAATATGTCTTCAGTCCATAAGAGCTCAACCTGAGACAGAGGAGATGGTTGGAGTTGCTCAAGGATTATGACATGAGCATTCTCTACAATCTAGGTAAATCTAACATTGTTGTTGATGCTCTTAGCAGGTTGTCAATGGATAGTAGGAGGAAAAGAAGGAGCTAGGTAAAGAAGTGCATCGATTGGCTCGATTGGGAGTTCTACTTGAGGAGAATAATGAGGGAGGAGTTAATGTTCGGAATAGGATTGCTTCATCCTTAGTTGCTGAGATGAAGGTAAAGAAAGACCCAGATCCTATCATACTTCAATTAAAGGAGGCTATCCACAAACAGAAAGTGATGGTCTTCTCCAATAGGGAAGATAGAGTGTTGAGGTACAAGAGTAGATTGTGCGTTCCCGATGTTGACGGTGTTCGAGAGAGAATTATGGTCGAAGCCCATAATTCTACATATTCCATTCATCCTGGCTCTACCAAGATATACCACGACGTGAGGGAAGTCTATTAGTGAAGTGGAATGAAGAAGGATATTGCGGAGTTCATTTCAAAGTATCTGAATTGCCAACAAGTTAAGGTTGAGCACCAAAGACCACGTGGATTGGCCCAGAACTTTGAGATCCCTGAGTAGAAGTGGGAGATAATCAACATGTACTTCATTACTGGTCTATCGAGGTCTTGAAAGAAATATGATTCGATATGGGCGACTGTGGATAGGATGGCCAAACTAGCTCACTTCTTAGCAGTTAAGACAACCAACACCGCGGAAGAATATGGCAAGATGTACATCCAAGAGATTGTGAGGTTTCATGGAGTTCCCTTGTCCATCATCTCAAACGGAGGAGCTCAATTCACCTCCCTATTTTGGAAGTCTTTCCAAAAAGGATTAGGTACCAAGGTGCATTTGAGTACAACCTTTCATCCATAGACATATGCAGAGCATACAATTAAGATGTTAGAGGTTATATTGAGAGCTTATGTTCTTGATTTCAAGGGAAATTTGGATGATCACCTACCATTGATTGAGTTTGCATATAACAATAGTTATCATGCAAGCATTCAAATGGCTCCCTATGAGGCTTTGTATGGGAGGAGATGTAGATCGCCAATTGGATGGTTTGAGGTTGGAGAATTGGAGTTGATTGGGCTGATCTTGTCCACTAGTCGATGGAAACGTTTAAGGTCATTAAGGAGAGGTTGAAGACTACACAGAGTCGCTAGAATTCTTATACTAATGTGAGGAGAAGAGACTTGGAGTTCGAGGTCAATGATTGGGTATACTTAAAAATATCACGTGTGAAGGGTGTCATGAGATTCTAGAAGAAAGGGAAATTGAGTCCTCACTATATTGGTCCCTATCAGATTGTGAAGAGGACTGAAAAGGTTGATTACGAGTTGGAGTTTCCTTTCGAGTTGGACACAATTCATCTTGTGTTCCACATCTCAATGTCAAAAGTGTTTGGGAGATCCTGCCTTGGTGATCCCTATTGAGAGTATTGGAGTGAAGGATATCTTGTCCTATTAAAAGATCCCGATCCAAATCCTTGATCATCAGGTTTACAAGTTGTAAACAAAGAGATAGCCCCAATCAAAGTCTTGTGGAGAAATCAATTCATTGAGGAAGCTACATGGGAAGCTAAGGAAGAGATGAGAGCTAAATATCCACATCTATTCATGCCCAATGATGGGAACGTTGAAGGTAATTTCCTTATCCTTGACTTAATTTGATTGATCTATCCTTGAGTTGATATGTCTATTCTTGAATCTGAATAGAGTTGATTGAAGTTGATGAGGAGTCAATAGTATGATTAATGAATGTGAGCATTGAGATGAGTCTTGAGTCTATTCATGCCTTGATATCCACCTTTATTCATCATTCAAGGATGAATGATCGCAAGGGGGAGATGATTGTAACACCCGATGAAATTATTGAAATACCCCGAGAAGAGAGGCATACGCGTAACACGTCTTCCCATGCTAACATGGCAAATCTGAGACCAAATATATGATCAACATGAAACATTAAGTGGGAAAAATGGTCTTGGTTGATTTTTAGAGCAACCAGACTCAAAAGATAATTTCACAGGTCGAAAATAAAAAAACAATGTCGGTGTGCGATATTGTAGCGGAGCTAGACTTCATTTTTTTTAAAATTTTTTTGATGGGATTAGAAAAATTCATTCAAAATTTTTTTGGAAAAAAATACACTGTAGCGCACTCAGTCTGCAGCGCAGAATGGATATTCTAAGGTCAAAATTATTCTAATTTTTGTGAGGGGTACTTCGGACAATTCTCAACCCCTACTAAACTCAAAACATGATCAAAATAGGTCGTTTGAGAATAAAAGGAGTCTTAAATCCCATTCTATGTCCATCCGAAGTCTTGGAAAAAGGTTAGGGTTCTAGAAGAGAAGAGAGAAGCATAGATTGGAGAATTCAAGGGTGAACTCTTGAAGATTGATCGTTAGAGCTTCGCACCAGCTATGTAAGGTTAACTAAAAGCATGAGATTGCTCTCTCATGTGCCCTTTAGATTATCATAGAAGAGTTGAGAGTCTAAAGAGTCTAAATACATGATTCTTGATGATTTTTCTTGAAAATTATATTAATTAGATGTATTTTCTTATGTTGATGATCATCATAAACTTGTTTTCTTAAATTAAATACTTTTCATGAGATATTGTATAACCCTACATGATTATTTTTGAAAGCATGCATGAATGAACTTAGGGATTGAGTCTAGAGCCTTGATTTGAGAATGTCGATTATGATTGTAATGTGAAAATGA